>CM046876.1:209003636-210458636 GCA_025667525.1 Glebionis coronaria | reverse complement strand
TAATATTCCGAATAGACCACAAACTGGCAACTCCCTATTCGGAATATTGGCTGGGCACGAATCAGGGGAAGAACAGTAACTGTAAAACGAAGAACAAGGAAAAAGAGATAGCACGGATCTAAAAGAAACTCAACCAAATCAACAAAAAGATTAAACCAAACTAATAACAAAACATCTAATGAACATAAACAATCAATCCAAAAAAACAAATCAAACAATAAAGATCAAGATAATCAAAACCCGCTTAAATAAATCAATCAAAATAAAGAACATAAACATAAACAATAATAATCAAAGACTAAGAAAGGAAGAATGAGATTAACAAGATAAAGATAAAGCTTGACAAGAATTAAAAAGAAAAACTTACTTGAATTAAATGGTAATTAAGGTGCAAGACAAGGTAATTAAAATGGACAAGTAATTAAATGGACAAGGTAATTAAATGTGCATAAATTTAAATGTGCAAGAAAGTAAATGTGGAACAAATGGTTTGTCAAGCCACCCAACAAAAAGAAATGATTAACAAATCCTAACTATATATAGGGGAGGATTAGGAAGCTTCCTCCCCTTCTTCCTTTTCTCTTAATTGCGTCATTAGGTCCTTAAGCATATAGTCTTCATTAATTGCACCATTAGTCCTTTTTCCTTCTAATCTTCTTTACTTGGACTCTAATGACTTGTGGCTCGGGATTTCTTTTAAACTCGTCTTTAATTTCTTCAATAAATTAGACTCGAGTTCTTCGGCTTTTGATAAACTTCCGTCTTTTGACTTTTTCTTCGATAAATCTTCAGAATTGGCCTTGGACTTCCGTTCTTTTTCCACTTTTGACTTCTCGACTCCGTCTTTCATCTTTTTCTTCAATAAAAGCTGTGAATGCCCGTGAATTCTCGTGTTTTCTCCACTTTTCACAATTTCGTCCTAAATTACAACAAAAACACAAACCACGCATAATTCCGACATAAAAGACATAAAATACACGTTTTGGTCCGGTTATTATAGTAATTAAGTGGTAGAAAAGATGGGTGTTTACACACCTATCAGAACCCTAAATCCCGTAGTAAATTAATCGAAGCTATTCTCGTAGGAATTCTAGCTATCCTAGATCTAAACCAAGTTGTAGATATTTATGATCCCAACAAATGGTTGATATTCGTAGAAATGTTGATATTAGTTGATTGTGATATTAAAGAAGAATTGGCGAGATTAACTCTGATATAGATGTCATGACGATCTTTCCTTATAGAGTGGAGTTTGACAAAACGTTACCACCTGGAAAGGTGTCATCTGATTTGTTGTCACCCAATTCTTAAATTTGAGAATCGAAAGGGTGAATGTTGCACTTGAGGCTGTCATTGGAACCATTACCCAAAATCCTCATGCCACTAGTACCTTTCCGAGAAGTCTAATTGAATGATCAAGTCATTTCATACTAGTGACTCATTTGATAACTATTGTTGAAAGAGCTATAGGATTGGAGATTTAGTGTTGTTCATATCGAGATTTTATTGCCCTATTAAGGTCTAAGAATAAGGTTGAAAGTATTGGAGAATGATGTAGGATATCGCATTGAGTACGATTTGGTTGAAACTTGAATAAAGTAAAATTTAACTTGTATGGAATAAGAAATTGTTAAGAGGAAGTCGTTAAGCCCTTTGATTGAATTATAATGTTTTAATTGATTGTTGGTTCGTGTTAAGGGTTGTTCCTAGGCCATTGTCCACTGACAAGGATGCCCAGTGTCCAAGAAATAAATTGAAGAAATCTTCTTCTGAATTGGGACCGATGGATCTTTCGGGACATGTGGAACACCTAATGACTCTTGTATGATTAGTATTCATTGTGGTATCTTTTAAAAATCCCTAACTTAAATGAGACATCAGTTGGTAGGATGAGTTCATGGAATTGTATGACATAGTGACACGTAATGTGTTACGGTACAATTTTGACTTGTTTGTGATTAATGAAAAGATTACCTTTGATTACTTAATCCTACATGTATCGATGTTATCTATCTTTTATTGCTTCATCCTAATGATCGAATTAGTGATGCAACCATTGAACAAGTACTCATCTCGATTTGAGTTACGTTGTGGATTATTCTTTTGAGTGCCATCGAGGTCATGAGCCTCATGATTTTTTGGTTAAGCTCATTTCCTATTATATGTAGTTAGTTCTTGGTGAACAACTTTTCATCACTCCTTTGCAGATCACTAATTGTTTTTATAAGTTAAAAGAGTATCCCTTGAGAAAAATTGGGTTTTCATCACCATATGGATTATTCAAAGTGAGACTTATAAATAATCGTTATCGAAACGAATTTGTTTATAAAACACCTTGGAAAACTTAATTGTTTTCATAACAAAGAAAATCTTTGTAAATTTATTTTGATTCTAATTTAAGAATTAAGCATGAAAATGTTTTTATTATAAACATGATGATAAAATTTTGACGAACTGAGTATTGCATCGTTAATCTAAAAATTGTATATAGTTGCGCGCCTACATACAATTTGGAATAGACCATGCAAGGCTGATTAGTAGTCACCATAAAACTGATTAATTAACACTACATTTTCTTTAAAGATTGTGAAAGATTAAATTTTATGAGATCTGCAAGAAGTGAAAAATAGGGACATAGTGTTAGGGACACCTACATATGTGCCTGTAGCATCTATTCTTCTAAGTCGAATTTACTCATCTGTGGAAATTGTCTTATCTGACAATTGACAATTCTTTCTTGTCCAATTCTCCCGTGGCGAGATTCTTTGGAAAAATATCTGACTATCGAGTGCTGATACCCGATTGGATGTATCGACGTTCCTATCATTTCTTTTGATTTGATTTCATTTGAATGACATGGGTAACGATCTGAGGAGCTTTCGAATGCGTACTCTAATTATGAAAATATGGGATATATTCCTATTCGTTAAATGTTTTCGTCTTCATCTGATTTGAATTTCTATCGCGTAGATTATGCGTTGACCCTACTCTTTTAATGGTAGTTGTGTCTCCATATATCCTTGAATTTGTGAAGGATTATGAGTTATTATTAGTCTTTTGAGAGGTTCACATCTTATCAACGGTAATGAAACTGGAAAGTTGATAGTGCCAGTAGAATAGATTGATTGATTATGACATGACGACATTGTCTTAATTGATGGGAACTCGAATAGAATTCCCCTAAATGATAAGATGTTTATTATCAAAAGTGATCTAAATAATTCTTGATGGATGACCATATCCTGCATTTAGACTTGAAATTATACCATGAATGGTTGTGAATTAGTCATAGATACTATAATCTAGAAAGAACTTAAAGTAAATATATTAAAAGATGTTTCGGTTATCTGAAACTTTAGGAGGTATTTGTTGGTGAATTACCTAGACTTTTGTCATTAAGGAAAGTTGAAACTGGTATTGATTATATTCCCGGTGCTGCACCTGTGGCTTGTGCACTGTACGTCAGCACCATCTGATTTAAAAGAATTACCGTACAACTGAGAGAGTTGTCGGAGAAATCTTTTATTCTACCAAGCTCGTCATCATGAAGAGCTATGGTGTTATTATTTCTTATATTTATTGATTACCGTGAACTAGGTAAATTGACGATTAAAAATCTATATCCACTACCCAAGATGATAGATTTGTTCGATCATTTACAAAGTTCTAGCGTATATTCAAAAATTTAATTCACGGCATGGTTATCATCAACTTCGCATCCGCGAAAAAGATTATCTATTTCAATCACTACATCTAGAACTTGTAATGAACACTATAAGTTTCACGTGATATTGTTTGGATTGACAATGCACATGTAGTATTCATAAATTTGGTGAATCACGTGTGTAGGCTGTAATTTGATAAATTCATGATTGTGATCATTAAGGACCATCTGTTTGTTTATAAGAATAAGAAGGAGTTAATAATTATTTATAGATTGCCCTGAATTGACCGAACAATGAAAACTTGTACCCTGAATATTTAACATGTGATTTAAGGCTTGATCCTTTACATAAAATGACCGTTTGATTAATGATGGAAAGATATATATATATATATATATATATATATATATATATATATATATATATATATATATATATATATATATATATATATATATATATATATATATATATATATATATATATATATATATATATATATATATATATATATATATATATATATATATTGACTTTTCAAAAATTAGAAGCCATTTAAGACTTTGGGTTTTACCAAAAACAAAGTGCAAATATGTTTTGACAGATTTTTTATCAAAAGAAATTTTAAGGAATCATTCCCTTAAACCCAGAAAATTTAACTAAACCCCTGTTTAGGGGTAAATGTTTGTGCATACCTTAAGACAACTTAAGAAGAATAGAGGAAACTATATAACTTATGACTTGAAATTTGAAACGACAATTTTTGCTTTTCAACTAAGAAAATTTTTGACCAAATATAAACAAAGATTTTTCGAACGTTTACGAATCTTATTAATTATTCTCGATAAATCAACAAAAATCGTGTTAATAAAATTCAAATTTATTTTAAACATTTTTATATAATTGGTCGAACTAAGAGATTTAAAATTTTTACGTTTACGTTCCAAAAAAATTGAATATTTATTATTTAATTACTTGTAGTAATTATCGACGCTTTAAACGTCGGATTGAGCAAAACTGGAAAAAAAAAATAGTTGAGACAAAACTAAAACTTGGAAAATATAAAGAAAGAATTTATGAGTAAATTGTGGACATGATAATTATTTCATCAAGAAAGATGAATATGAATACTGACGCATTATGTAAAAAGGATAAAGAATCAATTAGAATGTGTTCCTTAGTAATGATTGTGCAAATAAATTACCGAGTAATTTAAAATATAGCCGACGCTTATATGAAGAATAATATAAATAATAAAAGGGGGTTCGCGGCTAATGTGAACCATTAGAATTGAGAAGACAATGGCGTTAAATGTTTAAAAGGTCGTTTATGGTTGCCTAAATATGGACGATTGTGAGATGTAGTTATGTTGGAATCTTGTAAGTATAAGTATTCTATTCTTATCATTTCTGGTTAAATGTATCTTTATCTTAAGAAGTTGTACTGATGGCAAATTATGAAGGCAGACATCGCCTCATACATTAGTAAACGCCTAACTATTACAAAGGTCATCATCTGAATTTGATTCGATTTGGGTCATCGTCGACAGACTGACCAAATCTGCTAATATCATTCCTGTTAATGATAGATTATCGATGAAGAAATTGACTCTTTTAAGGGAGATGTGTAAACACAGTGTGCCTGTATCGACCATCTCTATCAAGATCCTCGCTTCGCATCGAATTTCTAGAGATTTGCTCAGAAGTCATTGAGAACGAATCTTGATGAGAGTACTGTGTACCACCCCAATCGAAGGGACGAGGTAAAGTAACGATACAAAATACTATAAGTGCTGTTTTATGTTTGAATGATTGACCTTTGGTAATGAACGGTATAATCGTTTTTCCTTTGGAAAGATTATCATTGATAATTATCGTGTTAGGATCGAGATCGAATCTTGTTAGGATCTAAATATTACAGCATCTGTAAGCAGGAGTTGGGATGAAGACATCCGACATACACCCATTGTGAGTTGGACATGTCTTTTAGGTTTAAGGTTTCCTATGATGGCAAACCTAACCTTACGAAATACCCAACCCGTGAAACCTGAAATGATTGTTGAAATTAGGATTTGATTAATGACTACCGATGGTGGGCAGGAGGTTATGTGAATATGAAATGTAGATCTTGAAGTGCCAGATGGGTAGCAAAGTTATGCCAAAAATTTTAACCATGGAAAAATGAATTGATGATCTGGAAGATCATGGGATATAAGTCCCCGTTGTATGGGACTATTGAGATGATGTAAAATATTGGTTTGAAAGGCATATAAGCTGGATCTACCCTAGGACTTCCAGAGCTGCGTGAATTATGTTTCGTATATCGAACTTGATAAAATGTCTATCAAGTGAGAATCTGAATTCTTCTTGATAAATTTTAGATCGGCGAAAAGTTGCATTCATCAAAAACCCGTGAACATCATGGATAGAGAAAGTAAGTCAACAATAAGCCTGATTTTATTCCCGTAGTTATGTTTGATAAAACTCGCGTATTGTAATGCATTACACTTGTGAGAAAAGACAGAATGTGGAGGAAATACCCACATGGCTTTAACTCTATAAGAAGCGAGTAGTAAGATAAGATGATCTTTGAGGACAAAGATCCTGTTTAGGGGTAAATGTTGTGACAATCCGTCAATTTATGGTTTATATTTTATTCTCAAATATTATTTAAAAACATTATTTTAATGTTATATTATGAACTCACTTATTTTTAGGAAGAAATTTGGATTTACATCTTGAAGTAGCATCGACTACGTCTAAACCGGAGGATTCTACGTTACGTGCTTACGTTTACATACACCATCTTTGGTGACAGTCCGACATTTCAGAAAATAAATTTATCCGTAAATATTATTTTGGGATTTTAATTTTGAGTTGGTTCATAAACTCACAAATCTACGAGAAGAGATTGGGACTTACGTGAATAATTTAACGTCCTTTACGACTAAACCGGAAACCTTAGGATTACGTATTTACTTTTTCGAACTCCGTTTTTGATGAGACAGTTTTTATTAGATTCGTTTTGTGCCTTTGATTCATAATTTATAAAAACGTTTTTCGTATAATGACCCGAGGGCACGCAATCGAGGAAACTAGAATCGAGGAATACCCGTAAATTAGCGGGATGGGACAAAACAAGTTTATCCCACCCCACTAACACATGGGACGGCCAAGAGGACAACACCTCACCCTATTATGTGTCAAGCTTAGCTAATAAGCTAAGACACATGTATACAAACTCTTAATACAACTTTAGCTAAACCATTTTCTCTCAAAAACACACATGCAAAACAACTAAACCTCTCCTCTCTCTCTCTACATTTGCCTTCCCACAATCACCATCAAACACCATCATTTGATCATTTCTAGCCATAAATCTCATGTTATCTAGCCATATTATCGAGAAACCTTGAAGCCTTGATTGATTGGTGGCCATATTAACAACAAAGAAGGTGATTTGCTTGTGTCCTAGGGCTAATTTCTCAACAAACTAACTTGGTGGTTGATGATCTTGGAGATATATTTGGTGTTCATCAAGTTGTTGTCATCCAAAAACAAGATATAATCTTGGTTGGTAAAGAAGATCATCCTTTCCATTTCTCTTGTTATTTTTGTAAAGATCAAATGTATTTTATTTCTTATTTTATATGTATATGATGAATATATGATGATAAAAATGTTGTGTGGGGATCAAGTGTTGATAAATATGATTAAAAAGATGAAAAACCATAAGAAACAAGGCTAAAATCTTGCTTAAATTATTGGCTGTATAAAAACAGTAAGTAACCAAGTCATAAACTGATAACATTGCATGGTGGAATCCATTTACAGTAAGTGTTAGATTTCATACACATGTGAGAGTTGGCCATGCAATGGAATCATCAAAATGAGTGAGATATGATCAAAACAAGATGAGTGTACCAATCTGAATAGTCTGTTTTGTAGGGACTGTTAAGGATAGTTTGATAAGGAATGAGCAGTAGCTATAAGTAACTTATTAGTAGCACATAATATGAAGTTTATGCCATACAAAAATGAGCTTCTATCTCCTTATAGAACTCAAGATATGATAAAAATAGTAAAGATGAAACTAAAAATCAGATTTTGAAGAATTAATGTTTAATAGTATTATATAAGCACTCAAACTAATATAGTATAAAATGTGAATTAAAACCCACTAACTTATAAATTTCATTTATATAAATATGTATAAGGTTAAATAAATGGACACTTTATAAAAATGGTAGTTGAATAAGATTTATAAGTTATAAAAACTATAAACATGATTTTTACGTCTTTTCGGCTAAAACCGAAAGATTAACGTTTTTGTCAAATAAAACTTAGACAGTTACACCCGTCTAATGTAAACTTTTATAAACTCACATACTGATGTATAAACATATATAACAAGTAAAAACCGATAAAACCCGAGCTTTACAACATATAGACGTTAACGGGCCAAAGTAGCCTTATTGGACTATAAACCCGACTAGTTAGTAAAACACTTATAAACTTACTTATTGGGCTTAACCCACTTGGGCCAAACATGAAAAGTATAATACTGATAATAAAAGTGTAAAATGGACTAATATAAAGTATTGGGCTTGTAATAGGGTTATTGGGCCTAAAACATGTAAATAAGTAAAACTAGTAAAACTAGTATAAAAATGTTACCAACACATAAACACTATAATGAATGAGTAAAAATGTATAAACCCACTTGATCATCATCATATATATAAAATCATCATATGTATAAATAATTGTTATTTTATAAATTCATTGGACAAAAGTCTAAGACGAGTATTATTTGTCTAGGTTTCCGTGATTGAAGCACGTACCGTACATCCGAATTGCCGATAACCCGCTTTCCCACATCAACGTGAGTTCATAGCCTCGCACTCTTTTAAATGTTTTTATGAAATGTTTTATAAACCCGCGAGGGAGATAACATGTTAGTTTTTATAAAATAGGACACTAGTTGTCCCGATTATCTGTTTATTGATTTGGACCCGAATGATTGTATGACCCGATGGATGATTAAATGACCCGATAGATGAAATGAAATGGATTATTAAAGTTAGGTATGTCACTAAAAGTCCCATTAGCATGAATTGTGAACTACCAGGATTTGGTAGACGCTTATGCATATAATAGTACTATTTGGGGACGATCACCCCAGTTCGCGCCTTGACGGTTGATCTCCGTCGTGCCACATTGATTGGTAAGCGAATTTATGTATGAGAAGATTTACACAAGCGTGATTATTATGACGACACGCTAATTTAGATGGTCAAATGATTGTCGGGTTAGCTACCCGTTGGTTATTGTAGTAAGGTAACAATCTCATGTGGCTTATAATAATCCAAAAGTAACGAAATACTACTGTACGCACCGAATTACGATATATTGCCTGACTAGCAATACGGGGTCTTACTATTGATATTATGTTCGTGTTTTGGTTTTTCATAACCATATTCATATAACGGTTTTTATTGAACTCTATACAACGTTATAAAACGAATTGTATGATGTTTTTAACGACAATGGTTCGTATAATGATTTTCAAGGCAAAAGCCTAAATTATAATTTTTGATAAGGATTTGTATAAAATGACTTTGGCTATTTTATGTCCTATTACAAAGATTTGTACAAAATGATTTTCGGTAATAATTTTATACCGATGATATATTAATGGTTTTCATTAAACTCTATGAATTCACTCGGCGTTATCGCAGACCTTTTCTTTTAACATGTTTTATCTCAGGTACTTGAAGGTAATTCTCGGGAAGACAACAAGAATTCATGGCCCGCACTTAAATAATAATTTCCATTCAAATTCTTTGTAAAACTTGTATGAAATACAATGACTTGGGACCTATGTAAATTTGATATTTATGAATAGAAATGCTTTATTATTAAACGACGCGAATTTTATGCGTTGTCTATGATGTGAGTAATGTGCTATCCCGTAACACCAACGAGTCTTCCGTTGTATTAAATTGTATAAATTTGGGGGTGTTACACATGGGATACTATTTTATCTAATAAAAACAATGAATGATCTGCAAAAGAGTGATGAAAAGTTGTTCACCAATAACTAACTACAATCTACCAGGAAATGAGCTTAGCCAACTAATCATGAGGTTCATGACCTCGATGGCACTAAAAAAGAATAATCCACAACGTAACTCAAATCGAGATGTGTACTTGTTCAATGGTTGCATCACTAATGCGAACATTAGGAACACTCAAGAAAGATAGATAACATCTATACATGTAGAGTTTAGCTATCAAAGGTATTCTTTTCATTAATCAAAAACAAGTCAAAAATGTACCGTAACACATTACGTGTCACTATGTCATACAATTACAAGAACTCATCCTACCAACTGATGTCTCAGTTAAGTTAGGGATTTTTAAAAGATACCATAATGAATACTAATCTAAAAGAGTCATTAGGTGTTTCACATGTCCCAAAAGATCCATTGGTCCCAATTCAGAAGAAGATTTCTTCAATTTATTTCTTGGACACTGGGCAACCTCGTCATTGGACAATGGCCTAGGAACAACCCTTAACACGAACCAACAATCATTTAAAACGTCATAATTCAATCACAGAACTTAACGACTTCCTCTTAACAATTTCATATTCCATACGAGTAAAATTTTACTTCATTCAAGTTTCAATCAACTTATACTCAATTCGATATCCTACCTCATTCTCCAATACTTTCAACTTTATTCTTAGACCTTAATAGGGCAATAAAAGTTCGATATGAACAACACTTAATTTCCAATCCTATTGCTCTTACAACAATGGTTATCAAATGAGTCACTAGTATGAGATGACTTACACATTCAATTAGACTTCTCGGAAAGGTACTAGTGGCATGAGGCTTTTGGGTAATGGTTCCAATGACAGCCTCAAGTACAACATTCACCCTTTCGATTTCAATTTAAGAATTGGGTGAAAACGAATCAGATGACACCTTTCCAGGTGGTAACATTTTGTCAAACTCCACTCTATAAGGAAAGATCGTCATGACATCGATATCAGATTTAATCTCGCCAATTCTTCTTCAATATCACAATCAACTAATATAAACATTTCTACGAATATCAACCATTTTGTTGGGATCATAAATATCCACAACTTGGTTTAGATCTGGAATAGCTAGAATTACTATAGAAATAGCTTCGATTGATTTGCTAGGGGAGTTAAGGTTTCTTGTGACAATCTACGTCGTATAAATACCTCGTATAAATATTAAAATAATCATCAAACAATCATGTAATCAAATTACATCATATATATATATATATATATATATATATATATATATATATATATATATATATATATATATATATATATATATATATATATATATATATATATATATATATATATATATATATATATATATATATATATATATATATATATATATATATATATATATATATATATATATATATATATATGTATATATATATGTATATATATATATATATATATATATATATATATATATATATATATATATATATATATATATATATATATATATATATATATATATATATATATATATATATATATATATAATCCAAGTTATATATATATATTAAAATAACACTTCTCAGTATGGCCTTGTCGGTAACTCAGGAATTCTTCGGCACTGTTTTAGTCAAAATAACTTTTAGACATTTTGAGAAAAACGTTTATAGTTAAAAGATTTTGAAATGTTTTATTCAAAACCTTAGTTTTAAAAATCTTTCGTTCTCTATAACAAGAGCTCTGGTACCAAACTGTAACACCCCCAAATATTCATACTTTTGTTCAGCAGAAGAGTCGTTGGTGTTACGGGATAGCACATTACTCAAATCATAGACAACGCTTAAAAATCGCGTCGTTTAATAATAAAGAATTTTCCATTCATGAATATCAAATTTACATAGGTCCCAAGTCATAATATTTCATACAATATTACAAAGCATTTGAATGGAAATTTATTATTTAAGTGCGGGCCATAAATTATTGTCGTCTTCCCGAGAATTACCTTCAAGTACCTGAGATAAAACATGTTAAAAGAAAAGGTCAGCGAAAGCACCGAGTGAATTCATAGAGTTTAATGAAAACCATTAATATATCATAGGTATAAATAATCATCATCAAAAATCATTTTTGTACAATTCTTTGTCAGAGGCCATAAAATAGGCCAAAAATATTTTATACAAATCCTTGTCAAAATCATAACATAGGCTTTTGCCTTCAAAACCATTATACGAACCAATGTCGTAAAAAAACATCATACAATACATTTTATAACGTTGTATAGAGTTAAATAAAAACCGTTATATGAATATGGTTATGTAAAACCAAAACACGAACGTAATATCAATAATAAGACCTCGTATTGATAGTCAGGCAATATATCGTAATTCAGTGCGTATCGTAGTATTTTCGTTATTGGATTATCATAAGCCGCATGACATTGCTACCTTACTATAACAAAGAACGGGTAGCTAACCCGAAACTCAATTTGCCCATCTATATTAACGTGTCGTCACAAAACTCACACTATGGAAATCTTCTCATACATAAATCCGCTTACCAATCAATGTGGCACGACGGGGATCAATCGTGAAGGCGCGAACTGGGGTGATCGTCCCCAAGTAGTACTATTATATGCATAAGCGTCTACCAAATCCCGGTAGTTCACAATTCATGCTAATGCGACTTTTTGTGACATAACCTAACTTTAATAATCCATTTCTTTCATTTATCAGGTCATATAATGATTCATCGGGTCATATAATCATTCGGGTCCAAATCAATAAACAAACAATCGGGACAACTAGTGTCCTATTTTATTAAAACTAACATGTTATCTCCCTCGCGGGTTTATAAAACATTTCATAAAAACATTTAAAAGAGTACGAAGCTATGAACTCACGTTGATGTGGGAAGGCGGTTATCGGCGATTTGGATGTACAGTACGTGCTTTAATCACGGAAACTTAGACAAATAATACTCGTCTTAGACTTTTTTCCAATGACTTTATAAAAACAATGGCTATGTATATATATGATGATTTTATATATGATGATGATCAAGTGGGTTTGTACATCTTCATTTACTCATTATAGTGTCATGTGTTGTTAAATTTTCATACTAGTATCACTAGTTTAACCTCTTTACTTGTCAAGGCCCAATAAGCCCATTATACGACCATTACCTTATATTAGTCCATTTTATACTTTTAATATCATTCCTATGCTTACATGTTGGTCCCAAGTGGGTTAAGCCCAATAAGCAAGTTTATTAGTGTTTAGCCAAATTAGTTGGATTAATAGTCCAATAAGGCTTATTTGGCCCATTAATGTCCGTATTTTATAAAGCTCAGGTTTTATCGGTTTTTACTTGTAATATGTACTTATATATCAGTATATGAGTTATAGAAAGTTTACATTAGACGGGTCCGACCATCTAAGTTTTAATTTACGAAAACGTTAATTTTACGGTTTTAGCCGAAAAGACGTAAAAATCATGTTTATAGTTTTATAACTTATAAAACTTATCAAATTACCATTTTTATAAAATGTCTCATTTATTTATTATTGTACATACTTATATAATGTAATATATAAGTTAGTAGGTTTTAATTTACATTTTATACTATATTTATTTGAGTTCTATTATAATACTATTATACTTTAATTTCACAAATCTGATTTTTAGTTTCACTTTCACCATTTTTATCATATCTTGAGTTCTACAAGGAGATAGAAGCTCATTTTTGGATGGCATAAAATTCATATTATGTTATACAAATAACTTAGTTTTAGCTACTGCTCAATCCAAGTATAAGTGTCTATAACAGTCCTCACAAAATAGACTATTCAGATTGGTACATCAATTTTGTTTTGATCATATCTCACTCATTATAATGAATACATTGCATGGCCAACTCTTACATGTGTACAAGACTTAATACTTACTGTATTTTGATTCAACTATTCCATTTTATCACTTTAACATATGGTTTCTTACTATTTTTATACAGCCAACTAAATTAAGCAAGATTTTAACCTTTTTACATATGGTTTTTCTATCTTTTTACCCATGTTTATCAACACATGATCCCCACACAATATTTTTAATCATCATTCATCATCATATACATATACATAAATAAAGATAATACAAGATAACATAATCAAAGTAACAAGAGGATAGGAAGAACAATCTCTATACCACAAAAATTGTGTAGGTTATGATCAAGGCTTGGATTTTGATGGCAAAACTTGTGATAAACCAATATCAACTTCAAGTCCACCAATATTTATAAACTCCTTGTGGGAAATCAGCCCTATGACAGCAAGGAATATCCTCTTTGGATGTTAGAATCACCTCCAATTTCAAGTCTTCAAAGGTTCTTCATCATATGTGTAGATAACACAAGATTCATGGTTATAATTGATCAAAATGGGGTGTTTGGTGGTTGAATATGGATGGCACCAAGGAGGAGGAAGAGAGGATTTGAGAGTGGTTTGCATGTAAGGATTGTGATAAATGGTTTAGTCAAAATGGTTTTGTGGTTTTGTAGCTAACCTTGTTAAGTTAGCTTACAAGTGTAAACTTGTTAGTTACAAGTTTGACACCTCATAGTGTGGTGTCCTTGTTTAGCGTCCCTTTTGAGTAGGATGGAGCAAAACTTGTTTTGTCTCATCCCACTAATTTGCGGGTATTCCTCGATTCTAGTTTCCTCGATTTGCGTGCCCTCGGGTCGTTTTACGAAAATCGTTTTTATAAATTATGAATCAATGACACAAAACAAATCTAATAAAAATTGTCTCATCAAAAACGGAGTTCAAAAACGTAAATACGTAATCCTAAGGTTTCCGGTTTAATCGTAAAGGACGTTAAATTATGAACGTAAGTCCTAATCTCTTCTCGTAAATTTGTGAGTTTATGAACCAACACAAATTTAAAATCCCAAAATAATATTCAAGGATAAATTTATTTCCTGAAATGTCGGACTGTCACCAAAAACGGTGTATGTAAACGTAAGCACGTAACGTAGAGTCCTCCGGTTTAAATGTAGTCGATGCTACTTCAAGACGTAAACTCAAATTTCTTCCCAAAATAAGTGAGTTCATAATATAACATTAAAAATAATATTTTTAAATAATACTTGAGAATAAAATATCGACCATAAATTGACGGATTGTCACATACACTTTCCTTTCTGAGCTTAAAATTTTGAATGTCTTAATACAAGCTCATGACCGAGAAAATTTAATTTCTCGTTACGAGGATAAGTTATCATTAAAGATAAGCTTTCCTAAATATGAAGTCTGAGTTACAGTCTGATATTTAACTGTAAGTCATAGTGCATGAGCTTAAAAACTTCGAATGTTTTTAATATAAGCTCATGCCCGAGAAATATTAATTTCTCGTTGCCAGGATAAGTTTATCATCGGCGATAAACTATCCTTTCTTTGAAGTTCGGGGCATAATCTCAAATGTGATTATACGCCATTTTACACGAGCTTAAAAACCTTTGAATAGTTTTAATGTAAGCTCGTGTCCAAGAAAATTTAATTTCTCGTTTGTGAGGATAAGTTTATCATTGGCGATAAACTTTCCTTTCTTTGAAGCGCGGGTTACAATCTGTCATGTGATTGCAAACTGTTGTGCATGAGCTTAAAAACTTCGAATGTTTTTAATGTAAGCTCATGCCCAAGAAAAATTAATTTCTCGTTGTGAGGATAAGTTTATCATCAGCGATAAACTTTCCTTTCTTTGATGAACGGGTTACAATCTGTGATCCAACTGTAAGCCATTGTGCATGAGCTTAAAAACTTTGAATGTTTTTAACATAAGCTCATGCCCGAGAAAAATTAATTTCTCGTTGTGAGGGTAAGTTATCGTTGACAAGATAAACTTCCCTTTATTTGAAGTCCGGGTCATTTTCTGACATTTAACAATGAAACATTTACACGAGCTTAAAAACCTTTGAATAGTTTTAATGTAAGCTCGTGTCGAGAGAAAATTTAATTTCTCGTTTGTGAGGATAAGTTTATCATTGGCGATAAACTTTCCTTTATTTAAAGATCGGGTCATCTTCTAATATTTAACGATGAGCCATATACACGAAGCTTAACTGCAAATCCCCTGAGACACTTGTTTCTCTGATATCAGCTTCTTAAGTAACCAAACTCTTAGGGTGTCCTTAGTTGAGCGGTATATAAATCTCGGATCGGTTTATTGTTGATCCTTCACATTGGTACCTGCATTCTCATTTGGAGTTTGTATGCTTTTATATGGGTTAGCGATATATATCTTAGAACCCTACGGGGATTTACAAATTTCTTTTCTTATGCCAGAGGTGACCTAAGGGGATGATTCACTTGTCTTAACTGGCAGACGTTTCCTTTTATAAAATACCCTAAGTTCAGGCTTAAGTGATGTATCATCCTTTTCAATTTCCTCCCTAGTAGTCTTAGTAGGATCGGAGACTATCCTAGTAACAGGACACTCGTTTCCTACAAGCGTAAAAGTTCTACAAGTGGGGCGTCAAACTTTACTAATGGGTTAGATTTTAGCTAGCCACCAGGATTTAATTCTAGCATGGGAGTTCAACTCATGAAGGAATTTCTTGACACAAGAGTCAAGATTTGCCTAAAAGACACATTTCCTACATGTTTTACATGTAGCATATTTCAAGTCCGAATAAGATCTAGAATTCCTAGGTGATTGATTGATGCTCCTATGATATGACATGCTACGGTTAGCAGTGTTGGTGTGATAATCCGTCAACTTGAGGTTGTTATTTTATTCTCAGGTATTATTTAAATCATTATTTTATTGTTAGTTTATGAATTTACTCACTTTTGGGAAGAAATTAGGGTTTACGTCTTAAATTAGCATCGTCTACGTCTAAACCGGAGAGCTCTACGTTACGTGTTTACGTTTACATACTCCGTTTTTGTGACAGTCTGACATTTTCAGGTAGTAAATTTATCCTCGTATGTTATTTTGAAATTTTATTTTTGTGTTGGTTCATGAACTCACATAATTACGGGAAGAAATTAGGGTTTATGTGCACAATTTAACGTCTTTTACGTTCAAATCGGAAACCCTAGGTTTACGTATTTACGCTTTTGTGCTCCGTTTTTGATGAGACAAATTTTATTAGAATCGTTTTGTGCCGTAGTTTCATATTTTTCAAAAACATTTTTCGTAAATCGACCCGAGGGCACGTAAATCGAGGAAACTAGAATCGAAAAGTACCCATAAAATATTAGGGATGAGACAAGTATAACACTTGTCCCACCCCTAATAGGGGCGGATTCATCAAGGGGAAACCCCCCCTTTGGTGTCAATTTTCTAGCATAACTATGAGACACATGTGTCATAAGTTATCAAGGTACAAAAGCCTCAATCTTCACACACACAAATCATAACTTGCATGTGTTGACCAGAAAATTTATAAATCTCTCCCTCTCTCCCTCTTGTAGCCGTCCACCATCATCACCATAACACCATTTTCATAAAATTTCAACATACAACTTAAACTATATTCAACTTATGATGAAAACCACATAAAAGAAGGATGATTTGAGGTGATTTCAACTTGTGAAAGGAAGTTTCTATGGAGTTCTTTTATTGATTTCTCGAGAGAAGTTTATATATTTGAAGATGACAAAAAGTTGTTTTGAAAATTTAAATATTTGGGTACAAAGATCAAGCCTTGTTCATCCAAATCACATCATTTTCCATCATTTGGTTGGTATAAAGATTGTTTCTTTCTATCATCCTATTATTTTTGTAAATGTACTTGTCTATTTACTTCCAAATGTATATGTATGATAGTTATCAATGATGATCAAAGTGTTGTATGGGGATTTTGTGTTATTAGAATAAGTTAATAAGGCTAAATCTACAAGTAAAAGATGATAAAATCTTAATTAGATAAGTAGGCTGTGAAAAACAGTAAGTTTCACCATTTTTAGTTGATTAAATGGATTAGATTATTTGATATAATGATAGATAAAAATGAGCAAGATATGGCCAAAATACTTTTGATGTACTAATCTGACTGATCTGTTTTGGACGAATTAAAAATTATACTTAGATGCTGTTTGAGAATGAGCCATAGAAAAGTAAATTGTATAGCATATTATGTAGTTTCTACAGCACAAATTTGGGGTTCCAAGTCATTATAGAACTCAAGATATGCTAAAAATGGTGAACATGACTTTTTACATCAAACTTCACAATAAGAAATTTAATATTAAAAGACAACATGAGGTAAAATGATATATAAATAAATATGTAAAAGTAAATAATTGATAATAACTATTATAAAAATATGTTTATATACTATAATAAATAAATGCCACATTTTATAAAAATAAAACTTAACTAGTTTTCTAACTACAAACTATATATATAACTTTTACGTCTTTTCGGCTAAAACCGAAAGGATGGCTTTTTCGCCAAATAAAACTTAGATGGTCGGACCCATCTAATGTAAGATTTTTATATAACATCTACTGGTATAGAAACACATTTAACAAGTAAAAATCGACAAACCCAAGCTTTGTAACATATGGACCCGTAATGGATGAAATTAGCCTTGTTGGACCACTAGGCCCAACTAGTTTGGTTTAGCACTTTTGGACTTGCTCATGGGCTCAATCCACTTGGGCCAAACATATGAGTAGAGGCATGGTCCTAAATAGATAAATGGACTAATAAAACATATTGGACTCTTATTGGGACTATTGGGCCTTAACATATAAATGGGCTAAAATTAGTGTAATTGGACTAAGTTAACTAAATGCTTAACAACTAATAATGTTATGCAAAGTGATAAAATCCCACTTGATCATTATGTTTATGACTTGATTACATATACATAACAACTTTTTACTAATAATACTCAACATAGCCTAAGATCGAGTATTATTTGTTTAGGTGACCCGTGATCGCGACGCGCGTCATACGCCTTAGTTGCCGATAACCCGCCTTCCATACCAACGTGAGCTCATAGCCTCGCAATCTTTTAAATGTTTTATGAAATATTTTATAAACCCGCGAGGGAGATAACATGCTAGTTTTAATAAAAATATAACACAAGTGGTCCCGATCGTATGTTTATTGATATGGACCCGATTGATTAGATGACCCAATGAATGATTGAAATGGATTATTATTAGTTAGGTTATGTCACTATAAGTCCCATTAGCCTGAATTGTGAACTACCGGGAGTTGGTAGACGCTTATACATATAATAGTACTATTTGGGGAAGATCACCCCAGCTTGCGTCTTGACGGCTGATCCTCGTCGTGTCACATTGATTGGCAAGTGAATTTATGTATGAGAGGGATAAATTTAGCATCATTTTTGTGATGACACGCTGTTTTAAATGGCAAAAATGAATTCAGGGATAGCTAACCGATGTATATTATATAAAGGTAACAATGCCATGCGTCTTATAATAATTCGATAATAATAATGATAATGGTAACACTGAGGCTGCGGTCTCAGGAATAGTGTATGATACATGATTTGGATTATAATATATTTCTCGACTAGAAATATGGGGTCTTATTTATTATTTACTTGTGTTCTGGTCTAAATAACTGTTTTATATAATGGTTTTTATTAGACTATAAACAATGTTATAAAACGTATCGTATGATGTTGTTACGAAAATGGTTCGTATAATGGTTTTGACGGCAAAGGCCTATGTTATGATTTACGACAATGATTCGTATAAAATGTTTTTGGCCTATGTTATAGTCTATGTCAAAGAATTGTACAAAAATGTTTTTCGGTAATGATTATATACCGGTTTTATGTTAATGGTTTTTATTAAACTCTATGGACTTGCTCAGCGTTTCGCTGACTTTTAGCATGTTTTATCTCAGGTACTTGAAGGTAATTCTCGGAAAGACGGCAAGAGTTTATGGCCCACTTTTAAATAAAAATTTCCATTCGAATGTTTTGTAAATTTGTAAGACATACTTTGATCTGTGGACCTATGTAATTTGATATTTATGAATGGAAAATGCTTTGTTATTAAACGACGCAATTTTTAAGCGTTGTCTATGATCTGAGTAATGTGCTATCCCGTAACACCAATGACTCTTCCGCATATTCGAAACGTGTATATTTGGGGGTGTTACAATTTGGTACCAGAGCTCACGTTATAGAGAACAAAAGATTTTTAAAGGAAAATTTTAATAAATCGTTTTGAAAAATCTTTTGACTATAACGGTGCCGAAGAATTCCCAAGTTACCAACAAGGCCACACTGAGAAGTGTTATTTTAATATATATAACTTGGATTATATATATGTTGTAATTTGATTACATGATTGTTTGATGATTATTCTAATACTTATACGAGATATTTATACGACGTAGATTGTCACAAGGAACCCTAACTCTTATAGCGAATCAATCGAAGCTATTCATGTAGGAAATCTAGCTATTCTAGATCTAAACCAAGTTGTGGATGTTCATAATCCTAACAAAATGGTTGATATTCGTAGCAATGTTGATATTAAATGATTTTGACATTGAAGATGAATTGTCGAGATTAAATTTGATATCGATGTCATGATGATCTTTCCTTATAGAGTGGAGTTGACAAAACCTCACCACCTAGAAATGTGTCATCTGATTCGGTGACACCCAATTCTTAAATTTGAAATTGAAAAGGTAAATGTTGCACTTGAGGCTATCATTGGAACCCTTACCCAAAAGCCTCATGCCACTTGTACCTTTTCGAGAAGTCTAATTGAATGTGTGAGTCATTTCCTACTCGTGACTCATTTGATAATTATTGTTATAAGAGCTATAGAATTGGAAATTAAGTGTTGTTCATGTCGAGCTTTTATTGCCCTTCCAAAGCCAAAGAATAAGGTTGAAAGTATTGGAGGATGAGGTAGGATGTCGCATTCAGTACAAGTTGGTTGAAACTTGAATATAGTCAAATTTAACTCGTATGGAATACGAGATTGTCAAGAGAAGGTCGTTGAGTCCCGTAGTTGGATCATAAGGTATTAGATGATTGTCGATTTTATTAAGGGTTGTTCCTAAGCCATTGTTCGATGACGAGGATATCGAGTGTCTAAGAAAGAAATCGAAGAAATCTTCTTCTGGTTTGGAACCGATGGATCTTCTAGGACACGTGGAACACCTAATGACTCCTTGTAGATTAGTATTCATTGTAGTATCTTTTAAAATCACTAACCTAACTGAAACGTCAGTTGGTGGAACGATTCCTTGTAATTGTATAACACTACATGGTAGCATGTCATGTGTGACGATACAACTTGTGACTTGTTTGTGATTTATGAAAAGACTATTTTTTATTTCTAAATTCTACACGTATCGTTGTTATCTATTTTTCCTTGTTTCTTCTAACTATTCTATTTTAACACCCCCCCACAAATGTTATGCGCAGCGGAACTACAACATTGGGTGCTACACAGTATTCATTGCACACAAGATATATCAAACGACTCTAAAAAGACGTCAACTTAAAACTTGAAATAAAAATTGTTAGATGATACATGTCCACGGTTTTTCCAACCCCACTTGGTACAACAGAGTTTAGCGTTTTCGGTCCCCATGAATCTCGACCCAAGAATTTCAGTGTCACAACAACATAACATTAAAATTTAAAAATGTTTAAGTAGGAAAGGGAGGAAAAACAAGTAGACTCCAAGCCATACACACAACATCCATCCCATGCACGCTCCATGCTACACTTCAGCGGTTACCTGAAACACATGCCAAAATTTGGTCAACGAAAACGTTGAGTGGAATTCATAGGTTTTACAATTCATTTTGAACGTATATAAAATAAAAACCATTCGTGATCATCCATAGACTTGTCGATCAAACAATCTATATTCAGGATACTGACAATTGTGTTTAAGCTCATGACACTAAACCCTTAACTCAATCACCCGCGTAATAATTACCGGCGTGACTCAGATGAAACCATGGCCCCTAATAAGGCATCAGTTGCAATTATACCTTTTCTCTTATCACAAATTATCCGTCCGCAGGGGGTATCAACGTGCTAGCCCTCGTCTCGGATAGGGTAGTCAACCCCATAGTACTATCACTTTGTATAAGCGGCTATGTCCCCCTTCTCGAGGGCAAGACAATAGTTAACAGTTCATGAAATTAGGGTCTTTTGCAACTAGGTACTCAACACAATTTCTAAGGCAACATTCGGGTCTAACAATCATTCATGACATACGTTCCTTTTAAAAACTAGCATGCATTTCCCTCGCGGGTAAAACAGTTTGAAATAAATATAAGCGAGGCTATAAATTCACACCTTATATATTAAGTAGTCGGTAGTTCGAGAGATGATCACTGACGACGATACGGATGCCCGGGTAAATCAACACCTATCAACAAATAACGCGTAATGAGTAATCTCATTTTAAATAGCTTACGGGACTGTATAAAATACATAGATACTAGTCACTTAGGACAATTATAACTCACGCCAAAACAAAACAACAAGCATCACTCATTTTACACCATTCGTTCTTATTATTTACGTTATCCATTTTTATTCATTTTCGCCGGTACTTACCGAAAGTACGGGCTGTTTTACCATATTTAACCATTCTTATAAAATTTGACAAAATTCTCAAAAATACTATAAGACCTGTAGATAACACATTTTTTAATCCCAATAAAAATTTTTACTTCTACGACCCGTTACTCAACGCTTTTTCCAAAACTACATTTTCCGGGCTGAAATTGTACTTCGACCAACTTGGACTTCTTTGACCTATTTGAAATGCACCTTTGACTTCTTTGACTCCTAAGTCAACTTATAGACTCAATTACACAGGTTTGTGACCAAAATTTGACCCTTGACCTTTTACCAATTCATACTTGTGGTCCTCGGGATTTGACTAAAACTATACATAAATTCGGATTATGAAAGTTCTCGTCTCCCGGTACTCGATCTTTAAAACCTCATAACTTTTAGCTCGTTTTGAGTCACGGGCTCTACCTTATACCAAATTAAAGCTAAGAAGACCCTCTATGACTACATTTAGTTATCTAGACCTGTAGGAAAAATTATTTTTACGAAAAGGTCCTAAACATTCTGCCTAAATTTATCCATACCAAAATCATACTTAAGCTCGATTCCAAACCTATTAATCATTACTAGGCTTCATCCTAAGCATTCCCAATCATATCCAAACACTAATTTTCAGTCCCTAACCCCTATTGATCAACAACCTCATAATCTAAAAATCTAAAAACAAACATGCAATCACTTATACCCATCTAAAACACCAATAAACACAATGCTAAACATAAAACCAATGCTCAAAATCATCAACCACCATGGCTCCCCAAACACCCCCTTGTGCCGTGGGGTTTGGGTGACCAAATCACCACAACCAAATCAATTTTGGTGGGTTTTATTAGTGATTATACTCACACTATAGATGAATTTAACATGCATCAATCCAATTAACCTCAAAAACGAATTTGAATGATCTTGAAAATTTTTGGAAAATTTTTGTTAATGCATGTTTAATTTAACCATGGATTAACACTCACCAATGGATTTTAGAAGGTGGTCTAAGGTTAGATTTTGTCAAAACTTAAAAAAATGGTGGATGGTGGTGGTTTTGGTGGTGTAGCCGTCGGCTAGAGGGAGAGAGGAAGAGAGTGTTTGATTTTTTTTTTTGTTAAATGTTTGTGTGTGTTTGTGTTTGTCCTTTTTGTGGAATTAGGAGGGACCAAAGTGGTAATTAAAGGTTTCTTTTGGCCTTAAGTAAAAACGTCATTAAAACTTTGCGGGATCGACTCACTAGTCAATTTAGAAAATTTTACGGGAGTCGGAAATTATCCCGAGCACTCCAAAATACTTTTGGGATACTTTAAATGTACTCGGAAGGCTATAAAACTCACCCGACTCAACTTAACACGAACCGTAAGTAAAATTCTCGAAAAATTACATTATCGATAAATCGTCAATAATTTTAGAAATTTGGGCATCCATCGGGATCGTAATCGTCATCGTCCTTCTTGAATCGTCAATCGTAAAAATTATAACCTCGAACATCGGCTTTAACCAATATACTTATATATATAGAAATTAAAATTTATTAAAAATTTCAATAATTAGCGTAATTTAGGGTAACGTTAATGACCTCGGTTCTAGGGTGTCACATCCACCCCTCCTTAAAGAGAGCGACGTCCCGGCGCTCGCCTCTTCTTGTACTCACATTTCGTTCTGCTGGAACAGATGAGGATACCTTTCCTTGAAAAAGTCCTCACGTTCCCAAGTGTATTCCGGTCCACGTTTAGAATTCCATCGAACTTTCACAATAGGAATTCTACTACGCTTCAGCCTCTTGACCTCTCGGTCCATAATTTCCACAGGTTCTTCCACAAAATGCATTTTGTCGTCCAGTCGAATCTCGTCCAAAGGAATCACCAATTCCTTATCCGCCAAACTCCTCTTCAGGTTCGATACGTGAAACGTGTCGTGAATAGCACTAAGCTCGCTCGGCAATTCTAATTTGTACGCTACTGGTCCAATTCGTTCAACGATCTTAAATGGTCCAATATACCTCGGACTCAACTTTCCTTTCTTCCCAAAATGAATTACACCCTTCCACGGCGATACCTTGAGCATAACCATATCTCCAACTTCAAACTCCAACGGTTTCCTTCTGTTATCGGCATAACTCTTCTGTCGGCTTCTCGCAGCAAGTAGTCGGTTCTTGATTTGCACAATCTTCTCTGTCGTTTCTAAAACCATTTCGGGTCCAGTCAATTGACTTTCTCCTACTTCACTCCAACACACAGGCGATCTACACTTCCTTCCATACAATGCTTCGAACGGTGCTGCCTTGATACTCGCATGATAACTATTATTATACGAAAACTCCACCAGAGGCAAGTGGCGTTCCCAACTTCCTCCAAAATCAATCACGCATGCTCGGAGCATGTCCTCCATCGTCTGAATAGTTCGTTCACTCTGGCCGTCAGTTTCCGGGTGATAAGCCGTACTTAAACTCAATTCAGTGCCCATCGCACGTTGAAGCGATTTCTAAAATTCCGAAGTAAATCTACTGTCGCGATCCGAAATGATCGATAACGGCACTCCATGTCTGCAGACGATCTCTTTCACGTACACACTGGCTAGCTTTTCCATGCTGTCCGTCTTCTTCATAGGTAAGAAATGAGCAGATTTCGTTAATCTATCCACAATTACCCATATCATATCACATCCACTAGGAGTTCTAGGTAAACCTGTCACGAAATCCATAGCGATTTTCTCCCATTTCCATTCTGGGATTTCTGGTTGTACCAACAATCCAGATGGTTTCTTATGTTCTGCTTGAACCTTCGCGCAAGTCAAACACTTACTAACGTAACGAGCAATATCCGCCTTCATATTCGGCCACCAATAAACTTTCTTCAGGTCGTGATACATTTTATCCGATCCAGGATGTATCGAATACTTCGACTTATGCGATTCGTTCATAACCAATTCTCGAACTCCAGGCTTTCCTTCCTCAGATGAACACAATGGTAACCAAATCCGATTTTCAAAATATCTCAGTCCGTCCGACCTAATCACGAAAAGAGGTTTCAACATTCGTCCCAAGTTCTCAGCTTCAACATTCCCTTTCATTAGTCCCCTCTCTTGAGCTTTCAGTATAGTTTCGGTTAAGTCAACGCTCTCAGTCATCACCAAAGCTCTGACCCTCAAAGGTTTTTCCCGTTCCTTCCTACTCAGTGCATCCGCTACAACATTCGCCTTGCCAGGGTGGTAGCGAATTTCGCAGTCATAATCACTCAGTAGTTCAACCCATCGTCTCTGTCGCATATTCAACTACTTTTGATCTAAAATGTGTTGCAAACTCTTGTGGTCAGTGAATACAACACACTTCGTCCCATACAAATAGTGTCTCCACAACTTCAACGCAAAAACTACAGCTCCTAATTCCAAATCGTGCGTCGTGTAGTTCTCCTCATTCTTCCTCAGTTGCCTCGACGCGTAAGCTATCACCTTTTCACGTTGCATCAATACCGCTCCATAACCCTTACGAGATGCATCACAATACACTACAAAGTCTTCGGTTCCTTCAGGCAATGACAATATCGGTGCGGAACATAACTTGTCCTTGAGCGTTGTGAAAGCGAGTTCTTCCTCATTTCCCCATTCATACACCCTATTCTTTTCGGTAAGCCTTGTCAATGGTTTTGCAATCAACGAAAATCCTTCAATGAACCTTCGATAATACCCAGCTAAACCAAGGAATTGTCGAACTTCAGTCGGCGTTGTCGGTGCCGACCATTCCCTGATCGCTTCGACCTTGGCAGGATCCACGCGAACTCCCTTGCTATCAATCACGTGACCTAAGAACTGCACGGATTCTAACCAAAACTCACACTTCGAGAATTTCGCATACAGCTTCTCCTTCTTTAACAACTCCAAAATCTTCCTCAGGTGCTTCTCGTGCTCCTCCTTACTCTTAGAGTAAATAAGTATATCATCGATGAAAACAATAACAAACTTATCTAGATACGGCTTGCACACGCGATTCATGAGGTCCATGAATACAGCAGGCGCATTTGTCAACCCAAACGGCATCACTCGAAATTCAAAGTGTCCATACCGCGTACGAAAGGCAGTTACAGGAGTATCCTCCTCTCTTACACGCAGTTGATGATACCCTGATCTTAAATCGATCTTTGAGTATACACTGGAACCTTTCAATTGATCAAATAAATCGTCAATCCTCGGCAATGGGTACCGATTCTTAACCGTCAGCTTGTTGAGTTCCCTATAGTCAATACACATTCGAAATGAACCATCTTTCTTCTTCACAAACAACACTGGCGCTCCCCAAGGTGATGAGCTCGGCCTAATAAATCCCTTGTCCATCAATTCCTTCAGTTGATCCGATAACTCCTTTAACTCGGATGGTGCTAAGCGATAAGGTGCACGCGCAACCGGCGCAGCTCCTGGCACCAAATCAATTCGAAACTCGACCTCACGGGTGGGTGGTAAACCTGGCAACTCATCTGGAAAAACTTCCGGATATTCGCAGATAACAGGTACCTCTTCAATCCTCGCCTCTAAATCACCATCACTCGAAACTTGTGCCAAAAACACATCGCATCCGCTCTCTACATACTTCATCATTTTCAAACAGGAAATCACTTTCAAACGAGAAGTGCATTCGTCTCCCTTCACCGTCAAGACTTTCTTCCTCAACGGAATCTGAACTAATCTCTCGCCACAGACGATCATAGCACTGTGCGCCATTAACCAATCCATTCCCACAATCACGTCAAACGATCCTAGCTCTATAGGCATCAAGTCGATTTTAAAAGCGTAATTTCCTAACTTCAAGGTACACCCTTTCAGTATAGAATTCGTACTAACAATTTTTCCATCGGCTAACTCAACGTTATAACTAGTCGCTAACAACACCGGTTTTCTATCGATATGACGACTAAATTTAACATCTACAAAACTCTTGTCGGAGCCAGAATCAAACAAAATACTAGCATAACAAGCGTCTAGCAAAAACGTACCGGTAACCACGTTAGGACCCTGTGGTTTATCAGCCGTCCCTACTTGATACACGGCAGCAACATTGTTACCTCCCCGCTTGTTTCCTGCATTCGGGCAATTCACTTGCACATGGCCTCTCTCTCCACATCCAAAACATCCCCTCATTCTGATAGCATTCGCCCCAGTGGCTACTCCTCCCGTTCGGCAACCAGACGTCCTATGACCTGCTTTTCCACATTTGCCGCATGCAGGCGGGCAATTCCCGACATGGTACAAATTACACCTACCACAGTGGGGATTCACTTTTACTCCTCTGGGGTTCGTCACAGCCCTCATCCCTTCATTCCTTCGTTGGTTAAACTGCTGATTGCGGTTCTGACCATGGTTGTTCCGATTTCCACCTCGGTTCTGGCCCTGGGATTGATTGCTTTGTGCCGCTTCCCATTTCCTCTTGTTGCCTTCAGCAATGGAGTTCTGCTTGTCCTGGAGCTTGACGTCCATCAATGCGTGAGCCATCTGGACCGCTTCATCAAACGACCCAGGTTTCGACGAAGTCGTCTCACCTTTGATATTGCTGGATAAACCTTTGATGTACTGCTTCATCTTCTTGGCATCATTGGCAAAAACATCTGGACACAAAAGGCTTAACTCATTAAACCTCCTGGTGTAAGCAGCGATATCATTGTTCTTCAAGGTCAGATGCCTCAACTCATCTTCCAATTGACCCAATTCCTCTTCCGGGCAAAACTTCTTAGTCAACAGAGCTTTTGTCACAGTCCACGTCCTTGCATTCGCTACAGCCAATCCAACAGTGGCTACTTGGGTGTTCCACCAACTTAACGCATCATCAAGAAACGTAGCAGCCGCAAACTTCACCTTGTCCGCTTCTGCACAACCGCTGATTTCGAAAGTACTTTCAACTTTTTCCAACCATCTTCTAAGTTCTAGAGCTCCACCAGTTCCACGAAATTGCGTGGGACCGCATTTCATAAAACTAGAATAGGTACACACTCTCGGGGCTTGCTGTCTCCCCGCGTTTCTACCCTGGTCCTGATTTCTCCCGGCTCGGTCCGCTTCCAGCGCATTTGCTATAGCTTCCTGAATCATTGTGTTTACACGATCGGTGGTTAACTTTGGAGGCATGGTGTTATCGAATATCTCTTTCTGCAAGACAGGGAAAATAGAAAAACAATGTAAGTATACACATCAAGATTAAGATGGATTTCTCTTTCAAGACATAATATACATACAACAACACATCACTACAGAGTTACCAATATTCATCAATTCACATCACAAAAGATCAAATTTAAGACATATCACAGATCATGAAAGGTAACATGGATTGTATTGATAATTAACCAAAATCGTGACAAGTATTGCCACTACAATCGTTCACCATAAAACTTAAGTCCTCAAGTTTTTCGTCATAATGCCATCATACAAAAGTCTAAAACAGTTCTATTACAATGATCAAAGAAAAAATACAAGACAAGCAACTAGGCATGTGGTGATCCACACGGCCTCTTGGATGGCGGTTCGTCATCATCTTCCTCGGGTTCCTCATCGCTATCGTCCTCATCCACATCATCCATTTTCCTCTTTCCTTTGTCATTTGGCCCACATTCCGTCTCCTTTTTCGTCCCTGATGTAGACCCACACTCAATCGCTACCTGACTTCCCACAGTAATACAAGCACCTCCAGTAGGTGGCTGAATCATGAAGTCATTAGCCTCCATCTCCAAATCGTCCACGAATCTCCAATCTGGGGGCAATGATGCTCTCACTCGATGCTCCCAACTCTGCATCCTTGACAACCTCACTTGATCTTCCCTAACACGGTCAAGACTAGCGCTCAAATTTGCAACCATCGATCTTAGACTGTTGATATCACTTTTGTTTACATTTCCATCATACTCAATTCTTGCAGTCCTTTCCAACAGTCTTTGGTCTGCCCTTTCATTCTCGTCGAATCTACTGATCACCCTTGATTCCACTACGTACCGCATGCACATTGATTCGTCCAAACCTCTCACAACCCGCCGTACGTCATGATAAACTCTCGGTCCGGGGCAGCAAATTCTTGAGATGCCTTGATGAAGAGAATTTGCGCTCACTGCACCTTCGGCTCTTCTGGGGATACCTGGTGCACCAACCAGATGGGAAGTACGCATAGGCCTGGGGCAAGTAGTTCTCCTTTGGTCGGGGTCCTGGGCTTGCACATCGTTCGTCTCAGCTTGTCCTTCAGCTGCTGTTCCAACACTTCCCCCTTCGCGACCTACGACGTAATCGTTTCCATTATCATTAGGCGGTACCTCGGCCATTCCTACAATAACAGCGAATTTCGGAGGGTACATAAGTAATTATACAATATTTATAAATACATGCATGCAAATGCAATGCAAAGGTGGTACATATGCCCGAAATGTAATAATATGATGCTCATGCATGATTAATACAAAAATTACGATGTCGGATATTCCAAGTATAATTTCAACGTCTACATATAGTAATTTCCATACTTACGTAATAATTACCCACATATATACTTCAACTCAAAAGTATACGTCAAATGCCATGAATACAAAAATAAATCTTACCGGAGCCATGCAGGATAGTTGTGTGTGCTTGGACCATTTCTTACGACACCAAAAGTTATAGTTTAGGATTTTCAAAAACGACCTAGTTCTCTATAACTCATGGCTCTGATTACCAATCTGTAACACCCCCCACAAATGTTATGCGCAGCGGAACTACAACATTGGGTGCTACACAGTATTCATTGCACACAAGATATATCAAACGACTCTAAAAAGACGTCAACTTAAAACTTGAATTAAAAATTGTTAGATGATACATGTCCACGGTTTTTCCAACCCCACTTGGTACAACAGAGTTTAGCGTTTTCGGTCCCCATGAATCTCGACCCAAGAATTTTAGTGTCACAACAACATAACATTAAAATTTAAAAATGTTTAAGTAGGAAAGGGAGGAAAAACAAGTAGACTCCAAGCCATACACACAACATCCATCCCATGCACGCTCCATGCTACACTTCAGCGGTTACCTGAAACACATGCCAAAATTTGGTCAACGAAAACGTTGAGTGGAATTCATAGGTTTTACAATTCATTTTGAACGTATATAAAATAAAAACCATTCGTGATCATCCATAGACTTGTCGATCGAACAATCTATATTCAGGATACTGACAATTGTGTTTAAGCTCATGACACTAAACCCTTAACTCAATCACCAGCGTAATAATTACCGGCGTGACTCAGATGAAACCATGGCCCCTAATAAGGCATCAGTTGCAATTATACCTTTTCTCTTATCACAAATTATCCATCCGCAGGGGGTATCAACGTACTAGCCCTCGTCTCGGATAGGGTAGTCAACCCCATAGTACTATCACTTTGTATAAGCGGCTATGTCCCCCTTCTCGAGGGCAAGACAATAGTTAATAGTTCATGAAATTAGGGTCTTTTGCAACTAGGTACTCAACACAATTTCTAAGGCAACATTCGGGTCTAACAATCATTCATGACATACTTTCCTTTTAAAAACTAGCATGCATTTCCCTCGCGGGTAAAACAGTTTGAAATAAATATAAGCGAGGCTATAAATTCACACTTTATATATTAAGTAGTTGGTAGTTCGAGAGATGATCACTGACGACGATACGGATGCCCGGGTAAATCAACACCTATCAACAAATAACGCGTAATGAGTAATCTCATTTTAAATACCTTACGGGACTGTATAAAATACATAGATACTAGTCACTTAGGACAATTATAACTCACGCCAAAACAAAACAACAAGCATCACTCATTTTACCCCATTCGTTCTTATTATTTACGTTATCCATTTTTATTCATTTTCGCCGGTACTTACCGAAAGTACGGGCTGTTTTACCATATTTAACCATTCTTATAAAATTTGACAAAATTCTCAAAAATACTATAAGACCTGTAGATAACACATTTTTTAATCCCAATAAAAATTTTTACTTCTACGACCCGTTACTCAACGCTTTTTCCAAAACTACATTTTCCGGGCTGAAATTGTACTTCGACCAACTTAGACTTCTTTGACCTATTTGAAATGCACCTTTGACTTCTTTGACTCCTAAGTCAACTTATAGACTCAATTACACAGGTTTGTGACCAAAATTTGACCCTTGACCTTTTACCAATTCATACTTGTGGTCCTCGGGATTTGACTAAAACTATACATAAATTCGGATTATGAAAGTTCTCGTCTCCCGGTACTCGATCTTTAAAACCTCATAACTTTTAGCTCGTTTTGAGTCACGGGCTCTACCTTATACCAAATTAAAGCTAAGAAGACCCTCTATGACTAAATTTAGTTATCTAGACCTGTAGGGAAAATTATTTTTACCAAAAGGTCCTAAACTTTCTGCCTAAATTTATCCATACCAAAATCATACTTAAGCTCGATTCCAAACCTATTAATCATTACTAGGCTTCATCCTAAGCATTCCCAATCATATCCAAACACTAATTTTCAGTCCCTAACCCCTATTGATCAACAACCTCATAATCTAAAAATCTAAAAACAAACATGCAATCACTTATACCCATCTAAAACACCAATAAACACAATGCTAAACATAAAACCAATGCTCAAAATCATCAACCACCATGGCTCCCCAAACACCCCCTTGTGCCGTGGGGTTTGGGTGACCAAATCACCACAACCAAATCAATTTTGGTGGGTTTTATTAGTGATTATACTCACACTATACATGAATTTAACATGCATCAATCCAATTAACCTCAAAAACGAATTTGAATGATCTTGAAAATTTTTGGAAAATTTTTGTTAATGCATGTTTAATTTAACCATGGATTAACACTCACCAGTGGATTTTAGAAGGTGTTCTAAGGTTAGATTTTGTCAAAACTTAAAAAAATGGTGGATGGTGGTGGTTTTGGTGGTGTAGCCGTCGGCTAGAGGGAGAGAAGAAGAGAGTGTTTGATTTTTTTTTGTTAAATGTTTGTGTGTGTTTGTGTTTGTCCTTTTTGTGGAATTGGGAGGGACCAAAGTGGTAATTAAAGGTTTCTTTTGGCCTTAAGTAAAAACGTCATTAAAACTTTGCGGGATCGACTCACTAGTCAATTTAGAAAATTTTACGGGAGTCGGAAATCATCCCGAACACTCCAAAATACTTTTGGGATACTTTAAATGTACTCGGAAGGCTATAAAACTCACCCGACTCAACTTAACACGAACCGTAAGTAAAATTCTCAAAAAATTACATTATCGATAAATCGTCAATAATTTTAGAAATTTGGGCATCCATCGGGATCGTAATCGTCATCGTCCTTCTTGAATCGTCAATCGTAAAAATTATAACCTCGAACATCGGCTTTAACCAATATACTTATATATATAGAAATTAAAATTTATTAAAAATTTCAATAATTAGCGTAATTTAGGGTAACGTTAATGACCTCGGTTCTAGGGTGTCACATCTATTATTGATGCAACCATTGAATGAATACTCGTTTCGAATAGAGTTGCGTTATAGATTCTTCTTTTCGTATTCATGAGTGCCATCGATGTCATGAACCTCATAATTATTTGGCTAAGCTCATTTCCAATCATATCGTAATTAGTTCTTGGTGAACAACTCTTCATCACGCTTTTGCAGATCACTCATTATTTTTATAAGTTAAAACAGTATCACCTATGAAAATTTAATTTTCATCACCATATGGATTATTTAAATTGAGACTTATAAACAATCGTTATCGAAATAATGTTGTTTATGAAACACCTTGAAAATTTAATTGCTTTAATAACGAAGAACATCTCTGTAGATTCATTTTGATTTTTATTCGATAATTAAGCATGAATATATATTTTATTTTTTATTTTTTTAAACATGATGACAAAATTTTGACGAACTGAGTATTGCATCATTAATCCTAAATTGTACATAGTTGCGCGCCTACGTATAATTTGGAAGATACCAGGCAAGATTGATTAGTAGTCACCATAAATTTGTTGATAAACACTACATTTTTAATTGTAATTGTGAAAGATTAAATTTTTATGAGGTCTGCAAGAAGAGAAAGTTAGGGACATATTGTTAGGGACACCCACATATGTGCCCGTATCATTTTCCGAATCAAGTTACCGGTATGTGGATGTGGTCTTACTTGACCTCTATTATCCATTCCTTATGCATTTCTTTACTTCATGATGAAGCTGTTTGGAAACTTATCTATCTATCGACTGTTGATACCCGACGGGGAGTTTTGACGATCCTATCATTTCTTTTGATAAGATTCCATCTGAATAACATGGGTAACGATCTGAGGTGCCTTCGGATGCATACACAAATCATGAAAACATGGGATATATCCATATTCGTTAATATTTTTGTCTTTATCTGATTTGACATTCTCCCGTGATAATCATGCATTGACCTCACTCTTTTAATGTTAGTTATGTCTCTAGATATCCTTAAATTGTGAAAGATTATTCTTAGCTTTTGGTTAATGGAGAAGTAGTGAGCACCAATAAGATTCAAAAAGGATGTATACTTAGCCTCCTAAGTAGTTCTTGTCTTATCAACGGTAATAAAACTGGAAAATTGGTAGTACCATTAGGATAGATTGGTTGATTATGACATGATGTCATTGTCTTAATTGATGGGAACACGAGTAGAATTCACCTAAAAGATAAGATGTTGATTATCAAAGGTGATCTAAATGAATGGTTGTGAACTAGTCATAGATCTTGTAATCTAGGAAGAACCTAAGGTGAATTTATTAAAAGATGTTCCTGTTATCTGAGACTTTCGGAAGTATTTCTTGAAAATTTACCTAGACCCTCGCCATTAAGGCAAGTTGAATTTCATGCTGATTATATTCCCGGTGCTGCACCTGTGGCGTGTGCACCATACCTCAGCACCATCTAAATCAAAAGAATTACCGTGCAACTAAGAGAGTTATTGGAGAAAGCTTTTATCCTACGGGCTTGTCATCGTGGATAGATACGGTATTATCATTCCATATATTCATTGATTACCGTGAACTGAATAAATTGACGATCAAAATTGATATCCATTACCCAAGATGAAAGATTTGTTCGATTATTTACAAGGTTCTAGCGTATATTCCAAAAATTTGATCTACGGTCTGGTTGTTATCAACTTTGCGTCCGCAAGGAAGATATTCCAAATACTACGTCCAGAATTCGTAATGGACATTATGATTTTCATGTGATACCGTTTGGATTGACCAATGCACATTTGGCATTCATGAATTAGATAAATCATGTGTGTAAGTGTCACACCCCACCATGACGGAATATGGGGCGCGACATATGGATATCATCACAACAATAGCGTGCCTACAGAGATAACTAAATAAATTGGAAATATCATAAATGATGACACAATGTCATGAAGATATCACAAACAATGCAGGTGTCTAGGTAAGTAGGTAACAGGTCTACCTCTTACCAAAGACATACAATTAACAAATAACAAACATATAGGTGTCTACAAAGTATCACTTATTCAAACATAAGTAAAGACTAAGAGGAAAGGGGGTTCCTCCAATGCAATCCTAAGCCTCTGAGCTAGCCACTCCTATTCTCACGCTTAACCACATTATCACCTGAAAGAGACACTAAAACACGTCAACATAAAGTTGGTGAGAGTCATAGGTTTAGACTCCAACCCTAAATCAGTTATAACTTTGAATAACAACCATCAATAAAAGAACATATGGACAATGTGTTACAATTATGCATTAACAACTATCATTCAAAATTAACCATACAATCACAATTCCAAGGCATCAAGCCTTACCAATAACCACAATTTCCAAGGCTCCCAGCCTTACCAATAACCATGGTCCCATAGGCGCCTATACACCTATGAACCAATCCCAAGGCCCCGCCTTGTCAACATCCCCTTGGTACCAAGTCAAACCACAATAACTGAGACGGTACGTGTCCCCCGATCCAAATCATAAACATAATCAAGAATCACATAACAGTTAATCACATAAGTGTACACACAAGTCCATCACAAACCATAAAAGCATTCACAGCATTTTTTATAAAATCATACAGTGTCTCTTCCATCCCATCTGGAAATCAAATCATAAAAGGACATGGGACTATAAAACTCACCTGAACAAGCTTCTCCAAGTACCCGCACTCTAGCAAAATCTAAACACACAAACGTATAAAATAAAGACATAAACCACATACCAAAATGGCTCATCAATCTATGATGGATATCTAACCTTGTACTACAAATTAACCCCATTGATATGACATATGCATCTCAGACACCCCTCTATAAAGCCCTTAACATAGTTTAGTTCATAACTCGCCCCGTTAACATTTAACCCAAAACAGTCCCGTTTTTCATACCTTAAACTATGGGTCGAACACCCCCTTAACCAAATCAACTTCCTCTGTAAAAGAAACCTTATGCCCTTACGTGTGTTAGCTAATTCTACCCTTTGGCCGCAACCTTGAAGACACTGTTAAGGCCTCCATATATATATATATATATATGAAAAGTTTGTTATGATCAGAGGGTCTTACCCCAACCCATTTGTTTAGACCTCCTCCAGATATTTTATTTAATATATAATCTAAGTCTCATGTTCGTTTGAAGGTTCCAATATTACCCTAAGTACCCCAAACAATTCAAAACATAAAAAGAAAACAGGCTGATCCAAAAACTGTTTTGACACCCGACTGATGTAACCTGTTTTTGACCCACTTCCAGACCTCCAATTTAGTTCTCGTTTCTCGCATTTGAAAGCCAACTCACTTACCTTTCCAGGGACATAAGATTCGAAAATTAAAAGTTTGTAAAACTCTAGATATGATCGAAACAATGACCCAAAAATTCTGCCCAGTTTTTAAAAACGAATTTAACATAATTAACCAAATTAATTACCCTCATCATGTTTAATCATTAACCCTAATTATTCTAATCATGTCTATATCATTGTGATAACATTAAATTACAGATTTTATAATAAACACTAACTTAGATCCATCATATAATGATTAAGAAAGAATTAAAAACAATTTAATTAAAAGGGTTTGAAGAGTTTACCTTAGATTTTTGGAAAACAAGATTTTTGATGAAGAACCCTAATTTTTTCCATGGATTTCGAATCACTCATGATATCCAGGGATTTTATGATGTGTTGTTATTAAAAAAAGTTTTTGTATATATTCCTAACAAGTCCTTGGCCCAATACAAAAGCCCGGTTCCCCTTTTTCCCTTTTTTTCCCTTTTCTTTTTCTTTCTTGCATCCCAAAACCGACTATACCCCTTTAATTTCGTTTTTTTTCTTTTTATTATTAATAATTGTATTAATAATATTAACTTAATTTTCCTTAATTTATTTCATCTTTTAAAGCCTCTAAAACCTCAAAACCGTAAAACTAGTCAAATTTACGCGTATACCGTAAAAGACGTAAAAATATACAGTTTTATAAAAACTCTTGAAATATGAAATAAACTAATTAACTAAGTCCTAAATGACTTAAAACCATCCCAAAAAATACTCCCGTGACTAAATACCTCTTCCGAGACCCCTAAATGCAAAACCCTAAACCGTAAAAATACGATTTTCTATAATACATATACGTATACGTAAAACCACTAAATAAAACCATCTCATTTCATAGTCACTACCATGTGGGCTCATTAACATGAAATAACCGTTCCTCGATTTACTTATGAGTACCATATACCCATAAACGATATCCAAACCTCACTCCAAACACACAAAATAAACACATAAGCACATAAAAGCACATATTTGCACAAAACACCTTAAACTATAGTCTAAGTGACGAACCCCAAAAACCATGGTTGTCACATCACTCCCTCCTAATAGAAATCTCGTCCTGAGATTTACTCCTTAGGATCAAACACAAAAATAACAAATCACATGAGGATACTTGTTCTAAATGAACTCCTCTCATTTCCATGTGTACTTTAGTTCAAGTATCAAAATACCACATATACAAACCAACAATATTTAAATTCATTCCTAAACTCTTGACCTGACAGCTAATAAATCTCATAAATGACCATTTGATAAAACAAAGACTCTTATTAACACAAATCCCGAATAATCGAACATGCAAATATGCATTCTCAAACAAAATTTACCAATCTTAATACATGAAATATATCATGTATACCACTCAATTCTCCCAGGTAATTCTATACTCATAAGCTACTGGTCCGATCTTTCCAAAGATCATAAATGGACCTACAAAACTCTACATCAACTTTTCCATTTTACCAAAACATACCAACCGTTACTATGTGTAACACTCTCAATTTTCGAATCGGTACAGCGGAATGGTCTTTTAGAGTGTTACGGGATAGCACAATAACTCCAACCATAGACAACACATAAAAATGGTTGTACAAGGTTCAACATACATTCATTCGATAAAAAGTTTTACAGTGTACAACAGGTCCCAAATTATATAGGTCATTAAGTTTACAAAACATAGATCGAATGAACATTTTTATTATTATGTGGGCCATCAGAGTCGATCTCCATCCGAATTACCTTCAAGCACCTGAGATAAAAACATGCAAAAATCAAATCAGCGAATGCCGAGTGAATTCATAGAGTTTAATAAAACCGTTATATAAAACAATCGTTGAAATCAGAACACAAGTAAAATATCAGAAGTAAGTCATCGTATTGCTAGTCAGGTAATATATAAATCAGGCATACATCTTAAACCGTCCATGAGACCGTAGCCTCAATATTACCATTATAGGTAATATATTATCATTATTAGCATCGTTATCACATCAGATATTTAGATTACATTTTGAATATTATTAGCCGCATGACATTGTTACCTTACTATTAAAACAACGGGCCGCGAACCCGACAAACAATTTGCCCCTCTAAGTTAGCGTGTCGTCACAAAAGTCACGCTATGTAAATCTTCTCATACATAAATTCGCTTACCAATCAATGTGGTACGACGGGGATCAACCGTCAAGGCGCGAACTGGGGTGATCGTCCCCAAATAGTACTATCATATGCATAAGCGTCTACCAAATACCGATAGTTCACAATTCATGCTAATGGGACTTTGAGTTACATAACCTAACTACTAATAATCCTTTTTATCTCGTTTATAGGGTCATAACATCATTCAGGTCCATATCATTAAGCATACCATCGGGACTACTTGTGTTCTATTTTTATCAAAAACTAGCATGTTATCTCCCTCGCGGGTTTACAAATCATTTTATAAAACATTTAAAAGAGTGTGAGGCTATGAACTCACGTTGATAATGAAAGGCAGATTATCGGCTACGGGCGTGCTTCGGTCACGGAAACCTATATAAATAATAATCGGTCTTAGACTTTTGTCCAATGACTTTATCAAAATAAAAAATATAAATATGATGATTTTGTACATATGATGATGATCAAGTGGGTTTATATATTCTTATTTACTCATTTTAGTGTTTATGTATTGGTAACTTTTTACTAGTTTACTAGTTTTACCTATTTACATGTTTTAGGTCTAATATGCCTATTATAAGTTCTTTAACTTGTATTAATCCATTTTATTCTATTATTATTAGTATTTATACTTTACATGTTGGGCCCAAATGGGTTAAGCCCAATAAGTAATTTTTATAAGTGTTTAACTTATTTAGTTAACTTATTAGTCCAATATACTAACTTAGCTCGTTAATGTCCGTATGTCCTACAGTTCGGGTTTTATCGGTTTTTACTTGTATTAGATACTAATATATCAGTATATGACTTTTGAAAACTTTACATTAGACGGGTTTGATCGTCTAAGTTTTAATTGGCGAAAAACGTTAATTTTACGGTAATAGCCGAAAAAGTCGTAAAAATCATGTTTATAGTTTTTATAACTTATAAATCTTATTCAAATACCATTTTTATAAAGTGTCCATTTATTTAACCTTATAAATATTTATATAAATGAAATTCATAAGTTATTGGGTTTTAATTTGAAAGTCCCTAATCAATGCTAGAAACCCTAAACATAGCTAATCAACACAAGGTATTACTTTTCAAACGTAATCTTATTATTGTATAATAAAGAATTACAAGTGTTATGGATAACATCGTTTGATGACAATGTGTTGTGCACACTTTGAACAACTATAAACCTTAACTTATGAATACAGTCACAACTGTTTGATTCTATAAGTTCAAAGCATTAATGTTATGAATATACTCAAAGTGTTGAACATTAATGCTTGGATACACATCCTATTTATAGTGATACGAGGTTGACCTAAATAGTACTTGATGGTGACTACACAAGACTTTCACTTTTCAGACATCAGTCACATGATGCTCTTCTATTCTTGGTAGTCTGTCATTATGCTTTAAGGAAACAGTTGTCGAAACAGTTTCCGTTTTCTTCATAGTCTCGAACACACAAATGGCATGTCCAAAGTGTGCTGAGTGTTAACAGGGTATTGCCACCCCTGTTAACCCTCAACCCCTCAAAGTCCCTGATACATCTTGGCTGTTATCCATCACAGCCAATGAGTATGTCTTCAAGTAATCTTTGACTTCCTTGACAATGTCTCTGACATGGACTCCTCTGAGGTTGCTCATAGAGACTTGGATCTCTGTAAGTCTTTCGATACTTGCCTGCCTCCTAGGCACAGGCAGGGGACTATCTAACAGCTTAATTATGTTTAAATCTATGATCAGGGAATCTAACAAGCTTAGATTCCCAACAATCTCCCCCTATTTAAACATAAATATTGCTAGATCTATCTAAGTTAAGGTAAGTGAGTTAACAGCTTCTTCTTACTCATAACAGATCTAAACAAACATACCTCATGACTTTATTCATACTTAAAGGAAATTACAAGTACATTACAAAAGTGAAATAAAATGTGAAGGTAAAATTGGGCTGTGAATTTCTTCAATAGTCACCATTTTTAATCTTTTCTTCAGCTTTAGCTATGTCTAATCTGTTATCCAACTCTTCCTATGAAGCTTTTTCAAACACTTTGGAATACTCTAAGTTGATCTTGAGTCCCTTCTTGTGACAAAGTAGCTGAATTGTTGATGCTAAGCATAGCTCATCTTCTCATTGAAATGCATACTGGCAAGCTCTGTTCATGAATGTCATTCCTTTTTCAGGCTCTATGTATGTCTGACCATCAACAGGGCCAACTATACCATTTGGTAGGATCAAATCCCTGTGCATTCCATCCACTTGAACATCATCTGTGACAAAAGTTTCCTAAACAAGTTCAGAAACTATTCTTCTTTTCTTACCAGTCTTTGGGGGTTCTTATTTAAAAAGCTGTGGTGGGAGATCTATCTTGAGTTTGGCATCCGTTTCTTTGATCCATGTAAACTTGGCCTTAAGAGTCTTAAGCAGAAGAAAATTAGCCTGTCCAGTTCTTTTGGCAGCTAAGGCTTCAAGTTTGAACCATTCAGATAACCCAAGTTTCTTTAGCCTGAAGTCGTCAAACACATTCATGTTTCCCTGTTGGTTGTCTATCCACAAGATCATCTGTGGGGTGTTGGTGGATTTGTGAATTGTGTATTTGAACTTGGTTATCTTGCCAGGTGCATACCTGTTGTTAACGCATGCATCATAATCAGCTTTGACTTTTCTTAGTGCCTCAGCGCGTTTAACTTCCATTTCCCTCAACCTTTGTTTTTGCTTCTCCCTTTCAGGTGGAGTCATCTTCCTCAGAGTAGCTTCATTCAATTCTTTGGCTGTCTTGAGTTCATTTAGTATTTTGAATTCCTTAGCCTGTTTCTCTATTTCTTCAGGGGTTAAAGGATTTTCATTGGAAGGTGTAAAGGTTGAAAATAGGGAAAGGTCTATGGTGGATCCTCCTGTCTCTAGCATCGCAGCTATCTTCTTTAGTTTGGTGTCTGTGTCAACCAAAACTATCTCCTTTCCTTTCTTCGAGACAGAGGATTCCACATTCATGTTTTTCAAAACTTCAGCTCTTCTGATAAATGCTGTCTGAGCCTGAGTTTGTATTGATTTGGGAAGGGAGCTAACAGTGAACTTTAGCTTCTTGGCAGCTGGTTCACCATCATCCCCAGACTCGCTGGTGTTAACTAAAGTCAGGGACTTTGATGAGTCAGCTCCATCTTGATTCTGTTGCTCCCCCTGAGTGTTATCCTCATCATCAGATATGGTAACAGGTGTGATGACTTGGAGGGGGACAGGTGAAATGGTGTTATCAGCTGATGATGAGCCTTGTTTAGCAGATTCAAGGTTAAGTGTTGTTTCCTTCTCCCCCTCACGTTCATCCTGTCTACGCAGACGTTTAGATGAACGTGTTTGAAAGTGCCTTACAATCTGTTCAACAGAGGCAACCATAGCACGGTGCCTTTTCCTTGAAGCCCTGGCAATCTTCAGCAGAAGGTTGCAGTTTCCATTAGTATTGTCCTGAACCTGGTTAACAATGAAGTTTGCATGACGGTATTGCCTGTTGCGAATAGCTTCAAACTGTCTGTGCATAGTTTGCTCATGTCCTTAGAATAAGGCAGGGACCTCTGAGTCAATTACATCCTTGATTCTTGTAGATAGGTGACTAAGTCCTTGTGTTACCCCTTTTCGTGCACCATCCTTAATGGGTTCACTAACCGCCTCAGCAACAGCCTTTTGTATTATCCCTGGAAATGTGACAGTGAAGTTATGCATTTCAGACTTGATCACATCCAGCTTTCTTGATAAACGTTCAATGTCATATTGATGATGAACAAGCTGAAGATTATGTATGTTTAGGCTTTGTATAGCATAATCATCCCCCCTTGGTAAAAGATCAAAGTTGGTTTGGGCAGGATGATCAAACATGAGAAATTCAGTTGTTGGATCATAGGCTGGGTGTTGGAAGACTGTTGTTGTGGAGGTAGCAGAGTTGGGAGTAACAACAGCTTCCTTGGGAGGAGGAGTATTATTTCCAGCTGGAGTGGACACAACTATTTCCTTGGGAGGAGAGACAGATTGTTGATCTTCCTCATGTTCTTCATCATCCTACTCAAACATCCCCTCAGGGATTTCATCTTCAGGCATTGATTCAAGATCAGAGACATCATCCACTAATGACAGCATTTCTTCTTCAATATTAAGCAAAGGCTCTTCGTCATTTGTTTGGTCTTGAATAATTGTATCAGCCTCGTTCTCCTGTTGTACCTGAGATTCAGTGGCTGGCTGTACAATTTCAGCCTGCAAGTTGTTATAATTAGTAACAGGGAAAAAAGTAAGGGGAATGCTCGCCATTTCGCTGTCCCAGAGAGGCTGAGGGTGATTACTCAGCCACTCCAAAGGATAAATCCTTTTGGATTCTTTTAAATGTGAAAAGTATATGGTTAATGATCGCCATTCGCTTCCCCTAGGAAAGATGAGTGTGATTATTCAGCCCCCCCAAAAGGTTAAAACCTTTGGGACTCTTTTGATTGTGAAACATATGTTGTTTATAAATCGCCATTCGCTGCCCCTAGGAAGGCTGAGGGTGATCATTCAGCCCCCCAAAAGGTTAAGAAACCTTTGCGACTCTTTTAAGAGTGAAACATATGTGGGTTAAGGTCGCCTGTTACGCTGCCCCTAGGAAAGCTAAGGGTGATAATTCAGCTCCCCCTGAAAAGGATAAATCCTTTGGGATTCTTTTAAGGTGAAAAAGTTAAGGGTTAAGATCGTCTTATTACGCTGTCCCTAGAGGAGCTGAGGATGATTATTCAGCTCCCCTAAAAGTAAAACTTTTGGGATTCTTTTTCTGAGGGAACCAAGAGGCTGTGTGAGGTACAACTGATCAAGTTTGAGACATATGTGTATCCAGGTTGTTGTTAGCCTGAATACTGTCTAGAGGGTGCAGGGTCATCGGGGTGCTTTATAAACACAAATGAATCATTCCCTGGTGCAAAGACAGGGTGTACAGAATTCTTAAAGAGTTCTAAGTGTATAGACAGACTTCTATGGGTCTAGGATTACCCTAACTTCACCACTCTCTCCTACAGATAATTGAGAGTGGTTGCTTGTGAACCTTTAAAAATGTAAACTGATTACCTGTGAGATATCAGCTGGATTTGGATGGTTTCCTGTTGTCTCAGCTGACATTGAGACGCTAGACCTCTGTTGTTGGTCACCCGAAGTCTCTGATTCCACAAGAGTATCTGGAACAGAGGAGGTGTCTTGGTTCACAGTCTTCTTTCCTTTGGCCTTAGCAACAGATTTGGTATGGGAAGAAGATGTGATTTTCTTCTTCTTAGGCTGTTGGCCAGAAGAAGCCTTGGACGTCGTAGTGTGCTGCCCAGAGGTCAAAGACTTAGACTTGCCAGACACACTAGAGGTAATCACCTTCTCAGAAGAAGGAAGCAAGGACTTCTCAGCTGTTGGTTGTTTGTTGGCAACGTTCATCATATGAGAGGTGACAGGGACATCTTCAGCTCCAATTTCTTTGTAGATGGCATCTGTGATGCGATAGGGCTTCAGAGTCGTCAAAGCAGAGTTATGATAGTTGTCTCCCAACAGGCTTTCAAAGATCAGCGACAAGAAGCGAACATAGCAGATATTCTTTTCCCTGTCTTGATTTCTTCCCTTCAGCTGTTCAACAAGGTTGGAGAAGAGAATGCTTCCTACATCGACATCAGCTCCCCAGATCAGCCCATAAGCTATAGATTGATGGTTAAAGGACATCTGATCTTGGGATCCCTACATTCCTCCCAGGGATTTAACAATGTGGGTGAAGAGGACACGCACATAGGTGTAAAGTACTTAATCTTCAGAGGAGATTTCGAAAGGACCTCAACGGGTGTAAGAGCAGGGTTTACATCATGGAAGGGTTTGAGTGTGGTCAGGGCATCTTTAACAGCCTTTTTATCAACCACCTTAAGGCATTCATCACCATGTTTCAATCCAGCCACACTCGAGAAATCTTTAAGTGAGAAGGCAAAAGGGTGTTCATTGCAAGAAAGGCTAAAGGTTATGGTGTCATCAACTACTTCAGCAGAGTACCAGAATTCACTAAGGTATTCTTGGTAGAAGGTGGTTGGGGATTTGGTAAAGGCTTCACTTATATCACAGTTTTGCATGAAGTTTACCAGATCTGAGTAGGTGTCATTAGGAGCCTTGATCCATCCAATGGAGTTGTTTGAGGCGAGGATGCTTTCATTGAGTTCGAAGTTAACATTTGCTGCCTTGGGAACGGGAAAAGCCATGGATTCAAGGTCGAAAGAGAATGAAAATGGAGGATGGTTTAAGAGAGAGAAGAACTTAGAGAGAGAAATAGATTTGTGAAATGAGAATAGTGGTGAGAGAGGAGAGACGAGAGACAATATATATATTCAAATAAGTAAACAGTTATTCAACCGCATTTAATGCAAAGTGGGAAAATGACTGCTCATGTGGGTCCCTTGACCTTTCAAAACTTATTTGTCTCCTCGTTAATCGAAAAATAAATGATTAAATATTGAGAATGTTTTTTGCATTTATTTGGAAAGTAACTACCTAGTTTCATGTGAAAAACATTTAATATAGAATCAGTCATTTAATGAACACATTTATTATCAAGCCACAGGATTTGAAATATTGAGCATCCCTAGCTCAGCAACTAGCCTGTTGAACGAAGGTTCAGCCAAAGGCTTTGTGAAAATATCAGCTAGTTGCAGCTCTGTGGGAACAAAGTGCAGCTCAATATCTCCCTTTATTATATGATCCCTGATAAAATGATACCTGATATCAATGTGTTTGGTACAAGAGTGAAGAACAGGGTTGTTGGAGATGGCAATGGCACTGGTGTTGTCACAATAGATTGGCACTTTGTCATATAAAATTTCATAGTCAGCCAATTGATTTTTCATCCAGAGCACCTGAGCACAACAGCTGGCTGCAGCGACATATTTTCCTTCAGCTGAAGACATAGCCACAGAGTTTTGCTTCTTAGCACTCCATCCAACCAATTTTCCTCCTAGGATTTGATAGTTGTCTGAGGTGCTTTTCCTGTCAATACAGCATCCAGCATAGTCTGAATCTGAATAGGCCTTGAGATCAAAGCCTGATTCCTTGGGATACCACAGACCTAGGGATGGTGTTCCTTTGAGATACCTAAAAATTTTCTTAACAGCCACTAGATGGGATTCTTTTGGGTTAGCTTTGTACCTTGCACAGAGGCATGTGGAGAATTGCATATCAGGACGACTAGCTGTCAGATACATGAGTGACCCAATCATGCCTCTATATAAAGTCTCATTAACAGAGACCCCTGACTCATCAGGCCCAAGTTGTTGGGAGGAAGCATGGGACATTTCACTGATGCACAATCAGCTAAGTCATATTTTTTAAGTAAATCCTTAACATACTTTTCTTGACAAATTGAAATTCCCTTAGGACATTGTTTAATTTGAAAGCCTAAAAAGTAAGTTAATTCACCCATCATACTCATCTCATATTTCTTGGTCATTAATTTAGCAAATCTTTTACTAAGATTAACATTTGTTGACCCAAATATGATATCAGCCACATAAATCTGTACAATGATGAAATCACTCTTATCCTTGAAGGTAAAGAGTGTTTTATCAATAGAACCCCTGACAAATTTATTTTCAGTTAAGAAATTAGAAAGAGTTTCATACCATGCTCTTGGAGCTTGTTTCAGCCTATACATGGCTTTGTGTAATCTGTACACATGGTTGGGAAACTCGTTGTTCTCAAATCCTTCAGGTTGTTCAACATATACTTCCTCAGCCAAATCTCCATTGAGGAATGCACTCTTAACATCCATCTGATACACAGTGATGTTCATATAAGCAGCATAAGCAAGGAAGATTCTGATGGCTTCAAGTCTTGCAACAGGAGCAAATGTTTCATCAAAATCAATTCCTTCAATCTGAGTATACCCTTGTGCCACCAGCCTGGCCTTGTTTCTGATGATGTTTCCAATTTCATCAATCTTATTTCTATAGATCCATCTAGTGCCTGTGATATTCTTTCCAGGTGGAGCTGGCACTAGTGTCCATACTTTGTTCCTTTTGAACTGATTGATTTCTTCTTGCATAGCAGCTACCCATCCTTCTTCTACAAGAGCCTCATCTACTCTCTTAGGTTCAATTTGTGAGAGAAATTCAGCAAAGAGACATTCATTGGCTGAGGCAGATTTTGAGTCATGAATTCGCTGTCTAGTAGTAACCCCTGCATTAGGTTCCCCAATAATGTTGACAAGAAGAATGTGTTGATCTCTTGACCACTTATTTTGAGGAGCTGGGGACTCAAGGACAGGAACACTTGTGGGGACAGCTGGTACAATTTGAGTTTCATCCTGCTGACTAGGAGGGCTTTCTTCAAAGACTACTTCAGTGTCAGAGTCTTCTTCAGCCATATCAAGAGGTACAAGTTCATCATCAGCAGGAGATTCTTCAGAGATTTGAAGAATTGGTGAGTCCTAAATAGCAGCAGAAGAAGAGGGACTACCAGAGGTTTGTGGTTCTTCTTCATCAAGTTCCTGAGAGGTAGGAACTTCTATGTTGTGAGTAGACAGAGGGTCAAAGGCAGGAACATAAGGAGTGAGAGTGTTGGAGTGATGATGGTGATGACTGGTAGGTCTTGGTTCTGAGAATTCATCACTTAGGAAAGACATATTTTCATTAAAATCAACTTCATCACCCTCTGTTCCAGTTCTCTATATGACTTCATCATCTTCATTGAATCTGACATGAAAGGTTTCTACTATTTCTTGTCTTCTGATGTTAAATACTCTGAAGGCTTTGGCTGTTGGAGAGTATCCGAAGAAGAAACCATCATCAGATTTTTCATCAAATTTTCCAAGTTTATCCCTGTAGTTATAAATAAACACAGGGCATCCAAAAACATGAAAATAGCTGACATCTAGAGATCTTTTTCTGAAAACTTCATAGGAAGTTTTACCATGTCTTTTGACAATGATTGATCTGTTTTGTGTGTAGCAGGCAGTGTGAACAGCTTCTCCCCAAAATTGCTTTGGTAAGGCTGTACCATTCAACATAGTTCTGGCTGCTTCAATCAAAGTCCTGTTTCTTCTATCAGCCACACCGTTTTGTTCAGGGGTGCCAGCTGAAGAGAAGTTCTATGAAATACCTTTTTCATCACAAAAAGATTCAAGTTGATGATTCTTGAATTTAGTACCATTATCACTTCTTAGAACTTTGACTCTAACATCATTCATATTTTCAACCTGTCTGATGAAGGACATGATGGTATCAGCTGCGTCACTTTTCCTTCTAAGGAAGAACACCCATGTGTATCTTAAAAACTCATCAACTATGACCAAGGTATATTTGTTGTGATTAATGGTCTGAGGTTTGACATGCCCAAACAAATCCATGTGAAGGAGATGTAAGCACTTGTCAATAGAGAATGATTGCCTAGTCTTAAATGAAGACCTGTGATGCTTTCCTTTGACACAGGCAGAACAAGTCTTGTCTTTGGAAAACATCACTGAAGGTAGACCAGCAACCAAGTTTTATGTGGCTATCTTGTTGATGTTCTTGAAGTTGAGATGAGACAGTCTTTTGTGCCACAACCAATTGACACTTTCAGAGGCTTTAGCAAGAAAACAATTTGAGCTGTCTTCAGAGCAAACAGCCATGTTGATCACATAAACATCTCTCCTTCTAGGTGCAATAAGCACAACATCATTGTTTTTGTTTAATATGGTTCCCTGGGTCTTAGTAAACAAAACCTTGTAGTCAGCATCACACAACTGGCTGATGCTAATAAGATTGTGTTTAAGACCATTCACATATGCAACCTTGGTAAACGTAATCCCATTGCAGTTCACTAAGCCGTATCCCTCTGTGTCACCTGAAGAATTATCTCCAAACACCACTTTAGGACCTGGCTCCCTTGAGTATCTGTGCAGGTATTGTTGAATCCCTGTCATGTGTCTAGAACAGCCACTGTCTAGATACCATACCGATTCCTTGAGATATTTCTGCACAGATACATAGAAACAGGTTAGTTCCTATGGTGAACCCACTTTCCAGTGGGTTCCCTGAATTGCTGATTAGCAATTCTTGTGTTCCTGTAGAACTTTTAGCGATGGGAGGGACATTTCACTGTCTCATGGGTAAAACTTACACAGATATCACACCCAGGGAAGTCACCACACTCGTCTGAGTGATGGTCTGTGAATCCACAGAATTTACTGGGAGGATAAGGTCTGTAGTTTCCCTGATGTCTTTTTGAACCCTGTTGTATATCCCTAGAGGGTGTCTGAGCTCTCTTAACTGACATATGTCTATCATGATCTAAGGTCATGTGGTGAGAGTTCTTACATATATTGCAATAAGGTTTGATTAACCTTTCCCCTTTGGGTTCACCTAGGAAAGACTTAGGTTCATGAGAAGTAGAGCATTCAGTGGAAGGCTTAATGTGTTGTTTCAAGAGTTCTACTTCTTTCATTAGAGACAACAGGCGTTCTTCAGTGGAAGGGTCAACCTTATTCACAGCTTTAGTTGAGACAGGCTTAAAAGCAACTTGTCTACCAGATTGTCTAGCAGGCACATTAAATACTTTAGCTGGTGGTTTCTCAACATCTGTTCTAAGTTCACCCTTAGCAGCTCGTGAGGAACTGCTAGGTTCAACTCCAGAGAGTTTGGGCAAAGGTGGTAACTCAGCCACATCTTCAGAGACAGGGTCATTAGTCAAAGTGGTATTTGACATATGAATGGTCTCTATAGATTTGAAGACAATGTCTTTGGGTTTGGTGAGAATTCTCAGCTTATTTTTCTTAGCAGATATATCCCTTTTAATGTCAGTAGGCAATTCATCATTAAGCAATTGATCTATAGTGAACCTAGCACACAGCCATTTTTCAATAACCTTGTTTAATTCAGAAACTTGATCATTTAAGGCAATGTTTTTCAAGGTTAACCTAGTGACTTCATTTTGCAGGGATATTTTCTCTAAATTAACCCGTCTGAGAGTTTCACATTCAGATTTAGCATTTAGCAGTTCAGTTTTAACAGAGTGAAACTTATCAATTAGGTTCTTTCTTTGTTCCTCAACAAAGTGTAAATCAACAATGGTGTAATCTAGGACATGCTTGCGTTCATCACTATCAGACATAGACAAAAGCCTGTGTACCTTTTTCATTGTGATGTCAACCTATTGTCCTGATCTTGCATCACCTTTTCCAACAGCTGGTTCATCCTCAGCTATAGCCATGAAAGCCCTGACTCTTGTAGTATCTTCCTCATCAGAAGTCAGTGGCTCATCATTCCAATCATAAGCTTCAGCTACCAACCCTTTCTCTGTCTTTTTATCGCCTCCCTCCTTTTTAGACAGAGCTTCAAGCTTCAAATTCATCTGTTCTAACTTAGCTTTGAGTGCCTTGTACTTGTTTTTGTAATCCTTCTTCTCATTGTCTGATGAATTGGATTGGTGAGATGAGTTGTTGTGTTGTTGAACTTGTAAGGTTTGGAGTAAGATGATGGATAGGAGGGTGAGGATGTCTTGGTGGAAGGACAGTCTTTTTGGAAGTGTCCAAGCTTTCCACAAGCAAAGCAAGTTTCTTTTGATCTGTCAGTTTGTTTACTAGCTGATCCTATTCTTCCTGATCTTTTGAAGAATCTTCTTTGGTTGGCTAGCAAGGCTCTTTCATGAAACTCTGCATTAAGGTCTGTCAAGAACTCTTGGCTGCTGCGGGTGTCTCTTGAGTCGCTGTCTTGAGGATGAGGTGCAGAGATCAAGGCTTTGGAAGATGCTCCTTGAACTACAAATCTTTCAGTCTCTGACTTGTAAATAGTATCAATCAGCCCTTCTTCATAATTATACTTTCCATAAAGCTGAGCTAGGGTGTCATTCTTGATTGAGTTATTTGCTCTCTGAGTCTGATTCATACTCAGCCACTTTCTTGGAAGGCTGTTGACAAATGTGGCATTAATCTCAGCTTGACCAATGGTGACATCATTCATTGCTAGGTCATTGAGAAGAATCTTCAGCCTTGTATAGGTTTGTTGAACCTTTTCACCTTCAAGTGACTTGAAGGCATTGAACTGAAGTCTGAGTGCCTGAATCTTTGTCTCTCTTGTTTCAGAGGGTCCTTCATGGCCAAGGATGAGGTCTGTCCACATTTGCTTGGTTGTGGGACATTGAATGACAGACTTCATGATATTTTTTGGAAAACAGGATATGATGATGCTTTTGAGACGTTTATCTTGGTTTGCCAATTTTCTATCAGCTGGAGTCCATTGTTTTAGAGGTTTGGGAAGAGGGTTTTCTTCAGTGGAGGTAAGCTCCATGGGAATATAAGGACCATTTTCTAAAATTTCTTTTAGAAATGGTTCAAGTCCATCGAGATACACAAGAAATTGACTCTTCCAACTGGCAAAATCTTCCTCATCAAAGACTGGTACACTTGTGACATGTGATCCACCTCTTGAGTCAAGAAGTTGGGGTAGATAATCGTCATTGGGAGGAGGGGTGAGTCTTGGTGAAGATGGTGTTGCAGAAGGTGAATGTGGTAGGTTAGAAGTTTCTGGCATGGTGGATCTTGATTATAAAACTGAGAACGATGTTTCTTGAAGGTTTTAATATCAAACACTGCTCTGATACCAATTGAAAGTCCCTAATCAATGCTAGAAACCCTAAACTTAGCTAATCAACACAAGGTATTACTTTTCAAACGTAATCTTATTATTGTATAATAAAGAATTACAAGTGTTATAGATAACACCGTTTGATGACAATGTGTTGTGCACACTTTGAACAACTATAAACCTTAACTTATGAATACGATCGCAGCTGTTTGATTCTATAAGTTCAAAGCATTAATGTTATGAATATACTCAAAGTGTTGAACATTATTGCATGGATACACATCCTATTTATAGTGATACGAGGTTGACGTAAATAGTACTTGATGGTGACTACACAAGACTTTCACTTTTCAGACATCAGTCACATGATGCTCTTCTATTCTTGGTAGTCTGCCATTATGCTTTAAGGAAACAGTTGTCGAAACAGTTTCCTTTTTCTTCATAGTCTCGAACACACAAATGGCATGTCCAAAGTATGCTGAGTGTTAACAGGGTATTGCCACCCCTGTTAACCCTCAACCCCTCAGAGTCCCTGATACATATTGGCTGTTATCCATCACAGCCAATGAGTATGTCTTCAAGTAATCTTTGACTTCCTTGACAATGTCTCTGACATGGACTCCTCTAAGGTTGCTCACAGAGACTTGGATCTCTATAAGTCTTGCGATACTTGCCTGCCTCCTAGGCACAGGCAGGGGACTGTCTAACAGCTTAATTATGTTTAAATCTATGATCAGGGAATCTAACAAGCTTAGATTCCCAACAATCTCCCCCTATTTAAACATAAATATTGCTAGATCTATCTAAGTTAAGGTAAGTGAGTTAACAGCTTCTTCTTACTCATAACAGATATAAACAAACATACCTCATGATTTTATTCATACTTAAAGGAAATTACAAGTACATTACAAAAGTGAAATAAAATGTGAAGGTAAAATTGGGCTGTGAATTTCTTCAATAGTCACCATTTTTAATCTTTTCTTCAGCTTCAGCTATGTCTAATCTGTTATCCAACTCTTCCTGCAAAGCTTTTGCAAACACTTTGGAATACTCTGAGTTGATCTTGAGTCCCTTCTTGTGACAAAGTAGCTGAATTGTTGATGTTAAGCACAACCATGGTTATAAATAGCGTGAGGTGTGGCGTAGCGGCATGTCCAAGCTACACGCTTTAGCGGCTAAGGCGAAGCTTTAGCGTTTTTAAAGCGAGGCTTATAGCGGCACAACATATAAAAATATTTATATGTTTTATCATATTTCAATATTATATTTATATTTTGTTCGTATTAGGTGTTGTACATAATAATTAAAGTTAGAAATCTCTCTCTAAATGTAATAATAATCATTTTTTAGAGTTCCATTTAAAAAATCATCACAACTCATTTCGTAGCGCGCCTTAACCTATAGCGTTGCATGGAGGTCGCGCCTCAAGATATAGCGCGCCTCAGAGCGAGCTATAGCGAGCTATTTAGAACCATGAGCACAACTCATCTTCTCTTTGAAATGCATACTGGCAAGCTTTGTTCATGAATGCCATTCCTTTTTCAGGCTCTGTGTATGTCTGACCATCAACAGGGCTAACTATACCATTTGGTAGGATCAAATCCCTGTGCATTCCATCCACTTGAGCATCATCTGTGACAAAAGTTTCCTTAACAAGTAGAGAAACTCTTCTTCTTTTCTTACCAGTCTTTGGGGGTTCTTGTTCAAAAAGCTGTGGTGGGGGATCTATCTTGAGATTGGTAGCCGTTTCTTTGATCCAGGTAAACTTGGCCTTAAGAGTCTTAAGCAGAAGAAAATTAGCCTGTCCAGTTCTTTTGGCAGCTAAGGCTTCAAGTTCGAATCATTCAGATAACCCAAGTGTCTTTAGCCTGAAGTCGTCAAACACATTCATGTTTCCCTGTTGGTTGTCTCTTCACAAGATCATCTGTGGGGTGTTGGTGGATTTGTGAATTGTGTATTTGAACTTGGTTATCTTGCCAGGTGCATAACTGTTGTTAACGCAGGCATCATAATCAGCTTTGACTTTTCTTAGTGCCTCAGCGCGTTTAACTTCCATTTCCCTCAACCTTTGTTTTTGCTTCTCCCCTTCAGGTGGAGTCATCTTCCTCAGAGTAGCTTCATTCAATTCTTTTGCTATCTTGAGTTCATTTAGTCTTTTGAATTCCTTAGCCTGTTTCTCTATTTCTTCAGGGGTTAAAGGATTTTCATTGGAAGGTGTAAAGGTTGAAAATTAGGAAAGGTCTGTGGTGGATCCTCATGTCTCTAGCATCGCAGCTATCTTCTTTAGTTTGGTGTCTGTGTCAACCAAAACTATCTCCTTTCCGTTCTTCGAGATAGAGGATTCCACATTCATGTTTTTCAAAACTTCAGCTCTTCTGATAAATGCTGTTTGAGCCTGAGTTTGTATTGCTTTGGGAAGGGAGCTAACAGTGAACTTTAGCTTCTTGGCAGCTGGTTCACCATCATACCTAGACTCGCTGGTGTTAACCAAAGCCAGAGACTTTGATGAGTCACCTCCATCTTGATTCTGTTGCTCCCCCTGAGTGTTTCCTCATCATCAGATATAGTAACAGGTGTGATGGCTTGGAGGGGGACAGGTGAAATGGTGTTGTCAGTTGATGATGAGCCTTGTTTAGTAGATTCAAGGTTAAGTGTTGTTTCCTTCTCCCCCTCACGTTCATCCTGTCTACGCAGACGTTTGGATGAACGTGTGTGAAAGTGCCTTGCAATCTGTTCAACAGAGGCAGCCATAGCACGTTGCCTTTTCCTTGAAGCCCTGGCAATCTTCAGCAGAAGGTTGCAGTTTCCATTAGTATTGGCTTGAACGCGATTAACAATGAAGTTTGCATGACGGTATTGCCTGTTGCGAATAACTTCAAACTGTCTATGCATAGTTTGCTCATGTTCTTGGAATAAGGCAGGGACCTCTGAGTCAATTACATCCTTGATTCTTGTGGAAGGTGACTAAGTCCTTGTGTTACCCCTTTTCGTGCACCATCCTTAATGGGTTCAGTAACCGCCTCAGCAACAGCCTTTTGTATTATCCCTGGAAATGTGATAGTGAAGTTATGCATTTAAGACTTGATCACATCCAGCTTTCTTGATAAACGTTCAATGTCAGATTGATGATGAACAGGCTGAAGATTATGTATGTTGAGGCTTTGTTGAGCATAATCATCCCCCCTTGGTAAAAGATCAAAGTTGGTTTGGGCAGGATGATCAAACATGAGAAATTCAGCTGTTGGGTCATAGGCTGGGCGTTGGAAGACTGTTGTTGTGGAGGTAGCAGAGTTGGGAGTAACAACAGCTTCCTTGGGAGGAGGAGTATTATTTCCAGCTGGAGTGGACACAGCTATTTCCTTGGGAGGAGAGACAGATTGTTGATCTTCCTCATCTTCTTCATCCTCCTCCTCAAACATCCCCTCAGGGATTTCATCTTCAGGCATTGATTCAAGATAAGAGACATCATCCACTAATGACAGCATTTCTTCTTCAATATTAAGCAAAGACTCTTCGTCATTTGTTTGCTCTTGAATAATTGTATCAGCCTCGTTCTCCTGTTGTACCTGGGATTCAGTGGCTGGCTGTACAATTTCAGCCTGCAAGTTGTTATAATTAGTAACAGGGAAAAAAGTAAGGGGAATGGTCGCCATTTCGCTGTCCCAGAGAGGCTGAGGGTGATTACTCAGCCACTCCAAAGGATAAATCCTTGGGATTCTTTTATGTGTGAAAAGTATATGGTTAATGATCGCCATTCGCTGCCCCTAGGAAAGCTGAGTGTGATTATTCAGCCCCACAAAAGGTTAAAACCTTTGGGACTCTTTTGATTGTGAAACATATGTTGTTTATAGATCGCCATTCGCTGCCCCTAGGAAGGCTGAGGGTGATCATTCAGCCCCCCCAAAAGGTTAAGAAACCTTTGGGACTCTTTTGAGAGTGAAACATATGTGGGTTAAGTTCTCCTGTTACGCTGCCCCTAGGAAAGCTGAGGGTGATAATTCAGGTCCCCCTGAAAAGGATAAATCCTTTGGGATTCTTTTAAGGTGAAAAAGTTAAGGGTTAAGATCGTCTTATTACGCTGTCCCTAGAGGAGCTGAGGATGATTATTCAGTTCCCCTAAAAGTAAAACTTTTAGGATTCTTTTTCTGAGGGAACCAAGAGGCAGTGTGAGGTACAGCTGATCAAGGTTGAGACATATGTGTATCCAGGTTGTTGTTAGCCTGAATACTGTCTAGAGGGTGCAGGGTCATCGGGGTGCTTTATAAACACAATTAAATCATTCCCTGGTGCAAAGACAGGGTGTATAGAATTCTTAAAGAGTTCTAAGTGTATAGACAGACTTCTATGGGTCGAGGATTACCCTAACTTCACCACTCTCTCCTACAGACAATTGAGAGTGGTTGCTTGTTAACCTCTAAAAATGTACACTGATTACCTGTGAGATATCAGCTGGATTTGGCTGGTTTCCTGTTGTCTCAGCTGACATTGAGACGCTAGTCCCCTGTTGTTGGTCAGCCGAAGTCTCTGATTCCACAAGAGTATCTGGAACAGAGGAGGTGTCTTGGTTCACAGTCTTCTTTCCTTTGGCCTTAGCAACAGATTTGGTGTGGGAAGAAGATGGGATTTTCTTCTTCTTAGGCTGTTGGCTAGAAGAAGCCTTGGACGTCGTAGTGTGCTGCCCAGAGGTCAAAGACTTAGACTTACCAGACACACTAGAGGTAATCACCTTCTCAGAAGAAGGGAGCAAGGACTTCTCAGCTGTCTGTTGTTTGTTGGCAACATTCATCATATGAGAGGTGACAGGGAAAATCTTCAGCTCCAATTTCTTTGTAGATGGCACCTGTGATGCGATAGGGCTTCAGAGCAGTCAAAGCAAAGTTATGATAGTTGTCTCCCAACAGGCTTTAAAAGATCAGCGACAAGAAGCGAACATAGCAGATATTCTTTTCCCTGACTTGATTTCTTCCCTTCAGCTGTTCAACAAGGTTGGAGAAGAGAATGCTTCCTACATCGACATCAGCTCCCCAGATCAGCCCATAAGCTATAGATTGATGGTTAAAGGATCTTTGATCTTGGGATCCCTGCATTCCTCCCAGGGATTTAACAATGTGGGTGAAGAGGACACGCCACATAGGTGTAAAGTACTTAATCTTCAGAGGAGATTTCAAAAGGACCTCAGCGGGTGTAAGAGCAGGGTTTACATCATGGAAGGGTTTGAGTGTGGCCAGGGCATCTTTAACAGCCTTTTTATCAACCACCTTAAGGCATTCATCACCATGTTTCAATCCAGCCACACTCGAGAAATCTTTAAGTGAGAAGGCAAAAGGGTGTTCATTACAAGAAAGGCTAAAGGTTATGGTGTCATCAACTACTTCAGCAGAGTACCAGAATTCCCTAAGGTATTCTTGGTAGAAGGTAGTTGGGGATTTGGTGAAGGCTTCACTTATATCACAGTTTTGCATGAAGTTTACCAGATCTGAGTAGGTGTCATTAGGAGCCTTGATCCATCCAATGGAGTTGTTTGAGGCGAGGATGCTTTCGTTGAGTTCGAAGTTAACATTTGCTGCCTTGGGAACGGGAAAAGCCATGGATTCAAGGTCGAAAGAGAATGAAAATGGAGGATGGTTTAAGAGAGAGAGAAGAACTTAGAGAGAGAAATAGATTTGTGAAATGAGAATAGTGGTGAGAGAGGAGAGACGAGAGACAATATATATATTCAAATAAGTAAAAAATTATTCAACCGCATTTAATGCAAAGTGGGAAAATGACTGCTCATGTGGGTCCCTTGACCTTTCAAAACTTATTTGTCTCCTCGTTAATCGAAAAACAAATGATTAAATATTGAGAATGTTTTTTGCATTTACTTGGAAAGTAACTACCTAGTTTCATGTGAAAAACATTTAATATAGAATCAGTCATTTAATGAACACATTTATTATCAAGCCACAGGCTTTGAGATATTGAGAATCCCTAGCTCAGCAACTAGCCTGTTGAACGAAGGTTCAGCCAAAGGCTTTGTGAAAATATCAGCTAGTTGCAGCTCAGTGGGAACAAAGTGCAGCTCAATATCTCCCTTTATTATATAATCCCTGATAAAATGATACTTGATATCAATGTGTTTGGTACGAGAGTGAAGAACAGGGTTGTTGGAGATGGAAATGGCACTGGTGTTGTCACAAAATATTGGCACTTTGTCATATAAAATTTCATAGTCAGCCAATTGACTTTTCATCCAGAGCACGTGAGCACAACAGCTGGCTGCAGCGACATATTCTGCTTCAGCTGAAGACATAGCCACAAAGTTTTGCTTCTTAGCACTCCATCTAACCAATTTTCCTCCTAGGATTTGACAACTGCCTGATGTGCTTTTCCTGTCAATACAGCATCCAGCATAGTCTGAATCTAAATAGGCCTTGAGATCAAAGCCTGATTCATTGGGATACCACAGACCTAGGGATGGTGTTCCTTTGAGATACTTGAAAATTTTCTTAACAGCCACTAGATGGGATTCTTTTGGGTTAGCTTGGTACCTTGCACAGAGGCATGTGAAGAATTGCATATCAGGACGACTAGCTGTCAGATACATGAGTGACCTAATCATGCCTCTATATAAAGTCTCATTAACAGAGACCCCTGACTCATCAGGGCCCAAGTTGTTGGGAGGAAGCATGGGGCATTTCACTGATGCACAATCAGCTAAGTCATATTTTTTAAGTAAATCCTTAACATACTTTTCTTGACAAATTGAAATTTCCTTAGGACATTGTTTAATTTGAAAGCCCAAAAAGTAAGTTAATTCACCCATCATACTCATCTCATATTTCTTGGTCATTAATTTAGCAAATCTTTTACCAAGATTAACATTTGTTGACCCAAATATGATATCATTCACATAAATCTGCACAATGATGAAATCACTCTTATCCTTGAAGGTAAATAGTGTTTTATCAATAAAACCCCTGACAAATTTATTTTCAGTTAAGAAATTAGAAAGAGTTTCATACCATGCTCTTGGAGCTTGTTTCAGCCCATACATGGCTTTGTGTAATCTGTACACATGGTTGGGAAACTCGCTGTTCTCAAATCCTTCAGGTTGTTCAACATATACTTCCTCAGCCAAATCTCCATTGAGGAATGCACTCTTAACATCCATCTGATACACAGTGATGTTCATATAAGCAGCATAAGCAAGGAAGATTCTGATGGCTTCAAGTTTTGCAACAGGAGCAAATGTTTCATCAAAATCAATTCCTTCAGTCTGAGTATACCCCTGTGCCACCAGCCTGGCCTTGTTTCTGATGATGTTTCCAATTTCATCCATCTTATTTCTATAGATCCATCTAGTGCCTATGATATTCTTTCCAGGTGGAGCTGGCACTAGTGTCCATACTTTGTTCCTTTTGAACTGATTGATTTCTTCTTGCATAGCAGCTACCCATCCTTCTTCTACAAGAGCCTCAGCTACTCTCTTAGGTTCAATTTGTGAGAGAAATTCAGCAAAGAGACATTCATTGGCTGAGGCAGATTCTGAGTCATGAATTCACTGTCTAGTAGTAACCCCTGCATTAGGTTCCCCAATAATGTTGACAAAAAGAATGTGATGATCTCTTGACCACTTATTTTGAGGAGCTGGGGACTCAAGGACAGGAACACTTGTGGGGACAGCTGGTACAATTTGAGTTTCATCCTGTTGACTAGGAGGGCTTTCTTCAAAGACTACTTCAGTGTCAGAGTCTTCTTCAGCCATATCAAGAGGTACAAGTTCATCATCAGAAGGAGATTCTTCAGAGATTTGAAGAATTGGTGACTCATAAATAGCAGCAGAAGAAGATGGACTATCAAAGGTCTGTGGTTCATCTTCATCAAGTTCCTAAGAGGTAGGAACTTCTATGTTGTGAGTAGACAGAGGGTCAAAGGCAGGAACATAAGGAGTGAGAGTGTTGGAGTGATGATGGTGATGACTGGTAGGTCTTGTTTCTGAGAATTCATCACTTGGGAAAGACATATTTTCATTAAAATCAATTTCATCACCCTCTGTTCCAGTTCTCTATATGACTTCATCATCTTCATTGAATCTGACATTAAAGGTTTCTTCTACTTCTTGTCTTCTGATGTTAAATACTCTGAAGGCTTTGGCTGTTGGAGAGTATCCCAAGAAGAAACCATCATCAGCTTTTTCATCAAATTTTCCAAGTTTATCCCTGTAGTTATAAATGAACACAGGGCATCCAAAAATATGAAAATAGCTGACATCTGGAGATCTTTTTCTGAAAACTTCATAGGAATTTTTACCATGTCTTTTGACAATGATTGATCTGTTTTGTGTGTAGCAGGCAGTGTGAACAGCTTCTCCCCAAAATTTTCTGGCTGCTTCAATCAAAGTCCTGTTTCTTTTGAAGAGAAGTTCTGTGAAATACCTTTTTCATCACAAAAAGATTCAAGTTTATGATTCTTGAATTCAGTACCATTGTCACTTCTTAGAGCTTTGACTCTAACATCATTCATATTTTCAACCTGTCTGATGAAGGACATGATGGTATCACCTGCATCACTTTTCCTTCTGAGGAAGAACACCCATGTGTATCTTGAAAACTCATCAACTATGACCAAGGTGTATTTGTTGTGATTAATGGTCTGAGGTTTGACAGGCCCAAACAAATCCATGTGAAGGAGATGTAAGCACTTGTCAATAGAGAATGATTGCCTAGTCTTAAATGAAGACATGTGATGCTTTCCTTTGACACAGGCAGAACAAGTCTTGTCTTTGGAAAACATCACTGAAGGTAGACCAGCAACCAAGTTTTGTGTGGCTATCTTGTTGATGTTCTTGAAGTTGAGATGAGACAGTCTTTTGTGCCACAGCCAATTGACACTTTCAGAGGTTTTAGCAAGAAAACAATTTGAGCTGTCTTCAGAGCAAACAACCATGTTGATGACACAAACATCTCTCCTTCTAGGTGCAATAAGCACAACATCATTGTTTTTGTTGAATATGGTTCCCTAAGTCTTAGTAAACAAAACCTTGTAGTCAGCATCACACAATTGGCTGATGCTAATAAGATTGTGTTTAAGACCATTCACATATGCAACCCTGGTAAACGTAATCCCATTGTAGTTCACTGAGCCGTATCCCTCTGTGTCACCTGAAGAATTATCTCCAAACACCACTTTAGGACCTGGCTCCCTTGAGTATCTGTGCAGGTATTGTTGAATCCCTGTCATGTGTCTAGAACAGCCACTGTCTAGATACCATACCGATTCCTTGAGATATTTCTGCACAGATACATAGAAACAGGTTAGTTCCTATGGTGAACCCACTTTCCAGTGGGTTCCCTGAATTGTTGATTAGAAATTCTTGTGTTCCTGTAGAACTTTTGGCGTTGGGAGGGACAATTCACTGTCTCATGGGTAAAACTTCCACAGATATCACATCCAGGGAAGTCACCACACTAGTCTGAGTGATGGTCTGTGAATCCACAGAATTTATAGGGAGGATAAGGTCTGTAGTTTCCCTGTTGTCTTTTTGAACCCTGTTTTCTATCCCTAGAGGGTGTCTGAGCTCTCTTAACTTACATATGTATATCATGATCTAAGGTCATGTGGTGAGAGTTCTTACATATATTGCAATAAGGCTTGATTAACCTTTCCCCTTTGGGTTCACCTAGGACAGACATAGGTTCATGAGAAGTAGAGCATTCAGCGGAAGGCTTAATGTGTTGTTTCAAGAGTTCTACTTCTTTCATTAGAGACAACAGGCGTTCTTCAGTGGAAGGGTCAACCTTATTCACAGCTTTAGTTGAGACAGGCTTAAAAGCAACTTGTTTACCAGATTGTCTAGCAGGCACATTAAATACTTTAGCTGGTGGTTTCTCAACATCTGTTCTAGGTTCACCCTTAGCAGCTCGTGAGGAACTGCTAGGTTCAACTCCAGAGAGTTTAGGCAAATGTGGTAACTCAGCCACATCTTCAGAGACAGGGTCATTAGTCAAAGTGGTATCTGACATATGAATGGTCTCTATAGATTTGAAGACAATGTCTTTGGGTTTGGTGAGAATTCTCAGCTTGTTTTTCTAAGCAGATATATCCCTTTTAATGTCAGCAGGCAATTCATCATTAAGCAATTGATCTATAGTGAACCTAGCACACAGCCATTTTTCAATAACCTTGTTTAATTCAGAAACTTGATCATTTAAGGCAATGTTTTTCAAGGTTAACCTAGTGACTTCATTTTGCAGGGATAATTTCTCTAAATTAACCCGTCTGAGAGTTTCACATTCAGATTTAGCATTTAGCAGTTCAGTTTTAACAGAGTGAAACTTATCAAGTAGGTTCTTTCTTTGTTCCTCAACAAAGTGTAAATCAACAATGGTGTAATATAGGACATGTTTGTGTTCATCACTATCAGACATAGACAAAAGCCTGCGTACCTTTTTCATTGTGATGTCAACCCATTGTCCTGATCTTGCATCACCTTTTCCAACAGCTGGTTCATCCTCAGCTATAGCCATGAAAGCCCTGACTCTTGTAGTATCTTCCTCATCAGAAGTTAGTGGCTCATCATTCCAATCATAAGCTTCAGCTACCAACCCTTTCTCTGTCTTTTTATCACCTCCCTTCTTCTTAGACAGAGCTTCAAGCTTCAAATTCATCTGTTCTAACTTAGCTTTGAGTGCCTTGTACTTGTTTTTGTAATCCTTCTTCTCATTGTCTGATGAATTGGATTGGTGAGATGAGTTGTTGTGTTGTTTGAACTTGTAAGGATTGGAGGAAGATGATGGATAGGAGGGTGAGGATGTCTTGGTGGAAGAACAGTCTTTTTGGAAGTGTCCAAGCTTTCCACAAGCAAAGCAAGTTTCTTTTGATCTGTCAGTTTGTTTACTAGCTGATCCTATTCTCCCTGATCTTTTGAAGAATCTTCTTTGGTTGGCTAGCAAGGCTCTTTCATGAAACTCTGCATTAAGGTTTGTCAGGAACTCTTGGCTGCTGCGGGTGTCTTCTTCAACATCAGAGTCGCTGTCTTGAGGATGAGGTGCAGAGATCAAGGCTTTGGAAGATGCTCCTTGAACTACAAATCTTTCAGTCTATGACTTGTAAATAGTATCAATCAGCCCTTCTTCATAATTATACTTTCCATAAGGCTGAGTTAGGGTGTCATTCTTGATTGAGTTATTTGCTCTCTGAGTCTGATTCATACTCAGCCACTTTCTTGGAAGGCTGTTGACAAATGTGGCATTAATCTCAACTTGACCAATGGTGACATCATTCATTGCTAGGTCATTGAGAAGAATCTTCAGCTTTGTATAGGTTTGTTGAACCTTTTCACCTTCAAGTGACTTGAAGGCATTGAACTAAAGTCTAAGTGCCTGAATCTTTGTCTCTCTTGTTTCAGAGGGTCCTTCATGGCCAAGGATGAGGCCTGTCCACGTTTGCTTGGCTGTAGGACATTGAATGACAGACTTCATGATATGTTTTGGAAGACATGATATGATGATGCTTTTGAGACGTTCATCTTGGTTTGCCAATTTTCTATCAGCTGGAGTCCATTGTTTGAGAGGTATGGGAAGAGGGTTTTCTTCAGTGGAGGTAAGCGCCATGGGAATATAAGGACCATTTTCTAAAATTTCTAGAAGAAATGGTTCAAGTCCATCGAGATACACAAGAAATTGACTCTTCCAACTGGCAAAATCTTCTTCATCAAAGACTGGTACACTTGTGACATGTGATCCACCTCTTGAGTCAAAAAGTTGGGGTAGATCATCGTCATTGTGAGGAGGGGTGAGTCTTGGTGAAGATGGTGTTGCAGAAGGTGAATGTGGTGGGTTAGAAGTTTCTGGCATGGTGGATCTTGATTATAAAACTAAGAACGATGTTTCTTGATGGTTTTAATATCAAACACCGCTCTGATACCAATTGAAAGTCCCTAATCAATGCTAGAAACCCTAAACTTAGCTAATCAACACAAGGTATTACTTTTCAAACGTAATCTTATTATTGTATAATAAAGAATTACAAGTGTTATGGATAACACCGTTTGATGACAATGTGGTGTGCACACTTTGAACAACTATAAACCTTAACTTATAAATACAGTCACAGCTGTTTGATTCTATAAGTTCAAAGCATTAATGTTATGAATATACTCAAAGTGTTGAACATTAATTCATGGATACACATCCTATTTATAGTGATACGAGGTTGACCTAAATAGTACTTGATGGTGACTACACAAGACTTTCACTTTTCAGACATCAGTCACATGATGCTCTTCTATTCTTGGTAGTCTGCCATTATGATTTAAGGAAACAGTTGTCGAAACAGTTTCCTTTTTCTTCATAGTCTCGAACACACAAATGGCATGTCCAAAGTGTGTTGAGTGTTAACAGGGAATTGCCACCCCTGTTAACCCTCAACCCCTCAGAGTCCCTGATACATCTTGGCAGTTATCCATCACAGCCAATGAGTATGTCTTCAAGTAATCTTTGACTTCCTTGACAATGTCTCTGACATGGACTCCTCTGAGGTTGCTCACAGAGACTTCGATCTCTGTAAGTCTTGCGATACTTGCCTGCCTCCTAGGCACTGGCAGGGGATTATCTAACAGCTTAATTATGTTTAAATCTATGATCAGGGAATCTAACAAGCTTAGATTCCCAACATAATTTCACATTTTATACTATATTATTTGAGTGCTTATATAATAGTATTAAACATTAATTCTTTAAAATATGATTTTTAGTTTCATCTTCACCTTTTTTATCATATCTAGAGTTCTATAATGAGATACAAGCTCATTTTTGGATGGCCTAAACTTCATATTATGTGTTACAATTAAGTTAGTTATAGCTACTGCTCATTCTATGTCTAACTATCCTTAAAAGTCCCTACAAAACAGACTATTCAGATTAGCACACTCATCTTGTTTTGATCATATCTCACTCATTTTGATGATTCCATTGCATGGCCAACTATCACATGTGTATGACATCTTATACTTACTGTAAATGGATTCCACCATGCAATTTTATAAGTTTAAGTCTTGGTTACTTACTGTTTTTATACAGCCAACAATTTAAGCATGATTTTATCCTTGTTTCTTATGGTTATTCATCTTTTTAAGCATATTTATCAACACTTGATCCCCACACAACATTTTTATCATCATATATTCATCATATACATATACAACAAGAAAGAAAATACATTTAATCTTTACAAAAATAACAAGAGAAATGGAAAAGATGATCTTCTTTACCAACCAAGATTATATCTTGTTTTTGGAAGACAACAACTTGATGAACACCAAATATATCTCCAAGATCATCAATCACCAAGATAGTTTGTTGAGAAATTAGCCTTAGGACACAAGCAAATCACCTCCTTTGTTGTTAAAATGGCCACCAATCAATCAAGACTTCAAGGTTTCTCCATAATATAGCTAGATAACATGTAACTTGTGGCTAGAAAAGATCAAATGGTGGTGTAGGGTGGTGAAGTGGGACGGAAATGGGAGGAGTGGGAGAGAGTTTGTAAGTTGTTTGCATGTATGAAACGGAAGCTAATGGGAATGGTTAGTGGTTTTGTGGGATGAGTAGCTTCAAAATGAAGCTAAGCTTACAAGTGTAAGTAAACTTAGTGTAAGGATGCCACATCAAAGATGTAGTGTCCTCTAGTTTGGCCGTCCCTTTTAGTGGTGTGGGATAAACTAGTTTTGTCCCATCCCACTAATTTACGGGTATTCCTCGATTCTAGTTTCCCCGATTTGCGTGCCCTTGGGTCGTTTTACGAAAAATGTTTTTATAAATTATGAATCAACGGCACAAAACGAATCTAATAAAAATTGTCTCATCAAAAACGGAGTTCAAAAACGTAAATACGTAATCCTAAGGTTTCCGGTTTAGTCGTAAAGGACGCTAAATTATGCACGTAAGCCCAAATTTAAATTCGTAAATTGTGAGTTCATCAACCAACACAAAAATAAGTTTCAAAATATTATACGAGAAAATAATTCACTACCTGAAAATGTTAGATTGTCACACTATGGGTGAAACTTCCTACATAACTTTGTCACTAAACTTTAGTGGTTTCATCCTTTCAACATAGCATATCTTATTGCTCTCATCCTTTCCCACAAACACCATTTCCACATTAGTAGTCTCTTTCACGGATTTTAGTCCACCATAAGGAAAACTCACCCAATCCATCCATATAGTCCCTCAAATGGCATTCATCGACTTCTAGTATGATAACTATCATTATATGAAAACTCAGACATCGCTAACGAGTTTCCCACATCCCTCTAAATCAGTCACCCAAGCTCTCAACACGACTCTTATACTTGTAGCAATTTCTCACTTTGTCCATCCTTTTCCAAGTAGCTGGATATACTCATATCCAATCATGTTCATCAACTCCCTTCAGTCCATACCACCAAACTACTTAGAAATTCCAATTTCCTTACACAAGTGACCTATGATGGTGTGTCACATATTCATTAGTTCACCAAAAGGACAGTTATCTCAGTTAGTCTATCAACTGCCATCCAAATCCATGCTACAGCTACTTCCATTAAATTTGGATAGCTCATTAGTAGCACCTATACACTTCCTTCTCACTTTTCTCCATGAAAGATTTTTTTTTATACTCAACACTTTCTTTATACTTACACAATGTCTTACCTCCAAGGTCATAGTGCTCCTCATCTTCTCTCAGTTAGTCCAAGCCCTTCGTCCCTCATGACACATCACATCTATAACTCCTCATCCATTCGATTATCGATACTAAGCCTTCGAATCAAACAGTATAGGTCAGTGCCATTTCCTTTCCACACTAAAGCAATATTAGCAGGCTTAGCGCCTTAGTCTACTCATTAGGCTATACCAAAATTTTACCTTCGGTTCCTATCTCGACCTATTTCATTTATGATCCGCATCCATCCAGACTTCCTTCTTTTTCCTCAGCTCATGGCATACATCACGATGCTATGCTTCCCGTCTTTCAAGTCATTTATACGTCAAAATTATCCAAGTAGCTTCACTTGTTTTCCTCGCGACCAGTTCTCCTACTCCATCCTAATAGGGACAGACTAGAGTTTTATGTGATCCCATGCGGATGACACTCTCATCTTATACCCATATTAGTTTCCATTTGTCTAAACTAAGCCATATTTTAAATTCTTATTCAAATCTCATACTTCTATTTTGATTACACCCAACATGAGGTACTTTCAATCATCATCTTCTAGGAATACTTGGTCCTCTCCTTCCTTGGTTCTACCTAATTCCTACACTATCCCATCCAACCGAAATTCCATACTTCATTCATCAAATCTATGGAAATAGTTAGTGCATTGGATAATGCATAATTGTCTCTTCCAAAGATCTTTCATAACACCTTCACAAAACCGACTCTCTAATCACTTCTCCACGAACTTATTTAGCTCAGCTTCACTACTCATCCCTCATTATTGATTGCCAAAAAATTATATCTGCGTAGTCACTCGACTCCCCTTGTTATTTCCACGAGTTCTTAATCCCCCATGTTATGTATTCACTTCATCACGATCAACTGGTTCAGCTCTTTGTAGCTCCACTCCGGTACTCGATTTGTCCTTCTTCGTCACGAACCATACGAAGATTCCCATCATAGTGCTTGTCACCTTTCCAGTCCTTGCAACTTATGTGTCTCCTTCGAAATCTCTTGCATCCTTCTAGCAGCCGACACGTATTCCTTTCAGCTCCTTGCTTCACGATGTAGCTCTTGACGCAATCCTTCTCGTCTCTATGATGTTACCTAGGAACTTCATACTACCCAGTAGCTTCTAACTTCAACTCATCTACCACAATATTTCTAAAGGTAATTCAACCCCTCAATGGATCACTCTTCCTTACTTGTTGTACTTCAACATTAATCAGCCTCCTACCAATCATTCTTTCACATCCATGTTTTCCTTCACGTGTCTACTACTACCTTGCCTCCATAACTATACCAATTCCCTTGCGTGTTATTTGCCCCATCTTTCCATTAGTAGAAACTTTCTACTCTACCCTTACATCCGCTAGTACTTTCATCAATCTCCTAATGGTACCTCAACTAACTTCTCATAGCATGACATCTCGTTCCCACGACCAGTTAACTAACTTTACTTACTCCCTTATTCCCATAACCAATCTAAGTTTCAAAACTCCACAAATATTAATCATTCCTTCAACACAACCTTTAAACCAAAATACATCTCTCCATTCTAATATATAACCATAAGTGATACTACCCAAACTCTATTCTCTCATCCTAACGTTTCCACAACCGCATAACTAAATCAACCATGACGTGTACCAAAAGAATTCTAAACGGTCGCGTCCCATAGTAAATATAGGGTAAACCGAAATATCAACCATAACGAACCCTAGCCAGAACAACTAAAAACGAAAGAATGTAATCTGAAAGTTTCAATGGAGTGTGCCAACAACGAAAAATTAGACTCGCCACGATTAGTATTAACAAATTTCAATATCTTAGAAAATTTTAAATTTTCATCTCCATTAGTTACTTCACATTAGGACCATATTTTAACACCAATAAATAAAATCATAGTTATATTTTACCATCTTCGTTACTATCAAAGGGCATAACTCAGTTAGTGTACTAAAACTCACTTTATATATCATCTCCTTTAACAATAAACTCATCTTTTATCTTAATTATTTTATCAAAGGTATCCACTAGTTAGTATAGTATAACGTTATTCTAACCATTATCTTGTTTACTCACATTAAACTCATTTCACTTGTTATTATGAAACCAATACGTGTTTATAAAAATGGTGTTTTTATTCACTTTATTCTATATCATAAATATTTTATATAATCCATTTAGGCTTGTTATAACGAACTATTACACGTTTACAAGGTGTGGTTTTATTATTATCATTATTATAATAAAATCTTCCTTTTAACTATTTCTGTCTATTTAAATACTTCTAAAATTTGAACTCCACTTTTAAGAAAATTATCATAAATTTTCTTTACCCTTTATATGTACTATCACATGTTACCTAGAAAACTAATCCATTCATTGTCAATATATTTTTTTTAACTTATTACCAATAAACTTAAAGAAAAGATATGTAAGTCAGGATATCATAACGTACACTTACAAAGTATTTTCAAAAGCATTTTCCTTTAATTAGCTAGACTCCTTTGCAAGAAAATTTGGTAGTTCTCATCAATTCTAATACATACCCGAATGTAGACACACTTCAAAACATTCAAAACGTCGTTGGAACTCCATCAAACTCTAGCACTAATAAACTATTTAAGCACGAGAGAACGCTAGGTACGTTCAAGTTTTAATAACTATTGAACGACCGTATATCATAACATAACATCTACTAGTATATATACCTCCGCATATATATATATATATATATATATATATATATATATATATATATATATATATATATATATATATATATATAACTAATAAATCTCCCAAAACATACTCGTTATCATACATGTCAAGTCAATCGATCGCGTCATACACTCGTTTTTCCATACGAGTAATCATCATCTCACCATCTCACCATGCCAGAACAAGGCATAAAACCCATCACCAAAACCAACCCATATCGTGTGACCCCATAATCACACAACACGACTATAACCCAAAACATATAACACAAAAACCATAGCCATCTCACAGGCAACCATTACATAAACCCATATTGTACAAATACCCAAAATACAGATCTCATCATATACAAGCATGTACTAACCCTTTTTTCATGCAACCATACTTGGAAGTCAATCGGCGTTGTGGCACGTATATAATTACGTAGGCCTCCATAATTATATATGTTATCTTTCACCCATGTACTCCCTCCTATGACGACACTTATAAGAAATTAGTACTACACGGAACACATATATCTACCACATATATACCACATGAAATACACTCTATATATATACCGTATAGGTAAAATAAGAACATCTCATACGTCAACCCTAACTTCATTCATAACTCGAGGCTCAATCACCAAATCAAATCAATAACAATAAAATATCCAACATTAAAAAAAATGAACATAACCGTTTAGGCGGAAATTCGAATCTACTACTAGTCGCAGACTCAACATCGATACTGTCCTAATATTACCTAGCGCACCTCTTCTTCTACGTGACATTGGTAACACTAAATAGATTCCTACACTTTGGTTCATACGTCGCATCAATCGAAAATAAATGAATGTACTTACATATATTATATCTCAATAAGTAAGTATGAAAGTAAATAAATATCTAAAACGAAATTAACACTTAAGCACTCCATATACTATAATGTACACATACCCCTATGACACCTACATGCATGGACCCTTAAGCTATAGACTAGGCTACTAGACTAGGCAACCTAATTCTCTATAACCATTGTCTCTGATACCATTCTCTCACACCCCACCATGACGGAATATGGGGCGCGACGTATGGATATCATCACAACAATAGCGTGTCTATAGAGATAACTAAATGAATTGGAAATATCATAAATGATGACACAATGTCATGAAGATATCCCAAACAATGAAGACGTCTAGGTAAGTAGGTAACAGGTCTACCTCTTACCAAAGACATACAATTAACAAATAACAAACATATATGTGTCTACAAAGTATCACTTATTCAAACATAAGTAAAGACTAAGAGGAAAGGGGGTTCCTCCAATGCAAATCTAAGCCTCCCAGCTAGCCACTCTTATTCTCACGCTTAACCACATTATCACCTGAAAGAGACACTAAAACACGTCAACATAAAGTTGGTGAGACTCATAGGTTTAGACTCCAACCCCAAATCAGTTATAACTTTGAATAACAACCATCAATAAAACAACATATGGACAATGTGTTACAATTATGCATTAACAACTATCATTCAAAATTAACCATACAATCACAATTCTAAGGCATCAAGCCTTACCAATAACCACAATTTCCAAAGCTCCCAGCCTTACCAATAACCATGGTCCTATAGGCGCCCATACACCTATGAACCAATCCCAAGGCCCCGCCTTGTCAACATCCCCTTGGTACCAAGTCAAACCACAATAACTAGGACGGTACGTGTCCCCTGATCCAAATCATAAACATAATCAAGAATCACATAGCGTTAATCACATAAGTGTACACACAAGTCCATCACAAACCATAAAAACATTCACAACATTCTTTATAAAATCATACAGTGTCTCTTCCATCCCATCTGGAAATCAAATCATAAAAAGACATGGGACTATAAAACTCACCAGGACAAGCTTCTCCAAGTGCCCGCACTCTAGCAAAATCTAAACACACAAACGTATACAATCAAGACACGAACCACATACCAAAATGGCTCATCAATCTATGATGGATATCTAACCTTGTACTACAACTTAACCCCATTTATATGCCATATGCATCTCATGACACCCCTCTATAAAGCCCTTAACTTAGTTTAGTTCATAACTCACCCCGTTAACATTTAACCCAAAATAGTCTCGTTTTTCATACCTTAAACTATGGGTCGAACACCCCCTTAACCAAATCAACTTCCTCTATAAAAGAAACCCTATGCCCTTACATATGTTAGCTAAGTCTACCCTTTGGCCGCAACCTTGAAGACACTGTTAAGGCCTGCATATATATATATATATATATATATATATATATATATATATATATATATATATATATATATATATATATATATATATATATATATATATATATATATATATATATATATATATATATATATATATATATATATATAGCTAAGTCTACCTTGTGGCCGCAACCTTGAAGACACTGTTAAGGCCTCCATATATATATATATATATATATATATATATATATATATATATATATATATATATATATATATATATATATATATATATATATATATATATATATATATATATATATATACACACACACACATATATATATATATATATATATATATATATATATATATATATATATATATATATATATATATATATATATATATATATATATATATATATATATATATATACTTTTACCTATCCAGAATTTACTGATTTTGAACATATGAAAAGTTTGTTATGATCAGAGTGTCTTACCCTAACCCATTTGTTTAGAACTCCTCTAGATCTTTTATTTAATATATAATCTAAGTCTCATGTTCGTTTGAAGGTTCCAATATAACCCTAAGTACCCCAAACAATTCGAAACATAAAAAGAAAACAGGCTGATCCAAAAACTGTTTTGACACCCGACTGATGTAACCTGTTTTTGACCCACTTCCAAACCTTCAATTTAGTTCTAGTTTCTTGCATTTGAAAGCCAAATCAATTACCTTTCCAGGGACATAAGATTCGAAAATTAAAAGTTTGTAAAACTCTAGATATGATCAAAACAATGACCCAAACATTCTGCCCAGTTTTTAAAAACGAATTTAACATAATTAACCAAATTAATTACCCTCATCATGTTTAATCATTAACCCTAATTATTCTAATCATGTCTATATCATTGTGATAACATTAAATTACAGATTTTCTAAAAAACACTAACTTAGATCCATCATATAATGATTAAGAAAGAATAAAAACAATTTAATTAAAAGGGTTTGAAGAGTTTACCTTAGATTTTGGGAAAACAAGATTTTTGATGAAGAACCCTAGTTTTTTCCATGGATTTCGAATCACTCATGATCTCCAGGGATTTTATGATGTGTTTTTATTAATAAAAAGTTATTGTATATTTTCCTAACAAGTCCTTGGCCCAATACAAAAGCTCGGTTCCCCTTTTTCCCTTTTTTCCCTTTTCTTTTTCTTTCTTGCATCCCAAAACCGACTATACCCCTTTAATTTCGTTTTTTTATTATTAATAATTGTATTAATAATATTAACTTAATTTTCCTTAATTTATTTCAGCTCTTAAAGCCTCCAAAACCTGAAAACCGTAAAACTAGTCAAATTTACGCGTATACCGTAAAAGACGTAAAAATATACAGTTTTATAAAAACTCTTGAAATATGAAATAAACTAATTAAATAAGTCCTAAATGACTTAAAACCATCCCAAAAAATACTCCCGTGACTAAATACCTCTTCCGAGACCCCTAAATGCAAAACCCTTAACCGTAAAAATACGATTTTCTATAATACATATACGTATACGTAAAACCACTAAATAACACCATCTCATTTCATAGTCACTACCATGTGGGATCATTAACATGAAATAACCGTTCCTGTATTTACTTATGAGTACCATATACCCATAAACGATATCCAAACCTCACTCCAAACACACAAAATAAACACATAAGCACATAAAAGCACATATATGCACAAAACACCTTAAACTATAGTCTAAGTGACGAACCCCAAAAACCATGGTTGTCACGGTAAGCCTTATCTCTATAAATTCGTACTGGTTATTATCGGGGACCATCTGCTTGTTTCTAAGAATAATGAGGAGCTTAGTAATCATTTGTAGACTACCCTGAGCTAGCCGAGAAGCAAAAACTTGTACCCTGAGTATTTATCATGTGATTTAAGGCTTGATCCTATACATTCTTTGACCGTGTGATTAATGGTAGTGGAATCTATGTTGACTCTTCAAAGATCGGAGACATTACGGCTTTGGGTTATACCAAAAAGGAAGTGCGAAGATGTTTGGGTTTGACAGATATTTATCGAAGGATTATTAAGGAATTATTCCCTCATACCCAGATCATTTAACTAAACTCCCTTAGGAGTAGATGTTTATGTATACCTCAAGACAACCTAGGAGGAATTGAGGAAACCATATAACCCATGACTTGGAATTTGGAGCGGTAGTTTTTGCTCTTCAACTATAGAAACATTATTTGTGTGGCATTAAGTGTACGGTATTCACCAAACACAAATGCCTACAAAATATTTTGGATCAAGAAGAGCTCAACATGAAGTCGTGTAAATAGTTTGAGTTTCTGAGTGATTATGGTCATGATAATTATTTCATCGGGGAAGGTGAATGTAGTTGCTGACGCGTTATGTAGAAGGGATAAAGAACCAATTAGGATGTGTTCCTTAGTAATGACCGTGCAGAATAATTTGCCCGAGCAATTTAGAAATATCCGATGCTTGTAAGAAGGATAATATAGATAGTGAAAGGTTTCGCTGCTAATGAGAACCATTAGATATGGGAGCCGATGGCGTTAAGTGTTTAAAAGGTCGTTTGTATTTGCCTAAATATGGAGCATTTCGAGATTTAGTCACGATGGAATCTCATAAGTCTTAGTATTCTAATCATTCCGTTTTTGATACATTGTATTTTGATCTAGAAGAGTTGTACTAAAGGCCGAACATGAAAGCTGACCTCGCCACATACGTTAGTAAATATCTAACTTTTGCGAAGGTCAAGGCTGAACACCAAAATGCATCAGGATTGCTTCTATAGCTTATTATTCATGTTTGGAAGTGGAATATAATCACCATGGATTTTATCACAAACCTTCCAAGGACATCATCTAGATTTGATTCGATTTGGGTCATAGTCAACAGACTGGCCGAATCTACTCATATCATTCTAATTAATGAAGGGTTATCGATGAAGAAGTTGGCTTGTTTGTATTTAAAGGAGTTGTGTAAGCATGGTGTGCCCGTATCGATTACCTCTATCAAGATCCTTGCCTCGTGTCGAATTTCTGAAGATCCCTTCAGAGGTCATTGGGAACAAATCTTGATATGAGTACTGCTTACCACCCACAATCGAAGGGACAAGGTGAAGGAACGATACAGACACTAGAAGGCTTGTTTTATGCTTGTATGATTGAACTTTGGTAATGAACTGGATAAGCACTTTCCTTTGGATAGGTTATCATTGATAATTATCGCATTAGGATTGAGATCGAATCTTGTGAGGACCTATATAAATATCACTTGTAGGTGGGAGTTTGGATGAAAATACCCGACCCACGAGACCTGAAATGATTATGGAAGTTAAGATCTGATTATTGACTGCCGGTAGTGGGCAGGAGGTTATGTGAATGTGAGATGTAGATATTGAAGTGCATGATGGGTAGCAAAGTTATGCCGAGAATTTTCATCGTGGAAAGGTGAATTGATGATCTGAAAGTTCGTGGGAAGCTAAGTCCCAGTTGTATGGGACCATTGAGATAATTGTTAGTCGTATTTAAAGTGATGGTCATATAATATATCGTTGCGATGCTCGTGGAAAATGCTACATAATGGTGTTGAGATTTCTAGTATAATGTTTGGTATGTAACGAGAATTAGTCCCGAACACACAAATGAGGAAGGACTTCTACTCTTACACTTGTAGTATAAAAGGCAATAAACACCTCATTTGTGTGTGTGTGTGTGTTTTCCATTTCATAGTTTGTAGAGAGAGAAACTTTTGTCTTTCTCTCACTAGGAATTCACAACCCTTTTGTTTTCTCTTTATTCTTCATCTAATCTAATCTTTCTTTTTGGTTTAATCTTGTTCTTCATCATCTCTATTTCGTGTTCTATAAGTCGTGTGTTACCTTTTACAAGTGGTATCATTCGCCAAGGGATTCGTGGATAGCTCTTGGGTGTTGTCCTTATTTTTCTTGTGTTTCGTGATTCATATACCTTCTAAGTAGTTGTGGTAGATATTTGGTATACTCACTTTGGCTAAAAACACAAAAAAAAATTTTGATCATTTTTTGGCTTAAAATCTCGAATTGGTTAGTTTTTGTCCGAGAAAAGTGGGAATTTGGTACTATTCCGACATGTTTCATCGGAAAAGGGTTATATATTCCGATGGATATTCCGACAGAATTCCATCGGAAAAGGGTTTCTTCATTCCGATTGTTATTCCGATTGTCATTCTAATAGGTATTTTGATCATACATTCCGACAGGTATTCCGATAGTACATTCTAATAGGTATTCCGATCGTACATACCGACAGGTATTCCGATCGTACATTTCGACAGGTATTCCGATAGCACATTCCAACATGTATTCCGATAGCATATTCCGACAGCATTCCGATAGAATATTTCGATGGGCTTTCTGATGGAAATTTTGTTCGAGTATTTTTTAGACTTAGCCACCATCTAGACTAGTCACGGCACATAGTTTACACGAAGATTAAAAAAAAGAAAAAAATAAAAGTTAAAATTTTTTAGGTCAAGTAAAATCAAATTTTTTCCCTACTAGTTTTTGGCTATCTCTAACTCAATTTCAAAATTTGGCGATACAAAATTTTTTCAGCTTACCGTTTTGTCGCACTAAGGAATTTTTTGTCAGACTGAGCAAAAAAATTAAATCGGAAGTTTTGGAATTTCAACAACAACACACGCTTTCTACGAATTGAGATCCTGTTTTTCACACGACTTCTACGATGACGTCTCGACAAGATATTTATGTTGCGGGTACTGAGAATCGTCCACCCATGCTTACCAAGGAGAACTACACTACATGGGCTAGTTGCCTCCTTCGTTATGCAAAATGTAAACCTTTGGGAAAGTTGATTGTTAACTTGATTCAAAAGGGTCCGTATGTTAGAAGAACAATTATTGTGCCTGGGGACCCTACGAATGGAAACCCAGTGGCTGACTCTAGTCATGAGCAAACGGATGAAGAATTAACTGAAGCTGAATCCAAACAACTCGACGCTGATGATCAAGCAATTCAAGTCATTCTTATGGGACTTCCTGAAGATGTTTATGCTGCTGTCGATAGTTGTGAAACCGCACACGAGATGTGGCTTAGGATTCAGAAAATGATGAAGGGCAGTGAAATCGGTTTACAAGAAAAGGAAACTAAGTTGCTTCGTGAATGGGAGAAATTTACGTCTACTGAAGGGGAACAAATTAAACCTTATTATCATCGGTTTTCAACCCTCATGAATCATCTTAGAAGAAACAAACATGAACCTGCACAAATTGCTGTCAACATCAAATTTCTTGATAATCTTCCTTCTGAATGGTCACGATATGTCACTCTTGTCAATCAAACCAAGGATCTTCATGTCGTGGACTACACTCAAGTATATGACTATTTGAAGATGAATCAAGATGAAGCTAACGAAGTTAGGACAGAAAGACGTGCCAAGACCCAAGATCCATCCGCTTTTATGGAAAACTCTCCATCATCTATGTCATATCCCATGGTACCCTACCATTAACCCTCATCAAGTAACTTCCTGCCACAACAACAACAACAACAAGTCACCTCTTATGGATATCAACTTCCTGCTGCTGTGAATTACTTACAACAACCCATTGCCTGTTTTGATGACATCACCGATCCTACTCATGCGATTAATACTGGTCTTGCACTTCTCGCAAAGGCATTCAAATTTACCATTAACCCCACCAACAACAATCAAAGAATCTCCTCGAACACTAGAAATAGGCAGATTGCTCAACCTTTCATGAATGTGAATCAAGATCTCCAATTGGTAGTTGTTGGGAACACGGGGACACAATATGGTCAGAATACTGGGCAGACGGTTGGGAATGCAGGAAATCAGTATGGACAAATCCTTGGTCTGAATCCGAATGTTCCGAATGCGGGTAATCAGAATGGGTTAATAGTTGTGTCAGTGGTTGGTAATCAGATGGGAAACATTGTGGCTGCAAGGGCTGAGAATACTTGTACGGGAAATGGAAACAACAATCGTCATGTTCAGTGCTACAACTACAGGGGATTTGGTCATTATGCTCGAGATTGCACAGCCAAAAAGAAGAGGGATGCTGCTTATCTTCAAACTCAGCTTCTCATAGCACAAAAGGAAGAGGCAGGGATTCCACTTCAAGTTGAGGAATTTGATCTTATGGCTTCTGCAGCAGAATATGACGAGGAAGAAGAGGTGAATGCCAACTACATCTTGATGGAAAACTTACAACAAGCATCTACCTCAAGAATGCATGATAATACTGCTCCCGTCTATGATTCAGACGATCTCTCTGTGGTACATCCACGCTTTGATGATAATGATATATATAGTACGTCTAATCCAGAGGAGGAGTATACTGAGATACTTGAGCCCTACATTGAGACACACGGGGATCAAATGAACAATAGTAATATTAGTTCGAATAAGCCAAGTGTGGACCTTAGTGTGGGCCAAGTTGCCCAGCCTACAAACCTTCCTGATGCGACTCATGCGTATTATAAATCTCTATTTGATAAGCTTGCTAAGGATGTTGACCATGCTACGGTGGTTAATAATAAGTTTAGGGAAACTAATGCCAAGTTGACCACTGAGCTTGCGGGATATAAGGAACGGGAAAAAAGTTTTGAAATTCATCAGACTAAAATTAAAGAACTTGAACAAGCTCATGCTACATCGGTTTATCAAGAAAAATGCACCACTAAGAAAATAAATGCCTTACATTTAAGTAGTGCTAAAAAGATAAGCGAATTGAATGATGAAATCACCTCTCTTAATAAACAGCTTTCAACTGAAAAATCTATTGTTTCTAATTTAAAAGAAGAAAGGAAAAAGCTGAAACATGATTTCAGAATTCGAGAAGATGGGCTTCTTGAGGATTTTTGCAAAGCTCATGATAGGATTAGAGAATAAGACAACCTTTTAGTAAAACGTGGCCAAACTATGCAGACGATAAATATGCTCGCACCAAAAGTGAATGAGATAGATTACACTAGATACAAATTGGCTTTAGGTTGTCCTCTTCCTCCTAATCCCGGATACCTTAAGCAAGTTCAGGCCACTAATGAAACTTTATATAATGGTAGTGTGCTCTTGTCTGATGAGCATGATCCTCCTAGTGTGCATGATTCTGAGGAAACTACTGATCTTGCAGTAGAGACTCGTTTATGAATGAAAAAGCTTGATAAAAAAGTGACACCTGTTTATTACCCGAAAGTTAATCCTCCAACTATTTTTGTTCGGTCTAAAACGAGAACTGAAATGCTTTAGCTCCCAAGTGAGGAATTGTATGATGACCCTCCTAAACCGAGTATCACACGCCAATTTCTATGTGAGCTTAAAGATAAATTTGTCATCCTTAAACGTGTTGTTAATTCCAAAATCACTGGCGGAAATTTCACATCACCTGTTCAGATTAAGGTTCAAAAAATTCTTCAAAACGATAGAAATCCGATTATTAATCAAGTTGATGCTCGGTTAGGCAATTTGGAAAACGCTTTTGTAAAAGAATTTGCCAACTTTGTTGAAGACTTTAAATCTTTGGCGAAGGAAGCTGATGAATCTCTTGATAAAATCAAAGTTTTGGAAAACGATCTTGAACGCATCTCTATAGCATGTGATAGTATTGATAGTAGCCCTGTTGAGTTAGGAACCTTTGTGTCGCATAATGAAAACCTCCAAACTGAGCTTGATCGTATGAAAGATAAAATGGAATCTTATGTCATTAAAAAGTATAAAGAATTCACTAATCTTTAGAATAAATTTGTCAAAAAATGTGGTGAATGCAAATATGACAAGAGTTCGTACGAAAAAGCTTACAATGAAATGCAACAAAAAATAGTACGTTTAACAACTCAGTTGGGAGGTGCTCAGGGAAACAATCTCGCTTCTTCTAGGTTAGAGAAGGCCAGTGATGGGAATGTTCAGAAGCTTAAGGCTAAGATTGCAGATTTAGAATCTGTTGCTATTTCATATAAGCGGGTTGTTGAACAAAGTAAGTATGTCTATCAGAAACTCATCGATAAAATCTGTGAGAACCGTAAGTTAAAGGCTTTGTTAAAAGATAACACTTCTGTGACTAACTCGATTGTGGACACTATGATCCAGAAACCAGAAACCTCGGGACCTACTCGTATTGCTGTAACACCTTTTCCTAAGGTTGCTGGAACGACAACTGATGTGATTGCCCCAGGAATGTTTCGTGTTAGTTCTCCCTCGGTGTCTAGCAAACAACGTAAAGCAAGCGTTAGGACAAAACCGACCACTATAACTCAACCACAAGTCATTGATTTAAGAAGTGATAATTCTAATAGACGCGTGTCTTCTTCTACAGGAATAAACAACTACACTAAGAGCAGAAGGCCACAGCCTACGAGCAGTACAAGGAATGATAGGATCCCTTTTGTTTCTAGAAGTAGTCGCCCCAATATCAATAATGTGGAAGTAGAAGAACACCCTAGGAATTTACCGCTTTTTAATCATAATCAGAAACCTGATTCATCTGAATGTAATGACTTTAAGCTTGCTATTCGGAATAAAAAATCTCAAGTTATATGTGCTAATGTAATAAATGTTTCTTTACTTTTATTCATGATGCTTGTGGTTTGACTATGAATGGTTTGAATTATAGTGGTTACACTCGAATTGACAAGCTGTCAGTCAGTGAACAACAACGTACTCCTAAGGCTAAGGTGTATGTTCCAAAAAGTACGCACGTAGGGTCCACTGAAAGTCTTGCTAAGCCTAGTAGCCCTAGACTCACCTCTAAATGGTTGCCTACTGGTAGAAATTTTGACTGTAGTGGCAAAATTTTCGACACTTGTAGATCTCATACTAACATTGAAACGTCGGTATGTGATACGGCTTAATTATCTTCTAACCCTTCAGGAACCTATTTCATCGATTGCCAAAATATTTTCTTCTCTTATAACTGGCAGGCTGTTGAAATTTGTCTCTAGTGCATGGACTCGGGCTGTTCCAAACATATGACTGGGAATCGAAGCCTTCTCAAGAACTTCGTTTGGCGATTCATGGGAACTGTCCGATTTGGAAATGATCATGTTGCTGCAATTCTAGGATATGGTGATATTCATTGGGGAAATATAATCATCACTAGAGTCTCTTTTGTTGATGGCTTGGGACACAGTTTATTCTCGGTTGGACAAATTTGTGATTCCGACTTGGAGGTTGCTTTCAGAAGTCATACATGTTTTGTAAGAGATCTTGAAGGAATTGATTTGTTGAAAGGAAATCGTACCACCAACCTTTACACCATTGATCTTTTTCAAATGTCTGCTGCTTCTCCAATTTGTCTAATAGCCCGAGCCACATAAACAAAGTCATGGTTATGGTATCAAAGGTTATCTCATCTAAATTTCTATGCCATCACCCAACTCGCTAAAGATGATCTTGTTACCGGTCTTCCAAAGTTTAAATATAAAAAAGACCATCTTTGTCCGTCCTGTGAGCAAGCTAAAAGTAAGAAGAAGCCTCACAAACCCAAACCTATTCCCAACTCAACGAATAGGTTACATCTCTTACATATAGATTTGTGTGGTCCAATCAGAATCAAAAGCATTAATGGAAAGCGGTATTTCCTAGTAATTGTGGATGATTATTCTCGTTACACATGGGTTCATTTTGTTGCATCAAAAGATGAAGCCCCTGATATAATTATTAACTTCTTGAAGAAAACGTCAGTACTACTGCAAGCCCCTGTCATTATTGTGAGAACGGATAACGGCACAGAATTCACCAATCAGAAACTAAAAGCTTACTTTGACGAAGTTAGGATCTCTCATAAAACTTCGGCTGTAAGAACTCCAGAGCAGAATGGAGTTGTGGAACGGAGGAATCGTACGTTAGTTGAAGCTGCTCGGACGATGCTTCTCTCCTCTAGTGCACCGTTATTCCTTTGGGCTGATGCCATTGCAACTGCATGTTATACTCAAAACCGCTCCATTATTCACACCCGATTCAACAGAACACCATATGAGATCATTAATGGACGAAAACCGGATATATTGTTTCTACATGTATTCGGGGCTCTGTGTTATCCAAAGAATGATCGTGAAGAAATCGGTAAACTTGAACCTAAAGGTGATATTGGCTTTTTCATTGGTTATTCTTCAACTGCTTGTGCTTACAGGGTTTATAATCGAAGGACAAGAAAGGTAATGGAGACTATGAATGTTATCTTTGATGAACTTTCGGGTATGGCCTCTCAACATAGAAGTTCACATCCCAAGCTTCAAGGTCAGACTTCTGGACACGTAAGTTCAGGACTCGCGCTTCAATTTACACCATCAGCAATCTCATTGTTACAACCTCGGAACGTGACTTGGAAGTTTTATTTGGGCCAATCTATGATGAATATATGGAGGGTCCTTCGTCATTTGGTGTTCCTCAAAATGCCCCGGCTGCAGCTGCTACGGCAGTTCCAGAACCACCAATTGCATCTACACCAACGGCATCCTTTTTGCACCATCTTCGTCAACCTCAACCATATTGACTCCAAAAATTCCAACCACTTCTCCGACTGCTAACGCAACTCAACAACATTCTTAGAAAATTCCTACTCATGTTCATCTTCAGACTGAAATAGTTGCTGAAAATGCAAACAATGCGATGCTCAACGAACACGAGTTTGTTAATCCATTTGCGACTTCCACAAGTTCTACTCAGCCTTCAACACCATATGTGGATCCGTCGAGCTCGCTTCAAGTTTCTCATACACTTCCACATGAACAAAAATGGACTAAGAATCATCCTTTGGTTCAAGTGATTGGGAATCTCTCACGACCAGTCTTAACACGAAATCAGCTGCGTACCGACGGTGATATGTGTATCTATGCACTATCAGTCAGCACAATGGAACCAACAAGTGTGAAAGAAGCAATGACCGATGCATCATGGATTGAGTCTATGCAAGAAGAACTCAACCAGTTCATCCGGCTTGATGTATGGGAGTTAGTACCTCGACCGGACAATATCGATCCCCTTACTCTGAAATGGTTATTCAAAAACAAGATGGATGAGGAACAAACGGACATTAGGAACAAGACTCGTTTAGTCCTGAGAGGTTATAAACAACAGGAGGGAATTGATTTCATAGAATCCTTCGCCCCGGTTGCTCGAATGGAAGCTATTAGGATTTTCTTGGCATACGTAGCACACAAATCATTCACTGTGTATTAAATGGACGTGAAGACGGCTTTCTTGCATGGTCCGTTAAAAGAAGATGTGTATGTATGTCAACCTGAAGGTTTCATCAATACCGAACATCCAAGCCATATCTACAAGTTGAAAAAGGCAATTTATTGTTTGAAACAAGCACCGAGGGCATGGTACGACGAATTATCATCATTCCTTCTACAAAATCACTTCAGAAAAGGAACCATTGATCCAACGTTGTTTATCAAGCACTACGGCGACGACATCTTGGTGGCTCAGGTCTATGTAGATGATATTATATTCGGTTCTACTAACCCAAAATATTCCATATTATTTGCCGACCTTATGAAAAGTCGATTTGAAATGTCCATGATGGGGGAATGACGTTTTTTCTTGATCTCCAAGTTCACCAATCCCCCCGTGGCATTTTCATAAATCATTCCAAGTATGTGCTTGAGATTCTAACGAAATTTGGCATGGAAAACTGTGATCCTATTGGTACTCCAATGGACACTAAACACAAGCTTGATTTGGATAAGAAGGGGACATTTGTAGATGCTACAAAATACTGAAGCATTATCGGGTCCCTTATGTACTTAACCTCAAGCAAACTGGACATTGTGCATGCTACATGTTTATGTGCTCGGTACCAGGCGAAGCCAACCGAGAAGCACCTCAAGGAGGTTAAAAGGATCTTTCGTTATCTCCGGGGAACCATTAACATGGGTCTCTAGTATACGAAGGATTCTGATTTTAATCTCACTGGTTTTTCAGATGCCGACCATGCAGGGTGTCATGATACATTCAAGAGCACTTCTGGTGGAGCACAATTCTTAGGCGAGAAGCTAGTGAGCTGGTCATCAAGAAAACAAGACTGTACGGCGTTGTCCACCGCGGAAGAATAACATGTGTCTCTATCCGTGTGTAGTGCTCAAGTCCTTTGGATGAGAACACAACTCACGGATTATGGATTTCACTTTAACAAAGTTCCTATTTATTGTGATTCACAATCAGCCATAGCCATATCCTGCAACCCGGTCCAACACTCCAAGACCAAGCACATAGTTGTCCGATTCCATTTCATAAAGGAGCATGTGGAAAGAGGAACGATCAAACTGTATTTTGTCAAGACGGACTACCAACTAGCCGACATCTTCACCAAAGCTCTTTCACAAGAAAGATTTGAATTCTTGGTTCGTCGACTTGGTATGCGTAGTTTCACTCCAGATGAACTTGAACGTCTTGCACATTCGCAGTAACCTTGTATATATCTATCATAAAATCAAAATACAAAAATATAAAACCTATAAAAACAAAATTAAAAATGAGAAAATCTTTCAAAAAATATCAAAAATATTCTTCTCCGACATGTCTCTCAGCATCGATAATATGGACGCACTTAGAAATGTCGCTCAATAATGACACGGGTACGTACATAAAGTTCGAATGAGAGTTCAAATGTTTTCAAAACATGTCTTTTCTACTTTCTTCTCATAATGGCTTATAGTCACATGCCAGACTATAACCCGGTCCCCAAAGAAAGGAAAGTCTATGACTTATCCTCAACAACGGGAAATTAATTTTTCTCGCTCATGGGCTTATAGTAAACATTCAAAGTTTTAAGCTCATGAACTCAAGGAAAATGTTTATTTATGTACATTTTACCTCAACAACGGGAAATTCAGTTTTCTCGGGTTTGAGCACAATTTTTCAAGGTATTTCAAAACTGTGTGCTCGTATACTCCCCTATTTTAATTAGCATTTATTTTCGAGGGGCAGTACAAACTTTCATGCAACATTATTCTCACAAAAATTTCAATCACTTGCAATTTTTGAGGGGGAGAATAGTGATTAAAATGTGTTCAAAATGTGTCATCTTGGATAAGATCTTTGATATAAGTGGTTTATCTTCCTAATATTTGCAAAAACCATTCATTTTATGATGCACATATGTAGGGGGAGCGTTTTGGTGATAAATAAAACTTTCAAGGTGTAAACATTAATTTCATCGACACCTTGACTGTCTTTTCAATAGTTTTTTCTGGTTACGGTATATATACCCTTCAACACATTAATTCACGACGGTATTGGTGTCAAAAGGTGGTTAGGTATTCGTCCTATGATCCAACCAAAATCGGAGGGATCTTCCCAGGGACAATCCATTAGAATTTAGAAGTCCTTAGGAAAGATGGAGTAGTTGTGTGTACGGGAAAAATGCCGACTAATGACTTAAACTAGCACTGGAACAATCACAACAAGGTGCTAGTTATGACGTCTTGGTAAGCATTGAAGGGGTTGAAGAATGAAAAAGAAATGTAAGGACAAAGGGTGTAAAGAAAGAAGCCCTCCATACAACTTAGGCAGAAACCGGGTCAATACATCTATTATCAGAACTTTGTTTTATTGTCACGGAGTTCAACTCATTTCTATCAACTTTCTCAATCCGGGTCAATACAACTTAGGCAAGAACTTTGTTTTATTGTCACGGAGTTCAACTCATGTCTATCAACTTTCTCAATCCGAGATAGTAAATATTGAAAAGGTGGCAGTCTGCTCCAGCCTCCGATCACCAAATAAACGTGCACTTATAAAGTCTAGAGCCAACGAGATTCATCAAAAATCTCATTAGGACACTTATTCCATATATCAATTGTTGTTCATCACTAGAACACAAGCGATAATTTACAGAGTCCTACGCTCTATCCTTGTGATATTGCCAGAACATTCTGAGTGATACTCATTAGTATTCACAGTGATGAATGGAAATCCTTCCAGTGTTAACATCAAACAGCACTGCGGTAGGTCATATGTAAGATTCACTTGAATTGAACATATGTTAACTGGAAAGCAACAGTAGTTTGATTCTTTTGTGATTCAAACTCGTTCTAGGTCTCGACGCAATATCTTTATGATCTTGCCAGAACATTCAGAGTAATACTCCTCAGTATTTACAGTGATGAATGGAAATCCTTCCAGTGTCATCATCAAACAGCACTGCGGTAGGTAACTTGTGAGATTCCATAAGAATCTAACTTGTGTCAACTGGAAAGCAACAATGGTTTGATTCTTAATTGATTCAAACTTGTTCCAGGAAATTGAATTCGCGACTTAATCAGCAGAATGGAACTACATGATTCACACCTTACCATGAAGTATCTTTTGATATATTTAAGTATTGAGAACGGCTACCACAGCCAGAAACCCTGTCAAGGAAGTTCTTTGAACATACCTAATCACAGGTACAGTATTCGTACTATATAACGGGAAACCGGAGGAATGCAAACGGTGGCATAACCTCAAGAGTTGTAATTCAAGACCACATGCTCATGTAAAAGAAGAAACCTCAAGAACATCTAAAGACAAAGACTTCCGCTACTCTGATGATCAAGGGAGATTGTTAACAAGCTTTCATATCAAATCAAAATTTGAGTATGTGGGGAAAGACACAAGAACACAAGATGGCAAAGTTTTAAGATCAAGTCAAGGCAAAGATCAAAGATCCAAGATCACATGTCATGAAGGAACTATGAAAGAACTCTCAATACAATGTGCTTCAAAAGAAGTGAAGTCACATATTACATAACCACCCCTTAGGGGGAGACTGTTAGCCGTATTTAAAGTGATGGTCATATAATATATCGTTACGAAGCTCGTGGAAAATGCTACATAATGATGTTGAGAGTTCTAGTATAATGTTTGGTATGTAACGAGAATTAGTGCCGAACACATAAATGAGGAAGGCCTTCTACTCTTACACTTGTAGTATAAAAGGCACTAAACACCTCATTTGTGTGTTTGTGTTTTCCATTTCATAGTTTGTAGAGAGAGAAACTTTTTTCTTTCTCTCACTAGGAATTCACAACCCTTTTGTTTTCTCTCAATTCTTCATCTAATCTAATCTTTCTTTTTGGTTTAATCTTGTTCTTCATCATCTCTATTTCGTGTTCTATAAGTCGTGTGTTACCTTTTACAATAATGTAAAGAGTTGGTCCGAGAGGCATATAAGCCAGACTACCCTAGGACTTCAAGGGCTGCATGAAATATGTTCCGTATATCGAACTTGATAAATGTCTATCAAGGGAAAATATGATTATTTCTTAATGAAGTTTGGGTTGGCGAAAAGTTACATTCAACGAAAACCCGTGGACATCATGAAAAGAGAAAGTAAGTCAACTAAAGCATGATCGTATTCCCATAGTTATGTTTGATGAAACTCGCGTATTATAATGAATTACGCTTGAGAAATACCGAATGTGGAGGAAATGCCCACATGTCTTTGACTCTATAAGAAGAGAGTAGTAAGATGAATTGATCTTTGAGGACAAAGATCCTTTTTAGGGGGGCTGTGACAATCCGTCAATTTGAGGTCATTATTTTATTCTCAAGTACTATTTAAATCATTATTTTATTGTTAGTTTATGAACTCACTCACTTTTAATTAGGGTTTACGTCTTAAATTAGCATCGTCTACGTCTAAACCGGAGAGCTTTACGTTACGTGTTTACATTTACATACTCCGTTTTTGTGACAGTCTGACATTTTCAGGTAGTAAATTTATCCTCGTAAATTATTTTGAAATTTTATTTTTGTGTTGGTTCATGAACTCACATAATTACGGGAAGAAATTAGGGTTTATGTGCATAATTTAACGTCTTTTACCTTTAAACCGAAAACCCTAGGTCTACGTATTTACGCTTTTGGGTTCCGTTTTTGATGAGACAAAGTTTATTAGAATCGTTTTGTGCCGTAGTTTCATATTTTGAAAAAACTTTTTTTGTAAATCGACCCGAGGGCACGTAAATCGAGGAAACTAGAATCAAGAAGTACCCGTAAAATATTAGGGATGAGACAAGTATAACACTTGTCCCACCCCTAATAGGGGCGGATTCATCAAGGGGAAACCCCCCCTTTGGTGTCAAATTTCAAGCATAACTATGAGACACATGTCTCATAAGTTATCAAGGTACAAAAGCCTCAATCTTCACAGACACAACTCATAACTTGCATGTGTTGACTAGAAAATTTATCAATCTCTCCCTCTCTCCTTCTTGTATCCGTCCATCATCACCACCATAACACCATTTTCATAAAATTTCAACCTACAACTTAAACTATATTCAACTTATGATGAAAACCACATAAAAGAAGGATGAATTGAGGTGATTTCAACTTGTGAAAGGAAGTTTCTATGGAGTTCTTGGGATGATCTCTCGAGAGAAGTTTATATATTTGAAGATCACAAAAAGTTGTTTTGAAAAGTTAAAGATTCGGGTACAAAGATCAAGCCTTGTTCATCCAAATCACATCATTTCCATCATTTGGTTGGTATAAAGATTGTTTTGTTTCTATCATCCTATTGTTTTTGTAAATGTACTTTTCTATTTACTTCCAAATGTATATGTATAATAGTTATTAATGATGGTTAATGTGTTGTATGGGAATTTTGTGTCATTAGAATAAGTTAATAAGGCTAAATCTACAAGTAAAAGATGATAAAATCTTAATTAGATTAGTAGGTTGTGAAAAACAGTAAGTTTCAATATTTTTAGTTGATTAAATGGATTAGATTATTTGATATAATGATAGATAAATAATTTTTACACAAGTGTTTAATTGGCCACACAATGGAATGTTAAAAATGAGCAAGATATGGCCAAAATACTTTTGATGTACTAATCTGACTGATCTATTTTGGACGAATTAAAGCATATATTTAGAGGCTGTTTGAGAAGGAGCCATAGAAGAGTAAAATCCCACTTGATCATCATGTTTATGACTTGATTACATATACATAACAACTTTTTACCAATAATACTCAACATAGCCTAACGTGAGCTCATAGCCTTAGTTACCGATAACCCGCCTTAGTTACCGATAACCCGCCTTCCATACCAACGTGAGCTCATAGCCTCGCACTCTTTTAAATGTTTTATGAAATATTTTATAAACCCGTGAGGGAGATAACATGCTAGTTTTAATAAAAATAGAACACGAGTGGTCTCGATTGTATGTTTATTGATTTGGACCCGATTGATTGGATGACCCAATGAATGATTGAAATGGATTATTATTAGTTAGGTTATGTCACTATAAGTCCCATTAGCATAAACTGTGAACTACCGGGAGTTGGTAGACGCTTATGCATATAAAAGTACTATTTGGGGAAGATCACCCTAGTTCGCGTATTGACGGCTGATCCCCGTCGTGTCACATTGATTGGCAAGCGAATTTATGTATGGGAGGGATAAATTTAGCGTGATTTTTGTGACGACACGTTGTTTTAAATGGGCAAAAATGAATTCAGGGCTAGCTACCCGATGTATATTATAGAAAGGTAACAATGTCATGCGACTTATATAAATCCGATAATGATAATGACAATGGTAACACTGAGGTTGCGGTCTCTGGAATAGTGTATGATACATGATTTGGATTATAATATATTGCCCGACTAGCAATATGGGGTCTTATTTATTATTATACTTGTGTTCTGGTTTTACATAACTATTTTATATAATGGTTTTTATTATACTATAGACAATGTTATAAAATGTATCGTACGATGCTGTTACGACAATGGTTCGTATAATGGTTTTGACGGCAAAGGCCTATGTTATGATTTACGACAATGACTCGTATAAAATGTTTTTGGCCTATGTTATAGTCTATGAAAAAGAATTGTACAAAAATGTTTTTCGGTACTGATTATATACCGGTTTTATGTTAATGGTTTTTATTAAACTCTATGGACTCGCTCAGCGTTTCGCTGACTTTTAGCATGTTTTATCTCAGGTTCTTGAAGGTAATTCTCGGGAAGATTGCAAGAGTTTATGGTCCGCTTTTAAATAAAAATTTCCATTCGAATGTTTTGTAAATTTGTAAGACATACTTTCATCTGTGGACCTATGTAATTTGATATTTATGAACCAGGCTCCCTAATGGAATGTTTAACCGATCCATTCCGGATCGACCGAATTGGTACGGAAGTTGTAACATGGGAAAACCACGGAAAACACATGGAAAATGCTTTGTTATTAAACGACGCGATTTTTAAGCGTTGTCTATGATCTGATTAATGTGCTATCCTGTAACAACCCCAAATTTACACAATTCAATACAGCGGAAGACTCGTTGGTGTTACGGGATAGCACATTACTCACATCATAGACAACGCATAAAAATCGCGTCGTTTAATAATAAAGCATTTCCATTCATAAATATCAAAGTTACATAGGTCCCAAGTCATTGTAATTTATACAGGTTTACAAGTATTTGAATGGAAATTAATATTTAAGTGCGGGCCATGAATTCTTGATGTCTTCCCGAGAATTACCTTCAAGTACCTGAGATAAAACAGTTAAAAGAAAAGGTCAGCGATAACGCCAAGTGAATTGATAGAGTTTAATAAAATCCATCAATATAACATTGGTATAAAATTATTACCGAAAATCATTTTGTACAAATCATTGTAATAGGCCATAAAATAGCCAAAGTCATTTTATACAAATCCTTATTAAAATTATAACATAGGCTTTCGCTTTCAAAATCATTATACGAACCATTGTCGTTAAAACATCATACAATACGTTTTATAACGTTGTATAGATTAAATAAAAACCGTTATATGAATATGGTTATATAAAACCAAAACACGAACATAATATCAATAGTATGACCCCGTATTGCTAGTCAGGGAATACATCGTAATTCGGTGCGTATAGCAGTATTTCGTTAATTAGATTATTATAAGCCGCATGACATTGTTACCTTAGCTAGCCCGAAACTCATTTGCCCATCTAAATTAGCGTTTCGTCACAAAGGTCACGCTATGTAAATCTTCTCATACATAAATTCGCTTACCAATTAATGTGGCACGACGGGGATCAACCGTCAAGGCGCGAACTGGGGTGATCGTCCCCAAATAGTACTATTATATGCATAAGCGTCTACCGAATCCCGGTAGTTCACAATTCATGCTAATGGGACTTTTAGTGACATAACCTAACATTAATAATCCATTTTATCTCATCTATCGGGTCATTTAATCATTCATCGGGTCATACAATCATTCGGGTCTAAATCAATAAACAAACAATCGGGACAACTAGTGTCCTATTTCATAAAAACTAACATGTTATCTCCCTCGCGGTTTTATCAAATATTTCATAAAAACATTTACAAGAGTGCGAGGCTATGAACTCACGTTGATGTGGGAAGGCGGTTATCGGTGATTCGGATGTACGGTACGTGCTTCAATCACGGAAACCTAGACAAATAATACTCGTCTTAGACTCTTGTCCAATGACTTTATAAAAATAACAATTATGTATACATATGATGATTTTATATATATGATGATCAAGTGGGTTTATATATTCTCATTCACTCATTTTTGTGTTTATGCATTGGTAACTTCTTACTAGTTTACTAGTTTGACCTATTTACGTGTTTTAGGTCCAATAAGCTTATTATAAGTTTATTAACTTGTATTAATCCATTTCATACCTTTATTATCAGTATTTATACTTTACATGTTGGGCCCAAATGGGTTAAGCCCAATAAATAAGTTTATAAGTGTTTTAGCCCATTTTGTTGTATTATTAGTCCAATAACGTTAACTTAGCCTGTTAATGTCCGTATGTTATATAGTTCGGGTTTTATCGGTTTGTACTTGTATTAGATACTTATATATCAGTATATGACTTTAAAAAAAACTTTACATTAGACGGGTTTGATCGTCTAAGTTTTAATTGGCGAAAAACATTAATTTTACGGTAATAGCCGAAAAAGTCGTAAAAATCATGTTTATAGTTTTTATACTTATAAATCTTATTCAACTACCATTTTTATAACATGTCCATTTATTTATCCTTATACATATTTATATAAATGTATTATATAAGTTAGTGGGTTTTAATTCACATTTTATACTATTTTTATTTGAGTGCTTATATAATACTATTATACTTTAATTTCCCAAAATCTGATTTTTATTTTCATGTTCACCAAAACAGCCATATCTAAAGTTCTATATGGAGATAGAAGCTCAAATTTTTATGGCATAAACTACATGATATTTTCTCCATTTAACTCTTCTATGGCTACTGTTGAATCAGCATCTAAGTATTTTCTAAAAATCTTCCAAAACAGTGTACTCAGATTTGCACTCTAAACTTGTTTTGATCATATCTCACTCATTCTAATGATTCCATTGCATGGCCAAATCTCACATGTGTACAAGACATATTACTTACTGTATATCCATTAATCTATGCCATTTTATCAGTTCATGACATGGTTCTTTACTGTTTTATACAGCCATCATTTTTAAGCATGATTTTAACCTTTTTACATATAGTTTCTCATCTTTATACCCATGATTATCAACACCAAATCACCACACAATATTTTTATCATCATGTATCATCATACATATATACATTTAAGAAGAAAATACATGATTACATAATCAAAATAACAAGAGGATGAGGAGAACAATCTTTATACCACCATGATGATGTAGGTTGTGATCAAGACATGGATTTTGATCACATAACTTGTGATAAATCAAGACCATCTTCAAGACCACCATTCTTGAAGAACTTCTTGTGGAAAATCAGCCCTAAGACTCCATAGAAACTCCTCCTTGGATGTTATAATCACCACCAATCAATAGGGCTTCAAAAGGGCTTCAACTTATGTATGAACAACATGAGGTTTTGTGGTTAATTTTGTATGAATTGGGTGTTTGATGATGATGGTAGGATGGCACCATAGAGAGAGGATGAGAGAAATGTGTGTGGTTTGCATGTTAAATAATGGAAGAAGTGGTTTAGTTAGATGGTTTAGCTAGTTTTGGTGGGTGAATAAGCTTCAAAATGAAGCTAATGCTCCAAGTGTAAGCTAATAGCTTACAAGGGTGCCACATCAAAGATGTGGTGTCCCTTTTTGGGTCGTCCTTAGCTAGTGGGGTGGGATAAACTAGTTTTGTCCCATCCCGCTAATTCACGAGTATTCCTCGATTCTAGTTTCCTCGATTTGCGTGCCCTCGGGTCGTTTTACGAAAAACGTTTTTATAAATTATGAATCAACGGCACAAAACGAATCTAATAAAAATTGTCTCATCAAAAACGGAGTTCGAAAACGTAAATACGTAATTCTAAGGTTTCCGGTTTAGTCGTAAAAGACGTTAAATTAAAATCGTAAGTCCTAATTTCTTCTCGTAAATTTGTGAGTTTATGAACCAACACAAATTTAGAACTCCAAAATATTAATCACGGATAAATTTATTTTCTAAAATGTCGGAATGTCACCAAAGACGGTGTATGTAAACGTAAGCACGTAACGTTGAATCCTCCGGTTTAGACGTAGTCGGCGCTACTTCAAGACGTAAATTCAAATTACTTCCCAAAAATAAGTGAGTTCATAATATAACATTAAAATAATATTTGAGAATAATATTTGAGAATAAAATATCAACCATAAATTGACGGATTGTCACAGCATTTACTCCTAAACAGGATCTTCGTCCTCAAAGATCATCTTACCTAACTACTCGCTTCTTATAGAGTTAAAGCCATGTGGGTATTTCCTCCACATTCGGTCTTTTCTCACAAGTGTAATTTATTACAATACGCGAGTTTCATCAAACATAACTACGGGAATACGATCAGGCTAAATGTTGACTTACTTTCTCTATCCATGATGTTCACGGGTTTTTGATGAATGCAACTTTTCGCCGATCTAAACTTCATTAAGGAATAGTTATATTTTCACTTGATAGACATCTTATCAAGTTAGATATACAAATCATAATTCACGCAGCCCTTGAAGTCCTAGGGTAGATCCAGCTTATATGCCTTTCAACCAACTTTTTATATCATCTCAATGGTCCCATACAACGGGGACTTATATCCCATGTTTCAGATCATCTATTCATTTTCCATGGTTAAATTTTTTGGCATAACTTCGCTACCCATCTGGCACTTCAAGATCTACATTTCATATTCACATAACTTCTTACCCACTACCGGCAGTCAATAATCAGATCCTAATTTCAACAATCATTTCAGGTCTCGCGGGTCGAGTATTTTGTAAGGTTAGGTTCGCCATCATAGGAAACCTTAAACCTAAAAGACATGTCCAACTCACAATGGGTGTATGTCGGGTGTCTTCATCCCAACTCATGCTTACAGATGCTCTAATATTTAGATTCTCACAAGATTCGATCTCGATCCTAATACGATAATTATTAATAATAATCTCTCCAAAGGAAAGCGATTATATGGTTTATTACCAAAGGTAAATCATTCAAACATAAAACAGCACTTATAGTATTTTGTATCGTTACTTTACCTCGTCCCTTCGTTTGGGGTGGTACATAGTATTCTCATCAAGATTCATTCTCAATGAATTCTGAGCAAAACTCTAGAAATTCGATGCGAAGCGTGGATCTTGATAGAGATGATCGATACAAGCACACTTTGTTTACGCAACTCCTTTAAATACAAAGAGACAATTTCTTCATCGAGAATCTATCATTAACAGGAATGATATTAGCAGATCTGGTCAGTATGTCGACGATGACCCAAATCAAATTAAATTCAGATGATGACCTTTGTGATAGCTAGACGTTTACTAATGTATGAGGCGATATCTTCCTTCATAGTTTGCCATCAGTACAACTTCTTCTGATAAAGATACATTTAGTCAAAAATATCATGAATAGAATACTTATACTTACGAGATGACTACATCTCAAAATCTCCATATTTAGGCAACCACAAGTGGCCTTTTATACATCTAACGCCATTGGATTCTTAATTCTAATGGTTCACATTAGCCGCGAATCCCTTTTTTATTATCTATATATTATCCTTTTTACAAACATCGTTTATTTTTTATTTATTTTTTTATTTTTTTTAATTGTTCGGCAATTTATTTTGCACATTCATTATTAAGAAATACATCGTAATTGATTCTTTATCCTTTTTATATAAGGTGTCAGTAATTACATTCACCTTCCCTGATGAAACAATTATCATGACCGTATTTAATCAGAATTTTCTTTCTTCATATTTTCTAAGTCTTAGTTCTATCTCAACTATTATTTTTATCAGTTTTGCTTGATCCGACGTTTAAAGCGTCGATAATTACTACAAGTAATTAAATAATAAATATTTAATTTTTATGAAACATAAACGCAAAAAGTTTTTAAATTTTCTCAGTTTGTCCAATTATATGAAATGTTCAAAATAATTTTTAATTTAATTAACACGATTTCTGTTGATTTATCGAAAATAATTAATAAGATTCGTAAATGTTTGAAAAATCTTTGCTTAAACTTTGGTCAAAAATTTCTTAGTTGAAAAGCAAAAATTGTTGCTTCAAATTTCAAGTCATGGTTTAAATGGTTTCCTCAATCCCTCTTAGGTTGTCTTGAGGTATACACAAACATTTACCCCTAAACAGGAGTTTAGTTAAATGTTCTAGGTATAAGGGAATAATCCCTCAAAAGTTCATTTGTCAAAACATATTTGTACTTTCTTTTTTGGTAAAACCCAAAGTCTTAAATGACTTAAAAATTTTCTTGAAAAGTCAATATAGATTCCATTATCTTATTAATCACATGGTCAAATCATGTAAAGGATTAAGTCTTAAATCACGTGTTAAAAATTCAAGGTACAGGTTTTTATTGTTCGGTCAATTCAAGGCAATCTATAAATAGTTATTAACTCATTCTTATTCTTATAAATAAACAAATGGTCCTTAATGATCTCAAGCATGAATTTATCAATTTACAGCCTACACACGTAATTCACCAAATTTATGAATGCTACATGTGTATTAGTCAATCCAAACGACATCACGTGAAACTCATAATGTTCATTACAAGTACCGGATGTAGTGATTAGAATAGATAATCTTCTTCGCGGACGCGAAGTTGATAATAACCATGCCGTGGATCAAGTCTTTAAAACATACGCTAGAACCTTGTAAATGATCGAACAAATCTTCCATTTCGAGTTATGGATATTGTTTTCGATTGTCAATTTACTCAGTTCACAGTAATCTATAAATATAAGGAATGATAACACCATAGCTCTTCATGATGACGATCTCGGTAGAATAAAATCTTTCTCCGACAACTCTCTCAGTTGTACGGTAATTCCTTTAATTCAGATGGTGCTGACGTACAGTGCACAAGCCACAGGTGTAGCACCGGAAATATAATCAATACCAATTTCAACTTGCCTTAATGGAAAAAGTCTAGGTAATTCACCATCAAATACCTCCTAAAGTTTCAGATAACGAAAACATATTTTAATAAATTTATATTAGGTTCTTTCTAGATTATAGTGTCTATGACTAATTCACAACCATTCACGGTATAATTTCAAGTCTAAATGTAGGATATGGACATCCATCAAGAATTATTTAGATCACTTCTGATAATCAACATCTTATCTTTTAGGGGATTTCCACTCGAGTTCCCATCAATTAAGACAATGTCGTCATGTCATAATCAATCAATCCATTCTACTGGCACTATCAACTTTCCAGTTTTATTGCCATCGATAAGATGTGAACTTCTCAAAAGACTAATAATAACTCATAATCCTTCGCAATTCAAGGATATCTGGAGACATAACTAACCTTAAAAGTGTAAGGTTAACGCATAATCTATGCGAAAGATATTCAAATCAGATACAGACGAAAACATTTAACGAATATGAATATATCCCATGTTTTCATAATTTGAGCACGCATTCGAAAGCTCCTCGGATCGTTACCCAGGTCATTCAAATGAAATCAAATCAAAAGAAATGATAGGAACGTCGATACATCCAGTCGGGTATCAACACTCGGTAATCAGATACTTTTCCTAAGAATCTCACTACGGGAGAATTGGACAAGAAAGAATTGTCAATTGTCAAATAAGACAATTTTTACAGATGAGTAAATTCGACTCAGAAGAATAGATGCTACAGGCACATATGTAGGTGTCCCTAACACTATGTCCTTATTTTTCACTTCTTGCATATCTCATAAAATTTAATCTTTCACAATCTTCAAAGAAAATGTAGTGTTTATTCATTAGTTTTATGGTGACTACTAATCAGCCTTGCATGGTCCATTCCAAATTGTATGTAGGCGCACAACTATATACAATTTCAAGATTAACGATGCAATTCTCAGTTCGTCAAAATTTTATCATCATGTTTATAATAAAAACATTTTCATGTTTAATTCTTAAATAAGAATCAAAATAAATTTACAAAGATTTTCTTTTTTATGAAAACAATTAAGTTTTCTAAGGTGTTTTATAAACATCTTCATTTCGATAACAATCACTTATAAATCTCACTTTGAATAATCCTTATAGTAATGAAAATTCAATTTTTCTCAATGGATAATGTTTTATCTTATAAAAACAATGAGTGATCTGCAAAGGAGTGTTGAAAAGTTGTTCACCAAGAACTAACTACAATATAATAGGAAAGGAGCTTAGCCAATTACTCATGAGGTTCATGACCTCGATGGCACTCAAAAAGAATAATCCACAACGTAACTCAATTCGAGATGAGTACTTGTTCAATGGTTGCATCACTAATGCGAACATTAGGATGAAGCAAGAAAAGATAGATAACATCGATACATGTAGAATTTAGCAATCAAAGGTAGTCTTTTTGTTAATCACAAACAAGTCAAAATTGTACCGTAACACATTACGTGTCACTATGTCATACAATTCCAAGAACTCATCCTACCAACTGATGTCTCGGTTAAGTTAGGGATTATTTTTAAAAGATACTGTAGAATCTTGATAACCTATGAATCTATGAAGGGGGTTGATGATTTCTAGAGAGAGAAACTAGAGAGAGAAAGTGAGAGAAAAACTATGTGTATTTTATTAAGTGGAACTAGAAAAATGACAACAACCAACCCCTTTCCATGGTGGAAAGGGGTATTTATACTTCCAAGCTACATTGGGCTTGGGTCGGTCCATGACAAGCCCATGGACCGGTTCTTACTTAACTAAATAAGTAACTAATAACTATTTGTTAACTACGAGCTATTACAACATAAATAATATTGTGGAGTGACCGATACTTCTAATATACGTAAAAACGTATTTCTAACAATCTCCCCCTAAGGGAGGTCACTCCACGTTACAAAGTTCTAAACCTAGCATACTATACTAGGTCTTCGTTCTTTAGCTCGTAGTCTTTTCTTCTTTTCTTTCTTTTGTTGTGAATATGTTGGTTTGATCTTTTTGGCTTTGGCTTGAGAGCATTGTTCTTTTGGCCTTTCACGTGCGATCTTTTGCCTTCTTGTGAATTTTGCCTCCTCGTGACTCCATGTTCCACACACTTATGTCTTTTTGTTGAATTCTCGAAAGTTTCAGAGTTTGGTACAGCGGAAGACTTTATCTTGTACTTTCTTGAATTTTTGCTAAACTTTGATGCAGAAAAACATAAGCATGTGGGAACGACTTCTACAGGTACACCGCAACACCACCGTCTTCACCGGTACACAGCAACGCCACCGTCTTCAACAGGTACACAGCAACGCCACCGTCTTTAACAGGTACACAACAACGACACGAATAAAATGGCTTTGAACATTTTATTCTAATTCGGTAGCAATTTACCTCCGGTCGGTGAAGACCGTTGGACGATATTAGATATCGTACCCGTGACGGATAGTTTTAATTAAGTAACTTCCTGACAGGATTTCGCGGGTAAACCCGTTCTCTTTATTCGACCGTCCAAAGCTGACTGCGAACATAAAGAGTGAATCACTTGGATAAATTATCCTTGTGATTTGAAGCCGTCAATTCATGGAATCTGGAACAAGTGAATTTCAATTAAGATTTTCACCATCGTTGCTTTCCAGTTGTCACGAGCTCAATTCATAAAGAATCTTGCACGTCACCTACCAAGTGCTGTTTGATGTTAACACTAGAAGGATTTCCACTCGTCACTGTGATCAATAAAGAGTCACTCTGAGTGTTCTAGCAAGATCATATGATAATGTGAAGAGGCCTGGAACGAGTTTAAGTTCAATTAAGAATTAAACCACTGTTTCCTTCCAGTTTTTCACAAGATTGGTTCTAAAAGAACCGCACGTGTAACCTACCATGAGCTTGTTTGATGTTGGCTCAAGTAGGATTTCCATCTTCATTGTAATACTTGCGTATCACTCAGATGTTCTGGCAATATTACATGAATACTGCGTAGGACTCATGAAAATCTCTTACTTTTCACAGTGTGTGAGAAAGCAAGGAATAAATGGAAAGTGTCCTAATGAGACTTTTGATGATCTCTTGGCTCTAGACTCGATTATGCGTTTTGATTTAGTGAGCGATGGCTGGAGAGGAGTGCCACCTTTTCAATACCAGTCTATTCGGAGTGAATAAACCAATAGATAACGTGTTGATCTCCGTGTGATTAAAACAAATACCTTTTGAGAGATATTTGAGTTAGCTGGGAAGGGTTGTGCATTGCATCACTGGGTCCATGATGTCTTTCTTCAATACCGAGAGTCATTAGCAAAAATGACCTCAATAGCATATGTATTGACCCGGTTTCTGCCTAAAGTTGTAAGGAGGGCTTCTTTCTTTACACCCTTTATCTTTACAATTCTTTTTCATTCTTCAACCCCTTCAATGCTTACCAATACGTCATCACTAGCACCTTCTTGTGATTGTTCCAGTGCTAGCTTAAGTACTTGGTCGGCATTCAGCTACGTTCACATTCTTTCTCCATCTTTCCTAGGACTTCTAATTCTATCTAGGGAATTGTCCTTGGGAAGATTCCATCGGCTCTGATGAATCATTGGACTAAACCTATTCCTACCACCCTTTTGTCACCACATTCGTCGTGAATTAAGCGTGTTTTGGGAAGTAATTGCCACCATGAAAAATCATTGAAAATCACTTAAGGTACTTGTGATATTGAAATCAAAAGTTTTGTACCTTAGGTGTTTTGTTCATCAAAAACGCTCCCCCTTAACACGTGCTTTACACATATTAAGTTGGATAATCGTTAAGTCTTTTTCATCTTTTAGCCAAGTATCACTTAGGTCTCCTTAATCCCATTTTCTCCCCTTATCCAAAATGTTAACCATTAATATTTGGGATATTGAATGGATTAACCGGTCTTTGGGTAAAAAATGAAATCGATGTTTGGCCATAGAACATGTGAATGCTCCCCCTTAAGTTAATAAGGGATAGTTGTAGTGCTTTAGTATAGTATATTTTGAAAGATTTAGAATCTCGTGAGAAATTCTTGAAAAATTATCATACCTTCACACTACATCAAGCCATTAAAGCACAATATTCACAATCATACATATTCACAATTGAAAACCAATATAAAGTGGACCTGAGGTGTACGACCCATTAAATGGATCGTTGTAGTAATTTGTGGTGCACTCCATATGGTCTTCCACCAACGAATCTTTCCAAGCTCCTCATCAATCTACGTTCTCGGAGCTTTTGATCAATCTTCTTGATCACATACTTCGCCATCTGCCGGTAACCCGGATGCCAATCCTCCGTCATCTCTGGCAGAGTCCCACCCGAGTTCAGATGCTCCAACTTTCCTCTGACTTGTAGAAGAGTCCCATCACTGTACTTATATAGCTCACCCACCCTCATAAACTTCATTAAACCTCGACTGTTCAAGTAGAAAATGCCGCAATTCGGTACAGAGATGCCGGTATAAGGACATCTATCTACATGTTGAGGTAGAACTTGATTCACTGGACGGGTTAAGTTGAGCTTCCTTTGGTAGCTTTCGACTCCCAACTGCAGATCTTCAACTCGTTTCTTGATAACAACGCTTCGTGTGAACATACGAAGTGTTGTATTCAAGGCAATGAGGTCTTCACGAGGAATATGTGTGAGTTGATCGCGGGTCATCAGGAGCAACATATCTTCGATATCCTCAAGGCGAATGATAGAAAAATCTCCCTGTTGGATTTTGTATTCTCTGTCATCCTCCCTTTTCAAGCGAATCTCCGTCACATGATAATAGCCATTCTTGGATTCAGTTTTCAACCCTAAGATACTGGAGATGCGGATATCGGATCTAACGTTGCTTCCAGAATTGACTAGGCAGCAACCCCTGTACGCCCTTCGGACTCGTTCGTCCCAATGAGATGCACCTATAACAGCATACATATCATAATTACGAGTTACCCTTGGGACCCAGAGTCTGTTTACCTTTTCCTCGATCCAGGGTATTGTCCCCCAGTTGGCAGCTTTCAGCAAGGTCAAGGATGTTGCGTACTTTGATGAACCCTTCAGAAGATACTCAAGATCATAGGTGACGAAGAAGTCGAGAGCTATCTGATTATCTTGAGTAGGATCAAGTGGAGGTGGAGCTCTTTCTGATTCATGAAGACCTGGCCGTTGAACGGTATTCAGAGCTTTCAGGATCTCATCGGCATAATACTCGAACTCCATTCGGGTTAACCGGGTTTTGGCGCGAAGTCTCTTATCCTTCAGCGCTTTCTTCACCAAAGATAGAGTAACCGAAGTCTTATACTCATGAGCAAGAAATGCACATAAGTCAATCGGACTGCGGATACGGAGATACAAAACCTCTTTGTCAGCGTCTGTGATCGGATCATATTGCGCTGCTGCCGTGATCCAAGCCTGTGGCGGTGCAGTCTCGTCAATTTCCAACGTGTCTGCCCAGTCTCGTGTGCTTGGTTCAGGAACCGTAGATTGTTGTGCTTGTCGTAGAGGAGTAGAAACGCGAACATCTGCTGGTTCTGATTCAGGCATTTCGGCAGTGTCGTGAACGGGTGAGTGTTGTGCAGCTTCAGGTTCAGTTACCGATTCTGCAATCACAGGAGCAACAACAACAGAATTAATGGGGTTAGTGGTAATAGGTAAAGATACAACAATAGAGGTACCAGGAATCGATGACGCTGCAGTAGCATTCACATCGTGGCGCCACTTAGATCGTCTTGATTCTGATGATGTTGATTTGTCCTTCTGTGCTGCATCTTTCTTGGACTTGGTTCCAGACTTAGCAGCTTTCTTGGAACTGGTAACCTTATCTCCCTCTTTAGGCTGTTCACCCCCATCATCATCCTCATTGTTATCCCCGTTGCTCCCCCTTGCACTCTCCTCATTACCATCACCACCATCATCGCCATCATCATCATCATCATCATCATCTTCATCCTCATCATCATCACCATTATCGTCATCTTCATCATCCTTTTCTTCTTCTTCTTCTTCTCCACCTTCATCTTCACTAGTACCCTCGTCTTCTTCACTTTCTTCCCTTTCTTCCTCAGGTAGAATGTGGTAGGGTACCACACTTCCAAACGTTTTGAATAACCTATCATCCTCCATGATAGCGTCATTCAGGGATTTGTAAAGAGCCCGTTGAATCCTAGACTTATCAAACGATCCAAGTTCCACCATACGAGCTTTGAGGATCTTCTTTAATTCAAAATCCGTTAACTCATAAGCAATTTTGTAGGCGGATTCTGAAGGATTGGATGACTTGATCATCAAGTTATCAGCTGCTAGTGTCTTCAACTCATCACGCAGTTTAGGCATAATGGATTCAACAGATTCCTTCACTCTTTCTTCAACAGAAGCTTCAAGTGCTTCTTTCTGCTCCTTGTATTTATCCCTCATCGCTTGAAGTCTGGTGATACGTGCAGCATGCTTATCGGCCTCAGCCTGCTTAACCCGAGCTAGTTCTTCTGCATGAGCTTTTCGCGTCAATTCCATATCAGCAGCGAACTTAGCAAGCATCTCTTCTTGGGCTTTCCTAGATGCTTCTTCACTTTGAACTCGTCTACGTAGCTCTTGGCGAAGTTCATCCATTTCTCTCTTGTGATTATCCGTATGTTTATCCAACATTTCGGCCATCACCAATGCAGCCATTGTAGATGTTGCAGAGCTGCTCTGGGTTGATGGAAGAGGCTCGGTTGTTACTACGGTACTAAGGATGGGAGTTATTGGTGGTGGAAGGAATGGTGTTGACGCCGGTCTGGTTGGTAAGGGTTGGATTGGTGGAGGTTGAGTTGCTAAAGGTTGAGTAGACACCATGATAGTAGGAGCACCGGACTCCTTTTCAACACTTGCTGAAATAGGGATTGATGGCTCCTTCGAAGTGGAATACCGTTCAGGTGACCCAAACTCATCAATATCATTTGGTTCCTCGTACTCTTCTTCAACATTTACCCTTGCACCTGAACCACTACCGCCCGTATCTTTCCTACTCCTTTGAATTGCTATCTTCATCATTTGTCTCTCTGCTTTGTCAAGAGTAGGATCAACAACATCTTCTTCGTCACGTAGACGTAACTCATCAGCCTTACCCTTTCCCTTCTTAACCTCAGTCTTTTTCTTCTTGGTTTCGAGTTCAGGTAAAGCAGTTGGTTGCTTGTGTTTACCTTTACTCTTCACTGTAGTAGACGAATCTTCTCCAGTCTGAAGGTTTGCTTTTAACTTCTTGATTTCTAGTTGCAGTAGTTTGTAATCAGCAGAACCTTTAATTTTATCCGTCAGAAGGTAATCGGGAATAGGACCAGGAATGACACCACCAGATGGTCCTTCATGCCTTAGATCCACGGTATCATCAGCTTCTTCAGTGTGATAACGACTTGCTGCACGCCTATCAATAGTAGCATCATTTTTCATAAAATAATTAATGATAAGCTTGATAAACCGAGGATAAGGAAAGAAATTTGTCTTCAGCTTCTTGTTATGGAAGAGTTGAAAGGTGAATTCTTCCCATATCAACAATGCATAATCTGCATTTGCAGCTTTGTACATGCCATAGAAGAGGTTTATAATAGGACTGCGCAAAGCATCATGGCCACTTGTTTTTGGTGTAAGACATCTACTGAGAATACCCAACAATGCTCTCTAAGGTTGTCCTACTTTAGCAGTGGTAAACTCAGACGCAACTCGTATGTCAGGACATCCAAGAGCGTCAAATAACTCCATGAGTTCATCTTTAGTAGGATCCCTCGAAAATGACATGCCTTTGGGTGTATCCCGTATACCAAAAATCTTACGGAAGTCTGAAACTGTGAGCGTCTGCTGCTTGTTGTCGATGGTGAAGGTGATCTTGTTTGAAGTGATTTCCTTGGTAGCCCAAATTCATACATATAATCATAAGGCACCGAGGCACTACTTTTTAAAGCATTCTTAAAATGGGATTGATCAAGGATTGCTATGGCTACATTAAATCCATGGTGAGTGGATTTTGAGACTTGCTTCAGCCGGTAATTGTTGGGTATGAACTTGAGGGTTCGTGCTTTAGCAATAGCGGCTTCTCTAGAGTCTTGGATTGCTTGTACTGTTGGATTAGTCATTGTATCTGCTTAAGATAAGACATGAAAGGTTGATGCACAAAAAACATATAGATATATATCATTCTTACTTCTAAGCATAACACATTTCATAACATAATATAACAAGTACATATAACATGCAAACAATAATAATCAAACAACTCTTCATCCGGAACTTTCCTTCATTCGGAACTTCTTCATTCGGAACATTCCTTCATTCGGAACTTCCTTCATTTGGAAGTTCTTCATTCGGAACTTCCTTCATTCGGAAGTTCTTCATTCGGAACTTCCTTCATTCGGAAGTTCTTCATTCGGAACTTCTTCATTCAGAAGTTATTCATTCGGAACTTCTTCATTCGGAAGTCCTTCGTTCGGAACTTCTTCATACGGAAGTTCTTCAGAACTTCTTCATTCGGAAGTCCTTCATTCGGAACTTCTTCCATTCGGAAGTTCTTCATTCGGAACTTCTTCATTCGGAAGTCCTTCATTCGGAACTTCTTCATTCGGAAGTCCTTCATTCGGAACTTCTTCATTCGGAAGTTCTTCATTCGGAACTTCTTCATTCGGAAGTCCTTCATTCGGAACTTCTTCATTCGGAAGTCCTTCATTCGGAAGTCCTTCATTCGGAAGTTCTTCATTCGGAACTTCCTTCATTCGGAAGTTTTTTATCCAAGTTCATCCGGAACATTACAAACATAGCTATGATGATTAATTCTAAGCGCGTTTGTGAGTTTCTAAGGCAATCTAAGGTAACCAACCATAATCTAATCATATTCCGCATAAAACCCATCAAAAATCCCTAATCAATTAAGCCTAAATGAGGCGAACGAACCCTAATTAGATTAGATTGATTATCCGTATTGATTAACTTGATTTTCATGAATTAAACGAATTATGAATTAAATGATTGATGTTTATTACCTTATTTAATCGAATGAATGGAACGGATTGATTAAAATCGAATGATGTGAGCTTAAGTGTGTGTATTTAAATGACGGCAAGTGAAGAATAAACAGTGAAGAAGAATAGAAGGGGGGCGGGGGGTTTTGTTTGACTAGGTCAAGTTTTTGACAAGTTTTAACAAATATCACCTTAAGACCCTATATTTATCTATTCTTTTCCTTTTTGTTTATGACTTTTCATTTCATTTTTCCTTTCCATTGATAAGCTTAGTCAACTTAATTTTTGCTTAGTTAAACTAAACTCGACAATCTCACACAACTTAAGTATCGCATCTAACTAGCATATCTCCAAGTTCTAAAGCAAGTCCTATCACCTTGAACAAGCACAAGTCGTTTTCTAAAGCAATACCATTCATTTACCATTTAGCCATTAATTTTCCACAATCACTTTTGAAAATCAATTTAATGACGAAGATGATTTAATATTTTCTCCCCCTTAAACGATGACCCGTTTTCTATTTAAAGAGCTGTAGTCATTGTTTAAAGAGTCAAATATTGATGAAAGCATTTCCAATTTATATCTTGAAAAAGTTTGATTCGTGGTGTCAATAAGATTTCTCTTATTTTAACAAATTAATGCACTGAGATGTACACAAATTTGTGTTAGACCAAGTTGTAAAGTAAACTTGATCCCTTTGCATGATTTGGCTTGTAAATCATGCCCGAGAAAATTAATTCCCGTTCTGAGCCAACGTTTTCCAAGGAAATACGTGACTTTAATATGAAAACCGGGTTGCAGTCAGAAATAACTACAAGCCATTATGGGCATGTTTTAAAAATATACAACTTTTATACGGACTCTATTTATGGCACCGTGTCAATATTGATCGACATTTCTAAGGCCGTAAATATTACCGTACTAAAAGACATGCCCGTTTTAAAAACGAAAAATATTTTTGGTTTTTCTTGATTTTATAATTTTTATGGTTTTTCTAGGTTTTATATTTTTTATGATTTTTGTTGGTTTTATATTTTTATATTTTTCTTTTGTGGTTTATATATTTACGATAATATACATGATCACGAACAAAGGATACTCTGAATAGTTTACCACGACTATTCAGCTGATTCTTCTGCCAACTCTTTGAGAGTCGCTGGAGTGAATGATTTCATGCTAAGCTTGTCGATCAAAAACTCGATTCGTCCTCGATCTAAGGCTTTGGTGAACATATCTGCCAGCTGGTACTCAGTAGTGACAAAATACAGCTCGATCACTCCGTTCTCCACCTGCTCTTTAATGAAATGGTAGCGAATGTCTATGTGCTTGGCCCGGGAGTGTTGAACATAGTTGCAGCAAAGGGCAATGGCGCTCTTGTTGTCACAATACATCGGGATTTTGTTGAATCCCAAACCGTAGTCAGTTAATTGTGATCTCATCCAAAGGACTTGAGCACAACAACCGGACATGGCGATGTATTCAGCCTCCGTGCTTGATATTGCAGCGCTTTTCTGCCTTTTTGAAGACCAACTGATCAATCTATCTCCAAGGAGTTGCACAGATCCAGAAGTGCTACGCCTCGTGTCTTGACATCCAGCATGATCGGCATCTTCCTATGATATTAAAGCAATAGAGGAATCTTTCGGATACCATAGACCACGATGAAGTGTTCCTTTTAGATACCGAAAGATCCTTTTCACAACATGTAGGTGCTTTTCGGTAGGCCGAGCCTGATACCGGGCACACATGCATACAACAAATTGTAAATCAGGCCTGCTAGCAGTCAGATAGAGAAGGGTGCCGATCATCCCACGGTAAAGTTTTGGATCGACAATAGTCCCATTCCTATCTTCATCTAACTTGGATTTCTCCACCATTGGAGTGTCCACGGGGTCACAATTTTCAAAGTTATATTTCTTAAGAGATTCTAGAGCATATTTGGATTGATTAATAAAGATGCCTCTGGGATTTTGAGAAATCTGTAATCCTAAGAAAAATGAAATTTTTCCCATCATCGACATCTGAAAGCGTGTGGACATTATCTTCTCAAATCGATTTGACAATTCTATGTTAGTGGCAGCAAATATTATATCATCAACATAAATTTGTACCAGAATCATGTCGTTGCCTTCCTTGAGAGTGAATAGAGTGGGGTCCACCTTGCCTTTGGAGAAGCCTTCCGAGATGAGATATGTGGACAGGAGATCATACCACGCGCGTGGAGCTTGTTTCAATCCATAGAGAGCCTTCTTAAGCTTGTACACATGATTAGGAAACTCCGTGCTAACGAACCCATCCGGCTGACTAACATAGACTTCTTCCCTTAGTTCACCGTTCAAAAATGTCGTCTTCACATCCATTTGATAGACGATCATGTTCATATGAGCAGCATACGCAAGGAATAGTCTAATCGCCTCTAATCTTGCCACAGGAGCAAAAGATTCTTCAAAGTCTATACCCAAGGCTTGTTTATATCCTCTAGCAACCAATCTAGCCTTATTCTTTAATACTGCACCCATCTCATCAAGTTTAACCTTATAAACCCACAACAAAGTAAGGATGTTGACCTTTTCAGGGAGAGGAACCAATTCCCATACTTCAAGTCGTTGGAATTCATTTAGTTCCTCCTGCATGGCTTCAATCTAAGATGATTGAGTCATAGCCTGCTGCCAATTTTTAGGTTCAACTTCAGAGAGAAATGCATCAAAGTAGCAATAGAGTGCACTCTCTTGTAATTGATGGCGTGTAGAGACTGGTCGATCTAGATCTCCAATGACATTCCTGATTGGGTGATCTTTTGTCCATTTAGTGCTATGGTTTTCAATCCTAGGTGGTCTGGAGTGAACAATAGAAGGAGCTTCTTCTGAGGTAGACGCGGCTGAAGGGTTTTCAGGTATCGCCACACCAAAGAAAGGAAGCTCTTGTAGGTGAGCATATTCCAAGTCGTGATCAATAGAATCCTCTTCCACATCATTAGGCACAAGTAGGGGTGACGATTCAGGTGTAGTTTGAGAATCACTTGGTGAAGGTGCATCTGGTTCAATGTGAAATGAAGATGCATTAGATAAAGCTTCATTTGCTTGAGCAACAACTTCAGGGATTGGAGCTATCACTACAGGTGCTGGAACTTCATCATTTGGGGGATCAAAGAATTCGTCAAACAACGGTTGAAATAGCTTATCCCACTCGGGCCTTGATGGTGGTAAAAATGATGTAGAAGAAGGATTATTGGGAACTAATCCGGAACTAATAGCACCGGGTCCCATCTCATGAAGCGCGGGTTCAGATCTGTGTTGCTCAGAAGCCATCGCTGTCAGCTCATCGAAATCTGCGTCCATAGTTTCTACAATCTTGCCAAGAGGATGGTTATAGATTCGGTATGCTTTCTTGGACAGTGAGTAACCAATGAAAATACCTATATCGGCTTTCGGTTGAAGCTTACCCAAGTTCTCACTATTAATGTTTGGATAACAAAGAGCACCAAACACATGAAAAAATGAAACATCGGGTTTACGGTCATGTAGAAGCTCATAAGGTGTTTTTCCATGGCGTTTCCGAATGATAGAACGGTTTTGGGTGAAACATGCAGTAGATATAGCCTCTGCCCACAAGAACAATGGAGCGTTCGCGTAAATAAGCATAGTCCTAGCAGCTTCCATAAGTGTACGATTCCGTCTTTCAACGACACTGTTTTGTTGTGTAGTGCGTGCAGCGGATGTTTCATGTGAGATACCAACTCCTTCATAATAATCACGAAGAGTCTGGTTGACGAACTCTGTACCATTGTCTGTACGAATACGGCGGACAGTAGTATTCAAACGTACCTGAATGAATTTCAGAAAAGTGATGATAGCCTTCGGTGCTTCATCCTTTGTACGTAGAAATCTAACCCATGTAAACCTGGAGAAATCATCCACAATTACCAGAATGAATTTCTTACCGCTCACACTTTCAGTTCTCATTGGCCCACAAAGATCCATATGCAAAAGATGAAGTTTTTCTTGATTGGTGTCTTCAGCTTTGGGCTTGTAAGATTTCTTGGTACTTTTCCCCCTTGAACACGCGGAACATAAATGGTCCTTGTGAAATTTAAGCTTTGGAAAACCACGAACTAATTCGTTTTTAGCCAGATGATTAATAGCATCAAAGTTAAGATGAGATAATCTGCGATGCCATAACCATGACTTGGTCTTAGATGCTTTAAAGAGAAGACATACTGGAGAGGCGGCCATCATGTCTTGTAAGGACAAGGTATAAAGATTTGCACCACGAGATCCCTTCAACAAATCTTTTCCTTCCAAGTTGCGGATGAAACAAGTGTGTTGTCGAAAAGCAACCTCAAGGTTGGAATCACAAAACTGTCCTACTGAGAATAAATTATGACCAAGATCTTCTACATAGTATACCCTTGAAATCGTCACGTTTCCAATCTGATATTCACCATACCCCATTATCTTTGCTATATGATCATTCCCGAATTTAACCGTACCAAGAAACTTGCTGACGAAATTTCGGAGCATCGAGCGATCTCCGGTCATATGTTTTGAACAACCGGAGTCCAAATACCACAGGATGATTTGGACCACCTGAAAATATCACCACACGAAGACAATGTAGAGGTATCGGAATCTGAGTGTTCCTTGTTATTAGCAGGTACAGATTTAATAATCTTAGATTTGCTAACTCTAGGTTTCTTATATTTCCTAGCCTTTTTCTTCCTAGTTGGTGGTGTAGATTCTAGTTGGCTTAAATCCTGAGGTATTTCTTCACTGATAGGCACTATAGTGGGGGCTGACCTAATTAAAGGGCGCTGTTTCCATACTTGAGTGCGAGTGTTCCTAACTAAAGGACGCTCAGACCTAACCTCAATGGATGCATTCCTAGTTAAAGGGCACATTTTTCCATCTAATGTAAAGGTCCTACCAGTGGGACGCCATTGCCAGCCAACTTGGGCATGAGTTCTACCCGTTGGCTTCCATTCAAGACCATTCTTAATGGCATTCATTTCATTCACATGATCAATCAGACACAAATCATGACGTTGGGAAAACATACATTCATTACAATTCCAACAATTCAAATTAGAATTCACGAATGGTTTAGGCTTCTGCACAGGCGCAGAGCCTTTAGTCTTAACATGATTCTTTTTATTTAAAACTGAACTAGCATTCCTATGGTGAGCTTCTACGTTCTTCTTTTTGGCACTACTAGTGGAGGGCTTGATCTTATCTTTCTTGAGTGGCGATCCTTTAGCCTTAGTAGTCTCTTTTAATCCTGTAGAAGGCAAAGTGGGAATATTAGCAACAGATTTTAAAGGTGCCTTACTTGATTGTGCCAATGACGGTTTTTCTCCTGGAGTCTTATTAAATGGAGTTACAGCAATGGGCCTATTAGTAAGTAGTGCAGAACCTGGTGTACCTATGTATTGCAAATATGCTAAGCAATATTGAACTCGCTTAATATATTCATGAGCCGAATAATAGTCGCTACTTGAGGGATCTAAGGCATAAAGATCGTCTAAGATGTCCCTAACAAGTCTACATGCTTAATGGCATTCCTCATATAATCATCGTAGGTAACCGGGTTTCTCTTATGAAGAGGATTCTTATAAAGCACTACTGACTTGGTTGTTGGAGCACTAGTGGACGGTGCAGAGTCGGTAGCTAAGTTATCAACAACTTCTTGTCGGGTGAGAAGAAGTGTCTCCTTTAACTCGGCCAAAACCATATTTTTGTCAATGAGCAGGATGTTCAAGTCAGAGATTTCCTCGCACTTTTGGTTCAGTTGTTCAACATAAGATTGTTGCTGTGCCGCATTAAAAGCGAAGCGTTCTTCTAGTGAACCATAAAGAGCGGATAGTCCCTGTCTTGTCCGATCCATCTCCCCTAGAACAGACGAAAGTCTAATTTCTAAGACCTGGTTTTTAGACTCTGCAGCCTCTAGTTCCAATTTGAGTGTTTCATTTGATGACACATCTCTCTTCAATCTCATAATCTCTTCCTCTAATGCCTTAACAATTGCAATCATCTTGTCACTCGTCTCAACACCGTTTTCACAACCATTTGATATCAAAAGATCCTCATTTTGAGTTTGTTGTTTTAATTCTAAAGATATACAATGTTGTTCTAGTTGATTAAAGCGTTTTGAAAGTAAATTGTAAGAATCTTGTAGCTTTAAAAACTCAGCGTTAGATTCGTGACAAGAATGATTATCTACCTCATTTACAGTATCAGCAACATTTACAGAGAGATCACAAACATCATCACAAGTATTCACAGCATCACAATTAATCATAGCGGATGTAAGCTCATTCGAATAATTAACATTTACAGTAGTAAGCACATCACACGAGATTACTGCAGACAACAATCGGTCATATTCGGTCAAAATCTTTTCTTTTTCAATTAGTTATAGTTCGTAAGCGGTGTCCATTTCATAAAACACTTTTTGAACTTCACCAATTTCAAACACAAGATTTTCCTTAAGAGATGCAAAACTTCCTTTTAGACTTAGGACAAACGGATTGATCTCATTTTTAAACACCTCGTTCATATGTTCGAAAGCCCATTCTCCGGCGTTTAAGCCATTTGAAGTTGTACATTCCAAAATGACCTTGTCAAAATTAGTAAAGTATTGATTAATCTCTTGCAAGTTTAACCATACAGTGCTAACAGGTGGAAGATCCTTTGGAATTTCCTTAGGACCTTCCATATTGACAAGTGTAGGAAATGTACTAGGGTTTTCTTCATCTAATATGTAGGTCGGTGCTGTTATGAGATCTTTGTCCAGATGGAAGCGAATTCTAAAATCCGTTTTTGCAAGCTCCTTATTCAATTTAAAATAATCACACTCGGGATATTTTGCAGAATTGTATGACCGATCCTCATCAACTAAATCCTTACTTGTTCGATCATCGAGAATAACAATCGGGTCTAAGGCCAATCCTAATTGAGTTGCATTATAAAGTCTTGGATTATGTCTTAAAGCTTGTTTTGCATACCTTGGGTTAGGGGGAAGGCCTTTTTGACGTGATAAGTTAAATTCTCTAAACGAAGCATCAAATAAGTGCACTAGTTGAGAAGCAGCGTATTGTCTTAAAAGCAAATAATCTAGACTTCTAATCTTATTAGCAGTATTAATCTCCATTTCATTCTTCTTAGACTCGAGTGATTCAAAATCCGTTTGAAGTTTGTGAAAATTAGTGACCACTAACTCCTTTTCTTTAAGTTCATTAGAAAGATTTGCTCTTAAGTTTTCAATTTCTTGCAAGTGACCCATTTGTTTGTTTCGAAAGTGATCATATTCGGGATTAGTTAGAACACTAGACGAAGGCACTAATTCCAAAGTTTGAACTTTCTCGTTGCTTAAGGCAAGCTCATCAGACAAATTCTTATTCTTAGCTAGGGTTTCTAAGAGAGCAGCATTCATTTGGCTAAGTAATGTAGCAGGAACCATGACCAAATCTTGTTGAGCAGGAGTAGGCGTATGCGAAATGGTTCCCGGTTGTAATTCACTCAAAGTCTGGGGACTCACATTGATATTGCTATCATTGATTGTCTCCTCATTTGAAAGACTCACCACCGAAGATTCATTCGAATCAGCACTCTCTTGCACAACTTGATGTGGTTGAATACTAGCATCAGTGGTATTATCAGTGGTATTAATAAGTACCTCAGATCTCTTTTCTGGCCCTAAGCTGGAGATAGTTGTCATGAGAGCAGCCTTTGCAGATTGAAAGTCATCACAGTCTGAGTCATACGCATCGAGATCATCTGCTTGGTATGCTGCATTCTGTTTGGTGATAGTGTCTTGTTCAGCAATCCCTGGATCAGCAAGAAATGCAAGCTCCTCTTCATCAAGTTCCCTTCCTTGTGCCTGAGCATTCACCAGATAGATCTTCTCTGCAAACCATTGTCCATCCCTTCTCCTCTTGGGTTTCTTACAATCCCTGGACATGTGACCCTCTTCCTTGCAGTTGTAGCATGTAATCATTCTCAACTTGCCTGTGGAATTAGCCCGTGGAGCAGGATTGACCATTGGAGCCTGATTGACCGTGCGAGCATTGGTAGTTGATGTGGTAGGTCTCCCCTAATATGGTTGAATAGGCTGAACCATTACCCTGCCATTCTCGATAGTAGCTTGTTGGCGAGAATTGGATGAATTCCTCAACTGATTGTTGGTAGGAGCTGATCCCCTAAATCCTCGTTTGCTTAAAGTCCTTGTGAGATAAGCAGACATAGTGGTTAACACTTCAACTGGGTCAACACCTTGTTTGAATACAGGAACGGGGACTTCCTCATCATCACAGTACATTGCTTGATCTTGATGAGCTGTATAATCACTAGAAGGAATACTCATTTGATCAGGGTAGCTTGTTGGATATGCTGCATTCTCTTGATAAGAAGAATATGAAGATTGAGCATAAGGTGCAATACTTGCTGGGTGAGGTTGTGTAGCATATTGTGATGAAGGTGCACTGAACCGATATTGTTGCTGATGTGAGGTGGGTGGTTGCAGTAAAATCGAGTATTGGGGAAAGGTTGGTGTCATGTAAGGTGATGGATGATAGGCTTGATGTCCCAAAATATAAGGAGTGTTGTTGTGAGACAAGCTTGGTTGATTCGCCATCAAAGCTAATGAATCAGGGTACATACCTCGAGGCGAACGGTGCATGATCACATGTTTCTCATGCTGCTGAAGAAAAGCATATAGTTGATCCAAATTGCACTTATGCAAATCCCTGGTTAACTTAACATCGGTAATATACTCACCCCATTCAGCTTGAGGTAAAGTATTCAAGAATTTGGTGTTAACCTGGAATGGTGCAATCACGAGATTGTATACATTCAGATCATTCATGAGTGTGGTGAATCTGAAGTAATAATCGTGAAGCGTTTCCCCTGGGTTGTACGTGAATCTATCAAACAGATCATACAACTGACATTCCCTTTCCTGTTTGGTGAGAGACGTACCTTGTAGCAACACCTTAAGACGTTCCCATAAATCCTTTGCCACCGTATACTGACTTACCATTCTATAGATGTCATGGGGAAGAGCTTGGAGAATTGTTTGAAGAGCTTTTTCGTCTGCATCGGCAACAAGTTGTTGAGTTGGTGTAAGTTCTTCAAATTCTCTTGGTCGAGACACATTGTTAGCCACGATGGTACCATAGTCAAGTGGACCATTTAAAATTGACTTAACCATAAGCCTCCCATAAACCAGTTTTCCCTTAAGGTAAGACATCATCCGGCCTTGCCATGCTTCAAAAACTTCTTTGATGAGCATTGGCGGGCGATTATCCGTTCCCGTAATGACGGAAATATCCGTAAGTGATGTCATCTGAGGCATTACTGAATTCGGATTCATTTTGTTAACTTCAAAGAGACAAAGATTATCGGTTGATCGAGCAGTGAAGTAAAGCTTGTGAATTGTGTTGAGTTTTTGTTGTAAGAAACCAAGATTAAATCCTCTAAAAAATCGTCGAAAAAACAAGCAAAATAACCCTTGATTCGGAACTTTTTGTTGATTCGGAAGTTTGATTCGGAAGATTTGGCTTGGAATTACCTTGATTCGGAACTTTTGGCTTGATCCGGAACTTTTCCTTGATTTGGAAGTTTCCTTGATCCGGAACTTCTTGGTTCGGAACTTCTTGGTTCGGAACTTTCCTTGGTTCGGAACTTTCCTTGGTTCGGAACTTTGCTTGGTTCGGAACTTTCCTTGGTTCGAAACTTTCCTTGGTTCGGAACTTTCCTTGGTTCGGACCTTTCCTTGATCCGGAACTTTCTTGATCCGGAACTTTTTCGTTCGGAACTTCTTGGTTCGGAACTTTTGGTTGATCCGGAACTTGTTGGTTCGGAACTTTTGCTGGGTAATCAGAAGTTTGTTACGATGAACAGTCGACCAATAAAAATAAAGATTAAACCCAGATTTTTACCAAATGACCCAAAAAGTTTTGTGATTTCAACAATAATAAGTAAAAACTAATACTTATCCACTAATCCCAATCACAAAAACACCAAAAACTCCAAGAATCAAGATGATCTTCTTAAAGAACACTAATACAATCAAAAACTAAAAAACCACACAAATCACTACCTTAAATCACCCCATAGCTCTTGATACCAAATGTAGAATCTTGATAACCTATGAATCTATGAAGGGGGTTGATGATTTCTAGAGAGAGAAACTAGAGAGAGAAAGTGAGAGAAAAACTATGTGTATTTTATTAAGTGGAACTAGAAAAATGACAACAACCAACCCCTTTCCATGGTGGAAAGGGGTATTTATACTTCCAAGCTACATTGGGCTTGGGCCAGTCCATGACAAGCCCATGGACCGGTTCTCACTTAACTAAATAAGTAACTAATAACTATTTGTTAACTACGAGCTATTACAACATAAATAATATTGTGGAGTGACCGATACTTCTAATATACGTAAAAACGTATTTCTAACAGATACCACAATGAATACTATTCTACAAGAGTCATTAGGTGTTCCACATGTCCCGAAAGATCCATCGGTCTCAATTCAGAAGAAGATTTCTTCAATTTATTTATAGGACACTGGGCATCCTCGTCAGTGGACAATGGCCTAGGAACAACCCTTAAAACGAACTAACAATCATTTAAAACCTTATAATTCAATCATAGAACTCAACAACTTCCTCTTAACAATTTCATATTCTATACGAGTTAAATTTTTACTTTATTCAAGTTTCAATTAACTTATACTCAATGCGATATTCTACCTCATTCTCCAGTACTTTCAACCTTATTCATAAACCTTAAAATGGCAATAAAAGCTCGATATGATCAACACTTAATTTCCAATCCTATAGCTCTTACAACAATAGTTATCAAATGAGTCACTAGTATGAAATGACTCGATCATTGAATTAGACTTCTCGGAAAGGTACTTGTGGCATGCGGCTTTTGGGTAATGGTTCCAATGACAGCCTCAAGTGCAACATTCACCCCTTTTGATTTCAATTTAAGAATTGGATGACAACGAATCAGATGACATCTTTCTAGGTGGTAACATTTTGTCAAACTCCACTCTATAAGGAAAGATTGTCATGACATCGATATCAGATTTAATCTCGCCAATTCTTTTTCAATATCACAATCAACTAATATCTACATTTCTACGAATATCAACCATTTTGTTGGGATCCTAAGCATCCACAACTTGGTTTAGATCTGGAATAGCTAGATTAATTTACTAGGGGATTTAGGGTTCCTTGTGACAATCTACGTCGTATAAATACCTCATATAAATATCAAAATAATCATCAAACAATCATGTGATAAAATTAAATCATATATATATATATATATAATCCAAGTTATATATATATATATATATATATATATATATATATATATATATATATATATATATATATATATATATATATATTTAAATAACACTTCTCAGTCTAGCCTTGTTGGTAACTCGGGAATTCTTCGGCACCGTTATAGTCAAAAGATTTTTAGACATTTTGAGAAAAATGTTTATAGTTAAAAGATTTTGAAATGTTTTATTCAAAACCTTGGTTTTAAAAAATTTTCGTTCTCTATAACGAGAGATCTTATACCAAACTGTAACACCCCCAAATTTACACAATTCAATACAGCGGAAGACTCGTTGGTGTTACGGGATAGCACATTACTCACATCATAGACAACGCATAAAAATCGCGTCGTTTAATAATAAAGCATTTCCATTCATAAATATCAAAGTTACATAGGTCCCAAGTCATTGTATTTTATATAGGTTTTACAAGTATTTGAATGGAAATTAATATTTAAGTGCGGGCCATGAATTCTTGATGTCTTCCCGAGAATTACCTTCAAGTACTTGAGATAAAACATGTTAAAAGAAAAGGTCAGCGATAACGCCGAGTGAATTTATAGAGTTTAATAAAATCCATCAATATAACATCGGTATAAAATTATTACCGAAAATCATTTTGTACAAATCATTGTAATAGGCCATAAAATAGCCAAAGTCATTTTATACAAATCCTTATTAAAATTATAATATAGGCTTTCGCCTTCAAAATCATTATACGAACCATTGTCGTTAAAAACATCATACAATACGTTTTATAACGTTGTATAGATTAAATAAAAACCGTTATATGAATATGGTTATATAAAACCAAAACACGAACATAATATCAATAGTATGACCCTGTATTGCTAGTCAAGCAATACATCGTAATTAGGTGCGTATAGTAGTATTTCGTTAATTGGATTATTATAAGCCGCATGACATTGTTACCTTACTACAACAAACAACGGGTAGCTAGCCTGAAACTCATTTGCCCATCTAAATTAGTGTGTCGTCACAAAGGTCACGCTATGTAAATCTTCTCATACATAAATTCGCTTACCAATCAATGTGGCACGACGGGGATCAACCGTCAAGGCGCGAACTGGGGTGATCGTCCCCAAATAGTACTATTATATGCATAAGCGTTTACCGAATCCCGGTAGTTCACAATTCATGCTAATGGGACTCTTAGTGACATAACCTAACTTTAATAATCCATTTTATCTCAGCTACGGGTCATTTAATCATTCATCGGGTCATACAATCATTCGGGTCCAAATCAATAAACAAACAATCGGGACAACTAGTATCCTATTTCATAAAAACTAACATGTTATCTCCCTCGCGGGTTTATCAAATTTTTCATAAAAACATTTAAAAGAGTGCGAGGCTATGAACTCACGTTGATGTGGGAAGGCGGTTATCGGCGATTCGGATGCACGGTACGTGCTTCAATCACGGAAACCTAGACAAATAATACTCGTCTTAGACTCTTGTCCAATGACTTTATAAAAATAACAATTATGTATACATATGATGATTTTATATATATGATGATCAAGTGGGTTTATATATTCTCATTCACTCATTTTTATGTTTATGTATTGGTAACTTCTTACTAGTTTACTAGTTTTACCTATTTACGTGTTTTAGGTCCAATAAGCCTATTATAAGTTTATTAACTTGTATTAATCCATTTCATACCTTTATTATCAGTATTTATACTTTACATGTTGGGCCCAAATGGGTTAAGCCCAATAAATAAGTTTATAAGTGTTTTAGCCCATTTTGTTGTATTATTAGTCCAATAACGTTAACTTAGCCTGTTAATGTCCGTATGTTATATAGTTCGGGTTTTATCGGTTTTCACTTGTATTAGATACTTATATATCAGTATATGACTTTAAAAAAAAACTTTACATTAGACGGGTTTGATCGTCTAAGTTTTAATTGGCGAAAAAACATTAATTTTACGGTAATAGCCGAAAAAGTCGTAAAAATCATGTTTATAGTTTTTTATACTTATAAATCTTATTCAACTACCATTTTTATAACATGTCCATTTATTTATCCTTATACATATTTATATAAATGTATTATATAAGTTATTGGGTTTTAATTCACATTTTATACTATTTTTATTTGAGTGCTTATATAATACTATTATACTTTAATTTCCCAAAATCTGATTTTTATTTTCATGTTCACCAAAACAGCCATATCTAGAGTTCTATATGGAGATAGAAGCTCAAATTTTTATGGCATAAAGTACATGATAGTTGCTCCATTTAACTCTTCTATGGCTACTGTTGAATCAGCCTCTAAGTATTTTCTAAAAATCTTCCAAAACAGTGTACTCAGATTTGCACTCTAAACTTGTTTTGATCATATCTCACTCATTCTAATGATTTCATTGCATGGCCAAATCTCACATGTGTACAAGACATATTACTTACTGTGTATCCATTAATCTATGCCATTTTATCAGTTCATGACATGGTTCTTTACTGTTTTATACAGCCATCATTTTTAAGCATGATTTTAACCTTTTTACATATAGTTTTTCATCTTTTTACCCATGATTATCAACACCAAATCACCACACAATATTTTTATCATCATATATCATCATACATATATACATTTAAGAAGAAAATACATGATTACATAATCAAAATAACAAGAGGATGAGGAGAACAATCTTTATATCACCATGATGATGTAGGTTGTGATCAAGACATGGATTTTGATCACACAACTTGTGATAAATCAAGACCATCTTCAAGACCACCATTCTTGAAGAACTCCTTGTGTAAAATCAGCCCTAAGACTCCATAGAAATTTCTCCTTGGATGTTATAATCACCACCAATCAATAGGGCTTCAAAAGGGCTTCAACTTATGTATGAATAACATGAGGTTTTGTGGTTAATTTTGTATGAATGGGGTGTTTGATGATGATGGTGGGACGACACCATAGAGAGAGGATGAGAGAAATGTGTGTGGTTTTCATGTTAAATAATGGAAGAAGTGGTTTAGTTAGATGGTTTAGCTAGTTTTGGTGGGTGAATAAGCTTCAAAATGAAGCTAATGCTCCAAGTGTAAGCTAATAGCTTACAAGGGTGCCACATCAAAGATGTGGTGTCCCTTTTTGGGCCGTCCTTAGCTAGTGGGGTGGAATAAACTAGTTTTGTCCCATCCCGCTAATTTACGGGTATTCCTCGATTCTAGTTTCCTCGATTTGCGTGCCCTCGGGTCGTTTTACGAAAAACGTTTTTATAAATTATGAATCAACGGCACAAAAAGAATCTAATAAAAATTGTCTCATCAAAAACGGAGTTCGAAAACGTAAATACGTAATCCTAAGGTTTCCGGTTTAGTCGTAAAAGACGTTAAATTAAAATCATAAGTCCTAATCTCTTCTCGTAAATTTGTGAGTTTATGAACCAACACAAATTTAAAAATCCAAAATATTAATCACGGATAAATTTATTTTCTAAAATGTCGGACTGTCACCAAAGACGGTGTATGTAAACGTAAGCACGTAACGTTGAATCCTCCGGTTTAGACGTAGTCGACGCTACTTCAAGACGTAAATTCAAATTACTTCCCAAAAATAAGTGAGTTCATAATATAACATTAAAATAATATTTTCAAATAATATTTGAGAATAAAATATCAACCATAAATTGACGGATTTTCACATATCCCGTAACACCAACGACTCTTCCGTTGATTCGAAACGTGTATATTTGGGGGTGTTACAGTTGGGTAATCTAGAAGGCATCTGACTAGGTTTGAAATTCCTATCTCTTACTTGTGTCTTTTGAATAGCTTCCGTTAGACCAAATTTATGGCGAACGTCATTTGAACTAGTTCAAGACGTGTTCTTTGGACTATGTCTAGGGAGGCTAGATGCAATCATGTGATTAGGTCTTGCAAAAGCTGTTTTAGTCACATTGGGCCTAGTTGGTGGAGTGACTAGTTTAGAAACATGAACCATATCAACTTGGGAGGCAAACCGCGGTCTCGAGGATTGTGGTCGCTCGGATCTAAATGCAGTTAGTTTTTTGATGGACTGATTTTGAGGCGGTTTCCCCAAGATTGATGGTTTTTCAAGCTTAGTGTCCACACTAGTTCCTTTAGTTTTCCTCAACTCGTTTTTTAGAGCCGCTATTGCAAAAACCTTTTCCTAAACTTGAGCCTTTAAAGTCTCATTCTCTTTGAGAAATTTATCTTGGGATGCCAATTTAGATTCTAACAACTTAATTTGTTTCAAAAGATTATCTCTTTCAGCTTTAGAATCTTGAACTTTTTGATCCAATTTTCGTTCAAGAACAACGTTTGACTTTTTAAGTTTTTCAAAATATGTTTCAAATTTGTTCGTTTACTTCGAAAATTCAAGTTTGGCATCCTCAAGCTCTTTAGATTGATGAGCTACGATCGTTTCGAGCTCTTTAATCTTGGAATCAGAAGCAGTTAAGGAAACAGTCATAAAGCAATTATCATGATTATTAACATTTTGAACACTTTCTCCCCCATTATGACGCACATTGGATGAATCAAAATGGTATTGCTATCACTCTTTTCCATCACATGTTTGTCATAATTAGGTTCGAAATGCTCAATATGCGGCATTTCATCGGCATATACATCATATACAACATTACAGTGTATCGTATTTGTAGGCTCTTCATCATAAATTGGTATGGTGTCATCATAAGAAATGTATGTAACATTCCCTGACGTGTTGCTGATATCATGCTTAGCTGTTGATTCCATGCCTTGGCACTCTTTAGCAGCCTCCAATTCGTCAATTGTATGACCATTTTCCTCTTGCATCGTAGATTCTTGCACTCCATTATCATATGCTTGTTGAAGTCGGGATCTTTCATAAATCAAAGACGAGACCGGTGTCATGAGTTTCAGTAGTGTACCATGGAAATCTTGAAGCTCGGTATGTGTGTCTCGAAGAAATGACTGGCAAATCACTGAACTTCAGACTTGACGATATTGAATTGGAGGAAAGGCGTGAGTTGTGTCACAAGATCCTTATATGCAAGTGCTGTTGCAAAGTGATTGAATTCTTCATTGTAGAGTTGCTCTGCTATTTGGTTCAAAGTGAGGAAGATTGAGTCGATAAATATGTAACGATCTTGACCGAAGAGTGTCACAAATTCCTTCTTGAAGCCACGAAAGAGTCACTATATGAGACTGAAGTAGTCGAAATGAAAATTTATGCCACTTTCACTAGCTTTATCTTGCATTTGATGTAATTCTCCCTCTTGAAACGTCAAAGTCAACGATTCTATTGAAGTTCGATAAAGATAGGATCCTTGTTTGGTAATATATCTTTTTCTCGGCTCAAAATTTTCTTGGTCGGCTCAAACGTTGATAAAACAAACCCGAGACTAAGAGATCCAACAATATCAACAATATTAAATGTTGATAAAACGTGGCTCTATCAAAAATGTAAACTACACGTAGCTAAAATATCAGATATTATAATTAAATAAAAGACTCAGTTGGAATACACCTAGTCACCTAATTCCCACTATTAGTAAATGAAAAAATACCTACAATCACAAATAGACAATACCCTTCAATCTAGACAATCCTCTCCAACAACTTCTCGACAAGTGAAAATTTGGTATCACGAGAATTGATAAATATCAGCTAATAATATCATCTAGATAATAACCAATATTGTACCCACTTGGACCAAGAATGTGTATATCAATATTTGCCAGCTTTGAAATTCATATCAATATTTTATCCATTTTACTTTTTAATATCAATCGGATATTTGTCAGCTGTGCATATCAATATTGTACCCTCGTTAATAAAATATCCCTATATTTCACATTAATATTATAACTATAATAAAAGATGAGAAATTTCGTAATTCAAAAAAAATAAACCGCCCCCTCACAGATCACTTTTGACGGTTTCCTTAACAGCATCTCTCTCATTTTTTTATACTCCACCACCCCAACTGCTTCTCTCTAATATACATATCACCACCACCGTTCTTCATGAGATAAGAAAACTGATCCGATTTGCTTTCTCAGTGGTTTTCACCCAACCAGAAACACACACGAACAACCTAATTTTGCACCGAGTGTTTGAAGCTTTTGAGGGTTTTGATTGAAGAAGAAAAAAAGTCGGCTGTCTCTTCCTTTGGTACGCACTAACCCTCATTTTTATTTTATAAATAAATGTTCATAGTTTGTGAGAAAAAAGTTCAAATTGATGTTTGTGTAGATGATTTTTAAGCCCCAATTTATTGATTTTCCGACTGTGTGATTTTTTTTACTTTCGCATTTTTCGTTGTGTGACGAGATGGAGATGGATAAGATGAACAACCACCTATTAATTTTTTTTAAATGATATTGTTGTTATGAATCTGATATCTTTTTGGCAATTGAAGCTCTGATAAGGGGAAAATGGCAACATATTCCACAGAGCGTATCATATTATAAGGTTTTTTTTTTCACAATCTCATCTAAACCAAAACCTCGATCTGTTTTTGCACAGACTCACTCAAAAAAACAGATCCAAATTGATATACAAAAAAAAATCAACAAACCCAGTTCGAAGCAAATACTTTATCCCTCAACAAAAATCGAGTTATATAAACATGCTGGATTTCTTCCTGATGGCCACGGGATGAGATTTATTTACAGATGAAAATCGTTTTTTTTTTTCTCTTTGAAGTGGGTAAACGAATCTATGATGGTTTTGGTTTGGTTGTATGAATTCCTAGAGTTGGGTGAATGATGGATCCGTGGAAATCTGTTTGTTAAGTGTAATTGTTTTGATTGAAAAATTTCCACTATGTGATTTATGTTGGGTTTGTGAAGCTGATAAAATATCATTGATCCAAACGTCGGCTGATGAATTAGTAGTAGATGCTGTTGATTTTGTTGATATTGATGGTTAATATGTTGTGTGAATCATGTGGGAAATTGGAGAATCCACACATCTTGAGGCGATCTAAATCCGAGCTGAGCTTGGAGAATCCACACATCTTGATGCGTTTCAAAGGTACTCTCATCTATGATAACGGAATGTGAAGCACGCCTTTCGATACAAACCAGTCTAACACGCACTACACATTTGAAAGGTATGTCCAATTGAGTACGCGTTTACATCGTTTCTTCTCACCCGCTAATTTTATGAGTATGTTATTCTTTCAGGAACAACCTTAGGTGTTCATGGATCTCATTCGTTACTGTTTTAAGAGACGCTAAATGAATTGTGCTTCCAGCCAATGCACAGGTACTAAAGATATTTGATAATGGGTAAAACATGCTTTCTGAGTGCGGATCAGATTAGGCAATGCAGGAAGACTGAAGAAAACAAAAGATAGGAAGCATCTTTTATTTTATTCACTCTACATGAATACATTTTAGTTGTAACAAAAATATAGGAATCATCAATTTGGTAATTTAGGACAAGACACGAATATCAGAGTACTAATCTAGATGAATGGATATATCCTGGTAAAGATAAACAGGTGGGGAATTGATTATGTTGCCCTGGGCATAGGTGGCACTCTTAATGAAATGGAACATAACGTTTAAATTTTACTTCAAATCATAAGGGAAATGACACATGTTATTTTTATTGTCGAGTTTAGCAACTTATGTTAATAGGCGTAGAATGAACAATTTAGGTATAATATGCGTAAAATGAAACGATAATCTGTTTCTTTTTATGTAAATGTTATTGAGTAGCGTGTCAGAGTATGTAGGTGCAGAAAGTTTGAGAATATGAATAGCGAAGAATCGGACGGGTTAGTGGATGTATTTTGAGTTGGACTTAAATTTTGCACTACTGATTAGATACTAATTCGTACTGGAATGGAATTGTTACTCTGTACCGTGCGTCAGTATATATATGTGCCAAAATTCGAGAATATTAGTACCCAAAATATGAAGGTTTAGTAAATGCGACTGAAGTGGAGTTCAACTTTGACCTACTAATATAAGTGTAATGTTAAAATAACCAAACTGAACTGGATAGATGCTAATTTGTACTAAACTGGCATTGCTTTTTTTTCTTTGCTGCAAGTGTCATTATTAGTGTGCCTGAGTATATACATGTCGACAATTTGAGAACATAGTCTGATCGTTTAGTAAGTGTAACATAAACCGGTGTTGACTTTAACCTACTGATTTAATCTTAATAGATGTCAGCGTAATACCTGAACTAAACTAGATAGATACTAAATGGATGTTTGGGTCAGCTAATTTACCCCTCTTATGAGCTTATTTGATTAACAGATTCACTTTTTCTTTATAAACTTTTACGGAAATTAGTCTTCCTAAATATGCGTCGAAGAAGAAACGTATTACTAGATGACCATCCATCCCACCTCAAAAGTGCCAACTAAATGGGGGGTGTTTGGAACAGCTTTAGTACCCCGCTTATGAGCTTATTTGATTAATAGGCTCACATTTTCTTTGTAAAATTTCTATTGAGATTAGTATTTCTAAGTGTCTGTTGAAATCGTTTGCCACAGGAATATATTATAAAGTCGATGTCTTTATGTGGAAACTTCTTTCGTGGAATTCCTAACACCAAATCTGCATGTGTCATTTATAGTTATTTGGTCACCTTTACTGCTGAGTGAAGCTCAAATATGAGAGAAAGAGAGAGTATGGACCATGGATATTTTTTAAGTTTTCAGTAACATTGTATTTGCCGGCGTTCATAGCAAGTTTGAATTAAAAATTACAGATCTAGGCTTTACTTTTACTGTCTGGAAAGTACTAAAGTAACTTCTGGATACCATCCAGTCTGACCACTTGACCAATCTTTGCAGCAGCGCTAGAAGTGTAGTCATAGACTGTGCCACCTGCGTGTTTTTTAACCTTAGCCTAACGTTGTCGTAGTTCATTAGGTGTGACTTTCTGTGTAACTTGATATTATTACTTCAATATGCTATTACCATTGGGCGATAATTGTGCATCATTAGTTATTATTTTTTCAGCAATCTATTCTCTGTGATTTGTCGAATGTCGAATGTCGATGTTATTTCATAAAGAGTTATTTGATTCTCAAGTTGTGTTGCAGCAAGCGAATGGACTTACAAAAACTAGACTGTGGTAACCTCGGTAACAAGTACACGTTCTACCCCAACTGCAGATTTTCCCCTTGGAGGTGTCAGGATGTGTAATAAGCCAACTCCGAACACACCATGGCTCTAAACGTAATGCTCTAAAGGACTAAGGGCGATACTTTTGGGATGAGTAGCATCCTAGATCACAGATAAACAAGTTTCCATTTCTTTTAAGTTGATGAAGATGCAATATTTATACAACACACTCTTGGTTTTTTGTGTTGCGTACTTTCTAACTCATTTATTGCTCAGATAATTATTTGCATTTTGTTTTGTTTTATTTTAAGTTGATTTCTGGTATATTTTTACTCAAATATAACTCAGGCCTTATGTCATAATATGTTCAATTGTGAATCCACTTTGGGCATGCAAGAGTAATATATGTGACTTATGTAGCTTTTACTATACAAGTAACCCAAATATCAATTATTGATGTAGTCAACTTTCTATCTATTTGTTTTTTCTTTGGTCAGCATGGGCATTAAAATTTGAGGTAGTGTACGATTGCCACATAAAATTGCAACGATTTGTTATGATGAGTTAAAAGTTGCTTTAGACACTACTTTATGTACGATGACCTCTATATAAGGGCACCACAACAAACAAAACTAAAACATCTGTGGCGAAGCGCGGGCACCCAAACTAGTTGTATATCAATACATGGCCCATAAATTACTCTTCTCAACATAGTAAAACGTGGCCCATCATTGTTCTTTGTTTTTAATGGTCACTGTTTTTAATACAACTCTACGTGGCCCATCACAGTAAAACGTAGCAGTCTTAACCTAATATCCATTACATCCTCCGCCTACCTTTTTCTCTCACAAACTCATATCCATTTCCTATAAAAAAACTCCGCCCACTAAAAAACCTCAGTTGTTGTATTATTTTCTTTGTAACCTCCGCTCTAACTACTCTCTTCTGTCAAACATATCGCCTCAGCAAATCCTAAACCTTATCACATAACAGTAACCAATCTTCATGACTGATCGAATACACCATAGATCACTCTTTAAAAATCATAAAACCCTTTAATAAATCATCATCGAATCATCCATCTCAGAAGAAAACAAAGAAAAATTTCATCCTTTTAAACCCCAATATTGTTGTCGTGATTTCAATTACTCGCAACCAATTTATAAACGAGATGAAAACTAGCTGGAGAAGCTTCAAGATCTTGTTATGAGGTCTCGGGTAGGTTTTTCGATTTAAGTTTGTTGGTCAATGATGGTTCGCAAAGAACTGAGATCTTGAAAAAGAGGTTTTGGTTTGTCGAGTTGGTGTGTCTAGTGTGTCTGGTTTTTAAAGGGTCGTGGCGAAATTGAGTCGATGTTAGTTTGGGTCGAGTCGTGTGTTGGAGTCACTATATGATTATTGGAGGCTGTGTTTGGGTAGGTTTCAAGTCTTGTTTCGAGTCTGTGGTCTTAAAGGGTTGTGGTTGGTTGTGGTCTAGATGAATCTGTTTGTGAGTTTGTCAGTCGAGTGTTGTTTAAGAGGTTGCATACTTGAGTCTTTGAATAGTTAGTGTGTGTTTGAGTCAAGTTTGATGGTGGGTTGGGATTTTTTGGAGTCAGGTTTTGTTGTAGTCGAATCACTTTGTCGAGTTGAGTCGAGTCGAGTCTGACGTTGAGAGTCAGTCGTGTGTTTGAGTCGGTTAGTTTGTAAACTGAAAGTGGTTTTGAAAAAGTCAAGTTGTGGAGTCTGACATGTCGAGTGAGTCGAGTGAGGTTCAAGTTGAGAGTCTAGACGGTGTTCGAGTCTTGAGTGTTTGAAACTTTTACTTCTGAATATTTCACTTCGCAAACCCACTTCGCAAAACCCACTTCGCAAACCCACTTCGCAAAATAGAAAGTTTGGTGACTTCGCAATCCAAAGAAATTCTACTTCGGAATATAGAAAAAAATCTACTTCGCAATGCTGAAAGTTTGGTGACTTCGCAATCCAAAGAAAAACTACTTCGGAATATGGAAAAGTGTTGACTCCGGAATAAACAATTTGCACTTGGGAACAAGTAAAATGGTCACTTCAGAATAATTAAAATGGTCACTTCGCAATTCAACTAAAATAGCAACTTCGGAATGTGGAAACTTTATAGATTACTTCGGAATAATGAGCAATGGTCACTTCGGAATAATAAAAAATATAGCTCACTTCAGAAAAATTTGCTACAGTAAGTTCGAAATATTGGACTTTGCACTTCGGAATAATGAAAAAAGAATTTACTTCGGAATATGCTAAAAGAATTTACTTCGGAATATGCTAAAAGTGGACTTCGTAATCTCAAAACCCTAGGAGGTACTTCGGAATAACACACCTAATCTGACTTTAATTGGACCGAACCCACTGATATTCAAAATAAACCCCGAAAATCACCCAAATAACCAAATATTTTGCGATTTTGACCAAATCAGTTAACCTAAATCACTACCACAACTATGTAGTCGATTTGGCTATAAACTTAAACCACAAAAACGCAAAATTTTTCAAGATTTGAGCTTGATTAGATCAAAACCCACTAAAATCAATCAAAACAAACACAAGAACAAAACAATCATGCCATGGCTCTTGATACTAATTGTAGGTCCACGATTTCTTAGGATTGTTAATGTGTTGTAAAGATCTAAAGAGAGGGAGAGAGATGAAGAACTAGAGAGAGAAAGTTAGAGAGAGAAAGGAGAGGATTAGAGAGAAAATGAAAATGAGAACCAACAACCCCTCCTAACATGCTAGGAGGAGATATATATAGCCCACCCTACATGTGGGCTTTATAGGTTATACTATTACATATTAGGTCACGAGCCTATACTACGTATATATCGTCGGAGTGAAGATCCTTCCTAAATACGTAAACACGTATTTCCAACACATATGTTTTTAATTGTGGATTTTTCTCCCATAAGATCAATGCATTAGGAATTAATAAATTGCAATAAGTAAGATTGTACGATTTGAAAGGTTACTTAGCTTCTAGCCCAAGATCGTTTAAAAGTTGCTCGTGGTTGAATAGAGTTCATAGCCAAGGCATAACTTATTGAAGCGGGACGCGAAGATTGGCGAAGTTCCAAAAAGGCCCTAACAAGGCATGAGGACCCTATTTTGTTGCTAAAGATCCAATATGATGTGAAGAATCATTATTCTAAAATCAATACGAAGGATCAAGACACACGACAAAAAGCAATTTACTCCCCTAAAGATCATGGAGAAGTCAATCCAAGAAGACCCTAACAAGGTATGAGGATAAATATATCCATGTTCGAAAAGGAGCGGATCGTTGTATATCAAAATCCAAAATAAAGATTGAAGAAAAATGATGAAGTCGTGGTCCAAGTATAAAGAATCTCTCAAAAACGTCAAGTGAAGAAATTCCAAAATATGAAGAGAAGACCATTATTTCAAGAACGTCTTCCAAGATTCAAAGTATAAAGTACATGCCAAATATCGGTCCGAGAAAGGTCTCAAATCGTGAAACGAGTTATGTCAAGATATGAACTTAACGAGATTACGAGAAGCCGTTTTAAAAGATTTTGTCCTTTAGCTAACTATCGATTAAATCGTGCAACTTTATTTTAGATCTAATAAATACTCAAATAAGTCAATATGAATCACTTGTGATCCATGAAAAATAGTTAAAAATTCGAGATACATTTTCCTTTTCATAATAACTAGGATTGCGGGGAGAAAAAATATTATACAATTTGGATGTATGAGTAGTGTTAGAATTGTGACTTGTACCAACAATGATCTCGTTTTTACACTTAGCATGGAATGTATGATAATCAGGGATGACGAACTTTACTCTATGAGACATTCACTTGTTTCTATTCATTGACCCTAAAAGTCACATTTACGTGATGAAAATCATACATAATGTCTTTAACACATCGTAGTAGCAGTATAGCAAGTTTACTTTTCAATAAAGGTTCATAAAAGTGAATTTTGGAGATGCTTAGACACTTTATTCTAGCATTGCGTGAGGGCACGGCAATGGTTTAGTATAGGGGAATGATAAGATGGCATTTATACATGATCTCATCGTTCTTCTTGGGCTTTAAATGCATAAAATGTCATAAAAATACCATATATTATGCTTGTGTTTGTTATTTGTGTATTTTAGGTATGGATATCGTGAAAAATACAAATATCACAAGATACAAGGAAAACGAACACGAGAAACGTAGCCGCACAATGAACCGGACCCTAATTATGATTTTCCAAAGAAAAGTCCTTGAAGTATTGAAGATGTTCAAGAATGATCCGTCATCAATGAAGAAATGACACTTAATACCCTTGTATATTCATAATTACAAGTTTGGTCCCTTAAGTTTGTCAAAATTACAAAAAGGTCCCTCAACTTTGATGAATTGACAAGTTTAGTCCCTCGTAAATGAAGAATTGTCAATATTGGTCCTCATAAAAGTAAAACATACTAATAATATCTTCAAGATCCAAGAATGTACAAGTTTAGTCCTTTCAATATCCAAAAATGTCAAAGCAAGCCCTTGAAATCCCTTTTGTAAAGTTTTTGTGTCAAAAGTGTGAAAAACAAAACTTCAAAACAAAGGGAAATACGTTTTATGGCTGAATAAACTTGTTATACATATTTCACCAAAGAAGAAGGACCAAACTTTCCCAAAACCAAACTTTAAATCCTAAAAACACGCGGGTAACAATTACTGTGGAGATTCAACCGTGTTATTGTTCATGAATTTACCCAGGCACTAAAAAGATCAAAACAAAGGGGAAACAACAATTGACCATTCCCACGCTTGATTCACCTCACCCTAAACTCCTGACACAATCAAATCACAAAACCCACTACCCAGTCTACCCCACACTCCCTCCCCTGCACCACTCATGAGACGACAAGTGTCTTAGGAATGACAGCTTGGCAAGATCAATGGACCATAATCACTACTTGCTCTCCAAGGATAGAATGAACGATTTTGATCACATATGACAGCTTGCAACACCAAAAATGTCTAGAAGAATAAAGGGGCATGTATTTTGGGAATTTATAGGATTAGGGTTTATGTATTTTGCTTTCTAGAATCGTCTATTGCAATATATAAATAGAGCCCTCAAGCTGTGAGTGGGCCTTTGTTCCAGATTTGCAAAAATTCTTGTAATTCCTTTTATCTTAATAAAATTGGTAGTTTTTAAAAAATTTAAAATTTCGTTTTCTTATTTAAAGTTGGTATTGGTTTTATGCAAATCTGAGTTCCATATTGTTCACTTGTTCAACTTTAAGGAAGGTTTTAACATAGAAAATCTTTTGGTTTCAAATATCGTGGTTATTGTTTTAGATCCTTGGTTGTTAGAAACCCCTTAACAGCTTTAGACCATAACCTTTGAAGTTGATCATAAACACCCTCAATCCTTGGATCAAGGTGTGTTGTGAACCTTCAAGTTTTGGTTCATTAGCTTGTTAGGTTTTTCAAAACTCCAAGTTTTGTTTCCTGTTTCATACCTCACTATTATACCCTTATGTTTTGTTCCTCGTTTGATCTTAGCAGGTATTAAGGAAGCTTGAGGTTGTTGTAGCTACCACATAAGCTCAAAACAGTCCAAGGTGTAGATTGTACATCTTGGAGGTTTGATTTTCAAACTCCCTTTTATTTTCTGTCATAATATTTGATTAATATGTGATTTGAAGATTTATGGGTTGATTGCTTGTATTTGTGTTGAAATCCGTTTATTACAGCATATTAGACCATAATCCACCTAGAACTTGTTAAGTTTATAAGATTAAAACCAGATCTGCTTAAAACAGGTGGCTTATGAGGTGTTTGTTTTAACTGGTTCATAGGCCTTAGGGCCTTTGGGCTTGAGTTCTTGGTGTTATTGGTTGATTGTTAGATGTTTTTAAGAGTTGGTAGGATAGTGGTAAAGTCTAAAACAAAAGAGATAAAAAATTGTAGGTTGCTATTTTTTGCATACATTTTTGTGTTAATCATATCAGTGGGATTTTGGTTATTCAGTTGTTTGATTCATGCTCTGAAAATTGGTATGCTAGTAGTTCTAGTGGTTGTGTAACTCTACATAATCTAGTTGTGAAGTTTGGTAGCTTATTAAATTTTTTACAGCTTATTGATTTTCACTGATTGGTCAAGTATATCATGTTGGGTCAAAAGTTGATGTGTCAAATACCATGAAAACTAGAACGACCAAATATGGCATTAGGAAAGAGTTCAAGCTGGTGGAGGAAATTCAAAGAAGATCCCCATGCTATGTTACTTTCCCCTGTTGTGATATTTCCCCTGCCATAACTAAAAAGTTGGAGATTTGGTCAAATAGTGATAAGTATGAATATTTTTGTTTTGATTTATTCATTAATATATTATTTAGTTTCCATGTATCATGGTTTCCTTATGTTATAAAAGGAACCATACGTAGGTTTTGTTTATCACTTTTCACATTCACAATGTAACCTACTGTAAACATTGATCTCTAGGTGTGGGATTCAATGTACACACACCTAGAGTAGTTTGTGTTAATCAAATAATACAAACTCTTTGGGAATCTTTCATCTTGTTAAACATCTTGTTCTAGTTAATTGTATTATTCCGATGTGTTCATCACATTTACAATTAACAACCTAGATAAACGGTTTAGGCTGTTTGAGTCTAAAGATCTTGGATTCAATATGTGGTGTCAGAGCGGGTGGCTCTTGATATCTAGGAGAAGAAGATGTTTAATTTAGTTGCTGTGAAGATCTAGGGTTTATGTTAAAACCATAGATAATTAAGTTTTGTTGCTGGGGACGTGCTGTTGTTGCCGCTGTTTGCTACGTTCATGTTTTCCTTTATCATTAAGAAAAAATTGATTGGTTAGTATTATACTCATCTCATTATTGTCCGCCGACGGAAGAGAAAAAGTATATTTATTGGTGTGTTCTTTGCTGGCCGAATTGTACTTTGTTTTCTTGAAGGAAATAGTGGCTTGTTTAATGTGATGCGGTCCCACTGTGAAAACATGTTAGTCAGTTACATTTATTTAGACGTGAGGGTACTAAAGCTAAAAGATAATTAATTCTTGTTGACTCGGATGAGAAAATGGAGGGGGGTCCCACTGTGTACAAATTGCTTTGGCAAACTTTGGTGTTCACATGAAGAAGCTTTGATTTGGTCTCAAGCAATGATCAAGAGGTGGGTCCCGATTGTGAATAAAATACTCGGATTCCCGTGTATTTTAGTATGGATGATGATCCACAAGGTATTATAATTGCTGTTATATACGACTGGACCGAAGGTTACAAAAGAAGTGTTATGTTGCACATGTATTCACGTGTGTGCTAATACTATTTATAGTTCCAGTATACGACAAAGGCATCAAAGTAAATAAGAATGTTCGCACAGAGAGCAGAATGCTTAATATACTTATAGTAGGGTAATTTTTAATTGCCTTTGTTTTTGTTATTTATTCCTACTGTTATAAAATGCATTCCAACTATAAGTGGGTTTGGCACAGTTAATAACAAAAACAGGGGCATTATAAGTTCCCCATACTTTCATTAAAAGAAGCCCCTGCTACGATCCCCCTGCCTTCACTAATCCCCCTGCTGCCAGAAAAGTTCCCCCTGCTGTCAGATTTGGTTTTTGGGACAGCAATGTTTTGGAGTATGGGTTATTCACAGCAACTGGTCTTAAAGGTATAAAAGGCTTTCATATTGATTGTTTACATGATCATGAAGGTAATTGACTATTAGCTATTTGAAGATGAAGTAGAATTGGTTGAGTATGTGTTTTATTCATGCTTTATTCTGTAATGATGCATTGACAAAAATACGCAAAGGTATCAGATTTTTCTTGGGTTGCTCTATGCTCATATTTGCTATGATTTTGGTTTTTATCAAGAGTGTGATACCCTCCCTATACATCTTGATATGTATACGTTCGCTGTTATGGGGATATTACATGGTATAGTACACAAATTCAGGTTTCTCTACTACTACATCAAATAGGTGATACTGAATTTTCTTCGCTTATGATTATTACTTTCAAAGCCTACTGAATTGAAGATTCATCAATGACTAGCACAATTTTAGGGGAAGCTCATTTGCTAAAGTGTTAGTCATTTCCATATGACATTGAAGTGAAGGTTTTCGCTACTGCTTATTGGTACTACGACAACTAATGTGAGTATCTACTGCTTAAAATCATTTTTATTAGGATGCTTGTGCCTATGTGCTTCATGGAGGGTATTTTAAAAAGTGGAATGCTTATGTTAGAAGTATGGTATTGCTTAGTAGTAATTAAAAATCAAGGTTGTTCACTTACGAGACCCCTATTTGATCATGTCAAAAGGGGGAAGTTGTCTACAGAGAATGTTCAGCCTGTTGATCTTTGGTGTTGTATGCTTAAGGGGAAGTGTTTTGACATCATCAACTAGGGGAAGATTGTTGGGTCAAAAGTTGATGAGTCAAATCACCATGGAAACTAGAAGGACCAAAAATGGCATTAGGAAAGAGTTCAAGCTGGTGGAGGAAATTCAAAGAAGATCCCCCTGCTATGTTACTTTCCCTTGTTGTGATATTTCCCCTGCCATAACTAAAAATCTGGAGATTTGGTCAAGTAGTGATAAGTATGAATATTTCTGTTTTGATTTGTTCATTAATATATTATTTAGTTTTCATGTATCATGGTTTCCTTATGTTATAAAAGGAACCATACGTAGGTTTTGTTTATCACTTTTCACATTCACAATGTAACCTACTGTAAACATTGATCTCTAGGTGTGGGATTCAATGTACACACACCTAGAGTTGTTTGTGTTAATCAAATAATACAAACTCTTTGGGAATCTTTCATCTTGTTAAACATCTTGTTCTAGGTAATTGTATTGTTCCGCCGTGTTCATCACATATACAATTAACAACCTAGATAAACTATTTAGGATGTTTGAGTCTAAAGATCTTGGATTCAACATATCAACTATTATACCATTGTCTGCATGCTTTTTGATTTGGCTGTTTAAGTGCTTATTTGTGTTTGAACTTGTGTTATTATTTGTTTCTCTTGACTCCCACTAAGCCAAAGCTTATTGGGGTGCCTTTTTCTAAAAAAATAACAACAAAACAAGGCTTGAAATCAAGCCAAAAAGTACCTGCTTAAGCATCAGTGGGAACTCCTTTCCTACTGACACTACCCACTAGTAGTGTTAATTGTATTTCAGCTTATTCCTTATTCATTCCAACTTATTTCTTTGTGCAAAACTTTTTTTTTGTAATAGGTCTCACTTATTTCATCTCATAAGCTAGTTTGGGAGTTTGTAGCTCTTAGTTTTAAGGTTTGACTAGAAAACGAACTTATTTGACTTTTTCAAAAGTGGTTATCAGCTTATTCAGCTTATTTGGCTTAGCTTATTGGGTGTTTTATGATTGATTTGTCTTAATTAAGTCATTTAGAGTCTTTTGCAAGTTAAATCAAGTTCTGAAGAGGTCTAATTCTCTAAAACGACTATTTTGTCGTTTTGTGGAAAAATAGTTCGCTTATTTCTGGCTTATTCTTTGAGATTTTTCAAAAGTGCTTTTTACAAATATATTTATAATCTCAAGGGAAGGATGTGTGTTGAAGTAGAGCTTATGGCATCATCTTATAACTTAATGGGCTTATTGGCCCATTAAGAATAATTTGTGTGGCAATTAAGTTGTGATAAGCTCACTTTCAACTTTTGGGCCTTTAGAGTTTTTTGTTTAAAATTAAATTTTAAGCTAGACTAGAGTTTTTGGGCTTATTTGGTTGACTTTTTATTATTGGGCCTAAAAGCCCATTTGATTTGGATCGTTTTTATTTTTAGCCCATTTGGGGGCCCAATATGGGTATTTTAGTAATTTCAACTTAATTTTCTATTTAATTAGGTTAAAATAAACTAGTTTGCAAGTTTTTAGAATTTTTTATAAATTCTTGATTTTTAATATTATTGTAATATTTAATTTTAGTTTTTATTTATTTTTAATAGATTTAATAGTTTTAAAAATTTGGAAAAATACTTTTTAGTTTTATTAAGTCATATTTAAGGTTTAAAAGTAGAAAAACTTTATTTGGGATTTTTATTAATTTATTTGATTTTTAGGGCTTTAATTAGCATTAAAAAATGAAACATTAATTAAATAAAAGGTTTGAAAAAGTTTTAATCATTTGTAAACCCTAATTGGATTTTTACGAATTTTTGGTAATTTTCTGGGAATTTTTAGTGCAATGTTTAATTTTGTCTATTTTACGATTTTACGTTTTGTAGGTCTTAGTGTAATTTTCTTGTATCCGTCATTTTCTTTTCTCACCTTTTCTTTCTTCAAATATTAATCCAAAATCATACAAGTTTTTCACACACAATCAACCTCCTTGGGAAACGAACTTATCAAAGGGCCATTAGTGATTGATTTTCATAAATCGACACTTAATACTTACCGCTTTTACGTTGTTTTTCCTAAAACACGTAAGTTTACCACAATCATTTTGGCGTCGCTCCCGGGGAGGTGTGTTGTGATTAATTTGGACCATTTTGTTTTTAATATATAGCTATAAATAGTATTTGTGTTAATTAGAATTCTATTAACACGTATTATCGGTTTTGCGTTTTCTTTGTGAACATTATTACTATATTGTATACTTATCACAATAAATCCACAATATCCCCAAAAGTGTGAAAACACAACCTTAATTGGGATTTCATCACCTAATTATTGTATTCGAATCTCAAACCAAAAAGAAAAAAGCAAAAATAGATAAATACTTTCTTTTAGCTCGATTTTGAAAAATACGAACTATAAGGTGAATAGATAGGCAACGTGCTATAAAAGGCCGTTAAAGGGAAGTTAGGTACATAAGTGCTTTGCGCCACCTCATTCCCCCCGTTCACTTGTGAGTATTTGATTTTGAAAGGTAATCGATGGTTTGTCGCCCAAAGTATTATTACGTATCATATATATTTGCTTGGTTTCTTGTGATTAAAACCTCTTGAATGTTTTGGTGTCCCACCAACGTTCTAAAGTCATCGAAGGTGTTCACTCCACGTGATCGTTTTCATTCTTTGAGGCTCCTTTAATCAAGACTTAGGTTCGAGGAGAGATTGGTAGATTTTGGTCTACGTAATACACACAAAATCCAAAAAAATTAAAAATACACAAAAACCCCAAAAGAATCTTCTTTGCTCACCTCCACGTTCTATGTTACGTTTATGCAAACCCGCCCCAAAGAAAAATGTGCTCGTAAACGTCGTCAAAAGGAAGGAAACCAAGATCCTTCATTTGAAGAAGAACCTCCAATTGTCGAACCCGCTGTAGAACCAATAGTCACCATGGCTAATCGTACTATGATGGCGTTGCTTCAAGCACCCAACGAGGGTTTTGGAGAAGCCATTGTGATTCCCGCCATCCTTACGGAGAATTTTGAGATCAAGACGGGGTTAATGTCGACGCTACAAGCAAACAAGTTTCGCGGACATGAAAAGACAACCCACATTATCACATACGGAATTTCAATCGTCTCACAGCAACAAGCAAGTTTAAGGATGTTCCCCATGACGCCATTAAGATGATGTTGTTTCCATACTCTTTAGATGGTCCCGCAAAAATTTGGCTGGAGAAAGAACCGCAAAATTGGATTTTGACATGGGGTGATCTCGTATCTAAGTTTGTGAACCAATTTTTCCTACCATCAAGATGACACATTTGAAAAATCAGATTTCAAGGTTTACGCAAAAACCTAATGAATCTTTTTCTATGGCATGGGAACGATTTAAGGAAATGTTACATGAATGTCCTCACCATGATTTTTCCGAATTGCATCAAATTGATACTTTTTATAATGGGCTTAACGATCATGAACGAGATTATTTTAATGCCGCAGCGGGTGGTAATTTTTTGTGCAAAACAACAAATGAAGCTTTAACGATCATCGAGAATATATATAAGGTTTATAACCCTCGTAACACACCGAGTGTTGCCACTATGGGTTTGTCGTCATCATCTCGTTACATGAATGCCTTACAAGATGAAGCAAATGAGGAGAATCGGTTTTTCGATAGATTTATAAATCTTATGAATCATTGGAAAGCACAAGAGGCTTTGAGTTCCGCATCGGTTAAATCGGTTGAAAAGAATTGTATATCTTGTGGTGGAGCTCATGATTTTTCCGAGTGCATTACCGTCGGTGGTAACACTTCGAGTGCTTACGTAGCAACGAGAACTTACAACCAAAATGGACAAGGTTCCCCCCCAAATCAAGCTCCACAAAATCAAAATGCTAATAACTATCGAAACAAAGTGGTGGTTATCAAGGAAATCAACGTAACTGTAACAAGGGTAATTACCAAAGTGGGAACAATGGGCATGTGCAAAATCAAAACCAAAACAGTGATTTTTAAAATACTACTCAAGGTTTTCAAAATGCTCACACGAAAAATCTTTAAGGAGAATTTTTGGATTATGCTAAGGCAAATCCAAAACGAGCTTAAAATGAACTTACTAATGAATTGAGAACTCACGCTAATAAAATGGAAGGAAACTTTCAACGTCTTCAACAAAATCAACAAAAGATGGAACAAGGACAACATGAGATTAAGCAAGAGTTGTTAAAAGCGGATAAAAGGAAATCAAAATTTGAAGATAGAATGGCTAGTATGTTTGAAGCTATCATGTGTAAACCCTCTTCCTCGCATGGTCTTCCCAGTGATACCATTGCAAACCCGAAGGGAGAAATGAAGGTTATTACTACTCGTAGTGGTAAAACATTCAAAGAACCAATCACTCGTCCTAGTACTTCTACGGAGAAGGAAATTGAGAAAGAACCCTAGGTGATGGTCGAAAAGGAGCATATTACAAGCCCACGAAGTACCGCTCAAACCACACCTACGGTTGAACCAATACCAATTATGGAACCCGAGATTCCAAGGCCGTTGCCTACGCCCCAACCCACACCACTCTTACCTTACCCATCGAGACGAAACAAGGAAAAGTTACATGAATGTAATAAACAACAAATTGAGCTTTTTATTAAAATGTTTCAACAAGTGCACATTAATGTGAGTTTAGCCGACGCGTTGTTATACATGCCTCGTTTCGCCTCTACTTTCATAGGTATGATGAACGATAAGGAGAAGCTTTCAAAACTATCTAATTGTTCTTTGGTTTATCTTAACCGAATACCGGAAAAAGTTGGTAACCTCGGGAAGTTTCTCATTCCTTGTGACATTTAAGAAATGGAAGGATGCCTCGCCTTGGCCGATCATGGCGTGAGCATTAATTTGATGCCTTTTTCCATGTGGAAATCGCTTTCACTTCCGGCTCTTACTCCATCGAAAATGTCTATCAAGATGGCCGATCATTCTATGATTCTCGCATGTGGAGTGGCCGAAGACGTTTTTGTGAAAGTGGGGAAGTTCTAGTATCCCGTTGATTTTATCGTAGTAGACATTCCAGCGGATCCTCAAGTTCCTCTAATTTTAGGTCGTCCATTTTAAGATACCTCGAAATCGATCATTGATGTGCATGCTAGAAAAATCACTTTGCGATTCAACGAGGAGGAACTTGTTATAAACGCTACTCAAAATTCTACACCTTCTCCTGTTTATGCAATCGCTACCATAAACTATATTGACTTAGTCGATATAGTTTGCGATGAGTTTACACAAGAAGTGTTAGGTTTTTCTGATAGTTCGTCAAGTGGAAATCCCACTATTATGGATCCGATTCTTGCTAATTCTACACCAAATCTCACTCCATTCCAAGGAGGCGATTTTATTTTGAATGAAATCGACAATGAAGATGAGGTGATTATTGATAATGATACTCTCATTCCACCATTTCTTCCGCCGATGGAAGTTAAGAGTGTTGAACATAAATCATCAATCGAGGATCCACCAATCCTTGAATTGAAAGATCTTCCATTTTAATGTATAGATTTTGCTAGGTTCAATTGTTGTTCTCGGTGTCTCTTCGAATTGATCTAGGTTCTCTATGTGACTCAGTTGATCTTGGTGAAACAAATATTTTTGGGTTGTTTTTAAATAAAGGTGCAGAACAATTAAAGTAAAGGTGCTCTTAAAATAAATCTAAGTCTAATTAAAATAATGGGCAAGTATTTAAAAGCGAGACGAGAAATTAAAAGACACTTAAAGTAAATGACGCAAACTTAAATCTAACTAAGGCAATCTTAAAACGCAACTAAAACTTAAACTAAGGCAAGGCTAAAATTTAACTAAGGCAAATAAATTTAAAGTGCAATTAAAATAAAGACGGGAAAAATAAAGCTTGAAAATAAAAGACTGAAATTTAAAAAGAAAGACTAAAAAAAAACTTTACAGAACCCTTGATTCGGAAGTTCAAAACTTCCGAATAAACTGGCTTGATCCGGAACTTAGACCTTGATTCGGAACTTTTAAGTTCCGAATGAAGAAAAAGATGTTGATCCGGAACTTCTTCCGAATGAAACACTCTTGACTCGGAACTTATTGACCCGGAACTTGGTTCGGAAGATCTGGCTGATTCGGAACTTGTCCTTCGTCTGGAACTTTTAAGTTGATCCGGAACTTTTGAGTTCCGAACGAATCTTCTTGATCCGGAACTTTTTGAGTTCCGAATGAAGTCTATTGATCCGGAACTTTTTGAGTTCCGAATGAACAATTCTTGAGTCGGAAGTATTAATCTGGAAGTTTTCGTCCGGAACTTTGAATGTTCCGGATGAAGCCCCTTGAGTCGGAACTCTGAATGTTCCGGATGAAACCCACTGGTTCGGAACTTTGAAAGTTCCGAATGAGCAGCTTTTCTTGTTTTGGCTCGGAACTCTCCTGGGAATACAGAAACACAAACAAACACTCCCGAAGAACAAGGGATCACAGAAATAATCAATCTAACACAGATTAATCAAAATCAAAACAAAAGTTTCAACCAAACTAATAACGATACAACTAATAATCATAAACAAACAATTTAAATCAACAAAACTAACAAATTTAACCACAATAATCAAAAACCCATTTGATCAAAATAAAGACATGAACATAAACACAAACATAAATGTGCAAGTATTTAAACTTGACAAGTATTTAAATGTGCAAGAAAATAAATGTGGAAGAGCTAATTTGTCAAGTTAGCCAACAAGAAAAATGATTATCTAGTCCTAACTATATATAGGGGAGGATTAGGAAGCTTCCTCCCCTCTTTCCTTTTCTCTTAATTACAAGCTTAAGTCCTTCCTTCTTTAATCTTCATTAATTGCATGCTTAGTCCTTTTCTTCTAATCTTCTTTAAACTTGGACTTAAAGGACTTTTAGCTTCGGGATTTCTTTGAACTCGTCTTTAAATTCTTCAATAAAATAGACTTGAATTCTTCGGCTTTTGATAAACTTCCGTCTTTTGACTTTTTCTTCGATAAATCTTCAGAATTGGTCTTGGAGTTCCGTTCTTTTTGCACTCTTGACTTCTTGACTTCGTCTTTCATCTTTTTCTTCAACAAAAGTCCCTGAATGCCCGTGAATTCCCGTGTTTTAATCCACTTTTCACCTTTTCGTCCTAAATCACAACAAAAAAACAAACCACGCATAATTCCGACATAAAAGACATAAAATACACGTTTTGGTCCGGTTATTATTGTAATTAAGTGGTAGAAAAGATGGGTGTTTACACACCTATCAAATCTCCTACACTTGACCATTGCAATGTCCTCATGCAATGCATTAGTTACAAAGCACGTTTACACTTTTCATCATAATCAATCCATAGTGGCCTTTATTAAAGAGATAGAAAATTAAAAACATTCAGAATAAAGAAATCAAAAGCATACCTTGGGTTTTGAAAATGTTATGAATAATCATCATCCTCAAGTTTTCACTTTCTCCAAACCAAGCTTAAAAACGAGATCATTATTATTATAAGTTAGTAAACTATCACGAACTCATGTGGGCCAATTACTCACTTAGACTCCCTTATTCCTAGGTGTATCTCTTATATTTTATTATTGTCTTGAATGATCACGAGGATGCATTTTTGACTTATTTCGATAATTATTAAGTCTGAAAATAAAGTGAACGATTTAATCAATAGTTAGCTAAAGGACAAAATCTTTTAAAACTGCTTCTCGGGACCTCATAAAGTTCATATCTTGGCATAACTCGCTTCGCGATTTGAGACCTTTCTCGGACCGATATTTGGCAGCGACTTCATACTTCAAACCTTGAGAGACGTTCATGAAATTATGGTCTTCTCTTCATAATGGAATTTCTTCACTTGAAGTTTTGAGAGATTTATACTTGGACCACGACTTCTTCATTTTTCTCCAATATTTATTTTGGACTTTGATATACAACGATCCGCCTCCTTTTATGACTTGGATCTATTTATCCTCATACCTTGTTAGGGTCTTTTCGGATACACTTCTCCATGACTTTTGGGGAGTTTTTGCTTTTGGTCGTGTGTCTCGATCCTTCTTATTGATTTTCGATAAATGATTCTTCACATCACTTTGGATCTTTAGCAACAAAATATAGCCCTCATGCCTTGTTAGGGCCTTTTCGGACTCGCCAATCTTCGCATCCCGCTTCAATACGTTATGCCTTGGCTATGAACTCTAATCCATACCGAGCAACTTTAAAACGATCTTGGGCTAGAAGCTAAGTAACTTTTCAAATCGTACAACCTTATTTATTAGCAGATAAATTTATTAGCAAGCGATGGGAGAATAGGCTTATAATTAACTCACATAAATTCACGAAAGAATACCGAACTTATAATTGGCTCTATCATCTCTCGTTCTCCACAGTTTAAAATCTCAAGTAATGAGACTCGTGGATGCTTAGCCTATTAAATCAAAGTTTTGGGTTTTCGAGTCGCCTATAGGATCTTGCAAATTCTTAGACTTTTTCAAGTTTAGAAATCGCATTTTAAAGTTCCCTTGATAAACGACTCTCTAGGATCAATTATAGGAACTTGCGAAAAGTTCTTGTTCTTAACCCATGAGAGTTAAGACCTTCGCGTTTTATAGCTCCCTATATAAAAGCCTAGCAAAACTTGACTTAAACACGTTAAGGATACTAGCTAGAGTAAACTTAGATAAGTAAACTCGGATTGAGTCAAAAGATTCACAACGTTTGAAAATTAAAACCACTTATTAAACATTTATTCTAATAAGGACAGAAAATAACTATACAAAGGGAAAAACTAATAGGCCAAAATAGATCAAAAATTTTGAAAAATGTCGAAAAATTGATTTTCCGGTTAAAATGAGGACAAATACAAGGAAAAGACCACTTAACATCGATAGAAGCCCCCCTACACTTAAGATAAACATTGTCCTCAATGTTTAAGCATGTGGGAGTAAACTCCCCTACACTTAGGACATTGTGCACGTTGTTTAAATCTCGCTAAGGAAAAGACAACTAAAGAGATTCCTATTTTAATATTGAGAAAATATAAAATAGTGAATCGAAAAGAGTTTAGGATAGAACCAGGAAGAAGTGGACACGGAATCACGGGTCGTCAAGAATCATCAAGAGTGGATCGTTGAAGCTCGAATCCCTGATTAAGAAGTGAGGAGAGGAAAGAAAACCAAAGGGTCTCCCCCTACACTTATGATAAAGAAAGCGAAAAGATAGATGCATGGGTTGCCTCCCAAGAAGCGCTTGGTTTTTGTTAACCGAGTCGTGAGCCTGACTCGACCTTGACCCATCAACGGAAGAAGCGTGAAACATATCCACCAGGATCAAAGACATAGTTTTCGTCCATCAAATAGCAGAAGCTTAAGGCGAACAAGGCAAGCCAAAGAAGAAGTGGCAAGGTTCCCTTAAGCAAAGATGGAGCACGGTGGAAGCAAGGGTGAAGTGGTGCAAGCAGATTTTCATAAGTTCCAAAGATTTTTCCTTTTATTTCATCAGGTGGATACTGAGATGGCTGCAGAATGTGGATACCGGGGTCGAATACCTTTTCCTTTAGGGGAAAATAGCACTCAGGCTCAGCCGAGTGTGAAGAAGATCCGCAAAGAAGCACAACCTCGTCCTCAGAAGGAGGACAAAGAGGTGTCAAATCATATGTGCAACAGATATTGGTGTCGACCGGTTTCTTCTCCTTTGACAGAATGTTCTTCAAATCCAAAGTAGGATCAAGACGATAATCTTCAAAGTCATAAGGAGGAGCATCACTCTCATGAGGGAAGTAAGTGTTGAGAAATTCAGAGAAGTCTTCCTCAAATGAGTAATCGTCCAAAGTAGGATCGAGTGATGGGGGAGAATCTCCATCATGTGAAGAATCGCTCGAAAGAGTATCGGCCTCATCAAAATCATCTAAAGTGGGCATCTCAGGATACTCAGAAGTACAATCATCAAAATCATCCGAATCTGAGCTAGAATCATCATCATAAGCATCAAAGATCGGTGGGGAATCATAAATGGGAGAAGGTTCCAAAGTAGACCGAGAATCATCCACATCATCGTCAAAGAGTGGATTATCGATAGAAGAATTGAATAGAGGATTGTCATAGACGGTAAAGTCATCGAGCACATTAATCATATTCACTGATTCTCGTCCATAGTATTTGCCTGTAAGCTTCCCCCTTTTGAAAATTTGTGAGTCATTCCCGACTCTTAAGATTAACTCACCTTCGGCAACATCCACTAAAGTACGTCCGGTTCTCAAGAATGGCCGACCAAGTATTAAAGGAATACGAGGGTCCATTTCATAATCAACTACGATAAAATCGACCGGAAAAGTAAATGCGCCAACTTTAATGAACACGTCTTCGGCTATACCAACGGGGTAAGCGAGAGTGCGATTTGCAAGTTCAAGAGTCATCTTTGTTGGAGTGAGGTCGGGTAATGATAGTGTTTTCCAAACACTCAGTGGCATCAAATTAATACTGGCCCCGAGATCAGCAAGCGCAGTGAATTCTTTAGTTTTGTTGAACACGCAAGGCAACACAAAACGACCGGGATCTCCAAGCTTTTCCGGAAGTTCTCTAAGAAGAATTGCAGAGCAGTTTTCATTTAAGCGTGTGTTGGCGAGTTCAATCAGCTTCTCCTTCTTGTTAAGCAATTCCTTAAATGCTTTAACAAATTTGGGCATGTGGACAAGTGCTTCAAGAAAACTAATGCTGAAGGACATTTGAGAAATCATCTTGATATAGTTTGTCACTTGAGAGTCCTCCTTTGTTAGATCGTTGGTCTTGCCTAAGTGAGAAGGGTAAGGGATATGGGGTTTATCGGTTGAAGGTGAAGGTGTAGTCGGTAAAGGTTGAGATGTTGAAGGGTCCTTCCTAGAGACATCGTCATGACGAGGCGGAGACGGTAATGGTGTACTAATACTAGGTGTAGGAGGAGTAGGGATACATGGTGGTGGAGGAGGTGTAGATGATGGGGGCGGGATTGGTGGTCCTACGATGGTGACTCCACTACGAGTAGTAATAGCACTCACATTGGCTCGCGGATTAGTGACGATGTTTGAAGGTAGAGAACTCGAAGAAGAAGGTTGAGTTGCGGGCAAAAAACTAGCCAATAGATTCTTTAATTCATTCGTTTGAGTACTGAAGAGGATTGAATATTATCGCGAACCTCGGACCTGATCTCATTTCCTTACTTCGTGATATCTCCTCTAAGATTGATAATTTGGCTTTGCAGATTCTTGATTTGCTCACCTTGGGTTCTCATTGTGGCTTCAACATCGGTGTTTATGGGTGGGGTTTGTTGAGCGGGTGGGTGATAAGGATTAGAAGCTCTTGGTGGGATTTGGTTGCTTCTATTGTAGTTGTTGGCGGGGTTTTGGTTTTGAGGAGAAAAACCGGGTGAAAGGTAATTGTTGGACCGATAACTCAGCAGATTTCTATCCCCTTGAGGTCGAGCTTGGTAATTTTCCGGTGAATAATTACCATAAGCTGCATACACATTTTCCGGATTTCCTTGTGTAGAAGAACAATCGGTGTATGAGTGAGGACCGCCACATGTTTCACAAGGATTAGCAACTGCTTTAACTTGTTGTTGTTGTTGGTTTGAAGCTAGAAGCGTAATACTTTTGCTCATTTCGGTCATCATGCGGGTGAGTTCGGTTATATCAGGGTTTGCTGGGGTGGAGGAAACATTGACTCTCGGATTCTTCCTTGAAGAAGCAGAGGAATCCCAGTTTTTGTGGTGAGTAGTCATGTTCTCAATTAACTCTCTACACTCCTCGGGTCTCCTTTTCATGAATGTGCCACTGGCGGCTGCATTAATCGTATCACGATCTCGAAAAGTCAAACCGTTGTAGAAAGTATCGATTAAGGTCACAGGGAGCATGTTGTGGTTTGGACATCTATCGATCAAGACATTATATCGCTCCCAAGCATCAAAAAGAGATTCATCAGGGTCTTGCATGAAACCGCTGATTTGATTGCGAAGGCTTGTGACCATGGATGGTGGTAAGTAGCGCGATAAAAAGCGTTGAGTCATGTCATCCCAAGTGTGAATAGAATTCTTCGGGAGACGATCAAACCATTTCTCGGCATGATGTAATAAAGTATGTGGAAAGAGTTGTAGGCGAAGTTCATCCATTGTGGCACCAGCCAACTTCATGCTTTGGGTGATTGTAATGAACTTGTCGAGGTGTTTGTTGGCATCATCATCAGGCAATCCACGGAATGGGTTTGTTTGTACTTGCTGAATCATGTGGTGCTTCAACGAAAACTCAGGAGCGTTGATTTGCATCGGCGCAATCGGTCCTCCTCGTCCAAACATGGTTGGTTGACAAAGTTCCTCCATGGTCCGAAGATCGGGCTATGGAATAACATTGTTGTTATTATTAGGGTGCGGTGGATTATTGTTGTTTACACCAGACATAGTAAATCTTCTTGAGGCTCGGGCTCTTGATAATTGGAAGATCTAGTACGCATACACCTGAAAATGCAAAAGAAAACAAAACCAAACACAAAGACAATATATATACACAATAAAGATAAAATCTTTTTGGATTTTTGAAATTTTTAATTTTTATGGATTTTTATCAATTTTTCAATTTTTATGGTTTTTTGAATTTTTATGCAAGAAAAATAACGCTCACAAGTGAACGGATCCCAAAAAGCAACGCGTCTCTCACAGAAAACCGTTAATCTTTACGAAAAGAGCCGGTAGCGGCGCCATTTTAATGTATAGATTTTGCTAGGTTCAATTGTTGTTCTCGGTGTCTCTTCGAATTGATCTAGGTTCTCTATGTGACTCAGTTGATCTTGGTGAAACAAATATTTTTGGGTTGTTCTTAAATAAAGGTGCAGAACAATTAAAGTAAAGGTGCTCTTAAAATAAATCTAAGTCTAACTAAAATAATGGGCAAGTATTTAAAAGTGAGACGAGAAATTAAAAGACACTTAAAGTAAATGACGCAAACTTAAATCTAACTAAGGCAATCTTAAAACGCAACTAAAACTTAAACTAAGGCAAGGGTAAAATTTAACTAAGGCAAATAAATTTAAAGTGCAATTAAAATAAAGGCGGGAAAAATAAAGCTTGAAAATAAAAGACTGAAATTTAAAAAGAAAGACTAAAAAAAAAAAACTTTACAGAACCCTTGATTCGGAAGTTCAAAACTTCCGAATAAACTGGCTTGATCCGAAACTTAGACCTTGATTCGGAACTTTTAAGTTCCGAATGAACAAAAAGATGTTGATCCGGAACTTCTTCCGAATGAAACACTCTTGACTGGGAACTTATTGACCCGGAACTTGGTTCGGAAGATCTGGCTGATTCGGAACTTGTCCTTCCTCCGGAACTTTAAGTTGATCCGGAACTTTTGAGTTCCGAACGAATCTTCTTGATCCGGAACTTTTTGAGTTCCGAATGAAGTCTATTGATCCGGAACTTTTTGAGTTCCTAATGAACAATGCTTGAGTCGGAAGTATTGATCCGGAAGTTTTCGTCCGGAACTTTGAATGTTCCGGATGAAGCCCCTTGAGTCGGAACTCTGAATGTTCCGGATGAAACCCACTGGTTCGGAACTTTGAAAGTTCCGAATGAGCAGCTTTTCTTGTTTTGGCTCGGAACTCTCCTGGGAATACAGAAACACAAACAAACACTCCCGAATAATAAGGGATCACAGAAATAATCAATCTAACACAGATTAATCAAAATCATAACAAAAGTTTCAACCAACTAATAACGACACAACTAATAATCATAAACAAACAATTTAAATCAACAAAACTAACAAATTTAACCACAATAATCAAAAACCCATTTGATCAAAATAAAGACATGAACATAAACACAAACATAAACATAAAAATCAAAGATTAAGAAAGGTAGATGAGAGATTAACAAGATAAAGTAAAGATTGACAAGGATTAAATGAAAACTTACTTGAAATTAAAGGAATTTAATGTGCAAGACAAGGTAATTAAACTTGACAAGTATTTAAATGTGCAAGAAAATAAATGTGGAAGAGCTAATTTGTCAAGTTAGCCAACAAGAAAAATGATTATCTAGTCCTAACTATATATAGGGGAGGATTAGGAAGCTTCCTCCCCTCTTTCCTTTTCTCTTAATTACAAGCTTAAGTCCTTCCTTCTTTAATCTTCATTAATTGCATGCTTAGTCCTTTTCTTCTAATCTTCTTTAAACTTGGACTTAAAGGACTTTTGGCTTCGGGATTTCTTTGAACTCGTCTTTAAATTCTTCAATAAAATAGACTTGAATTCTTCGGCTTTTGATAAACTTCCGTCTTTTGACTCTTTCTTCGATAAATCTTCAGAATTGGTCTTGGACTTCCGTTCTTTTTGCACTCTTGACTTCTTGACTTCGTCTTTCATCTTTTTCTTCAATAAAAGTCCGTGAATGCCCGTGAATTCCCGTGTTTTCTCCACTTTTCACCTTTTCGTCCTAAATCACAACAAAAACACAAACCACGCATAATTCCGACATAAAAGACATAAAATACACGTTTTGGTCCGGTTATTATTGTAATTAAGTGGTAGAAAAGATGGGTGTTTACATCACATATCACCTCGAATACGTATTATTGGAAGGTGATGACAAGTTGCCGGTTATTATTGCGAAATATCTTTCCAATGATGAAATATCTGCACTTTTGACCATTCTAAAAGCTCACAAAGGGGCAATTGCGTGGAAAATTTCCGACCCTAAGGGTATTAACCCAAAATTTTGTACTCACAAAATTTTAATGGAGGAGGATTACAAACCCGCAATTCAATGTTAAAGAAGGGTAAATCCCAAAATTCACGATGTCATTGAAAAAGAGGTCTTCAAACTTCTTGACGCGGGAATGATTTATCCTATCTCCGATAGCCCATGGGTGAGCCTAAACCATTGTGTCCCTAAGAAGGGAGGAATGACCGTTGTGCCTAATGAAAACAACGAGTTAATTCACACTCGTGTTGTGACCGGTTGGAGGGTGTGTATTGACTACCGGAAGTTAAATGACACCAATCGTAAAGACCACTTTCCCTTTCCCTTCATGGATCAAATGTTGGAGCGACTTGCAGGAAATGACTTCTATTGCTTTTTAGATGGTTTTTCCGGTTACTTTCAAATCCCTATCGACCCTCGTGATCAAGAGAAAACTACGTTTACGTGTCCATATAGAACGTTTGCTTATCGTAGAATGCCATTCGGACTTTGTAATGCACCGGGAATATTTCAATGATGTATGATAGCTATTTTTCATAATATGATCGAGAAGTAGATGGAAGTATTCATGGATGAATTTTTGGTGTTTGGTGATTCGTTCACGTCGTGTTTATCTGATCTTGAGAAAATGTTAAACTGTTGTGAAGAAACCAACCTTGTGCTTAATTGGGAAAAATGTCATTTTATGTGTAAACAAGGAATCTTCTTAGGGCACAAGGTCTCGAAAGGGGGGATTGAGGTAGATAAATCTAAGATAGATGTCATCGCCAAATTACCTCATCCCAAAACCATTAAGGGAGTTAGGAGTTTCCTAGGCCACTCGGGCTTTTATCGTCGTTTCATCAAAGACTTTTCGAAAATAACTCGACCTATGACATACCTTCTTGAGAAAGATGCTCCATTTAACTTCAATGAGGATTGTGTTCGAGATTTTGAAACTCTTAAGAGGAAACTTACCGATGTGATAACCTGAAACCGAGGTCATTGCTTAATCTTACTTTACGACTATTTTTGAATTTTTGATGAGTTTGAATGATTTTTATTTTTGGAGGTTTAAGTTTAAATCGATGTTAGGAGACTTATATTTTATCTTTAATAAGTATAAGGAGTATTAGAAAGCGTGATGTCGATGGATGCCTAATATTTTACGTTTTGTTGTCGGTTGTTCAATGTTTGTCATTTTTGATGTTTTCTTTTAAATGACGTGTTAAATCGAGTCGGGAGACGATCTTATTATATTTGAATTATTTTTATGAAACCCGTTCCCCGTGAATATTTTCAAAATTTACTAATAGTCATTTCCCTCTTTTTAGCTAACTATTTTCATTTTGGACCACAACTATTGCAAATTGACAAGAATGGTCCCTCCACCACCATATATAAGCCTAAATCTTTCACCTACTTTCACATAGTTATCATAAATCACCAAAAACATACCCCCCCTTCTCTCTTTCTATTATATGTCGTCACCCCCTACACATATAATCAATTTTCATCAAAAATCAAGCTTGATCTAAGCTAAACTAACACAAGACCCATCCTTAGAATTTAAAGGATCTCATTTTGGTACTAATTTTGGCCACATACATGGAGTTTTATTCTTTTAGGGTTGGTAGGTCAAGATTATTGTCATGCATGTGATTTTAGTGATGATCAAAGGATTATCATGCTATGTTTTTGTTAAAAACTTTTTTTTTGATTTTGAGTTTTTTATTTTGAGGATGATACAATTGTTACAGATGAGTTATGTTAGTATTAGGGTTATGGGATGATGATAAAAATGGTTGGTTTTAGTTAAAAACATGATTTCATGCAAGATTTGGAAGGGTAATTTAGATCAGTAGGAAAAAGGGTATTTTGGGTACCTTATGATTTTATTAAGGATTAACTAATTGCATAGGGTTGTATAGAATTCGATTAGCTTCGATTTGCAATAAAGTAGAGCTTCTAGCTCCAAACGAGCGAGAAGTTATGATAGTTTGATTATTCGTGTACCGGGAGACGAGTATCGGCACGACATGTGGTTGTTGTCGATATTTGGATCGAATCTCGGGGAATATAGAATGAGTTTTGAAATGAGTCAAGGACTGATGAAAAAGTATAAACCCTAGAGGGTGAGTCTATTTCAAACCTAAGTTTCGGTTTTACAAATGAAGTCGTTTATAGAAGTTAAAACGGTTGTATGAGTCGATGACGTAAAACTGTCTGGTTTTTGTAGTTCAAAGATGAGTCGGGCAGGGAACTTTAAAAGTAAAGTCATTTGATAAACTTGTTAGAGGAATTTCTATAGAAAGTAAGTTAGTTCCTCAAGTCATTTCATAAACGTTTGACGAGTCTAAGTGGGGTAAATGAGCTAGTACATTTGGTATGTGCCGACAGGATTTTGTCAAGAATATAGAATGATAAAGTAAATGTGTAGAAGAGTGTAATAGTGTTACTTGTATCATTTTCTCTCGAGTTTGTCGTGATTTTATAATTTTGAGTTTGATATTCTTATGTATGGTTTATTTCTCGAGTCATTATTAATGAATGCGCCTTATTTGATAGGTAGCGGTTCTCGTGTTTGAAATGCATCCTCTATCATCGACGATCATCTCGCTAGGTCTTTTATACTTAGGTAAGTCTGTAGCCTCGCTTTTCATGATAGTTACTAAATTTTTTAATACCCGCGAGGGGGATACATGCTATTTGAAATAAATAAACACAAGTCATGATTAATTGTTTGGACCCGAATGTTGCCTATGTTGCCTTGCATTGTATTGAGTACCTTGTTGCTAAAGACCCCAAAATTCATGAACTGCTAACTATGTTCTGACTTGATGTTGTGAGTTGGGAATAGCCGCTTATTCAAATGATAGTATTATTGGGTTGACCACCCTATCTGAGACCAGGGCATTACGTTGAGTAACCTCTGGGAAGGATAATTTACTAGAATGAGATTTGGGTATCTATCTAGCAACTGATACCCTAGAGGGACAATGGTTTTATCTAGTCATGCTGGCATTTGGCGTGGTTGACTAATTGGTTAAGGGGTCAGTGTCATGAGCTTAAATAAAATGAGTTGCCTTAAAATATATTGTGTGCACGACAATTCTATAAATGATTATGATTGATTTTCCTCTTGTGTTGAAATGTGATTTGTTAAACCTATGGACTCGCTCAACATTATTGTTAACTCATTTAAGCTTGTGTTTCAGGTAATCGAAGGTGATTAATGGCGAAGATTTGTTGTAGATATTGTGGGTTGGCTTTTGAAATTTGTTGGTCTAAAACAATTTCTATCCTTTTACTGTTGAACAATTTGTTAAATGTTTATGTACTGTACTGAAACTTGTTGGTTTGCTGGTCGAGATCCGTGGGGACTAAACGCTTTACTCTGGTGTCGTTTTAGTACATTATGGATGAAATTATGTTTTAGAATTTGTGTGAAATCTTGTTTATATTTTATGTGTAAACGTCTCTCTTTTGAGTCGTTCAATATATCTTGTGTGTGATGATGCTTGTGTTTAGCACCCAAATGTGTATTTCCGCTGCGCAATGTGAATTGGGGGTGTTAAAGATTGCTAATCAGAGCCACAAGTTATAGAGAACTCGGTCGATTTCGAAAATTGTCCTAAACTATTACTTTGGTGTCGAAAGTATTTATTTTTCACAAGCACACAACTTCTTTGCAACGCTCTGGTAAGATCACTTTTAGTTTTGTTTTGTATTATAGATGTATCCCTCAGAACTGAAATGATTTCTCGAGTATTTATCAAGTAAATACTATGATATTGTATCGAGGTTATTGAAAGTGCGCTGAGTGCTTGTCATTATCATATTTCATTTTTGCGAGCATTGCATAAACATCATTTGCATTGCATTGCATATCATGGGTTACGTATAACATCTGCAACGCATGAGTACTGGATATTAATTTTTAACAATGACCTTAAGTATCCTTGAACCCTTATAATTGTAGAAAATGGCTGATATACCACGTGAGGATGATTGGATTGAGATGAATGACATACTAGGAGGTGAGGAAGTAGATAACTTTGGTGCTAGTGACGATGAGGAGCCCTATGAATATTTAGATGATGGGATTGCTCCTACTGCAGTTGGACAGACAGAACCCAAAGTGATTCAGGGTAGTTATGTTCCGAGAGCTAATGTGGTACCATCGACTGTTCAGGATTGTCAGTGACCTGTTGTAAGTTCTTCTATGCCTACTTGTGATAGTTATTTGAGTGGTTTTCCTAGGGTTGCCAGTGTTAGGAATGATTTCTCTTCTTAGTCCAGTAATGCTGCTAGTGCCCCGATCTATTCACGATGATATTGCTAAGGTGTACTGTCCAGGTCCTAGATCATATGAAGATATTTACTGGTTTATTAAAAAGTTTGATAGGTCTTTATTTGAAAGGTATGTAGTTGAAACCCGAGTAATCAAAAGATTTGAGCAGAATGAAAGGCAGTTTGACATGTTTGTTTCTAGTGTGAGAAGGTCAGAGTATGTGAGAGCGAGGGAAATGGATGAAGTTGCTAGTCTGCGAGCTATGGTGTTGAATTTGAGTGCGCAATTTGAAAGGTTTCGTGAGGAGCAAGAAAGGAATACAAGGGTGAGTGTGTGGGACTTGCCAATGAGGTCTTTTCCAAGTCAAGGTGTGGTAATTCGTGATGTGCCAAGTCATGTTGCAGCTTAGGTGTTGGTGAAGTCAGGTGAAGGAGGAATTCGGAAAGAAAAGGAAAAAGTGGAAGAAGACTCTGAGGAGGATGATAGCAGCAGTGATGACAAACCGATGTACAAGAAGCTGCGGTGATCAAATTTTTAGTTTCTTTATGATGTTTTTATTAGCCTTGTTGTAATAGAACCTAAGTAGACTGGTAAAGTAGTTTGTGATGAAACTTAATGACTTTTAAGTTTGCCGTGATGAAGGGTTGTAGTGACATTACTTGTCGCAATTTTGTGGAAATTTTCCAATGCAATCCAAATTACCTTCATGATCTATGATTTGTCTTTTAGTTCTTTTATGATTTGGTTGATGATTCAGTGTGGACTGTGTTTTTTGTGCATGTAGTATCCATGACACGTCTTGATAAAGAAATCCTTCTTCTTATCTTTATATGAATACTTACTTGTTCTTTTTCTTCTGTGATGACACGAGAAGGAGTAGGAAGGCATTTTTCTGCCATTACTGAATGTCGCTGAAATTGACAATTGCTACTGTGAGTACTATGATTGAGCAAGCTATTGCTAGAGCACTGGAAACTAAACGTGCTATGAGGAACCAGGAGATTGAGAATAGGAATTTTGCGGGTCAAGTTGGAGGGAATGATGCTAATCTAGTTGAAGGAAATGTTGATGAACTGGTTAGAGGAAATGTTGTTGGTCAAGCTGGAGATAATGTTGTTGCTCAACAAGTTTAGAAGGAATGTTCTTACGCTAGTGTCATGAAATGTGGACCTACCTAATTTTGTGGTACTGGTGTTTCTTTGGAGTGAAGAAGGTGGATTGAGAAGATTGAAAGTACTTTTGAAATCAGTGGATGTTCAGAAGCTAGTAAGGTGAACTTTGCTGCAGCTACTTTTTAGGATGATGCATTAAGTTGGTTGAATAGTCAAGTAGCTACTGTAGGTTTGGTTGACGCTAATGCTAGAACATGGACTGTGACCAAAGGACTGTTAACTGCTAAGTTTTGTCCTGAGGAAGAGGTAGGTCAGTTGGAAGATGAGTTGAGGCATTTGGTGCTGTGCAATAATGATGTTGTGGCTTATACCAAGAGGTTTTCTGATTTGTGTTTGTTGTGTCCTGATGTTTTTGCTGATGACCATAAGAAGATGAAGCAGTATATCAGGGGAGTATCTAGTAATATCAAGGGAGAGACTACTTCGTCGAAACCCAAGACTTTTGATGAAGTTGTTCAGATGGTTCATGCTTTAATGGACGTGAAGCTGCAGGATAGAAAGGATAGTATTGCTGAGGGGAATAAGAGAATGTGGGAATCTGCAAACTTAAACCAAGGATAGAATAGAGGAGGTTATCGTAACAACAATAACCAAGGACCAAATAGGAATCAGCAATACAACTGTAGGAGGAATGATGGTGTTCGTGCTGATATTGGACCCCAAGGAAACAAAGTGAACCCGAAGTATGGTCGATTCAGTCTGTATCATGTAGGAAATTGTCCACCTGCTTGCAACAAGTGTGGGAAGGCCGGACATAAAATGGCAGACTGTAGGAACAAGGGAGTGGCCACTGGAGCCAATGCTGTCAAGGTAGTTAATTGTTTTGGATGTGGAGGCCGTGGACATAAGCAAGGAAACTATCTGAGGGTTGGCACTCGACATGGAGGCAATGTTGATGTTGTTGCTACTGGGACTGCTGCTCCAGCCTATGTCGTGGGAGATGCTTACAAACCTCAAGGGCCGAATGTGGTGACTGGTACGTTCTTACTCGATGCTTGTTATACTAGTGTGTTATTTGATTCTGGAAACGATAGTAGTTTCGTAGATGTTAGATTCAGTCAACTATTGGATAGAGAACCAGTAAGATTGAAAACTAGTTATAATGTGGAGTTAGCTTATGGTAAGGTTGTTAGCACTAGTTCTATACTGAGAGGTTGTTCCATGAAGTTAGGGAATTATGTGTTTAGTATTGATTTGATGCCCATAGAATTAGGATCTTTTGATATAATTATTGGAATAGACTAGTTAGTTGCGAATGGTGTAGTGATTGTATATGGAGAGAGATTAGTTCAGATACCACTAAGGAATAGGGTATTGACTGTGAAGGGTGATGAGTGTACCTCTCGTTTGAGAGTTGTTTCTTGTTTGAAGATGATGATGTATATAGAAGAGGGTCATGATGTATTTCTTGCCCAGATAAGTAATGATGGTGTGAATGAGAGGAAACTGAAGGATGTGCCTGTGATTAGAGAGTATCCTGAAGTTTTTCTTGAAGATTTATCGGGATTACCGCCGCATCGTGAAGTTGAGTTCCGTATTGATTTAGTGCCGTGAGCTGCGCCAGTTGCTCGTGCACCGTATCGTTTAGCACCGCCTGAGATGAAGGAATTATCTGATCAATTTAAGGAATTGATGGATAAAGGATTTGTTAGACCGAGTTCATCCCCGTGGGGTGCTCCTGTGTTGTTTGTTAAGAAGAAAGATGGTTCGTTTCGAAGTGTATTGATTATCGAGAGCGTAACAAATTGACTGTCAAGAATCAGTATCCATTGCCGAGGATTTATGATTTGTTTGATCAGTTGCAAGGGTCGAGTGTATACTCAAAGATCGATTTGAGGTCTGGGTATCATCAACTGAGAGTTAGGGAAGAAGATATTATTATAACAGCTTTTCGTACTCGATATGAACATTTTGAATTCCAAGTGATGCCTTTTGGATTAACAAATGCGCCTGCCGTATTCATGGACTTGATGAATCATGTGTGCAAGCCGTATTTGGATGAGTTTGTTATCGTATTCATTGATGATATTCTCCTTTATTCCAAGAGTGAAGAAGAACATGAGAAGCATTTAATGATAATTTTTGAATTGTTGATGAAAGACAAGTTGTATGAGAAGTTCTCTAAGTGTGAGTTTTGGTTGAAAGCAGTGCAATTTATGAGGCACGTGATTGATAGTGAAGGTGTTCCTGTGGATCCTGCTAAGATTGAGGCAATAAAAGATTTGTGGTACCAACAACGCCGACTGAAGTTCACCAATATCTTGGTCTAGCTAGGTATTATAGAAGGTTTCTCGAGAAGTTTTCACTAATTTCTAAACCATTGACTAAGCTTACTGAAAAGAATCAAGTATTTGAATGGGGATTAGAAGAGGAAGCTGCATTTAATACACTGAAGGATAAGTTGTGTTCTGCGCTGATTTTGTCTTTGCCAAAAGGATCTGAAGATTTTGTAGTGTATTGTGACGCGTCTCATAAAGGATTTGGAGATGTGTTGATGCAAAGGGAGAAAGTGATTGCTTATGCGTCGAGACAATTGAGAAAGCATGAAGAGAATTACACTACTCATGACTTAAAACTTGGAGCTGTGATTTTTTCTTTGAAGTTGTGGAGACACTACTAGTATGGAACCAAGTGTGTGGTTTTCACTGATCATAAGAGTCTGCAACATATTTTGGACCAAAAGGAATTGAATATGAGACAAAGGAGATGGGTAGAGTTACTGAGTGACTATGACTATGAGATTCTTTACCACCCTGGTAAAGCGAATGTGGTAGCTGATGCACTTAGTAGAAAGGAAAGAGGTAAGTCTTTAAGAGTTAGAGCTTTGGCAATAACGAAAAGTATTGATTTGACATAGGTGATATTGAAAGCCCAAGCTAATGGTTTGAAGCAAGAAAATACTGAGGCAGAAAATCTGGGTAGAATGTTGAAACCATTGTTTGTAGTAAGGCCGAATGGATTGAGATATTTTGGGAATAGGATTTAGTTACCATTGTGTCCGTCTGAGGAAGGTTCTTTAGGAGTGCGAGATTTAGTGATGAATGAATCTCATAAGTCTAAGTATTCAATTCATCCTGGTTCGGACAAGATGTATCAAGATCGTAAGAAAGTACATTGGTGGCCGAATATGAAGGCAGATATAGCCCAGTATGTTAATAAGTGTTTAACTTGTGCGAAGGTGAAGGCTGAACATAAAAAGCCTTCTGGATTATTAGTGCAACCTGAGATTCCTGAGTGGAAATGGGAGAAGATTACTATGGATTTTGTAACAGGTTTTCCAAGGACTTCTAGTGGTTGTGATATGATATGGGTGATTGTAGATAGATTGACTAAGTCTGCTCACTTTTTACCAATGAAGAAGACAAATAGTATGGAAAGATTGACGATAGTGTATGTGAAAGAGATTGTTTGTCGAAATGGTGTGCCTTTGTCGATAATTTCAGATCGTGATAGTAGATTTACTTCAGAGTTTTGGAAATCTCTACAGAAAGCGATGGGAACGGAGTTAATTTTGAGTACAGCATATCATCCAGAGACGGATGGACAAAGTGAAAGAACGATTCAAACGTTAGAGGATATGCTTCGAGCGTGTGTGATTGATTTGGAAATAGTTGGGATAGACATTTGCCATTGGTTGAATTCTCGTATAATAACAGTTATCATGCTAGTATTAAAGCGGCACCATTTGAAGCTTTGTATGGACGCAAGTGTAGGTCTCCAGTTTGTTGGAGTGATGTAGGAGAAAGTCAACTGACTGGACCTGAAATGATATTTGAGACAACTAAAAAGATTGTGCAAATTAAGAAGCGTTTGCTATCTGCCAGAAGTAGACAAACGAGTTATGCTGATAACAGGAGGAAGCCGTTAGAATTTTAAGTAGGATACATGGTTATGTTGAAAGTATCGCCATGGAAGGGAGTTATTCGTTTTGGAAATAGAGGAAAGTTGAGCCCGAGATATATTGGACCATTTAAGATTATCCAAAGTATTGGATTGGTTGCTTATAAGTTAGAGTTGTCGGATGAACTTAAGGCTATTCATAACACTTTTCATGTGTCTGATCTGAAGAAGTGTTTAGCTGAAAGCGATTTGGTAATTCCACTGGAGGAAGTTCAACTTGATGATAAGTTGCATTTTATATAGGAACCTGCAGAGCTTATGAATAGGGAAGTTAAGAAATTGAAGCATAGTAGGATTCCGATTGTGAAAGTGAGATGGAATTCTAGACGTGGACCAGAGTTTACCTGGGAACGTGAGGACTTCTTTAAGGATAAGTATCCTCATTTGTTTAGAGAGGGTTAAGCGCTAAGGAAGTCGCTCTTTTTAAGAAGGAGGGGATGTGATAACCTAAAACCGAGGTCATTGCTTAATCTTACTTTACGACTATTTTTGAAATTTCGATGAGTTTGAATGATTTTTATTTTTCAAGGTTTAATTTTAAACCGATGTTAGGAGACTTATATTTTATATTTAATAAGTATAAGGAGTATTAGCAAGCGTGATGTCGATGGATGCCTAATATTTTACGTGTTGCTGTCGGTTGTTCAATGTTTGTCATTTTTGATGTTTTCATTTAAATGACGTGTTAAGTCGAGTCGGGAGACGATATTATTATATTTGAGTTGCGTTTTAACTTTTGAGAAGTATTTTTATGAAACCCGAGCCCCGTGAATATTTTCAAAATTGACTAATAGTCATTTCCCGCTTTTTAGCTAACTATTTTCATTTTCGACCACAACTTTTACAAATTGAAAAGAACGGTCCCTTCACCACCATATATAAACCTAAATCTTCCACCTACTTTCACATAGTTATCATAAATCACCAAAAACATATCCCTTCTCTCTTTCTATTATATGCCATCACCCCTCCCCTTACACATATAATCAATTTTAATCAAAAATTAAGCTTGATCTAAGCTAAACTAACACAAGACCCATCCTTAGAAATTAAAGGAGCTAATTTTGGTACTAATTTTGGCTACATGCATGGATTTTTATTTTTTTAGGGTTGGTAGGTCAAGATTATGGTCATGCATGTGATATTGGTGATGATCAAAGGATTATCATGCTAAGTTTTTGTTAAAACCTTGTTTTTGATTTTGGGTTTTTGATGTTGAGGATGATACAAGTGTTATATATGAGTTATGTTAGTATTAGGGTTATGGGATGATGATAAAAATGGTTGGTTTTGGTTAAACACATGATTTCATGCAAGATTTGGAAGGGTAATTTAGGTCAGTAGGAAAAAGGGTATTTTTGGGTACCTTATGATTTCATTAAGGCTTAACTAATTGCATAGGGTTTTATAGAATTCTATTAGCTTCGATTTCATATAAAGTAGAGCTTCTAGCTCAAAACGAGCGAGAAGTTATGATAGTTTGATTGTTCGTGTTCCGGGAGACGAGTATCGGCATGACATGTAGTTGTTATCGATATTTGGATCAAATCTCGGGGACTACAGAATGAGTTTTGAAATGATTCAAGGACTGATGAAAAATTATAAACCCTAGAGGGTGAGTCTATTTTAAAACCTAAGTGTCGTTTTTGCAAATGAAGTCGTTTATAGAAGTTAAAACGGTTGTATGAGTCGATGACGTAAAGCTGTCCGGTTTTTGTAGTTCAAAGATGAGTCGGGCAGGGAACTTTAAAAGTAAAGTCATTTGATAAACTTGTTAGAGGACTTTCTATAGATATTAAGTTAGTTCCTCGAGTCGTTTCATAAACGTTTGACGAGTCTATGTGGGGTAAATGAGCTAGTACATTTGGTATGTGCCGGCAGGATTTTGTCGAGAGTATAGAATGAAAAAGTAGATGTGTAGAAGAGTGTAATAGTGTTACTTGTATCGTTTTCTCTCGAGTTTGTCGTGATTTTATGAGTTTAAGTTTGATATTCTTATGCATGGTTTATTTCTTGAGTCATTATTAATGAACGCGCCTTATTTGATAGGTAGCGGTTCTCGTGTTTGAAAGGCATCCTCTATCATCGACAATCATCTCGCTAGGTCTCTTATACTAAGGTGAGTCTTTAGCCTCGCTTTTCATGCTAGCTACTAAATGTTTTAATACCCGCGAGGGGGATACATTCTATTTGAAAATAAATGAACACAAGTCATGATTAATTGTTTGGACCCGAATGTTGCCTATGTTCCCTTGCATTGTATTGAGCACTTTGTTGCTAAAGATCCTAAATTCATGAACCATTAACTATGTTCTGACTTGATGTTGTGAGTTGGGAATAGCCGCTTATTCAAATGATAGTACTATTGGGTTGACCACCCTATTTGAGACCAGGGCATTACGTTGAGTAACCTCTGGGAAGGATAATTTACGAGAATGAGATTTGGGTATATATCTAGCAACTGATACCCTAGAGGGGAAATGGTTTTATCTAGTCATGCTGGCATTTGGTGTGGGTGACTAATTGGTTAAGGGGTCGGTGTCATGAGCTAAAATAAAATGTGTTGCCTTGAAATAGATTGTGTGCACGACAATTCTATAAATTATTATGATTGATTTTCTTCTTGTGTTCAAATGTGATTTGTTAAACCTATGGACTCGCTCAACATTATTGTTGACTCGTTTAAGCATGTGTTCCAGGTAATCGAAGGTGATTGATGGCAGAGCTTTGTTGTGGATGTTGTGGGTTGGCTTTTGAAGTTTGTTGCTCTAAAACAATTTTTATCCTTTTACTGTTGAACAATTTGTTAAATGTTTATGTATTGTACTGAAACTTGTTGGTTTGCTGGTCGAGATCCGTGAGGGCTAAACGCTTTACTCTGGTGCCATTTTAGTACATTATGGATGAAATTATGTTTTCGACTTTGTGTGAAATCTTGTTTATATTTTATGTGTAAACGTCTGTCTTTTGAGTCGTTCAATATATCTTATGTGTGATGATGCTTGTGTTTAGCACCCAATTGTGTATTTCCGCTGCGCAATGTGAATTGGGGGAGTTAAAACAGAAGCTCCCATTCTTTTTGCTCCTAATTGGGAATTACCCTTTGAAATCATGTGCGATGCAAGTGATTATGCAATTGGGGCCGTTTTAGGACAACGTCATGAAAAGCACTTTCGACCTATCCATTTTATACTTGTCGTGGTGTATGATTTTAAAAAATTCCGACCTTATCTCGTCTTAACAAAAAGCATCGTGTATACCGATCATTCGGCTATCAAGTACCTCTTCTCTAAGCTTGATGCAAAGCCGAGATTGCTCCGTTGGATTCTCCTCCTACAAGAATTTGATGTCACCATACTTGACAAAAAAGGAGCCGAGAATCTTGCGGCCGATCATCTCTCTAGTTTAGAAGATCCTCACAAGAACGAGTTCGAGAACAAGGAAATCACTGAAACATTTCCTCTCAAGACTCTCGGTGTAGTGAATTCTAAGGACGACATCCCATGGTTTGCCGAGATAGCAAATTACCATGCGGGCAACTTCATAATCAAGGGTATGACGACACAACAAAAGCGAAAATTCTTTCGTGATGTCAAGTTATATTTTTGGGACGACCCTTATCTCTTTCGGGTTTGTGTGGATCAAGTCGTTCGACGTCGTGTCTTTGGTACCGAAGCTTCTAACATCCTTAGAGCTTGTCACGAGGGACCCACGGGTGGTCACCATGGTGCTAACTTCACGGCTAAGAAAGTGTTCGATGTCGGCTTCTTTTGCCTACGATATATCGTGATGCATACGCACTTGTGAAGTCGTGTGATTCTTGCCAACGTCAAGGAAAATCCTCTCAAAAGGATGAAAATGCCGTAAAACATAATTCAAGTGTGTGAGGTTTTCGACGTTTGGGGCATTGACTTTATGGGACCGTTCCCACCGTCTCATGGTAACAAATATATCCTCGGCGTCGTCGACTACCTATCTAAGTGGGTGGAAGCTAAGGCTTTTCCTACAAATGATGCTCGTGTGGTAGTGAAGTTTTTGAAGCAACTATTCTCTCGATTTGGAACCCCTCGTGCTATTATAAGCGATCGTGGAACCCATTTTTGGAATGACCAATTCGAAAAGGTTCTAAAGAAATATGGAGTTACACATCGTCTTTCTACGGCTTATCACCCGCAAACGAGTGGGCAAGTCGATGTTTAAAACCAAGCTTTGAAGAGGATTTTGGAAAGGTTGATTGGAGAAAACCGTGCTTCATGGTCTGACCAACTCGATGACGCTTTATAGGTCTTTCGCACCTCTTATAAGACACCTATCGGTTGCACTCCTTATAAGTGTATGGGAAGAATTGCCATTTCCCTATTGAATTGGAACACAAGGCATATTGGGCCCTAAAGCATGACAATTATGACTTGAAGACCGCGGGAGATCACCAGAAAATACAACTTAATGAATTGGATGAATTACGTGATAATGCTTATGAAAATCATAGAATTTTAAAGAAAAGACTAAAAAGTTTCATGATTCAAAGATTAAAAACCGGATTTTTAACGTTGGTGATCAAGTGTTACTTTTTAACTCTCGTTTAAAGATATTTTCCGGGAAATTGAAATCTCGTTGGTCGGGTCCGTTCACCATAACACAAGTGTTTCCTTGTGGGACCATCGAGCTAGCTCAAAATGATGGTCCTAATTTCAAGGTGAATGGACATAGGCTTAAGCACTACTTCGGTGGGGAAGTCCTTTCTTTGGACGACCTCGACCAAGTCACCTTCCCTAATGATAATTAGCATTGAGGGGATCGAGTCGAGCTCATGAGTCGGTAATCAAAAAATGAACTGCTTCGTGGGAGAATTCCCATGCTTATCCATGTACATATTACCGCTTTCTAATGTAGTTAATGTAAGGGGATTTGTGCCCTTCCAACTCGTTGTCTCGTGGTTGTTTGTGAATGTGTTATCTAGATCATCATCATCGCCACGGTTGAAGACTCTCGTGTTCGTTTACGTGAGCCTCGATCGTTTGCTTGAAGAGTTTTTCACGAATCCATGACATATCCTTTATTTTTCTAACAATTATCTTTTAGCATAATTCATAAACGGCATTAGATATATTGTTGATCACTCTTTCCATGCTAGAACCTAAGCATTCGACTCTTCGTCTCTATTATGGGGGTGCTCCACCTTTAGACTCGAAACATTGAGGACAATGTTTACTTTTAGTATGGGGGGTGAATAGATACTTGCCTTGCTACGTCCTCACGCCATCACGCTTTCCAATTTTCATCGTTTTGTTTTGTTTTGTTGCAAATAAGGCTAAAAACGGCCAAATTTTAAAAAATTTCTTAGTTTTCATAAGTGTTTACATGAATGTATATTTTCCATTGGGAAGAATAAGAGTTAATTTTTGACTTGATGGGCATTTGTAGCCCTTTACATTCCTTAACACGCTTAAATCAAGTTTTGCTAGACTTTTATATAGGGAACCTTAAAACGCGAAAGTCTTAGCTCATACGGGTTAAGAACAAGAACTTTACGCAAGTTCCTATAATTGATCCTAGAAAGTCACTTATAAAGGGAACTTTAAAATGCACTCTCTAAACTTGAAAAAGTCTAAGAAAGTGCAAGCTCCTATAGGTGACTTGAAAACCCAAAACTTCGATTTAATATAGTCTTAATGAAGCTAATCCAAATTTGGCTTAATTTTGACTTGCATGGCTAAGTATTCACGAGTCTCTTTAATTAGAGGTCTTTAAATAGTGAAGAACGAGAAGTGATAGAGTTAGACAAGTGATCATGCTAAACGTAGAACATGATTATGTTCTTTCAAAAACTCATATGTTTTTATTTGTGGCTTTTTCACCCATAATATCAATGCATTAGGAATAAATAAATTGCAATAAGTAAGGTCGTACGATTTGGAAGGTTACTTAGCTTCGAGCCTAAGATCGTTTAAAAGTTGCTCGTGGTTGAATAGAGTTCATAGCCAAGGCATAACTTATTGAAGCGAGACGCGAAGATTGGCGAAGTTCCAAAAAGGCCCTAACAAGGCATGAGGACTCTATTTTGTTGCTAATGATCCAAGATGATGTGAAGAATCATTATTCCAAAATCAATATGAAGGATCGAGACACACGACGAAAAACAATTTACTCCCCAAAAGATCATGGAGAAGTCTATCCAAAAAGACCCTAACAAGGTATGAGGATAAATATATCCAAGTCCGAAAAGGAGGCGGATCGTTGTATATCAAGATCCAAAATAAAGATTAAAGAAAAATGATGAAGTCGTGGTCCAAGTATGACGAATCTCTCAAAAACGTCAAGTGAAGAAATTCCAAAATATGAAGAGAAGCCCATTATTTCAAGAACGTCTTCCAAGATTCGAAGTATGAAGTACATGCCAAATATCGATCCGAGAAAGGTCTCAAATCGTGAAACGAGTTATGTCAAGATATGAACTTAAGGAGATTACGAGAAGTCGTTTTAAAAGATTTTGTCCTCTAGCTAACTATCGATTAAATCGTGCTACTTTATTTTCGGACTAATAAATACTCAAATAATTCAATATGAATCACTTGTGATCCATGACAAATAGTTAAAAGTTCTAGATACATTTTCCTTTTCATTATAACTAGGATTGTGGGGAGAAAAAGTATTACACAATTTAGACATATGAGTAGTGTTAGTATTGTGACTTGTACCAACGATGATCTGGTTTTTTCACTTAGCATGGAATGTATGACAATTGATAAGTGTGAAAACAATCATCAGTTATAACCCAAAAACACTTAAAACACGCCAAATAATATCAGTTTATATCTTATAAAATCAGAATTACGCGGGTATTTTGTGTTTATGTGTTTTCAGGTAAAAAAGATACATTATAAAGCAAACACGCGTTTTCTCGGGATTTATCTGACAAAAGATAAAGAAAATGACAAAAGAAGCCAATAATTACCTAAGATATAAGATACGTGAAGATCAAGGGCCAATGATGATATTTGATGAAGCTCTGAGGACTACTTTTGTTATATTAATGAAGATTGAGAGGGATCATTGTTGCCAAAGATGGGAAGTAAAATTGTGACAATCCGTCAATTTATGGTTTATTATTTTATTCTCAATATTTATTTGAAAACATTATTTTAATGTTATAATATGAACTCACTTATTTTTGGGAAGAAATTTTGATTTACGTCTTGAAGTAGCATCGACTACGTCTAAACCGGAGGATTCTACGTTACGTGCTTACGTTTACATACACCATTTTGGTGACAGTCCGACATTTCAGGAAATAAATTTATCCGTAAATATTATTTTGGGATTTTAATTTTGAGTTGGTTCAAAAACTCACAAATTTACGAGAAGAGATTAGGACTTACGATTTTAATTTAACGTCCTTTACGACTAAACCGGAAACCTTAGGATTACGTATTTACGTTTTCGAACTCCGTTTTTTATGAGACAATTTTTATTAGATTTGTTTTGTGCCGTTGATTCATAATTTATAAAAACGTTTTTCGTAAAACGACCCGAGGGCACACAAATCAAGGAAACTAGAATCGAGGAGTACCCGTAAATAATTGGGGATGAGACAAAAACAAGTTTTGCCCCACCCCCACACATGGGACGGCCACATTGTGACACCACACTAACTTTGTGTGAAGTTTTATACAAGTTGCTTACACTTGTAAGCATAAGCGTAACAAGTAAGCTACTTGTCCCACTAAACCAGAAAACCATCTTAGCTAAACCATTTCCTTCCATTTACACATGCAAACTCTCTCACCCTCTCATCCTTTCCGTCCCACTTCACCATCCAACACCACCATTTGATCAATTTTCAACCACAATATTTGATGTTATACACACATATGATGGAAACCTCTTCAAGCTCTATTGATTGGTGATCATTTTAATATCCAAGGAGAAGTTTTGTTGGTGTCTTGGGACTGATTATCCACAAGATGTTCATGAAGATAGGTGATCTTGAAGATGATATTGGTTTATCACAAGTCTTGCCATCAAAATCCAAGCCTTGATCATAACTTACATCATCTTGGTGGTATAAAGATTGTTCTCCCCATCCTCTTGTTATTTTGATTATGTAAACATGTATTTTCTTTCTTATTGTATATGTATATGATGAATATATGATGATAAAAATGTTGTTTGGGGATCAAGTGTTGATAAACGTGGGTAAAAAGATGAAAAACTATATGTAAAAGTGGTTAATCTTGCTTAATTTAGTAGGCTGCATAAAAACAGTAAATAACCATATTATGAACTGATAAAATGTTATAGATGAATTGATATACAGTGAGTATTGAGACTTGTACACATGTGAGAGTTGGCCATGCAATGGAATCATAAAAATGAGTGAGATATGATCAAAACAAGTTTAGAGTGCAAATCTGAGTACACTGTTTTGGACGAATTTTATAAAATACTTAGAGGTTGATTCATCAGTAGCTATAAAGGAATAAAATGAAGCACATATCATGTAGTTTCTGTGATAAACATTTGGGGTTATATCTCTATGTAGAACTCTAGATATGATCATTTTAGTAAACTAGATTTTTAGGACTGATTTTGTGAAATTAAAGTTTAATATTATTATATAAGCACTCAAATAAATATAGTATAAAATTTGAATTAAAACCCACTAACTTATATATTTCATTTATATAAAAATACATAAGGATAAATAAATGGACATTATATAAAAATGGTAGTTTGGTAAGTTTTATAAGTTATAAAAACTATATACTAAGTTTTACGTCTTTTCGGCTAAAACCGAAAGATTAACGTTTTTGTTAAATAGACCCATCTAATGTAAACTTTTATAAACTCACATACTGATATATAAACATATATAACAAGTAAAAACCGATAAAACCCGAGCTTTACAACATATAGACATTAACGGGCCAAAGTAGCCTTAATGGACAATAAACCCGTCTAATTTGGTAAACACTTAACTTATTTATTAGGCTTAACCCATTTGGGCCCAACATATAAAGTATAATACTGATAATAAAAGTATAATTGGGGTAATGAATAGTATTGGGCTTATAATAGGCCCATTGGGCTTCAAAATGTAAACAAGTTGAACTAGTGTAACTAGTCTTGAAAATTATCAACACATAACACTAAAATGAGTAAATAAGAATGTATAAACCCACTTGATCATCATCATATATATAAAATCATCATATGTATACATAATTGTTATTTTTATAAAGTCATTGGACAAGAGTCAGAGACGAGTATTATTTGTCTAGGTTTCCGTGATTGAAGCACGTACCGTACGTCCGAATTACCGATAACCCGCTTTCCAACATCAACTTGAGTTCATAGCCTCGCACTCTTTTAAATGTTTTTATGAAATATTTTATAAACCCGCGAGGGAGATAACATGTTAGTTTTACTAAAATAGGACACCATTTGTCCCGATTGTTTGTTTATTGATTTGGACCCGAATGATTGTATGACCCGATGTATGATTATATGACCCGATAGAGGAAATGAAATGGATTATTAAAGTTAGGTTATGTCACTAAATTTCCCATTAGCATGAATTGTGAACTACCGGGATTTGGTAGACGCTTATGCATATAATAGTACTATTTAGGGACGATCACCCCAGTTCGCGCCTTGACGGTTGATCCCCGTCGTGCCACATTGATTGGTAAGCGAATTTATGTATGAGAAGATTTACACAAGCGTGATTATTATGACGACACGCTAATTTAGATGGGCAAATTGAGTTTCGGGCTAACTACTCGTTGTTTGGTTTAGCAAGGTAACAATGTCATGCGGCTTATAATAATCCAATTAATGAAATACTGCTATACGCATTGAACAACGATATATTGCCTGACTAGCAATACAGGGTCTTATTATTGATATTATGTTCGTGTTTTGGTTTTATATAACCATATTCATATAACGGTCTTTATTTAATCTATACAACGTTATAAAACGTATTTTATGATGTTTTTAACGACAATGGTTCGTATAATGATTTTAAAGGCGAAAGCCTATATTATGATTTTGATAAAGATTTGTATAAAATGTTTTTGGCCTATTTTATGGTCTACTATAAAGATTTGTACAAAAATGATTTTCGGTAATAATTATATACCGATGATATATTAATGGTTTTATTAAACTCTATGAATTCACTCGGCGTTATCGCTGACCCTTTTCTTTTAACATGTTTTGTCTCAGGTACTTGAAGGTAATTCTCGGGAAGACGACAAGAATTCATGGCCCGGACTTAAATTAAAATTTCCATTCAAATGATTTGTAAAACCTGTATAAAATACAATGACTTGGGACCTATGTAAATTTAATATTTATTGTAGAATTGTGATAATCTTATGAATCAATAAGGTGGGTTGATGTTTCTAGTGAGAGAAAGTAGTGAGAGAAAGTGAGAGAAAATGTGTGTTTTATTAATGTAAAAGTGAAACAACCAACACCCCTTTTCCATGGTGGAAAGGGGTTTATATACCCAAGTCCTTAATGGACTTGGGCCTCCGACCCATGACAAGCCCATGGGCCGGGTTTACTAACAAAGTAACATAATATTCAACTACGAGCTATTTAACATTTAATAATAACGTGGAGTGACCGATACTTCTAATATACGTTAAAAACGTATTTCTAACAATCTCCCCCTAAGGGAGGTCACTCCAATTTACAAAGTCCTAAACCTAGCATACTATACTAAGTCTTCGTTCTTCAGCTTGTTGTCTTTTCTTTTTGCCTTTTCTGTTGTGAATATGTTGATGTTAATCTTTTAGGCTTTGGCTTTAGAGCATTGTTCCTTTTGACCATTCACGTGCGATCTTTGCCTTCTTGTGAATCTTGCCTCCTCGTGACTCCATGTTCCACACACTTATGTTTTTGTTGAATTCTTGAAAGCTTCAGAGTTTGGTACAGCGGAGGACTTCATTTTGTACTTTCTTGAATTTTGCTGAAATTTGATGCAGAAAAACATAAGCATGTGGGAACGACTTCAACTGGTACACCGCAACGCCACCGTCTTCAAATGACGCAACATAACAAGACATGAATGAAATGGCTTAGAACATTTCATTCTAAATCGGTAGCATTTTACCTCCGGTCGGTGAAGACCGTTGGACGATATTAAATATCGTACCCGTGACGGATAGTTTCAATTAAGTAACTTCCTGACAGGATTTCGCGGGTAAACCCGTTCTCTTTACTCGACCGTCACTAAGCCTGACTGCGAACATAAAGAGTGAATCACTTGGATAAATTATCCTTGTGATTGAAGCCGTCAATTCATGAACCTGGAACAAGTGAATTTCAATTAAGATTTTCACCATTGTTGCTTTCCAGTTATCACGAGCTTGATTCATATAGAATCTTGCGCGTCACCTATCAAGTGTTGTTTGATGTTAACACTAGAAGGATTTCCACTCGCCACTGTGAATACTAAAGAGTGTCACTCTGAGTGTTCTGGAAAGATCATATGATAATGCGTAGAGGCCTGGAACGAGTTTAAGTTCAATTAAGAATTAAACTACTGTTTCTTACCAGTTTTCACAAGATTGGTTTCTAAAGAACCGCACGTGTCACCTACCATGAGCTTGTTTGACGTTGGCTCAAGCAGGATTTCCATCTTCATTGTAATACTTGCGTATCACTCGGATGTTCTGGCAATATTACAAGAATACTGCGTAGGACTCATAAAGATCTCTTACTTTTCATAGTGTGTGAGAAAGCAAGGAATAAATGGAAAGTGTCCTAATGAGACTTTTGATGATCTCGTGGCTCTAGACTCGATAGTGCGTTTTGATTTAGTGAGCGATGGCTGGAGAGGAGTGCCACCTATTCAATATTAGTCTATTCGGAGTGAATAAACCAATAGATAACGTGTTGATCTCCGTGTGATTAAAACAAATACCTTTTGAGAGGTATTTGAGTTAGCTGGGAAGGGTTGTGCATTGCATCACTGGGTCCATGATGTCTTTCTTCAATATCGAGAATCATTAACAAATGATCTCAAAAGCATATGTATTGACCCGGTTTCTGCCTAAAGTTGTAAGGAGGGCTTCTTTCTTTACACCCTTTATCTTTACAATTCTTTTTCATTCTTCAACCCCTTCAATGCTTACCAATACGTCATTACTAGCACCTTGTTGTGATTGTTCCAGTGCTAGCTTAAGTACTTGGTCGGCATTCAGCTTTGTTCACAATCATTCTCCATCTTTCCTAGGACTTCTAGTTCTATCTAGGGAATTGTCCTTGGAAGATTCCATCGGTTCTGATAAATCATTGGACTAATACTTATACCTACGACCCTTTTGTCACCACATCCGTCGTGAATTAAGTGTGTTGTGGGTAAGTATTGTCGCCATGAAAAATCTTTGAAAATCACTTAAGGCACTTGTGATATTATAATCAAAGTTTTTGTGCCTTAAGTGTTTTGTTCATCAAAAACGCTCCCCCTTAACACATGCATTACACATATTAAGTTGGATTATCTTTAAGTCTTTTTCATTATTAGCCACATATCATTAAGTCTCCTTAATCCCATTTTCTCCCCTTATCCAAAATGTTAACCTTTAATATTTCGGATATTGAATGGATTAACCGGTCTTTGGGTAAAAAATGAAATCAATATATGGCCATAGAACATATTAATGCTCCCCCTCAAATTAATGAGGGTCAGTTGTAGTGCTTGAGTATGATATATTTTGAAAGATTTAGAATCTCGTGAGAAATTCTTGAAAAATTATCATACCTTCACACTACATCAAGCCACAAAAGCACAATATTCACAGTATTAACATATTCACATATTCACAATTACATTACAGTATGGAGTTGACCTTAGTGAAGACAACCCATATTAAATGGATCATTGCAAAAGTCTGAAGTTCCCTCCATACGGTCTGCCACCCACGAACCTTTCTAAGCTCCTCATCAACCTACGTTCCCGGAGCTTTTCATCAATCTTCTTGATCACATAGGTAGCCATTTTCTGATAACCCGGATGCCAATCCTCAATCACTTTTGGTAATTTCCTGCCAGAATTGAGATGTTCCAATTTGGCTTTGACGTGTAAGAGAGTCCCATCACTGTACTTATGAAGCTCAGCTACCCTCATAAACTTCATTATCCCACGACTGTTCAAGTAGAAAATCCCGCACATCGGAAGGGTTGTGCCGGTATAGGGACATCTTTCGACATGTTGAGATAATACTTGATTAAGTGGAGGAGTCATGTTAAGCTTGCGTTGATATCTTTCAACTCCCAATTGTAGGTCTTCTACACGTTTCTTGATGACAACGCTTCATGTAAACATACGAAGTGCTGTGTTCAGAGCAATGATTTCTTCACGAGTGAGATGTGTAAGCTGATCACGGGTCATGAAAAGCAAGATATCTTCTATATCTTCAAGGCGAATGATTGAAAAATCTCCTTGTTGTATCGTGTATTCTCGATCATCTTCTCTTTTCAGTCGAATTTGCGTCACATGATGATATCCATTCTTGGGTTCAATCCTCATTCCTAATATACTTGTGATTCGAAGATTGGATCTGACGATACTACCTGAGTTGGCTAAGCAGCAACCTCTGTATGCCCTTCAGACTCGCTCGTCCCAATGTGATGCTCCTATAGAAGCATACATGTCATAATTGCGGTTTACCTTTGGAACACAGAGGCGATTGACCTTTTCTTTGATCCAAGGTATTAACCCCCAAGAAGCAGCTTTCAACAAAGTCAGGGAGGTCACGTACTTGGATGATCCTTTGAGAAGATAGTCAAGATCATATGTTACAAAGAAGTCAAGTGCAATTTGATTGTCTTGAGTAGCATCAATTGGAAGAGGAGGTCTTTCTGGCGCATGAAGGCCTGGACTTTGAATTGTATTGAGAGCTTTCAGGATTTCATCAGCATAATACTCATACTCCATTCGGCTTAATCTTGTTTAGCACGAATTCTCTTATCTTTAAGCGCTCTCTTCACCAAGGACGGAGTGACCGAAGATCCATACTCATGAGCCAAAAATGAACACAGATCTATTGGATTGCGAATACGTAGATATAGAACATTTGAATCAGCATCTGTGATTGGATCATATGTAGCAGCTGCCGTGATCCATGGTTGTTCTGGTGCGGTCTCATCGATCTGCAATGTATCAGCCCAATCCAGTGTGCTTGACTCAGGAAACGTAGTAACTGGTTCATTAGATGGAGCAGTAGATACTTGAACGGGTGCCGGTTCTGATTCAGTTCATCAGCAGCATGTGCAGTTTCTGGTTCTGCAGTTGTGGTAATAACCAAAGAACTAACAGGATTAACAGTAACAAGTATAGAGCTAGAAACATATGTACCGGGAATTGAAGATGTTGTTGTAGCATTCACATCATGGTGCCACTTGGTGCGTCTTGTCTCCGTAGATGTGAACTTATCCTTGCGAGCAACATCTTTCTAAGATTTCCCACCGGTCTCGGACGGTTTCTTCTTGCTGGCAGCATTGTCACCCATATCATCATCATAAGACTGATCAGGCTTGTCAGACTTGTCATTGTTTTCGCTACCCCTGTTCTCGTTGTCATCATCATCATCATCATCGTTCCTGTTGCTATCCTCGTCACTATCCTCATTATGATCACCGCCTTCACCGTCATCATCATTATCATCACCCTTATCTTCATCACCCGCATCGTCTTCTTCACCACCACTCTCTTCTTGCTCACTATCCTCTTCATCAGATGCCTCTTCATCTCCTTTCTTATACAAAATATGGTAAGGAACCACGCTTCCAAATGTCTTAAGCAGCCTGTCATCCTCCTTTATTGCTGCATTAAGTTCCTTGTGAAGTGTCCGCTGAATTTTGGATTTGTCGAAAGATCCAACTTCAACCATGCGGGCGTGGAGAATCTTCTTCAGTTCAATGTCCGTTAAGTCATATGCAATTTTATAGGCTGAATTGGACTCAACAGATTCCTTTACCCTATCATTAAGTGAAGCTTCAAGTGTTTCTTTCTCCTCTTTATACTTATTCTTTAATGCGCGGAGTTTGGCGATCCTTGTTGCACTTTTATCAGCTTCAACCTGTTTGACATGAGCAAGTTCTTCTGCATGAGATTTCCGTGTAGACTCCATCTCTGCATTGAACTTAGCTATCATCTCCTCTTGAGCTTTCTTGGATGACTCTTCACTTTACACTCGTTGGAGTAGCTCTTCTCGAAGTTGAGCCATCTCTTTTCTTTGAGTTTCCATGTTCTTATCCACATTTCTGCCATGAAAAGTACAGAAAATGTAGATGCCACAGGGCTAATCGGGGGCGGTTGTATAGGCACGGTTGTGATGACAGTACTGAGGACGGAAGTAGTTGGAGGTGGAAGGGATAGTAGTTGAGCAGTCAACGGTTGTGTTGGCAGAGGCTGGATAGGTGGAGGGTGAGTGGATAAAGGCTTTGGCGTCACGGTGATTGTTGTAGCAACGGACTCCTTTTCGATGCTTTTTGTTTCGGCAATGGATGTCTCATTCGGAGCTGAGTACCTGTCTGGTGTTCCAAACTCAAAAATGTCATGCGGCTCCTCGACTTCCGCTTCTTCTTATATCTGTACACCCGAACCACTACCTCCTGTGTCTTTACTACTTCTTTCAACAGCCTTTTTCAGTTGTTTTTTCTCAGCTTTGCGAATTTGCTCGGGAGTAACATCGTCATCAGTATCTTCATCTCGAATGACAAACTTCTCAGCTTTGCGTTTATCCTTTTTAGCCACAGTATTTGTTTTCTTGGGTTTAGGCTCAGATAAGACAACATCTTGCTTACCGTTTACCTTTACGTTTGACTATAGTTGACGAGACTTCTCCCGCCTGAACTTTTTCTTGTTGTTTTCTGTTTTCTATTAGCATTTGCTTCTAATCATCAGAAGCTAGAATTTTGTCCGTCAGGAGATGACTAGGAACAGGACCAGGATTAACAGCACCAGAGGGTCCTTCATGCCTTAAGTCCACAAGGTCATCAGCCTCTGTAGTGTGGTGACGGCTTTCTGCACGCTTATCAATAGAAGCATAATTTTCCATAAAGTAATTAATGATAAGCTTAACGAACCTAGGGTAAGGAAAAACTTTAGCCTTCTGCTTCGTGTTTTGGAAGAGTTGAAAATTAAACTCTTCCCACAACAAGGATGCATAATCTGCATATATGCCTTTGTACATTCCATAGAACATACTCATAATTGGAGCTCACACAACATCATGCCCAGTTGTTTTAGGTGTAAGACACCGACTAAGGATACCGAAGACAGCTCTCCAAGGTTGACCCACTTTGGCTGTGGTAAACTCGGACACTATTCGCAGGTCAGGACATCCAAGGGCAATGAACATCTCCATGAGTTTGTCTTTGGTAGGGTTCCTTGAAAATGACATACCTTTGGGTGTATCCAGAATTCCAAATATCTTGCGAAAGTATGAAACGGTGAGTGTCTGTTGTTTGTTGTCGAGGAATAAGGTGATCTTGTTTGAAGTCCTTTCCTTGGTAGCCCAGAATTCGTACATGTAATCAAATGGCACCGAAGCAGTACTCCTTAAAGCATTCTTGAAGTGAGATAGATCAAGGATTGCTGAGGCGACTTTGAATCCATGGTGAGTGGAATAAGAGACTTTCTTCAATAGGTAATTGTTCGGTATGAACTTAAGTTCTTTTGCCTCGGCAATTGCGGCTGCTCTAGCATCTTGGAGTTCTTGCACGGTTGGATTAGTCATGGTTTCTGCTTAAGATAAGACATAAAAGGTTGATACACAGATATATATATATATATATATATATATATATATATATATATATATATATATATATATATATATATATATATATATATATATATATATATATATATATATATATATATATATATATATATATATATATATATATATATATATATATATATATATATATATATATATATATATATATACCATTATGTTGTTACTTCTAATCATCACACAATTCATCAAGTAATTATAACAGGCAAACAATTATGAATCCAACAATCCTTCATTCGGAATGCCTTCATTCGGAATGCCTTCATTCGGAATGCCTTCATCCGGAATGTCTTTCATCCAGAATGTCCTTCATCCGGAATGCCCTTCATCCGGAATGTCCTTCATCCGGAATGTCCTTCATCCAGAATGTCCTTCATCCGGAATGTTCTTCATCCGGAATGCTCTTCATCCGAAATGTTCTTCATTCGGAATGCCCTTCATTCGGAATATCCTTCATTTGGAATGTCCTTCATTCGGAATGTCCTTCATTCAGAATGTCCTTCATTCGGAACATTCGTTCATTCGGAACATTCGTTCATTTGGAACATTCGTTCATTCGGAACATTCGTTCATTCGGAACATTCCTTTATTCGGAACATTCGTTCATTCGGAACATTCGTTCATTCAGAACATTCGTTCATTCAAAATATTCGTTCATTCGGAAAATTCGTTCATTCGGAACATTTTTTTTCATCCGGAATATTTCAAAAACTTGTTCATTCGGAACATTTTTTGTTCATCCGGAATAATTCAAAAACTTGTTCATTCGGAACATTTTTGTTCATCCGGAATAATTCAAAAACTTGTTCATTCGGAACATTTTTGTTCATCCGGAATAATACTTTGAAAAACCTGCTCATTTGGAATACCCCTAAACGCGTTCTATGAGAGATTATAAGGCAATCTAAGTGCATGAGTGAGTTATAAGGCAATCTAAGGCAACAAAACTTGTTCTAATCCTATTCCGAGACAAATTCTGCTTAAACCCCTAATTAATTTGACCTAATTAATTCGAAAACCCTAATTTGATGGATTTGATTTAAACAAGCCAATTAACTAGATTTAAAGAATAAATTATGCGAATTAAAACCAAGATTCGATGTTTGTACCTTATTTTGAACGATTGAAACGGATTGAATGATTAAAACATGATTTGTATGAGCTTGAGTGTATGTAACAATGGCGGACAGAAAAAACAATGAAGAAGAAAGAAAAGAAAGAACGGGGGGGGGGGGGGGGGGGGTTGGTTTGACTTAGGTCAAATTTTGACAACTTTCACACTTAGTCATATTTAGTCCCTATACTTTTCTTTTCTTTTCCTTTTTAGTTAATAACTCCTTTTAGGTTAACATTCGTTAAATTACTTAACAATCGTTAGGCCTATCTCATTGTATTAACTATTCTAGCCCGCACACAACTTAAACACTGTATCCTATTTAGCAGATATCCAAGACCTAGAAACTCACGATAAATTAGAACAATTACAAGTCGTATGCCAAAGAAACTCCAGTTATTAACCGATTGATTTTTCTTGAGAACTTTTGAAAACCGTTTTGATGACGAAGATAATTTAATATTTTCTCCCCCTTAAACGATGACCCGTTTTCTATTTAAAGAGTTGTAGTCATTGTTTAACGAGTCAAATATTGATGAAAGAATTTTTCAATTAATGTCTTAGAAAAATTGATTCGTGGTGGCAATAAGATTTCTCTTATTTTGACAAGTTAATGCACTGAGACGTACACTAACTCGTGTTACACCAAGTTATAAAGTATACTTGATCCCTTTGTATGATTTGGCTTGTAAATCATACCCGAGAAAATTAATTCCCGTTGTGAGCCAACGTTTCCAAGGAAATACGTGTTGTCCCTAATATATGATGATTCTAGCACACGAATTTATGAAAGAAAGGTAGATATGAGATGAATTTTAGAGAGAGAAAGTAATGAGAGAAAGTAAAGAGAAATAGTTGGAGAAACTTGTGGAATATTAAATTAGGAGAAAAATGAAATGACCAACCAACCTCTCCTTACATGCAAGGAGAGGTTTATATAGCCTTGCCTACATGTGGCATAATGGGCTATATGATCATGGGCCGGGCTTTCCTTTTGGGCTTTGGTTACTTATTAATGAACCTTAGCTTAAAGTTAAGCCCGTAATAACACGACTAATATACTACCTATTACAACGTTCTAAAATACGATACATAATAAACATATGACCGAGCATTCTTGTTTGGCTCAATATTTTGAGGCTAACAATCTCCCCCAATGAGAGGTCATAAACCTTAGTCATTTAGTAAATTTGTAGAGATTACTAATCTCGCCATAAATGAGTCTTGAACGTGTAATAGTAGTCTTGTTCCTTCATGCTGTGATCTTTGAGCCTTTGTCGTTGTCTTTCGACTTTGTCTTTAAGCTTGAGATATTCAAATCATCCTTGACTTGTCTTTGCCATCTTGCGATCTTGTGTCTTCATCCACATGCTCACACTATTAATTGTTGAATATGTCTTTAGGCATGAGTATGTGGTTTCTGAATCATTGACTTTGCTGTGTACACCGTGACGCCACCTTCTCGAGACAAAACATAGACACGGACTGAATGGCTTTGACATTCGTCCTAAATCGGTAGCGTTTTACCTCCGGTCGGTGAAGACCGTTATACGATATTAAATATCGTACCTGTGATCAGGTAGATTCAATTAAGAATCTCCTTGACAGGGTTTCGCGGCTGTACTAGTCGTTCTCTTTACTCGACCGTCTCAAAGCAAGACTGCGAACATAAAGAGTGAATCAATTGGATAAATATCCGCTTGATTAAAGTCGTCAATTCAAATTCCTGGAACAAGTGTGATTCGTAAAGAATCTTACCATTGTTGCTTTCCAGTTGACACAAGTTTGATTCATAAGAATCTCACAAGTCACCTACCGTAGCGCTGTTTGATGTTGACGCTAGAAGGATTTCCATTCGTCACTGTGGATATTAATGAATATCACTCTGAATGTTCTGGCAAGACCATAAAGATATTGCGTAGAAACCTGAAACGAGTTTGAATCAATTCAGAATCAAACCACTGTTGCTTTTCAGTTTTGCACATGTTCAATTCATAAAGAATCTTGCATATGACCTACCGCAGTGCTGTTTGATGTTAACACTGGAAGGATTTCCACTCATCATTGTGAATACTAAGTAGTATCACTCTGAGTGTACTAGCAATATCACAAGGATATAGCGTAGGACTCTCTTGATCTTCATCCGTGTGTCCTAACGAGATTTGATTGATCTCTTGGCTCTAGACTCCATTTGTGCACTTTTAGTTATCGGAGGCTGGAGCAGATGCCACCTATTCAATATCAACTATCTCGGAGTGAGAAATTCAATAGAAATCATGTTGATCTCCGTGACAATAAAACAAACTTCTTTTGAGAGAAGTCTGAGTAGCTAGGAAAGGGTTGTGCTTCACATCACTGGGTCCATGATGAGTTTGTCTTCATGATGAGTTGACCCGGTTTCTGCCTAAGTTGTATGGAGGGCTTCTTTATTTACACCCTTTATCCTTACATTTCTTTTTCATTCTTCAACCCCTTCAATGCTTACCAAGACATCATTAATAGCACCTTCTTGTGATTGTTCCAGTGCTATCATCAGTACTTAGTCGGCATTCAGCTACGTTCACATTCTACTCCATCTTTCCTAAGGACTTCTAATAATCTATTGGATTGTCCCTGGGAAGATCCCTTCGGTTCTGGTTGGATCATAGGACTTAAACCTAACCACCCTTTTGACACCAATAACGTCGTGAATTAAAGATGTTGTGGGTATTTGATCGTAACCATGAAAACCACTTTAAATTCTAACAAAGTGTTTGAAAAACATTTAACATCTTGCTAGTTTTGTCGTTTCAGAAATGCTCCCCCTTCACATGTGCATCGATAATCGAAAGTGTTTCTCACATGTAGGTAAGAGTTAAAGTGCTTGAGTCTTATATTAGATCACATTTTAATCACATTTTCTCCCCTATCTCTAATATATAAAATCTTTTGATATTAGAGATACCAAATTTGATTAAAATATATTTTGAAAAATAGTCTTAAAATCTCCAAGAGAAAGATGTGTTAATCTTTTGCATGAAGTTAAAATGCTCCCTCTCAAAAATTGATCCAATTGAATTGTCATTGTGAGGATGTGATCCACATTTCGCTTTTTGAGGATGGGAGTTGTTGAACACACAATTTTTGAAAGATTTTGAATATCATTGAAAAATTCTTGAAAAAATTGTGTTCAACGCTTTTTGAAAAATCAATTCTTTTTGTCGAAAGGTTTTTCTAAAGCATAAACTTGAGTTCATAGACTTTGAATGTCTTGACGAATCCACTCAAGTGTAAGAATATTTCTCTTCTTTTGCTGAGGGTAAGGGTACTAAATCGTACTCTCCCCCGTGAATATCGATCCGGGTTGCAATCTGAAAGTGATTACAAGCCATTGTGTTGAGCTCAAAACGTTGAATGTTTTGTGACAAGCTCAACCTGTGATAGATTTCTCTACCCGTTGTTTGGAAATATTTTTCCAGAATAGACAATTTCCTTCATTAAAAGAAGAAATGACATGTTTTGAAAAATATTTACAACTTTCATTCGAGCTTTATGTACACACCCGTGTCGTTATTGAGCGACATTTCTAGGCACGTCCATATTATCGATGCTGAAAGACATGTCGAAAAGAATATTTTTGGATTTTGAAAGATTTTTAATTTTGTGTTTTGCTTTTATGTGTTTTATATTTTTGTATTTTGCTTTTTCAAAGATATTTACAAGTTGATGTTTGATAGATAAATCAAGCAGGCACCTTTGCCAGAATCTCCAGGTCTTCTGGAGTCAAACATCTCATACCAATTTGCCTAACGAGGTACTCAAACCTATCTTTCGACAGAGCTTTCGTAAACAAGTCGGCTAATTGGTAATCCGTTCCAACAAAGTATAATTCAACGATACCTCTTTCAACTTGTTCCTTTATGAAGTGGTATCTGACATCGATGTGCTTCGTGCGGGAATGCTGTACCGGATTGCAGGAGATAGCTATGGCCGACTTAGAGTCACAGTACATAGGTACTTTATCAAAGTGGAAACCATAATCCGTGAGTTGGGTTCTCATCCAAAGAACTTGAGCACAACACGCAGATAGAGACACATACTCCGCTTCGGGTGATGAAAGTGACGTGCAATCCTGCTTCTTGGAAGACCATCCCACAAGCTTATCTTGACCTAGAAATTGTGCACCACCAGAAGTACTTTTTCGTGTATCAAGACACCCTGCACGATCAGAATCTGAATAGGCCGTTAGAAAGAAACCGGTTTCCCTCGGATACCAGAGTCCCAAATGAATGGTATTCTTGAGGTACCGAAAGATCCGTTTAACCTCCTTGAGGTGCTTTTCAGTGGGTCGTGCTTGATATCGTGCACAATAACATGTATCATGATGAATATCAGGTCTGCTTGCTGTCAAGTACACGAGGGAACCAATCATGGAACGATATCTCGTTTGATCGATGGCATTTCCCTCCAAGTCAGCATCTAGCGATGTGGTTGATAATGGTGTCCCAACGGGGTCACATGAAGTCATACCATGCTTTTTGATTATCTCTTGACAATACTTAGCTTGGTTTATAAAGATACCACTTGGGGATTGGTGAACTTGAATTCCTAGAAAGAATTTTAGTTCGCCCATCATTGACATTTCAAATTTGCTGTGCATTACTTTTTCAAACCATTTTGAATGTTTTGGGTTTGTAGACCCGAAAATAATGTCATCAACATAAATTTGCACAAGCAAAATGTCATCCCTATATTTATAAGTGAACAGAGTTAGATCAATGGAACCTTTTGAGAAACCTTTGGATACCAGAAATTTTGAGAGATCGTCGTACCACGCCCTTAGAGCTTGCTTGAGTCCATAAAGTGCTTTGTGGAGACGATACACCTTGTCAGGATAATGAGGATTGACGAATCCTTCCGTCTGCGTGACATAGACTTATTCCTTCAAAGGACCGTTAAGAAATGCCGTCTTTACGTCCATTTGATAGACAGTGAATCCCTTATGTGCAGCATAAGCAAGAAAAATCCTGACTGCTTCCATACGAGCAACTGGTGCGAATGATTCATCAAAATCAATTCCCTCTTTCTGGCCATACCCTTTAGCCACTAGCCTAGCTTTGTTCTTGATGATCGTATTCTCTTTATCCAACTTGTTTTTCCAGATCCAACGAAGATTTAATAGAGTCACGTCGTATGGTCTATCAACAAGTTCCCAGACTTTAAGTCTTTCAAATTGTTGAAGTTCATCCGTCATCGATTCAATCCAAGCATGATCAGCCATGGCTTCTTTGATGTTTTTCGGTTCAGCTTTACTCACGGCGAGTGCGAACATACAAACATCGCCATCGGTTGCTAGTTGTCATCTTGTACGAACAGGTTGTGAAGGGTTTCCAATTACGTGAACCAAAGGATGATCTCGGGTCCAATGATGTGTTGAAGGATGTCGCTGATAGAACGTATGCATATTTGACGAATCAACATGGCGAGTAGAAGTCTCTCCAGTTTCGTGTACCGGTGTACCGAATGGGTTGTGAAAATCGTCATCGTCAGATAATGCACCGTCTGCTTGATTTGTGTTCTCTGGAGCAATGACAGTAGTTGTGGATGTTGTAGGATCGATTGTTGAAGTGATATTCTGAGGAGGTAAATCTGCAACAACCCGTGTTGAAGTAGATGAAGTTGTATCCTTTTGTTGATGATGATCGGTATCATCATTCGTATCATGAGTGACAGCGGAAGACTTCGATGCAACTTGTTTCTCCCCCGTGAAATATTCATCATACATTGGTCCATATAACATTTCCAACTCTTCAAGTGTCGTGTCCACTGTCATATCTGCTCTAGGAACATGTTCAGGAACCAGCTTTGAACTTGACGGTTCATTGCTGTGGTCTTGAGTTCCGAGTTCCGTGCGGTTGTGAACGGAAGTTGTTTGTCGTTGTGGATCGGGACTTAAACTGCTTTGTTCAAGTGCCATTTCTTGTACTTCATCGAATCTAATATGAATAGTCTCGACTATCAATTTGTTCTCTTGTTGTATACTCTGTATCCCTTAGATTGAGTTGCATATCCCACTAAAATGCATGCATCACCTTTCTCTTTCATCTTGTCCAGATTTTCACCATCTCGAATAATGTAACACGTACATCCAAAAACATGAAGGTGTTTGAGTGAAGGTTTGCGATCATTAATTATGTGATATGGTGTCTTTTCGTGTCTTGGGATAACTAAGGAGCGGTTTTGTGTGTAGCATGCGGTTGACACGGCTTCGGCCCAAAAGTATAGTGGAAGTTTTGAAGCGGATAATAATGTTCGAGAGCCTCAACTAAAGTACGGTTTCGTCTTTCAACAATGCCGTTTTGTTCCGGTGTTCGAGCAATAGATGTTTCATGTTCAATTCCTTCGGCTTCAAAATAATTTCTCAGTTTTGAATTCAAAAATTCTGTACCTTTGTCAGTACGAACCACTTTAACTTGAGCTTGAAGACCACGTTGTATCACTTTAAGGAAGCTGATGAGAACATCGGGTGTTTCATCCTTGGATCTCAAGAAGTGAGTCCATGTGTACCTTGAGTAGTCATCGACAATTACCATAACGTATTTCTTCCCATTGATACTTTGAACACGCATGGGACCACACAAATCTATATGAAGAAGATCTAACCGTCCTTTAGAACTTGGTGTAGTCTTTGTCTTGAAACTACTCCGTTTAGCTTTACAAAGCTCACAAGAAGAACAAAGATGATCTTTGATGAATTTCAAGTTAGGAAGGCCTCGCACAATATCTTTCTTGGAAAGAAAGTTGATGGTGTCAAAGTTAAGATGGGATAAACGTTGATGCCATAACCAAGCTTGAGTCGTTGAAGCTTTAGCCATGAAACAGATTGGAGTTGAAGATGTGGAGTCTTGTAGTGAAATAGTGTAGAGATCAGTACCCCGTGTTCCGGTAAGTAAGTCATTCCCATCATAATCACGAACAAAACATGTCTTCTTTCTAAAAGCAACCTCCAAATCCGCATCACAGAATTGACCAACCGAGAAAAGATTATGATTGATCCCTTCGACGTAGTAAACCCTTTTGATAGTGATATTCCCCTGAACCAAGTCTCCATATCCTAGGATCGGTGCAAATTGATCATTTCCGAATCGGACCGTACCCAGGAACTTCTCCACGAAGTTAATTGGAAGCTTGAGATTCCCCGTCATGTGCTTCGTGCATCCGGAGTCCATTATGAAGAGAATTATTTCGATCACCTGCAGAAGAATTAGAACACGATGGAGCATTTGCTAAATTGGATTCCATGTTAGTTGTGATTTCCGATTCATTAGTTTCCCTAGTTTCATCACTTAGAGGCACACTAACGCTCGTAGTCACATTTTCTGTCCTAACCTTAGGCATCCATTTATATCCTGGAGGACATTGATTAGCAAACCACCATTTCCAAGGCTTGCTAGTAGACTCATATAATTCCCTAATTCTGCTTCTAGGGTTCTTAGTGGTGGAGTCTGATGCAATACTTTTCTTAGGGGGGGTTGCACCAGAATGGTTCACTTTGCGTTTGGGTTTTCTAGCACTAATAGGCATCACAATTTGCTTCTTAGTTCTAGTTTCTACGCCTTTGACATTATTCGAAACACACATAGCATGATTAGCATTAGCACACTTTCCAAATTTCACACAAACAAACTTAACTTTCATAGCATTCAAAGTCGAATCATTCAAATCGTCATTACACGCGATTACAGACATTTTATTCTTAGAAACATTGAAAATCCTAGGGTGGTCTTCTACTTCCTTCATCTTCCCTTGACTTTTGTTTTGCTAGACCTTTTCATTCATGCGAGTGCTCTTAAGCTGGGGCCGGCTAACACTAGCAGTGGGGACTACTCCTGTAGTAAAAGACACACGTCTATTAGTGTTTCTAGAAGTCTGAGGTGATTGACTTTCTTTGTTTTGTGTGGGTTTAGTGGCCAATCTATACATCCCTGGTTTAACCACATTTGTGTTCTTAATGCTTTGTGATCGAATATGTGTTTTGAGAGTGTTTTGTGGTAACCTATCCTTCCCATCCGTCTTGGGGGCAAACGCAGGTTTTGCAAATGCAGAATTAGAGAAAACAAATGGTTTTCCCAAGACAGAGGGTCTAGTCACTTTTTGAGCATTGGGTTGTCTTACAACAGGTTTCTTAACACTAGGTTCCACAATCTTCCCACCCATCTTAGCAACGAGTTTCTGCAACTCTGCTATCGCTCTGTCCCTATCTTGTAACTGAGCTTTCAACCCTTTAATTTCCAAATTCTGTTCGTTCATTTCTAGAAACGTTTGGGAAAGTTTTTCTTGCAATTTATTATCATGTGGAAAACTACCAACGTCTTTTTGCAAAGCAAGTTCAAGAGAATGACAATGTTTTTGAAGGAAATCAGTTTTGCGTTGAAGTAACTCAAAAGCCTTTTTATCAACATTTTCTTTATGTTTCGAAAGCTCAAGTTCAAGACGCTCACACTCTTTGATTTTATCAAGATATTTGCATGCAACATCAGAATATTCATCGATATCAGCACAAGATTGAAGATTAACACACAAAATATCTTTGGAGAGACATACTTCTAAGAGTAGATCATATTCGTTTGAAAATTCTAATTTGTCATTTTGAAGATCATCAATTTCTTTTTCAAGAGACTCAACATATTTCAAATCATCAAACATTTCCGACTGAATTAAATTTTCAAACTCAAGAGCATGTTCTTTTATTATCTTCGTATTTGGTATTAAAAGTTCTTTCACAAGCACAGTTATGTCATGAGGAATCTCGGTTTTCCACTTATCCTTTTGACGTTTCTCCCAATCGCTTTCAACAATTGATTGAACATTATTAACGTGGTGTTTAAGAAAACCAAGTATTTTTCTACTTTTGCTTTTAGAAGCATCTAGAGGCAAATAGTTAATATATTTAAAAACATTAGTTTTCCTCTTAGTGGCAAAAGTTTTTTTCCATTGAATTCTTTTTTGTTTGCATTCTAAAAATAATTCCTCACGAGACTTCTGTTTTTGTGGAGTGAAAAGACCATAAAGACTGTTTTCATAAGCATAGTTATACGGTTTCACAAAATCTTTATTGACCGGTGATCTACTCTCCTCATCCCAAAGGGACGTCTCTTTACTATCGATGTTAGCTACTGGGCAGTCATTATCAGTCCATTCGGACTCATCAAGATATAAGTGAGGGTTCGCAGCTTGAGCTTGTTCGAGGTACTTGGGGGTGGCAAAGCTAGGTTGACCCTTGAAAAACGACCGAGGTGCTATCATTTTTACGGTTTGAATAGAGTCATGTGTATTATAAACAACTTTTTTCAAAAAATCGACTTGTTCTACGAGATCCTTTATTTTTTCAGTATCTTTGCTTTGTCTATTTTTGAAATCTTGTTTTAATGTTTCAACCTCTTGTTTCTTCTCGTCAAGAATTTTAGCAGAATCGGTGATGTTCCTAGAAAGCCTTTGTTCAAGTTCTTTAACTTTTGTTGTGGCAAGGTACGTTTTTTGACGTTCATCACTTAATAAACATTAAATTGACGTTTTTCTTTAGTTAACAAAGCAAGAGCTTCATTATATTTATTTTCATAAACGTCCTTTTTAACGTTGATGACACGACTTTTGTACCCCTCAAGCTCGTTGGTCTTTTGAAGAAGCTCAGCCCTATAACTATCAATAGTCTCACTAGATTTTATAAGAGCGGCTTTGCATTGTTCAAAGTTTTGAGTGAGCGCTGCGTTTGCCTTCTTTAATTGCTTTTGATTCTTTCTATTTTCATTGACATGTTTTTGTAAACTAGCAATTAAATTTGCAAGCGCGACACGCTCCTCGTCATCATACTCATTTGCATGTTGATCATCCTCAAACTCATTATTGCACATGTCTGATGAATCGGGTGTGGTATTGCTATCAACCGTTTCGATCATACACGTGTCAGTAATTGTTGTTGGAAGTTCACTATGCTCATGTGTATCACCAAACACATTATATTCATCAGCATGTTGTACCTTATCAATTGGCTCAGTATCAAAGATAGGACCATTGTCATCTTCAGTGACGTTAAGGACCTCATGAATCTTTGCCATGTATGAATAATGTGCCTCGAGTTCTTGGTCGGAGATTTCATCATCTGTGTCGTCAAGCATTTCTCCTTCCGCAGCTGATAACTTGATTCCAGCTTCCATTTTCTTGCACAACAACATATTTTCCTTATGATAACCATAATCTTTAACCCTCTTTGGCTGCCTGCATTCCCTAGCCAAATGCCCAAAACCTCTGCAGTTATAACACTGAATCCCACTTTGTTGCACAACTTGAGTACCAACAGTTTCCCTATTTCCAACAACAGTAGCCACCCTCTGATTATCATACTTAGGTTGTCGATCATACTTTGGAGGACTCTCAGCACGTCTTCGTGTGTCATACCTTGGAGGACTCTGTGCATGGGTGTTCCTCGAGTTTGAAGATGTCCGAAGGTTGTTGTTGGTGGGTTTGTAGATTTTCTTATATTGCTTCATAACGAAAGCCATTTGTTGCTTGAATTCCCTATCCTTTTGAGCTATTTCTTCATCACTGTCTTCTTCGGATGATTGCTCAGGTGTGGTGATAGTGCTTTTGCAACTTCTTTGCCTCGGGATCGTGTTGGGACATGTGACTTGGAGACAATGGATGATCGTGGTGATGATGATTGAGTAGAGTAGGTCTTTGAAGTACGGGAGTGATAATCTGGGTAATGTTGAGTGGTAGATACCAAAGCAAGTGGATTGGAAATCTTTGCAACTCGTTCAGCTCGAAGTTCATTTGCCTCATTTTGAAATTGTTTCAAGATGTCAAAGAGCTTGTGATATGAAACTTCGTCTAACTTTTGTTGTTGTTTCACCAAGGTGACAAACTGTGTCTACTCTGGTTGAAGTTGCTGTAGAAATTGGACATTGACTTGCATGGTGGAAACTTGCAAGTTGTTTTGGGTCATATCATTCATCATCTTGTAGAATCGGGAGTAATAAGAATCAATTGATTCCCCATCCTTTGATGTAAACTTGCCAAAGTTACAAAACATCTTAGTTTTCACATCTTGTTTGTTAAGTGATTCACCTTGTTGCAATCTTTCAATGGCCGTCCACATTTCTTGAGCAGTAGGACATGCGTCAACCATAGAGTAAATTTCATCTCCAATGCCACTGAGAATTAAGTAGATTGCTTCATTCTCTGCATCAAACCACGCACGGTTCTCTGGGGTGAGGTCGGTCCTCTTCTCATCACGTTCATATGTGGGTTGTGCGTCACTTGTGTCTGTGGCTGGTACTGTAGGAACTTGAATCCTTGATAGTTTATAGGGTCCTTCCAAAATACATTGCCTTAAAGCATCACCGTTAGGTTTTGTGTCAAGGTAGCGTATAAAACGGGATTGCCATTGATCGTATCGACCCGACACAAGCATTGGTGGTCTTTCTTTGTTACCTGCCACCATTATGTTGTTGTTCGTCACACGATATTCAGCGGTAGAATCCATCCCAATGTTCTCTGAAATGATGAAGCGAATGTGGATCTTAAGTAGTTGTGTTGTGATTGTTTAGTTGTTGAAATTCCGAAAATTGCGATTTTTTCTCAGCCCGACAATAAATTCCTCAGTCCGACAAAAAAGTAGACCAAAAAAATTTGTAATCACCAAATTTTATAGATTGAGCTAGAAATGTCCTAAAACTAGTATGGAAAAAATTTGATTTTACTTGACCTAAAAATTTTAACTCTTTTTTTTTTTTTTTAATCTTCGTGTAAACTACGTTCCGAAACTAGTCTAGATGGTGGCTAAGTCTAAAAAATACTCAAACAAAATTTATCTACACATGTCATCGGAATGCCCATCGGAATGTTGGTTGTCGGAATGCAGAGATCGGAATTTCCTTTAGATCGCAATGTACTGTCAAAATCCTTAGATCGGAATGTTGTTTTGATCGCAATGTGTACCTATCGAAATCCCAGATCGCAATGTCCTTCTGTCGCAATATTCTGTCGCAATGTGTACCTATCGAAACACCTATCGCAATGTGGCTGTCGCAATGTGGGCAGAGTAACGTTTCAAGATTGCCTTAAATCCGTCGCAATCCACGATCGCAATAACGATCGCAATAAGCGTCAGAATAAGGGGGCTATCGCAATACTGATCGCAAAGTAAAACCCTAGGGTTATTGCGATCGAAACCGTACTTACCTTTTCCGAAATTGTAGCTGTCGCAATAAGGGACCTTTTTGTTCAACTTTTTAGGCAACGATTTTAGCAACTTTTAGGCAACAAATTTAGCAACTTTTAGGCAACAAGATCGTGTTTTTAACCAAACCAAAACAACCAAATCTCTACAACAAGTATATAGAAGATTTGTAGCAAGATATAGAACACGAAAGACACAAAAAAACTTGAATTCGAGATGATTTATGGATTAAATCATACGAATCAAATATAATAACAACAATCAATCACAAATATACCCCATGGCGATTGATACCAATTGTTGTCCCTAATATATGATGATTCTAGCACACGAATTTATGAAAGAAAGGTAGATATGAGATGAATTTTAGAGAGAGGAAGTAGTGAGAGAAAGTAGAGAGAAATGGTTGGAGAAACTTGTGGAATATTAGATTAGGAGAAAAATGAAATGACCAACCAACCTCTCCTTACATGCAAGGAGAGGTTTATATAGCCTTGCCTACATGTGGCATAATGGGCTATATGATCATGGGCCGAGCTTTCCTTTTGGGCTTTGGTTACTTATTAATGAACCTTAGCTTAAAGTTAAGCCCCTAATAACACGACTAATATACTACCTATTACAACGTTCTAAAATACGATACATAATAAACATATGACCGAGCATTCTTGTTTGGCTCAATATTTTGAGGCTAACAATACGTGTCTTTAATGTGAAAAACAAGTTGCAGTCAGAAATAACTACAAGCCATAATGGGCATGTTTTAAAAATGTACAACTTTTATACGGACTCTATTTATGGCATCGTGTCAATATTGATCGACATTTCTAAGGCCGTAAATATTACCATACTAAAAGACATGCCCGATTTAAAAAGACGAAAATAATTTTAGGTTTTCTTGGTTTTATTTTTTTTTTGGTTTTTGTAGGTTTTATATTTTTTATATTTTTTGTAGGTTTAATATTTTTGTATTTTTCTTTTTGTGGTTTATATATATACGATAATATACATGATAACGATCAAAGGATACGCAGGAATAGTTTACCCCCACTATTCTGCTGATTCTTCTGCCAACTCTTTGAGAGTCGTTGGAGAGAAGGATTTCATGCCAAGCTTGTCGATCAAAAACTCGATTCATCCTCGATCTAAGGCTTTTGTGAACATATCTGCCAGCTGATACTCAGTGGTGACAAAATACAGCTCGATCACTCCATTTTCCAATTGCTCTTTAATGAAATGGTAGCGAATGTCAATGTGCTTTGCTCGGGAGTGTTGAACGTAGTTGCAGCAAAGGGCAATGGCGCTTGATGAGACTGATTTTATACATAGTCTCATCGTCCAAATCGGGCTTAAAATGCATAAAATATCATTAAAACTGCCAAATATATGCTCGTGTTTGTTGCTTGTGTATTTTAGGTACGGATATTTAGGAAATGACAAAAAGATCACAAGAATCAATCAAAAACGAACACGGGAAACAAAGCCGCACAATGAACCGGGCCCAAATCTGGAATTTCCAAAAATGACCTTGAAGAATTGAAGATTGGTAACATTGGTCCCTCATTTTTGCAGACTTGGCAATTTATACCCTTGCAAAACTCATAAAATGCATCGAGGTCCCTAAATTATCAAGATTGTACAAGAACAGCCCTTGAAGAATGAAGAAAGTACATTTGAAGCCCTTGGAAAAAGTTTGTAAACAAGTTGTGCCAAAAATGACAACTTTGGCAAAGTTGTTATAAGTATAAAGGGGCGTTGATAGCTATTTGTTACAACATGAATAAAACAAAGGAGTTGAAGGACCATTTCTGCCAGACACCCTAACTTACACCAGCCAATCACCTTTCCACCTCAACCCCTTCCACCAATACTACTCCACCACGTCACTTACCCCATCCCAGTCAACATTCCACCCACATTTTAAATAACAGATTAATTAACTAATCTTTTTAAACCCAAAAATTACGTGGGAAACAACTACTGTTTACCCCCCATCAACCTTAATCCCTTTATAAACCCTAATCCACCATCCTTGCAAATCAAAGGGGAAAAAGCTATAAACTTCCAGATTAGCAACTCATATACCCCTAAACCTATCCCACCTCCCAAAACATCCGTCACTTTCTCCCATCGACCAACCCATGTGTCCCCTGCCACACAAAGAAGAAGAAAACAAAAATGGTCCAGAGAATCAACGTCTCACACATACTACTTGCTCCCAAAGCTATAGCAAACGATCAAGATCAAGTTTTAGCAGCTGGCACATCAACATCATCACATGAGGCACAATTTGACCATTTTCAGTCAAAAGTCCAAGGACATTTTAGGAATTCTATGTATTAGGGTTTAGGGTTCTACATTATTCTATTGAGTAGTATATATAGAGGTCGTATGTGACCCTATAGCTCTTGTTCCAGATTTTTTTTTCAAAGTCTATGTAATTCCTTTTTATATTAATCAAAAGTTGGTATTTTCTGGTCATGAAATTGTAATTCCTTTTTAATTAGTTTTAAAAGTTGGTAGAGGCTTGTGATAAAAAATCTGAGTTCCATCTAAACTTATTCAAACACTTTGTGTTTGAATTTTCAGAAAAAAGGGTTTCTGAAATTGGGAAATTTTTGGTGGAAATTCGTTTCAAGATTTGGTTTTCAGGATTTCAAGTTAGTTTGTTTAAGTGTTTTCAAAGGAAAAATATTTGAGAAAAGTTTTTGAAGGTTTGAAAATTTTGAGAAATCAGAAATATTGGATATTTGCTTGTTTCCATTTTGATTGTTGCAGGTTTTCATTGCTTGCTTGTTTGTCCAAGTGTTCAGCACAGGCCCGGGTCTGTTGGAGAAGGCAAAGCAGCCTTGGTTGGGCCTGGATGTAGGCCCAACAAGGTAGTCCCTTGTTTCATATTTGGTTTTCAGTTTTAAGTTGTATATGAGATTTGATGATTTGGTATGAAATCTGCTTACTTGTTTGTTTAAGTGTTGGATATTGCTTATTCTAGGGTTTATTGCATGATAGAAGTGTTCTTATTCAGTTTGGATTGGATTTGATGTGCTTTGATTTGATAAAATTGATATTTAGTATTTAAAGGGGTGTTTGGATCTGGTGATTAAGTTGAGATTGTTGAAAGTTCTTGAGTTAAAAGCTGGTTAAACACACTCCTTAGGGTAGTATAGGTTGTATGTTAGTGGTAGTTTTCAGTTTGATAGGATATTGAACACTTTTGCATGTTTAAAAAAGGTATAAACTAGCTTAATCCAGTAACTGCTCTTTGTGCCTGATATTGTGTGAATTTTACCATCAATTTTGGTGATCTGCTAGGGTAGGGAATTAAGCAAGGTTTGGAATCACTTGGGTGTCAATTGGTTGATTATTGTGCAAATTATTGGCCATTAAAATTCATTTTTGTGCATATAAAATCAGAAACATACCCTCAGACCTTCATATCCTTAATCAATAACTTTGTGTGATCTTTGTGTGAATTTTTGCTAAGTGATTGTGTTCTTTTTGTGTTTACTCAGACTCCCCACAACCCAATTGGTGTGGGGGTGCCTTGTGGTCCAAAGAAAACCAAGCACAAGAGCTTTCCTAAGCTCTAAGGTCTCCTGACCAAAAAATAACACTAGCAGTGGGAACTCCTTTCCCACTGGTAGCACACTTTTTGGTACTGCTCAACTAGCAGACAAAAACCAAACACATGTCACTTTCAGATTTAGGATTTTTTGTCTTTTGTGGGTGAAAAGTGGAATTAGGACTTCAAACTGGTGCCATTATTTTTCTTATTTAATTTCTGATTTTTTAGTTTAATTAGATTTTTTATTACTGTTCATTTATTATTTATTAGATTATTTAGCATTTTTAATTAACTTTTTATTTTCTGTTTTTGTCATTTAGTGCCAAAAATTGGTATTTTTTAGTTTTAATAATTTTCATAGACTTAGAAAAACATTTTAAGATTTTTAGTTAAAAAAGTTTTTACTGTTCACTTTTTATTTAATTTTTAGAATTAATTTAAGTTAATTAGGGTTTTAATTAAACTGTTTTTGTCTTTTAGTGGTAAATTTAATGTTTTTTAAACTTTTTCAAATTTCTACTGTTCATTAGAGTAAATTAGGATTTTTAAAATTGGTAGAATATTTTTAGCATTATTTTATTATTTTTTATAATTATTTTAGTTTTAAAATAGTTTTTAGTGATTTAAAAATAGAAAAATAGTTTTTAAAAATTAGGAAAAATACTTTTTAGTCTTTAGATAATATAAGTAAGTTATTTGTTCAATAAAATAATATTTTGGACATTTTGATTAATTATATTTAATTTTAGGGCTTTAATTAGCATTTAAAATTGAATATTTAATTAATAAAAGGTTTTAAAATATTTTTATCGGATTTCTTTTCTTATTTATATTATTTTAGACTACTTTTAGCTTTTAATTAATTTTTAGGTTTTAAAAATTTTAATTTTGTACTTTTTTACGGTTTTACGTAAACGCCTTTTCGTCTTAGCTCGATCCGTCTTCGTAACCGTCTTTTCTTTCTTATTTCTCTTTTCTTTTCTTCTCATAACAATAAAATCATCATTAATCAATTCATTACACAACACACGTGCCTCCTCGAGAACGATCCCCACTTTGGGTCATAAGTGTTTACGTTTTCCAAAACGTACGCTTAATACTTACCGCTTTTACCTTCCTTTTCCTAAAGGGGTAATTTTACTACCATCATTTTTGGCGCCGCTGCCGGGGAGGCGTGTTGTGTTTTGATTGAACCATTGTTGTTTTTATACTATCAATAATTAGTATTTGTATTAGTAGCACTCTACTAATACGTATTATCGTTTTTCGGTTTTTGTGTGAATATTATTAATATATTGTATACGTAGAACAATAGATTCACAAGTACTCCAAATACGTGAGAAATCACAACCTTGACTTGGGAGGTCATTACCCAATCATTGTATTTGAATCTCAAACCAAAGAAAAAAGGCAAAAATAGATAAATACTTTCGTGAAGCTCGATCTTGAAAATACAAACTATAAGGTGGGTATAAGGCGGTTGTATTTCACGACCTAAAGGAAAAAGGCTCTTAAGTGCTTCGCGCCGCCTCGTTTCCTCCGCTTGCTGGTGCGTATTTGATTTTGACAGTGAATCGAGGGTTTTGCCGCCCAAAGTATTATTACATATCATATATATTTTCTTGGTTTCTATTGATTAAACCCTCTTTAACGATTTGGTGTTCCACCATCGTTCTAAAGTCATCGAAGGCGTTCACTCCACGTGATCGTTTTCATTCCTTGAGGCTTCTTTAATCAAGAGATTTGATTAAGGAGGAGATTTGTAGATTTGTGTCTACTTAATACATTTCACCAAATTCCAAAAAAGTTAATACCATCAAAAACCATAATAAAATTGAAAAATACAAAACACCAAAAAGAATCTTCTTTGCTCATCCCCTCGTTATACGTGACGTTTTATGCTTACTCGCAATCATGCAAAACGTGCACGTAAACGTAGAAACCGAAAGGAGGCAACACCTACTCCTAATTTTTCTAGTGAAGAGACTCCAAGTGAGGAACCTGTTGTAGAACAAGAAGCTATCATGGCTAATCGTACTATGATGGAGTTGCTTCAAGCACCCACCGAGGGTTTTGGAGAGGCCATTGTGATTCCCGCCATCCTTGCGGAGAACTTCGAGATCAAGACGGGTTTAATGTCTATGCTTCAAGCAAACAAGTTTCACGGACACGAAAAAGACAACCCACATTATCACATTAGGCAATTTAATTGTCTCACCGTGACAAGTAAGTTTAAGGATGTACCACACGATGCCATTAAGATGATGTTGTTTCCCTACTCGTTAGATGGACCCGCCAAGATATGGCTTGAGAAAGAACCGCCAAATTCGATTTTGACATGGGCCGATCTCGTGTCTAAATTTGTGAATCAATTTTTTCCACCATCTAAAACAACACATTTGAAAAATGAGATTTCACGATTTACACAAAGATCTAATGAAAGTTTTTCAATGGCTTGGGAAAGGTTTAAAGAAATGTTACATGAACGTCCACACCATGATTTTTCCGAATTGCATCAAATTGACACTTTTTATAATGGGCTTAATGATCATGAACGAGATTACTTAAATGCCGCCGCGGGTGGTAATTTTTTGTGCAAAACAACCGAAGAGGCTTTGAAAATCATTGAAAATAGGTCTAAGGTTTATAGCCCTCGTAACACACCGAGTGTTGCCAATTTGGGCTCGTCATCGTCTCGTTCCATTAATGCCTTGCAAGATGAAGCAAATGAGGAGAATCGGTTTTTCGATAGGTTTTCGACTCTTATGTCCCATTGGAAAGCTCAAGAAGCTTCAAATTCCGCTTCGGTTAAAGCGGTTGCTAAGAGTTGTATTTCGTGTGGTGGAGCTCATGATTTTTCCGAGTGAATTACCGCGGATGGTAACACTTCGAATGCTTATGTAGCCACGGGAACTTATAACCAAAACGGTCAAGGTTCCCGCCAAAATCAAGCTCCACAAAATCAAAATGCTAATAACTATCGAAACAATCAAGGTGGTAATTATCAAGGCAATCAACGTAACTACAACAAGGGTAATTATCAAAGTGGTAATGGGCAAATTTCAAACCAAAATCAAAACCGTGATCTTCAAAACACTAACCAAAGTTTTCAAAATGCTCACACCAAAAATTTTAGTGGAGAGTTCTTATATTATGCTAAAGCTAATGATGCTAAGTTTGATAACATGCAACGTGAGATGATTAGCTTAAGATCCGAGTTAAAAACCGAGCTTAAAAACGAACTTGATAATGAATTGAGAAATCATTCTAATAAAATGGAAGGAAATGTCCAACGTCTCCAACAAAACCAACAAAAAATGGAGCAAGGGCAACATGAGATTAAGCAAGAGTTGTTAAAAGCGGATGCTAGGCAATCTAAGTTTGAAGATAGAATGGGAAAAATGTTTGAAGCTATCATGTGTAAACCCTCTTCTTCGGGTGGTCTTCCTAGTGATACCATCGTGAACCCGAAAGGAGAATTGAAGGTTATTACTACTCGTAGTGGTAAAACTTTCAAAGAATCTATTTCTCGTCTAAGTACTTCTATAGAGAAGGAAAAAGAGAAAAAACCCGAGGTGGTGGTAGAAAAGGAGCAAATTCCAAGACCACGAAGTACCGCTCAAACCACACCTACGGTTGAACCAATACCAATCATGGAACCCGAGATTCCAAGGCCGATGCCTATGCCTATGCCCCAACCCACACCACCCTTACCTTACCCTTCAAGACGAGACAAGGAAAAGGCACAAGAACGAAATAATTATCAATTTGAACTTTTTATGAAAATGTTTCGTGACTTGCATTTTAATATAAGTTTTGCCGACGCCTTAGTCATGATGCCTCGATTTGCCGCGAACTTCAAAAGTATGTTGAATAACAAAGAGAAATTGCAAAAATCGTCTAGTTGTTCTTCGGTTTTTCTTAGCCGCATACCTCAAAAAGTCGGTGATCCTGGAAAGTTTTTAATCCCATGTGCTATACAAGACATGGAAGAATGCTACGCCTTGGCCGATCTTGGTGCTAGTATTAATTTGATGCCCCTCGATATTTTTAAATCGCTCAATATTCCAAATCTCACTCCTTCTAGAATGTCAATCGAGATGGCCGATCATTCTATGATTCTAGCTTGTGGAGTTGCCGAGACGTCTTTGTGAAAGTTGGAAAGTTCTACTATCCCGTAGACTTTATTGTTGTTGACATTCCTATCGATCCTAAAGTTCCGTTAATTTTAGGTCGATCTTTTTTGGATACCTCGAGAGCACTTATCGATGTGCATGCAAGGAAAATCACTCTTCGTTTCAATGAGGAAGAACTCGTCATTAACGCAACTCAAAACTCCACTCTTTCTCATGTGTATTCTATCACGTCTTTGTACAATGTCAATCCCATCAAAAACATTTGCAAAAAGATTTCAAATAGAGTTTTAGAAGTTGTTAAAAATGAAGTTCTGTCCCCTCCGCCGGTGGAGGTTAAGAGTGTTACGCCTACGATTCCAAATGTGAATGATTCTTCGGATGATGAATATGTTGATCCCGATGGGGAAGTTTTCTTTGTTGACAAACGTTTTGAAAACTTACCACCACCTTTACCAAAACGGTTTCAAAATGTGAGAATTTTTAGTGTGACTAACATTGCTTTAGAAACACCAAATATTTTTGACATAATTAAATCGGGTTTTCACAAGGAGAGTAATACATGGCTTTTAACCCGTATAAAAATTATCGTTCTAGTGTTCTTGGTCTGATCGAATTGATCTAGGTTTTCTATGTGACTCTATTGTTTTTGGTCGAATAAAGAATATTTTGGTTGGTTCTTAATTTAAATGTGCAAGACTTAAAAGTAAATGTCGTTGAAAGTAAAGTGGCGTTAAAGTAAAGTGCGTGAAAATAAATCTAAGTCTAATTTAAATTTAAATGGTGCAATTTAAAAACGTGACGGAAAGTAACTTAATTTAAATGACTAAAAATAAAGTGCGACGAGAATTAAAATTAGAAAAGTATTAAAATGATAACGTAAAAATAAAACAAGACAAAGTACTAAAAATAACTCCCAATCGGAATATATTCCGATCAACCACGATCGGAATAACAAACCAAACCTGTCGGAATAATGAATAAACCCCTGATCGGAATGCTGTCACTCACTCTGATCGAAATGTTTCACCCTCCCCAATCGGAATGTTTCCTTTCCTCTGATCGGAATATAATAGAAACCCTGGTCGGAATGCTGATCGGAACCTTAGATCAGAATAGTGTCACTCTACCCTGATCGGAATGCCAACCAAGCACCTCGATCGGAATGTTTAAAGATGGATTCAGATCGGAATTCTGTCACAACCTCAGATCGGAATACCTCTTACCTTGCTACGATCGGAATACCAGAGCCCCCACCAATCGGAATACAGAAACCCTTATCCGATCACACAGATCGGAAAGTAAAACCCTTTTCCGATTGACCCAATCGGAATACGAAGAAAAATACCAAAAATAAGCTTAACAATTAAGCTAAAATCCTAAATAAGCACTACAGGAAATCCTAAGTTAAACCGTGTGAAAATAAGCTACGAAACTGAAAGTTAACAACTTTTAAGACACGAAAAAGATAAGCTTTAAGAAAAACAACTATTTAAATAAAAATAACTTTTATAAAACTATATAAACTTGAAAATAAACCAAATAAGCTATGAAAATAAATGATTTGAAACAATCAAAAGCATGAAAATGTAAACTTTAAACGAATCAACAAGTTAAAAGCATAAAAATCAAAGATTGAAGAAAGGAAGAATGAGATCAACAAGATAAAGTAAAGGTGCGAGTAATTAAAGAAACACTTACTTGAAAATTAAAGGTATTAAAGGTGCAAGACAAGTAATTAAATGTGCAAGTAATTAAATGTGCATGAAAATAAAGGTGGAAGAACTAGTTTGTCAATCTAGCCAACAAAATGAAAAGTAATTAGCTAATGGCTATATATAGGGGATTAGGGAGGAGGTTAGAGGAAGCTTCCTCCCCTCCTTCCTTTCTTCCTTAATTGCATGCTTAGGTCCCTTCTCTTCTTTAATCTTTTTGTTAATTGCGCCATTAGTCCTTAAGCCTTCAAATCTTCTTTAATCTTGGACTTTAACGACTTTTGGCTCGGGATTTCTTTTGGACTCGTCTTTTAATTCTTTGATAAATAAGACTTGAGTTCCTCGGCTTTAAGTAACTTCCGTCTTTTGACTTTTTCTTCGATAAATTTTCAGAATTGATCTTGGACTTCCGTTCTTTTTGCACTCTTGACTTCTTGACTTCGTCTTTTCATCTTTTTCTTCAATAAAAGTCCGTAAATGCCCGTGAATTCCCGTGTTTTCTCCACTTTTCACCTTTTTGTCCTAAATCACAACAAAAACACAAACCACGCATAATTCCGACATAACAGACATACAATACACGTTTAGGTCCGGTTATTATTGCAATTAAGTGGTAGAAAAGATGTGTGTTTTCACACATATCAAATCCCCTACACTTTACCATTGCAATGTCCTCATGCAATGCATTAGTTACAAAGCACGATTACATTTTTCATCAAAATTAATCCACGTTGGCCTTTATTAAAGAGATAGAAAATTATAATCATTCAAAATAAAGAAATCAAAAGCATACCTTAGGTTTTGGAAATGTCATGAATAATCATCATCCTCAACTTTTCACTTTCTCCAAACCAAGCTTAAAAACGAGATCATTGTTATTATAAGTTAGTAGACTAACACGAACTCATGTGGGCCAATTATTCACTTAGACTCCCTTATTCCTATGGGTATCTCTTATATTTTATTGTTTGTCTTGAATGATCACGAGGATGCATTGTTTGACTTATTTCGATAGTTATTTAGTCTGAAAATAAAGTGCACGATTTAATCAATAGTTAGCTAAAGGACCAAATCTTTTAAAACTGCTTCTCGGGACCTCATAAAGTTCATATCTTGGCATAACTCGCTTCACGATTTGAGACCTTTCTCGGACCGATATTTGGCAGCGACTTCATACTTCAAATCTTGAGAGACGTTCATGAAATAATGGTCTTCTCTTCATAATTGGAATTTCTTCACTTGGAATTCTGAGAGATTCTTCATATTTGGACCACGACTTCTTCATTTTTCTCCAATCTTTATTTTGGATTTTGATATACAACGATCCGCCTCCTTTTATGACTTGGATCTATTTATCCTCATACCTTGTTAGGGTCTTTTCGGATGCACTTCTCCATGACTTTTTGGGATTTTGCTTTTCGTCGTGTGTCTCGATCCTTCATATTGATTTTCGATAAATGATTCTTCACATCACTTTTGGATCTTTAGCAACAAAATATAGCCCTCATGCCTTGTTAGGGCCTTTTCGGACTCGCCAATCTTCGCATCCCGCTTCAATAAGTTATGCCTTGGCTATGAACTCTAATCCGTACCGAGCAACTTTTAAACGATCTGGGGCTAGAAGCTAAGTAACCTTTCAAATCGTACAACCTTATTTATTAGCAGATAAATTTATTAGCAAGCGATGGGAGAATAGGCTTATAATTAACTCACATAAATTCACGAAAGAATACCGAACTTATAATTGGCTCAATTATCTTTCGTTCTCCACAGTTTAAAATCTCAAGTAATGAGACTCGTGGATGCTTAGCCTATTAAATCAAAGTTTTGGGTTTTCGGGTCGCCTATAGGATCTTGCAAATTCTTAGACTCTTTCAAGTTAAGAAATCGCATTTTAAAGTTCCCTTAATAAACGACTCTCTAGGATCAATTATAGGAACTTGCGAAAATTTCTTGTTCTTAACCCGTGAGAGTTAAGACTTTCGCGTTTTATAGCTCCCTATATAAAAGCCTAGCAAAACTTGACTTAAACATGTTAAGGATACTAGCTAGAGTAAACTCGGATTGAGTCAAAAGATTCATAATGTTTGAAAATTAGAACCACTTATTAAACATTTATTCAAGCAAAGAAAGAAAATAACTATACAAAAGAAAAAACTAATAGGCCAAAATAGATCAAAAATTTTGAAAAATGTCGAAAAATTGATTTTCCGGTTAAAATGAGGACAAATACAAGGAAAAGACCACTTAACTTCGATAGAAGTCCCCCCTACACTTAAGATAAACATTGTCCTCAATGGTTAAGCATGTGGGAGTAAACTCCCCTACACTTAGGACATTGTGCACTTTGTTTAAATCTCGCTAAGGAAAGGACAACTAAAGAGATTCCTATTTTAATATTGAGAAAATATAAAATAGTGAATCGAAAAGAGTTTAGGATAGAACCGGGAAGAAGTAGAACACGGAATCACGGGTCGTCAAGAATCATCAAGAGTAGATCATTGAAGATCGAATCCCTGATTAAGAAGTGAGGAGAGGAAATAGCAAACCAAAGGGTCTCCCCTACACTTATGATAAAGAAAGCAAAAAGATAGATGCATGGGTTGCCTCCCAAGAAGCGCTTGGTTTTTGTTAACCGAGTCGTGAGCCTGACTCGACCTTGATCATCAACGGAAGTAGCATGAAGCATATCCACCAGGATCAAAGACATAGTTTTCATCCATCAATAAGCAAGAGCTTAAGGCGAACAAGGCAAGCCAAAAGAGAAGTGGCAAGGTTCCCTTAAGCAGTGATGGAGCACAATAGAAGCAAGGATGAAGTGGTGCAAGCATGTCTTCAATGGGTCCAAAGATTGTTCCTTTTATTTCATCAGGTGGATACTGAGATGGCTTAAAGACTTCAATACCGGGGTCGAACACCTTTTCCTTTAAGGGAAAATAGCACTCAGGCTCAGCCGAGTGTGAAGAAGATCCGCAAAGAAGCACAACCTCGTCCTCAGAAGGGGGACAAAGAGGTGTCAAATCATAAGTGCAACGGATTTTGGTGTCGACCGGTTTCTTCTCCTTTGACAAAATTTTATTCAAATCCAAAGTAGGATCAAGACGATAATATTCAAAGTCCAAAGGAGGTGCATCACTCTCATGAGGGAAGTAAGTGTTGAGAAATTCAGAGAAATCTTCCTCAAATGAGTAATCGTCCAAAGTAGGATCGAGTGATGGCGGAGGATCTTCATCGTGTGAAGAATCGCTCGAAAGAGTATCGGCCTCATCAAAATCATCATATGTGGGTAGCTCGGGATACTCAGAAGTAAGGTCATCATAATCATCCGAATCTGAGCTAGAATCATCATCATCATAAGCATCAAAGACCGGTGGAGAATCATAAATGGGAGAAGCTTCGAAAGTAGGGAGAGAATCATCCACATCATCATGAAAAAGTGGATTATCGATGCAAGAGTCGAATAGAGGATTGTCGTAGACGGTAAAGTCATCGAGCACATTAATCATATTCACTGATTCTCGGCCTCCAAAAGTTGTACTAGTAAGCTTCCCCATTTTGAAAACTTGTGCATCATCCCCGACTCTTAAGATTAACTCACCTTCGGCAACATCCACTAAAGCTCGTCCGGTTCTCAAGAATGGTCGACCAAGTATTAAAGGAATACGAGGGTCCATTTCATAATCAACTACGACAAAATCGACCGGGAAAGTAAATGTGCCAACTTTGATAAACACGTCTTCGGCTATACCAACGGGGTAAGCGAGAGTGCGATTTGCAAGTTCGAGAGTCATCTTTGTTGGAATGAGGTCGGGTAATGATAGTATTTTCCAAACACTCAGTGGCATCAAATTATTACTAGCCCCGAGATCAGCAAGGGCAGTAAATTCTTCAGTTTTGTTGAACACGCAAGGCAACACAAAACGACCGGGATCTCCAAGTTTTTCCGGAAGTTCTCTAAGAAGGACTGCAGAGCAGTTTTCATTTAATCGTGTGTTGGCGAGTTCAATCAGCTTCTCCTTCTTGCTAAGCAATTCCTTAAATGCTTTGACAAATTTCGGCATGTGGCAAAGTGCTTCAACAAGGCTAATGTTGATGGTCATTTTAGATAGCATATCCACATATTTCGATACGTGACAGTCATTCTTGGTTAGCTCGTTGGTCTTGCCTATACGAGAAGGGTATGGGATTCTAGGTTGATAAGGGTTAGGTGAAGGTGTAGTCGGTGAAGGTTGTGATGTTGAAGGGTCCTTCCGAGATACATCGTCATGACGAGGCGGAGAGGGTAATGGTGCACTACTACTAGGTGTAGGAGGAGTAGGGATATATGGTGGTGGAGGAGGTGTAGATGATGGTGGTGAGTCAGGTGGATTGACAATGGTAATTCCACTACGCGTAGTTATAGCACTCACATTAGCTCGCGGATTGGTGACGGTGTTTGAAGGTAGAGAACTCGAAGTAGAAGGTTGAGCGGGCAAGAAACTAGCAAGCATATTCTTCAAATCATTTGTTTGACTGCTGAAGGAGGATTGAATATTATCTCGAAGCTCGGATCTTATCTCATTTCCTTGCTTTGTGATATCTCCTTTAAGATTGATAATTTGGCTCTGCAGGTTCTTGATTTGCTCACCTTGGGTTCTCATGATGGCTTCAACATCGGGGTTAATGGGTGGGAGTTGTTGAGCGGGTGGGTGATAGGGATTAGAAGCTCGTGGTGGGATTTGGTTGCTTCTATTGTAGTTGTTGGCGGGGTTTTGATTTTGAGGAGAAAAACCAGGTGAAAGGTAGTTGTTGGAACGGTAGCTCAGCAGATTTCTATCCCCTTGTTGTCTAGCTTGGTAATTTTCCGGTGAATAATTACCGTAAGCTGCATACACATTTTTCGGATTTCCTTGTGTAGAAGGACAATCAGTGTATGAGTGAAGACCGTCGCATGTTTCACAAAGAGTAGCAACAGCTTTAACTTGTTGTTGTTGTTGGTTTGAAGCCAAGAGTTGCATACTTCTGTTCATTTCAGTTAGCACACGGGTGAGTTCGGTCATATCAGGGTTTGCTGAGGTGGAGGAAACATTGACTCTCGGGTTGTTCCTTGAAGAAGCAGAGGAATCCCAGTTTTTGTGGTGAGTAGTCATGTTCTCAATAAGCTCTCTACACTCCTCTGGTCTCCTTTTCATGAATGTGCCACCGGCGGCTGCATTAATCGTATCACGATCTCGAAAAGTCAATCCGTTGTAGAAAGTATCTATTAAGGTCACAGGGAGCATGTTGTGGTTTGGACATCGATCGATCAAGACATTATATCGCTCCCAAGCATCAAAAAGAGATTCATCAGGGTCTTGCATGAAACCGCTGATCTGATTGCGAAGGCTCGTGACCATGGATGGTGGAAAGTAGCGCAACAAAAAGCGTTGAGTCATATCATCCCATGTATGAATAGAATTCTTCGGGAGACGATCAAACCATTTCTCGGCATGATGTAATAAAGTATGTGGAAAGAGTTGTAGGCGAAGTTCATCCATTATGGCACCAGCCAACTTCATGTTTTGGGTGATTGTAATGAACTTGTCGAGGTGTTTGTTGGCATCATCATCAAGCAATCCTCTAAATGGGTTTGTTTGTACTTGCTGAATCATGTGGTGCTTCAACGAAAACTCAGGAGCGTTGATTTGCATCAGCGCAATCGGTCCTCCTCGTCCAAACATTGTTGGTTGACAAAGTTCCTCCATGGTCCGAAGATCGGGCTGTGGAAGAGCATTGTTGTTATTATTATTATTATTGAGGTGCGGTGGAATGTTGTTGTTGTTAACACCTGCCATAGCTAAATCTTCTTGAGGCTCGGGCTCTTGATAATTAGAAGATCTAGTACGCATACACCTGAAAATGCAAAAGAAAACAAAACCAAACACAAAGGAAATATATATACACAATAAAGAGAAAATCTTTTTGAATTTTTTAAATTTTTAATTTTTATGTATTTTTGAATTTTTAATTTTTTTGAATTTGAATTTTTTTTTTAGGAAAGAAAAATAACGTTCACAAGTGAACGGATCCCAAAAAGCAACGTGTCTCTCACAGAAAACCGTCAATCTTAACGAAAAGAGCCGGCAGCGGAGCCATTTAAATACATGGCTTTTAGCCCGTATAAAAATTATCGTTCTAGTGTTCTTGGTCTAATCGAATTGATCTAGGTTCTCTATGTGACTCTATTGTTTTTGGTGGAATAAAGAATATTTTTGGTTGGTTCTTAATTTAAATGTGCAAGACTTAAAAGTAAATGTCGTTGAAAGTAAAGTGGCGTTAAAGTAAAGTGCGTGAAAATAAATCTAAGTCTAATTTAAATTTAAATGGTGCAATTTAAAAACGTGACAGAAAGTAAATTAATTTAAATGACTAAAAATAAAGTGCGACGAGAATTAAAATTAGACAAGTATTAAAATGATAACGTAAAAATAAAACAAGACAAAGTACTAAAAATAACTCCCAATCGGAATATATTCCGATCAACCACGATCGGAATAACAAACCAAACCTGTCGGAATAATGAATAAACCCCTGATCGGAATGCTGTCACTCACTCTGATCGGAATGTTTCACCCTCCCCAATCGGAATGTTTCCTTTCCTCTGATCGGAATATAATAGAAACCCTGGTCGGAATGCTGATCGGAACCTTAGATCGGAATAGTGTCACTCTACCCTGATCGGAATGCCAACCAAGCACCTCGATCAGAATGTTTAAAGATGGATTCAGATCGGAATTCTGTCACAACCTCAGATCGGAATACCTCTTACCTTGCTACGATCGGAATACCAGAGCCCCCACCAATCGGAATACAGAAACCCTTATCCGATCACACAGATCGGAAAGTAAAACCCTTTTCCGATTGACCCAATCGGAATACGAAGAAAAATACCAAAAATAAGCTTAACAATTAAGCTAAAATCCTAAATAAGCACTACACGAAATCCTAAGTTAAACCGTGTGAAAATAAGCTACGAAACTGAAAGTTAACAACTTTTAAGACACGAAAAAGATAAGCTTTAAGAAAAACAACTATTTAAATAAAAATAACTTTTATAAAACTATATAAACTTGAAAATAAACCAAATAAGCTATGAAAATAAATGATTTGAAACAATCAAAAGCATGAAAATGTAAACTTTAAACGAATTAACAAGTTAAAAGCATAAAAATCAAAGATTGAAGAAAGGAAGAATGAGATCAACAAGATAAAGTAAAGGTGCGAGTAATTAAAGAAACACTTACTTGAAAAATAAAGGTATTAAAGGTGCAAGACAAGTAATTAAATGTGCAAGTAATTAAATGTGCATGAAAATAAAGGTGGAAGAACTAGTTTGTCAATCTAGCCAACAAAATGAAAAGTAATTAGCTAATGGCTATATATAGGGGATTAGGGAGGAGGTTAGAGGAAGCTTCCTCCCCTCCTTCCTTTCTTCCTTAATTGCATGCTTAGGTCCCTTCTCTTCTTTAATCTTTTTGTTAATTGCGCCATTAGTCCTTAAGCCTTCAAATCTTCTTTAATCTTGGACTTTAACGACTTTTGGCTCGGGATTTCTTTTGGACTCGTCTTTTAATTCTTTGATAAATAAGACTTGAGTTTCTCGGCTTTAAGTAACTTCCGTCTTTTGACTTTTTCTTCGATAAATTTTCAGAATTGGTCTTGGACTTCCGTTCTTTTTGCACTCTTGACTTCTTGACTTCGTCTTTTCATCTTTTTCTTCAATAAAAGTCCGTAAATGCCCGTGAATTCCCGTGTTTTCCCCACTTTTCACCTTTTTGTCCTAAATCACAACAAAAACACAAACCACGCATAATTCCGACATAAAAGACATACAATACACGTTTAGGTCCGGTTATTATTACAATTAAGTGGTAGAAAAGATGTGTGTTTTCACACATATCAAATCCCCTACACTTGACCATTGCAATGTCCTCATGCAATGCATTAGTTACAAAGCACGATTACATTTTTCATCAAAATTAATCCACGTTGGCCTTTATTAAAGAGATAGAAAATTATAATCATTCAAAATAAAGAAATCAAAAGCATACCTTGGGTTTTGGAAATGTCATGAATAATCATCATCCTCAACTTTTCACTTTCTCCAAACCAAGCTTAAAAACGAGATCATTGTTATTATAAGTTAGTAGACTAACACGAACTCATGTGGGCCAATTATTCACTTAGACTCCCTTATTCCTATGGGTATCTCTTATATTTTATTGTTTGTCTTGAATGATCACGAGGATGCATTGTTTGACTTATTTCGATAGTTATTTAGTCTGAAAATAAAGTGCACGATTTAATCAATAGTTATCTAAAGGACCAAATCTTTTAAAACTGCTTCTCGGGACCTCATAAAGTTCATATCTTGGCATAACTCGCTTCACGATTTGAGACCTTTCTCGGACCGATATTTGGCAGCGACTTCATACTTCAAATCTTGAGAGACGTTCATGAAATAATGGTCTTCTCTTCATAATTGGAATTTCTTCACTTGGAATTCTGAGAGATTCTTCATATTTGGACCACGACTTCTTCATTTTTCTCCAATCTTTATTTTGGATTTTGATATACAACGATCCGCCTCCTTTTATGACTTGGATCTATTTATCCTCATACCTTGTTAGGGTCTTTTCGGATGCACTTCTCCATGACTTTTTGGGAGTTTTCTTTTCGTCGTGTGTCTCGATCCTTCATATTGATTTTCGATAAATGATTCTTCACATCACTTTTGGATCTTTAGCAACAAAATATAGCCCTCATGCCTTGTTAGGGCCTTTTCGGACTCGCCAATCTTCGCATCCCGCTTCAATAAGTTATGCCTTGGCTATGAACTCTAATCCGTACCGAGCAAATTTTAAACGATCTGGGGCTAGAAGCTAAGTAACCTTTCAAATCGTACAACCTTATTTATTAGCAGATAAATTTATTAGCAAGCGATGGGAGAATAGTCTTATAATTAACTCACATAAATTCACGAAAGAATACCGAACTTATAATTGGCTCTATCATCTCTCGTTCTCCACAGTTTAAAATCTCAAGTAATGAGACTCGTGGATGCTTAGCCTATTAAATCAAAGTTTTGGGTTTTCAAGTCGCCTATAGGATCTTGCAAATTCTTAGACTCTTTCAAGTTAAGAAATCGCATTTTAAAGTTCCCTTAATAAACGACTCTCTAGGATCAATTATAGGAACTTGCGAAAAGTTCTTGTTCTTAACCCGTGAGAGTTAAGACTTTCGTGTTTTATAGCTCCCTATATAAAAGCCTAGCAAAACTTGACTTAAACATGTTAAGGATACTAGCTAGAGTAAACTCGGATTGAGTCAAAAGATTCACAACGTTTGAAAATTAGAACCACTTATTAAACATTTATTCAAGCAAAGAAAGAAAATAACTATACAAAAGGAAAAACTAATAGGCCAAAATAGATCAAAAATTTCGAAAAATGTTGAAAAATTGATTTTCCGGTTAAAATGAGGACAAATACAAGGAAAAGACCACTTAACTTCGATAGAAGTCCCCCCTACACTTAAGATAAACATTGTCCTCAATGGTTAAGCATGTGGGAGTAAACTCCCCTACACTTAGGACATTGTGCACTTTGTTTAAATCTCGCTAAGGAAAGGACAACTAAAGAGATTCCTATTTTAATATTGAGAAAATATAAAATAGTGAATCGAAAAGAGTTTAGGATAGAACCGGGAAGAAGTAGAACACGGAATCACGGGTCGTCAAGAATCATCAAGAGTATATCATTGAAGATCGAATCCCTGATTAAGAAGTGAGGAGAGGAAACAGCAAACCAAAGGGTCTCCCCTACACTTATGATAAAGAAAGCAAAAAGATAGATGCATGGGTTGCCTCCCAAGAAGCGCTTGGTTTTTGTTAACCGAGTCGTGAGCCTGACTCGACCTTGATCATCAACGGAAGTAGCATGAAGCATATCCACCAGGATCAAAGACATAGTTTTCATCCATCAATAAGCAAGAGCTTAAGGCGAACAAGGCAAGCCAAAAGAGAAGTGGCAAGGTTCCCTTAAGCAGTGATGGAGCACAGTAGAAGCAAGGATGAAGTGGTGCAAGCATGTCTTCAATGGTTCCAAAGATTTTTCCTTTTATTTCATCAGGTGGATACTGAGATGGCTTAAAGACTTCAATACCGGGGTCGAACACCTTTTCCTTTAAGGGAAAATAGCACTCAGGCTCAGCCGAGTGTGAAGAAGATCCGCAAAGAAGCACAACCTCGTCCTCAGAAGGGGGACAAAGAGGTGTCAAATCATAAGTGCAACGGATTTCGGTGTCGACCGGTTTCTTCTCCTTTGACAAAATTTTATTCAAATCCAAAGTAGGATTAAGACGATAATCTTCAAAGTCCAAAGGAGGTGCATCACTCTCATGAGGGAAGTAAGTGTTGAGAAATTCAGAGAAATCTTCCTCAAATGAGTAATCGTCCAAAGTAGGATCGAGTGATGGCGGAGGATCTTCATCGTGTGAAGAATCGCTCGAAAGAGTATCGGCCTCATCAAAATCATCATATGTGGGTAGCTCGGGATACTCAGAAGTAAGGTCATCATAATCATCCGAATCTGAGCTAGAATCATCATCATCATAAGCATCAAAGACCGGTGGAGAATCATAAATGGGAGAAGCTTCGAAAGTAGGGAGAGAATCATCCACATCATCATGAAAAAGTGGATTATCGATGCAAGAGTCGAATAGAGGATTGTCGTAGACGGTAAAGTCATCGAGCACATTAATCATATTCACTGATTCTCGGCCTCCAAAAGTTGTACTAGTAAGCTTCCCCATTTTGAAAACTTGTGCATCATCCCCGACTCTTAAGATTAACTCACCTTCGGCAACATCCACTAAAGCTCGTCCGGTTCTCAAGAATGGCCGACCAAGTATTAAAGGAATACGAGGGTCCATTTCATAATCAACTACGACAAAATCGACCGGGAAAGTAAATGCGCCAACTTTAATGAACACGTCTTCGGCGATACCAACGGGGTAAGCGAGAGTGCGATTTGCAAGTTCAAGAGTCATCTTTGTTGGAGTGAGGTCGGGCAATGATAGTGTTTTCCAAACACTCAAAGGCATCAAATTAATACTAGCCCCGAGATCAGCAAGGGCAGTAAATTCTTCAGTTTTGTTGAACACGCAAGGCAACACGAAACGACCGGGATCTCCAAGCTTTTCCGGAAGTTCTTTAAGAATAACTGCAGAGCAGTTTTCGTTTAATCGAGTGTTGGCGAGTTCAATCAGCTTCTCCTTCTTGTTTAACAATTCCCTAAATGCTTTAACAAATTTGGGCATGTGGACAAGTGCTTCAAGAAAGCTAATGTTGAAGTTCATTTGAGAAATCATCTTCACATAGCGTGACACTTCGGAGTCCTCTTTGGTTAGCATGTTGGTCTTGCCTATACGAGAAGGATAAGGGATATTGGGTTTGGGTGGTGAAGGTGCAGGTGTAGGTAAAGGTTGGGATGTTGAAGGGTCATTGGTGGGTACTTCATCACGTCGAGGCGGAGATGGTAATGGTGTACTAATACTAGGTGTAGGAGGAGTAGGGATAAATGGTGGTGGAGGAGGTGTAGATGATGGTGGTGGGATTTTTGGTCCTACGATGGTGACTCCACTACGAGTAGTAATAGCACTCACATTGGCTCGCGGATTAGTGACGGTGTTTGAAGGTAGAGAACTTGAAGAAGAAGGTTTAGCGGCTGGCAAGAAACTAGCAAGCATATTCTTCAAATCATTGGTTTGACTGCTGAAAGAGGATTGAATGTTATCTCGAAGCTCGGATCTTATCTCATTTCCTTGCTTTGTGATATCTCCTTTTAGATTAATAATTTGGCTCTGCAGATTCTTAATTTGCTCACCTTGAGTTCTCATGATGGCTTCAACATCAGGGTTAATGGTTGGGGTTTGTTGGGCGGGTTGGTGATAAGGATTAGAAGCTCTTGGTGGGATTTGGTTGCTTCTATTGTAGTTGTTGGCGGGGTTTTGGTTTTGAGGAGAAAAACCGGGTGAAAGGTAGTTGTTGGATCGGTAACTCAGCAGATTTCTATCCCCTTGTCGAGCTTGGTAATTTTCCGGCGAATAATTACCGTAAGCTGCATACACATTTTCCGGATTTCCTTGTGTCGAAGGACAATCGGTGTATGAGTGAGGACCGCCGCATGTTTCACAAGGAGTAGCAACCGCTTTAACTTGTTGTTGTTGTTGGTTTGAGGCCAAGAGTTGCATACTTCTGCTCATTTCAGTCAGCACACGGGTGAGTTCGGTCATATCAGGGTTTGCAGAGGTGGAGGAAACATTGACTCTCGGGTTGTTCCTTGAAGAAGCAGAGGAATCCCAGTTTTTGTGGTGAGTAGTCATGTTCTCTATTAGCTCTCTACACTCCTCTGGTCTCCTTTTCATGAATGTGCCACCGGCGGCTGCATTGATCGTATCACGATCTCGAAAAGTCAAACCGTTGTAGAAAGTATCAATTAAGGTCACAGGGAGCATGTTGTGGTTTGGAATCTATCGATCAAGACATTATATCTCTCCCAAGCATCAAAAAGAGATTCATCAGGATCTTGCATGAAACCGCTGATTTGATTGCGAAGACTCGTGACCATGGATGGTGGAAAGTAGCGCGACAAAAAACGTTGAGTCATGTCATCCCAAGTGTGAATAGAATTCTTCGGGAGACGATCAAACCATTTCTCGGCATGATGTAATAAAGTATGTGGAAAGAGTTGTAGGTGAAGTTCATCCATTGTGGCACCAGCCAACTTCATGCTTTGGGTGATTGTAATGAACTTGTCGAGGTGTTTGTTGGCATCATCATCAGGCAATCCACGGAATGGGTTTGTTTGCACTTGCTGAATCATGTGGTGCTTCAACGAAAACTCAGGAGCGTTGATTTGCATCGGCACAATCGGTCCTCCTCGTCCAAACATGGTAGGTTGACAAAGTTCCTCCATGGTCCGAAGATCTGGCTGTGGAAGAACATTGTTGTTATTATTATTATTATTATTGAGGTGCGGTGGAATGTTGTTGTTGTTAACACCTGCCATACTTAAATCTTCTTGAGGCTCGGGCTCTTGATAATTAGAAGATCTAGTACGCATACACCTGAAAATGGAAAAGAAAACAAAACCAAACACAAAGACAATATATATACACAATAAAGCTAAAATCTTTTTGTATTTTTGAAATTTTTATTTTTTATGGAATTTTTTATCAAATTTTTTTTTATTTGTTATGATTTTTTTGAATTTTTATGCAAGAAAAGTAACGCTCACAAGTGAACGGATCCCAAAAAGCAACGTGTCTCTCACAGAAAACCGTCAATCTTAACGAAAAGAGCCGGCAGCGGCGCCATTTAATAACATGGCTTTTAGCCCGTATAAAAATTATCGTTCTAGTGTTCTTGGTCTAATCGAATTGATCTAGGTTCTCTATGTGACTCTATTGTTTTTGGTGGAATAAAGAATATTTTTGGTTGGTTCTTAATTTAAATGTGCAAGACTTAAAAGTAAATGTCGTTGAAAGTAAAGTGGCGTTAAAGTAAAGTGCGTGAAAATAAATCTAAGTCTAATTTAAATTTAAATGGTGCAATTTAAAAACGTGACGGAAAGTAAATTAATTTAAATGACTAAAAATAAAGTGCGACGAGAATTAAAATTAGACAAGTATTAAAATGATAACGTAAAAATAAAACAAGACAAAGTACTAAAAATAACTCCCAATCGGAATATATTCCGATCAACCACGATCGGAATAACAAACCAAACCTGTCGGAATAATGAATAAACCCCTGATCGGAATGCTGTCACTCACTCTGATCGGAATGTTTCACTCTCCCCAATCGGAATGTTTCCTTTCCTCTGATCGGAATATAATAGAAACCCTGGTCGGAATGCTGATCGGAACCTTAGATCGGAATAGTGTCACTCTACCCTGATCGGAATGCCAACCAAGCACCTCGATCGGAATGTTTAAAGATGGATTCAGATCGGAATTCTGTCACAACCTCAGATCGGAATACCTCTTACCTTGCTACGATCGGAATACCAGAGCCCCCACCAATCGGAATACAGAAACCCTTATCCGATCACACAGATCGGAAAGTAAAACCCTTTTCCGATTGACCCAATCGGAATACAAAGAAAAATACCAAAAATAAGCTTAACAATTAAGCTAAAATCCTAAATAAGCACTACACGAAATCCTAAGTTAAACCGTGTGAAAATAAGCTACGAAACTGAAAGTTAACAACTTTTAAGACACGAAAAAGATAAGCTTTAAGAAAAACAACTATTTAAATAAAAATAACTTTTATAAAACTATATAAACTTGAAAATAAACCAAATAAGCTATGAAAATAAATGATTTGAAACAATCAAAAGCATGAAAATGTAAACTTTAAACGAATCAACAAGTTAAAAGCATAAAAATCAAAGATTGAAGAAAGGAAGAATGAGATCAACAAGATAAAGTAAAGGTGCGAGTAATTAAAGAAACACTTACTTGAAAATTAAAGGTATTAAAGGTGCAAGACAAGTAATTAAATGTGCAAGTAATTAAATGTGCATGAAAATAAAGGTGGAAGAACTAGTTTGTCAATCTAGCCAACAAAATGAAAAGTAATTAGCTAATGGCTATATATAGGGGATTAGGGAGGAGGTTAGAGGAAGCTTCCTCCCCTCCTTCCTTTCTTCCTTAATTGCATGCTTAGGTCCCTTCTCTTCTTTAATCTTTTTGTTAATTGCGCCATTAGTCCTTAAGCCTTCAAATCTTCTTTAATCTTGGACTTTAACGACTTTTGGCTCGGGATTTCTTTTGGACTCGTCTTTTAATTCTTTGATAAATAAGACTTGAGTTCCTCGGCTTTAAGTAACTTCCGTCTTTTAACTTTTTCTTCGATAAATTTTCAGAATTGGTCTTGGACTTCCGTTCTTTTTGCACTCTTGACTTCTTGACTTCGTCTTTTCATCTTTTTCTTCAATAAAAGTCCGTAAATGCCCGTGAATTCCCGTGTTTTCTCCACTTTTCACCTTTTTTTCCTAAATCACAACAAAAACACAAACCACGCATAATTCCAACATAAAAGACATACAATACATGTTTAGGTCCGGTTATTATTGCAATTAAGTGGTAGAAAAGATGTGTGTTTTCACACATATCAGAGAGTTTAAAAGATGAAAAAGGAAAAGATTTTGAATTGAATTTAAAAGATTTTTCTACAACTCTAACTCCGTCATCACCACGTGTTTTGAGTACTACAAGCTCGTCTTCTCCTTTTGACGATGCTTTGTGTGGACCTAGTGTGGGGGAATACCCTTATGTTCCCTCCCCTTTATCCACCGAGGACGAGATATTTGATCCTGGAATTGCTTATAAAGGGAAATCTCGGTCTTCCACTGATGCAATAAATGGAAAATCTTTCTATTTGATTGGTGCGAGTCTACCTCGAGTAGCTCAATGTTTTTATGACTTACCCATTGTCCCACCCTTCTATTTCTTCTCATCTATTTTCTTGAAACTCTTTGAGTTTTTGTTGGCACACGATGAAGTGGCGTTGATTTGTTTTTCCAATGAAAACGAGAACGCCATCTTCGATCCCGGTATTTTGCACCATCAAAGGACATAGTCCTTTATACCGGTTGTTTTTGGGCCTTGTTTATCATGTAAGCCCCACCAAAAATTGACCATACCAAGATAATCCCTAAATGATCACATTTATGGGGATTCGAGTCGAGCTTTTGACTCGTTATCAAAAACAAGGTGCCTCGTGGGGGAGACCCATGCTTATCCATGTACAAATTATTGCTTTCTAATTAGTGTAATGTGAGGGGATTTGTGCCCTTCCAACCTTTATTCCGTGGTTGTTTGTGCATTGTGGTTTTTAGATCATGATCTTCGCGATTGGAGCCTCTCGTGTTCGTTTTATGAGAGCACTCGATCGTTCGCTTTGGAGACATTTCTCTATATCCAAATGATATATCCTTTGATGTTCTAACCTTAGGTTTATAGCACACTTCATAAACGGCTATTAATTTATTGGTTACACCCTTTCCATGCTAGATTAGGCATTCGACTACGTCTCTTGTATGGGGGTGTTTGCACCCTTAGACTCGAAACATTGAGGACAATGTTTAACTTTAGTATGGGGGGGTGAATAGATACTTGCCTTGCCAAACCTTCACGCTTTCCAAAGTTTATTCTTTTGTTTATCGTTTTGTTGCAAAATAAGGCTAAAAATGGCCAAATTTTAAATTTTTCACATGTTTTATAAGTGTTTGAAGACACGAATGTAGGTTTTCCGATGGCGAGAATAAGAGTAATTTTTGACTCGACCGTGCGTGTTGAGCACTTAGCTTTGATTCCTTAACTACACATTAGGCTAAGTCTCTTAAATGAGGACGAGAAATGATAGAGTTAATTATAAGTTACTATGCTAAACGTAGAATACTCGTATTCTTTCAAAAACTCATGTGTTCTCGTTGTTTGCTTATTCTCCCTTCGCTTGTAAATATTTTTTGCTTAATAAATATTGACTTAGCGGTTTAGTTAGGATTGTTGGTTTTCTAGTCTTTTCTAGTAGCTTCCGTGTAATTAAATTGGGAAGACATTAAGTTATCGCCAGCGTCACGGTTTTGAAGTATTGGCACCCGAATAATCGAAAGCTTCACCCAATAATAAGATTTCAAGTGCTCACCTAAATCTAGCAAACAATTTGAAGCCCCACAAGGCATAAAATCTATGCAAAATTGAAAGTGAATCAAGCCTTAATCTTCGAAGCTTTAAAGATCCAAAATTCACTTTAGCGTGAGGATATACGTCTTTGGCTAATAAAACCACCGATGAGGCGGATAATAAAAGGCAAGGCAAGACCAAAGTCATAATAAAAGCTTCATGGCGAAGTTGAATAAAAGATGGAGGTAAACCAAAGATAATAAGGCCCTTCCGTTAGGGGGCGTATAAAAGTCTTGGTAATAAGTCTCATGTTCAAAACCGTTATAAAACCGTGTTTATCGATTCTTCTTGTCAACTTAATTTTTTAACATCGTTGTCTATTAGGAGAGGTTATTGATTTGATGGTCTTAGTTACACTGTTAGGACTCTATTTTTAGACCTAAATCTCTATTATCGCTTAAGTCAACGATGTATCCTCGTGATCATTCAAGACAAAATAAAATATAAGAGATACAACTTAGGAATAATGGGAGGATAAGTACGTGATTAGGGCATATGAGTAGTGTTAGCATTACTAACTTATAATGACAATGATCTCGTTGCACGCTTGGCATGGAATTAGGGTGAAAATCGAGGACGATGAAATTATTTCTAACGAAGCATTCACGTGTTCTTATTCTATGAACCTAAACGTCTATAACACAAGTAGTAGTAATAGTAGTAGTGTAGCTAGTTTATCATTTCAATAAAGTGAATAAAATTAAATTTTGGAGATGCTACGATACTTTATTCTAGCATTGCGTGAGGGCACGGCAATGGTTTAGTATGGGGGAGTGATGAGACTGCTTTTATACATAGTCTCATCGTCCAAATCGGGCTTAAAATGCATAAAATATCATTAAAACTGCCAAATATATGCTCGTGTTTGTTGCTTGTGTATTTTAGGTACGGATATTGAGGAAATGACAAAAAGATCACAAGAATCAATCAAAAACGAACACGGGAAACGAAGCCGCACAATGAACCGGGCCCAAATCTGGAATTTCCAAAAATGACCTTGAAGAATTGAAGATTGGCAACATTGGTCCCTCATTTTTGAAGACTTGGCAATTTATACCCTTGCAAAACTCATAAAATGCATTGAGGTCCCTAAATTATCAAGATTGTACAAGAACAGCCCTTGAAGAATGAAGAAAGTACATTTGAAGCCCTTGGAAAAAGTTTGTAAACAAGTTGTGCCAAAAATGACAACTTTGGCAAAGTTGTTATAAGTATAAAGGGGCGTTGATAGCTATTTGTTACAACATGAACAAAACAAAGGAGTTGAAGGACCATTTCTGCCAGACACCCTAGCTTACACCAGCCAATCACCTTGCCACCTCAACCCCTTCCACCAATACTACTCCACCACGTCACTTACCCTATCCCAGTCAACATTTCACCCACATTTTAAATAACAGATTAATTAACTAATCTTTTTAAACCCAAAAATTACGTGGGAAACAACTACTGTTTACCCACCATCAACCTTAATACCTTTATAAACCCTAATCCACCATCCTTGCAAATCAAAGTGGAAAAAGCTATAAACTTCCAGATTAGAAATTCATATACCCCTAAACCTATCCCACCTCCCAAAACATCCGTCACTTTCTCCCATCTACCAATCCGTCACTTTCTCCCATCGACCAACCCATGTGTCCCCTGCCCCACAAAGAAGAAGAAAACAAAAATGGTCCAGAGAATCAACGTCTCACACATACTACTTGCTCCCAAAGCTATAACAAACGATCAAGATCAAGTTTTAGCAGCTGGCACATCAACATCATCACATGAGGCACAATTTGACCATTTTCAGTCAAAAGTCCAAGGACATTTTAGGAATTCTATGTATTAGGGTTTAGGGTTCTACATTATTCTATTGAGTAGTATATATAGAGGTCGTATGTGACCCTATAGCTCTTGTTCCATATTTTTTTTCAATGTCTATGTAATTCCTTTTTATATTAATCAAAAGTTGGTATTTTCTGGTTATGAAATTGTAATTCCTTTTTAATTAGTTTTAAAAGTTGGTAGAGGCTTGTGATAAAAAATCTGAGTTCCATCTAAACTTATTCAAACACTTTGTGTTTGAATTTTCAGAAAAAAGGGTTTCTGAAATTGGGAAATTTTTGGTGGAAATTCGTTTCAAGATTTGGTTTTCAGGATTTCAAGTTAGTTTGTTTAAGTGTTTTCAAAGGAAAAATATTTGAGAAAAGTTTTTGAAGGTTTGAAAATTTTGAGAAATCAGAAATATTGGATATTTGCTTGTTTCCATTTTGATTGTTGCAGGTTTTCATTGCTTGCTTGTTTGTCCAAGTGTTCAGCACAGACACGGGTCTGTTGGAGAAGGCAAAGCAGCCTTGGTTGGGCCTGGATGTAGGCCCAACAAGGTAGTCCCTTGTTTCATATTTGGTTTTCAGTTTTAAGTTGTATATGAGATTTGATGATTTGGTATGAAATCTGCTTACTTGTTTGTTTAAGTGTTGGATATTGCTTATTCTAGGGTTTATTGCATGATAGAAGTGTTCTTATTCAGTTTGGATTGGATTTGATGTGCTTTGATTTGATAAAATTGATTTTTAGTATTTAAAGGGGTGTTTGGATCTGGTGATTAAGTTGAGATTGTTGAAAGTTCTTGAGTTAAAAGCTGGTTAAACACACTCCTTAGGGTAGTATAGGTTGTATGTTAGTGGTAGTTTTCAGTTTGATAGGATATTGAACACTTTTGCATGTTTAAAAAAGGTATAAACTAGCTTAATCCAGTAACTGCTCTTTGTGCCTGATATTGTGTGAATTTTACCATCCAATTTGGTGATCTGCTAGGGTAGGGAATTAAGCAAGGTTTGGAATCACTTGGGTGTCAATTGGTTGATTATTGTGTAAATTATTGGCCATTAAAATTCATTTTTGTGCATATAAAATCAGAAACATACCCTCAGACCTTCATATCCTTAATCAGTAACTTTGTGTGATCTTTGTGTGAATTTTTGCTAAGTGATTGTGTTCTTTTTGTGTTTACTCAGACTCCCCACAACCCAATTGGTGTGGGGGTGCCTTGTGGTCCAAAGAAAACCAAGCACAAGAGCTTTCCTAAGCTCTAAGGTCTCCTGACCAAAAATTAACACTAGCAGTGGGAACTCCTTTCCCACTGGTAGCACACTTTTTGGTACTGCTCAACTAGCAGACAAAAACCAAACACATGTCACTTTCAGATTTAGGATTTTTTGTCTTTTGTGGGTGTAAAGTGGAATTAGGACTTCAAACTGGTGCCATTATTTTTCTTATTTAATTTCTGATTTTTTAGTTTAATTAGATTTTTTATTACTGTTCATTTATTATTTATTAGATTATTTAGCATTTTTAATTAACTTTTTATTTTCTGTTTTTGTCATTTAGTGCCATAAATTGGTATTTTTCAGTTTTAATAATTTTCATAGACTTAGAAAAACATTTTAAGATTTTTAGTTAAAAAAGTTTTTACTGTTCACTTTTTATTTAATTTTTAGAATTAATTTAAGTTAATTAGGGTTTTAATTAAATTGTTTTTGTCTTTTAGTGGTAAAATTAAAATTTTTTAAACTTTTTCAATTTTCTACTGTTCATTAGAGTAAATTAGGATTTTTAAAACTGGTAGAATATTTTTAGCATTATTTTATTATTTTTTATAATTATTTTAGTTTTAAAATAGTTTTTAGTGATTTAAAAATAGAAAAATAGTTTTTAAAAATTAGGAAAAATACTTTTTAGTCTTTTGATAATATAAGTAAGTTATTTATTCAATAAAATAATATTTTGGACATTTTGATTAATTATATTTAATTTTAGTGCTTTAATTAGCATTTAAAATTGAATATTTAATTAATAAAAGGTTTTAAAATATTTTTATTGGATTTCTTTTCTTATTTATATTATTTTAGACTACTTTTAGCTTTTAATTAATTTTTAGGTTTTAAAAATTTTAATTTTGTAGTTTTTTACGGTTTTACGTAAACGCCTTTTCGTCTTAGCTCGATCCGTCTTCGTAACCGTCTTTTCTTTCTTTTTTCTCTTTTCTTTTCTTCTCATAACAATAAAATCATCATTAATCAATTCATTACACAACACACGTGCCTTCTCGAGAACGATCCCCACTTTGGGTCATAAGTGTTTACGTTTTCCTAAACGTACGCTTAATACTTACCGCTTTTACCTTCCTTTTCCTAAAGCGGTAATTTTACTACAATCAGCGCTCTTGTTGTCACAATACATCGGGATTTTGTTGAATCCAAGACCGTAGTCAGTTAGTTGTGATCTCATCCAAAGGACTTGAGCACAACAACCGGACATGGCAATGTATTCAGCCTCCGTGCTTGAAATTGCAGCGCTTTTCTGCCTTTTTGAAGACCAACTAATCAATCTGTCTCCAAGGAGTTGCACAGAACCAGAAGTTCTACGCCTAGTGTCTTGACACCCAGCATGATCCGCATCTGCATATGATATTAAAGCAATAGAGGAATCTTTCGGATACCATAGACCACGATGAAGTGTTCCTTTGAGATACCGAAAGATCCTTTTAACAGCATGTTGGTGCTTTTCGGTAGGCTGGGCCTGATACCGGGCACACATGCATACGGAAAATTGCAAATTAGGCCTGCTAGCAGTCAGATAGAGAAGGGTGCCGATCATCCCACGGTAGAGTTTCGGATCGACAGCAATCCCATTCCTATCTTCATCTAACTTGGATTTCTCCACCATTGGAGTATCCACGGGGTCACAATTTTCAAAGTTATATTTATTTAATGATTCTAGAGCATATTTGGATTGATTAATAAAGATGCCTCTGGGATTCTGAGAAATTTGTAATCCTAAGAAAAATGAAATTTTTCTGATCATTGACATCTGAAAGCGTGTGGACATTATTTTCTCAAAGCGGTTTGACAATTCTATGTTAGAGGGAGCAAATATTATATCATCAACATAAATTTGTACCAGTATCATGTCGTTGTCTTCCTTGAGAGTGAATAGAGTGGGGTCCACCTTTCCTTTGGAGAAGCCTTCCGACATGATATATGTTGAAAGGAGATCATACCACGCGCGTGGAGCTTGTTTTAACCCATAGAGAGCCTTCTTAAGCTTTTACACATGATTAGGAAACTCCGTGCTAACGAACCCATTCGGCTGACTAACATAGACTTCTTCCCTTAGTTCACCATTCAAAAATGCCGTCTTCACATCCATTTGATAGACGATCATGTTCATATGAGCAGCATACGCAAGGAATAGTCTAATAGCCTCCAATCTTTCAACAGGAGCAAAAGATTCATCAAATTTGATACCCAAGGCTTGTTTGTATCCTCTAGCAACCAATCTAGCCTTATTCTTCAAAACTCCACCCATCTCATCGAGTTTAACCTTATAAACCCATAACAAAGTAAGGATGTTAACCTTGTCAGGAAGAGGAACTAATTCCCATACTTCAAGTCTTTGGAATTCATTTAGTTCCTCTTGCATGGCTTCAATCCAAGATGATTGAGTCATAGCATGTTGCCAGTTTTTAGGTTCAACTTCGGAGAGAAATGCATCAAAATAGCAATAGAGTGCACTCTCTTGTAATTGATGGCGTGTCGAGACTGGTCGATTGAGACCTCCAATAATATTCCTAATTGGGTGATCTTTTGTCCATTTGGTGCTTTGATTTTCAATCCGTGGTGGTCTGGAGTGAACGATTGTAGGAGCTTCTTCTGAGGTAGACGTGGCTGAAGGATTTTCAGGTATCGGTATACCAAAGAATGGAAGCTCTTGTTGGTGAGCATATTCCAAATCGTGATCAACAGAATCTTCTTCATCATCATTAGGCACAAGTAAGGGTGAAGATTCAGGTGTAGTTTGAGAATTACTTGGTGGAGGTGCATCCGGTTCAATGTTAATTGAAGATGCATTTGATGAAGCTTCATTAGCTTGAGCAACAACTTCAGGGATTGGAGCTATCACTACAGGTGCTGTAACTTCATCACTTGGGGGATCAAAGAATTCATCAAACAACGGTTGAAATAGTTTATCCCACTCGGGCCTTGTAGGTGGTATAAATGATATAGAAGTAGGATTATTGGGAACTAATCCGGAACTAATAGCACCGGTTCCCATCTCGTGAAGCGCGGGTTCAGAGCTGCATTGCTCAGAAGCCATCGCTGTCAGCTCATCAAAATCTGCGTCCATAGTTTCTACTATCTTACCAAGACGACGGTTGTAAATTCGGTATGCTTTCTTTGAGGGTGAGTAACCAATGAAAATACCTATATCGGCTTTCGGTTGAAGTTTGCCCAAATTCTCACTATTAATGTTTGGATAACAAAGAGCAACAAACACATGAAAGAATGAAACATCGGGTTTACGATCATGTAGAAGCTCGTAAGGTGTTTTTCCATGGCGTTTCCGAATGATAGAGCGGTTTTGGGTGTAACATGCAGTAGATACAGCTTCTGCCCATAAGAATAATGGAGCGTTCGCATAAATCAGCATAGTCCTAGCAGCTTCCATAAGCGTACGATTCCGTCTTTCAACGACACCGTTTTGTTGTGGAGTACGTGCAGCGGATGTTTCATGTGAGATACCAACTTCTTCATAGTAATCACGAAGAGTCTGGTTGACGAACTCTGTTTCATTATCAGTAAGAATACCGTGGACAATAGTATATAAACGTACCTGAATGAATTACACAAAAGTGATGATAGCCTTTGGTGCTTCATCGTTTGTACGTAGAAATCTAACCCATGTAAACCTGGAGAAATCATCCACAATAACAAGGATGAATTTCTTACCACTCACACTTTCGGTTCGCATTGGCCCACACAGATCCATATGCAAAAGATGAAGTTTTTCTTGATTGGTGTCTTCAGCTTTGGGCTTGTATGATTTCTTGGTGCTTTTCCCCCTTGAACATGCGGAACATAAATGGTCCTTGTGAAATTTGAGCTTTGGAAGACCACGAACTAATTCGTTTTTAGCCAAATTATTAATAGCATCAAAGTTGAGATGAGATAATCTGCGATGCCATAACCATGACTTGGTCTTAGATGCTTTGGAGAGAAGACATACTGGAGAGGCGGCCATCATGACTTGTAGGGACAAAGTATAAAGATTTGCACCACGAGACCCCTTCAACAAGTCTTTTCCTTCCAAGTTGCGGATGAAACAAGTGTGTTGTCGAAAAGTAACCTCTAGGTTGGAATCACAGAACTGTCCTACTGAAAATAAATTATGACCAAGACCTTCTACATAGTATACCCTTGAAATCGTAACATTTCCAATCTGATATTCACCATACCCCATTATCTTTGCAATATGATCATTACCGAATTTAACCATTCCAAGAAACTTGCTGATGAAATTTCTGAGCATCGAGCGATCTCCGGTCATATGCTTTGAGCAACCGGAGTCCAAATACCAGAGGATGATTTGGACCACCTAAAAATATCACCAGACGAGGACAATGTATAGGTTTTGGAATTTGAATGTTCCTTGTTATTAGCAGGTACAGATTTAATGATCTTAGATTTTCTAACATTAGGTTTCTTAGATTTCCTAGCCTTCTTCCTAGTTGGTGGTGTAGATTCAAGTTGGCTTAAATCCTGAGGTATTTCTTCACTGATAGGCACTATAGTGGGGGCTGACCTAATTAAAAGGCGCGGTTTCCATACTTTAGTGCTAGTGTGCCTAATTAAAGGACGCTAAGACCTAACCTCAATGGATGCATTCCATCTAATGTAAAGGTCCTACCAGTGGGACGCCATTGCCATCCAACTTGGGTACGAGTTCTCCCAGTTGGCTTCCATTCAAGATCATTCCTAATGGCATTCATTTCATTCACATGATCAATAAGACACAAATCATGACGTTGAGAAAACATGCATTCATTACAATTCCAACATTTCAAATTAGAATTCACAAATGGTTTAGGCTTCTACAAAGGCGCAGAGCTTTTAGTCTTAGCAACATGATTCTTTTTATTTAAATCTGAAATAACATCCCTAGGGTGAGCTTCTACTTTCTTCTTGATGGTACTACTAGTGGAGGAATTGATCCTATCTTTCTTGACTTGTGATCCTTTAGCCTTAGTAGACTCTTTTACTCCTGTAGAAGGCAAAGTAGGAATATTAGCAACAGATTTTAAAGGTGCCTTAGTTGATGGTGCCAATGACGGTTTTGCTCCTGGGGTCTTATTGAATGGAGTTACAGCAATGGGTCGATTAGTGAGTAGTGCAGAACCCGTTTTTCCTATGTATTGCAAATATGCTAAGCAATATTGAACTCGCTGAATATATGCAAGAGCTGAATAATAGTGACTGCTTGAGGGATCTAACGCATACAAATCATCTAAACTATCCCTAACAAGATCCACGTTCTTAATTGAATTCCTCATATAAACATCGTAAGTATCCGGATTTTGCTTATGGAGCGGGTTCTTATAGAGCACCACTGAATTGGTTGATGGAGCACTAGAGGACGGTGCATAGTTTGTAGCTAAGTTGTGACAATCCGTCAATTTATGGTTGATATTTTATTCTCAGATATTATTTAAAAACATTATTTTAATGTTATATTATGAACTCACTTAATTTTTGGGAAGTAATTTGGATTTACGTCTTGAAGTAGCATCAACTACGTCTAAACCGGAGGATTCTACGTTACGTGCTCACGTTTACATACACCATCCTTGGTGACAGTCCGACATTTCAGAAAATAAACTTATCCGTGAATATCATTTTGGTATTTTAATTTTGAGTTGGTTCATGAACTCACAAATTTACGAGAAGAGATTAGGACTTACGATTTTAATTTAGCATCCTTTACGACTAAACCGGAAACCTTAGGATTACGTATTTACGTTTTCGAACTCCGTTTTTGATGAGACAATTTTTATTAGATTCGTTTTGTGTCGTTGATTCATAATTTATAAAAATATTTTTCGTAAAACGACCCGAGGGCACGCAAATCGAGGAAACTAGAATCGGGAGTACCCGTAAATTAGCGGGATGGGACAAAATGCATTATCCCACCCCACTAACTATGGGACGGCCCAAGTAAGACACCACATCAAAGATGTGGCATCTTTATACTTGATAAACATACAAGTGTAAGCCTAGCTTAACACTTAAGCTTACTTCCTTACACTAACTCAAAACCAACAACTAGCTACTCATACCACCATATCACACATGCAAAACAATCTCAATTCTCTCTCAAAACTACCACCATTGCCGTCCCACTTCAAGCATAAACACCCCTTTTTGATCTTTTCTAGCCACAAAATACTTGTTATCTAGCTATATCATGGAGTTACCTTGAAGCCTTGATCATTTGGTGGCCATTTTAACAACAAATGAGGTGATTTGCTTGTGTCCTATGGCTGATTTCTCAACTTGTTTTCTTGGTGTTTGATGATCTTGGAGTTACATTTGGTGTTCATCAAGTTCTTGTCTTCCAAAAACAAGATATACTCTTGGTTGGTAAAGAAGATCATCCTCTCCATTTTCTCTTGTTATTTTTGTAAAGATCAAATGTATTTTCTTTCTTATTGTATATGTATATAATGAATATATGATGATAAAAATGTTGTGTGGGGATCAAGTGTTGATAAATATGCTTAAAAAGATTAATAACCATAAGAAACAAGGCTAAAATTATGATTAATTTGTTGGCTGTATAAAAATAGTATGTAACCAAAACTTGAACTAATAAACTTGAATGGTAGAATCCATTTACAGTAAGTACAAGATGTCATACACATGTGAGAGTTGGCCATGCAATGGAATCATTAAAATGAGTGAGATATGATCAAAAGAAGATGAATGTGCTAATCTGAATAAGCTGTTTTGTAGGGACTGTTAAGGATAGATAAACTTAAAATGAGCAGTAGCTATAACTAAGTTAATTATAGCACATAATATGAAGATCATGCCACCCAAAAATGAACTTCTAATTCATTGTATAACTCTAGATATGATAAAAATGGTGAAGATGAAAATAAAAATCAGATTTTGAAGAATTAATGTTTATTACTATTATATAAGCACTCAAATTATATAGTATAAAATGTGAAATTAAAACCCACTAACTTATGAATTTCATTTATATAAATATGTATAAGGTTAAATAAATGGATAAATTATAAAAATAGTAGTGGAATAAGATTTATAAGTTATAAAAACTATAAACTTGATTTTTACGACTTTTTCGGCTATTACCGTAAAATTAACGTTTTTCGCCAATTAAAACTTAGACGATCAAACCCGTCTAATGTAAAGTTTTTAAAAGTCATATACTGATATATAAGTATCTAATACAAGTAAAAACCGATAAAACCCGAACTATATAACATACGGACATTAACGGGCTAAATTAACGTTATTGGACTAATAATACAACAAAATGAGCTAAAACACTTATAAACTTACTTATTGGGCTTAACCCATTTGAGCCCAATATATAAAATATAAATACTGATAATGCAAGTATGAAATATATTAATACAAGTTAATGAACTTATAATAGGCTTATTGGACCTAAAACACGTAAATAGGTAAAACTAGTAAACTAGTAAGAAGTTACCAAAACATAAACACTCAAATGAGTAAAAGAGAATATGTAAACCCACTTGATCATCATATATATAAAATCATCATATGTATACATAATTGTTATTTTTATAAAGTCATTGGACATGAGTCTAAGACGAGTATTATTTGTCTAGGTTTCCGTGATTGAAGCACGTACCGTACGTCCGAATTGCCGATAACCCGCCTTCCCACATCAACGTGAGTTCATAGCCTCGCACTCTTTTAAATGTTTTTATGAAATGTTTTATAAACCCGCGAGGGAGATAACATGTTAGTTTTTATGAATTAGGACACAAATTGTCCCGATTGTCTGTTTATTGATTTGGACCCGAACGATTGTATGACCCTATAAATGATTAAATGACCCGATAGATGAAATAAAATGGATTATTAAAGTTAGGTTATGTCACTAAAAGTCCCATTAGCATGAATTGTGAACTACCGGGATTAGGTAGACGCTTATGCATATAATAGTACTATTTGGGGACGATCACCCCAGTTCGCGCCTTGACGGTTGATCCCTGTCGTGCCACATTGATTGGTAAGCGAATTTATGTATAAGAAGATTTCCATAGCGTGACCTTTGTGACGACACGCTAATTTAGATGGGCAAATTGAGTTTCGGGCTAGCTACCCGTCGTTTGGTTTAGTAAGGTAACAATGTCATGCGGCTTATAATAATCCAATTAACGAAATACTACTAGACGCACCGAATTACGATGTATTGCCTGACTAGCAATACGGGGTCATACTATTGATATTATGTTCGTGTTTTGGTTTTCATAACCATATTCATATAACGGTTTTTATTTTCATACAACGCCATAAGACGTATTGTATGATGTTTTTAACAACAATGGTTCGTATAATGATTTTGAAGGCGAAAGCCTATATTATGATTTTGATAAGGGTTTGTATAAAATGACTTTGGCTATTTTATGGCCTATTAAAATGATTTGTACAAAATGATTTTCGGTAATAATTTTATACCGATGTTATATTGATGGATTTTATTAAACTCTATGAATTCAATCGGAGTTATCGCTGGCCTTTTCTTTTAACATGTTTTATCTCAGGTACTTGAAGGTAAATCTCGGGAAGACAACAAGAATTCATGGCCCGCACTTAAATAATAATTTCCATTCAAATACTTTGTAAAACTTGTATGAAATAATATGACTTGGGACCTATGTAACTTTGATATTTATGAATGGAAATGCTTTATTATTAAACGACGCGATTTTTATGCGTTGTCTATGATGTGAGTAATGTGCTATCCCGTAACACCAACGAGTCTTCCGCTATATTGAGTTGTATAAATTTGGGGGTGTTACAGTTTGGTACCAGAGCTCTCGTTATAGAGAACGAATGATTTTTAAAACCAAGGTTTTGAATATAACATTTCAAAATCTTTTAACTATAAACATTTTTCTAAAATGTCTAAAAATCTTTTGACTATAACGGTGCCGAAGAATTCCCGAGTTACCGAAAAGGCCAGACTGAGAAGTGTTATTTTAATATATATAACTTAGATTATATATATATGATGTAATTTTATTACATGATTGTTTGATGATTATTTTGATATTTATACAAGGTATTTATACGACGTAGATTATCACAAGAAACCCTTAATCCCCTAGTAAATTGATCGAAGCTATTCTCGTAGGAATTCTAGCTATCGTAGATCTAAACCAAGTTGTGGATTTTTATAATCCCAACGAAATGGTTGATATTCGTAGGAATGTTGTTATTAGTTGATTGTGATACTGAAAAAGAATTGGCAAGTTTAAATCTGATATCGATGTCATGAAGATCTTTCCTTATAGAGTGGAGTTTGACAAAACGTTACCGCCTAGAAAGATGTCATCTGATTCGTTGTCATCCAATTCTTAAATTAAAATCGAAAGGGTGAATGTTGCACTTGAGGCTGTCATTGGAACCATTACCCAAAAGCCTCATGCCACTAGTACCTTTTCGAGAAATCTGATTGAATGTGTGAGTCATCTCATGCTAGTGACTCATTTGATAACTGTTGTTGTAAGAGCTATAGGATTGGAAATTAAGTGTTGATCATATTGAGATTTTATTGCCCTATTAAGGTCTAAAAATAAGGTTGAAAGTATTGGAGAATGAGGTAGAATATCGCATTGAGTATAAGTTGATTGAAACTTGAATGAAGTAAAATTTAACATATATGGAATATGAGATTGTTAAGAGGATTACATTAAGTCCTGTGATTGAATTATAAGGTTTTAAATGATTGTTAGTTTGTGTTTAGGGTTGTTCCTAGGCCATTGTCCACTAAAGAGGATGCCCAGTGTCCAAGAAATAAATTGAAGAAATCTTCTTCTGAATTGAGACCGATGGATCTTTCGGGACATGTGGAACACCTAATGACTCTTGTAGATTAGTATTCATTGTGGTATCTTTTAAAAATCCCTAACTTAACTGAGATATCAGCTGGTAGGATGAGTTTCGGAAATTGTATGACATAGTGACACGTAATGTGTTACGTTACAATTTTGGCTTGTTTGTGATTAATGAAAAAGACTACCTTTGATTGCTAAATCCCACATGTATCGATGTTATCTATCTTTTATTGCTTCATCCTAATGTTCGCATTAGTGATGCGACCATTGAACAAGTACTCATCTTGAATTGAGTTACGTTGTGGATTATTCTTTTGAGTGCCATCGAGATCATGAACCTCATGATTATTTGGCTAAAGCTCATTTCCTATCATATTGTAGTTAGTTCTTGGTGAACAAGCTTTCATCACTCTTTTGCAGATCACTCATTATTTTTATAAGTTAAAACGGTATCCCTTGAGGAAAATTGGGTTTTCATCACCATATGGATTATTTAAAGTGAGACTTATAAATAATCGTTATCGAAATGAAGTTGTTTATAGAACACCTTGGAAAACTTAATTGTTTTCATAACAAAGAAAACCTTTGTAAATTTATTTTTGATTCTTATTTAAGAATTAAGCATGAAAATGTTTTTATTATAAACATGATGATAAAATTTTGACGAACTGAGTATTGCATCGTTAATCTTGAAATTGTATATAGTTGCGCGCCTACATACAATTTGGAATGGACCATGCAAGGCTGATTAGTAGTCACCATAAAACCGATTAATAAACACAACATTTTCTTTGAAGATTGTGAAAGATAAAATTTTATGAGATCTGCAAGAAGTGAAAAATAGGGACATAGTGTTAGGGACACCTACATATGTGCCTGTAGCATCTATTCTTCTGAGTTGAATTTACTCATCTGTGGAAATTGTCTTATTTGACAATTGACAATCCTTTCTTGTCCAATTCTCCCGTAGTGAGATTCTTAGGAAAAGTATCTGATTACCGAAGGTTGATACCTGACTGGATGTATTGACGTTCTTATCATTTCTTATGATTTGATTTCATTTGAATGACCTGGGTAACGATCCGAGGATCTTTCGAATGCGTACTCAAATTATGAAAACATGGGATATATTCATATTCATTAAATGTTTTTGTCTGTATCTGATTTGAAATTCTCTCGCATAGATTATGCGTTGACCTTACTCTTTTTATGGTAGTTATGTATCCAGATATCCTTGAATTTATGAAGGATTATGAGTTATTATTAGTCTTTTGAGAAGTTCACATCTTATCGACGGCAATAAAACTGAAAAGTTGACAGTGCCAGTAGAATGGATTGTTTGATTATGACATGACGACATTGTCTTAATCGATGGGAACTCGAGTAGAATCCCCTTAAAAGATAAGATGTTGATTATCAAAAGTGATCTAAATAATTCTTGATGGATGACCATATCCTGCATTTAGACTTAAAATTTTACCATGAATGATTGTGAATTAGTCATAGATATTATAATCTAGAAAGAACTTAAAATAAATGTATTGAAAGATGTTTCTGTTATCTAAAACTTTAGGAAGTATTTGCTGGTGAATTACCTAGACTTTTGCCATTAAGGCAAGTTGAAATTGGTATTGAATTATATTCCCGGTGCTGCACCTGTGGTGTGTGCACTGTACGTCAGCACCATCTGAATTAAAAGAATTACCGTACAACTGAGAGAGTTGTCGGAGAAAGATTTTATTCTACCAAGCTCGTCATCATGAAGAGCTATGGTATTATCATTCCTTATATTTATAGATTACTGTGAACTAAGTAAATTGACAATCGAAAACGATATCCATGACTCGAAATGGAAGATTTGTTCGATCATTTACAAGGTTCTAGCGTATGTTTTAAAGATTTGATCCATGACATGGTTATTATCAACTTCGCGTCCGCGAAGAAGATTATCTATTCCAATCACTACATCCGGTACTTGTAATGAACATTATGAGTTTCACGTGATGTCGTTTGGATTGACTAATACACATGTAGCATCCATAAATTTGGTGAATCACGTGTGTAGGCTGTAATTTGATAAATTCATGCTTGTGATCATTCAGGACTATTTGTTTGTTTATAAGTATAAGAAGGAGTTAGTAATTATTTATAGATTGCCCTAAATTGGCCTAACAGTGAAAACCTGTACCTTGAGTATTTAACATGTGAATTAAGACTTAATCTTTTACATTATTTGACTGTGTGATTAAAAGATAATGGAATCTATATTGACTCTTCAAAAATTAAGAGCCCTTTTAAGACTTTGGGTTTTACCAAAAGAAAATGTAAATATGTTTTAACAAATGTTTTAACAAAGGATTTTTAAGGGATTATTCCCTTATACACAAATCATTTAACTAAACTTCTATTTAGGGGTAAATGTTTGTGTGTACTTCTAGTCAACTTAAGAGGGATTGAGGAAACCATTTAAAGCATGACTTGAGAATTTGAAACGATAATTTACGCTATTCAACTAAGAAAATTTTGACCAAAATATAAACAAAGATTTTTCGAATATTTACGAATCCTATTAATTATTTTCGATAAATCAACAAAAATCGTATTAATTAAATTCAAATTTATTTTGAACATTTTTATAAATTGATCGAACTAAGAAGAATTAAAAATTTTACGTTATGTTTCTTAAAAATTAAATATTTATTATTTAATTACTTGCAATAATTATCGACGCTTTAGTCGTCGGATTGAGTAAAACGGATAAAAATGATAGTTGAGAAGAAATTAAAACTTAGAAAATATGAAGAAAGAAATTTTGAATGAATACGGTCATGATAATTATTTCACCAGGAAAGGTGAATGAAGATACTGACACATAATATAGAAAGGATAAAGAACCAATTAGGATGTGCTCCTTAGTAATGGTAGTAAAAAATAAATTGCCGAACAATATAAAAATAGCTGATGTTTGCAAAAAGAGATAATATAGATAATAAAAAGGGGTTCGCGGCTAATGTGAACCATTAGAATTGAGAAGCCGATGGCGTTGAATGTATAAAAGGTCATTTATGGTTGCCTAAATATGGAAATTATGAGATATAGTTATGTTGGAATCTTGTAAGTATAAGTATTCTATTTATGTCATTTCTGACTAAAAGTATCCTTGTCTGAAGAAGTTGTACTAATGGCAAATTATGAAGACAGACATCGCCTCATACATTAGTAAACGTCTAGCTATTGCAAAGGTCATCATCTGAATTTGATTCGATTTGGGTCATCGTAGACAGACTGACCAAATCTACTAATATCATTCCCGTTAATGATAAATGCAAAAGAGTTATGTAAACATAGTGTGCCTGTATGGAACATCTTTATCAAGATCCTCGCTTCGCATCGAATTTCTAGAGATTTTCTCAGAAGTCATTAAGAACGAACCTTGATGAGAGTACTGTGTACCACCCCAATCGAAGGGACGAGGTAAAGTAACGATACAAAATACTATAAGCGCTGTTCTATGTTTGAATGATTGACCTTTGGTAATAGACCGTATAATCGTTTTCCTTTGGAGGATTATCATTGATAATCATCGTATTAGGATTGAGATCGAATCTTGTTAGGATCTAAATATTAGAGCATCTGTAAGAAAGAGTTGAGATGAAGACACCCGACATACAACCATTGTGAGTTGGACATGTCTTAGGTTTAAGGTTTCCAATGATGGCTAACCTAACCTTGCAAAAGACTCGACCCGCGAGACCTGAAATGATTGTTGAAATTAGGATTTGATTATTGACCGCCGGTAGTGGGCTGGAGGTTATGTGAGTATGAAATGTAGATCTTGAAGTGCCAGATGGGTAGCGAAGTTATGCCAAAAATTTTAACCATGGAAAATGAATTGATGATCTGGAAGATCATGGGATACAAGTCCCCGTTGTATGGGACCATTGAGATGATGTGAAAGATTGGTTTGAAAGGCCTATAAGCTGGATCTACCCTAGGACTTCAAGAGCTGCGTGAATTATGTTTCGTATATTGAACTTGATAAATATCTATCAAGTGAAAATCTAAATTCTTCTTGATAAAGTTAGATCGGCAAAAAGTTGCATTCATCAAAAACCCGTGAACATCATTGATAGAGAAAGTAAGTCAACATTAAGCCTGATCTTATTCCCGTAGTTATGTTTGATGAAACTCACGTATTGTAATGGATTACACTTGTGAGAAAAGACCGAATGTGGAGGAAATACCCACATGGCTTTAACTCTATAAGAAGCGAGTAGTAAGATGATCTTTGAGGACAAACATCCTGTTTAGGGGTAAATGCTGTGACAATCCGTCAATTTATGGTTGATATTTTATTCTCAGATATTATTTAAAAACATTATTTTAATGTTATATTATGAACTCACTTAATTTTTGGGAAGTAATTTGGATTTACGTCTTGAAATAGCATCGACTACGTCTAAACCGGAGGATTCTACGTTACGTGCTCACGTTTACATACACCATCCTTGGTGACAGTCCGACATTTCAGAAAATAAATTTATCCGTGAATATCATTTTGGGATTTTAATATTGAGTTGGTTCATAAACTCACAAATTTACGAGAAGAGATTAGGACTTACGATTTTAATTTAGCATCTTTTACGACTAAACCGGAAACCTTAGGATTACGTATTTACGTTTTCGAACTCCGTTTTTGAGACAATTTTTATTAGATTCGTTTTGTGCCGTTGATTCATAATTTATAAAAATATTTTTCGTAAAACGACCCGAGGGCACGTAAATCGAGGAAACTAGAATCGAGGAGTACCCGTAAATTAGCGGGATGGGACAAAATACATTATCCCACCCCACTAACTATGGGACGGCCCAAGTAAGACACCACATCAAAGATGTGGCATCTTTATACTTGATAAACATACAAGTGTAAGCCTAGCTTAACACCTAAGCTTACTTCCTTCCACTAACTCAAATCCAACAACTAGCTACTCATACCACCATATAACACATGCAAAACAATCTCAATTCTCTCTCAAAACTACCACCATTGCTGTCCCACTTCAAGCATAAACACCCCTTTTTAATCTTTTCTAGCCACAAAATACTTGTTATCTAGCTATATCATGGAGTTACCTTGAAGCCTTGATCACTTGGTGGCCATTTTATCAAAAAAGGAGGTGATTTGCTTGTGTCCTATGGCTTATTTCTCAACTTATTTTCTTGGTGTTTGATGATCTTGGAGTTACATTTGGTGTTCATCAAGTTCTTGTCTTCCAAAAACAAGATATACTCTTGGTTGGTAAAGAAGATCATCCTCTCCATTTTCTCTTGTTATTTTTGTAAAGATCAAATGTATTTTCTTTCTTGTTGTATATATATATGATGAATATATGATGATAAAAATGTTGTGTGGGGATCAAGTGTTGATAAATATGCTTAAAAAGATTAATAACCATAAGAAACAAGGCTAAAATCATGATTAATTTGTTGGCTGTATAAAAATAGTATGTAACTAAAACTTGAACTGATAAACTTGCATGGTAGAATTTACAGTAAGTACAAGATGTCATACACATGTGAGAGTTGTCCATGCAATGGAATCATTAAAATGAGTGAGATATGATCAAAACAAGATGAATGTGCTAATCTGAATAAGCTGTTTTGTAGGGACTGTTAAGGATAGATAAACTTAAAATGAGCAGTAGCTATAACTAAGTTAATTATAGCACATAATATGAAGATCATGCCACCCAAAATTGAGCTTCTAATTCATTGTATAACTCTAGATATGATAAAAATGGTGAAGATGAAAATAAAAATCAGATTTTGAAGAATATGTTTATTACTATTATATAAGCACTCAAATTATATAGTATAAAATGTGAAATTAAAACCCACTAACTTATGAATTTCATTTATATAAATATGTATAAGGTTAAATAAATGGATAAATTATAAAAATAGTAGTGGAATAAGATTTATAAGTTATAAAAACTATAAACTTGATTTTTACGACTTTTTCGGCTATTACCGTAAAATTAACGTTTTTCGCCAATTAAAACTTAGACGATCAAACCCGTCTAATGTAAAGTTTTTAAAAGTCATATACTGATATATAAGTATCTAATACAAGTAAAAACCGATAAAACCCAAACTATATAACATACGGACATTAACGGGCTAAATTAACGTTATTGGACTAATAATACAACAAAATGAGCTAAAACACTTATAAACTTATTTATTGGGCTTAACCCATTTGAGCCCAACATATAAAATATAAATACTGATAATGCAAGTATGAAATGGATTAATACAAGTTAATGAACTTATAATAGGCTTATTGGACCTAAAACACGTAAATAGGTAAAACTAGTAAACTAGTAAGAAGTTACCAAAACATAAACACTCAAATGAGTAAAAGAGAATATGTAAACCCACTTGATCATCATATATATAAAATCATCATATGTATACATAATTGTTATTTTTATAAAGTCATTGGACATGAGTCTAAGACGAGTATTATTTGTCTAGGTTTCCGTGATTGAAGCACGTACCGTACGTCCGAATTGCCGATAACCCGCCTTCCCACATCAACGTGAGTTCATAGCCTCGCACTCTTTTAAATGTTTTTATGAAATGTTTTATAAACCCGCGAGGGAGATAACATGTTAGTTTTTATGAATTAGGACACAAATTGTCCCGATTGTCTGTTTATTGATTTGGACCCGAATGATTGTATGACCCTATAAATGATTAAATGACCCGATAGATGAAATAAAAGGATTATTAAAGTTAGGTTATGTCACTAAAAGTCCCATTAGCATGAATTGTGAACTACCGGGATTGGGTAGACGCTTATGCATATAATAGTACTATTTGGGGACGATCACCCCAGTTCGCGCCTTGACGGTTGATCCCTGTCGTGCCACATTGATTGGTAAGCGAATTTATGTATGAGAAGATTTCCATAGCGTGACCTTTGTGACGACACGCTAATTTAGATGGGAAAATTGAGTTTCGGGCTAGCTACCCGTCGTTTGGTTTAGTAAGGTAACAATGTCATGCGGCTTATAATAATCCAATTAACGAAATACTACTAGACGCACCGCATTACGATGTATTGCCTGACTAGCAATACGGGGTCATACTATTGATATTATGTTCGTGTTTTGGTTTTCATAACCATATTCATATAACGGTTTTTATTTTCATACAACGCCATAAGACGTATTGTATGATGTTTTTAACAAAAATGGTTCGTATAATGATTTTGAAGGCGAAAGCCTATATTATGATTTTGATAAGGATTTGTATAAAATGACTTTGGCTATTTTATGGCCTATTAAAATGATTTGTACAAAACGATTTTCGGTAATAATTTTATACCGATGTTATATTGATGGATTTTATTAAACTCTATGAATTCACTCGGCGTTATCGCTGACCTTTTCTTTTAACATGTTTTATCTCAGGTACTTGAAGGTAATTCTCGGGAAGACAACAAGAATTCATGGCCCGCACTTAAATAATAATTTCCATTCAAATACTTTGTAAAACTTGTATAAAATAATATGACTTGGGACCTATGTAACTTTGATATTTATGAATGGAAATGCTTTATTATTAAACGACGCGATTTTTATGCGTTGTCTATGATGTGAGTAATGTGCTATCCCGTAACACCAACGAGTCTTCCGCTATATTGAGTTGTATAAATTTGGGGGTGTTACATAAGTTATTAACAACTTCTTGTCGGGTGAAAAGAAGTGTCTCCTTTAACTCGGCCAAGACCATGTTTTTGTCAATGAGCTGGATATTTAAGTCAGAGATTTCCTCACACTTTTGGTTCAATTGTTCAACATAAGATTGTTGTTGTGCTGCATTAAAAGCTAAGCGGTCTTCTATTGAACCATAAAGAGTAGATAGTCCCTGTCTTGCACGATCCATCTCCCCTAGAATAGACGAAAGTCTAGTTTCTAAGCACTGGTTTTTAGACTCTGTAGCCTCTAGTTCCAATTTTAGTGTTTCGTTCGATGACACATCTCTCTTTAATCTCATAATCTCTTCCTCTAATGCCTTAACTATCTCAATCATCTTGTCACTCGTCTCAACACTGTTTTCACAACCATTTGTTACCAAAAGATCCTCATTTTGAGTTTGCTGTTTTAATTCTAAAGATATACAATGTTGTTTAAGTTGATTAAAACGTTTTGCAAGTAAATTGTAAGAATCTTGAAGCTTTAAAAATTTAGCGTTAGACTCGTGACAAGAGTGATTATCTACGTCATTTACAGTATCAACAACATTTACAGAGAGATCATGCACATCATCACATATATTCACAGCATCACATTTATTCATAGTGGATGTAAGCTCATTCAAATAATTAACATTCACAGTAGTAAGCACATCACACAAAATTACTTGGGACAAGAATCGGTCATATTCGGATAAAATCTTTTCCTTTTCAATTAATTGTAGTTCGTAAGCGGTGTCCATTTCATAAAACACTTTTTGAACTTCTTTAATTTCAAAATCGAGATTTTCTGAAAGAGATGCTAATCTTCCTTTTAGATTTTCGACAAAAGGGTTAATCTCATTCTTAAACACCTCGTTCATGTGTTCGAAAGCCCATTCTCCGGCGTTTAGACCATTTGAAGTCGTACATTCCCGGTTGACCTTGTCAAAACTAGCAAAGTATTGATTAATCTCTTGCAAGTTTATCCATACAGTGCTAATAGGTGGAAGATCCTTTGGAATTTCCTTAGGTCCTTCCATTTTGACAAGTGTAGGAAGTGTACTAGGGTTTTCTTCATTTAACATGTAGGTTGGTGTTGTGATGAGATCTTTATTAATATGGAAGCGAATTCTAAAGTCCTTTTTTGCAAACTCCTGATTCATTTTAAAATAATCACACTGGGATATTTTGCAAAGTTGTACGACCGACTCTCATCAACTAGAGCCTTATTCTTGCGATCCTCGAAAATAACAATCGGATCTAAGACCAATCCTAATTTGGTTGCATCATAAAGTCTTAGATTATGGATAAAAGCTTGTCTTGCATATCGTGGGTTAGGGGGAAGGTCTTTTTGACGCGATAAGTTAAAATCTCTAAAAGATGAGTCAAATAAGTGCACTAGTTGAGAGGCAGCGTATTGTCTTAAAAGCAAATAATCTAAACTTTTAATCCTATTAGCCGCATTAATTTCCATTTCATTCTTTTTAGACTCGAGTAATTCAAAATCCGTTTGAAGTTTGTGAAAATTAGTGACCACTAACTCTTTTTCTTTAAGTTCGTTGGAAAGATTTGCTCTTAAGGTTTCAATTTCTTGCAAATGACCCATTTGTTTGTTTCGAAAATGATCATATTCGGGATTTGTTAGAACATTGGACGAAGGAACTAATTCCAAAGTTTGAACATTTTCGTTGCACAAGGCGAGCTCAGCCGACAGATTCTTATTCGTAGCTAGGGTTTCTAAAAGTGCAGTATTTATTTGGCTAAGTAACTTTGTAGAAACCATGACCAAATCTTGTTGAGCAGGAATATGCGTATGCGAAATGGCTCCCGGTTGTAATTCACTCAAAGTCTGGGGACTTTCATTGATATTACTATCATTGATTGTCTCCTCATTTGAAAGACTCACCACCGAAGACTCATTCGGATCAGCACCCTCTTGCCCAACTTGATGTGGTTGAATACTAGTATCAGTGGAATTAGTAAGTACCTCAGATATTTGATCTGACCCAAAGCTAGAGATAGTTGCCATAAGAGCTGCCTGATCAGATTGAAGATCATCACAGTCTGAATCGTAAGCATCCAGATCATCTGCTTGGTATGCTGCATTGTGTGTAGTGAGAACTTCTTGTTCCGCAATCCCTGGATCAGCAAGGAATGCTAGCTCCTCTTCATCAAGTTCCTGTCCTTGTGCTTGAGCGTTTACCAAATAAATCTTCTCTGCAAACCATTGACCATCCCTTCTCCTCTTTGGTTTTATGCAATCCCTAGACATGTGACCTTCTTCCTTACAGTTGCATCATGTAATCATTCTCAACTTACCTGTGGAATTAGCCCGTGGAGCAGTAACCATTGGAGCAGTGTTAACCATTGGAGCAGTGTTGACCAGCATTGGTGGTTGATGTAGTGGGTCTCCCCTGATAAGGTTGAATAGGTTGAACCATTACCCTGCCATTCTCAATGGTAGCTTGTTGTCGAGAATTAGATGAATTCCTTAGCTGATTGTTAGTAGGAGCTGGTCCTCTAAATCCTCGTTTACTCAATGTCCTTGTGAGGTAAGCAGACATGGTGGCTAACACTTCAGCTGGGTCAGTTCCTTGTTTGAATTCAGGAATGGGAACCTCATCATTATCACAATACATTGCTTGGTCTTGTTGAGCGGCATAAGCACTAGAAGGAGTACTTATGTTGTTAGAATAGCTTGATGGATATGCTGCATTTTCTTGATATGGAGAGTATGATGACTGAGCATAGGGTGCAATGCTTGCTGGTGAATATGGGTGAGGTTGTGAAGCATATTGTGATGCTTGTTGTTCTCTTTGAGACAAAGGTGCATTAAACCGATATTGTTGCTGATGTGAGGTGGGTGGTTGAGGTAGAATCGAATATTGGGGGAAGCTTGGAGTCATGTACGGAGATGGATGATAAGCTTGGTGTCCCATGATATAAGGAGTGTTGTTATATGACAAGCTTGGTTGATTTTCCATCAAAGCTAAAGGTTCAGGGTACATACCTCGAGGCATATGGTGCATGATCACGTGTTTCTCATGCTGCTGGAGAAAAGCATAGAGTTGATCCAAATTGCACTTATGCAAATCCCTAGTTAACTTAACATCAGTAATATACTCACCCCATTCAGTTTGAGGTAAAGTATTAAAAAACTTGGTGTTAACCTGGAATGGAGCAATCACGAGATTGTACACATTCAAATCATTCATGAGAGTAGTGAATCTAAAGTAGTAGTCGTGAAGCGTTTCCCCTGGACTGTACGTGAACCTATCAAACAGATCATACAACTGACATTCGCGTTCTTGTTTAGTAAGAGACGTACCTTGTAGCAAAACCTGTAGACGTTCCCATAACTCCTTTGCAATCGTATATTGACTTACCATTCGATAGATGTCATGTGGAAGAGCTTGGAGAATGGTTTGAAGAGCCTTTTCATCTGCATCGGCAATAAGTTGTTGAGCTGGCGTAAGTTCTTCAAACTCCCGTGGTCGAGTCACATTGTTAACAACGATGGTACCATAATCAAGTGGACCATTTAGAATTGACTTGACCATAAGCCTCCCATATGTCGGTTTTCCCTTAGTGTATGACATCATACGGCCTTGCCATGCTTCAAAGACTTCTTTAATGAGCATATGAGGGCGATTATCTGTTCCCGTTATGACAGAAATATCCGTAAGTGATGTCATTTGAGGCATTAATGAACTCGGATTCATTTTAATCACTTTAAAGAATCAAAGATTATTGGTTGATCGAGCAGTGAAGTAAGGTTGTGCGTTGTGCTGTGTTGTGGAAATGAAATGTGTGCAAGAAACCAAGATTAAATCCTCTAAAAAATCGTCGAAAAAACTCGTAAAATATCCCTTGGTTCGGAATAATATCCCTTGACTCGGAATATTTAAGTCGATTCGGAATAAAACTACCTTTATGTGGAAAAAGACCTTGGTTCGGAATAATTACCTTGATTCAGAAAAATCTCTTGATTCGGAATAAGTTGTTGATTCGGAATATCACTGATCCGGAATAATTTGTTGAGCTTGATTCGGAATACCCTTGGTTCGGAATATCACTGATCCGGAATAACTTGGTTCGTTCGGAATATCAATTTATCCGGAATAATTGTTGATTCGGAATAAACTGTTTATCTGGAATATTTGTTTATCCGGAATAACTTGTATATCCGGAATAAACTGGAAAACCAATTCGTGTAATAACAGTCGTATGAAAATCAAGAACAAACCCAGATTTTTTACCAAATTACACGAAAAGTTTTGTGATTTCAACCAAAATAAGTAAAACCAAATACTTATCTACTAATCCCAACAACAAAATCACTAAAAACTTCAAGATTCAAGATAGATTTTCCTAAAAACACGAATAAAATCAAAAACTAAAAAGCAACACAAATCATTACCTTAAATCACCCCATGGCTCTTGATACCAGTTGTAGAATTGTGATAATCTTGCGAATCAATAAGGTGGGTTGATGTTTCTAGAGAGAGAAAGTAGTGAGAGAAAGTGAGAGAAAATGTGTGTTTTATTAATGTAAAAGTGAAACAACCAACACCCCTTTCCATGGTGGAAAGGGGTTTATATACCCAAGTCCTTAATGGACTTGGGCCTCCAACCCATGACAAGCCCATGGGCCGGGTTTACTAACAAAGTAACATAATATTCAACTACGAGCTATTTAATATTTAATAATAACGTGGAGTGACCGATACTTCTAATATACGTTAAAAACGTATTTCTAACAATTATGAATGGAAATGTTTTATTATTAAACGACGCGATTTTTAAGCGTTGTCTATGATGTGAGTAATGTGCTGTCCCGTAACACCAACGAGTCTTCCGTTGTATTGAATTGTGTAAATTTGGGGGATTTACAGTTTGGTACCAGAGCTCTCGTTATAGAGAACGAAAGATTTTTAAAACCAAGGTTTTGAATAAAACATTTCAAAATCTTTTAACTATAAACATTTTTCACAAAATGTCTAAAAAAAAATCTTTTGACTATAAGGTGCCGAAGAATTCCCGAGTTACCGACAAGGCCAAACTGAGAAGTGTTATTTTAATATATATATAACTTGGATTATATATATATGATGTAATTTTATTACATGATTGTTTGATGATTATTTTGATATTTATACGAGGTATTTATACGACGTAGATTGTCACAAGGAACCCTAAATCCCCTAGTAAATCAATCGAAGCTATTCTCGTAGGAATTCTAGCTATCCTAGATCTAAACCAAGTTGTGGATATTTATGATCCCAACAAATGATTGATATTCGTAGAAATTTTGATATTAGTTGATTACGATATTAAAGAAGAATTGGCGAGATTAAATTTGATATCGATGTCATGACGCTCTTTCCTTATAGAGTGGAGTTTGACAAGACGTTACCACCTGGAAAGGTGTCATCTGATTCGTTGTCTTCCAATTCTTAAATTGAAATCGAAAGGGTGAATGTTGCACTTGAGGCTATCATTGGAACCATTACCCAAAAGCCTCATGCCACTAGTACCTTTCCGATAAGTCTAATCGAATGATCGAGTCATTTCATACTAGTGACTCATTTGATAACTATTGATGAAGGAGCTATAGGATTGGAAATTAAGTGTTGTTCATATCGAGCTTTTATTGCCTTATTAAGGTCTAAGAATAAGATTGAAAGTATTGGAAAATGAGGCAGGATATTGAATTGAGTATGAGTTGGTTGAAACTTGAATAAAGTAAAATTTAACTCGTAAGGAATATGAGATTGTTAAGAGGAAGTCATTAAGTCATGTGATTGAAATATAAGGTTTTAATTGATTGTTGATTCGTGTTAAGTGTTGTTCCTAGGCCATTGTCCAATGATGAGGATGCCCAGTGTCCAATAAATAAATTGAAGAAATCTTCTTCTGAATTGGGACCGATGGATCTTTCGGGACATGTGGAACACCTAATGACTCTTGTAGATTAGTATTCATTGTGGTATCTTTTAAAAATCCCTAACTTAACTGAGACATCAGTTGGTAGGATGAGTTCTTGGAATTATATGACATAGTGACACATAATGTGTTACGGTACAATTCTGACTTGTTTGTGATTAGTGAAAAGACTACCTTTGATTGCTAAATTCTACATGTATCGATGTTATCTATCTTTTATCGCTTCATCCTAATGATTGAATTAGTGATGCAACCATTGAACAAGTACTCATCTTGAATTGAGTTACGTTGTGGATTATTCTTTTTGAGTGCCATCGAGGTCATTCACCTCATGATTAATTGTCTAAGCTAATTTCCTATTATATTGTGGTTAGTTCGTAGTAAACAACTCTTCTCACTCTTTTGCAGATCACTCATTGTTTTTTATAAGATAAAACAGTATCCTTTGAGAAAATTGAATTTTCATCACTATATGGATTATTTAAAGTGAGACTTATAAATAATCATTATTGAAATGAAGTTGTTTATAAAACACCTTGGAAAACTTAATTGTTTTCATAACAAATAAAATCTTTGTAAATTTATTATTGATTCTTATTTAAGAGTTAAGCATGAAAATGTTTTTATCATAAACATGATGATAAAATTTTGACGAACTGAGTATTGCATCGTTAATCTTGAAATTGTATATAGTTGCGCGCCTACATACAATTTGGAATGGACCATGCAAGGCTGATTAGTAGTCACCATAAAACTGATTAATAAATACTACATTTTCTTTAAAGATTGTGAAAGATTAAATTTTATGAGATCTGCAAGAAGTGAAAAATAGGGACATAGTGTTAGGGACACCTACCTATGTGCCTGTAGCATCTATTATTCTGAGTCGAATTTACTCATCTGTGGAAATTATCTTATTTGACAATTGACAATTCTTTCTTGTCCAATTCTCCCGTAGTGAGATTCTTAGGAAAAGTATCTGATTGCCGAGTGTTGATACCCGACTGGATGTATCGACGTTCCTATCATTTCTTTTGATTTAATTTCATTTGAATGACCTGGGTAACGATCTGAGGAGCTTTCGAATACGTACTCAAATTATGAATGGGATATATTCATATCCGTTAAATGTTTTCGTCTGTATCTGATTTGAAATTCTCTCCCGTAGATTATGCGTTGACCTTACTCTTTTAAGGTTAGTTATGTCTCCAGATATCCTTGAACTTGTGAAGGATTATGAGTTATTATTAGTCTTTTGAGAAATTCACATCTTATCGACGACAATGAAACTGGAAAGTTAATAGTGCCAGTAGAATGGATTGATTGATTATGACATGACGACATTATCTTAATTGATGGGAACTCGAATAGAATTCCCCTAAATGATAAGATGTTGATTATCAAAAGTGATCTAAATAATTCTTGATGGATGACCATATCCTGCATTTAGACTTGAAATTATACCGTGAATGGTTATGAACTAGTCATAGATCTTGTATTCTAGAAAGAACCTAATATGATTTTATTAAAAGATGTTTCCGTTATCCGAAACTTTAGGAGGTATTTGTTGGCGAATTACCTAGACTTTCGCCATAAAGGCAAGTTGAATTTGGTAATTGATTATATTCTCGGTGCTGCACCTGTGGCGTGTGCACTGTACGTCAGCACCAACTGAATTAAAAGAATTACCGTACAACTAAGAGAGTTGTCGGGGAAAGCTTTTATTCTCTCAAGCTCGTCATCATGAAGAGCTATGGTGTTATCATTCCTTATGTTTACTAATTACCGTGAACTAGGTAAATTGACGATTAAAATCTATATCCACTACCCAAGATGATAGATTGTTCGATCATTTACAAGGTTCTAGTGTATATTCAGGAGATTTGATTCACGGCATGGTTATCATCAAACTTCGCGTCCGCAAGGAAGATTATCTATTCCAATCACTACATCCAGAACTTGTAATGAACATTTTGAGTTTCACGTGGTGTGGTTTGGATTGACTAATACACATGTAGCATCCATAAATTTGGTGAATCACGTGTGTAGGCTGTAATTTTATAAAATTCATGCTCGTGATCATTAAGAACCATCTGTTTGTTTATAAGAATAAGAAGGAGTTAATAATTATTTATAGATTGCCCCGAATTGGCCGAACAATGAAAACTTGTTCCTTGAGTATTTAACATGTGATTAAAGACTTAATCCTTTACATTAATTGACCGTGTGATTAATAAGATAATGGGAGCTATATTGACTTTTCAAAGATTAAAGCCATTAAGACTTTGTGTTTTACCAAAAAGAAAGTGCAAATGTGTTTTGACAAATGTTTTATCGAAAATAACTTTTGAGGGATTATTCCCTTATACCCAGAACATTTAACTAAACTCCTGTTTAGGGGTAAATGTTTGTGTTTACCTCAGGACAACCTAAGAGAGATTGAGGAAACCATTTAAACCATGACTTGAAATTTGAAACGACACTTTTTGCTTTTCAACTAAGAAAATTTTGACCAAAGTATAACAAAAGATTTTTCAAACATTTACGAATCTTATTAATTATTTTCGATAAATCGACAAAAATCGTGTTAATTAAATTCAAATTTGTTTTGAACATTTTTTATAATTGGTCGAACTAAGAAATTTAAACTTTTAACGGTTACGTTTCATAAAAATTGAATATTTATCATTTAATTACTTGAATTATTTATCGACGCTTTAAACGTCAGATTGAGCAAAACTGATAAAAATAATAGTGGAGTTGAAACTAAAACTTAGAAAATATAAAGGAATAATTTCTGAATAAATACGGTCATGATATTTATTTCATCGAGGAAGGTGAATATAATTACTGACACATTATGTAGAAAAGATAAAGAACCAATTAGGACATGTTCCTTAATAATAAAGGTGCAAAATAAATTGTCGAACAATTTAAATATAAACGATATTTGTAAAAAGGATAATATAGATAATGAAAGGGGATTCACGACTAATGTGAACCATTAGATTTGAGAAGCCTATGGCGTTAAATGTATAAAAGGCTACTTGTGGTTGTCTAAATATGGAGGATTGTGAGATATAGTTATGTTGGAATTTTGTAAGTATAAGTATTTTATTCATGTCATTTCTGATTAAAAGTATCTTTGTCTGAAGAAGTTGTACTGATGGAAAATTATGAAGGCAGACATTGCGTCATACATTAGTAAACGTCTAGCTATTGCAAAGGTCATCATCTGAATTTGATTCAATATGGGTCATCGTCGACAGATTGACCAAATCTACTAATATCATTCCTGTTAATGATAGATTCTTGATGAAGAAATTGACTCTTTTGTATTTAAAGGAGTTGTGTAAACATGGTGTCCATGTATCGATCATCTCTATCAAGATCCTCGCTTCGCATTGAATTTCTAGAGATTTGCTCAGAAGTCATTAAGAACGAACCTTGATGAGAGTACTATGTACCACCCCAATCGAAGGGACGAGGTAAAGTAACGATACAAAATACTATAAGTGCTGTTTTATGTTTGAATGATTGACCTTTGGTAATAACTGTAAAATTGTTTTCCTTTGGAGAGATTATCATTGATAATTAGCGTATTAGGATCAAGATCGAATCTTGTGTGGATATATATTAGAGCATCTGTAAGTAGAAGTTGGGATGAAGACATCCGACATACACTCATTGTGAGTTGGACATGTCTTTTAGGTTTAAGGTTTCCTATGATGGCGAACCTAACCATACAAAAAAAACTCGACCCGAGAGACCTGAAATAATTGTTGAAATTAGGATCTGATTATTGACTGCCGGTAGTGGACAGGAGGTTATGTGAATATGAAATGTAGATCTTAAAGTGCCAGATGGGTAGCGAAGTTATGCCAAAATTTTTAACCATGGAAAAATGAATTGATGATCTGAAAGATCATGGGATATAAGTCCCCGTTTTATGGGACCATTGAGATGATGAAAAAGATTGGTTTGAAAGGCATATAGGCTGGATCTACCCTAGGACTTCAAGAGCTGCGTGAATTATGTTTCGTATATCGAACTTGATAAAATGCCTATCAAGTGAAAATCTGACTATTCCTTAATGAAGTTTAGATCGGCGAAAAGTTGCATTCATCAAAAACCCGTGAACATCATGGATAGAGAAAGTAAGTCAACATTAAGCCTGATCTTATTCCCGTAGTTATGTTTGATGAAACTCGCGTATTGTAATGAATTACACTTGTGAGAAAAGACCGAATGTGGAGGAAATACCCACTTGGCTTTAACTCTATAAGAAGCGAGTAGTAAGATAAGATGATCTTTGAGGACAAAGATCCTGTTTAGGGGTAAATGTTGTGACAATCCGTCAATTTATGGTTTATATTTTATTCTAATATTTATTTGAAAACATTATTTTAATGTTATAATATGAACTCACTTATTTTTGGGATGAAATTTGGATTTACGTCTTGAAGTAGCATCGACTACGTCTAAATCGGAGGATTCTACGTTACGTGCTTACGTTTACATACACCGTTTTGGTGACAGTCCGACATTTCAGGAAATAAATTTATCCGTAAATATTATTTTCGGATTTTAACTTTGAGTTGGTTCATAAACTCACAAATTTACGAGAAGAGATTAGGACTTACGATTTTAATTTAACGTCCTTTACGACTAAACCGGAAACCTTAGGATTACGTATTTACGTTTTCGAACTCCGTTTTTGATGAGACAATTTTTATTAGATTCGTTTTGTGCCGTTGATTCATAATTTATAAAAACGTTTTTCGTAAAACGACCCAAGGGCACGCAAATCAAGGAAACTATAATCGAGGAATACCCGTAAATAATTGGGGATGAGACAAAAACAAGTTTTGCCCCACTCCCACACATGGGACGGCCACATTGTGACACCACATTAACTTTGTGTCAAGTTTTACACAAGTTGCTTACACTTGTAAGCATAAGCTTAACAAGTAAGCTACTTGTCCCACTAAACCACAAAACCATCTTAGCTAAACCATTTCCTTCCATTTACACATGCAAAACAACTTGCAAACTCTCTCACCCTCTCATCCTTGCTGTCCCACTTCACCATCCAACACCACCATTTGATCAATTTTCAACCACAATGTTTGATGTTATACACACATATGATGGAAACCTCTTCAAGCTCTATTGATTGGTGGTCATTTTAACATCCAAGGAGAAGTTTTGTTGGTGTCTTGGGGCTGATTTTCCACAAGATGTTCATGAAGATAGGTGATCTTGAAGATGACATTGGTTTATCACAAGTCTTGCCATCAAAATCCAAGCCTTGATCATAACCTACATCATCTTGGTGGTATAAAGATTGTTATCCCCATCCTCTTGTTATTTTGATTATGTAAATATGTATTTTCTTTCTTATTGTATATGTATATGATGGATATATGATGATAAAAATGTTGTGTGGGGATCAAGTGTTGATAAACATGGGTAAAAAGATGAAAAACTATATGTAAAAGTGGTTAATCTTTCTTAATTTAGTAGGTTGTATAAAAAAAGTAAATAACCATATGATGAACTGATAAAATGGTATAGATGAATTGATATACAGTTAGTATTGAGACTTGTACACATGTGAGACTTGTACACATGGACGAATTTTATAAAATACTTAGAGGTTGATTCATCAGTAGCTATAGGAATAAAATGAAGCACATATCATGTATTTTCTGTGATAAATATTTGGGGTTCTATCTCCATGTATAACTCTAGATATGATCATTTTAGTAAACTAGATTTTTAGGACTGATTTTTTGAAATTAATTTAATATTATTATATAAGCACTCAAATAAATATAGTATAAAATGTGAATTAAAACCCACTAACTTATATATTTCATTTATATAAAAATACATAAGGATAAATAAATGGACATTATATACAAATGGTAGTTTGGTAAGTTTTATAAGTTATAAAAACTATATACTAAGTTTTACGTCTTTTCGGCTAAAACCGAAAGATTAACGTTTTTGTTAAATAAAACTTAGACGGTTGGACCCGTCTAATGTAAACTTTTATAAACTCACATACTGATATATAAACATATATAACCAGTAAAAACTGATAAAACCCGAGCTTTACAACATATAGACATTAACGAGCCAAAGTAGCCTTAATGGACAATAAACCCGACTAATTTGGTAAACACTTATAAACTTATTTATTAGGCTTAACCCATTTAGGCCCAACATATAAAGTATAATACTGATAATAAAAGTATAATTGGGCTAATGAATAGTATTGGGCTTATAATAGGCCCATTGGGCTTCAAAATGTAAACAAGTTGAACTAGTATAACTAGTCTTGAAAATTATCAACACATAATACTAAAATGAGTAAATAAGAAGGTATAGACCCACTTGATCATCATCATATATATAAAATCATCATATGTATACATAATTGTTATTTTTATAAAGTCATTGGACAAGAGTCTAAGACGAGTATTATTTGTCTAGGTTTCAATGATTGAACCACGTACCGTACGTCCGAATTGCTGATAACCCGCTTTCCCACATCAACGTGAGTTCATAGCTTCGCACTCGTTTAAATGTTTTTATGAAATATTTTATAAACCCGCGAGGGAGATAACATGTTAGTTTTACTAAAATAGGACACCATTTGTCCCGATTGTTTGTTTATTGATTTGGACCTGAATGATTGTATGACCCGATGTATGATTATATGACCCGATAGATGAAATGAAATGGATTATTAAAGTTAGGTTATGTCACTAAAAGTCCCATTAGCATGAATTGTGAACTACCGGGATTTGGTAGACGCTTATGCATATAATAGTACTATTTGGGGACGATCACCCCAGTTCGCGCCTTGACGGTTGATCCCCGTCGTGCCACATTGATTGGTAAGCGAATTTATGTATGAGAAGATATACACAAGCGTGATTATTATGACGACACGCTAATTTAGATGGGCAAATTGAGTTTCGGGCTAGCTACCCGTTGTTTGGTTTAGTAAGGTAACAATGTCATGCGGCTTATAATAATCCAATTAACGAAATACTGCTATACGCATTGAACAACGATATATTGCCTGACTAGCAATACATGGTCTTATTATTGATATTATGTTCGTGTTTTGGTTTTATATAACCATATTCATATAACGATTTTTATTTAATCTATACAACGTTATAAAACGTATTGTATGATGTTTTTAAAGACAATGGTTCGTATAATGATTTTGAAGGCGAAAGCCTATATTATGATTCTGATAAAGATTTGTATAAAATGTTTTTGGCCTATTTTATGGTCTACTATAAAGATTTGTACAAAAATGATTTTCGGTAATAAGTATATACCGATGATATATTAATGGTTTTATTAAACTCTATGAATTCACTCGGCGTTATCGCTGACCCTTTTCTTTTAACATGTTTTGTCTCAGGTACTTGAAGGTAATTCTCGGGAAGACGACAAGAATTCATGGCCCGTACTTAAATTAAAATTTCCATTCAAATGCTTTGTAAAACCCGTATAAAATACAATGACTTGGGACCTATGTAAATTTTATATTTATGAATGGAAATGTTTTATTATTAAACGACGCGATTTTTAAGCGTTGTCTATGATGTGAGTAATGTGCTATCCCGTAACACCAACGAGTCTTCCGCTGTATTGAATTGTGTAAATTTGGGGGTGTTACAAAAATACTACTTTTGTCACTTGTAACTATGAGATTTGGAGATAAGACATACGGATCAACTATAGCATAGGCTTAAAGGAATTTTTTTATCCAAATAAGCATTAATGGACGAGACATTGAAAAAGCCAAACATTACAATAATAGATGAGATATCAGCTATCCTTAATGAGACGATATCCATCATGCAACAATCATTGGCAATTAATACTCTTATAACGCAACAATCATGGGACTATGCAGCATTTATGGGTCGGAGAAGACAACAGCACATATTCATAGCCATTAATGGTCCAAGATTTATTATACAACAATTATTGGCGATCATCATAACATTTAATGGCAGGAGATTTTAACACAACAATCATTCAAGTAGCAATCATTTATGGAAGAAGTAATGGCAGCCAATTAAATACCATTAATTTTCGAATGTTGACTGGAGCATTTCACAAACTTGCTAACATTTCACACGGATTAAATCATTGGCAATTAATGAATAAGCTTTATTAATCCCCATAAACTACTAAACACCCAATCAAAAGAGGAGGAACACTTCACGTGGATCTAACTTCAACTGGGTATATATCTCTATTTGTTCAGCAAACATTCCACCAACAAAGAGAATGCCATGTCAACTTTTGCTGCTTATCATATCCACGTGGAGCTCTCCTATTGGGGCTGCCACGTCAGTAAAAGTTATCCCCAGGCTTCAACTCTTCTATAAATAGGCTGAATATCTTCTTATTTGAGAAAGCGCAGTAGTTAGGAAAAAAAAAGCTTAGACACGGTAGTTTACAAATTAACTAGTATAGTTTTTCCTCTCAATTTTACTGTATGTTTTCACACACACCAACACATATTGTCAGCTACGTTTAGTAACTGCTTTTTGTATCATTTTTTACCTACACTTTAATGAAAGCAAATTCAACTCCTTCATATTCTGTTCACTCCTAATTGATATTGCACATTAGTGTTGTACATGTTGCTTTTGGAAAGTGGAAGCTTATTGCCTACAATCACTTGAGCTGTTATAAACTTCCATTTAGTTTGGTAGTTTATGGTTGAGTTGTTTGCGATCAGTTGGAGTGGTAGTTGTTCTATTTTCCATAATTTCGGTGGATTACTGTAAAACTAGTATTGTTCGAGTTATTTGAAGCTATCGAGACCAAGGTAGTTGATAAGTAGTTGTAGCGTAGTAATGGAGGTCAAGACGAATATGATTCGATAAGTTGAATAGTCTAAATAACGAGGTTGTGATATCATTTCATAGTTCGTGAAAATTCGACATCGATGACTTACGTTAATGTCATGATCAGTGCTAGATAAATTTGAGGATCAAGTTTGTAGCAGTAAAAGATGAGATTACACGAGATGACTGTAGCTTGCTGAAGATTGATTTAGTTTCGGCAAGTTCTTGATTCCGAGTACTCGGTAAGCTAGTATAGCTGCGTTTGGAGTAGTTACAAGAGTTCGATTTTAAGCTTTCAGTTTTCGGTTTCGTTTCGTTCGTAGCTTGGCTTGGAACATTTGATGAGAATAGTTAAGGATCTCGTTTAGATAAGTTTTACAAAGAGATTCTAAGGAATTTAGCTCTGCAGAGTATGCTTGTTGTTTGTAACAGTAACAATGGTGTAGTTAGATCGAAGTCGATAACTAACTCTCAACATTAGTGAACTCTATTTTTGATGTGATGAGGGTATTGGAGAATTGCTGAGGTTAAAGCTAATGGACTTCTATCTGTGGTGACTTTCGAGTGTTATCAGTTTCTAGTTAGTTCAGTCCTAAGTTTCGACAGATTTGGTGCATTATCGATATCGGTTCAAGATTGCTTCGTGGTGCAGTTTTCGGATAGATCATGGAGTTTGACTCAATCTAGCTCAGCGCTACGCTTCGGCATCAATGGTTTAGTCGACAAACAAAATGGTTAAGCTCTCCTTTTATTTTTCTGCAAATTGCTAGAATAATTTTAATATATCTGTTTTAGTTGGAAGTTTTACTTGAATAGTGTTCAATTCAATCTGTTACAAGTTTGTGTGAATGCATTATTCTCATGCAAATGAACTATTATTCTGTTTCTATGCTGTTGGGCTAACAAAATCTTTTGGGCTAGTGGACTAAGCAAAATTTCCCTTAAATTTTCAAATAATAGTTCATTTATTTTACTTGTAGATTTTATAAAAAAATTACACTTTTTAATTTTGTAAAAATTAGGGTTGGTTACTTTTTGTAAAATTTAAACTTAATAAGATTTTTAAATTTTTACTTTTTATAAAAATTGTAGTTTAAAATTGGTAGAATTTTATAAAAAAAATTAGTTGGTAAAAGTAAGTCACAAGTTTATAAAAAAGTTAGTTTGATTTTGATAAAAAAAAGTTAGTTGTAACTTTGTTCCATTTAGTTACATTTTTAGTTGGTCAATTTGTTAATCTTGTTAGAAAATTTATTAGTTTGTTTTTGGTTGTACTTTGTGTATTATTTGTTGTAATTGCAATATATTTTAGATTAGTACATATACGTAGTATCGATAATATTTTTACATTTTTGTTTGCTCTTTGCTAAATAGAAATAGATTCCAAACAAGCTATTAATACCAAAAACAATTAAGTCAAACTTGGTAACTTGAGATCAATTCGATAAGACCGAGAGAAAACGAACTAAAAAGTGAAATATTAAATGGCGCCGTTGCCGGTTCTTTTCGTGAAGATTGACAGTTTCTAGTGAGACATATTGGATTTTGGGATCCGTTTACTTTGTGAACGTTATTTATTTTGCTAAATCAAAAACATAAAACATCAAATAAATCAAAAAGATAAAAATAAAAAAATAAAGAAAATCACAAAATCAATTCTTTCCTAAGAATTGAACCAAAAAATAAAAAAAATCAAAAAGTAATCTTTTTGCTAAAAGATTACACCAAAAATATATTGTATATATTGTTTTCACTCGTTTTTACGTACATGCTATATTTTCTTAAAAAATCCAATAAATACAAAAATATTTTTGATATATTATTATATGTAAATACATATACGTAGATACGAACAACCAATCCACCTACTTCCATAAGTATTGCTTTTGCAATACACCGTATTTGGGGGCGTTTCGGTCCTAAGTACGTGTATCGATCAAAGTTAATTAAGGCACAATAGATAAATACCATAATCTACTTGAACTTGAGAAAGAGGCCACTGTGTGGGGGATATAAGGAGAGTGTATTACACATTCTAAAGAAGCAGGCTCTTAAGTGCTATGCGCCTCCTCGTTTCTCCGCTTTCTTGTGGGTCTTTCAAGGGTGATAGTAGTGAGTGGTGTGCCACTGAATTAGTACTACATATCTATATATTTTCTTGTGGATGTTAATTATTACACCTCGAGAGAGATAATCTCTTCTCTCTTAAAGTCGATCGAGAGCTCCTCTCTCACTCCTCGAGTTTACTTACACGTGTACTCGCACACGTGTAAACATACCGATTTGTGTACTTCATCCTCCCATGAGGAAGAAAAAGAACAAAGCCGTCCATCAAGCCAATCACGACCATCGCGCTTTCGACACCGCTATTGTAGCCATGGATCAACGTCCCATTATCGAGATTCTTGAATCCAACGTGGATGGGAATGCGGACGCCATAGTCATTCCTGAGATAGCCGCTAATAACTTTGAACTTAACACACACCTCGTTCAAATGGTTTCCACTATACCTTTCTTAGGCCGACCTATGGATGACCCCCATGATCATATCAAGAGATTCTTATCCATTAATAACACTGTCAAGTATAATGGGGTGCCTCAAGAGGTGGTTAGGTTGATCTTATTCTCTTTCTCTTTGGAGGGAAATGCTAGGAATTGGCTAGATAGGCAACCCTCAAATAGCATTTTCACTTGGGATGACTTAAAGAAGAAATTTGTGAACAAGTTCTGTCTACCCTCACGAACCACCGCATTAAGGAATAAAATCATAGGTTTTCAATAAAAGAAAGATCAAACCTTTGGTGAGGCTTGGGATGATTTAAAAGAGTTGTTAACAAAGTGCCCTAACCACGGTTTTAACCAAGTCTACCAAATCAATACTTTTTACAATAGTTTGAGACCACACCATCAAGATTCCCTTAACTCAGTCGCAGGTGGAAACATTCTTGCTAAGTCTATCCAAGAGGCATGGGATATCATTGAAACAAAATATATGGTTCAAACAAATAGAGAGAGAGATGGGGTGGTCTATGTTTTTTCAAGAGAGTGCTCATACATCAATTGATAATCAACTCCTCAAGAATCACAATGAAATACTTCAAGCACTTAACAAGACTCAAAGATGAATCAAGAGATATTTCAAGCCCTTATAAAAGTGTCCTTGAAAAATTCTTCTTCCAATGATGTTAATGCCATTACCCTAAGTTGTGAGACATGTGGCGGACCTCACTCATATTTACAATGTGATAAAGTTCAAAACTTTCAAGGTGAATGTTATGCTTATCAAGATGAACAAAGAGAGCATTTTAAACCTAACATCAACCCTAACCATCTCTCTTACAAGTCTAACAATTACCTTGCTCCACCCGATTTCCCACCCCATCAACCCACCCAAAACCAAACAAACCCTCCATAATTGCTTCAAAGAAATCAAGGGATAAGGGGAAATTACCAAGGACACAACAACAATAGAGCACCCAATAACTTTCAAAACCAAGGAAACAACTTTCATAGCAATAACCAAGGGTTTTACAATCAACCTCCACCTTTCCAACAACAAGGATTTCAAGGAAATGGGCCAAATGAGTTTAGTACCATTGAGCTTCTTCATAAGATGAACCAAGACAATGAAAGGAGATATAAAGATAATGAAAGAAGGATCCATGAGAGTGAAAGCAGAACACAAGATCAATTAAGAGCTATGCAAGAGGAAACAAAAAAGAGGTTTATGATGCTCTTAAATTAAATATCACAAGGTGCTTTACCCTCCAACACTCAAACCAATCCAAGGGCTAATGTAAATGCAATTACTATAAGGAGTGGGAATACAACCATTGATCCTTCCTACACCTCCTTTGGTAACTCCTACTACGGTTTCTCCTTATGATAAGCCTTCACCTTCTAAGCCTACACCTTCTAGTTCTACACCTTCCAATCCTACCACTACTAATACTTCACTTTACACACCTATCATTGAAGAAACACCAAAAGAGAGTCCTTCAACAACTACCACTCAACCTTTACCAAAACCAAATCTTTCATATCCTTCTAGATTGAGAAACGAGAAAGTTAAGAACAAAGATGATATACAAGTGTCCAACTTCTTGAGGATGTTTAAGCAATTGAATATCAATATATCTTTTGCGGAGGCCTTAGCTCATATGCCTAAGTTTGCCAAGATGTTTAAGGACCTTCTCTCTAACAAAGAAAATTGATTGATAAGCCTAACACTTCATTGAACGAAAATTGTTCCGCGGTGTTGTTGAAGACTTTACCTATCAAACTTGGAGATCCGAGCCGGATTTTTATTCCTTGTAATTTCCTGGGGTTTGAGAATTGCATGGCACTTGCGGATCTTGGTGTAAGCATAAATTTAATGCCTTTGTCGGTTTGGAAACAACTCTCTCTTCCCAAGCTTACTCCTACTAGGATGACCCTTGAGTTAGCAAATCATTCAATAGCTTATCCGGTAGGGATTGCGGAGGATGTGTTTGTAGGAGTTGATAAATTCACATTCCTCGTGGATTTTGTAGTTGTTGACTATGACATGGACCCTAGAGTTCCTCTCATTGTAGGAAGGCCTTTCTTAGGGACCGTTCGCACTCTTATTGATGTGGCGGAAGGTAAACTAATTATGAGGGTAGAGGATGAGTTAGTTGCGCTTAAGATGGGAAAAGTCATTAAGAAATGTCAAGGTTGTGAAACCGTTAATCATATTGATGTTCTTGATTAGGTGGTCAATCATATTGATGATGTAGGGGTGAATAACATGGATATTCTTGATAAAGTTTGTCATGAATACTTTCATGAAGCTTGTCAAAGTGGGAATTATGAGATTCCCCATGTTGATACCATAGCCTCTATTACTTCTTCATTGAATGTTTTTGAAACTCAAGAGTTTAACATTGATGATTTTGTGATACATTCAAACCCTATTTTTCAAACATCACTTGATAATCCAATTTTCAATGACAATGAGGAAGTTAATGATGATTATAGTGATGAGCTTTCTATACCCTTAAGGTCTATGACTCATAGCATCTCTACGAGTGATCCTCCTATACTTGAGCCTCATATTGACTCTTATTGTCATACCTATCCGCCGGTGGATTTGGTTATTCTTGAGGAGGATCCTCCTCCTTTAGAAAATGATATTGATTTAGAGGATATTACGTTTGGTGAGGATTTAGACACATTTCTAAATACCAACTTTCCTATTGAGGATGAGTTTTCCCATGATTCCATTGAGTCATTTGTCTCTTCATTGAGTTTGGATGAGGACGACTCTCCTACCTGACTTAGATGATGACTTTTATCCTAATTTGGACCTTAATGAAAAATTTTCAAAAGGAAAAGAAAAGGAAGACCCGAAGGTTCATACTACTTGTGTTTTAACACCTCTTTTTCAACCTTCGCTGTCTAATGATATGAATTTTATAAGGAGGAGTGTTCTAAGGGAAACACTTCTTTGACTTGTCATTTTCCTCTAAAGGAAAAGGTTTTTGATCCTGGTATAAACATTTTTTAGCTATCTCGGTATCCATCAGAGGAAAGAAAAGGAAAATTTTTGGGGAAAATGGGATCTTTACCTTCTTATCAAACCTTTCATTGTGACCATCGTTTGCTTAAGGGAACCTCGACTATGTTACCCTGGTTTGTGATTCCGACCTTGGGATTGAGCTATTATTGGGATGAAAATCATGTATTTGACCCTGGTGGAATTTCTTCGAGGTTTCCCTTTATGGGCATGACTTTTCACCTTAGCATTGAATAACTAGGTTAGAAAAAATAGAGTAGATCTAAATAGGTTAGGTTTAATAAGAGGGTGTTATAGTAGAGTTGAAGTGGAGGGGTGGCCTTTCTTCGTCTTTTGGTGTTTGTTTCTAGGGTTGCTCTCTCTCATTTCATTTGGAGCTTATGGAGGAGGCCCGTGTATCCGGTTCACTTCGATGAGTTTTTGCTATTGTGATATTCAAAACATTGTGCTTAAAATGAATTCACTTTAGTTGTCTCTTCCTTAGATCGAGTTAAACAAAGTAATCAATGTCATAAGTGTAGGGGAGTTTACTCTAATACTCTTAAACATTGCGGACAATGTTTATCTTTAGTGTAGGGGAGACTTCTATCGAAGTGACCTTGCCTAGACCATTGCCCTTGACTTCATGATAATTGGGAAAATAAAAATTTTCAACATTTTTCAATTTTTTGATCTACTTTGGCCACAAAAATATGCATTCATAATTTTTGCATTAATCATTTTTCATTTGCATAACACATTTGCATTGTATAAAGTCCTTCTTTTATTTTTCATCAAAAATATATAAAAAGAAAAAAATATAATAAAGGATATGGTTTTTGCTTGTTTAGACTTCTTTGACATATTAGGCCCGCCATGAATATTTTGACTCAACCCGAGTTTGCTGTTCAAGCTTACTCTAGCTAGTATCCTTAACCATGTAGATCGTTATTGGTTTATTAGGCTAAGCATCCACTAGTCTCATTATATCAGATGTTAAACTGTGGAGAACGAGAGATGATTGAGTTTGAAGTAAGTGTAAAGGGCTAGATAAACCTCATATTAATTAATTGTGGCTTTTATATCCCCTTTCGTAACCTTTACTTTCTTGTTAACGCATGTATATATGTTAAAAAATAATCAAGAACGGTTTTAATTGGTTTGTAGTCTCTTATGCATTTTTGACTAATCATTCGTGGTTGGTATAAGTACGTCTTAAGATTCTAAGTTAGAACGTTTTATGTGTACTAGACTTATGTCATGCTTAATACTTAGCGGGTGTATTTCCTTTTATTCTTTTCAACATTCTTTGTGAGGAATAAAGAAAAATAAGAGTGGCTTATGAAAAAAATATGAGTGGCTAGAAGAGAAAAAAATAAAAAGAAAAAAATAATAATTATACAAGACTCCCAAGAGGGGCAATGAAGTGTTAATTATAGTAGCTATTGAATTCCAATATTACTCTCAAAAGGGTTGCGGGGATTTAATAGTTGCTCCAATCCAATATTACCTTGACGGGTTGCGAGATTGAAGATCCAAGGTCTCAAAAGGGCGGCAGATATAAATTATTGCGTGAGTTTTATTTTTCTTTCCTTAGCGAGTGTGTAGCTACTTATTAATGCATGACATAAGGCTCTTACATATAAGGCGAATGACTTATTATTTTGGGTCAGACTTATATCAATTGTGGGCGGTTTTTCGAGTAATGGATAAGATGGTTACTTAGGATTAAAGCCGTGCTTCCTTATTTTGTGATTTTACACATCTTATATTTCACGCTTTAAATAATGACAAATTTGCCCAAAATAAATTTGCTCAATTAATAACCGGTCTTAGAGGCATAATAAGTGGGGGTATAATAGTAAAACAATTCATTTGTATCAATAAGTCGATGCACTTTCACTTATGGATAACAATGATCTTGTTTTTAAGCTTGGAATGGGGAAAGTGAAACTTGAGGATGATAAGTGTTCATGGTACCAAAGCCTAATTAGAGTCTTTGATTTCTATATGAGTTATTTCCATCAAAATCATTTCAAGAAAAATCCAAAAATATATAAATAGATTGCTTTCCTTGCATTGCATTGTAAGTATTCAAAATCATGCATCATGTAGAGTTTATTAAATCATAAAATGGCCAATATGGATTAATTATTCGAAAATGTACTCTAGAGCTTTAAAATACTGCATTGCATGAGATCATCGCAATGGTCAAGTGAAGGGGAGTTGATAAGTATGAAAACACTCATCAGTTATAACCCAAAAAACACTTAAAACACGGCAAATAATATCAGTTTATATCTTATAAAATCATAATTACGCGGGTATTTTATGTTTATGTGTTTTCAGGTAAAAAAGATACATTATGAAGCAAACACTCGTTTTCTCAGGATTTATCTGACAAAAGACGAAGAAAATGACAAAAGAAGCCAATAATGACCAAAGATACAAGATACGTGAAGATCTAGGGCCAATGATGATATTTGATGAAGCTCTGAGGACTACTTTTGTTCTTTTAATGAAGATTGAGAGGGATCATTTTTGCCAAAGATGGGAAGTAAAATACTACTTTTGTCACTTGTAACTATCTGATTTGGAGATGAGACATAAGGATCAACTATAGCATGGGCTTAAAGGCATTTTTTATCCAAATAAGCATTAATGGACGAGACTTTGACAAAGCCAAACATTAAAATAATAGCCGAGATATTAGCTATCCTTAATGAGACGATATCTATCATGCAACAATCATTGGCAATTAATACTCTTAAAACGTAGAAATCATGGGACTATGCAGCATTTATGGGTCAGAGAAGAAAACAGCACATATTCATAGCCATTAATGGTCCGAGATTTATTATACAACAATTATTGGTGATCATTATAGCATTTAATGGCAGGAGCTTTTAACACAACAATCATTCAAGTAGAAATCATTTATGGAAGAAGTAATGGCAGCCAATTAAATACCATTAATTTCCGAATGTTGACTGAAACATTTTACAAACTTGCTAACATTTCACACGGATTAAATCATTGGAAATTATTGAATAAGATTTATTAATCTCCATAAACTACTAAACACCCAATCAAAAGAGGAGGAACACTTCACGTGGATCTAACTTCAACTGGGTATATATCTCTATTTGTTCAGCAAACATTCCACCAACGAAGAGAATGCCATGTCAACTTTTGCTGCTTTGCATATCCACGTGGAGCTCTCCTATTGGGGCTGCCATGTCAGTAAAAGTTATCCCCAGGCTTCTACTCTTCTATAAATAGGCTGAATATCTTCTTATTTGAGAGGGTGCAGTAGTTAAGAAAAAAATAGCTTACACAAAGAATTTTACAAATTAACTAGTATAGTTTTTCCTCTCAATTTCACTGTGTGTTTTCACACACACCAACACATATTGTCAGTTACGTTTAGTAACTGATTTTTGTATCATTTTTTACCTACACTCTAATGAAAGCAAATTCAACTTCTTCATATTCTGTTCACAAACATTAGATATTGCACATTACTGTTGTCCATGTTGCTTATAGAAAGTGGAAGCTTATTGCCTACGATCACTTGAGATGTTATAAAATTCCATTTAGTTTGTTAGTTTATGATTGAGTTGTTTGCGATCATTTGGAGTGGTAGTTGTTCTAATTTCCATAATTTTGGTGGATTACTGTAAATATTGTACCGTTCAAGTTATTTGAAGCGATCGAGACCAAGGTAATTGATAAGTAGTTGTAGCGTAGTAATGAAGGTCAAGACTAAGATGATTCGATAAGTTGAATAGTCTAAATAACGTGGCTGTGCTATCAATTCATAGTTCGTGAAGATTCGACATCGACGACTTACGTCAATGTCATGATCAGTGCTAGATAAACATGACGATCAAGTTTGTAGCAGTAAAAGATGATATTACACGAGATGACTGTAGCTTGTTGAAGATTGATTTAGTTTCGACAAGTTCTTGATTCCGAGTATTCGGTAAGCTGGTATAGCTTCGTTTGGAGTAGTTACAAGAGTTCGATTTTAAGCTTTTAGTTTTCGGTTTCGTTTCGTTCGAATCTTAGCTTGGAACTTTTGATGAGAATAGTTAAGGATCTCTTTTAGATTAGTTTTACAAAGAGATTCGAAGGAATTTAGCTTTGCAGAGTATGCTTGCTGTTTGTAACAGTAACAATGGTGTAGTTAGATCGAAGTCGATAACTAACTCTCAACATTAGTGAACTCTATTTTTGATGTGATGAGGGTATTGGAGAATTGTTGAGGTTAAATCTAATGAACTTCTATCTGTGGTGACTTTCGAGTGTAATCAGTTTCTAGTTAGTTCAGTCCCAAGTTTTGACAGATTTGGGGCATTATCGATATCGGTTCAAGATTGGTTCGTGGTGCAGTTTTCGGATAGATCGTGGAGTTTGACTCAATCTAGCTCAGCGCTACGCTTCGGCATCAATGGTTTAGTCAACAAACAAAATGGTTAAGCTCTCCTTTTGTTTTTTTGCAAATTGCTAGAATAATTTTTATATAACTGTTTTAGTTGGAAGTTTTACTTGAATAGTGTTCAATCCAATCTGTTACAAGTTTGTGTGAATGCATTATTCTCATGCAAATGAACTATTATTCTGTTTTTATACTGTTAGGCTAACGAAATCTTTTGGGCCAGTGGACTAAGAAAAATTTCCCTTAAATTTTCAAATAATAGTTCATTTATTTTACTTGTAGATTTTATAAAAAAATTACATTTTTTACTTTTGTAAAAATTAGGGTTGGTTACTTTTTGTAAAATTTAGACTTAATAAGATTTTAAAATTTTTACGTTTTATAAAAATTGTTAGTTTAAAAATCGGTAGAATTTTATAACAAAATTAGTTGGTAAAAGTAAGTCACAAGTTAATAAAAAAGTTAGTTAGATTTTGATAAAAAGTTAGTTGTAACTTTGTTCCATTTATTTACATTTTTAGTTGGTCAATTTGTTAATCTTGTTAGAAAATTTGTTAGTTGGTTATTAGTTTGTTTTTAGTTGAACTTTGTACATTATTTGTTGTAATTGCAATATGTTTTAGATTAGTACATATACGTAGTAGCGATAATATTTTTACATTTTTGCTTGCTCTTTGCCAAATAGAAATAGATTCCAAACAAGCTATTAATACCAAAAATAATTAAGTCAAACTTGGTAACTTGAGATCAATTCGATAAGACCGAGAGAAAACGAATGAAAAAGACAAATATTAACAACCAAGGATGACGAACTTTACTCTATGAGACATTCACTTGTTTCTATTTATTGACCCTAAAAGTCACATTCACGTGATGAAAATCATACATAATGTCTTTAACACATCGTAGTAGTAGTCGTATAGCAAGTTTAATTTTCAATAAGGTTCATAAAAGTTAATTTTGGAGATGCTTAGACACTTTATTCTAGCATTGCGTGAGGGCACGACAATGGTTTAGTATGGGGGAATGATGAGATGGAATTTATACATGATCTCATCGTTCTTCTTGGGCTTTAAATGTATAAAATGTCATAAAAATACCATATATTATGCTTGTGTTTGTTACTTGTGTATTTTAGGTATGGATATCATGAAAAAGACAAAAGATCACAAGAAACAAGGAAAAACGAACACGAGAAACGAAGCCGCACAATGAACCGCACTCTAGTTATGATTTTCCAAAGAAAAGTCCTTGAAGTATTGAAGATGTTCAAGAATGATCCCTTATCAATGAAGAAATGACACTTAATACCCTTGTATATTCATAATTACAAGTTTGGGCCGATATCTTTGTCAAAACTACAAAAAGGTCCCTCAACTTTTAAGAATTGATAAGTTTAGTCCCTCATAAATGAAGAATTGTCAATATTGGTCCTCCTCAAAGTCAAACATACTAAGAAGACCTTAAAGATCCAAGAATGTACAAGTTTAGTCCTTTCAATATCCAAAAATGTCAAAACAAGCCCTTGAAATCCCTTTTGTAAAGTTTTTGTGTCAAAAGTGTGAAAAACAAAACTTCAAAACAAAGGGAAATATGTTTTGTGGCTGAACAAACATGTTATACATATTTCACCAAAGAACAAGGACCAAACTTGCCCAAAGCCAAACTTTAAATCCTAAAAACACGCGGGTAACAATTATTGTGGAGATTCAACTATGTTACTGTTCATGAATTTACCCAGGCACTAAAAAGATCAAAACAAAAGGGGAAACAACAATTGACCATTCCCACGCTTGATTCACCTCACCCCAAACTCCTTGACACAATCAAATCACAAAACCCACTACCCAGTCTACCCCACACTCCCTCCCCTGCACCACTCATGAGACGACAAGTGTCTTAGGAATGACAGCTTAGCAAGATCAATGGACCACAATCACTACTTGTTCTATAAGGATGGAATGAATGATTTTGATCACATATGAAAGATTGCAACACCAAAAACGTCTAGAAGACTAAAGGGGCATTTCCTGGAATTTCTAGGATTAAGGTTTATGTATTTTCCTTTCTAGAATCGTCTATTGCAATCTATAAATAGAGCCCTCAAGTTGTGAGTGAGCCTTTGTTCCAGATTTACAAAAATTCTTGTAATTCCTTTTATCTTAATAAAATTGGTAGTTATTCAAAAAGTTGAAATTTCGTTTTGTTATTTAAAGTTGGTATTGGTTTTATGCAAATCTGAGTTCCATATTGTTCACTTGTTCAAATTTAAGGAAGGTTTTAAGATAGAAAATCTTTTGGTTTCAAATATTGTGGTTATTTTTTTAGATCCTTGGTTGTTAGAAACCCCTTAATAGCTTTAGACCATATCCTTTGAAGTTGATCATAAACACCCTCAATCCTTGGATCAGGGTGTGTTGTGAACCTTCAGGTTTTGGTTCATCAGCTTGTGAGGTTCTTCAAAACTCCAAGTTTTGTTTCCTGTTTCATACCTCACTATTATACCCTTGTGTTTTGTTCCTTGTTTGATCTTAGTAGGTATTAAGGAAGCTTGTGGTTGTTGTAGCTACCACATAAGCTCAAAACAGTCCAAGGTGTGGATTGTACATCTTGGAGGTTTGATTTTCAAACTCCCTTTTATTTTTCTGTCATAATATTTGATTAGTATGTGATTTGAATATTTATAGGTTGATTGCTTGTATTTGTGTTGAAATCTGTTTATTACAGCTTATTAGACCATAATCCACCTAGAACTTGTTAAGTTTATAAGATTAAAACCAGATCTTCTTAAAAGGGGTGGCTTAAGGGGTGTTTGTTTTAACAGGTTCATAGGCCTTAGGGCCTTTGGGCTTGAGTTCTTGGTGTTATTGGTTGATTGTTATCTGTTTTTAAGATTTGGTAGGATAGTGGTAAAGTCTAAAACAAAAGAGATAAAAAATTGTAGGTTGCTAGTTTTTGCATACATTTTTGTGTTAATCATATCAGTAAGATTCTGGTTATTCATTTGTTTGATTCATGCTCTGAAAATTGGTATGCTAGTAGTTCTAGTGGTTGTGTAACTCTGTATAATCTGGTTGTGAATTTTGGTAGCTTATTAAAGTTTTTACAGCTTATTGATTTTCACTGATTGGTCAAGTATATCAGCTATTGTACCATTGTCTGCATGCTTTTTGATTTGGCTGTTTAAGTGCTTATTTGTGTTTGAACTTGTCTTATTTTTGTTTCTCTTGACTCCCACTAAGCCAAAGCTTATTGGGGTGCCTTTGTCTCCAAAAATAACAACCAAACAAGGCTTGAAATCAAGCCAAAAAGTACATGCTTAAGCATCAGTAGGAACTCCTTTCCCACTGACACTACCCACTGGTAGTGTTAATTCTATTTCAGCTTATTGCTTATTCATTCAAACTTATTTCTTTTTGCAACAACTTTTGTTTTGTAATAGGTCTCACTTATTTCATCTTATAAGCTAGTCTTGGAGTTTGTAGCTCTTAGTTTTAAGGTCCGACTAGAAAACAAACTTATTTAACTTTTTCAAAAGTGCTTATCGGCTTAGTCACTTTATTTGCCTTAGCTTATTGGGTGTTTTATGATTTATTTGTCTTAATTAAGTCATTTAGAGTCTTTTGCAAGTTAAATCAAGTTCTGAAGAGGTCTAATTCTCTAAAACGACTATTTCGTAGTTTAGTAGAAAAATAGTTTGCTTATTTTTGGCTTATTCTTTGAGCTTTTTCAAAAGTTCTTTTTACAAATATCTTTATAATCTCAAGAGTAGGATGTGTGTTGAATTAGAGCTTATGGCATTAGCTTATAGCTTAATGGGCTTATTGGCCATTTAAGAATAAGCTGTGTGGCAATTAAGTTATGATAAGCTCACTTTTAGCTTTTGGGCCTTTAAGTTTTTTGTTTAAAATTAAATTTTAAACTAGACTAGAGTTTTTGGGCTAACTTGGTTCACTTTTTATTATTGGGCCTAAAAGCCCATTTGATTTGGACTATTTTTGTTTTTAGCCCATTTGGGGGCCCAATAAGGGTATTTTGGTAATTTCAACTTCATTTTCTGTTTAATTAGGTTAAAATAAACTATTTTGCAATTTTTTAGTATTTTTATAAATTTTTGACTTTTAATATTATTTTAATATTTAATTTTAGTTTTTAGTTATTTTTAATAGATTTAATAGTTCTAAAATTCTGGAAAAATACTTTTTAGTTGTATTAAGTCATATTTAAAGTTTACAAGTAGAAAAATCTTTATTTGGGATTTTTATTAATTTATTTGATTTTTAGGGCTTTAATTAGCATTAAAAAATGAAATATTAATTATTAAATGGTCTAAAAAAGTTTTGATCATTTGTAAAAGCTAATTGGATTTTTAGGAATTTTTGGTAATTTTTGGGAATTTTTAGTGCAAGTTTTAATTTTGTCTATTTTACGATTTTACGTTTTGTACGTCTTAATGTAATTTTCTCGACTCCGTCATTTTCTTTGCTCACCTTTTCTTTCTTCAAATATTAATCCAAAATAATACAAATTTTTCACACACAATCAACCACCTTTGGAAACGAACTTATCAAAGGGTCATTAGTGATTGATTTTCATAAATCGACACTTAATACTTATCGCTTTTACGTTGTTTTTCCTAAAACACGTAAGTTTACCACAATTAGTAAGCATGTCAATGTTTGTGATTTCAGAGGGATTTCTTCTGTTCAGCCTTGTCATGCAAAAATTTTCATACAACATTTTTCTTTTGAAAATGTTTTCAACCTCAGGCTTCCTAAGTTCTTCATACAAGCTTAGCTTTAGATTTCTGATTTTCTCAACTTCGTTTAATCTGAACACATTATCAATTTCTTCTTGAGTGGAAAGTCCAGCCTTGATCATTCTTTCATTCATGGTGGAATCACCTTTTTCCTTAGGTTGGATAGGAGGTGAACCATCATCTGTCATGTCATCGCTGGTGGTAAGACCATCAATATGATTGTCCTTAGCTGAAGACTCTCCCTTAGTCTTAGCTGGGCTCTTTTCAGCAAATGGTGACTCATAGACTATTGGTTGTTTATGAGCCTTCTTCTGTGCATGTCTTTGAAATAAATGTTGAATAGTATTTTTCTCCCCCTCAGCAGAAGATTTCCCAACAACTTCTGTTGATTCACCATGAGGGAGGAAAGCAGCAATAGAGTCTAAGGAAGAGGTTACCTTGGCCAGCATTGCTGGAACATGTTCAAGAGCATTCAGTTTTTGTTGAACTTATTTAGAGATGGTCAACTTTTGTTGCTCTAGCAAGGCTACTCTATCCTTGATCTTGGACACAGAGTCACACAAATCATTTAGCTGACCAGGAACAGGTGTAAACTCTGGTGGAAACTCCATAGAAGCACCATTGATGGATTCCATGAGTGATGATATTTCTTGCTTCAGAGAGGTGATGGTGACCACCTCTTGTACCATAGGCTTCAAAGCAGCAAACAAAACATCCTTAATTTGTTCAGCAGTAGGGGAGTTGGTCTTGCTTCAATTATGGCCATTTTAGCATCAGCAATGACCTTATCTACTTTGAGCTTTTCCACCTGTGATTGAAGAACCAACACTTGACTGGTCAGTTCTTTTACCTGAAGAGTCCTAAGAGAGGGTGGCTTAGGAGTTTGTTCAGCAGTATTAATAATTTCTTTTTAAGTCCGTTTATCTCTCGGTATCTTTACGAATTGATCAATCAATATCAATCAAGTCACTTAATTGTTCTTGGTATTTTATTGTAAAGATTTTGGTAATCTATTTCTACTTTCCACAAAACCGTCAAAAAGGTAAAAATATTATCGTCTACGTAACCGTATTATGCTAAAAACAAGTTGCACATACCATTTGATAAGCACAAAGTACAAGCTAACAATGCACAACAATAACTAAATACCAAAATGTAAAGTGTATAAAAGTATAAGTGCTAAAAATGTAAATTTGAAAACTTAAAGGACTGAAAATGTAAATTGTGTAAACTCATTGCCAAAAGTAACAACTTTAACAAACTTGAAACTGAAAATAACAAACCTAACCATATCCAAGGACTAAACAGCAAACCCTAGAAACTTGTAACTAATTTCCAACAATCTAGCAAGTAAACAAATTCCAGGGACTAATTTGCAATTAGTGAAAGATTTTAATTAAAAAAACGGGCTTAACAAGTTCTAAGCTATAACTTGAGTTCTAGTGGACCAAATAAGCTCAAATCAGTTTCAAAAGATTCAGGATGAAAAATTAGCTAGGGAATGTCAAGGAAATAAGTTGAAACTTGCTAAATTTCAAATAAGCATTTTCAATAAGCCAAGTTTTAAGAGTTAAGCACTTCTAGATAAGCACTTGGTCTGAATTTCACAAGAAACATTCATAAGCTCAAAATATTGACACATGTCCAAGAACATCCAATTTTCATCCACAAAATAAGCCTGAATATGAAATAAGCTCAAACCGGCTTATGTTGACCAAGTTTGACTTGCGTTGACCAAAGTTTCACCAAGTTCAAATCTGATTTTTATCACTTTTACAACTGATTTGTGAAATAAAATGGCTATATTTATGAAGAGAATCAATGAGAAACGAAAATAGCTCTTGGTAGATTTGCTTATTTATCATAGAGACTTTTAGAGAGCTCTAGCTTATTCTATAGTGCAAACTAGACCTAAAGGCTTATCAATCTTGAAAGCCTGGATGTTAAGCTTTCTAATTAACCAAAAATCAAGTCCTAACTCCAAGAATTGAGCTTCTTATGATTGTATGAAAGTAGGTTGTTTAAGCTTAGAAAACTGCCCCAAAGATTTTTAGAGTCATTTGCCTGTTTGACTATGTGTTTGACTATGAAACTTTGCACAAATGCTTTTTACCAGTTAATGAGTGTATAACAACAAGTATCTCTCAAAACCAATGGCTGAATCAACATATTTAAACTAAGCCAAACACCACTTATTGGACTGAAACAAGATTTAAGACAGTGCAAACAAGTTAAAGCTAATAGAACTAAACTACAAACTAGCAAAGCATATCAGATAGATCAAATGAAGCAAGTAGCAAGCAAAACAAGCAAGATTACACTAGTTATCTAGAATTGAGCATGCAAAGACAGTTTAAAGGAAATGTAAAACAGAATTTAGAACTTTTTAGCTAATGAAGCCTCCTCCTTTGATGGAGAAGAGAGTGCTGATCTCTCTTTTAATCTTATTCAACACCTTATCACCATTCAACAATCAACCAATCAACATCACATACCATGATTCATCATCATCAACTCTGCTACATGTCTGATCTTGAAATATGGCTAGAACTGGTTAAGTAAGCTTGTGAACTGCAACTTCTAAACAAACTAGCTTCTTCAAACATCAACACAACTCTGTTATTTAATCATGAATAACAGAATCCAAGTAATGAAGGTAAGAGCAGCAGGTATAGTAAAGTAGAGATGAGATCAAGTGAAAAGTTAAATGTGTTTATTCATTAATGGTGGAAAGTAGGTAATTCTGTTACAACTAATATAACAGACTTAAGAGTGGTTGTCAATCACTCTTAAGTTGCTAAAGCTGAAAGGAGAGTAAAATGAGAGAATTCTACAAAGTGGGTGTTTTTTTCACACACACTAGCTACACGCCTACAAATGAGCTATCTACAAGTACTTATAGACAAAATGTAAAGCTGAGGTGAGGTGTATGACGTGTCCCATCCAATTAGCTTCTTCCACGTGTCAACTTAGCTCAATTGAATTTAGTGTTCTTGGTCAGGAATTGGGGGAATTTGAACTACTTGATTTCATCTTAATTAAGTGGTTGGGATGAGTTCGTCTTGTCTTGGTGATCACTTTTCATGTATACCACTTCTTGTGAAGTTGCCTCCTTCAATCTCTGAATTCTGGGAATAAACTAGCCACGTGGCGTCTTGTTATTTGTTCAATAATGTATACACGGATCGTTATCCGTTGTATAGTAAGGATCATCGATTTGGCGCCTTGTGATTGGTGGACAAGTGGTAGTGGTAGCACTGTTAAGATTTATCTCTTTCTTCATTTATTAAGTTGTAGGTGGAAATCCGTGGCACAAGAATACTTGTTTCTCATTGGTTTAAACATCAACGCACGGATCAAGCTCCAATTAAGTATCCAAATGGTAGAAATAGCCCCTTAGCTTTGGCAGATTGTATTTTGAGCTAGGAACTTCATAAACTTGTCATCTTTAGTCCTTCCACTTGTGAAATCAAGTAATTAGGCCCTTTGACTTTGGTTGACTTGAATCTTGAACTCTTTTACTTTCTTGAATTTACACTTCAAGTCCTATATCTTTGGTAGATTGTCATGAAAGGTCCTTGAACTTTAGAGACTTGTCACAATGAGACGTTCTTTTGTCTTTTTCTTTATAATAATGCGTTGAAATCCGTGTTTGCACCAAATCGTATCATTTTACCTACATAATTACAAACAACAAAGAATACCACATAATTCTGCTTTTTCACATTAAACTTGGTATTTTTCTTTGTGTTTTAGGGTTTGATTTTTTTATAATTGATATGAGATTTCACTCATATCAAATCCCATACACTTGATCATTGCCATGGCCTCATGCAATGCAATATTTCAAAGCTCTAAATTACATTTTTCTCATTATTAATTCACCTTAGCCAAAATTAAATGTTTCTACACTATACTACACTATATGATGCATGATTTTGATTTTTTTTTAAATGCAATGCAAGGAAAGCAATTCTATTTATATATTTTTGAATTTTATTGAAATGATTTGATGGAAATAACTCATAAAGAAATCAATGACTTTGATTAGGGATTTTGGTACCATGAATACTATTCATCCTCAAGTTTCACTTTCCCCATAAAAAGCTTAAAAACGAGATCATTGTCATTCATAAGTGAAAGTGCATCGACTTATTCATACAAATTGATCGTGTTACCATTATACCCCCACTTATTTTTACTCTATCTAATTTTATTTGGTCAAATTGCTTTTGATCAAATTTTTTCTTTATTTGGCGTGAAATATAAGAAGTGTAAAATATGAAAATACGGAAGCATGGTTTTAATCCTAAGTAGCCATCTTATCTATTACTTGAAACACCGCCCATAACTGATATAAGTCCGACTCAAAATAATAACTCATTCGCCTTATGTGTAAGATCCTTATGTCATGCATTAATAAGTAGCTACTCACTTGCTAAGAAAAGAAAAATAAAACTAACGCAATAATTTATATCCGCCGCCTTTTTGAGACCTTGGATCTTCAATCCCGCAACCCGTCAAGGTAATATTGGATTAGAGCAACTATTAAATCCCCGCAACCCTTGTGAGAGTAATATTGGAATTTAATAACTACTATAATTAACACCACACTGCCCCTCTTGGGAGTCTTGTATAATTGTTATTTTTTTCTTTTTTTTTCTAGCCACTCATTTTTTTATAAGTCGCTCTTATTTTTATTGATTCCTCACAAAGAATAGAAAAATAATTAAAAGAATAACATCCGCTAAGTATTAAAATGACATAAGTCTAGCACACATAAAACGTTCTAACTTAGAATCTTAAGACGTACTTATACCAACCACGAATGATTAGTCAAAAATGCATAAGAGACTTGTAACACCCCCACAAATGCTATGCGCAGCGGAACTACAGCATTTGGGTGCTACGTAGTTATCATCACACATAAGCTATATTAAACGACTCAAAGAGACGTAAAAATTTAAACATAAATTTAAATTATACAAATCTACGGTTTTCCAAATCCCAAGATAATACAAAACAGAGTTTGCGTTTAGGTCCCCACTGAATCTCAACCCACAAGTACATTTTCATTCTCATGACATAATATAAAAGAGTTTTAAGTGCAAAAAGGGAGGAAAACAAGTAGACCGCCAAGCCACAACAACTTCCATCCTCGCATGCTCCGCTGCTATCAATCTTGGTTACCTAAAACACATGCTTAAAATCGTCAACACAAAGGTTGAGCGAATCTATAGGTTTATCAAAACATCAGTTGAACATAAGTGTTAAAAACTAATCATGATCATTCAATAGCATTGTGGCCATACAATCTATTATTCAAGGATATGACAATTGTGTTTAAGCTCATGACACTAAACTGTTAACTCAATCACCCGCGTAATAATTACCGGCGTGATTCAGATGAAACCATGGCCCCTAATAAGGCATCAGTTGCAATTATACCTTATCTCTTATCACAAATTATCCGTCCGCAGGGGGTATCAACGTACTAGCCCTCGTCTCGGATAGGGTAGTCAACCCCATAGTACTATCACTTTGTATAAGCGGCTATTTCCCCCTTCGCAAGGGCAAGACAATAGTTAATAGTTCATGAAATTAGGGTCTTTTGCAACTAGGTACTCAACACAATTTCTAAGGCAACATTCGGGTCCAACAATCATTCAAGACTTATGTTCATTTTCATTTAAATAGCATGTATCCCCCTCGCGGGTAAAATCATTTGAAATAAGTAAAGAGCGAGGCTATAGACTCACCTTATATAACAAGTATTCGATAGTTCGAGAGACGGTCACTGACGACGATACGGATGCCCGGGTAAATCAACACCTATCAAACCAAATAACGCGTAATGAGTAATCTCATTTTAAAACCTTATGGTACTGTATAAAATACATAAATACTAGTCACTTGTGACAATTACAACTCACACCAAAACAAAACGACAAGTGTTACTTGTTTTATACCATTTGTCCTCACTACTAACGTTATCCATTTTTACTCATTTTCACCGATACTTACCGAAAGTACGGACTATTTTACTATACTTAACCATTTTTATAAAATTTAACAAAATTCTCAAAAATACTATAAGACCTGTAGAAAACACATATTTAATCCCAATAAAAGTTTTTACTTCTACGACTCATTACTCAATACTTTTCCAAAAACTACGTTTTTCGGACTGAAATTGTACTTTGACCAAGTCGGACTCATTTGACCCGTTTAAAATACTCCATTGACCCATTTGACACCTAAGTCCTATAATAGACTCAAATGTGCAGGTTTGACACCAAAATTCAGCCCTTGACCATTTACCAAACTAGACTTATAGTCCCCGGGATTTGACCTAAACCAAGCATAATTTCGGATTATGACGGTTTTCATCTCCCGGTACACGAATTTCAAAACGTCGTAACTTTTGACTCGTTAGGAGTCGTAAGCTCTACCTTATACCAAATAGAAGCTAAGAAGATGCTCTACAAATCTATCCTATCCACAAGACCTGTTTTCAAAATAATTTTTACGAAAATGCCTTAAACTTTCTGCCTAAAATCAACCATACCAAAATCACGCTAACGCTCGTTTTCAAACCCATTTGTCATCACTAGACATCATCCTAAGCATCCCTAATCACAACCAAACAACATTTTCAGTCCTAAACCCCTATTGATCATCAATCCTCATAAAACCCAAATCCTAAAACAAGCATGCAATGTGTTTAAACAATCCAAACACACCCAACACATCATTATAAACACAAACCCATGACATTTCATCAAACACTTTGAACACACCCAAAAACCCCCAAAAATTCGTGGCTTTAGGGGCTGTGGAACACAAGAATCATATACCCCATTATGTTTTATGGATGATTCATCCTTATAAACACATGAATTAAACATGCAATTACCCAATTAATCATCAAAAACGATTTTGAAAAATTCCTTTGATTCTTGAAAAAAAATATGAATGCATGTTGGATTAAATTACATAGAAAGATGGGGAATGATTAAATTAGAGGTGGTCTAACCTTAGTTTTAATCAAAACCAAGTAGAAAAATTTTTATGGGTGGTTTATGGTGGGTAAGGGTGGCCGTCGGCCTAAAGGAGAAAAGGGAGAGAGATTGAGAAAATTTTTGGAAATATTTTGTGTTGTGTGTGATTTGTTTCCCCTTTTTGTAAAATTGGAGGGACTTGTGGTGCAATTTAAGCATTCTTTTGGCCTTAAGCAAAAACGACTCTAAAACCTTGCGGAATTGACTCGCTAGTCATTTTAAAAATTTTACGGGAGTTGGGTTTCGCCCCGAACACTTGAAAATACTTTTAAATGGTTCAAACGCACACAAAACGAATATACACATGGTTCCGACTCGACTTAACACGTAATAAAAATAAAATCTCGAAAAACTCAAATATCGATCAGTCGATAATAAAAGGTAAATTTTGGGCATCCGTCTGTATCGTAGTCGTTATCGGTTCTTCTTAAATCGTCAAACGTTAAATTACGACCGTAAACGTCGGTTTCAACTTAAACCGTCAAATATATAGCAAACGAAATTTCTTAAAAATTTCAAAAATATTCGTAAAATAGGATTAAATAAATGACGTTGTGCTCGGGATATCAGATCCACAAGTGAGCCACAACTTAAGAGAGATGCTCATACCGAACAGCTCTTGAGACAATAACTTAGCATCATACGGCACTTTCACTGGTGTTACATCCTTCCCCCCTTAAGGGAGCGACGTCCCGGCGCTCTCCGGTTCTTGTACTCGCATTTTGTACTACTATGAAGATGATGGTACTACTTCCTAAAGAGGTCTTCACATTCCAATATGGAATTCGGTTCACGTCTTGGGTTCCATCACACCTTCACAATTTGTGTTATGCCTTGCTTAAATCTCTCAACATCTCGATCCATGATCTCCACTTCAATTTCTCAAATCCTTCCTTCGGTTATCGACACGTCTCTTCTCACAGCTTCTCGCGGTCAACAAGTGATTCTTAATCTACACCATCTCTTCCGGAGTCTCTCAAATCATTTCAGGTCCATTCAACTGACTTTTTCCTTACTTCATTCTATCCAACTGGCGATCTACATTTTCATCAACATAATTCTTCAAATTCGACACATGAAGAGTATTGTCATTTCCACGGAGTTCTTCCAGCAGTTCCAACTAGTAGGCAACTGGTCCAACATACCTTTGGACCCACCTTTCTTATTCTCCAAAACGAATCACGCCCTTCCACGATCTCAACTTCCACCAAAATCAAACACATACGCTCGGAGCACGTCTTCCAACTTTCGAATCGTCCTTTCACTTGGTTCATCGTCTCATAAAAACAATTAATCATAAAGAAAATCACACGGATCGCACCTAACCCCATCGGAAAACGTTCAAAATATAAAAGATGAAGTAATCAATACTAGTCGTACAAAATCGCCTTATTCGCAATATTATGTACATACAAACCTAGTTCGTCAAAAACGAATTCATCGATACGGAAATCATTCGACGTATACATAACTCTCTCGAAGACATCACAAACCAATCAAACACAAAAGCCATTATAAAACACGTACAATCACATTACGACATGTTTGCAACATAGCCAAACCGTCCCAAGTCAATCCGTTCAATCGAGTGAACTCATGCTTGCTAATCAGCCAAGCCATGATAAAAGAAAAATATTTGACATGATCCTTGGATGAGTTCAGTCAAAAGAAAATTGCAATATTACGAAGATTCACGAGCTTGCTAGCTATGGATGCATATCCAAAAAGAAATAAAATACATACATATGTCATCGCAGGGTGCTCACACACGGATCCATACCCAAAAGATATTACAAGAACACCATCTCACTTCCGTCCCAAACGTGGTCAAAATCTCAACAAGCATCACCGTTCACAGTTAAATATAAAAAGAAATATATTACATGGCACATGTTCTCCATGATCGGACTTCATTGGACAATGTCGTCTCAAGTTCCCACAACTTACGATCACTCGACTAGATCACATACAACATAAACACATAAAAGACAAGGGTTCACCATAAAAACATCAACTATGGCTATCTATCGTTTAACCATCGATAATCAAGGATGGTTGAGTCAAGCAAAGAGGATTCCTCACTTAAATAAACGAAAACGACAATGGAATTGTCTTCCAATTTGTAAAACCCGCATGCTTTTACCATGAATAGTGCCCTTAAGATCGTACGTTCTAGATTAAAACTTACCTCATGTAGTATTGATCACATTCATGTGCTAATAATCAAGCAAGTGCATACGTGTATGTCATGACAAGTATCGATTACGTACGACCCCATGATAAACAGTAAATAATATATCACGTGAACATAATTAAATCATGAACACCATTTAAAATACTAACTAAAATAATTACGTAAATACTTATAATATATTTACGAGCGTTAAGTTTACGATAAACGACACGTTAAAGAAACAGAAACACGTTAAACACGAGCACGTTTAACCACGAACGAACACGAAACATCGGGACACGAGAAAGGTACGGGTACCCCATGTGGGGCCCCCATACCCACGGCACACATGCATGAAATGGGCTTAGCCCATGGACTTTTCAAGTTAAGGGGGGTAAAAGTAAAAACATGTTTTCATTTTCCATTTTACAAGAAATAAACTAAAAACCCTAAAAAGAGTTTTCTCCTCTCCTTTTTGCCTCCTTTGTGCCGCCACCTTCACACCACCATAAGGGGGTGTTTGATTGATTTTGATCTTAAAAACAAGTGTTAGAATACGTGTTTGTTCATCCTTTTTCCAAGCTACATAGTGGTATACCTTTCTAACCCTTCTTTTTAATTCTTTTTAATTCTTTTGATCTTTGATTATTTTCATGAACATGTTATTATTTTTCTTATGAAAACAAGATAATTAATCATTGATCTAACATGTTTTGGTATTAAATAAAATCAAGGAATGATTTAAAGGGGTGTTTGTTTCTAGCCGCCTAGCAAAACAAACCCGAGGGGGGTTTGGTTTGCTATTGCCGCCACCACCAAGACCACAATTGGTCTTGGTTGGCTCATGTGGGACCCACGGCAGCAAGGGGACACGTGTGCCCCGGGTTTGGCCCGGGGTACGGTGTCGAATTCATACCCGATTCATGGTTCGTTGGTTAAAATCATGATCTATGTTACATGTAATTTTTATGAATCATGAACTTAGGATATAATTAATTAATAACATGTAATATTAATTAAATCATGACTTAGGTTATTTTAATTATTAGTTTATCATGACATTAAATTAACCTAAGTATTTTATGTTATAAGTTATAATTAATTAATTATTAAAACATGCCTATAATTAATTAATTTAGACATGACTTAGGTTATATCATTATTAATAATAATACACATTTTAACCTAAGTATTTCATTTCATTTTAATTAATACATGTTACACTTTAATTAAAATGCTTAACCTATAGTTTAATTAAAATACATGAAATAATAATTAAACTATACACTATATCATATGACTTAAGTAGTAAGCTTATGACATTTAGACTTATATGTTAGCTTATGAAATCAGCTTAATTCTAATTATGGAAACTTCTATTTATAGAAACTTAATTAAATAAGGCAACTAATCTAATTATGGAAACCTTTTATATATGGAAATCAATCTATTTCAGGCAGCTAATCTAATTATGGAAACCTTCTATATATGGAAACTTATTTAATTAAGGCAGCTGATCTATTTTTGGAAACTTTCTATTTTTAGAAACTAATCTATTTTAGGCAGTAAATTCTATTTTTGGAAACTTTCTATTTTTGGAAACTTTCTATTTTTGGAAACTTTCTATTTTTGGAAACTTTCTATTTTTGGAAACTTTCTATTTTTGGAAACTTTCTATTTTTGGAAACTTTCTATTTTTGGAAACTTTCTATTTTTGGAAACCTGCTATTTTTGGAAAGTTACTTATTATTATACAGTAAGTATATTAATACATGAAACACCAGTAATACTTAATCAGATAAACCAGAAATACAAGATAAACACAGTTTAAGGCTTTAAACAGTGAACCATGACCTAAAACATACCAAATCAGCTATAACAAGACACAGAACCCAGTACGTAATCAGTGAATCGATACTTATACACGTGTGTATTCATGTAGCGTTAGTGATCCAGAAGTAGGAGTCTTTCTTCCGTTCATTTCACTGGACTTGAGGTACGGATTCCCGTCCTTTCAGTATGGACATTCCTTCCTTATTAGGATTTCCCCGTATGCAGCCAACTGTGTTCCCCAGCATTTGTTTTATTGTTTTGAATTGCTTATGTTAATTTAGCATAAACTATAGCCATATACAAGCATGACCAGTTTCACCTAGTTATGGAGGTACCATAACCATAGCATTGGAGGCACCGATGTTATGACTTCCCCACGGCGGAGTGATTGCTCGTGGCGTCCCTTTTCAGTTTGGCCATATTATTATATCAGTCGGGGCGTATGGGTGCATCCTAGTTACATGTTTTATTCAGTTTATCATGGTGAATGTGGTGTGTGCCTTGCACCCTTCACAAGGAGCTGATCCCTCCTACCCAAACCAGTATATTGATTAGAGGCATCCCCTCTAATCAGCATGATGAGGTCACCCCTCCAAGTATTCATGCACGTGACCTTTTCATGACCTATATGGGCTATGGTATATATATGTTAAAACAAGTTTTCACAGGTTAAACATAAGGCTTTTCAAACTATAAAACCAGTTTTCATGATACATAACCAGTTTACTCAGTACTTAGTCTTCCGTTGTTATATGTTACATGCTTATCCTATATCATGCTTTATTGTACATCCGTGCACTGAGCGTCTTGCTCAGCCGTTTTCCTTTTCATGTTCCCAAAACGGAAGGTACTCAGGGACGCTCGTAGATCTCAAACGTAGGTGCATATGGATTGGAAGCTTTACTGTCTTTCTTTACTTTATGCATTTCCTTTACTTTGATACAGTTGCTTTGGACATTGTTTCGTCCTTCCTTTTACAGTATTTATGTTTGTGTGTGATGAGCTTTACTTTGGGATACCGATGTTTGATTCCGGTATTTCCTTTTATGGTTGAATAATGCTAGACATTTATCCTTGTATGCTTTGATGACACGCCATGATATGCGTAATATTCCATTTCCAAAATGGGGTGTTACAATTATGGTATCAGAGCCAAGGCTTCGACCTGTAGGCTCTCAAATATGACCTGTGATTAGTGGGTAGTCACTACGGTCTTCCTAGAACTGACAGTTGTTTTCATGCATTCATCATTTTTAAGCATACATATACATGTCATTGTTACAGGGTTTTTGACTAAGTAATGGTTGGTACAGGACTGGCCCTATTTAGTCGCATGTGTTTTATCGAAACTTTTAGATTTGGGACCGACCCATAGGCGTCCCCTCGATATGTCTTTTATTTTGAGTGAACTGACCTTAGGCGTTCACTCTCGAGCATCAAAAGTTTTCATAAAACTGCATCATGCATTCATACAAAGATTTTCTTGCATAAAAATTTTCTCGTGAAATTTTGGCATAAAATTTTTCTTTTATATATTTTATGTTTGAACTGTTAATCATACGTTTTATGTTATACTGTCAGATGGTTCTCACACGCGAGCAAGAGCAGCTCAATGCTGCGATTCAGGCTGCCATGCAAGCCCTACTTCCTCAACTGAGGAATGACATTCGTGCTGAAGTCCAAGCTGCGAATAATCAGCAGCCGCAGAATCAGGCACCTCCTCCTCCTCCTCCCCCAGTGACTCTAGCGGTATGGTTGGAACGATTTAACAAGCTCCGTCCTAGAGCTTTTGAAAAGACTGATAGCCCCAGCGATGCTGAAAGCTGGCTGACTCACATTGAGAAAATCTTCAATGCTATGGGATGTGACCCCGCCTTCAAGGCAAGATTGGCGTGCTACAGGTTTGAAGGCGATGTACTCAACTGGTGGCTAGCTTTGACACAGTCAGAAGGAGGTGATGAATGGGTCGCTGGTTTGACATGGGCCCAATTCAAGGAGAGAGTGATGGAACAGTTCTTTCCTAAGGCAGAGCAGGACAAACTCAAGCGTGAATACCACGGGATACGTCAGAGACAGGGCGAGAATAGCAATGAATTCATGCAGCGCTTTCTTCGCCTTGCTGGTTTTCTAGGAGCAGCGGCTGGTACTCCTAAGGAGCAGGCACACCATTTCAGGTGGGCACTTCGCACCTCGGTTGCGAACAATCTAGTATGTGCTACGTTCAATACGGTAGCACAAGTGGCTGACGCAGCAAGAAAGCTTGAGATGTTGCAGGAACGTGATGAGTTCGGGGAAGCAGAAAGACCCGACAAGAGGTAAAACATTTCATGTTCTAGCGTTAACCAGACCGCATCCTATCGTTATATGTTCCATAATCATCTCTTAAACTGTATCTTCCAGGCAGAAAACTGGGGACCGGTCTCAGCCGGCTACTCAGCAGCAGCCCAATCAGCCCAAAGGAAACGGTCACTCTAACGACCGTTCTGTTGTGGAAAGGCGCAGCGGTAATGACAATTACCGTAACAATGCGGGACAGTCCAACAACAGCAGGTCCTACTATTTACGCATCTTCTTATGATTTCATGTTATATCTCTCATGCTGACACTATGTTAATCTCTACCAGGAACCACGGTAACGGAAGGGACCAGAACCACAGGGGTTCTCAGCCCAACCGTTCAGCTAACACTGGTAAGCATCTTACGACGTTTACGTCCTATACTCGTGCATATACCTTATTCGTAACACGTTCTGTCATCAGCAGGCCCTCAGCAAGCAAGAACTCCTGCTGGAGGATTCACTCATCCTCTTTGCAGCACCTGCCATCGCAGACACCCTGGCCCATGTCGTCGTGACTCCGACGCGTGCTACAAGTGCGGCCTCCCTGGCCATCGTATGAGAGATTGCCGTAAGGGTGAAATGGAGGGTACTTCGGGTCATGCTGATACTAAACCGCCTCCTACCACTGGGCGTGTCTACACGACATCGCGCGATCAGGCAAACAAATCTACAGGTACCATTACTGGAATTTTGTATATGTACGGCCAGGCTGCATGTGTTCTTTTCGACACGGGTGCCACTCATTCAGCTGTTTCAACTACTTATGCTAAGAACATCAGGACTCTTCCCTTGCCATTAGAAACTAAGCTTACCATTTCCACGCCTCTGAGGGACTCTGTATTAATAACTCATGTATACAAGAGTCTTCCTTTAGAGTTTGACGATAAAGTTCGTGCAGTAGATACACTTCCTCTAGACATGATTGAGTTTGATATGATTCTCGGTATGGATTGGCTATCCAAGCACCATGCTACCATAGACTGCCACTCATATAGAGTGATCTTCGGCGACATTAATGCACCAGAGTACATCCATAACGGGTTCATACCCGGACGGTCTGTACAAGTCATATCTACCTTGCAAGCACGTGCATTACTGTCACATGGCTGCGAAGGTTATCTCGCTACGGTTCATGACATGGATGCTGAATCCCCATCGATTCAGGATCAACCAGTAGTTTTAGAATTTCAAGACGTCTTCCCAGATGAACTTCCAGGCATACCACCTGCAAGAGAAGTGGAGTTCAATATCGACCTTGTTCCAGGAGCTGAACCAATCTCTAAGGCTCCGTATCGTATGGCTCCCATAGAGCTAAAAGAACTGAAGGACCAATTACAGGAACTTCTTGAACGAGGGTTCATTAGACCGAGCGCATCTCCATGGGGCGCACCGGTCTTGTTCGTTAAGAAGAAGGACGGCAGCATGCGACTTTGCATTGACTACCGTGAACTTAATAAGATTACCATCCGCAACAGATATCCACTGCCACGTATAGACGATCTGTTTGACCAACTTCAAGGAGCCAAACATTTCTCAAAGATCGATCTAAGGTCAGGCTACCATCAGCTAAGGGTTAAAGAGCAGGATATTGCCAAGACTGCTTTTCGTACCCGCTATGGCCATTATGAGTTTGTAGTCATGCCATTCGGCCTGACTAACGCTCCAGCAGTATTCATGGATCTGATGAACAGAATCTTCCATGAATTCCTTGATAAATTTGTCATTGTATTCATCGATGACATCTTGATATTCTCAAAGTCCACAGAGGAACACGAAGATCATCTCCGTACTGTACTACAGATTCTTCGTCAGAAGCAGCTGTATGCGAAATTCTCCAAGTGTGAGTTCTGGTTAAACAAGGTGGCCTTCTTAGGTCACATTGTATCAGCAGAAGGGATCACTATGGACCCAGCAAAGGTTGAGGCTATCACTAAATGGCCAAGACCAACATCAGCGACAGAAGTCCGCAGTTTCTTAGGCTTAGCTGGATATTATCGAAGATTCGTGGAGAACTTTTCTCGGCTGGCATTGCCTCTCACCAAACTGATGCGAAAAGGAGAGAAATTCGTCTGGACGGAAGATCGAGAGAAGAGCTTCGAAGACCTAAAGCAGAAGTTAGTATCTGCACCCATTCTTACTCTCCCATCTGGTACAGGTGGATTTCAGATCTATAGCGATGCATCGGGGAAGGGACTGGGCTGTGTTCTCATGCAACATGGGAAAGTGATCGCGTATGCTTCACGGCAGCTTAAGCCCTATGAAGAAAACTACCCTACGCATGACCTGGAACTTGCTGCAGTGGTGTTCGCATTGAAGATATGGAGGCATTACTTATACGGAGAATCATGCGACATTTTCACGGATCACAAGAGCTTGAAGTATATCTTCACACAGCGAGAATTGAACATGAGACAAAGGAGATGGTTGGAACTGTTGAAAGATTATGATATTAACCTACAGTATCATCCCGGGAAAGCTAATGTAGTAGCAGATGCACTCAGCAGAAAGTCCGGAATGATATACGGCATTGAGATCAAGGAGCAAAACATAAGGGACTTGGAGCGGCTTGACATTGAAATCATGGTACGTGGGCAGCACGGATACTGGGCGAATCTTACAGTAGAACCTGAGTTACTGACTAGGATCAAGGAAGCGCAGAAGGATGATGGAGAGATTTGGGCGATAATTCAGAATTTGGAGAAGCAGACAGAATTCAGAATGGACGCAGACGGTATCGTTTGGTAGGGCACGAGACTTTGTGTTCCTGACAATCAAGAACTCCGGGAAGCATTGTTAGCTGAAGCTCACAGCTCCCCATTTTCTATACATCCTGGGTCGACAAAAATGTACCATGACATCAGACAGCACTTTTGGTGGAGTGGTATGAAACAGGATGTAGCCACGTATGTCTCCAAATGTCTTACCTGTCAGCAGGTTAAGATTGAACATCAGCGATCTGGCGGTCTCCTTCAACCGTTGGATATTCCAGAGTGGAAGTGGGACAAAATCACCATGGATTTTGTTACCGGTCTTCCGCCTACCAAGAAGAAGCACGATGCTATTTGGGTCATCGTTGATCGACTCACCAAATCAGCTCATTTCTTACCGATACGCAAGGAAGATCCGGTAAGTAAACTCGCAGATACGTACAGAAGGGAGATCATGAGACTCCACGGCACTCCCTCCAGCATCGTCTCAGACAGAGATCCTCGTTTCACGTCGCGATTCTGGAAAGGTCTGCAAAAAGCTTGGGGTACACAACTTAAGCTGAGCACAGCCTTTCATCCTCAAACGGACGGACAATCGGAGCGAACAATTCAGACATTGGAAGATATGTTAAGGTCGTGTGCGTTGGAATGGACAGGTGATTGGGACGATTACATCTGTTTAGTCGAGTTTGCATACAACAACAGCTGGCACGCAAGTATCAAATGTGCTCCTTTCGAAATGTTGTATGGCAGAAAGTGTCGCGCTCCAACTTGCTGGGATCAAGTGGGAGAGAGAACACTCGAAGGACCAGAGATTATAGAAATGACCAATGAGAAGATTGAGGTAGCTAAACAGAAACTGCAGGAAGCGCGTTCACGTCAAAAGAGTTACGCCGATAAGCATCGTAGGGACATACATTTTAATGTGGGAGATCACGTCTTCCTCAAGGTTTCGCCGGCACGTGGTGTTAAACGCTTCGGGATCAAAGGAAAACTTAGTCCTAGGTTCATCGGACCATTTGATATCGTTGAACGAATCGGCGAAGTATCTTACCGATTGGCGTTACCTCCTCAGCTTTCGCACGTGCATAACGTGTTCCATGTGTCCTTACTCAGAGGGTACAATTATCATCCCCTTCACATGGTTCAGTATCCACTGGAACAGATACGTGAAGATCTCACGTTTATAGAAGAACCCGAACGAGTACTCGACAGACAAGAACGAGTCATGAGAAGGAAGACGATTCCTTTCGTCAAAATTCTTTGGGGGGACCATACCGAGCGAGAAGCCACTTGGGAAACAGAGGAGTCTATCCGGGCTTCTTACCCTCACTTCATATTTTGAGTTCGGGTATGTCACTTCTATTCAGCTTACTTTATCTATAATTCGGGGACGAATTATTCTTTTTAGGGGGGAAGAATTGTAAAACCCGCATGCTTTTACCATGAATAGTGCCCTTAAGATCGTACGTTCTAGATTAAAACTTACCTCATGTAGTATTGATCACATTCATGTGCTAATAATCAAGCAAGTGCATACGTGTATGTCATGACAAGTATCGATTACGTACGACCCCATGATAAACAGTAAATAATATATCACGTGAACATAATTAAATCATGAACACCATTTAAAATACTAACTAAAATAATTACGTAAATACTTATAATATATTTACGAGCGTTAAGTTTACGATAAACGACACGTTAAAGAAACAGAAACACGTTAAACACGAGCACGTTTAACCACGAACGAACACGAAACATCGGGACACGAGAAAGGTACGGGTACCCCATGTGGGGCCCCCATACCCACGGCACACATGCATGAAATGGGCTTAGCCCATGGACTTTTCAAGTTAAGGGGGGTAAAAGTAAAAACATGTTTTCATTTTCCATTTTACAAGAAATAAACTAAAAACCCTAAAAAGAGTTTTCTCCTCTCCTTTTTGCCTCCTTTGTGCTGCCACCTTCACACCACCATAAGGGGGTGTTTGATTGATTTTGATCTTAAAAACAAGTGTTAGAATACGTGTTTGTTCATCCTTTTTCCAAGCTACATAGTGGTATACCTTTCTAACCCTTCTTTTTATTTCTTTTTAATTCTTTTGATCTTTGATTATTTTCATGAACATGTTATTATTTTTCTTATGAAAACAAGATAATTAATCATTGATCTAACATGTTTTGGTATTAAATAAAATCAAGGAATGATTTAAAGGGGTGTTTGTTTCTAGCCGCCTAGCAAAACAAACCCGAGGGGGGTTTGGTTTGCTATTGCCGCCACCACCAAGACCACAATTGGTCTTGGTTGGCTCATGTGGGACCCACGGAAGCAAGGGGACACGTGTGCCCCGGGTTTGGCCCGGGGTACGGTGTCGAATTCATACCCGATTCATGGTTCGTTGGTTAAAATCATGATCTATGTTACATGTAATTTTTATGAATCATGAACTTAGGATATAATTAATTAATAACATGTAATATTAATTAAATCATGACTTAGGTTATTTTAATTATTAGTTTATCATGACATTAAATTAACCTAAGTATTTTATGTTATAAGTTATAATTAATTAATTATTAAAACATGCCTATAATTAATTAATTTAGACATGACTTAGGTTATATCATTATTAATAATAATACACATTTTAACCTAAGTATTTCATTTCATTTTAATTAATACATGTTACACTTTAATTAAAATGCTTAACCTATAGTTTAATTAAAATACATGAAATAATAATTAAACTATACACTATATCATATGACTTAAGTAGTAAGCTTATGACATTTAGACTTATATGTTAGCTTATGAAATCAGCTTAATTCTAATTATGGAAACTTCTATTTATAGAAACTTAATTAAATAAGGCAACTAATCTAATTATGGAAACCTTCTATATATGGAAATCAATCTATTTCAGGCAGCTAATCTAATTATGGAAACCTTCTATATATGGAAACTTATTTAATTAAGGCAGCTGATCTATTTTTGGAAACTTTCTATTTTTAGAAACTAATCTATTTTAGGCAGTAAATTCTATTTTTGGAAACTTTCTATTTTTGGAAACTTTCTATTTTTGGAAACTTTCTATTTTTGGAAACTTTCTATTTTTGGTAACTTTCTATTTTTGGAAACTTTCTATTTTTGGAAACTTTCTATTTTTGGAAACTTTCTATTTTTGGAAACCTGCTATTTTTGGAAAGTTACTTATTATTATACAGTAAGTATATTAATACATGAAACACCAGTAATACTTAATCAGATAAACCAGAAATACAAGATAAACACAGTTTAAGGCTTTAAACAGTGAACCATGACCTAAAACATACCAAATCAGCTATAACAAGACACAGAACCCAGTACGTAATCAGTGAATCGATACTTATACACGTGTGTATTCATGTAGCGTTAGTGATCCAGAAGTAGGAGTCTTTCTTCCGTTCATTTCACTGGACTTGAGGTACGGATTCCCGTCCTTTCAGTATGGACATTCCTTCCTTATTAGGATTTCCCCGTATGCAGCCAACTGTGTTCCCCAGCATTTGTTTTATTGTTTTGAATTGCTTATGTTAATTTAGCATAAACTATAGCCATATACAAGCATGACCAGTTTCACCTAGTTATGGAGGTACCATAACCATAGCATTGGAGGCACCGATGTTATGACTTCCCCACGGCGGAGTGATTGCTCGTGGCATCCCTTTTCAGTTTGGCCATATTATTATATCAGTCGGGGCGTATGGGTGCATCCTAGTTACATGTTTTATTCAGTTTATCATGGTGAATGTGGTGTGTGCCTTGCACCCTTCACAAGGAGCTGATCCCTCCTACCCAAACCAGTATATTGATTAGAGGCATCCCCTCTAATCAGCATGATGAGGTCACCCCTCCAAGTATTCATGCACGTGACCTTTTCATGACATATATGGGATATGGTATATATATGTTAAAACAAGTTTTCACAGGTTAAACATAAGGCTTTTCAAACTATAAAACCAGTTTTCATGATACATAACCAGTTTACTCAGTACTTAGTCTTCCGCTGTTATATGTTACATGCTTATCCTATATCATGCTTTATTGTACATCCGTGCACTGAGCGTCTTGCTCAGCCGTTTTCCTTTTCATGTTCCCAAAACGGCAGGTACTCAGGGACGCTCGTAGATCTCAAACGTAGGTGCATATGGATTGGAAGCTTTACTGTCTTTCTTTACTTTATGCATTTCCTTTACTTTGATACAGTTGCTTTGGACATTGTTTCGTCCTTCCTTTTACAGTATTTATGTTTGTGTGTGATGAGCTTTACTTTGGGATACCGATGTTTGATTCCGGTATTTCCTTTTATGGTTGAATAATGCTAGACATTTATCCTTGTATGCTTTGATGACACGCCATGATATGCGTAATATTCCATTTCCAAAATGGGGTGTTACACAATTACTGATGCACAGTTGGTAAACTTCAACAATTTATCATGTGTCGCTAATCATATCAAAAGAACGAGAAAAGAAAATATATAAGGTACGATACATTCGATGTAGGAGAAATCGTCGTCATTCCCCTCAGAGTCACTTGAACTCTGATTTCCTCTACTTTGGCAGTCTTCTATTCTTGTTTAAAAACTCTTCTCAATGTCGATACGAGCCCCTTTGGTATTTCATCAACACCCTCGTGATTCCGATGAAATTCGCACGTTACACGCACACATAAAAACATTTTCCAAAATTACCCGGTCACAGTGACTTACCAAGTCAACACCAAAACAAAAAGAAAAGATTTCAAAGAGTCACAAGAAAATCCAAAATCTTTCTTTAAGAATCAAAGAAACTACGACTACTTGCAAAAATGATCCACCATTTTAAAAAGAAACGTTCTCATCCAAACGTTTATCAAAACACTACAAGTTTCAAGATGACCAATTTGTTTGACACGATAGTGCCCTTCCTAAACTATGCATAATTAGCTAGATCATGCATACTTAAGGACCAAGCAACGACAATTAACAAAACAGGACTCTTCCCGAATTATGTAGAGTTAGCTAAGCTGTGCATAATTGAGGATCGAGTGACGACTCAAACATTACTATTACATACTAAATATGACTACGAAAGTTTTCGACCTAATCTTCAAAATAATTAAACCATTTGAAATGAAATTTGAAATGGGAAAATATTGTTACCATCGTTTTAAGAAACACATTAAACATCTTTCATACACTTTGAAAACATATTTTTGCTTTGCCTTTTTATGAGAAAATAAATAAATAATTAAATAAAGAAATCGACACCCTTTATATTTGGTTGAACGAACCATTTGACACACTCATACATATTTTCAAATTATACTATTCACAAAATAGCGGTAAGGTGGTTCAAGATTAAAGATCATTGCAAGCACAACAAGTAATAAAATCAAAAAGCAATGAGATCGAACGAGGTAAACGAGCAATATAATTGCCAACTAAAATTAACTATATTAGAAATGAAAATACTTCAAATATATGACAAAAGTCACGGGATAACAACAGCGATCTACGAATACATGGAGTAAAAATTGAACATCACACAAGCGTCAAAAATAAAACAACGCTCATAATTCCCATCGTCTCGAGTTGCACACACATTCCACCAAGGGTATACGGGAGAGAAGAATAATCACTTGGTTAAATAGAAACAATTTCACCAGGAAGATCGAGTTCTTTCACCTCTACAATTTGGTAAAGCGGCTTCGCTTCCTCGCTTTTGTTCAATATAAATAAATAACCAATTTAATGAAGACTTATAGCATCGTTCAACTAATTACAGAATTTTAGGTTCCATTAACCGTAAGAAGAAAAATCACGGCGTCCATTAACAGGACAAAAATATACCGGGTGACATACCCTCACCATCAAGTCCTAGCGAAATAGCAACCCAAAAATAAATATAATAATAATGGTTTCATATTATGGAAAATATTAAAATGAACAATCACATGACTACTCAAGTTTAGATATAGACTTGCAAAATCAAAGAAGTGATGCTGTACGATCGAACCATCGTGACTCAAAATATTATATATACATCTTAAGAAAATAACATAAATATTCGTTTGTTGGGTAATCCATTTGCATTTTCTAGTTACTGTTACCTGGTACATTGTAAAAGCGAGCATTTACACATTTTTAATTTGTGTTACACCATTAAAGAATTTATACCTTTCATTTTCCAATCTTTACAAAGTTTTCATTTCTGAAAAATTTCAATCTTTCGGGAATTATTAACATTAGTAGATGCGGTGACTCGGTTATCAAAATCGACAAATCATTAGGTTTGAAAATCTCCATACTCGTGTCAAAATCTCGTTAATGTTCATATCTTAAGTACCAAAACGTATATAGTAAGAATTTTCAAAGTTTCTCATTACTGTTATTACGACTCATATTATCACCAAGATACACGTATCCAACATGACTCAAACTAGTCCAATTAACTCTTAGAAATTCAACCTTTGACTTTTATTACACACATGTCTTCCTTACAATTGATTTGCTATATTTTATTCACGCGGCTCGAGTCAGGCGTCAAAGACGTTTCACGTAGTATTATCTCGGATAAATTACTGATTTTAGTCGAGACTTGAATCTCAAAAATTAATGATAATAATATGATAATATAATAATGAAGTAGGTGATCAAAATGCTTATTTCAATTATTTCCAAAATATATAAAATTCAACCTTTAATCTTTAGCTCGTTATCAAACAATTTTAAAATTAACACATCTCACAGCGGAATAAAATGAAAGATTTTTCAAATGATTTTAAACAAGCATCATCAAATTACACATATTGATTCTCTATAATGACAATTAGACAAACAAATTATTTCAAATGACGTTCCATCAAGATTTTATAATTCATTTCAAGCGTTAGAATTTCTCACTGATAGTGTATATTCCGATTTTATCCCAGTTTATTCACTACAACAAGTAACGTGTTCTAGTTTACACCAATGCATACGTAAACATAACCTTATGTTTAAAACAAAACCAATTTTTACAAAGTTTCTACCTCCAGAATATATGACCAATTTTTCTACTCGTGTTCTATATTACAAATTATGCCAAAAGTTTGCTACATTGACCCAAAAACTAATTCATACCAAATCCGAAGCTACATATACTCAATAGTCATATCATAAATTTTATTATAAACTCCTTTTTAAAATTATATTAAATAAATTCTTAACAAATCCATCACTAGCTTCTAGTATCAAATTTTAATATATAAAAACAAGGATTTTACGAGTAATACAAGTTACTTATTACGATTTACCAACCAAGGTTGAAGTAAAAATAATTTCACAATGTCCATTTATTCTCTACACGAATTTTACTTGTTATAAGACACATCATACATCGTTTTTATCCAAAAGTTTCATTCACCAAATATTAAATATATAAAACACTTTATGTTTAAACCACTCAATCAACAAAGTTTAGTGCTTACTTAACTCACACAAATGTCGGACCTCGTCATGTAAAATATTAACTTCAAAATAATTAAACAACAAAACAAAATGAAATAAATGGAACGAGAATACGTATGTCAACTAAATGTTGTTATCGGTCTTGGATGAGTCTCGAAATCGTACTCCACAAAATTAACACAAAAACCAATCAAATTTCAAGTTATCGCGATTGATCACAACGCTAGTCTAATTTTAAAATGCATTTTTGAATTTGAGTAAAATGGTAAACAACGATTAAATGGCGATACGCCTCAACCACGTTTCATAATATACACACATGATTCGCCGCTACGATGTACGCATCGTTGATTATACTTCGTCTATATTATAGTTACACCAACCAATATATCAAACCCATAAAGAATAAAGGAAATAAAGTAATACGTAAGTAAATTACGTTTCAAAAGAAAATGTCCAAAATGACACATCACGGTGCGATAACGACCATCGAGATCACTCTGGTCGATGTAAAATATGTTAAAAAGCGTTATTTACTTATCTAGAGTACCAAACGAGGTTCATATTCGGTTATCCGAACAATAAATTAATTATCAAGATTGATAATTTGTGGTAAGGCCGAATTCTCAACAAAACCGCATTTTAATGTACGATAATTACCCAAGGACCATTGCTTCGCGTGCAATGCCTTTAAATACCATAGTATATACATACTTATACATACAACCATTCCTACATACACGTAGGATTACAACGCGGTGTTGCCATGTAATGCAATGTAGCCCGTTATGCCAAATACATGCAACATATACGATAATCTTTACAGGAATTTGCAAATTACGATGATAAGTACTCAACGTACAAAACAATATATCTCAATATATATCAAAGTATTTACTTACTAAATACTAGGGAATTCATATCAATTTTGAGGGATACATCTAAAATATAAGGCAATGCTAAAGAAATCTTACCGGAGCCATGCAGGATAGTTGTGTGCTTGGACAATTTCTTACGACACCAAAAGTTATAGTTTAGGATTTTTCAAAATGACCTAGTTCTCTATAACTCATGGCTCTGATACCATTCTGTAACACCCCCACAAATGCTATGCGCAGCGGAACTACAGCATTTGGGTGCTACGTAGTTATCATCACACATAAGCTATATTAAACGACTCAAAGAGACGTAAAAATTTAAACATGAATTTAAATTATACAAATCTACGGTTTTCCAAATCCCAAGATAATACAAAACAGAGTTTGCGTTTAGGTCCCCACTGAATCTCAACCCAAAAGTACATTTTCATTCTCATGACATAATATAAAAGAGTTTTAAGTGCAAAAAGGGAGGAAAACAAGTAGACCGCCAAGCCACAACAACTTCCATCCTCGCATGCTCCGCTGCTATCAATCTTGGTTACCTGAAACACATGCTTAAAATCGTCAACACAAAGGTTGAGCGAATCTATAGGTTTATCAAAACATCAGTTGAACATAAGTGTTAAAAACCAATCATGATCATTCAATAGCATTGTGGCCATACAATCTATTATTCAAGGATATGACAATTGTGTTTAAGCTCATGACACTAAACCGTTAACTCAATCACCCGCGTAATAATTACCGGCGTGATTCAGATGAAACCATGGCCCCTAATAAGGCATCAGTTGCAATTATACCTTATCTCTTATCACAAATTATCCGTCCGCAGGGGGTATCAACGTACTAGCCCTCGTCTCGGATAGGGTAGTCAACCCTATAGTACTATCACTTTGTATAAGCGGCTATTTCCCCCTTCGCAAGGGCAAGACAATAGTTAATAGTTCATGAAATTAGGGTCTTTTGCAACTAGGTACTCAACACAATTTCTAAGGCAACATTCGGGTCCAACAATCATTCAAGACTTATGTTCATTTTCATTTAAATAACATGTATCCCCCTCGCGGGTAAAATCATTTGAAATAAGTAAAGAGCGAGGCTATAGACTCACCTTATATAACAAGTATTCGATAGTTCGAGAGACGGTCACTGACGACGATACGGATGCCCGGGTAAATCAACACCTATCAAACCAAATAACGCGTAATGAGTAATCTCATTTTAAAACCTTATGGTACTGTATAAAATACATAAATACTAGTCACTTGTGACAATTACAACTCACACCAAAACAAAACGACAAGTGTTACTTGTTTTATACCATTTGTCCTCACTACTAACGTTATCCATTTTTACTCATTTTCACCGATACTTACCGAAAGTATGGACTATTTTACTATAGTTAACCATTTTTATAAAATTTAACAAAATTCTCAAAAATACTATAAGACCTGTAGAAAACACATATTTAATCCCAATAAAAGTTTTTACTTCTACGACTCATTACTCAATACTTTTCCAAAAACTACGTTTTTCGGACTGAAATTGTACTTTGACCAAGTCGGACTCATTTGACCCGTTTAAAATACTCCATTGACCCATTTGACACCTAAGTCCTATAATAGACTCAAATGTGCAGGTTTGACACCAAAATTCAGCCCTTGACCATTTACCAAACTAGACTTATAGTCCCCGGGATTTGACCTAAACCAAGCATAATTTCGGATTATGACGGTTTTTATCTCCCGGTACACGAATTTCAAAACGTCGTAACTTTTGACTCGTTAGGAGTCGTAAGCTCTACCTTATACCAAATCGAAGCTAAGAAGATGCTCTACAAATCTATCCTATCCACAAGACCTGTTTTCAAAATAATTTTTACGAAAATGCCTTAAACTTTCTGCCTAAAATCAACCATACAAAAATCACGCTAACGCTCGTTTTCAAACCCATTTGTCATCACTAGACATCATCCTAAGCATCCCTAATCACAACCAAACAACATTTTCAGTCCTAAACCCCTATTGATCATCAATCCTCATAAAATCCAAATCCTAAAACAAGCATGCAATGTGTTTAAACAATCCAAACACACCCAACACATCATTATAAACACAAACCCATGACATTTCATCAAACACTTTGAACACACCCAAAAACCCCCAAAAATTCGTGGCTTTAGGGGCTGTGGAACACAAGAATCATATACCCCATTATGTTTTATGGATGATTCATCCTTATAAACACATGAATTAAACATGCAATTACCCAATTAATCATCAAAAACGATTTTGAAAAATTCCTTTGATTCTTGAAAAAAAATATGAATGCATGTTGGATTAAATTACATAGAAAGATGGGGAATGATTAAATTAGAGGTGGTCTAACCTTAGTTTTAATCAAAACCAAGTAGAAAAATTTTTATGGGTGGTTTATGGTGGGTAAGGGTGGCCGTCGGCCTAAAGGAGAAAAGGGAGACAGATTGATAAAATTTTTGGAAATATTTTGTGTTGTGTGTGATTTGTTTCCCCTTTTTGTAAAATTGGAGGGACTTGTGGTGCAATTTAAGCATTCTTTTGGCCTTAAGAAAAAACGACTCTAAAACCTTGCGGAATTGACTCGCTAGTCATTTTAAAAATTTTACGGGAGTTGGGTTTCGCCCCGAACACTTGAAAATACTTTTAAATGGTTCAAACGCACACAAAACGAATATACACATGGTTCCGACTCGACTTAACACGTAATAAAAATAAAATCTCGAAAAACTCAAATATCGATCAGTCGATAATAAAAGGTAAATTTTGGGCATCCGTCTGTATCGTAGTCGTTATCGGTTCTTCTTAAATCGTCAAACGTTAAATTACGACCGTAAACGTCGGTTTCAACTTAAACCGTCAAATATATAGCAAACGAAATTTCTTAAAAATTTCAAAAATATTCGTAAAATAGGATTAAATAAATGACGTTGTGCTCGGGATATCAGATCCACAAGTGAGCCACAACTTAAGAGAGATGCTCATACCGAACAGCTCTTGAGACAATAACTTAGCATCATACGGCACTTTTACTGGTGTTACAAGACTACAAACCGATTAAAACCATTCTTGATTATTTATTAACAATATATACATGTGTTGACAAGAAAGTAAAGGTTACGAAAGGGGATATAATAGACACAAGTATTTAATATGAGGTTTATCTAGCCCTTTACACTTACTTCAAACTCTATCATCTCTCGTTCTCCACAATTTAAAATATCAAGTAATGAGACTCGTGGATGCTTAGCCTAATAAACCAAATGAAGGTTTACATGGTTAAGGATACTAGCTAGAGTAAGCTTGGATAAGCAAACTCGGGTTGAGTCAAAATATTCATGGCGGGCCTAATATGTCAAAGATATCTAAACTTGTTAAACCATATCCTTTATAATATATTTTTTAATATATTTTGATGAAAAATAAAAGGAGAAATATATATACAATGCAAATGTGTTATGCAAATGAAAAATGATTAATGCAAAAATTACGAATGCATATTTTTGGTGGCCAAAGTAGATTAAAAATTTGAAAAATGTTGAAAATTAATTTTCCAAATTATCATGAAGGCAAAGGCAATGGTCTAGGCAAAGTCACTTCGATAGAATACCCCCTACACTTAAGATAAACATTGTCCTCAATGGTTAAGAATATTGGAGTAAACTCCCCTACACTTATGACATTACGTACTTTGTTTAACTCGAGCTAAGGAAAGGTCTACTAAAGTGAATTCATTTTAGACATTATTAAGAGTCAATTTTGAATCACAAAAGTATCCAAGTGAACCTGATACGAGGGCCTCCTCCATAAGCTCCAAGCATGAAATGAGAGAGAGAAACCCTACAAACACCAAAAAGACAAAAGATAGGCACCCCCTACACTTCATCTCGACTATATGACCCTTTTATTATTCCTATCCTACCACACTCTATTTGATGATGTAACCTAGTTATTCAAGCTTGATTTAAGGAGTCTCTATCTCGACTCTTCCCACAAGAACTAGTTCTTAGGGATAATCATGGAAAAACCCTAGATTTCCAAAGAAGGAAAATCTCTCCATGATAAAGTGAGTCAACATGCCCAAATAGGGAAACCTTAAAGAAAGTCCACCACGGTCAAATGCATGATTTTCATCCCAAAATAAGCACAAGCCCAAAGTGGGAATCATAAACAAAGGTTAAATGACTGAGGTTCCCTTAGTCAAAAAGTGTGTACTATGATAATGGATGGTATGGTGATAAGGTCATGATCCCAAATTCCCAAAAATCGTTCCTTTTATATCATCAGATGGATACTGAGATAGCTCTAAAAAATGTATGCCATGATCGAACACCTTTCCCTTTAGGAGAAAATAAGAAGTAAACTCAATGGAAACCGAAGAAGATTCTCCCATATACATCACAACTTGAGACGAACGTGGTGTAAGAATAGGTGTTAACATACTCGTAGAAGAAACCACAAAGTATTGCTTTTTCTTATCAATATAAAAATCCTCATCAAAATCCTCCTCATAAGATGTGTTAAGAAACCCCTCTAAATCATCATCCAAATTATATACTTCATTATCCTCTTGAAGCTCCCCAAAAACTGGTTTATCAATGCAAGGCTCAAAGAGGGGGTTTGAAGCGGTTTCTAAGAAAGGTTCTGAAAAAGTGATAGAAGGAATAGGTGAAGCATTTTGGGTATGAGGTGTTTCACAAGGTAGGTAAGAAAGAGTAGTATGTGAAATTTCATGAAAAGGTTTAGTGGGAATGGAATCTCCATAAAGCAATATCTCTATCTCACGAATGTCTTCATCCCAATTGGAAGGGGATGTATCAATCAAAAGATCATCTCTCTTAAGATAAGCTTCAATCTCTTTATTAATCAAGTCATCTTTACTAAGCAATCTCTCAATCTCAAGAACATCTTCATCCCAATTGTAAAGGGAGTTATCAATCTCAATATCATCTCTCTTAAGATAATCTTTAATTTCTTTATTTATCAAGTCATCTTCTCTAAGCATTCTCTCTATCTCAAGAACAGCCTCTTCCCAATTTTAAGTGGAAGAATAAGCTCCATAATCTACTTTCCATAAACTTGCCTCAAATTCATCTATAAGGGAATCACTCTCTTCAAAGGGAGGAAATGAGGAAGTTATGGAAGTTATAGTCTCAATATGAGGAAGATCATAATTACCACTCTTGCAAGCTTCATGAAAATATTCATCACAAACTTCATCAAGAATATCAATGTTATTCACCTCTTCATTAAGAACATTAATATGATTCACCGTCTTGAGCTCATTAGATTTCTTAGATAGCTTCCCCATATTAAACACAACCTTTTGATCTTCCACCCTCATAATGAGTTCCCCTTCCGCAACATCAATGAGAGTACGCCCGGTTCTCAAGAAATTTCTTCCTACAATAAGGGGAACTCGAGGATCTACATCATAATCTACAACAACAAAGTCCGCGGGGAATGTGAACTTATCAACCCCTACAAAGACATCTTCTGCTATCCCCACTGGATAAGCAATTGATCAATTTGCTAATTTGAGTGTCATTTTAGTGGGGGTAAGCTTGGGAAGGGAGAGTCATTTCCAAACCGAAAAATGCATCAACTTTATGCTAGCACCAAGGTCCGCTAGAGCCATACAATTCTCAACCCCCGGGAAATTACATGGAATTAAGAACCGGCCCGGATCACCAAGTTTAGTAGGTAACTTCTTTAACAACACCGCGGAACAACTCTCATTCAAAGAAGCATTAGGCACATCAACCAATTTCTCTTTGTTCGATAGAAGGTCCTTAAATATCTTGGCAAATTTAGGCATGTGAGCTAAAGCCTCCACAAAACATATGTTAATATTTAATTTCTTAAACATCCTCAAAAAATTGGACACTTGTATATCATCTTTATTTTTAACTTTTTCCTTCCTCAACCTAGAAGGGTATGGAAGATTAGGTTTGGGTGAAGGTTGAGTAGAGGGTGTTGGAGAACTCTTCTCTTGGGTTTCTTTAAGGGTAGGCTTAGAAGGTGTAGTGTCGGTTAATGGTGGAATGTCACAAGGAGGGACCGTGGGAGGAATCACCGAAGGGTGAGTAGGAGTACTCATTTTTACCTTCGGGCCTTGTACCTCATTGATAGCAGAGGAATGAAAGGTCCCACAGTGGTTTTCCCACTCCTTGTAGTAATGGCATTAACATTGGCCCTACGATTAGTTTGGGTGTTTGATGGTAAAGCACCTTGAGGTCTTTGGTTTACGAGAAACATAAACTTCTCTCTTGCATTGCCCTTAATTGATCTTGAGTCCTTCTTTCACTCTAATGAATTCTTCTTTCATTCTCTTGATTCATCTTATGAAGTAGCTCAATGTTTTCATTTTGTCTATTCCCTTGATTATATCCTTGGGTTTGGAAAGGTGGAGGTGGATTGTGAAACCCTTGGTTATTTCTATGACAATTGTTCCCTTGGTTTTGCCCTTGAAAGTTATTTGGCCCTCTATTGTTGTTATTTCCTTGATAATTTCCTCTTAGCCCTTGGTTTCTATTTAGCATTTGTGGATTGTTTGCTTGGGTTTGGGTGGGTTGTTGGGGAGGGAAACCCGGTGGAGCAAGGTAGTTGTTGGATTTGTAATAAAGGTGATTAGGATTGATGTTTGGTTTAAAGTGTGCCCTTCCATCATCATTATAAGCATACATTCTCCTTGATAGTTTTGAACTTTGTCACAATGGAAGTATGAGTGATGGCCTCCACATGTCTCATATTTAAGGGTGATGGAATTAACATTATTAGTAGAAGAGTTACTCAACTGAAGTTTCATAAACTCTTGGAACATATTATGGGATTGGTTAAACCTTTGAAGTAATTGTTCATCAATTGATTGAGTAGCACTCCATTACACAACATGTACCACCTCTTCTCTATCCCTATTGCTTTGAACCATGGATTTTGTCTCAATGATGTCCCATGCCTCTTGGATGGACTTAGTAAGAATGTTTTTACCCACGGCCGAGTTAAGGGCATCTTGATGGTGTGCTCTCAAACCATTGTAGAAGGTATTGATTTGGTGGACTTGGTCAAAACCGTGGTTAGGGCACTTTCTTAACAACTCCTTGAATTCATCCCAATCCTCACTAAAGGTTTGATCTTACTTTTGTTGAAATCCTATGATTTGATTCCTTAATACGGTGGTTCGTGAAGGTGGAAAGAACTTGTTCACAAATTTCTTTTTTAAGTCGTCCCAAGTGAGAATGCTATTAGAGGGTTGCTTATCTATCCAAATCCTATCATTTACCTCCAAAGAAAAAGGAAATAATATCAACTTAACCGCCTCTTGAGGTACCCTATCATACTTGATGGTGTTACATATGGACAAAAATCTCTTGATGTGGTCATGAGGGTCATCCATAGATCTCCCTAAGAAAGGTATAGTAGAAACCATTTGTATCACACATGTCTTAAGTTCAAAATTGTTAGCGGCTATCTCGGGAATGACTATGGCATCCGCATTCCCATCCATGTTAGATTGGAGAATCTCAATCAATGGTCGATTATCCATGGCTTCGTTTAAGTTGTAGAAAGCACGATGCTCGTGATCGGCTTGAGGGACGTCTTTGTTCTTATTCTTCCTCTTGGGAGGATGAGGTACACCGCTCGGTATGTGTACACGCGCTCGAGTACGCATGCAACTAAACACGAGGAATGAGAGAGGAGCTCTCGGTCGACTACAAAAGAGAATAGATTATCTCCTTCGAGGTTCAATAGTGAAAACCACAAGAAAGTATAATATATATATATATATATATATATATATATATATATATATATATATATAATACTAATTGGGCGATAAAACCCTCAACAAGCCTTCCTTCTCAAAATACTTACTTGTGAACGGGGGGAATGAGCGCAAAGATCTTAAGTACCTAGCTTCCCTTAGGCTTGCATTTTATAGCAAATCCGCGTTTCTATTCACTTTATAGTTAGTATTTCTCGAATATTTTCTTATTGAAAGCATTTATCTATTTTTACCTTTATTTTGTTTTATCGATACACGTATTTGGGACCAGAACACCCCCAAATACGGTGTATTTCCAAGGCAATACTTATGGAAGTAGGTAGATTGGTTGTTCATATCTACGTATACTTATTTACATATAATAATATAAAGAAGATATTTTTGTATTTATTTTATTTTTTAAGAAAATATAATATGTATGTAAAAACGAGTGAATACAATATGTAACACCCCATTTGGATAAATGGACCGTCACAGGATAATTATGGCGTGACATCAAAGCATACAAGGTAAATGTCCTAAAACATTACATGACCATAGGGATAACCGGAATCAAACATCGGCTCCCAAACATAAACTCATAAACAAAGCATAAAGTAAATGTAATGCAAAAGGAATAGAAATATAAAGTAGCTCCCATCCTATGAAACACCTCTCCATGCTCCTGTCTGACCTTGGGTACCTACCGTTCGGGGGCGTGAAAAGAGAAAACAGCTGAGCAGTATGCTCAGTGTGCGGATATATGACATAATATGGAATAGCATAAACATGAGTAAAGACTGAAATGAAAACATGACAATGAAAATGCAGTGGAATAATGTAAGTCCTGGAAATCTGGTGACATGTAATAAATTGGTTTATTCTGAAAAGATTAAGTTTGTATCATGAAAACTGTATTTTAACTGCCTAAGAGTCCATATAGGTCATAAATAAAACAACGTGCATGAATACATTGAGGGGTGACCTCGTCATGCAATTAGAGGGGCTGCCTCTAATTATAATAGTCTGGGTAGGAGGGATCAACTCCTTGTGAAGGATGCAAGGCACACACCACATTCACCATGAAAATACTGTCTGACACATGTAATCTAGGATTCACCCATTCGCCCCACATGATAATAATAATAAAGGCCAAACTTGTAAAGGGACGTTACGAGTAATCACTCTCGTCGCAGAAGAGTCATAACACCGGTGCCTCCAGTGCTATGGTTACAGTACCTCCATAACTAGGTGAAACATGGCATGCGTGTATATAGCTCAGGCAATTAAAATAAACATAGCATTTTCTAACGTGTTTAAGACACATGACTACAGGGAAAATAGATGGCTGCAAACAGGAAAACCTAATCAAACATGCAAAGGGAATTGTCCATACTGAAATACGGAATATCCGTACCTTGTGTCCAGTAATGTGAATGAAGAGAATGTGAAGAATCCTACTCAAACCTCGCAATTGCTGCATAACAAAATAGACGTGTATAAGTTATTTGATTAACCTATACTTAACTGACTATTAATTACTTGACATTTTCTTAACTTGTTTTACTTGTTCTTGTATTGCCTTAAATGTTCTTACATGTATTACTGATTCATGTTAAGCATGTATTTTGATTAGTGTAATTCATGTTCTTATAAATTAATAAGCATAAAATATGTATAATTCATGATCATATAATAAAGTTTATTAAATAAATACTTTAATCTATAATGATAATTATTAATCAATAATAAAATGCATGGTTTATATTTGGGATTATTAATTAATAATAAAATAAGCCTAAGTTAATAAAACGTTACTCAAACTTGATAATTACATAACTAAATTAAACCTAGTTATTAATTTAATTACGCAACCAAATACTTAGGTTAATTTCGTTAACTAAAATATAACCTAAGTCGCATCAATAATTTAATTATGACATAAAATAAATAATTAAACTTAACTTGATTTGCAACCATATACATGTATATACCCGAGCCTACCGAGGCGCCCATGTCTCGGTCTCACAAAACAAACAACTAGCAAAACACCCAAAAAACAGTGTTGTCCCATATATACTGTTTTCCAGTTTTGTCCAATATCATTTTTAACCTGTGTTGTCCAATATCTTAATCTGATGTGTTGTCCAAGATACTGCCCAGCCTTAGTTTGTTCCTGTTGTTTGCTATTCATACCCATTGTTATGTAACTGTTTCCCACCGTTTTTAACACTCTCACTCATGTTGGCCATTTGTGAGTTCCCACTGTCTTAACACAAACCTCGACGGCACCCTCAAAGCGCCGCGGTTGTGGAATTAATGTTACCACAGAGACCAAGGAGGGTCTCGGTTAGTGTGCCAGTCGTGTCTAAACAAACACCAACGTTTTCCACCCTTAATCTAACTTGTTTTAACATGTTTTATTCGCAGATTTAGGGTTCTTGTAGGTTAAACACACTTAATTAAAAAAAATTAAAAGATTTAAATATACCTATTTTTGTTTAGGGTTTAGGAATAAGACATGGATTACGAACCTCGACCTTTGAACTTAAGAACCCACGATCTTTCCTTGTTTTTTGGAGTGGGAGACGACGGCAGAAGGAAAACCCAGGGACAATTGTTTGTTTGTTGTATTTTTTAGGGTTTTATGGATTTTCTGTCCAAATAAATATACCCCCGTATATTTTCATTATAGTCGGCCTAGGATTTTCTATTGGGCCTTGAGCCCATTTCTTCCTAACTGTCCAAAACAAACAGCCCTTATACTTTGTTTTTTTTAATTTTCGCGACTCGTTAAAGTTTACGCGTATTCGTGTTTTTAAATGTCGTAAATGCTTATAGTTATTTTATACAAGTTATTCGTAATATGTAAATACGTAATTATTTATCATGTTTAATTAATATACTATATTTACACACAAATTTTTGTGGCTCGTGTAGTATATTAATTATTCGTATTCTATAAATTTAAACGTAAATTCATGAAATTATGTTCTAAGGTATTTTTAAAGCGGGTTTTACAACTCTTCCCCTCTAAAAGAATAATTCGTCCTCGAATTAGAGATACGATACCCTAGAAGGGACATGGACGTGACGTAACTGTAGAGAACATGTAACATGACGTGCTGGAGGGAACATGGAACATGAGGTTACTGAAAAGAACATACTAATTTATTGAAAGAAAAGAGGATAAGAAATCCAGATGGACTCCTCCCTTTCCAAGTGGCTTCCCACTCGGAACGGTTCTCTAAAAAAATCCTGCGAAGTTAATAACCTTAGTCTTCATGACCCTGTCTTGACGATACAGAAAAGTTTCTGGTTGGTCATCGTAAGATGTATCCTCATGAATCTGACTGGATGGATAAGGAACAACGTGCAAAGATAACGAAACGTTATGATGCGAAATAATCTGGAATAACTGACGTTAGTAACGTCTGAGCAATGATGCGTGAGACATACTGAAACGTAGTGCGTGAACAATTGTCAACGTAGTACGTGAACAATTGTGAACTTGATACGTGGAGATATGGTGAACGTAATGAGAAAACATATTGTGGACGTGATACTTGCAACATATCGTGAACGTAATATGAGAACGTAGGGTGAACATGATACGAAAATTATATCGTGAAAGTGCAATAACTGAGAAGGTAATGTCAAACGATACTAATAAGTGTGAAAACACTTATCCTTTTACCACTTAATTATAATAAAAACCAAGCCAAAGCGTGTATTTAATGTCGTAAAAGTCGGAATTATGCGTGGTTTGTGTTTTTGTTGTGTTTTAGGAACAAAATATGAAAAAGTAAGAAAACACGGGCTTTCACGGGCTTTTATCGAAGAAAAAAGACAAAAGACGAAGTCAAAATATCAAGAGTACAAAAAGAACGGAAGTCAAAGGCATATTCTGAAGATTTATCGAAGAAAAAGTTAAAAGACAGAAGTTTAACGAAGTCGAAGAACCAAGTCTAATAAAAGAAGAAAATTATAAGACAAGTTCATTTTATCATTCGACAAATCCCGAGACAACGTCGAGAAAGACGAAAAAATTAAAAGACGAAAAGACAAAGAAAGAAAGAGAAAAGCATCAACACTTCCACTCCTCCTATAAATACCCTCCTAATATGTCATTAGGAGGGTGTTAGTTAGTTTTTAGAATTTAGTTTATTTTCCAAGTTGTAGGAGTAGATTAAAATTACTTTCTCTCTCTCGATTTACTTTCATGTTTTCAAGCTTTTTACATTAATCTTGTATTTGAATCTTTAATCTTCATCTTAATTTGAAGCTTTTAATTAATCATTCTCATTATACCTTTCTTATATTTAATCTTGTTTGATTTTCATAATCATGTAGTTTGTTCATCATGTTCTTCTTTTGATTGATGTGGTTGTTTGATTGTGCTTATTGATTCTGATGTGCTTGATGTTTTTAGCTTATTGTGTTTAGTGCTTATTGTGTGATTTTCTTATTTTAAATTAAGTGTCTTTAATAGTTTATTTTTATAAAAATTTGATTTTAAATATTTATATTATTTAGTATTCTTAAAGTTTTTGATTCGTAGCTTATTAGGTTTTTTTTCCTGAAATCAATTTGGTTAAGTTTTAGGTTAAGTGCTTATTAGTTTTTAGCTTATTTTTTGTTTTTGCTTATTTTTATTCTTATCCGGGTTTTGAAAACCCTAATTTCCCGAATAATAGGTATTCCGGATAGTGATTAAGTTGTTATTCCGGATTGCCTCCAAATTAGACATTCTGAATTACATCTGGAATTCAGTATTCCGAACAGCAAGCAACTAGGGATTCCAGATAAGTACTTTTATCATTCCGGATTGAGTAAAGTTCAATATTCCGGATAAGGTAGAGTGCTCAGCATTCCGGATTGCATACATACTTCACTTTCCGGATTAGGTCTGGTATTAGAGTATTCTGGATTCATATCCGGAAAATAGATTCCATATTAGTCCTAGCAACTAGTATTCCGAATAGTGAGTAAGCCTGGATTCCGAATTGCTTGTGAACTATACATTCCGGATTGAGTTGAGAACTCAGATTCCGGAATAGGGCTTAGTGTGTATTCCGGATAGTAACAAGAAGTGGATTCCGTATTGTATTGAGATTGTGATTCCGAATAAGGTGTGACAACTTATTCCGGATTGCATGCATTTTCGGGATTCCGACTTATGTAAATTTCATTTTTCCCGAATTGTTTTATTTTCAAATATTTATTTTTCCCGCCATTTTTACTTAGCATTTTTCTTTAAGTGTTTTGTCTTAGATTATTTTCAAGTTTTCTTTTTTATAAAGTTTTAATTTCAAGTCTACATTTAATTAAGTTTTAATCTTTTATCATTTATTTTTAAAAGTCTTAATTTTTAGTTTACATTTTAAAGTTTTGATTTTTATTTTAAAATAGATAATCACCTTTCTTTATTTTTACCAAGAATAACTGAGTCGCACGTTTAACCAATTTCAATTCGATTAGACCAATTCAAAGAACAATTTCTTAGTTATCAAATGGCGCCACTGCCGGCTCTTTTCGTGAAGATTAACGGTTTTTTGTGAGAGACGCGTTGGATTTTGGGATCCGTTCACTTTTGAATGTTATTTTTTCTTGCAAAATTTTCAAACTTTTTCAAAAAATCCATAAAAATAAAAAATTTCAAAAATCCAAAAACATTTAAAAAATCATAAAAAGCATTTCTTTTTCAAAACTTTTGCACCTAGTATATTTTCTATTCACGTTAACTTTATTTCTTCTATTTCTTTGCTATTCTTTACTTTTGTAGGTGTATGCGTACTCGTTCACGCAAAAGGAAGTCCATACAAGCCGTTATCATCGAGCCTCCTCCTATTGTTAACACGATGGATAACCGTCCAATGATCGAGCTCTTGCAGTCACATGTTCAAGGCAATGAAGATGCGATTGTGATTCCGGCTATTGATGTAAATAACTTCGAGCTCAAGACCGGTTTTATACAAATGGTTTCCGCAACACCATTCTTAGGCCGCACTCATGATGAGCCACACGATCACGTAAAAAGGTTTGTTCACTTAACCAATACCGTGAAATACAATGGGGTTTCACAAGAGGCAATTCGTTTGCTCCTCTTTCCTTTCTCCCTCGAGGGACAAGCCCGGACTTGGCTTGATAAGGAACCACCCCAAAGTATTACAACGTGGGAGGACCTATAGACCAAGTTTATCAATTACTTTTTCCCACCCTCACGTACTACCGCTTTGCGGAATGACATCATTTATTTTGAGAAAAAGTACGGTAAGACGTTTAGTGAATCTTGGGATCGTTTTAAGGAGCTTTTAAGAAAGTGTCCACAACACGGTTTTACAAAGGTACATCAAATTAATACTTTTTATAATGGATTAAGTTTGAATGACCAAGATTCACTAAATAGTGCTTCGGGGGGTAATATTCTTGTCAAATCTATAAATGAGGTTTAGGCAATCATTGAGAACAAGGACAAAGTCCAAACCAAGACTGTTTGGGCTACTATGGCTAGTGCCAGTGAGAATGAGTTGACCAATCATCTTAAGGAACTTACTTCAGCTTTAAAACAACTTGTTTAAGAGATAATCCTCCTAATCAACATGCCCATGCTCTCAATATTACTTGTGAAACTTGTGGTGGGCCACACTCTTATGCTAATTGTGATAAAGCTTATGATCAATCTCACAGGGAAGTGTATGCTTACAACAACACGGAGAGAGTTCATTTCAAGCCTAATGTCGATGTTAATCACTTGTCCTACAACTCGAATAATTACTTGGCTCCACTCGGTTTTCAACAAAGACCACACCCACCCACCCATAACAAACAAGGGCCACCAAGAGCAAATGTTCAACAAAATACAAATGTTAGGGGCTTCAACGCAAACCAAGGCAATTATGAAATGCAAAACCAAGGCTTTCAAAACCAAGGTTTCAATCCTTAAGGTTTTCAACCATATAACCAATACCCAAACCAAGGTTTTCAACAACAAGGGTTCAATTTACCTCATCCGTACATGGACTTGATTCTTCAAAAATTAACCGATCATGAGAAAACCATGAAGGAAATGCAAGAGTCCACGGATAGGAAGTCCGTTCAAATGTTTCAAACCCTTCGTCCCGAAGGTGCTCTTCCTTCTAAAACCGAAACAAACCCTAGAGCTAATGTGAGTGCTATTACTACACGCAATGGAGAAACTTTAGTGGGGCCATCTATCCCTTCCCCAGTTACTCCATCTACACCTCCTCCACCCCCATTTATCCCTCCTACTTCCACGCCTAGTACTAGTTCTACATTACCGTCTCCACCTCTTACTAAAGAAGTACCAAAGAAAAACCCTTCACCATCTCAACCTTCAACATCTCAACCTTCACCTTCTAGATCTACACCACCTAAACCCAATATTCCTTATCCTTCAAGATTAGACAAGTGCAAAGTGCTCACTAAGAAGGATTCTCAAATCACTGCGTATTTGAAGATGATCTCCCAAATGAATTTCAACATTAGCCTTGTTGAAGTACTTGTTCAAATGCCGAAATTTGTCAAAGCATTCAAGGATTGCTTAGTAAGAAGGAGAAGATGGCTGAATTTGTCAACACACGCTTAAATGAAAATTGTTCTACAGTCCTTCTTAAAGAACATCCGGAAAAACTTGGAGATCCCGGTCGTTTTGTGCTACCTTGTACTTTTAACAAAGTTGAAGAATTTACTGCCTTATCCGATCTCGGGGCAGGTATTAATTTGATGCCGTTAAGTGTTTGGAAAAAGTTATCATTACCCGACCTTACACCAATGAAGATGACTCTTGAGCTAGCAAATCGAACTCTCGCTTACCCCGTTAGTATTGCCAAAGATGTTTTTGTTAAAGTTGGTACCTTCACTTTTTCGGTCGATTTTGTTGTTGTTGACTATGAAATGGACCCTCGTATTCCGTTAATACTTGGACGGCCATTCTTGAGAACCGGAAAAGCTTTAGTCGATGTTGCCGAAGGTGAACTAATTCTAAGGGTCGGGAATGATCAATAAGTTTTTAAGATGGGGAAAATTACAAGCAAATCAAATGGAAAAGAATCGGCAAAAATGATTGATGTGCTTCAAGACGAGCTTGATACAACTCCTTTGGAAAGTACAAAGCTTGATGATTTTGTGCTACATGACAATCCTCTTTTCGAGACTTGCTATGATAATCCACTTTTTCAAGACCATTTGGATGATTCTAATGATTCTCTCTCCAATTTGGATCCCCCACCAATTTATGATTCTCCACCAATCTATGATCAATATGACGATGATTCTAATTCCAATTTGGATGATTATGATGATTTTTCTTCAGATTATAAAGACATGCCAACATATGATGACGTTGATGATGTTGACACTCTTTCGAGTGATTCTTCAAATGATATGTATTCTACTAATGATTATGCTCCCATTTTTTATGAAGATCCTCCGCCAACAATGCTTGATCCTACTTTGGATGATTACTCATTTGAGGACAATTTCGCCACCTTTCTCAATACATACTTTCCTAATGAGCATGATTCTCCTCCTTTGGACTTTGATTATGGTCTTTATCCTCCTTCGGATATTAAGAAACCCGTTTCAAAGGAGAAGAAACCGGACGACCCCAATATTCGTAGTACCTATGTCTTACCAACTCTCTTTCCACCTTCTTGAGATGAGATTGTGCGGTTTATGGGCGAATCGTCAAGGTCTACTGAGTCTAAGTCTTATTTTCCCCTAAAGGAAAAGGTGTTCGATCCGGGTATCACAATTTTTAAGCCATCTCAATATCCATCTGATGAAATAAAAGGAAAGACTTTTGGAAACAATGGTGCTATACTTTCACTTCATCATACCTTCTACCACCTTGCTCAACAATTGCGTAAGGGAACCTCGCCTACTCTTCTTTGGCTTGTCTTGTTCACTTTAAGCTTGTGCTACTTGATGGATGAAAACCATGTATTTGACCCTGGTGGATTTTCTTCAAGGTTAACCATTTTAATCAAGGTCTAATCAGGCTCACGACTCGGTGAAAAAAAACAAGCGCTTCTCGGGAGGCAACCCAATGATCTATCCTTTTTATTTGTTTTCATAATAAGTGTAGGGGAGACCCTAGTATGTGTTTGTTGTTTTCTTTTTTATGATGTGCAGGGATTCGATCTTTCAAAGTTCCACTTTTGATGACTTTTGACGACCCGTGATTCCGTGTACCCGTCTTCCCGGTTTTATCCTAAACTCTTTTGATTTACTATTTTATATTCTTCAATATTAAAAAAGGAATAACTTTAGTTGTCTCTTCCTTAGCAAGATTTAAACAACGTGCACAATGTCCTAAGTGTAGGGGAGTTTAATCCCACATGCTTAAACATTGAGGAAAATGTTTATCTTAAGTGTAGGGGGGGACTTCTATCGAAGTTAAGTGGGCTTTTCCATGTATATGTCCTCATTTTAACCGAAAATTGATTTTTAGACATTTTTCAAAATTTTTGATCTATTTTGGCCTAGTTGTATTTTCCTTTGTTGTTATTATTTTCTTTCTTTAACAAAATGATTTTAATAAGTTTAGATGTCTTTGATATATTAGGCCCGTCATGAATCTTTTGACTCAACCCGAGTTTACTTATCCAAGTTTACTCTAGCTAGTATCCTTACCGTGTTTAAATCAAGTTTTGCTAGGCTTTTATATAGGGAACTTTAAAACGCGAAAGTCTTAACTCATACGGGTTAAGGACAAGAACTTTTATCAAGTTCCTATAATTGATCCTAGAAAGTCGTTTATCAAGGGAACTTTAAAAATGCGAATTCTAACTTGAAAAATTCTAAGAATTTGCAAGATCCTATAGATGACTTGAAAACCCAAAACATTGATCTAATTGGCTAAGCATCCACGAGTCTCATTCCTTGAGATTTTAAGTTGTGGAGAACGAGAGATGATAGAGTCAATTATAAGTTTGGTATTCTTTCATGAATTTATGTGAGTTAATTGTGAGCTTTTTCTCCCATCGCTTGTTAAAAATATAATTGCAATAAGTAAGGTTGTACGATTTGAAAAGTTACTTAGCTTCTGGCACAAGATCGTTTAAGAGTTGCTCGGTATTATTTAGAGTTCATAGCCAAGGCATAACTTATTGAAGCGAGATGCGAAGATTGGCGAGTTCAAAAAGGCCCTAACAAGGCATGAGGGCTACATTTTGTTGCTAAAGATCCAAAGTGATGTGAAGAATCATTTAATAAAAATCAATATGAAGGATCGAGACACGCGACGAAAAGCAAATACTTCCCTAAAGATCATGGAGAAGTCTATCCAAAAAGACCCTAGAAAGGTATGAGGATAAATAGATCCAAGTCCAAAAAGGAGGCGGATCGTTGTATATTAAAATGCCAAATAAATATTGGAGAAAAATGAAGAAGTCGTTGTCCAAGTTTGAAGAATCTCTCAAAAACTTCAAGTGAAGAAATTCCTATTATGAAGAGAAGACCATTATTTCATGAACGTCTCTCAAAATTTGAAGTATGAAGTCAGTGCCAAATATCGATCTGAGAAAGGTCTCAAATCGTGAAACGAGTTATGCCAAGATATAAACTTTATGAGGTTTCGAGAAGCAGTTTTAAAAGATTTTTTCCTTTAGCTAACTATTGATTAAATCGTCCTACTTTATTTTCAGCCTAAATAAACTATCGAAATAAGTCAACAATGCATCCTCGTGATCATTCAAGACAACAATAAAATATAAGAGATACTGTTAGCCTCAAAAATATTGAGTCAAATAAGAATGTTCGGTCATAGGTTTATATTGTAACATTTAATAGAACGTTGTAATAGTTAGTTAAAATAGTCGTGACATTACGGGCTTGATGGCTAGCTTAAAAGGCCTCTTTCAAGGTACTAAGCATTTTATTCAAGCCCAGCCCAATCAAACATATAGCCCATTATGCCACATGTAGGCAAAGGCTATAAATACCCTTCCTAGCATATTAAGAAGGGTGTTGGTTGTTCATTTTCTTAATCTAATCTTCCCATAGTTTCAAACACTTCTTTCTACTTTCTCTCACTACTTTCTCTCTCTCTAGAATTCATCTACTTCATCTATTTTCTTCCTTGCTTAATCATAATCTATGGGACAACAATTGGTATCAATCGCCATGGGGTAGATTTGTGATTGGTTGTTGTTATATCATTTGATTCGTATGATTTAATCCATACATCATCTCGAATTCAAATTTTTTGTGTTTTTCGTGCTCTAAATCTTGATATACATCTCCTACATACTTGTGGTAGGGATTTGGTTGCTTTCGGTTGGTTAAAATCACGGATTTCTTGTCAAAAATCTCACTTTTTTACCTAAAGTTTCGGAACTACACAGTTATTCCGACAGAATTCCATCGGAAAAGGGTTTTATATTCCGACAGTTATTCCGTCGGTTATTCCGACAGCTATTCTGACGGGTATTCCGACAGGTATTCCGACAGGTATTCCGACAGTTATTCCGACAGGTATTCCGATAGCATTCTGATAGAACATTCCGATGACACATTCCGATAGAATATTCTGATGGACATTCCGATGGATATTTTGTTCGAGTATTTTTCAGACTTAGCCACTATCTAGACTAGTCCGGGAACATAGTTTACACGAAGATTAAATAAATAAATAAATAATTAAGAGTTTTTTGGCGAGAAAACCATAGTAAAATTTATTTTTTCCTAGACCATTTTTAGGCCATTTAAGCTTCGGTTTCAAATTTTGGCGACGCAAAAAAAATTTCGACCAAAAATTCAAATTTTCGGACCAAATTTCAAATTTTTTAGGTTTTATTTTCCTTAAAATTTTCATTTTTCAAAAAACATTTCTACTAGTTATTGGCTATTTCTCACTCGATTTCAAAATTTGGTTATTCCTAATTTTTCGGTTTACCGTTTTATCGGACTGAGAAATTTATTGTCGGACTGAGAAAAAATCGGAATTTTCAGAATTTCAACCACAACACTAGCGCTATTCCACATCTTAGCTTTCAGGGAAGCCCATGGAGCGGTTCTGAAAAAAAAAGATTTCTATACGCTATACATATAATCTGATTTCACTATGATAATGGGTTGCCCGGGATTCGAACCCGAAACTAGTCGGATGGAGTAGATAATTTCCTTGTTAAATAAGTAAAAATCCCTCCGCAAGCCGTGCATCCTTACTAGCAGCTGAAGAGATCATGTAACACCCTGAATGAATCTCACTATAAGGGCGATACGCTACACTGCACGACTGAGCTGCGCTGCGTTTGCCTAGCTGGGTGAGGACGTAAAGGAAGAGGGCCAGCAAGTTACTTCTTTTTGATTCCCAGATGCAATGAAATAACAAATAAGTAGTAAGCAGCGAGGATCATAGAGAGAAGGTGATTCACGGTGAAGTATTAATGGGAGACCAACTCCGGGTACTGGTATATCTACTTAAGACCCGAAGTCACTTCATCAACTGAGACACCATCATCATGGAAAAGAGCAATGAGTGTTCAGTTGTGACAACTCTCGTGATGGAACAATTACAACAACGGACGCGCTTCTTGAGAGATAAATGCATGGAAAGTTTGAGAATACTTCAATCATCGTTTGGGAGCCTTTCAAAAGTTCTGATAGACTTAGGTGAATCTACTGGCACGTTCATAAGATCTTTCACACAAGCCATGGAGAAACTTGTGGCACAACTCACCAAAGAAAGACTTTTTGGGAGTGAATGCAAGATCACCATCACTGAACTCAAGACGACATTTAACAAGACTTTTGATTCAGAATTTCTCATGTCTTCGAGTACACAGCGATGCTTCATGAGACGTCATACAACTACTCAAACGTTCAAAGACCTGATCCCAAGGAACATGTTAATGCAATACATGCCTAAAAACGTTACTTGCATTTTTCGGTCTCCCCTTGTTTTGATTACGACAATATGTAAAAACAAGCATTTACGAAAACAACGAAAAACAAATTCTTGAGTTCAAGTATTTTTCATTTTACCCATTTTCACTTAAGGTATGGATAAACAAGTACTAACCTTAATCAAGTGATCAAGTGATTTAATCTTTTCTTAAAACTCACTTTTTATTAAGTGTGACAAGTTTTTATTAAACTTTCTTTTTAAGAAAATGTTTTATTAAATTAATTATTTGAAATTTGAAAATGGCATATTCTTATTTGGTTAAGAAAATCCTTTCAGGATATTTTTTATATCCAGATAAGACCTACACTACTAAAGGACAAAAAGGAGCGGAGTCTAGTCCGACGGTACCTTAGCACTTAGGTGGTACCTTATCGATAAGGTACCGCGGGCTAAGATAAGATACCGCGGCCAGAACTAGCCGTTGGCTCCTTTGTCCTATAAATAGTGGACCATTCTCAGCTTTTCATCTCACCTCTTTTGCACATTTATTTCCAGATTCAAACCCCTTCTTTAATCACTCAAATCTTTGATCATTTGTTTCATTATTACTTGTTTAAGAAGTGAATCTTGTTCTTCCATCCCTTCCTCTCCAAGTTCAAAGAGAAGAACACTATCCTTGTAAAGTGTTGAGTCCACCACCAAAGATCCATTGAAGATCTAATTTTATACATTTGTAGTTGTGTCATAGTTGTGAAGATCCAAGTAGTTGTGTCTATTTGGAAGTTGTGTATGTACTAAGTATAGTTGTGTAGATTGGTCCTAGCTACGATTAGGGCTCTACTTTTAGCTTAGAGTCGGAAATTGGTTAAGCGATGTGTACAGTTTTCTCCACCATAAGGAGCTTGTTGTGTAGTGAACTCTCGAGTAAGGAGTACTCGAGGAGTGGAGTAGGAACGAGGAGTGAGCTTCGTTGCCGAACCACTATAAATCCTTGGTGTTCGGTTTGATCTTTCTTTACCCTTAACTCTTTACATTCTTTATTCTTTATGCATACACATGTGTTAGTATTAGATTAGTTACACCATCATTCTTTATTCTTTGTGGATATATTTTTGTTAGTATTAGTTTAGTTACACTATCATTGTTCATATTGTGCATAAGAAGATTTCACATATTTCCTCAAGCCTAAGTTTTTGAAAAAGGATTTTTGGAAATCACATTTTAACAAGTAAATATAAGAAACTATTCAACCCCCCCCCCTTCTAGTTTCTACAATTGGAATCAGAGCGGGTTGCTCAAGAATTTTTAAAGTATATTGTATTTTAAAACTTGAATCGATCTATGGATTCCAACAAATACCTAGAAGGGCAATCTATGCAAAGACCACCACTTTTTGAAACCGATAGTTTTATTTATTGGAAAAATAGATTTGAAACTTATGTGAAATCAAAAGATTTAGATCTTTGGCATGTTATTACCAATGGTGATTTTTTACCCTTTCAATTTAATGAAGTTTCTAAAACAAAAGAATTGGTCACTTTTGACAAAGCTAATGATACTACTAAAAAGAAACTTTCAAAAAATAATGAGGCTAAAATGGTGATTTATAATGCTTTGCCTAAGAAAGAGTATGAAAGAATTTTTATGTGTGAAATCGCTAAAGATATTTGTAACACTCTTTTAGTAACCCACCAAGGTAATAGCCAAGTCAAAGAAAGAAAAATCGATCTTCTTGTCCAACAATATGAACAATTTGTCATCTTAGAAGATGAAACTATTGATAGCGCATTTGCTAGGTTTAACACCATTATTACTAGTATAAAAGCACTTGATGAAGGTTTTTCTAGCAAGAACAATGTTAGGAAGTTTCTAAGGGCCTTATATCCAAAGTGGAGAGCAAAAGTCACGGCGATTGAAGAGTCGAAAGATCTCTCAACTTTATCACTCGATGAACTCATAGGAAACTTGAAGGTTCATGAGATGATAATTTTGAAGGACTCGGAATTAGTGAAAACCAAGAGTGAAAGGAAATCTCTTACACTTAAAGCCAAGAAGGCACAAAGTAACCATGATAGTTCCTCGGAAAGCGATGACGAGGAGTATGCATTGGCGGTGAGAGATTTCAAGAAGTTCTTCAAGAGACGAGGTCAACAAGTTAGGCAACCCAACTATGACAAGAAACCATTGTCAAAGAATCGGTTTGTCAAGAACGAAAAAGGTGATAGGAATTTCTTTAGATGTGGTGATCCAAATCACTTCATTGGTGATTGTCCAAAGCCCGCTCGTGATAAGAACCACACGGTGTTCGTTAGTGGCGCTTGGAGCGATAGCGGTGAAGATGATGATGACAACCCCAAAGAGGAGAAATGTCTAATGGCTCACACTTCTAAAGTGGTACATTCCGAAACCGAATATTATAGCAATGATAGTTCCACTTGTGATGATATTGAATTTGAAGGCAAATTTGATAGTTTACACAAACTTAGTCTTAAATTCATAGAAAAGAATAAAACCTTAAAAACAACCAAAACTAAGTTTGAAAACGAGATCAATGAACTAAGGGAGAAATTGGCTAAACTTGAGAAAAATAAAGAGGTTGATTTAAGTTGCTTAAGTTGTGAGAAACTTAGATTAGAGAATGAAGATCTCAAGAGCACCTCCATTAAATTGGAAAAGTTCATGAAAGGAACTAGTGCTCTTGATGATATGTTAAACAAACAAGTTCATTCTAAGGAAAGACTTGGTCTAGGTTTTAACTCAAATGAAGCCTCAACTAGTGAACCAAAACAAGTCAGGTTTTCACAAAAAACGCCCACTGTACGTGGTTCCAAATTGTATGGCACGGTTCCTTATCACTATGGAACCGACGCCATAGATAAGGTACCGCGGGCAGAGGATGATTTTGGTGAAAATCCTGAACTTTCTGAAAAGTCTAAGTTAGATGAAAAACTAAAGCATCTTACTGTTAATAAGGTAAAATTACCCATACTTGACGACAATGCTATTGGTAAGTTCTACAAGCCATTAAGTAAATCTCTCATGGGAAATAGAAGTTTATCTAGACTATCCTCTACTCCACCCAGAGTACGGAATGAGTCTAAGCCTAGAAGTAGAACGACAACGCCTAGAAGAGATAATCAAAACAATTCACGATCTAGAAGTAAAACTCCAACACCTAGAAGGAATAATCATAACTCTAACCTAGATCAAATACACCTAGGATAAATAATGAACAACAAAATGGTTACATGAATTACTACCCTCCTCCATTTGTTCTCCATGGGGAACCCCTTCTTCATTCATGCATCCCAACCAAATGCAAGGGATGTTTGGAACTAACAATTTTGGACCCATGAGATATTGGGGACCAAATGTTTGATCTTGTGTGTTGTTACCTAGATATGCTTGGGAATTGATTTGGAGCCCGATGAGTGGATTAAGGATAGTGGATGTTCTAAACACATGACGGGTAATCGAAGTTTGTTCTCGCATTACAAAGCATATGATGGAGGTAACGTCACATTCGCTAGTAGTCTATGTGGTAATATCATTGGCAAAGGTACGGTTTCTCTTGACTCCATGACCATTGAAAATGTTTAGCACGTAGATAGCTTAGGATTTAACCTTTTAAGTATAGGTCAAATTTGTGATAATAAGTGTAAGGTCATCTTTTCAGAACATGACAGTGAAATCGTAAAAGATGGAAAAGTCATTGGAAAAGGTGTTAGAAAGCATGGGCTTTATGTCATGAAGGTTAATAAGAAGTCAAAAGACAACATATGTCTTGCGACTATAGATGATAGTTCTACTCTTTGGCATAGGAGATTAGGTCACACTAATATGCGTTTAATTCAATCTTTAGTCTCTAAGGAGTTGGTAAGACACCTCCTCATGATTAAGTTTGATAGTCACTTTTGTGATGCTTGCAAAGTTGGAAAGCAAGTTCACTCAAGTCACAAAGCCAAGAATTTCGTTTCGACCTCTCGGTGCTTAGAGCTCCTACATATGGATCTTTTTGGACCTTCCTCCATACGGAGTTATGGAGGTAACCTTTATACCCTAGTTATAGTTGATAACTATTCTAGATTCACTTGGACTAGATTTTTGGCATCTAAGAATGAAGCTTTCGATCACTTCGAAATCTTTAGTCGAAGAATTCAAAATCAACTAGGATGTTCAATTGATTCTATTAGGACGGATCATGGTAGGGAATTTGATAATGAAGTGCAATTTGGTGCCTTTTGTGAAGCTCATGGTATTACCCATAACTTCTCGGCTCCTCGCACTCCACAATCAAATGGGGTAGTTGAAAGGAAGAATAGGACTCTCCAAGAGATGAGTAGGACGATGTTAAACGAGCAATCTTTGCATCAAAAGTTTGGTGCAATGCCGTGGACACATCGACTTATATTCTCAACCGAATTCTTATTCGACCTTTCCTAGGAAAGACCCCCTATGAGATTCTTAAAGGTAAGAAACCCTCATTAGAATACTTTAGGGTGTTTGGAAGCAAGTGCTTTATCCTCAATACCAAAGACTACCTTACCAAGTTTGACCCAAAGTCTTACGAAGGTATCCTTTTAGGTTATTCCCAAACTAGTAAAGCCTACATAGTCCTAAATAGAACCACGGGGGTTATTGAAGAATCACTCAACGTAACCTTTGATGAAACCCCTCCTTCACCCAAGACACCACCATTGGTTGATGATGACTTGGATGAATTAGAAGTAGTTAAAGCCAAAGAGGTTAGAAAAATAGGAATTGAAGACCTTAGTGTTGAAAAGGAAGTAAACATTAAGGAATCTAGGGATCATACTCTCAATAATGTCATTGGTGACTTAAATCAAAGGACCCTAAGATCTCAAGTCCAAAACCAAAGAAACTTTTTTTGTTTTGTCTCCTTAATTGAACCAAAGAATGTTAAAGAAGCTTTGACGGATAAGAGTTGGGTCATTGCGATGTAAGAAGAATTGAATCAATTCGTTGCCAATGATGTTTGGGAACTTGTTCATCCACCTAGAAGTTCTACCATTATAGGAACCAAATGGGTATTTAAGAATAAGCTAGATGAGAATGGTGTTGTGTCTCGTAACAAGGCTAGACTTGTAGCTCAAGGCTATAATCAACAAGAAGGGATTGATTATGACGAGACATATGCACCGGTAGCTAGATTAGAATCAATTAGAATCCTTTTAGCCTACGCTTGTGCCTTAGATTTTAAGCTTCAACAAATGGATGTAAAGAGTGCATTTCTTAATGGTTTGATCAATGAGGAGGTATATGTGGCTAAACCTCCCGTCTTCATTGATTTTGAGAAACCGGACCATGTTTACAAGCTTAAGAAAGCACTTTATGGACTCAAACAAGCACCCAAAGCTTGGTAGATAGACTTAAAGCGTTTCTTGTTAAACATGAGTATACCATAGGGATGGTAGACAATACACTCTTTACAAAGAAGAAAGGTCCTCACCTCATAATCGTACAAATATATGTTGATGACATTATATTTGGCTCAACTTGTCAAGAATTATGTGATGACTTTGCCAAAATCATGCATGATGAGTTTGAAATGAGTATGATGGGAGAACTTAACTTCTTTTTAGGACTCCAAATTAAACAAATGGACGATGGTATTTTCTTTAGTCAATCTAAGTACGCTAAAGAAATGCTAAAGAAATTTGGATTAGAAGAATCTAGACCAATGAAGACCCCTATGGCCTCGGATACTAAACTCATCGTAGATGATGATTGTGAGTCGATAGACAACACCAAATATAGAGGTATGATTGGTAGTTTGTTGTACCTAACGGCAAGTCGACCGGATATCATGTTTAGTGTTTGCCTTTGTGCTCGCTTCCAAGAGGCTCCCAAAACCTCTCACCTTGAAGCGGTTAAGCATATCTTCCGATACATTAAAGGCACTATACATTTAGGATTATGGTATCCTAAAGGGACCGGCGTAGAAACCATTGTCTACGCGGACTCGGATCATGCGGGAGACTATGTGGACCGGAAAAGCACTAGTGGAGTTTGTACCTTCATGGGTTGTTGTTTAACTTCTTGGTTCTCCAAGAAACAAACCGCTCTTGCAATATCCACCACGGAAGCCGAGTATGTGAGTGCCGGAAAAGCATGCCAACAAGATCTATGGATGAAGCAAGCGCTTGTTGATTACGGGATTTCTCTTGATGATGTTCCCATCATGTGCGATAATAAAGGCGCTATAGACCTTAGCAAGAATCCCGTGCAACATTCGCGAACCAAACACATAGAAATTAGACACCATTTCCTTAGGGATAATGTTCAAAAGGGGAACATTTCTATTGAAAAGGTGCCCTCCGAGGACAACTTAGCCAATATATTCACTAAGCCACTTAAGAGGGAACCTTTTAATTACTTGCGTCTAGGTCTAGAATTAATGGAACATCTTCCTTGATTTCCTTCTTTTTATAGTTTATCACTTTGAGTCTTTGAGTCTTTTAAACTCCTTTTGAAAAATCTTCTCCTATCCTTTTCAAAATTCTCAAAGTCTCTTTTGAAAATGGTTGAGAAATTCGTTTGACATTGTTAATTCAATCTAAAAACGATTTTTCATAGATTCTCGCTATTAATCTAAAGCTTACATAATTCATATGTATGATTCTCTCAAACATAGCAAGAACAAGATAAAATCATGGAGGATCATTGTGTCATGACTTAAGGTCTTGTCTTACACACCTCCTATATCGATTTTTTAATCCATGTATTTTGGTCAAATCTCTATTTGGTAAGTTTGCATATGTTTTCTTTGTCTATCTTTGCTTTTAAGCATATCCCTATGATAAGTTAGACTAGAAAAATAAGATTTGCTGAAAAATCTTCCTCCAAACACCAAACCCTGCCTCTGCAGGCGGTTCCATATGTGAACCGCGGTACCTTATTGATAAGGTACCGCCACCCTAGATAAGGAACCGCCTACAATGCCTTCCTTTTTCGGGTTTTTGTCTGAAACTCCAGATTTGCTCCAACATTTTTGAGAATCTTTGTTTCAAACCCTTTGACCACCCCAAAAATACCCTAAGCCTTCCCTATTTAAACCATAAGCATTTTGCATTACTTCACACACAAAATTTCTTATTCTCCCAATGAAAGCCTTGAATCTCCTCCATTTTATCCAATTGCTTTCAATCCAAACCCACCCAAGAACACTCTTAATCACATGTCTCCTACCAAGAATATTGATTGTGGAACATCTTTTCTTCCACCACCACCCTTTAGTGTTCTTCCTCCTTCTCATGATAATGTCATGCATCATGGAACATATTGTCAATGTTGTCAATATCAACACTAATAAGTGTGTAAACACTTATCCTTTTGCCACTAAAATCAAGGAAAAACAAGACCGAATCATGTGTTTATTATCATAAATATCGGAATTACGCGTGGTTTTGTGTTTTGTGTGTTAAATAGGTACAAATGATCAAAAAAAGAGAAAACACGGGATTTCACAGTCAAATGTCAAAGAAAAGTCAAGAAAGAGACGAAGACAAAGTCAAAAGATCAAAAGTGTGCCTAAGTTCACGAAACCGGCTAAACTGACACGTTTTTTGAAGAAACAATCAAGGAAGCCGAAATCGAGCTCGATTTTAGGGGATTAAATCTTTTTTGAAGTAATTGGGCCAAGTGGGTCCCACATTTGGGTTAATGGGCTCAAAGGCCCATTTAAAAGTTATTTTCACTTTTTTACTTGGCCCAAATTAAACCACAAACCCATTTGGTAAAACGGATGAAAATTAGCCCAAATAGCCCATGCATTATATATCACGGATGGAAAAAGTTTTCTATATTGGGCCAAGCCCACACTATCAAAACACAAATGACAAAATAAAACAAACGGATGATTTTTTGGCAATGTTATTCAATATTCGGTCAACCCTCACCCTTATTTACCCACACATATCCTTTCCTTTATACCCCCACGTGTTTATCCTCTCACCATTCAGTCACATTAATAAAAAGATTTTTTTACCCACATCCCCCATTAACCGATACAAACAAAGAACTCCATTTATTTTCGTCTCTCCCCAACACATCCTCCATCTCCATTTTTTTTACCCAAACGACAAACCCTAATATTCATCACCCAAAAAATTACCATCCGAAAAATGGGGCTTTTTACATAAACATTTAATTCACACAATGGGAAATTAAATCCCCAAGTTTTCAGGGAAAAATCACCACTGGTGGTCCTCATCTCTCAAATGACGTGGCTAATATCTTTATTGTGATTGGTTCTCATAAATCACACATGCCACCTTAGAAATCCATGACACAAGAAGACCTTTCAGCCGTTGGATTAGAAGTAAAGAGAGAGAAGAACTGAAGAACGATGATGATCTTCTCCTTGGGCACCAAGGAAAATAGTTTGAGGGTTTGCCTATAAAACCCTTACATCTTGTAATTGATAGGAAGCTTTTTCTTTATTTTCAGTTTTTTTTAATTAAAAATAGGAGTAGATTAGATTTAATTTTCTGAAAAATTAGATTAGGTTTATTGTTTTTTTTTAATTCCCAGTTATGTAATCTCTTATTAATATTAATGAAAAAGTTTAGTTTTATTTAATTTCGTCTCATTTAAATTTCTTTAATCTGTTTATTTTAATTTAGTATTGTTCGAATGAAATTAATATAAAAAAATAAAAAAATAAATAAATAAATAAATATATATTACTGTTCTTTCGAGAGAGATTGGATCGAGCCATCGTTTGGGTTCGAGTGATTCGTTTGGAAGAGAATGATGAAGGTTGATGTTGATGTTCGAAGATTGGTGTTTGTTCGGTTTTCGATAAGACGGCTCAGCGCCTCAGTCTTCTTCCCAACGGCATCGTCTCAAGGTTCAAATCTCATTTTAATTTTTATTGTTAATGTTTAGGTTAATTGTTTGAATTTATCTGCTTATGATAGGTACTGTTCTTGTTTTGTTTGATTTTATTTTTTAGCTGAGAATTGTTAGTTAGATTAGAGGTTGTTGGATTTGTTTATCTATTGTTTTTAGATTCTATTGCTTTTAAATGTTTATTAAGTTCTGTTTATTTGATTTTTAATATTTGATATTTCCATTTGCTTATTACTGTCATAGCTTATTTCAGCTTTTTGTTCATCTTATTTGCTTATCTCGTTTTCTGTTACAACTTTTTTGGTCCTTTCTTTTATTTGCTGATTATAGTACAGATACAATTTATCTGTATGATAGTTATTTGTCCAATAATTCCAAAAATCTGTCCAAAAAAAATAGATAGCAACAAAAATTTGGTCCGGTGGGGAATCGAACCCCTGACCATCCGTTTATAAGCAATTCGCCCTTACCAATTGCTCTAAGACTCTTTTTGTGTTTATTAACTAGATTACTTATTAATATAGCTTTTAATTTACTGTCAGTTTTTAATTAATTAATTTAGTTAAATGTTTTTAGTTTAATTAAATTTTAACCAAAAGTATTAAATAGTTTTTTAAAATTAATTCAGTTTTTATAAAAATACAAAAAGACAAAAATAATATTTTATTTACTTTCTTTAAATTTAAATTAGTTTTAAATTACCTTTATTTTTAAATTTACTTTTATAAGTCTTTAGTTTAAAAAAGTTTTTAAGTTTTTATTAAAAGTTTTAGTTTAAAATTTAAGTTAGTTTTATTTGAAATATTTTTAAGTAGATTTTATTTAAAGTTATTAGTTTAAAATTAATTAGATTAAAATCTTTTTTATTTAAAAAGTTTTTATTAGTTTAATTTTTTACATTAGATTAAAAAGATTTTATTTTAAATAGATTTTAGCTTAAAAATTACAAATATATCTTTACCAAAAACAAGTTAAGTCAAAACGTTAAACCAGAAATCAAATTCGAGTGAGTCGAGGAACGATAAAAATAGATATAGAAAAGGGTACACAAAATCTCTTTTTCAAAATGGCGCCGCTGCCGCTTCGCTCGTACGATTGACGATTTTTCGTGAAGACGTTTGGATTTTGGGATCCGTCATCCTTTGAACGTTACGTTTCTTGTTAACAAAAAATTAAAAATACAAAAAAAAATCAAAAACTTAAAAATACAAAGAAATTAAAAAATCACAAAAGCAATTTCTTCCCTAAGAATTGCACCAAAAAAATTAAAAAATCAAAAAGTAATACTTTTTCCTAAAAGTATTACACCAAAAATATTACGTATTAGTTTTATTTTTTTATTTATTTTTTTTAGTTTGATTTCTTTCGATTTTTCTTATATATATATATTTTTCTAAAAAAATACAAAAAGATTTTTCTTTTATTATAATATATTACGTAGCATAATAATTATTGTTATTTCGTTTTCTTTCGACACTACCATGGATAATCGTCCGATTTGGGAAATCTTGCAAGAAGAGCGTTATAAGATTATGTCCGAGGAGTGTTTGACTTATGATGGGCCTCATGCTTATTTTAATTGTGACAAAACTTATGAGGAGGTTTATAATAATGAGGAAAGTATGTGTTATGATACTAACACTTATTTTGGCTCCCCTAGTTTTCCTACAACTAGTGACCCACCACATTATGATAACGGTTTTATGGGGAATTTCAAAATCAAGGGTTTTTAAATAATGAAGGTTTTTCAAATGAAGGCAATTTTCAAAACTATAATCAAGGGAGTATTTCACAACCTCAAATGGATTTAATTCTTAATAAACTTGAGGAACATGATAGATTCTTAAGAGAAATGCAAGAGGAAACCGATAGGAAATTCATTCTTATTTTAGAAACCTACCAAGCTCAATGTGATATTGAGCCGTCTTTGAGAGTTGATATTGAGGCTAACACCACTACTAGTAGTGATGTTCCCACTGTGGATCCTTCCATCTCTCCGGCAATAAAGGAGAGACAAGGCCCGAAGATTATCATGAGTTTTACTCACCCTCCGGTGTTGACACCCACGGATACTATTAGCTCTCCTCTTTCCTCACCTATTGAGGAAATTCCCGAGATTATTCTTGAGCCTCCATTACCCATTGATGACCCCATTTCTTTTATGACTCCTTCACCTACCCCTTCAAATGACTTTATGCTTTCTTCAAATCCTCTTAGCGAGACATGTTTTGAGAAACCAATTTTTGAGGAGTGTGAGTGCATAGAAGAAGAACCCATAAGTTATCATACACCTAAGGAGTTTGTAGATAGGGATGAGTTATCTTGTGATTCCGACTACATTTTTAATTATTCTTCGGGTTCGGATGAGGATGATTCTCCTATTTTACCAAAACCGACTTTTGAAAACCATGATACTAGTGATTTATCGGATTCTTTACTCCTTTGTGATGACTTTTATACCCCGAGTATCGAGAAATTCCATCACGAGGATGCTTTTTATGATCCCGTGTTATTGGATTTCTCGCATGAGCTTAATTGTGATCATGGTATTGATGAGAAGGAAAATGGTGTTTTAAAACTTGATATTGATATTGATTTTGAGAACTCGGATTTTGACAAATTCACATTTGCCTCTTCACCAATTACTTTTGATTCTACCATCGATTCTCATCCAATTCTCGAGGAGTTACCTAATCAACACTCCTCTAATGAGAATTACGTTCACCACATTCGTGAGGATTTAACTTATCAATAAATCCCACAAATGAATGATGGTTTCGTACTTGATCGTGATCTCTTCGAGAGAATTTCTAAAATCCTCAATGAGGGGAACGACAAACCTTTGTTTGACAAGCCTATCTATGATGAAGAAATCGAAGAGATTCACGTTCATGAGGATGAGTGCTTTGACCCGGGAGGTGACATTGACCATTCTTTGATTGATACCTTTAGTGACCATCCTATGTCTTTGGGGGATGACAATTTGTCTCCTTTACCCACCCCACCTCCCGTGGATCACGACATCACATACTTTTCGTATGTTGAGAGGACTTTTCTACCTTTGATGACTTATCCTCCTGCCTCTCATTTATTATGTTCCTCCGGGACCGAGGATAAGATTTTTGATCCCGGTATAACATTCGAGGCTTCCCCATGGACCATTTAATTCGGGGTCGAGTCAGGCTCGTGACTCGGTTAACAAAAACAAGCGCTTCTCGGGAGGCAACCCGATGATCTATCTTTTATCTTTTATCTATTTTCTACAATAAGTGTAGGGGGAGCCGTGTAGGTTGTTTTGTGTGTTGTGATTGTGCAGGGACATGTGCTTAATTGATCCACTTTGGTGCTTTTGACTCGACCCGTGTTCCCGTGTTCCCGTGTACCCGGTTCCTTCGATAAGTTTTTGCTATTGTGATTTAATCTTATATATAAATAAATGTAATCACTTTAGTTGTCCCTTCCTTAGCTCGATTTTAAACAACGTACTCAATGTCCTAAGTGTAGGGGAGTTTATTCGCCCACATGCTTAAACATTGAGGACAATGTTTATATTAAGTGTAGGGGGGATTTCTATCGAAATTTTAGCGGCCTTTTCCATGAATTTGACCCCATTTTTTACCGGAAAATTTAAAAAATTTTCAACGTTTTTCAAATTTTTGATCTATTTTGGCCTTGTAGTATTTTTCTTTTATTTTCTTTTCTTTTGTCATCGCATCGTAATAATTTTATATTTCAAGAATAAAGTCATAAATAAATAAATAAAATGGTTTTAACAAGTTTAGATATCTTTGATATATTAGGCCCGTCGTGAATATTTTGACTCAACCCGAGTTTACTTATCTAAGTTTACTCTAGCTAGTATCCTTAACCATATGGACCTTAATTGATTTATTAGGCTAAGCATCCACGAGTCTCATTACTTGAGATTTTAAATTGTGGAAAACGAGAGATGATAGAGTTAATTATAAGTTTGGTATTCTTTCATTAACTTATGTAAGTTAGTTATGAACTTTTTCTTCCATCACTTGTTAATAAATATATTTGTAATAAATAAGGTTGTACGATTTAAAAGGTTACTTAGCTTCTAGCACAAGATCGTTTAAAAGTTGCTCGGTATTAATTAGAGTTCATAGCCAAGGCATAACTTATTGAAACGGGACGCAAAGATTGGCTTATCCAAAAAGGCCCTAACAAGGCATGAGGATACCCGAGTCCAAAAAGGCCCTAACAAGGCATGAGGATTCACTTTTTGCTAAAGATCCTAAGATGATGTAAAGATCATTAATCCAAATCAATATGAAGGATCAATACACACGACGAGAAGCAATTACTCCCCTAAAGATCATGGAGAATTCTATCCAAAAAGACCCTAACAAGGTATGAGGATAAATAGATCCAAGTCCGAAAAGGAGGCGGATCGTTGTATATCAAAATCCTAAATAAAGAAGAGGATAAATGAAGAAGTCGTGGTCAACGATTGAAGCATCTTTCACTCCTTATGAAGATGTATACCAAAATGAAGAGAAGACCATAATTTCAAGATCGTCTCTCAAGATTTGAAGTTTGAAGTACAAGCCAAATATCGGTCCGAGAAAGGTCTCAAATCGTGAAACGAGTTATACCGAGATATGAACTTTATGAGGTTTCGAGAAGCAGTTTTAAAAGATTTTGTCCTTTAGCTAACTATTGATTAAATCATCCCACTTTATTTTCGGCCTTAATAAATTATCGAAATAAGTTAAAAATGCATCCTCGTGATCATTCAAGACAAAAATAAAATACAAGAGATACACCGTAGGAATAAGGGAGTCTAAGTGATTAATTAAACCACATGAGTAAGTGTTAGTTGTGCTAACTTATGGTAAACAATGATCTCGTTTTTGAGATTGGTATGGGGAACGTGAAACTTGAGGGTGATTAATATTCATGACACCAAAGCCCTAATCTAAGTCCTAGATTTCTTTACGAGTTTCTACCATCAAATAAATTTCCAGGTTAAAATAAATTGTATAACTTTTGTCTCCTTTTAAGTTTTTATCTTTTCGTTATAGTAATAATAGCATATAGTAATAAAGGCCGAGATGGGTTAATTATGAGAAAAATGTAACTTATGCTTTGAAATAATGCATTGCATGGGGTCATTGCAATGGTCAAGTGTAGGGGATTTAATAAGTGTGTAAACACTTATCCTTTTGCCACTAAAATCAAGGAAAAACAAGACCGAATCATGTGTTTATTATCATAAATATCGGAATTACGCGTGGTTTTGTGTTTTGTGTGTTAAATAGGCACAAATGATCAAAAGAAGAGAAAACACGGGATTTCACGGTCAAATGTCAAAGAAAAGTCAAGAAAGAGACGAAGACAAAGTCAAAAGATCAAAAGTGTGCCTAAGTTCACGAAACCGGCTAAACCGACACGTTTTTTGAAGAAACAATCAAGGAAGCCGAAATCGAGCTCGATTTTAGGGGATTAAATCTTTTTTGAAGTAATTGGGCCAAGTGGGTCCCACATTTGGGTTAATGGGCTCAAAGGCCCATTTAAAAGTTATTTTCACTTTTTACTTGGCCCAAATTAAACCACAAACCCATTTGGTACAAACGGATGAAAATTAGCCCAAATAGCCCATGCATTATATATCACGGATGGAAAAAGTTTTCTATATTGGGCCAAGCCCACACTATCAAAACACAAATGACAAAATAAAACAAACGGATGATTTTTTGTCAATGTTATTCAATATTCGGTCAACCCTCACCCTTATTTACCCACACATATCCTTTCCTTTATACCCCCACGTGTTTATCCTCTCACCATTCAGTCACATTAATAAAAAGATTTTTTTTACCCACGTCCCCAATTAACCAATACAAACAAAGAACTCCATTTATTTTCGTCTCTCCCCAACACATCCTCCATCTCCATTTTTTTTACCCAAACCACAAACCCTAATATTCATCACCCAAAAAATTACCATCCGAAAAATGGGGCTTTTTACATAAATGTTTAATTCACACAATGGGAAATTAAATCCCCAAGTTTTCAGGGAAAAATCACCACTGGTGGTCCTCATCTCTCAAATGACGTGGCTAATCTCTTTATTGTGATTGGTTCTCATAAATCACACATGCCACCTTGGCAATCCATGACACAAGAAGACCTTTCAGCCGTTGGATTAGAAGTAAAGAGAGAGAAGAACTGAAGAACGGTGATGATCTTCTCCTTGGGCACCAAGGAAAATAGTTTGAGGGTTTGCCTATAAAACCCTTACATCTTGTAATTGATAGGAAGCTTTTTCTTTATTTTCAGTTTTTTTTAATTAGAAATAGGAGTAGATTAGATTTAATTTTCTGAACAATTAGATTAGGTTTATTGTTTTTTTTAATTCCCAGTTATGTAATCTTTTATTAATATTAATGAAAATGTTTAGTTTTATTTAATTTCGTCTCATTTAAATTTCTTTAATCTGTTTATTTTAATTTAGTACTGTTCGAATGAAATTAATATAAAAGAAAAATAAAATAAAAATAAATAAATATATATTACTGTTCTTTCGAGAGAGATTGGATCGAGCCATCGTTTGGGTTCGAGTGATTCGTTTGGAAGAGAATGATGAAGGTTGATGTTGATGTTCGAAGATTGGTGTTTGTTCGGTTTTCGATAAGACTGCTCAGCGCCTCAGTCTTCTTCCCAACGGCATCGTCTCAAGGTTCAAATCTCATTTTAGTTTTTATTGTTAATGTTTAGGTTAATTGTTTGAATTTATCTGCTTATGTTTAGTACTGTTCTTGTTTTGTTTGATTTTATTTTTTAGCTGAGAATTGTTAGTTAGATTAGAGGTTGTTGGATTTGTTTATCTATGCTTTTTAGATTCTATTGCTTTTAAGTGTTTATTAAGTTCTGTTTATTTGATTTTTAATATTTGATATTTCCATTTGCTTATTACTGTCATAGCTTATTTCAGCTTTTTGTTCATCTTATTTGCTTATCTCGTTTTCTGTTACAGCTTTTTTGTTCCTTTCTTTTATTTCCTGATTAAAGTACAGATACAATTTATCTGTATGATAGTTATTTGTCCAATAATTCCAAAAATCTGTCCAAAAAAAATAGATAGCAAAAATTTGGTCCGGTGGGGAATCGAACCCCTGACCATCCGTTTATTAGCAATTCGCCCTTACCAATTGCTCTAAGACTCTTTTTGTGTTTATTAACTAGATTACTTATTAATATAGCTTTTAATTTACTGTCAGTTTTTAATTAATTAGTTTAGTTAAATGTTTTTAGTTTAATTAATTTTTAACCAAAAGTATTAAATAGTTTTTTAAAATTAATTCAGTTTTTATAAAAATACAAAAAGACAAAAATAATATTTTATTTACTTTCTTTAAATTTAAATTAGTTTTAAATTACCTTTATTTTTAAATTTACTTTTATAAGTCTTTAGTTAAAAAAGTTTTTAAGTTTTTATTTAAAAGTTTTAGTTTAAAATTTAAGTTAGTTTTATTTGAAATATTTTTAAGTAGATTTTATTTAAAGTTATTAGTTTAAAATTAATTAGATTAAAATAGTTTTTATTTAAAAAGTTTTTATTAGTTTAATTTTTTACATTAGATTAAAAAGATTTTATTTTAAATAGATTTTAGCTTAAAAATTACAAATATATCTTTACCAAAAACAAGTTAAGTCAAAACGTTAAACCGGAAATCAAATTCGAGTGAGTCGAGGAACGATAAAAATAGATATAAAAAAGGGTACACAAAATCTCTTTTTCAAACACCTTGCTATGGAACACATCTATGAGGAGTTGAGCTACATCAAGAGTCTCTTAATCAAGCCTTCTCTTCACTTTGATTATGAGATCTCCAACAAGCCACCACCACCACCCTCCGCTATTACCTTGTCTTTCATATAAGCATTGGTTGCTTATCCACAAGACACCAAATTCAAGCAAATCTTAGAATTCTAGAATAACTAGGATAAGATTTATGCTTTTGGCTTGTTCCTTTTTCCATACTTCTTTGTATGATGTCCTTTTAGTAACCTATCTTGGATCTTTGTCTTTGTGTTTTCTTCTCTTTTATATTTTTTATGTGACCTATTGCTATATATTGTTGGTTGTTTCTTTTGTTCAACTAACCCTTCTATGTAGCTTGTCACGATATCTCGATTCCTCGGTGCCCCAAGCTAGAGGGAGTAAGCACCAAGGGGGAGTCTTTGCGAAGTCCGTTTCTTCAAACACCGACTTGTGCAACCTTTTTGCTTTGAACAAGGGGGAGAAATGAATAAACTCGTCTTCGAAAATCTTGTTTTTGTGTGATTGAGTTTATGTATTGTCAGAATCAAAAAGGGGGAGATTGTTAATGCAATAAATGCCTAAAAACGTTACTTGCATTTTTCGGTCTCGCCTTGTTTTGATTACGAAAATATGTAAAAACAAGCATTTACGAAAACAACGAAAAACGAATTCTTGAGTTCAAGTATTTTTCATTTTACCCATTTTCACTTAAGGTATGGATAAACAAGTACTAACCTTAATCAAGTGATCAAGTGATTTAATCATTTCTTAAAACTCACTTTTTATTAAGTGTGACAAGTTTTTATTAAACTTTCTTTTTAAGAAAATGTTTTATTAAATTAATTATTTGAAATTTGAAAATGGCATATTCTTATTTGGTTAAGAATATCCTTTCAGGATATTTTTTATATCCAGATAAGACCTACACCACTAAAGGACAAAAAGGAGCGGAGTCTAGTCCGGCGGTACCTTAGCACCTAGGCGGTACCTTATCGATAAGGTACCGCGGGCAGAACTAACCGTTGGCTCCTTTGTCCTATAAATAGTGGACCATTCTCAGCTTTTCATCTCACCTCTTTTGCACATTTATTTCCAGATTCAAACCCCTTCTTTAATCACTCAAATCTTTGATCATTTGATTGATTATTACTTGTTTAAGAAGTGAATCTTGTTCTTCCATCCCTTCCTCTCCAAGTGCAAAGAGAAGAACACTATCCTTGTGAAGTGTTGAGTCCACCACCAAAGATCCATTGAAGATCTAATTTTATACATTTGTAGTTGTGTCATAGTTGTGAAGATCCAAGTAGTTGTGTCTATTTGGAAGTTGTGTATGTACTAAGTATAGTTGTGTAGATTGGTCCTAGCTACGATTAGGGCTCGACTTTTAGATTAGAGTCGGAAATTGGTTAAGCGACGTGTACGGTTTTCTCCACCATAAGGAGATTGTTGTGTAGTGAACTCTCGAGTAAGGAGTACTCGAGGAGTGGAGTAGGAACGAGGAGTTAGCTTCGTTGCCGAACCACTATAAATCCTTGGTGTTCGGTTTGATCTTTCTTTACCCTTAACTCTTTACATTCTTTATTCTTTATGCATATACATGTGTTAGTATTAGATTAGTTACACTATCATTCTTTATTCTTTGTGGATATATTTTTGTTAGTATTAGTTTAGTTACACTATCATTGTTCATATTGTGCATAAGAAGATTTCACATATTTCCTCAAGCCTAAGTTTTTGAAAAAGGATTTTTGGAAACCACATTTTAACAAGTAAATATAAGAAACTATTCAACCCCCCCCCCCCTTCTAGTTTCTACAGAACATAAAATCCATTGAAACCTATGTCCACAGAATAATAATTCACGAAAAAAGAGATAGATAAAAGGTTCAAGGCAAATTGTGGTACAGTCTCGGGTCATGTGAATGAAAGCTACAAATCACGGAACACAAAGCATGGTACGCAGGATGATCATACCATACCTGGGAAAGAAAGCAGCAGCACTGGCACACAAGGCATCAGTTTTGAGAATGTCATCAGCAATACACCTTCCTATGATAATGGCCCTGTCTTCGACTCTGACCCATTGGAAGAGGTACACAATGATGAATATTATGTGTTTGCCAATGATAATACGCATGAGCTTTGTGATTAAACTCAAACCTTTATTGACACATGTATGACGGAAAAGGTTGATAGCTATACCATACCTGATTTCTCAGACACGTGTAGTAATGCGTCTGACGATGATCAACATGCAAATGAGTATGATGATGAGAAGCGTATTGCGCTTGCTAATTTAATTGCTACTTTACAAAAAGATGTCAAAGAAACTAGAAAGATTCAAAAGCAATTAAAGAAGGCAAACGCTACGCTCACTCAAAATTTTGAAGAATTCAAAGTTGCTCTAATTAAATCAAGTGAGACCACTGATAGCTACAGATCTTAGCTTCTTCAAAAGACCAATGAGATTGAGAGGTACAAAGGGTGTTTAATTAACGTCAAAAAGGATGTTTATCAACATTAATATAACGAAACTCTTAAGCTTCTAGAACAAGAGAAACGTAATTATAACACCTCTTTGAGTACTGAATGTCACAAAACGTATCTTGCTACCACGAAAGTCAATAAGATAACTCAAGTAAATGGTTTTCTTCAAGCGGATAAAACTAAACTTGTTAATGAAAAGAAAGCAGTGGTTGAAAAGTTGGAAAAGGGTTTTAAAACTAAACAAGCGAATGACATCGACAAAATGATGGAACTTGAAACTCAAATTGATTTTTACAAGAAAATTGTTTACAAAACTAATCAATCAATTCAAACCATGAGAATGTTAGCACCTCGTTCGTTTTTTAAGGATAGACCTATTTTTGAAAATCCTAAGTACCTTGAGCAAGCTCAATATGAGAATCAACACTTATATCTTGATGTGTCCCAATGGACCGATCTTGATTGCCTTGTTGTTAAGCCCGATACTAAAGAGACAAACGATTTGGAAGCAGAGAGTAGACCAAAAGTTAATAAAGAATTTGTTAAACCATATAATTATGCTTATGAAAACAGTATTTATTGTCTTTTCAACCCGCAAACACATCAGTCTCGTGAGCAAATATTCTTCGAATGTGAACAAATAAGAATTAAATGGAGACAAGTTTTTGCTACCAAGAAAACCAATGTTTTAAAATTTATTGAGTACTTGCCATATAGAGCTTCTGTAAGCAAGAGTAAGCAAGCACTTAGTATTCTCAAGAGTAACATTGAAAATTTCAAAAAGTGAACTTTCGAAAGGCAACAAAGAAATTCCTCACTATATAACTGTGCTTGTGAAAAGTATTTTGATTCCTCTTGCGGAAAGAACGCAAAAACATATTTTGGAATTTGAAACATTAATTAAGCAAGAAATTTTTGATGATTTGAAATATGTGGAATCTCTTGAACAAGAAGTGAACGACCATCAACCTGAAAGAGACCATTATTCTACAGCATATGATCTACTCTTACAAGAATGTCTCTCTAAAGATATTTTGTGTGTTGCTCTTACATCTTGTGCAGATATAGATGAATATTCTGACGTGGCATGAAAATTGTTGATCCCAAACTTAGATCGATTAGCTTTGTGTATACGAGATTAGATCAAGTATAGCACGTAGAGAAACCTTTGTATATGCTTTGTGAATCTAAGTGTTATGAGGAATTTAACACTTAAACAAGAACACAAGATGTAAACAAAACTTTCACTTTGATTATGAATGTCGAAATTGCTTACAATGAAAGATGTTTACGAACGAAAACTTATGTAAAACTTGATGATGAACATTAACCTAAAGGCCTTCTTTTATAGACTAAGAAGCCTTGTACAATAAGCTACGTATCAACTATTCTAGGTAAAGATAAACATAGAAAATACATTGTCGTTTCTATCCTTACTAGAAGTATTCTAGAATATAATAAACGTGTAGCTTATATCTTCCATCAGTGCTTGTCTTCAATGTGTCAACGCTTGACTTTAACTTGTCAACGCTTGAGCGGTCAGCGCTTGATTTGTTCCTATCAACGCTTGATTTGTTCTTGTCAGCGCTTAAGTGATCTGGCCTTAATTTATTCCCAACAATCCTCCCCTAAACTTGATATCCACTCTTATGATCAAGTTTCTGAATAAGCATTAAGAACTTGGAGGAGTCTGACAAACCTTCTCATATTGGTAATGAATAAATCTGATCAAATTCTTTGCCACGTCACTTGAATAATCTATCTCCAGCTGGGTGTCCTTCATCTTTTCCAAAACAGCCTTGGATATGAAATACTGAGCATCCACAAGTAGATACTCAGCAAACTTTGTAGAACTCAAATGGTATACACCAGCAGCTGAATATAACCTCCATTGAAGACCACTGAGGTCATCTTCAAGATCCTTCCATATTTCAGGATCTTCCTCATTTGTCCCACACATTCTTTTAAATGTGGTCCAAAGTTTTATTCCATTAGCTGAAGTTGGTGCTTCAGCCTCATACTTGGTCTCTAGTAACCTCCAAAGGTCCACCAAGTCTTCTCTATCACAACTTGCAAATAAAGATATGAGAGTGGTAAAAGTGTTTACCTCCTTGCCAAATCTGCCAATCTTCCAGAATCCACATTCATCCTCATCATAACTCACAATTGGATTCCTAGAATCTAATGGTAACACCTGCACCATATCTGAAGCTTCTAATGGGGAGAGCTTGAGGCTCTTTCTAATAACTGCTTCACTTGGATATAGTGGATTCATATCTTTGGGAATCATCATAGCTTTCTTGATTTCCATTTCTTCTGCAAGTTGCTCCTTTCTTTCATCTGAAAGAAGTCTGAGAGTGTTTGCTTCCTGCACTCTCACCCAAATAGGATAAGCCCTATGTTCCAACTCATCAAATGTCAAAGCCTTCAACTTCTGATGTGTCCATCCAACTCCATGACATCTGAGCAACATAAAGTAGAGCTCTCTTCTATCCCTTTTCAATTCTGAGAGAATATTGCTTGCCTTGTGCTTCAAAATCACCTTACAATCCTTCTGAACTCTAAGAAGAAGCTCCAAACCCCATATTTGATCTGAAATGGTCAAGTCTGGATTATCCATGCATCTTTCTTCCCAAGAATTATACATCTGAACCACCTCTGGCATGTCAAAGTCAACCTGCAATTTTAAGTCTCTCAACTTTTCCCTAGCAAGCTCATCACCATACTCAAGCCTTTCTGGTTCTATAATCATCACACTTGAGTCTGAGCTAGCTCCATCACTTTCTTCTTCAGAAGTCACAACAAATGGTGACTTTTCCTTTTCACCTTGTTCCATCATTTGTTCAGCTAATCTTCTATCAAATTCAACTTGGGTTGCATCCTTTGGAACAATTTCTTCTACAAATTTACCCTTACCCTTATCTGATGGTGCAATGGTTGGTAAGGTAGATGGTAATACCTGAGTAGAAACTTCTTTGATGATAGATGATGACTAGAATACATCACCTTCATGTGCAGGTCTGTCAACGCCCAAATTTCCTCTATCAGCGCCCAAAATACTTCTATCAGCGTCCAAATTTGTCTTGTCAACGCTCAAATATTTTCCCTCAGCGCCTTGTGTAACCTCTCTCAACATAGCTGTAAATGATAAATTTAGATTGGTTGGAGAGATTAAGGACGTATCAAAACCTGTTTGTTCCTTCAAGGTTGTAAGGGCTTCAGCAACATCCATTGATTGACCATCTTGACTGCCCTTATCACTCAGATTTCTTTGATCTTCCTCCCCTTTGGAAGACTCCTCCATACCCCTCCTAGCATGATCACTCTCCAAAACAACAATTCTCTCCCTCTATTACTTGAGTTCAAGGCCTTGTGAGCTGACAATTTGTACTAAGTCTGCATTTTGCTTTTGCAAGCTAATGCAGACGGCCGTCAATTCCAAAAGAGTCATTGGTTCCAATCTGCCCTCTTCTGAAATGGGGATTTGACCTCCCAAGTCAGGTTCATTGGGCATGGATGAGGACTTAAGTATGGTGGGACTGTCTTGGCCAACATCTAATCCAGAACCAATAGTCCCAGCCTCATCCAGGTCACCAGCCACACTTGTGGTGGTGGTTCTCTCTGCTTCATGGCTAGGACCACCAGAGGAGAACACTCCAGTAGTCCTTTGGCGTTTCATCAACCTATATTCAGGTGGTGTGGAAGATGGTGTGGAAGAATGGGTAGATGTGGGTTGGTTAAGGGGTGTTTGGGATTGTGATGGTTGTGTGTCAGCGTTGGAAATAGGCACATCAACGCCAACATTTGATGTGTCAGCGTCAAAGGGTTCTTGGTCAAGTTGCATTTGTTCAGGTGAGGGTAAAGGTTCAGGAATGGGTTCAAGTTGTGGTTGAGGGTTAATTTGAGGTTGGGGTTGTGCTGCTGCAATAACAGCAAGCATGGCTGGGGTTAAAGGTAAGTCTCTATGGGGTGGTGAATTCATCTTTGTAAAAATAGCTTTCTTTTGTTCAGGGATCTTATAAAAATCATTGTGATCCCTTGAACAATAACCTTGATCATCAAAAATCATTTGCAGAAAACGGGGATAAGCTAAAGTCATTTTTGTCCCCTTGTTTTTACACATCCCTTCAAAAATCATTTTAAAATAGTTATATTTTTGCCCTGTTGCCATGCACACAATAGCACTGGTAATGGATCTATTGATCTCATTGTGTGCAGTGCATTTGGGACTCAAACATTGAAGGAGGATGTGGATGAGGTACTTCCAGGCTGGGGGAAATTCCTGCTTATGATACTTATTAAGAGTACCTTCATCAGGAAAAGGATATCCCAAAGCCCTAAGCCCTTGTTCTATTTCATTTATGGGAAGGATGGCTACACCATCAGCATCATCAAGAGGCAAGGCCTGGCGTACCAAGGCCTTAGTAACCACCCAGATCTCCCATGAACAATAGAAGTCAATGTGGTCACTCCATGAACTGTTGAGGAACTGACAGTGTTCCAAAACTGCTTAATGTGTGTGACTGGAATGAGTGGTGCATGAGAAAGAGCATACCTTAATGGGGTTGCGTTCAAATACACCACCATTTGTGTGTATTGAGGAAACAAATCATTATCAGCAACAAGATAAGCAATCATGTTGTGTTGAGACTTGAACCCCAAATCCAATTCTGCTGAGTTAAACTTTGGTGCCATTGATGAAAGCTGTTAATTTGAAGTGTAGAAAATGAAGTTGATAAGAGAAAAGTGTTAGACAAGAATTATAGATACCCTGTTTAAAAATAGGAGCCAAATTTATAGGAGATAAAGAATGCATGTGATTAGCCCAAAAATAGGCAAAGATTTTCAATAACTAATCATGAAAATATTGAAAAAGTTATAAGTTATCTCATGCATTTAATGAAAGTAACAACTCCTAAAATTACGGCTTGAAAATATGTCAAAAAGTAACAACTGGGTAGGTCCCATTGAGTGTCAACGGTCAAAAATAACCTATCAACGCCCAACGGCTATAATCTTGTCAATGTTCGCCTAAAGCCATGTCAGCGTCCAAATTGGTCACAACAACGCTTGGAAAAATCTTGTCAGCGTCCAAAAATAAAATTGTTTTTAAAAAGTGAAAAATGACCTTAACAAGTAATTTATCCTAGAGAAGATAACCAAAAGCTGATAATTATTATAGGGCGGCAAGCACTGTCCAGTTATGCACACTTGCATAAGCAAGATAGACATAACAGTCCTCTAGTGTCCTTTGCTAACCAAAACTCTTAACAACAAAGTTACCTTATAAAATCCTTGTTACTCCCAGGTAAATCCCATATCAAAATCATTCCCAAGTCTCCCAACAGACCACAACCAATTCTAGGCCAAAAATGTCTTGGCAGCATGCAAAGTTGATATACTATGCATGCTACAGTGCCTCGTGGTTTAGTAAAACTAACCCATACTCACCTGTGGACACAATCTAGAATTGTGATAAGAGTATCATATGGATACCCAAAAATCCTAAAGGTTCCTAAAACCTCCCCTTAAACTATGATACAAAAAAAAGTTTGCTAAAATCATGCATGAACAGAAAAATTTTTTATGTCAAGATAGGAATGAAACATTCCAACCATCATCTATAAATAAAAACTTGTCCAAATGCTACTCCATTGATCCATAAGCAACTCTGTATCCAATGGTATACTGCTAACACCATCTGCACATTTAGATGAAAAACCACAAAACTAACATTGTTGCTGACAACGCCCCGATAACACATGATAGCGTTGAGGGAAGCTTTGTCAGCGTTAGACAATTATATTGCTGACAACGTTGCAAAAACACTTATCAGTGTTCAAGCAACCTTTGTCAGTGTTAGAAAAATATAGTGGAAAATCTAAATCATCAATAAGACCAATAATAATAATGCATCATCCTGTACATACTTTTACAAAAAGAATCCAAAACACATATTAAGTGAGATTAACCATTCCAATACTTGTTACCAAGTATTGAAATCTTCTAGTATCAAAAGGTTTAGTTAATAAATCTGACACATTTTCCTCAGTGTCAACCCTATCTGGTTGTATTAAACCTTTCTCAAAGCAATCTCTTATAAAATGGTGTCTAATTTCTATGTGTTTAGTTTTAGAATGATGTACAGGATTCTTAATGATGCATAAAGTACTATTATTGTCAACAAATATCTTAGTATGCATGAAATTATACCCATAGTCCAACAGCTGGTTCTGAATCCACAACACTTGACCACAACATGCTGCTGCAGCCACATACTCTGCTTCAGTTGTAGAGTTAGCCACCACTGTTTGTTTCTTGCATTGCCAAGATATTAATCTGCTCCCAAGAAACTGACATCCACCAGTTGTGGATTTCCTATCAAACTTATCACCTCCATAATCACTATCTGAATATGCAATCAGCTCCAATGGTGAATCCTTTGGGTACCACAAACCAAGACTGGGAAAGCATCTTAGGTACCTAAAGATCCTATTTACAGCATAAAGGTGACATTCTTTGGGAGTCACTTGATGGCGTGCACAAGCACACACAGCAAACATGATATCAGGTCTGGAAGCAGTAAGATACATCAAGGATCCAATCATGGATCTATAATGCCTGACATCAACATCTTTCCCATCTCCAATCTTTCCCCAAGGGTGTTCTCTATCCATAGGAGTAGTAGCCCTCTTTTCATGTGGAGAAAAGCCAAACTTCTTCAAGATCTCAGCAACATATTTGTCCTGGGAGATGAAGATACCATCCTCTTTCTGCTGAACTTGTAAACCAAGAAAGAAGTTCATCTCCCCATAGCACTCATCTTGAATTTGTCTGTCATAAGCTTGGAGAAATCCTCACTCATCTTTGGATCAGTAGACCCAAAAATGATATCATCAACATAGACCTGCACAAGCAACACATCTTTGCCTTTCTTCTTTGTAAATAGTGTCTGATCTATGGTGCCCCTCTTGAATCCATTGTCCACCAAATAGGTAGACAGAGTACCATACCATGCTCTAGGGGCTTGATGAAGGCCATACATAGCCTTTTTGACTCTATACACTTTATCTGGATGCTCTGGATCCTCAAAACCAGGAGGTTGCATAACATAAACTTCCTCAACAATGGTGCCATACAAGAAATCACTCTTGACATCCATTTGATAGACTGTGAAGCCCATGCAAGAAGCATAGGCTAGAAAAATCCTAATAGCTTCAATCCTTGCAACTGGTGCAAAGACCTCCTTATAGTCTATCCCCTCCTCTTGTGTATAACCTTGAGCCACTAACCTTGCCTTGTTTCTGACCACAATACCTCTTTCATCTCTTTTGTTCCTGAGAACCCATCTTGTCCCAATAGGTCTGACATATCTAGGACAATCAACCAGCTCCCAAACATCCTGAATTGCAAATTGGTGAAGCTCATCCTGCATTGCTTCCACCCAACTTGGTTCTTTGAGAGCATCAAATATATTCTTGGGTTCTTCTTGTGACAGAAAACATGCAAACAAACATGCTTGCACAAGAGGGGTATCAACCTTCTTGTGTATATTGGCAATAAATCCACCAAGTCCTTGATGAGATCTTCTTGTCTGAACTGGAGTCATAATATCACCAATGATCTGAGATGTGGGGTGATTCTTCATTGTGGAAGTGAGAACTCCTCCTTCAAAAAGTTTGGTGTCCTCAACTTCACGCTCCATGTTGCCAATATCTTCTTCATCAGACTCTCTTTGATCAACAGGAATCTCTTCATAAACATTGGAAGGTTCTCCTTGTTCAAAAGTGGAAGAGAAAAGATGTGCAAAGGTGTTGTCAACGTCTGAACCTTGTTTGTCAGCGCTTGGGCTAACAACGTTTGAACTGTTGTTGTCAACGTCTGAGCCATCAACGTCTGAATTGGTCTTGTCAGCGCTAGATTTGCCTTTGTCAGCGCCTGAAGAACCATGCATGTTTGTATCTGGTGGTATTTGGAGACCACCATTATCTTGTCCAGCAGCAGCAGCAGCAGCAAAAGCATCTGTCCAAATGGGAATTGTGACATATTCAAATGTAGGAGATGCCTTTTCTGCTTGTGATCCAACCCTCTCATTAACCTGTGTACCTAAAACATCAACAACTTGTTCCTCCACAACATTTGAAGTTACCTTCACAATGTCTGGATTAGTGACAGGCATATAATTTAAAGTTCTAGATAAGGGTTCCAAATCAAACAACCAATTAGGACCACTTTCAGGATCACTAGGTTTATTCTCTAAGAACCTAACATGTACTCTCTCAACAATACGTTTGTCCTCTTTAAGATAAACCCTATAACCCTTGCTCTGCACTGAATACCCCATGAAGTAACCTTCATCACCTTTTGCACTAAATTTACCTAAGGCATCACTAGTATCTAAGACTACTACATGACATCCAAAAGGTCTAAGAAAACCAATATTAGGTTTTCTTCCCCAAAGTAACTCATAAGGTGTTTTGTTCTGAATTTTGTTAACCAATGCTCTATTTTGCACATAGCATGCTGTATTAACAGCCTCAGCCGAAAAGGCTATAGGAAAGTGAGCATCAACCAACATTGTTCTGGCTGCTTCAATTAGGGTTCTATTTTTCCTTTCAGCAACCCCATTTTGTTGTGGGGTTCTAGCAATACTGAATTGCCTAGTAATTCCCTTCCTGGCACAAAAATCATCTAGCTTCTTGTTCCTAAATTCTCCACCATTATCACTCCTAAGCATTTTAACCTCATTTCCAGACCTTTTCTCAATTTGAGTGATAAATTCAATAAGAACATCAGATGTGTCACTCTTCATAGCTAGAAAGATTGTCCAAGTAAACCTAGAAAAGTCATCTGTTACAACAAAACAATATGACTTGCCATTCAAACTCTCTAGATTTGTTGGACCAAAGAGGTCCATGTGAAGCATATGAAGAGGTCTGGAACTAGTATGCACCTGCTTGGACTTGAATGAGACCTTGTGCTGCTTGCCTTTAAGACATGCAACACAAGAGTGGTCATTGTGGAAGGCCTTCTCAGGCAAACCATCAACTAAACCAAGCCTCACAAGTCTATTTATATTTTTAAAATTTATGTGCCCTAGTCTCCTGTGCCACAAATTACTTTCATCTACTGAGGCCTTAGCATAAAAACAAGACATATTTGTATTCACTTTAATCCCATTTAAATTCACATTATATATGTCCTTATGCCTAGGTGTTCTATACTCAATATACTTCTCATCAGGGATCTTAAAATCCTTGCTTAACACCAAACACTCAGTATCAGTGAAAAGAACCTTATTTTTGTTATCACAAACTTGTGATACACTAAACAGATTATAATCCAGTTCTTTTACCAGGAAGACGTTTTCAAAATGTAGATTATTGGTGAGAAGGGTTCCTTTGCCTGTAATGGTGCCATAGCCCCCTGCAAAGTATACCTTATCACCATCTTTAATAGGAGTGAAGTTCGTCAGATAGTCTTCCTTTCCTGTCATGTGCCTTGAGCATCCACTATCCCAATATCCATAATCATTGATCTGCTTTTGAATGCCCTGCACATAAAGAAAACAAATTAGTTTTCTTTGGGAACCCAAGTCTCAGAAGACTTGGATTCATCTAGTTGTTCAATAAGAACAGACTTAGTTCTCACAACAACCCCATTCTCATCCTTTTTAGGATGAAATACCCAGTTAACCCCAATAGGTTTTGTAATGACCTTTGAAATGTAATTAAATCTATTGCAAGTCATTGAAATTCCGTTATTATTAGGGTTTTGATCTTTCTTGGGTCTCCATGTTAAGATTGAAGAAGCTTTAGACCCCTTACCTTGTGGCTGCAAATATTTAGGTCTGGTCACGTTTCTGTCAGCGTTGGATTTTGTCCTGTCAACGCTGAAATTACCCTTGTCAGCGTTGAACCTAGGGTTTGCTACAGGAACCCATTGCCTATTTGACCAGGTGTTTGTCTTTTGAAAAGGTCTTTGTCCATGAGTGTTAGACCTTCTAGAAAAGAATGGGGCAGGTCTAATCACTTGTGGACTTTGTTGCACACAAGGTTTGGGTCTGACAACGTTTGACTTCCTAACAACGTTGACTTTCTTCCTATCAGCGCTGAAATTGTTCCTATCAACGCTGGCTTTGGGAGCGTTGACACACTTGTATGCCAAATGTGAAAAGCTACCACAAGTGTAACAGGCTTTCTTAGACACACTCTTAGGTCTAGAAGAGTAGAAACCTGTTCCATGATTGCTAACTTGGGTCTTGGGTGACCTATTATTCCTATACATCTTTGCATATTTAATGGTAGGTTTTCTAACAGTGTTTGAGCCTAGGTCAACAGCTTTACCAGTGATTGGATGAGTAACCTTAATGGGTGGTGATTCATTGGGACTTTCACATAGCAAACCTCCCTTAACAAATAAAGTAGGGTTAGCTTTCTTCCACTCATTTAGGTCAGTCAGTTTTTGTTGATACTCTTCTACTGGAGTGACAACTCTTGGTGGAGGAATGAATTCCTCTTCTTGGCATTCCGGTATACCAGTCCAAGACAAATCCTTTCTAAGGACACCATAGAAGTCACCAGCTGGTGGTGGAACCAGAGAGTAATCATTCATCCCAATCCCAGTCATGTCCTTAGGATCCCTTTGTCTAGCTACACAGTCTCCTAGGGTTTGGGTGGCTCTATCAAATCTTTGAATCTTGAGGTCAACATTATCTTTATTCTTAATGGCCTCGTCTAACTTAGCCTGTAGGTCTCTATTGACCTTTGTCATGATATTTCTAATATCCATACTACCCTCTAGCTCATGTTTTAAGATATTAATCTTATCTTTTAAATCAAATTCCATTTTCTTGTATTCAGAAACGGTTTTCTCAGTTTCAGTAAGAGCTAGTTGGTAATTGGACAATTTACACCTTTCAGTGCTCATATCATCTTTTAGTTTTAACACCTCTTTGTTAAGTCTATCAGTGTTTAACCTACAACCTTTGCTACAAAAAGCATCATCATATACCTCATTATCAGATGAAGAGGAGGAGTGTGCCATGAGAGCATATTCAACATGCTCTTCTTCTTCAATATCAGCAACCAAAGCTTTGTCCTCTTCAGCATTCTTAGCCAGATAGCTCCAATCCCATCCAGTACCATCAATTCCTTGAACTGCAACCATGGCTTTGGAATCTTGAGCTTTAACAACCTGAATTGAGGGTTTACCAGCATCAGATCTTCTAGGAGATCTACATTCCCTCATGAAGTGCCCCATACGATGACAGTTGTAGCATTCAACTTTGGATTTATCAAATCCAGCTGTGTCTTTTGCATTGAAGGTCATCTTCTTCTTGAACCTTCTATTCCACCTATTTGCTCTTATACTAGCAAGAGCCATGTTCCACTTGATGTCCATCTCTTCCAAGTGCTCATCACTTATCTACTCAAGGTCCTCATATGTAATCACTGAACCATTGGGCAAAGAAGCAATGTAAGCACACACAGTATCCAAATCCAAACCAGCAGGTTTAACTCTTGGGGAGTCATTCATGAATGTGTCAGCGTCTGAAAAGGAGACGTTGACAGGACTTGTTCCAGCGCTGACATATGATGATCCAGTAACTGGATGCATATATGAGTCCTTCTGATTGAATTGACCTTCACTATGAGAGAAGAAGGCCATGTTGCTGGTGGAAGATTTGCTTCCATGATCTGAAAGAGTTTCATCTTCCAACAGTCTTAGTTTGTTGTAGATGTCATCAAACGAGGAGCTCTTGTAAGTATTATTGGCAAGAATAGATCTTGCCTCAATCTTCCATGCCTCACCAAGACTTTTAAGAAAGGTAGCATTGGTGTCAACATCACCAACTTGTGTCCCCATGAAGGACAACTTGCTTGTGATGTCAAGCAATCTGCTTCTCACACTACTCAGTTTCTTATTGGGTTGAGCTTTGAAGACAGCATAATCATGCAGAAGTTGCTTTTTCTTTTCTTCCTTAGTGTCTGCATTGCCACCATATGCAACTTCAAGTGCTTCCCAAAGATCCTTAGCGGATTCATAGCCTCTATATTTGTGCTGGTTTTCTTGTCCCAAAGAGACTTTCAGAATATTTAGGGCTTTCATGTCAACCCTTTTCTTTGCAATATCTTCAGCACCTACAGCTCTACCATCTCCAGGTTTTTCTTTCTTATCTTCATCAGGGCATCCTTCAACAGCTGATCTTTGAGTAATGGCATCCTGAATCTTTTGAGCCTTATTGAATGAGTTTCCATATTCAATAATCTCCCAGAGTGTGTAGTCATAGATCCCCAGATATTGTTCAAAGTTGAACTTCCATAAGTCAAAGTGGGTTGCATCAAGCATGGGAATCTTGATGTTTGGTAAGGCTGAGGAGGAGGAGGTTATTGCTTCAGACATGATGTTGTTAGGGTTTTTGTGTTTTTAGGGTTTCTGAGAAAATTAGGGTTTTGGTGTTCGTGTATGGTTCTGGTGTTCTTCAAAGATCAAAAGTTCCTCAACAAGCTCTGATACCACTTGTTGATCCCAAACTTAGATCGATTAGCTTTGTGTATACGAGATTAGATCAAGTATAGCACGTAGAGAAACCTTTGTATATGCTTTGTGAATCTAAGTGTTATGCGGAATTTAACACTTAAACAAGAACACAAGATGTAAACAAAACTTTCACTTTGATTATGAATGTCGAAATTGCTTACAATGAAAGATGTTTACGAACGAAAACTTATGTAAAACTTGATGATGAACATTAACCTAAAGGCCTTCTTTTATAGACTAAGAAGCCTTGTACAATAAGCTACGTATCAACTATTCTAGGTAAAGATAAACATAGAAAATACATTGTCGTTTCTATCCTTACTAGAAGTATTCTAGAATATAATAAACGTGTAGCTTATATCTTCCATCAGTGCTTGTCTTCAATGTGTCAACGCTTGACTTTAACTTGTCAACGCTTGAGCTGTCAGCGCTTGCTTTGTTCCTATCAACGCTTGATTTGTTCTTGTCAGCGCTCAAGTGATCTGGCCTTAATTTATTCCCAACAAAAATATCTTGATCAAGTCAAAGAGTGTGAACGTCTTGAAACAGAGCTTTCAAAACACACAGATAATGTTGATCAAAAGGCTTTTGCGTTGATTCAACACCGATGTGAATTCCTTCAAAAACACTGTCATACTCTTGAACTTGCTTTGCAAAACAAAGTCGGAAAAGGTCCAAATGATAATAACTTGCAAGTAAAACTTTCTGCTTTGTGTCGAGAAATTAACGAAAAGAGTATGGAAGTTACAGACTTGAAAGCTCAGTCGCAAGAAAAGGATATAGCGATAGAAGTGTTGAAGAAACTCGTTGCTAAATTGGGTGGGAAAACTGTGGAACCTAAAGTTGTGAAACCTGTTGTTCAACAACCCAATGCCTACAAGGATCCAAAGCCATCTATCTTAGGAAAACCGACTCCGTTCTCCAATTCTTCTCATGTGAAATCTAGGTTGCCTCCTAAGACTGATGTGCAACCAAGTGTTCCAAAACCATCCATATCACCCTATGTTCCTCCATTTAGAAAGAACACTGTTGCTAAACCCAACCATGTGAATGCACCTAGCACTTCTAGGACTCCTCCAAAACGTGTGACATTCGTGTCCACAAAGGAATCTGTAGGTTCAAATGACTTTGTTCATACCAAAAACCTAGAGGATGCTAAACAAAAAGGGAAGATTCAGAAAGACAAACCCGTATATTCAAAACATAGTTCACCAAATCCCGCTAGAGTTACACACACTCCTAATGGTAGTCAAACAAAACCTAGGATCCCTCACCAACAATCTAGGAATTGGAAACCATCCATGAATAGTCGTGTTTCGAACACTACGCCTGAACAATTTAGAAAACCAAGGAATGCAAGTACTTTCGTAAATCCTAAATTCCCTGTATGTCCCACTTGCAAAAAGGGCATTCACAATGGAAATCATGACCATTGCATTCTGCAATAACTTTATGAGGTCAAATCTCGTACCTTTGAACGAAGATCGAATACAGATTCCCATAAGACAAAAAGGAGATACAAACCCGTCGCAAAGAAAAGCGCTAACAACAAATATGAAACGTGGATTAAAAAGGACATAGTTTCTCTCCAAAGAAGTCTTTCGTTGTGCAAGAGAAAACTACTCCTAAATCTAGTCTTTAGTAGAAACCAACGTGTCGGATCTTTACGGAAGTTGGTCTTAAGTGGATTCCAATATAGAAGAGTGATGAAACCTGCGCTAGCACGAATGCAAATGTTTTGGCCGTAGACAAGGAAATTGTTACTCCTAACACTAGTAATTGTACGAACTCGTCTTCTGTTATTGCAGGTACAACAGCGGATTCTAAACCCACTACTTCTTCCTCAAAGGGTTCCAATTCTATACATTCGATATCACCTTTCAAAATACCAAAAATATTCTTCTCGACATGTCTTTCAGTATCGATAATATGGACGTACCTAGAAATGTCGCTCAATAACGACACGGGTGTGTACATAAAGCTCGAATGAAAGTTGTAAATATTTTTCAAAACATGTCATTTCTACTTTTAATAAAGGAAAATGTCTATTTTGGACAATTTTTCCAACAACGGGTAGAGCAATCTATCTTGGGTTGAGCTTGTCACAAAACATTCAACGTTTTGAGCTCAACACAATGGCTTGTAATCACTTTCAGATTACAACCCGGATCTATATTCACGGAGGAGTGTACGATTTAGTGCGCTTACTCTCAGCAAAAGAAGTTAAATCTTCTTACTCTTGAGTGGATTTGTCAAGACATTCAAAGTCTATGAACTCAAGTTTATGCTTTAGAAAAACTTTTTCGCCAAAAAGAAATAGAGTTTTTCAAAAAGCGTTGAACATAATTTTTTCAAGAATTTCTCAATGATTAATCAAAATCTTTTAAAAATTGTGTGTTCAACAACTCCTATCCTCAAAAATTGAAATGTGGATCACATCCTCACATGACAATTCAATTGGATCAATTTTTGAGGGGGAGCGTTCCAACTTTATGCTAAGTTTGACACATTTTTATCCCGAAAGTTTTCAGGAATATTTTTCACAATATATTTTAATCAAATTTGGTATCTCTAATATCAAGCGATTTTATATATTAGAGATAGGGGGAGAAAATGTGATTAAAATGTGATCTAAAGACTCAAGTACTTATGGTTACGATCAAATACCCACAACATCTTTAATTCACGACGTTATTGGTGTCAAAATGGTGGTTAGGTTTAAGTCATATGATCCAACCAGAACCGGAGGGATCTTCCCAGGGACAAGCCAATAGATTATTAGAAGTCCTTAGGAAAGATGGAGTAGAATGTGAACGTACTTGAATGCCGATGAAGTACTGATGCTAGCACTGGAACAATCACAACAAGGTGCTAGTGATGATGTCTTGGTAAGCATTGAAGGGATTGAAGAATGAAAAAGAAATGTAAGGATAAAGGGTGTAAAGAAAGAAGCCCTCCATACAACTTAGGCAGAAACCGGGTCAACACATCATGAAGACTACACATCATGGACCCAGTGATGTTATGCACAACCCTTACCTAGCTACTCAGGCTTCTCTCAAAAGAAGTTTGTTTTATTGTCACGGAGATCTACACGACTTCTATTGACTTTCTCACTTCGAGATAGTTGATATTGATAGGTGGCATCTGGCCTTCGACCACTAAAAGTGCATAAATCGAGTCTAGAGCCAAGAGATCAATCAAATCTCGTTAGGACACACGGATGACGATCAAGAGAGTCCTACGCTATATCCTTGCGATATTGTTAGAACACTCAGAGTGATATTATTCAGTATTCACAATGATGAGTGGAAATCCTTCCGGTGTTAACATCTAAAAGCACTGCGGTAGGTCACATGTAAGATTCTTCTAGAATTGAACATGTGTAAACTGAAAAGCAACAGTGGTTTGATTCTGAATTGATTCAAACTCGTTTCAGGTTTCTACGCAATATCTTTATGGTCTTGTCAGAACATTCAGAGTGATATTTATTAAGGTTCACAGTGACGAATTGAAATCCTTCTAGCGTCAACATCAAACAGCGCTACGGTAGGTAACGAGATTCTTTATGAATCAAGCTTTTTTCAACTGGAAAGCAACAATGGTAAGATTCTTAATGAATCAAACTTGTTCCAGGAATTTGAATTGACGACTTTAATCAAGCGGATATTTATCCAATTGATTCACTCTTTATGTTCGCAGTCTTGCTTTGACACGATCGAGTAAAGAGAACGGCTAGTACATTTGCGAAACCCTGTTAAGGAGATTTTTAATTGAATATACCTATCACATGTACGATATTTAATATCGTCTAATGGTCTTCACCGACCGGAGGTAAAACGTACCGATTTAGGACGAATGTCAAAGCCATTCAGTATGTGTCTATGTTTTGTCTCAAGAAGGTGGCGTTAAAGTGTACTCAGCAAAGTCGAAGATTCAAAACCACATACTCACGTCCAAAGATACAGTAAACAATCAAGAAAGCTAAAGACTTCCGCAACTCTGATGATCAAAATCTTCCTTATGAATTAATGTAGAGGAATGGCCTCTCTTAAAATGAGATTGTTAGCAAGCTTTCAAGATTGTGCAAAGTATGAGCAAGTGGATAAAGACACAAGATCGCAAGATGGCGAAGACAAGTCAAGAATGATTTGAAGATCTCAAGTTTAAAGACAAAGTCGAAAGACAATGACAAAAGCTCAAAGATCACAGTATGAAGGAACAAGACGACTATTACACGTTCAAGACTCATTTATGACGAAATTCGTAATATCCATTGATCTCCAAATATCGAAGAGGAATGACAACACATTGGGGGAGATTTTTAGCCTAAAAACATTGATTCAAACAAGAATGTTCGGTCATAGGTTTATATTGTAACATTTAATAGAACGTTGTAATAGTTAGTTAAAATAGTCGTGACATTACGGGCTTGATGGCTAGCTTAAAAGGCCTCTTTCAGGGTACTAAGCATTTTATTCAAGCCCGGCCCAATCAAACACATAGCCCATTATGCCACATGTAGGCGAAGGCTATAAATACCCTTCCTAGCATGTTAGGAAGGGTGTTGGTTGTTCATTTTCTTAATCTAATCTTCCCATTGTTTCACACACTTCTTTCTACTTTCTCTCACTACTTTCTCTCTCTAGAATTCATCTACTTCATATATTTTCTTCCTTGCTTAATCATAATCTATGGGACAACAGATACACCTAGGAATAAGGGAGTCTAAGTGATTAACTGGGCCACATGAGTTTGTGTTAGCTTTACTAACTTATAATAACAATGATCTCATTTTTAAGCTTGGTATGGGGAACGTAAAACTTGAGGGTGATAAACATTCATGACACCAAAGCCCTAATGTAAGTCTTTGATCTTTTTACTTGTTTTCTTCTTTCAAGCATGTTGTAATTTTCTATCTGTTTAAGTTTCCTTAACGTCTTGTGTTTAATAAAGGCCAAGGTGGGTTATTTATGATGGAAAATGTAAATCTTGCTTTGTAACTAATGCTTTGCATGAGCGCATTGCAATGGTCAAGTGTGACAATCTAACATTTTCAGGTAGTAAAATATTTTCTCGTATAATATTTTGAAACTTATTTTTGTGTTGGTTGACGAACTCACAATTTACGGATTTAAATTTGGGCTTACGTGCATAATTTGGCGTCTTTTACGACGAAACCGGAAACCTTAGGATTACGTATTTACGTTTTTGAACTCCGTTTTTGATGAGACAATTTTTATTGGATTCGTTTTGTGACGTTGATTCATAATTTATAAAAATGTTTTTCGTAAAACGACCCGAGGGCACGCAAATCGAGAAAACTAGAATCAAGAAATACCCGTAAACTAGTGAGATGGGACAAAACACATTGTCCCACCCCACTAGCTATATGGGACGGCACACTTGACACCACAACACTAATGTGGCATCAAGTTTAGCTTAGACATTACATGTGTAAGCCATTCTTACTTGTTAAGCTAACTTTTCCCACTTAACACCAAAACTAGCTACTTGTTTTCATTTCCATCTTTCTCACATGCAAAACCAACATCAAACTCTCTCAAACTCTCCCTTGTGCCGTCCTAAATAAGCCAACAAACACCCCATTTGATTTCTTCTAGCCATGAACAACATGTTTACTAGCTCTATTAAGGAGTATTCTTGAAGCCTTGCTCATTTGGTGGCCATATTAACATCTTTGGAGGTGATTTTCTTGTGTCCTAGGGCTGATTTTCCAACCTATGTTCTTGATATTTGATGGTCTTGGAGATACTTGTTGTGTTCATCAAGTTCTTGTCTTCCTGAAACAAGAAATCCACTTGGATTGGTAAAGAAGATCATCCTCTCCATTTTTCTCTTGTTATTTTGTAAAGAACAAATGTATTTTCTTTCATTTTGTATATGTATATGATGTATATATGATGATAAAAATGTTGTGTGGGGATCAAGGGTTGATAAATATGCTTAAAAATGATGATAACTATAAGAAATGAAGCTAAAATCTTGATTATTTAGTTGGCTGTATAAAAACAGTAGATAACTAAAAGATGAACTGATAAAATTGCATGGTTTGATCCATTTACAGTAATTAGAAGATGTTATACACATGTGAGAGTTGGCCATGCAATGGAATCAAAATAATGAGTGAGATATGATCAAAACAAGTTAGGTGGTATAATCTGAATAAGCAGTTTTGTAGGGACTATTAAGGCAAGTTAAACTCAAAATGGGCAGTATCTATAACTAAGTTAAATGTAGCACATAATATGAAGATCATGCCATCCAAAAATGAGATTCTAATTCATTATAGAACTCTAGATATGATAAAAATGGTGAACATGAAGTAAAAATCAGATTTTTGGAAATAATGTTTATTATTATTATATAAGCACTCACATTATAATGTATAAAATGTAAAAATATAAACCCACTAACTTATAAAACTTATTTATATAAATGTATAAAGGGTTAATTAAATTGGTAAATTATATAAATGGTGGTAATATAATATTTATAAGTAATAAAAACTATAAACTTGATTTTTACGACTTTTTCGGCTATCGCCGTAAAATTAACGTTTTTCACCAAATAAAACTTAGACGACCAAACCCGTCTAATGTAAAGTTTATAAAAGTCATATACTGATGTATAGGTAACTAAGACAAGTAAAAACCGATAAAACCCGAACTATAAGAAATACGGACATTAACGAGCTAACTAAGTATATTGGACTAATAATTGGACTAAATAAGATAAAAACTTGTAAAAAGAACTTATTGGGCTTAACCCATTTGGGCCCAACATGAAAAGTATATATACTGATAATATAGGTATAAAAGGGATAAAAACAAGTTAAATAACTTATAAAAGACTTAATGGACTTAAAATAGGTAAAATCGGTAAAACTAGTGAACTAGTAAAACGTTACCAAGACGTAAACACTAAAATGAGTAAACAAGGATGTATAAACCCACTTGATCATCATCATATGTACAAAATCATCATATGTATATTGTTATTTTGATAAAAGTCATTGGACCGAGTCTAAGACCGATTATTATTTATATAGGTTTCCGTGACCGAAGCACGCCCGTAGCCGATAATCCGCCTTTCATTAACAACGTGAGTTCATAGCCTCGCACTCTTTTAAATGTTTTATGAAATGATTTGTTAACCCGAGAGGGAGATAACATGCTAGATTTTTATAAAAATAGAACACAAGTAGTCCCGATTGTATGCTAAATGATATGGACCCGAATGATGCTATGACCCTATATTCGAGACTAAAAGGATTATTAGTAGTTAGGTTATGTCACTTAAAGTCCCATTAGCATGAATTGTGAACTACCGGGATTTGGTAGACGCTTATGCATTTGATAGTACTATTTGGGGACGATAACCCCAGTTCGCGCCCTGACGGTTGATCACCGTCGTACCACATTGATTGGTAAGCGAATTTATGTATGAGAAGATTCCATAGCGTGATTTTTGTGACGACACGCTAACTTAGATGGGCAAACTGTTTGTCGGGTTCACGGCCCGCTGTTTTCATAGTAAGGTAACAATGTCATGCGTCTAATAATAATCCTATACAATGTATGCTATAAAACATAAATAATAAACGATAACGACGCTATTAACGATGAGTATATTACCTATCATGGTAATATAGAGACTACGGTCTCATGGACGGTTTCAGATGTACGCTTGATTTATATATTGCTTGACTAGCAATATGAGGACTTACTTCCGATATTATGCTTGTGTTCTGATTTTAAATGATTGTAAATGATTGTTTTTATATAACGGTTTTCATTAAACTCTATGAATTCACTCGGCATTCGCTGATATGATTTTTGCATGTTTTTATCTCAGGTGCTTGAAGGTAATCCGGATGGAGATCGACTCTGATGGCCCACACTTAATATTAAAAATGTTCATTCGATCTGTGTTTTGTAAACTTAATGACCTGTATAATTTGGGACTTTTTAAACCTTTTTATCGAATGAATGTTTGTTAAACCTTGTACAACCATTTTTATGTGTTGTCTACGATTGGAGTTATTGTGCTATCCCGTAACACTCTGAAAGACCCTTCCGCTGTACCGATACGAAAAATGAGAGTGTTACAGTTTGGTACCAGAGCTCTCGTTGTAGAGAACAAAAGATTTTAAAAACCAAGGTTTTGAACAAAACTTTTCAAAATCTTTTGACAATGAACATTTAAGAAAATATTTGAAAAATCTTTTGACTATAACGGTGCCAGAGATCTCCGACGTTACCAACAAGCCCTATTGAGAAGATATATATTTTGATATATATAATTTAATTTATATATATGTATATATCGCGATTTCATTACGTAATTGTTTAACTAGTATGTTATCTTAATACGAGATATATATATAAATGCAGATTGTCATGGCTGACCCTAATATTCCTGTAGAAAACCATGCTATTCCCGAACCTAATATAGAAGATGATCCTTATTTAGACTTAGTAGATTATGATATAGATGATGAGGAGGAACCATTTGAGGATCCCGAGCCCGAGTTAGGACTAGGAGATCAGATCGCCCCTCAGGTTGACTTAGTAGAGAATGATATTGAGAATGTGGAGATTGAGAATGTGGATATTGAGAATGTGGAGATTGAGAATGTGGATATTGAGAATGTGGAGATTGAGAATGCTGATATTGAGAACGATGATGAGATTGGGTTAGATGATTTAGATGACGAGATTGACGACGAGGATGTCGAGGAGGATGTAGGTATAGATATTGAGGTTGATGACGATGAGGAAGCCGAGCTTATTTATCCGTATGATGTTCCAGAGGGCGAGCCTTTGCCCCCACCAGTTTGTTTGTCTGATTCTGAGGATGAGTTACCTAGGGATGAAATGTCTGAATCGTCTAAATCTGATTCTGAATCAGAGGAGGATGAGGATGACGATGCACCTGACGGTACTGATGGTATTGCTACTCGTAGACGTGAGATAGGAGAGTCGTCTAGTACTCGAGAGGCTACTCATATTGATGGTCTTGCACCATGGGCCTTGAGACGTGATCTAGATGCTTCCCGTGTTAAAAGTTGTATGACAGAGGTTGGATTAGGTGTTGTTCAGACTCAGGTTGCTTATTTGGAGTCGAAGACTAAGGTTGGCGAGAAAGAGCGAGAATTGCTTAGTTTGGATTTGAGTGATGTAGAACGTGGTTTGAATGAGGCTTTTAGGAGGTTATCGGTGTTGGAAAGTGGTGAGTATGCTGAAATGAAGAGAAAGGTGAACTCTATGGAAATTCAGTTGAGTGTGGCTCGTGTGATGCGTGAGAAAGCCGAAAAGGAGTTGAATATATCCGTGGGATGGAACAGTAGATTTTATGCCGACATGGTTGAAAGAGGAGTAATCCGTAAGCGCCCAGCTGAAGATGTGTCTAGTGATCGTCCGACGAAGATCCAGAAGACGATGGATGATGGACCATCTAGCGGTTCTCAGTAGACCAGTCTGTGTTTAGTAGTGACCTTTATATCTTTTGTGCTTTTGTAGCTTTGACTGAACCGACTTGTTAGTAATAGACTTGGCACGAATTTCGAGTATATATAGTGCTAGAACTTTGATATGGGATGTACTAAGACAATACTTTTGTTTCAGATCGAATGAAATATGTATCTTGTCTTGAATTCCATATTGTGCCTTATTTGTATCTTGATTACGAATTCAATCCATATTATATGAATCCTTGTTGGATGAATGCTTAATACTTTAAAATTGTTAAATTATAGAACCATGCCGCCAAGAAGGCTGTGACTGAGGATGATGTACGTAGGATTATTATGGAGCAAGTTACCGCATCTATGACTGAATTTATGGCAAATGCTAGTAATGAAGCTGGCGGTAGTGGAGCTGGCGATAGTGGAGCTGGCGGTAGTGGAGCTGGCGGTAGTGGAATTGGCGGTACTAATGTGAATGTGAATGCTAATAATGTGAATGCTAATGCTGGAGGAAATGTAGGAGGACTTGGAATTAATGCACCTGAAGTTGGTGGATGTACTTATGTGACGTTCATGAAGTGTGAACCTCTACCTTTTAATGGAACTGAAGGTGCTGTAGGATTAAGCCAGTGGATTGAGAAGATTGAATCGGTGTTTAGGATTAGTAAGTGTAAGGAGTAAGATAAGGTGACTTTTGCTATGGCTACTCTTAAAGGTCGTGCGTTGACTTGGTGGAACGGGAGAATTGCTTTCATAGGTCTTGATGATGCTAATGCTACTCCTTGGGCTAAAATTAAGAAGTGGATGACTTTGGAGTTTTGTCCTTGTAGTGTGATCATTAGGTTAGAACAGGAGTTGATTCATTTGAGAATGAAAGGTGTGGACATTGATAGTTACACGAATCGATTCCATGAGTTGGCCTTGCTATGTCCTCGATTGGTTGAACCCGAAGAGATCCGAATTGAGCAATATGTGAAAGGGTTGACCAGGAATATCCGGGGGGACGTAACATCATCGAAACCACTGACCATTGATGATGCTGTTCGAATGGCCTACCAACTCATTGGACAGATAATTCAGGATAAGGAAGATGAAGCCCGTGTTTGTGAGAAAAGAAAGGGAGACGGTGAGTGTGTAGATAGAGGTGATAATAGGAAGAATTTCAATCGCCGTCAGAACAAGAGAAAGGGGAATGCAAATGCTCTTACCAACAATGCACCGCGCAACGATGATAGATGTCCTAAGTGTGGCAACAAGAGGCATGCTGGCGACTGCTGGAAGTGCCGAAATTGCGGAAAGCTTGGACACAAGGTTGAAAGGTGTAAGAAGGGAACCATTTGCTTCAACTGTAATGAGGAATGTCATAGGAAATCGGAATGCCCCAAGTTGAAAGCGATTGTACCTGGAAGAAACCCCAGGGTGGTATCTACCAACTTGGAACAATTGAGGTGAAAAAAGAGGATCCGAATGTCGTTACCGGTACGTTTTTACTCAACAATCATTATGCTGTTGCTTTATTCGATTCGGGTGCCGATAGGAGCTTTGTATCCACTAAGTTTAGTGCCTTTATTGATATTGAACCTGTTGAGATAAGTACCAGTTACGAGGTGGAATTGGCTGATGGTAAATTAGTGAAAACTAATAAGCTATTAGAAGGATGCTCTCTAAATCTCTTGAACCATTCCTTTCCGATTGATTTGATGTTGATAGAATTAGGTAGTTTTGATATTATTATTGGTATGGATTGGTTGTCGTTGAATAATGCTACTATTTTATGTGGAGAGAAGAAAGTTAAGATTCCTCTTAGGAATAGGACGTTAGTAATTGATGGTAGTCGAGGTGATTCCCGTTTGAAAATCGTTTCATGTATTAAAGTCCAAAAGTACATCAGGAACGGTTGTGAGTTATTCTTAGCTCAAGTGACCGGGAATGAGTCTAGGGAGAAACAATTGGAAGATGTACCTATTATTTGTGAATTTCCTGAGGTATTTCCTAAAGATTTACCCGGACTTCCACCGATAAGGCAAGTAGAGTTTCGAATCGATTTAATTCCTGGTGATGCACCGGTGGCACGTGCGCCTTACCGATTAGCCCCTTCTGAATTAAAGGAGTTATCTGAGCAACTTAAGGAGTTGTCTGATAAAGGTTTTATTCGACCGAGCTCGTCGCCTTGGGGAGCTCCAGTCTTGTTCGTTAAGAAGAAGGATGGATCTTTTCGTATGTGCATTGATTATAGGGAACTGAATAAGTTGACAATTAAAAATCGATACCCTTTACCTAGGATTGATGATTTGTTTGATCAACTGCAAGGATCTAGTGTGTATTCTAAGATAGATTTGCGGTCAGGATATCACCAACTTCGCGTCCGTGAAGAAGATATTCCTATAACTGCATTTAGAACTCGTTATGGACACTATGAATTTCAAGTAATGCCATTTGGGTTAACTAATGCACTTGCGGTTTTCATGGATTTAATGAATCGAGTGTGCAAGCCCTACTTGTATAAATTTGTGATTGTGTTTATTGAAGATATTCTAATCTATTCTAAGAATGAAGATGAACATAGAGAACATTTGAGGATTGTTTTGAATTTGTTGAAGGATGAAAGGTTGTATGCTAAGTTTTCGAAATGTGATTTCTGGTTAGATTCTGTGCAATTTCTTGGTCATGTGATTAACAGAGATGGAATTCATGTTGATCCTGCAAAGGTTGAAGCTATTAAGAATTGGTCAGCACCGACAACGCCAACGGAAGTGCGACAGTTCTTAGGATTGGCTGGCTATTATAGGTGATTCATTAAAGAATTCTCTTTGATAGCTAAACCCTTGACTAAGCTTACTCAGAAGAATAAACCTTTCGTTTGGGGAAGTGATGAAGATGGAGCATTTCAGACATTGAAGCAAAAATTATGTAGTGCGCCAATCTTATCATTACCCGGCGGGAGGGAAGATTTTGTAGTATATTGTGATGCATCTCTTAGAGGTTATGGAGCTGTTTTGATGCAGCGAGAGAAAGTGATAGCTTATGCTTCTAGGCAATTAAGGAAGAATGAGGAGAATTATACTACTCATGATCTTGAGTTAGGAGCTGTAGTCTTTGCTCTTAGGTTGTGGAGACATTATTTGTATGGCACCAAGTGTACGGTATTCACCGATCACAAAAGCCTAGAGTATATTCTCGACCAGAAGGAATTGAACATGAGGCAACGAAGATGGATATAGTTGTTAAGTGATTATGACTGTGATATAAAATATCACCCAGGAAAAGCCAATGTTGTTGCTGGTGCGTTAAGTAGGAAAGATAGAGAGCCTATCAGGGTGCGTTCTCTAGTCTTGACTGTGCACAATAATTTGCCTGAGCAAATTAGAAATGCGCAAATAGAAGCTTGTAAGAAGGAGAATTTTGTTAATGAAGGGTTCCGAGGAGAAGGAGATCCTTTAGAGGTTAGAGCTGATGGAGTGAAATGCTTAAGAGGTCGTATGTGGATACCTAAGTTTGGAGGCTTAAGAGATTTGATTATGTTAGAATCCCATAAATCTAAGTATTCCATTCATCCGGGATCTGATAAGATGTACCATGATTTGAAGAAGTTGTACTGGTGGCCGAATATGAAAGCTGACATAGCTATGTATGTTCTTCAATGCTTGACTTGTGCTAGAGTTAAAGCTGAACATCAAAAGCCATCAGGACTACTTCAACAACCAAAGATTCCTGAATGGAAGTGGGAGCGAATTACGATGGACTTTATCACCAAGCTTCCTAGAAAATCATCTGGAAACAATTTGATTTGGGTTATTGTCGATAGACTGACCAAATCAGCACACTTCATTCCGGTTAAGGAGCAGTTCTCACTGGAGAAGCTGACTCGAATATACCTTGATAATGTTGTATGCAAGCATGGAGTGCCTGTATCGATCATTTCAGATCGAGATCCTAGATTCGCATCGAATTTTTGGAAATCTCTCCAAAGATCTTTGGGAACGAATCTCGACATGAGCACTGCTTATCACCCCCAGACTGATGGGCAGAGTGAAAGGACGATACAAACACTTGAAGATATGTTGAGAGCTTGTGTGTTAGACTTTGGTAAGAATTGGGATAAACATTTGTCGTTAGCAGAGTTTTCGTATAACAATAGTTACCATTCTAGTATTAAGGCTGCACCATTTGAAGCTTTGTATGGTAGGAAGCGTAGATCTCCTGTATGTTGGAGTGAAGTTGGGGATACCCAGCTCACGGGACCGGAATTGATCCGGGAGACTACAGAGATGATAGTTCAGATTAAGAAGAGGTTGTTGACTGCCCGTAGTAGACAGAAAAGTTACGCGGATGTGCGGCGGAAGCCAATGGAGTTTGAAGTGGGTGACCGAGTAATGTTGAAAGTATCGCCATGGAAAGGCGTTATAAGATTTGGAAAACGAGGGAAATTGAATCCCCGTTATATTGGACCCTTTAAGATTTTATCTAGAGTAGGTCCTGTGGCTTACAAACTAGAGTTACCCCCAGAACTTCATGGTGTTCACAACACATTCCATGTATCTAATCTGAAGAAATGTCTAGCAGTGAGTGATGAGAAAATTCCGTTAGGTAAGGTTCGAATAGATGGGAAGTTGCATTTTATCGAAGAGCCCATAGAAGTTATGGACCGTGAGGTAAAGCAACTGAAACAAAGTCGGATACCTATTGTCAAAATCCGATGGAATTCAAAGCATGGACCGGAGTATACTTGGGAACGAGAGGATGAAATGTGGAAGAAATATCCGCACCTCTTCGATTTCAATAAGAAACGGACATCCAAATGAAATGGATCACGAGGACGTTGATCCCTTTTAGGAGGAAAAGCTGTGACAATCTAACATTTTCAGGTAGTAAAATATTTTCTCGTATAATATTTTGAAACTTATTTTTGTGTTGGTTAACGAACTCACAATTTACGGATTTAAATTTGGGCTTACGTGCATAATTTGGCGTCTTTTTACGACTAAACCGGAAACCTTAGGATTACGTATTTACGTTTTTGAACTCCGTTTTTGATGAGACAATTTTTATTGGATTCGTTTTGTGACGTTGATTCATAATTTATAAAAACGTTTTTCGTAAAACGACCCGAGGGCACGCAAATCGAGAAAACTAGAATCGAGAAATACCCGTAAACTAGTGAGATGAGACAAAACACATTGTCCCACCCCACTAGCTATATGGGACGGCACACTTGACACCACAACACTAATGTGGCATCAAGTTTAGCTTACACATTACATGTGTAAGCCATGCTTACATGTTAAGCTAACTTTTCCCACTTAACACCAAAACTAGCTACTTGTTTTCATTTCCATCTTTCTCACATGCAAAACCAACATCAAACTCTCTCAAACTCTCCCTTGTGCCGTCCTAAATAAGCCAACAAACACCCCATTTAATTTCTTCTAGCCATGAACAACATGTTTACTAGCTCTATTAAGGAGTATTCTTGAAGCCTTGCTCATTTGGTGGCCATATTAACATATTTGGAGGTGATTTGCTTGTGTCCTAGGGCTGATTTTCCAACCTATGTTCTTGATATTTGATGGTCTTGGAGATACTTGTTGTGTTCATCAAGTTCTTGTCTTCCTGAAACAAGAAATCCACTTGGATTGGTAAAGAAGATCATCCTCTCCATTTTTCTCTTGTTATTTTGTAAAGAACAAATGTATTTTCTTTCATTTTGTATATGTATATGATGTATATATGATGATAAAAATGTTGTGTGGGGATCAAGTGTTGATAAATATGCTTAAAAATGACGATAACAATAAGAAATGAAGCTAAAATCTTGATTATTTAGTTGGTTGTATAAAAACAGTAGATAACTAAACGATGAACTGATAAAATTACATGGTTTGATCCATTTACAGTAAGTAGAAGATGTTATACACATGTGAGAGTTGGCCATGCAATGGAATAAAAATAATGAGTGAGATATGATCAAAACAAGTTAGGTGGTATAATCTGAATAAGCAGTTTTGTAGGGACTGTTAAGGCAAGTTAAACTCAACATGGGCAGTAGCTATAACTAAGTTAAATGTAGCACATAATATGAAGATCATGCCATCCAAAAATGAGCTTCTAAATCATTATAGAACTCTAGATATGTTAAAAATGGTGAACATGAAGTAAAAATCAGATTTTTGGAAATAATGTTTATTATTATTATATAAGCACTCACATTATAATGTATAAAATGTAAAAATATAAACCCACTAACTTATAAAACTTATTTATATAAATGTATAAAAGGTTAATTACATGGGTAAATTATATAAATGGTGGTAAAATAATATTTATAAGTAATAAAAACTATAAACTTGATTTTTACGACTTTTTCGGCTATCGCCGTAAAATTAACGTTTTTCGCCAAATAAAACTTAGACGACCAAACCCGTCTAATGTAAAGTTTATAAAAGTCATATACTTATGTATAGGTAACTAAGACAAGTAAAAACCGATAAAACCCGAACTATAAGAAATACGGACATTAACGAGCTAACTAAGTATATTGGACTAATAATTGGACTAAATAAGATAAAAACTTGTAAAAAGAACTTATTGGGCTTAACCCATTTGGGCCCAACATGAAAAGTATATATACTGATAATATAGGTATAAAAGGGATAAAAACAAGTTAAATAACTTATAAAAGACTTAATGGACTTAAAATAGGTAAAATCGGTAAAACTAGTGAACTAGTAAAACGTTACCAAGACGTAAACACTAAAATGAGTAAACAAGGATGTATAAACCCACTTGATCATCATCATATGTACAAAATCATCATATGTATATAGTTATTTTGATAAAAGTCATTGGACCGAGTCTAAGACCGATTATTATTTATATAGGTTTCCGTGACCGAAGCACGCCCGTAGCCGATAATCCGCCTTTCATTAACAACGTGAGTTCATAGCCTCGCACTCTTTTAAATGTTTTATAAAATGATTTGTAAACCCGCGAGGGAGATAACATGCTAGATTTTTATAAAAATAGAACACAAGTAGTCCCGATTGTATGCTAAATGATATGGACCCGAATGATGCTATGACCCTATATTCGAGACTAAAAGGATTATTAGTAGTTAGGTTATGTCACTTAAAGTCCCATTAGCATGAATTGTGAACTACCGGGATTTGGTAGACGCTTATGCATTTGATAGTACTATTTGGGGACGATCACCCCAGCTCGCGCCTTGACGGTTGATCCCCGTCGTACCACATTGATTGGTAAGCGAATTTATGTATGAGAAGATTCCATACCGTGATTTTTGTGACGACACGCTAACTTAGATGGGCAAACTGTTTGTCGGGTTCGTGGCCCGCTGTTTTCATAGTAAGGTAACAATGTCATGCGGCTAATAATAATCCTATACAATGTATGCTATAAAACATAAATAATAAACGATAACGACGCTATTAACGATGAGTATATTACCTATCATGGTAATATAGAGACTACGGTCTCATGGACGGTTTCAGATGTACGCTTGATTTATATATTGCCTGACTAGCAATATGAGGACTTACTTCCGATATTATGCTTGTGTTCTGATTTTAAATGATTGTAAATGATTGTTTTTATATAACGGTTTTCATTAAACTCTATGAATTCACTCGGCATTCGCTGATATGATTTTTGCATGTTTTTATCTCAGGTGCTTGAAGGTAATCCGGATGGAGATCGACTCTGATGGCCCACACTTAATATTAAAAATGTTCATTCGATCTGTGTTTTGTAAACTTAATGACCTGTATAATTTGGGACCTGTTGTACGCTTTTAAACCTTTTTATCGAATGAATGTTTGTTAAACCTTGTACAACCATTTTTATGTGTTTTCTATGATTGGAGTTATTGTGCTATCCCGTAACACTCTGAAAGACCCTTCCGCTGTACCGATACGAAAAATGAGAGTGTTACATCAAGTGTAGGGGATTTAATAAGTGTGAAAACACTTATCCTTTTACCACTTAATTATAATAAAAACAAAGCCAATGCTTGTAGTTAATGTCGTAAAAGTCGGAATTATTCGTAGTTTGTGTTTTTGTTGTGTTTCGAGGACCAAAATATGAAAAAGGAAGAAAACACAGGCTTTCACGGGCTTTTATCGAACAAAAAGACAAAAGACGAAGTCAAAAGATCAAAAGTAAAAAAACAACAGAAGTCAAAGGCCTATTCTGAAGATTTATCGAAGAAAAATTCTAAAGAATAAGTTTAACGAAGTCGAAGAACCAAGTCTAATAAAAGAGAAAATTATAACACAAGTTCATTTTATCATTCAACAAATCCTGAGACAACGTCGAGAAAGACGAAGAAATTAAAAGATGAAAAGAAAAAGAAAGAAAGAGAAAGGCATCAACACTTCCACTCCTCCTATGAATACCCTCCTAATATGTCATTAGGAGGGTGTTAGTTAGTTTTTAGAATTTAGTTTATTTTCTAAGTTGTAGGAGAAGATTAAAATTACTTTCTCTCCCTAGATTTACTTTCATGTTTTCAAGGTTTTTACATTAATCTTGTATTTGAATCTTTAAACTTCATCTTAATTTCAAGCTATCAATTAATCATTCTCATTCTACCTTTCTTATATTTAATCTTGTTTGATTTTCATAATCATGTAGTTTGTTCATCATGTTCTTGTTTTGATTGATGTGTTTGTTTGATTGTGCTTATTGATTTTGATGTGTTTGATCATTTTATCATATTATGTTTAGTGCTTATTGTGTGATTTTCTTATTTAAAATTAAGTGTCTTTAATAGTTTATTTTTATAAAAAGTTGATTTTAAATATTTAGATTATGTAGTATTCTTAAAGTTTTTTATTTGTAGCTTATTAGGTCCTTTTTCCTAAATCAATTTGGTTAAGTTTTTGGTTAAGTGCTTATTAGTTTATAGCTTATTTTTGGTTTTTGCTTATTTTTATTCTTATCCGGGTTTTGAAAACCCTAGTTTCCCGAATAGCTTCTAAATAGGCATTCCGGATAGTGATTAAGTTGTTATTCCGGATTGCCTCCAAATTAGACATTCCGAATTACATCTGGAATTCAGTATTCCGAACAGCAAGCAACCAGGGATTCTGGATAAGCACTTTTATCATTCCGGATTGAGTGAAGTTTAATATTCCGGATAAGGTAGAGTGCTCAGCATTCCGGATTGCATCCATACTTCACTTTCTGGATTAGGTCTGGTATTAGAGTATTCCGGATTCATATCCGGAATATAGATTCCAGATTAGTCCTAGCAACTAGTATTCCGAATAGTTAGTAAGCTTGGATTACGAATTGCTTGTGAACTATACATTCCGAATTGAGTTGAGAACTCAGATTTCGGATAAGGGCTTAGTGTGTATTCCGGATAGTAACAAGAAGTGGATTCTGGATTGTATTGAGATTGTGATTCCAAATAAGGTGTGACAACTTATTCCGGATTGCATGCATTTTCGGGATTCCGACTTGTGTAAATTTCATTTTTCCCGAATTGTTTTATTTTCAAATATTTATTTTTCCCGCCATTTTTACTTAGCATTTTTCTTTAAGTGTTTTGTCTTAGATTATTTTCAAGTTTGCATTTTTATAAAGTTTTAATTTCAAGTTTACATTTAATTAAGTTTTAATCTTTTATCATTTATTTTAAAAGTCTTAATTTTTAGTTTACATTTTAAAGTTTTCATTTTTATTTTAAAATAGATAATCACCTTTCTTTATTTTTACCAAGAACAACTGAGTCGCACGTTTAACCGATTTCAATTCGATTAGACCAATTCAAAGAACAATTTCTTAGTTATAAGATACGAGTTGAGACGTGAAATGTGACATGGAATGTCTGTCTGAGGATGGAAAGTTATACTAAACTTGAGTCTGGTCTCCCAAGTTTTTCTACAATTCTTTCCAGAACGAACAGTGAACGTAAATCTTAAGATAGGATACGATCATGAATGTGAACGATGTCATGAACGTGGAAGTGAAAAGAAAATCATAAAATGAAAGAAAATATAGACATGGACAAAGTCGTGAACGCTAACGTGAGACATAACTCGTGAGCTGAAATAAACATACGGACGTGAACGTATGTAATGAACGCGGACGTGAACCTTTATCTAATCTAATAGCTAAAAAAAATTGCCATATAATCGTATGATCATCAGCTGGAAGATATCTGATAATCTGTTACTATGTACTCCTTTCAGATGAAAGGAGACATGTAGGCTAGATTAAATGGTCGAACGATGATCCAAAATTTCTAAAGGTTGAGATGACTTCAAGCGTGTGGGTGTTCTATCTTAACCTGCTGATAAGTCAGGCATTTAGATATGAACGTAACTACATCTTGTTTCATGCTTCGCCACTAAAATATGGTTAAGATCATGATACATCTTGGTAGAATCTGGATACACAGCAATTGGAAAGCTATGAGATTGGTCAAAATTAGACTTCTCTTAGCGTAGGATTTTGTGGAACACATTAGTTAGTGTAGTATTTTCTTCTTTACGCGTAGGCTTAGTAATGGTCAAATTTACCGTGAGAACGAGGCGATTCAGCGTGTCACTGTAATCAACAAAATACATACATGAAAAAAAAATTAGTGTGAATTTCTCCTGTTGTAAATCTTGTAACATAGAGTAAAGATAGTCTTCGTGTTCTTCTCTAGACTTGAAGAAAGTCATAATGTTAGTAATGAACAGAATGACGAACTTTCCAAAGTTCATGGAAATTTGATTTCTCAATCCATAATTACTATTGGGCATTCGTAAACTAAAAGGCATAAACATGAATTTCATAATGACCATAACGTGTGCGAAGAACAGTCACGGAAGTGTCCTGCTCTTTCACTAACAACAGTTGATAGCCTGATCGTAAATCGATCTTGGAAAGTGTTTAGAGTCTGGTAGTTGATTGGATTGACCAATAATACTTGGAAGGGAAAATATTGTTATGAATGGTGGTATGATATGTAGTTCCTTTTGGTAATATATCTGGAAAATTCTAAAGTAATTGACTAATTAGTGCATAAGAACATCGAAAGTCGTGTCATAAATGATAGCTAGAAAATCTTCGTAACCAATAACATGCTTGTAAAGCAGAAGAAAAATTTTCACCAATTTTCCTGGTGGAGAACCCTGATGAATGTATTCCGGAGTCTGAACATCGTTGAATATATTCTGATACGAATGGTGATCCATTGTAGAAATGAAAGATCTTTTAGTCAAACTGAAATGAAAGCCTTTATGTACATGATGGTGCAACGATGTCTTAGATGGACATGGTATATGAATATGGAATCAAGAATGAAAGTGTCATGTCAGCACATGAAGTAAACGTGGCAGATTTTACTGAATGTGTTTCGTCTCACACGAAACGAACACTGTGTGACTAACTATTTACAATAAGTTAGATATAGTACTGAAGTTTTAGTGGCTTGATTTGTACATGGCACAGCAGAATAAGTATACCATTGTAAAGGTACATTGAATCATTGAGGGGCTGAGTTCAGAAATAATGCCTGAGTCGTGTGTCTTGACTCATGTGCTGGGATATATACGTGTGACATGTGTCTTGACTGGTGTCTGGACATATGTCTTCAGTACATATACATGAGAAGAGGTGTCTTGACGGATGTCTTGACATATGAATAGAAATCATAATGAAAATGGTGGTTAAATGCCAGAGTTGGCGGATCTGCTGGACTGCTGACCTTTGTGTTTCTGGTTACGTTTGTGACCGGTGTTCTGTTGTGATTGCTAGAATAGTTGTTGTCACAGTAGTGGTTACTATCGTCTTGTATGTCAGTTCCATGATGGTCATTCTCATGACGGTGATTCATGTAACTATTCAGCTAAGTGGTCGGCTGGTACCGGTTCTCACTCATATGACTGAAAAGGAAACTGATTGACGTGTGACATATAACTAAAAGGTAGGGACATGGATTGTGATGGAAATCGTCTGGTGGTGAAGCATCTTCTCGTCCTATCACTTGTCTAACTCCTTTGTCTTCGTCTTGTAGGATCTCAAGGTTGTTGTGAACAACATCAACATCTAGTAGCGTCTCCAAATGATCAACAGCATCAACATTTAGTAACATCTCCCAGTTATGAGCGGCATTGGCATCTTTTAGAATATCAACAATTGGAATACGCCTGAGATGATTTAGAATCGACTAGCAAATACTCATAGAGTATTGTAAGTGAAATGTGTATGGACTACGGTACGTGTAATACCATGGGATGCGGTACATGGAGTACACATGGAATGCACATGAAATGATTGGTATGGGGTCGATCATCTGACATGATTTTAAAGGAAAATAATTGGTTAAACTGTTAGAAAACCGAACTAGAATGAGCATCATGATAGCCTACAAATTCCAGCATAGACATCATTTTGTTTGCATAGAGAAAACGTTAAAAGTATGGTTAAACGAAATTCAACGATGATTTGCATGAAAGCATGATTAATGAATACCAACCATGACTATCATAAAAACAGGATTATATGAATTCCATCAATTTCTAGCATGAGGGCATGATCAACATGATAAAAACATAATTTACATAAAGAGGCATGGAACATAATCATCATGAAGATGAAATTATCATGAAGAAACCTGGGACAAAATTAACATGAAGGAGCATAAAACATAATCAGCATGAAAACAAAGTTAACCATGATAGTATGAAAACATACTTGACATAAAGAGACATAACAAATAAATGAGGGGACATGAAAAAAGTTATGACTATAATGAGATAAATTTTGAAAGTTAATAGTGTAGACGACTAGGAGTCGTTTCACAATGCAAAACAATGCAATTTAAATGATAAGTATGGCTCAGTATAATACGACATAAACATAAAAGATGCGTCAAATAGTTTATAATGCATGAAACAGTTTATAATGCATGAAACAGTTTAAAATGCATGGTTAATATCTATGATGATATGTACATGAGTGAACGCCTATGGGTCGGTTCACAAAACAAAAGGCAAGTGTGGACGCCTATAGGTCGGTCCACTAATTAAAAAAAAATTCGATAAAAACACATGCGACTAAATAGAGCCAGTCATGTACCAGCCATTACTTAGTCAAAATTGTTGCTACTATGATACATGCAATGAATTCATTAAATAATTGAATGAAACCAACTGTCTAAACCTAACGGAAAACGTGTGACTAAGTATGTACTACTGTGGTCAAGTCCATACTAGTCAAAATCCACAAGAAAACATCATGCATAAAACAATGACATGTAACTATGTATGGATGACGGTTGTTCAATCCATATTATTAAAAACATATTTGAGGAAAAACATCATGGTTAAAACATCAAGGTGCTGAAAATATCAATACGTGGAATAACAAGCGTTAGCTTAGGAAGCTCCTGGTGACTACCCACTAGTTACAGGTCAAGTTTTAGAGCCTACAGGTCGAAACATTGGCTCTGATACCATAATTGTAAGACCGCATTTGGATAGATGGATCGTTACAGGATAATTATGGCGTGACATCAAAGCATACAAGGTAAATGTCCTAAACCATTACATGACAATAGGGATAACCGGAACCAAACATCGGCTCCCAAACATAAACTCATAAACAAAGAATAAAGTAAATGTAATGCAAAAGGAATAGAAACATAAAGTAGCTCCCATCCTATGCACAACCTCTCTATGCTCCTGTCTGACCATGGGTACCTGCCGTTCGGGGACATGAAAAGAGAAAACGGCTGAGCGATACGCTCAGTGTGCGGTTATATGACATAATATGGAATAGCATAAACATGAGTAAATACTGAAATGAAAACATGACAATGAAAACGCAGCGGATAATGTAGGTGCTGGAAATCTGGTGACATGTAATAAACTGGTTTATTCTAGAAAGATTAAGTTTGTATCATGAAAACTATATTTTAAATGCCCAAGAGTCCGTATAGGTCATGAATAAAACAACGTGCATGAATAAATGGTGGGGTGACCTCGTCATGCAATTAGAGGGGCTGCCTCTAATTATAATAGTCTGGGTAGGAGGGATCAACTCCTTGTGAAGGCTGCAAGGCACACACCACATTCACCATGAAAATACTGTCTGAAACATGTAATCTAGGATGCACCCATTCGCCCCACATGATAATAATAATAAAGGCTAAACTTGTAAACGGACGCTACGAGCAATCACTCTCACCGCAGAAGAGTCATAACACCAGTGCCTCCAGTGCTATGGTTACAGTACCTCCGTAACTAGATGAAACATGGCATGCGTGTATATAGCTCAGGCAATTAAAATAAACATAACATTTTCTGACGTGTTTAAGACACATGACTACAGGGAAAAACTAATGGCTTCAAACGGGAAAACCTAATCAAACATGCAAAAGGAATTGTCCATACTGAAAGACGGAATATCTGTACCATGTGTCCAGTACTGTGAACGAAGAGAACGCGAAGAATCCTACTCAAACCTCGCAAGTGCTACATAATAAAATAGACGTGTATAAGTTATCTGATTAACCTATACTTAACTGACTATTAATTACTTGACATTTTCTTAACTTGTTTTACTTGTTCTTGTATTGCCTTAAATGTTCTTACATGTATTACTGATTCATGTTAAAGCATGTATTTTGATTAGTGTAATTCATGTTCTTATAAATTAATAAGCATTAAATATGTATAATTCATGATCATATGATAAAGTTCATTAATGTAACACCCCATTTTGATAATGGAATGTCACGCGTAATTATGGCGTGTCATCAAAGCATACAAGGATAAATGTCTAAAACATTACATGACCATAGGGATAACCAGAATCAAACATCGGTTCCGAACATAAGCCCAAAACATAATAAAGCAAAAGAAATGAATGAAAGACTAAACAAGCATAAGTATATGAGGGCAAGAAGGAAAAGAAGTCTCTAGCAGCTTCCATCCTATGCACTTCCTCCAAATGATCGAGTCTTCCCTAGGGTACCTGCCGTTTTGGGACATGGAAAGGAAAGTAACGGCTGAGCAAAACGCTCAGTGCACGGATATAGACATAGTATGAATGACTAAGCATAATAAAGACTTAATAGCAGCGGAAATGAATAAGTCCTGGAAAACCTGGAACATGTTCATAAAACTGGTTTTATAGTTTGAAAAGCCTTATGTTTATCATATGAAAACTGTTTAACATATTTTACCATTAGCCAATATAGGTCATGAAAATCCACCGTGCATGAATACTTGGAGGGGTGACCTCATCATGCAAATTAGAGAGGCTGCCTCTAATTTAATATACTGGTTTTTGGGTAAGAGGGATCAGCTCCTTGTGAAGGATGCAAGGCACACACCACATTCACCATGAAATCCTGACTGAAAACATGTAACTAGGATGCACCCATACGCCCCACATGATAAATATAAATAAATGGCCAAAAGCTGAAGGGACGCCACGAGCAATCACTCCGCCGTGGTGAAGTCATAACATCAGTGCCTCTAATGTTATGGTTATGGTACCTCCATAACTAGGTGAAACTGGTCATGCATGTATATGGCTATAGGTATTCTTATTTAAACATAAGAAATCAAACACGTAACTTATACTACGGGAAAACAGTTGGCTGCATAGGGGGAATCCTAATAAGGAAAGAATGTCCATACTGAAAGGACGGGAATCCGTACCTTATGTCCAGTGAACGAAGAAGATGAACTGAGCGGAATCCTACTTCCGTATCACTAGTGCTACATAAATACATACATGAATAAGTATCTGCTTACTAAATACGTAGCTGGTTTCGTGTCATGTCTTAGCTTATTTTATGTCTTCTTACCATGTTTTACTGTTTTAAAGCCTTAAACTGTGTTTATCTTATATTCTGTTTAATCTAATTAAGTATTTCTAGTATTTCATGTATTATTATACTTACTGTAATAATAAGTAACTTTCCAAAAATAGCAGGTTTCCTAAAATAGGAAGTTTCCAAAAATAGAAAGTTTCCAAAAATAGAAAGTTACCAAAAATAGAAAGTTTCCAAAAATAGAAAGTTTCCAAAAATAGAAAGTTTCCAAAAATTGAAAGTTTCCAAAAATAGGAAGTTTCCAAAAATAGAATTACTGCTTAAAATAGGTAAGTTTCTAAAAATAGAAAGTTTCCATAAATAGATCAGCTGTCTTAATTAAATAAGTTTCCATAAATAGATTAGCTGCCTGAAATAAACAAGTTTCTAAAAATAGAAGGTTTCCATAAATAGATTAGCTGCCTTATTTAATTAAGTTTCTAAAAATAGAAAGTTTCCATAATTAGAAATAAGCTGGTTAAATAAGCTAAGTATATAAGCCTAAGTGTTTTCATGATTATTTTCTAAGTCATATGATATAATGTATAGTTTAATAATTATTTCATGTAATTAAATTAAACTATAGGTCAAAATATTTAATTAAAGTATAACATGTTTTTAATTAAATAATGTTAAATACTTAGGTTAAAACATGTATTATTATTTATTAATAATATAACCTAAGTCATGTAAATTAATTAATTATGACCATGGATTTTAAATAATTAATTAATTATAAGTCTAAAATATAAAAATACTTAAGTTAAATAATTTCATGATTATTAATAATTAAAATAACCTAAGTCATGTAATTAAATTAAACTATAGGTCAAAATATTTAATTAAAGTATAACATGTTTTTAATTAAATAAAGTTAAATCCTTAGGTTAAAACATGTATTATTATTTATTAATAATATAACCTAAGTCATGTAAATTAATTAATTATAACCATGGTTTTTAAATAATAAATTAATTATAAGTCTAAAATATAAAAATACTTAAGTTAAATAATTTCATAATTATTAATAATTAAAATAACCTAAGTCATGTAATTAAATTAATCATGTCATATTATTAATTTAATTTTAACATAAGATCATAAAAAAAATATAAAAACTAAATATACACCATGAACCGGATCTAGACTAAAAACCATGAACCGGACATGAAATCGACACCGTACCCCGAACCAAATCGGGGTACCCCTTGTCTTGATGCTACCGTGGGACCCACACCAACCAACCGGGACCATATGGTCTCGGTGGTGGTCGGATGGCCAAACCGAAACCCCCTCGATTCTAGTGTAGGCTGCGGCCAAAACAAACACCCCTTAAAACTTTACTTTTGATTTTATTAAATCCCAATTCATGTTAGATCTATGATCTAATTAGGTTTTATTAAAAAAAACATAACATGTTCTTAATTAATAAAAGATCAAATTAAAAGAAAAAGGTTTAAAAGGATTTACCAATTACGTGGATCAAAAGAATGAAGAACAAACACGAACACCAACAAGAATTCCAAGATCCAAGATCAACAAACACCCCTTTTGGTGTGTTTGAAGGTGGCGGCCAAAAAGAGAAAAAGAAGGAGGAGGAGGAGTTTTTAGGTTTCTGTAAAAATTCTCTGTAAAGAAAAATGAGTAGTGTAATTTTCCTTAACCTCCTTTTAGTAAAAATTGATGGGCTAAGCCCATCCTCCCTCCCTAATTTCGTGGTAATGTGGCCCACAAGGGGTAACCCGAATGTTTTTCCGTGTCTAAAATATTGGTGTGTTCTCGTGTGTTCTCGTGTTCGTGCTTTACGTGTTTTAATTAGTTATCGATCGTGACTTAATATATTTATTCGTGTTCATAATAAATATATATACGTAATTAATATTAGCCCGTGATTTAATTACGTTCATGATTTCATGTGATCGCATGTTCGTGATTAATTATGGTTTAAATAATTATTGCGTGTTCGTGCGTAATAAATACTTATCGTGTTTTAACACGTACGTAATACGTAAAATCCTAACACGTAAACGTAATCGTACTATAAAAGGAAAGTTTTAATCTAGTACGTACGATCTTAAGGGTACTATTCATGGTAAAAGCATGCGGGTTTTACAACTCTTCCCCCCTAAAAAGAATAATTCGTCCCCGAATTATAGATAACGTAACTGAAAGAGAAACATACCCGAATCAAACTGAGAGGGTATGTAAGATAAATTAACGTACAGGTGACATGGCAGAAGGAACATGGAACGTGACATGTCTTGAAAGGACATGGAACGTGACGTGGCTGAAAGGACATATCTAATTGATAAGTGAAAAACGGATAAGAAGTTCGGATGAACTTATCCGTTTCCAAGTGGCCTCCCTCTTGGAACGGTTCCTTCAGATGATCTTGACACTAAGGATAAATCTTGGTCCTCCTGACCTTGACTTGGAATCCGAAGAAATTCTTGGTTATCAACGGAAGGTAGATCCCCTAAATTCGATCGAGGAAAATAAGAGTTAACGTGCAAGGGTAACTGAAATGTTACGATGCAAGACAATCTGACTTAACTGTTAACTAGAAACGATGTACGAGACATAAAGAAACGTAGTACGTGAAAAATTTTGAACGTGATACGTGAAAAATTTTGAACGTGCTACGTGGAGATATGGCGAGTGTAGTATGAGTAAACATATCGTGATCCATGATACGTATAACATATCTTGATCATGATATGAGGAACGTGGAATGAACATGAAATGTGAAACATATCGTGAACATAGAATATAATGGCGGTAACGCCAAACGCTACAAGGTGAGACGTGGAATATGACGTGAAACGTCTATCTGATGATGGAGAGTTATACTAAACTTGGTCTGGTCTCTCAAGTTCTTGCAAAACTTCCCAAAACGAAATGAACGTAAAATCGTAAGCCCAGATACGATCATGAACGTGAATAGTGTCATGAACGCGAGCGTGAAAGCAAGTCGTGGAATCAGAATGAAGACGTGAAGTAATTTAGGAGTAAAATTGTGAATCTTTGTCTGACCCGATAGCTGAGGGATTACCAAGTGGTCGGATGAGCCTTGGCTGGAACATGTCCGATCAATCTGTTGGTTCTTCAATCCTTGCGGATGTAAGGATTCTGCAGACTTGATCAAACTGTTTGCAATAACCCAGATAGCATCATACTTCTTCTGAGTTTGCGTTAATTTGGTAACCAAAATCCGTGGAGATCTTGTCACATTTCAATTCACAATTTCAGATGATGAAAACATCCCAGTTTGTTGGTGTCCTATCTTAACCTGTTGGTATGTCAGGTACCTAGATATGAACGTAACTGTATCTTGCTTCGTAGAACTTGATACATAAGAGTTTGCGAAACTCTGAGTCTCTGAATCTAGACTTCTCCTAGCGTAGGATTTTCTAGAACACCTAATGTAGTGTAGGGTTCTCTCCTTTACGCATAAGCTGAGTCATAGTAAGATTAACCGTAGAAACCCATGTTATTTAGCGTGTCACTGTAATCACACAGAATTGATATTGGAAAATTTTTCTAGGGTAAAATTTCTCTTGTCATAGAATTTGCAACACAGTGCAGATATGGTCTTCCTGTTCTTCTATGGGCTAAAAGGAAATCAGGTTATCCTCAATGAAAACACTGATGAATTTGCTATGAGTTCATGAAAACTCATTCTTATAATGCCGTTGGAGCATTGATGAGACTAATTCAAAATTATAAATCTAGCATGACCGAGTCGTGAACGAATAGCAGACATGGACATGTCCTGCTCTTTCACCCGTCACTGTTGGCAGCATGATCATGAGTTCAATCTTGGAAAAGTGATTAACACTATAAGGTCGATTGGACATGTTTTCAATACGTGGAGGAGAATAACGGTCATGAATGGTGATTTGTTTAAAAATCTACGGTAGTCGACACATAATCTTATGTTACCGTCCTTCTCCTTGAAGGTTCTTCTAGAGTGTAAGGAACAATTTTGGAATAATCCGTTGGTTATGCGTAAAAGGACTTTAGTAGTCTGTCTTACTGACCACTAGAAAATTTTAGCAATCATGGCTAACAAAGCACATGCTTGGGAAGCATAGATAGTTTGTACAGATTTTTCCTGATAGAGAATCAAGTTGAATGTATTCAGGGGCCTGAACACTACTGTACATAATTATGAATCGTAGCATGGTGTGCTGTTCATAGTCCATAATTAGGATAAAATTCATCTCGTGTCTGTTCGAGGAAATGCGTTAGCAGCTTGGATCTCATCATTAAACTGAAGGAAAACCTTCGTATGCGTGGGAATACGAAAGGCGTCCTTCATGGTCATGAATATATGAACTATGGTGAAAGAAATGAAAGTGACGTCGGCAACGTGACAGTTCTCACTGATGCGCCGATAATGGTATTGAAATTCTTGTGGCCTGATTAATACATGGCACAACAAAATAGATATCCTCTTGGAGGGTACCCTGAATTTCATAGAAATGTTCCATAGTTGGACGTGAGTCATGTGTCTTGACTCGTTTCTTGGAACTATAAGCATGACATATGTCTTGACTGGTGTCTTGACATGTGTCTTCAGGAGGTATACGTGAGACATGTGTCTTGACTGATGTCTTGACATGTGTCTCGAGACGTAAAACAATAGAACTACAATATTAGGTTATTTTGCCAGAATTGGCGGATCGGTTGGACTACTAATCATTTGTATTTCTGATCACGTCCGCGGCCGGAGCCTCGGTTGCGATTTCTAGGATAGTTTCTGTCATAGTAGTGGTTACTATCATCCTGTCTGTCAGTTCCATGACGGTCATTATCATGACCGTGATTCATGTAACTATTCAGCTGAGTGGCCGGCTGGTACCGGTTTGCACTCATATGGCTGAAATGACGTGTGACATGTAACTAAGAATTAGGGACAATGATTGATGGAAATCGTCTGATGGTGAAGCATCTTCTCGTCCAATAGCTTTGCTCTGACGCCTTTGTCTTCGTCTTGTAGGATCTCCAGGTTGTGAACAGCATCCGCATCTCGTAGCGTCTCCGAACGTCAGCAGCATCAACCTTTAGTAACATCTCCAAGCTATGAGCGGCATCGGCAATCTTGTAGAATATCAGCAAGTGAACATACGCGTGAGATGATTTAGAATCGACTAGCGAATACTCGTGAAGTATTGCAAGTGAAATACACATGGATTTAGGTACGTGTAATACACATGGAATACGGTACATGGAGTACACGTGGAATGTTCATGAAATGATCGGTATTGGGGTCGATCATTTGTCATGATTTAAGGAAAGTATATCGGTTAAGTGGTTATGAAAACCATCATGATAACCTGGCAGTGTTAGCATAGACATCATTCTGGTTGTATCGAAAAACGTCAAATTGTGGTTACACAAAATTCAACGATGATTTTCCTGACAGTATGATCAATGAAAACCAACCATGACTATCATGAAAGCAGGATTCAATGAAATCTAACAATGTCTTGCAGGACAGCGTAAATAACAAAAGAGGCGTAAGACATAATCAACATGAAGACGGAATTATCATGAAGAAACATGAAACCATCTATCATTAAGAAGTGTATAGCATAATCAGCATGAAACTGAAGTTAACCATGACAGTATGAAAACATACTTGACATAAAAACATAGTAACTTATGAGGGGACATGAAAAAATTTTATGCCAATTTAAATCATGAGAAAAATTTTATGCATGAAAACAGTGCATGAATGCGTAATGTAGTTTATAAAAACCTTTATATGTGCGAGGGGACGCCTATGGGTCGGTCCCAAAACAAAAGACATGGCGAGGGGACGCCTATGGGTCGGTCCCAAAGTTAAAAGTTTCGATAAAATCACATGCGACTAAATAGGGCCAGTCTTGTACCAACCATTACTTAGTCATAATCCCTGCAACAATGATACATGAAACATAAATAAATGAAACTCATCTGTTAAAACTTATCAAAGAAAAAAAATAAAACTTTTATGTGACTAATTATGAACTATTGAGGTTCAGTCCACATAGTCACAGTTCACGAGGAACGTCATGCATGAAATAATGACACGTAACTAAATATGAATGACGGTTTTCCATCCATATTAGTACAACAATATCGATGAAAACATCAAGGTTAAAACCTCAAGGTGCTGAAAACATCATGGTTAAAACAACAATGCGCTGAAAACATCAATACGTAGAATATCAAACGTTGGCTTGGGAAGCTCCTGGTGACTACCTACTAGTCACAGGCCGAGTTTTAGAGCCTACAGGTCGAAGCCTTGGCTCTGATACCATAACTGTAACACCCCATTTTGATAATGGAATGTCACGCATAATTATGGTGTGTCATCAAAGCATACAAGGATAAATGTCTAAAACATTGACCATAGGGATAACCGGAATCAAACATCGGTTCCCAACATAAGCCCAAAACATAATAAAGCAAAAGAAATGAATGAAAGACTAAACAAGCATAAGTATATGAGGGCAAGAAGGAAAAGAAGTCTCTAGCAGCTTCCATCCTATGCACGTCCTCCAAATGCTCGAGTCTTCCCTAGGGTACCTGCCGTTTTGGGACATGGAAAGGAAAGTAACGGCTGAGCAAAACGCTCAGTGCACGGATATAGACATAGTATGAATGACTAAGCAGAATAAAGACTTAATAGCAGCGGAAATGAATAAGTCCTGGAAAACCTGGAACATGGTCATAAAACTGGTTTTATAGTTTGAAAAGCCTTATGTTTATCATATGAAAACTGTTTAACATATTTTACCATTAGCCAATATAGGTCATGAAAATCCACCGTGCATGAATACTTGGAGGGGTGACCTCATCATGCCAATTAGAGGGGATGCCTCTAATTTAATATAATGGTTTTTGGGTAGGAGGGATCAACTCCTTGTGAAGGATGCAAGGCACACACCACATTCACCATGAAATCCTGACTAAAAACATGTAACTAGGATGCACCCATACGCCCCACATGATAAATATAACTAAATGACCAAAAGCTGAAGGGACGCCACGAGCAATCACTCCACCGTGGTGAAGTCATAACATCAGTGCCTCTAATGTTATGGTTATGGTACCTCCATAACTAGGTGAAACTGGTCATGCATGTATATGGCTATAGGTATTCTTATTTAAACATAAGCAATCAAACACGTAACTTATACTACGGGAAAACAGTGGGCTGCATACGAGGAATCCTAATAAGGAAAGAATATCCATACTGAAAGGACGGGAATCCGTACCTTATGTCCAGTGAACGAAGAAGATGAACTGAGCGAAATCCTACTTCCGTATCACTAGTCCTACATAAATACATACATGAATAAGTATCTGCTTACTAAATATGTAGCTGGTTTCGTGTCATGTCTTAGCTTATTTTATGTGTTCTTACCATGTTTTACTGTTTTAAAGCCTTAAAATGTGTTTATCTTATATTCTGTTTAATCTAATTATGTATTTCTGGTATTTCATGTATTATTATACTTACTGTGTAATAATAAGTAACTTTCCAAAAAGAGCAGGTTTCCTAAAATAGGAAGTTTCCAAAAATAGAAAGTTTCCAAAAATAGAAAGTTTGCAAAAATAGAAAGTTTCCAAAAATAGAAAGTTTCCAAAAATAGAAAGTTTCCAAAAATAGAATTACTGCTTGCAATAGATAAGTTTCTAAAAATAGAAAGTTTCCATAAATAGATCAGCTGCCTTAATTAAATAAGTTTCCCTAAATAGATTAGCTGCCTGAAATAAATAAGTTTCTAAAAATAGAAGGTTTCCGTAAATAGATTAGCTGCCTTATTTAATTAAGTTTCTAACAATAGAAAGTTTCCATAATTAGAAATAAGCTGGTTAAATAAGCTAAGTATATAAGCCTAAGTGTTTTCATGATTATTTTCTAAGTCATATGATATAATGTATAGTTTAATAATTATTTCATGTAATTAAATTAAACTATATGTCAAAATATTTCATTAAAGTATAACATGTTTTTAATTAAATAAAGTTAAATACTTAGGTTAAAACATGTATTATTATTTATTAATAATATAACCTAAGTCATGTAAATTAATTAATTATAACCATGGTTTTTAAATAATTAATTAATTATATTGGAAATACGTTTTTACGTATTTATGAAGGATCGGTCGCTCCAACGATATATTAATGTATTAGGCTCGTGATCCAGTTGTAAACAGTGTAGCCCATATAGCCCACATGTAGGGTGGGCTATATATATCCCCTCCTAGCATGTTAGGAGGGGTGGTTCTTTCATTTTCTCAACTTTCATTTTAATAAAATACACCTTCTCTCTCTATCTCCCTTTCCTCTCTTCTTTCTCTCTCTACACCCATCTTCTTCCTCTCCTTCATCCACTCAATCAATAGATCTATTCATAGATTGCCTAATCCTAAGATATCGTAGACCTTCAATTGGTATCAAGAGTTATGGTTGCATCTTAGGATTTGCGTGCTTTTGATCTATTGATTTGGTAAAATTTTATTTGTATTTTTCTTCTTTCTTTTCTTTTTTTTCGTTCTTTTAAAGTTTATCTTAATTCTTGATTTTTGTTTCTTTATCTTAAAAGTTAATTAAAAAGTATCAGTTTTATTTTAAAAATAACAAAAGTTTCAGTTAAATATTTAGATATCAATCTTTTTGTCTCGATCTATGTTTTTCTTGTTTGGGATTTGTCACAAAAATTTATAAAGTATCAGTTTTTTATTCTAATATTTTTGTTTTTTGGCATTTTTTTTTACTCTATCTGTCTCTGTTTTGAAACTTCTCCCGTCGGAAAAGGGCTTTAAACATTCCGACAGATTTGTCTTTAAGGATTCCGACAAGGGTCATTCCGATTGTCATTCCAATAAGGCATTCCGATTGGGACGTTGACATTCCAATCAGATCATTCCGATAAGATCATTCCGATTGGGACATAAGCATTCCGATTAGGTCATTCAGATTGGCACATTGACATTCTGATGGTGTTTTTAATTGTTGACATTTCGATGCCTTTCATTGTTAACATTCCGATGGGATCGTAAGTTAGACTCGGACTCGGACCAACATCGACTCAGACACTCGAACGAACACAAACGAATCCGAACTAGACTCCCTCACCCATATCAGACTCAACTACCCACGCCCTCGAACATCACACACCCTCGTTAACAACCCCCTCACCACTCGAACCCAAAAAGACTCTCGACCGCACGACTCACTCCACTCTCAAACGAAGACCAAAATGACCCTCACCCTCACCCTAACAATCTGAACCAACACCACGCTCAACTTTGACTCTCTCGGACACCCTCTGACCAAACACATAGACTCCAAACAAACCAACATCAAATACACACTGACAAACTCACACAAAACCCTCGAACATCTCCACAGCCTCTCGACTGAAATTAAAAAAAAAACCCAATTTGCAAGATTCACAAACCTAGACTCAAACTCAAAAACCCCCTCGAAAACCATTTTTTTGACTTTCGACTCATCTTTCACTCAAACATCAACCCAAACACTCGACTTAAATCAAAGACACTCGACACACCAGCCTCAATATAGACTCGATCACTCACATCACCCAACCACCCTCGACCCTCAACCATTTTGACTCATCCAAGACCCTCGAACAAAAACACACCCACACCCTTGACTCTAAATTGACTCGATCTCACAACTCACACACAACCTCAAGTCTGTCAACACTCTTCTCTCTCAACCAACAAAAATAAAACAAGTTAGAAATACCTACCCGAGACCTCAATAAAGAGACCTTGAAGATTCATCTATGTTTCGATTCGTGCATTCTTTAGCAGACCGAGATTGATGTATGCTTGATTTATCTGTGGAGGTTTTGGTTTCAATATTTGTTTCATCTTTTTGAGGAGGTTTTGGAGATTTTATTTGTTTGTTTGGAGATTATATAAAGGAGAGCAGATTGGTTTTGGGAAGAAAAGTATTTGGGCGGAGTTGTTGAGAGAAAATATAGAAGAAAGAGACGGTGGATAGTGTAAGTGAGATAAGGGTTGGGTCTGTTTATAATCAAAGTATTATCTGACACGCGTAAGTATGTATAGGTGAGAAAATTTAGGGCGGACTATCCAAGTTTTGGCATTTTTGAGATTGTTGGGTGTAACACCCCCCACAATTGCTATGCGTAGCGGAACTACAACATTGGGTGCTACACAGTATTCATTGCACACAAGATATATCAAACGACGCTAAAAAGACGTCAACTTAAAACTTGAATTAAAAATTGTCAGATGATACATGTCCACGGTTTTTCCAACCCCAGTTGGTACAACAGAGTTTAGCGTTTTTCGGTCCCCATGAATCTCAACCCAAGAAATTTCAGTTTCACAACAACATAACATTAAAATTTAAAATGTTTAAGTAGAAAAGGGAGGAAAAACAAGCAGACTCCAAGCCATACACACAACATCCATCCCATGCACGCTCCATTCTACACTTCAGCGGTTACCTGAAACACATGCCAAAATTTGGTCAACGAAAACGTTGAGTGGAATTCATAGGTTTTACAATTCATTTGAACGTATATAAAATAAAAACCATTCGTGATCATTCATAGACTTGTCGATCAAACAATCTATATTCAGGATACTGACAATTGTGTTTAAGCTCATGACACTAATCCGTTAACTCAATCACCCGCGTAATAATTACCGGCGTGATTCAGATGAAACCAGTGCCCCTTCTAAAGGCATCAGTTGCAATTATACCTTATCTCTCATACAAGATAATCTACCGCAGAACTTACTCAACGTACAGCTTCTCGGCTAGCATTGGGTCGTTAGCCCCGTAGTACTACAAATTGTATAAGCGTCTATTTCCCCCTACTCGAGGGCAGGACAATAGTTAATAGTTCATGAATTTAGGGACTTGTGCAACTAGGTACTCAACACAATTTCTAAGGCAACATTCGGGTCTAACAATCATTCATGATATACGTTCCTTTTAAAAACTAGCATGCATTTCCCTCGCGGGTAAAACAATTTGAAATAAATATAAGAGAGGCTATAAATTCACACCTTATATATTAAGTAGTCGGTAGTTCGAGAGATGACCACTGACGACGATACGGATGCCCGGGTAAATCAACACCTATCAACAAATAACGCGTAATGAGTAATCTCATTTTAAATACCTTACGGTACTGTATAAAACACATGGATACTAGTCACTTAGGACAATTATAACTCACGCCAAAACAAAACAACAAGCGTCACTCATTTTACACCATTCGTTCTTATTATTTACGTTATCCATTTTTATCCATTTTCGCCGGTACTTACCGAAAGTACGGGCTGTTTTACTCTACTTAACCATTCTTATAAAATTTGACAAAATTCTCAAAAATCCTATAAGACCTGTAGATAACACATTTTTAATCCCAATAAAAGTTTTTACTTCTACGACCCGTTACTCGACGCTTTTCCAAAACTACATTTTCCGGGCTGAAATTGTACTTCGACCAACTTGGACCTCTTTGACCTATTTGAAATGCACCTTTGACTTCTTTGACTCCTAAGTCCAATTATAGACTCAATTACACAGGTTTGTGACCAAAATTTGACCCTTGACCATTTACCAATTCATACTTGTGGTCCTCGGGATTTGACTAAAACTATACATAAATTCGGATTATGAAAGTTCTCGTCTCCCGGTACTCGATCTTTAAAACCTCATAACTTTTAGCTCGTTTTGAGTCACGGGCTCTACCTTATACCAAATTAAAGCTAAGAAGACCCTCTATGACTACATTTAGTTATCTAGACCTGTAGGAAAAATAATTTTTATGAAATGGCCTTAAACTTTCTGCCTAATTTTGACCATACCAAAATCATGCTTAAACTCGATTCCAAACCTACTAATCACCACTAGGCATCATCCTAAGCTTTCCCAAACATATCCAAACACAAATTTCAGTCCCTACCCCTATTGATCAATCAACCTCATAATCCTAACATCTAAAAACAAACATGCAACCACTTAAACCCATTTGATACATCACTAAACACAATGCCAAACACAATATCAAAGCTCAAAATCATCAACCACCATGGCTCCCCAAACACCCCCTTGTGCCGTGGGGTTTGGGTGACCAAATCACCACAACCAAATTAATTTTGGTGGGTTTTTATTGGTGATTATACTCACACTATACATGAATTTAACATGCATCCATACAATTAGCCTCAAAAACGAATTTGAATGATTCTTGAAAATTTTTGGAAAATTTTTGTTAATGCATGTTTAATTAAACCATGGATTAACACTCACCAATGAATTTTAAGAGGTGGTCTAAGGTTAGTTTTTGTTAAAACTCAAAAAAAAATGGTGGGTGGTGGTGGTTCTTGGTGTTTGGCCGTCGGCCTAAGGACAAGAGAGAGAGAGTTTTGATTTTTTTTTTGTTAAATGTTTGTGTGTGTTGTGTTTGTGCCTTTTTGTGAGATTGGGAGGGGCCTAAGTGCAATTAAAGGTTTCTTTTGGCCTTAAGTAAAAACGTCCTTAAAACTTTGCGGGATCGACTCATTAGTCAATTTAGAAAATTTTACGGGAGTCGGAAATCATCCCGAACACTCCAAAATATTTTTGGGATACTTTAAATGTACTCGGAAGGCTATAAAACTCACCCGACTCAACTTAACACGAACCGTAAGTAAAATTCTCGAAAAATTACATTATCGATAAATCGTCAATAATTATAGAAATTTGGGCATCCCTCGGGATCGTAATCATCATCGTCCTTCTTGAATCGTCAATCGTAAAAATTATAACCTCGAACATCGGCTTTAACCAAAATACTTATAAATATAGAAATTAAAATTTATTAAAAATTTCAAAAATTAGCGTAATTTAGGGTAACGTTAATGACCTCGGTTCTAGGGTGTCACATCCACCCCTCCTTAAAGAGAGCGACGTCCCGGCGCTCGCCTCTTCTTGTACTCACATTTCGTTCTGCTGGAACAGATGAGGATACCTTTCCTTGAAAAAGTCCTCACGTTCCCAAGTGTATTCCGGTCCACGCTTAGAATTCCATCGAACTTTCACAATAGGAATTCTACTACGCTTCAGCCTCTTGACCTCTCGGTCCATAATTTCCACAGGTTCTTCCACAAAATGCATTTTGTCGTCCAGTCGAATCTCGTCCAAAGGAATCACCAATTCCTTATCCGCCAAACTCTTCTTCAGGTTCGATACGTGAAACGTGTCGTGAATAGCACTAAGCTCGCTCGGCAATTCCAATTTATACGCTACTGGTCCAATTCGTTCAACGATCTTAAATGGTCCAATATACCTCGGACTCAACTTTCCTTTCTTCCCAAAACGAATTACACCCTTCCACGGCGATACCTTGAGCATAACCATATCTCCAACTTCAAACTCCAACGGTTTCCTTCTGTTATCGGCATAACTCTTCTGTCGGCTTCTCGCAGCAAGTAGTCGGTTCTTGATTTGCACAATCTTCTCGGTCGTTTCTAAAACCATTTCGGGTCCAGTCAATTGACTTTCTCCTACTTCACTCCAACACACAGGCGATCTACACTTCCTTCCATACAATGCTTCGAACGGTGCTGCCTTGATACTCGCATGATAACTATTATTATACGAAAACTCCACTAGAGGCAAGTGGCGTTCCCAACTTCCTCCAAAATCAATCACGCATGCTCGGAGCATGTCCTCCATCGTCTGAATAGTTCGTTCGCTCTGGCCGTCAGTTTCCGGGTGATAAGCCGTGCTTAAACTCAATTCAGTGCCCATCGCACGTTGAAGCGATTTCCAAAATTCCGAAGTAAATCTACTGTCGCGATCCGAAATGATCGATAACGGCACTCCATGTCTGTAGACGATCTCTTTCACGTACACACTGGCTAGCTTTTCCATGCTGTCCGTCTTCTTCATAGGTAAGAAATGAGCAGATTTCGTTAACCTATCCACAATTACCCATATCATATCACATCCACTAGGAGTTCTAGGTAAACCCGTCACGAAATCCATAGCGATTTTCTCCCATTTCCATTCTGGGATCTCTGGTTGTACCAACAATCCAGATGGTTTCTTATGTTCTGCTTGAACCTTCGCGCAAGTCAAACACTTACTAACGTAACGAGCAATATCCGCCTTCATATTCGGCCACCAATAAACTTTCTTCAGGTCGTGATACATTTTATCCGATCCAGGATGTATCGAATACTTCGACTTATGCGACTCGTTCATAACCAATTCTCGAACTCCAGGCCTTCCTTCCTCAGATGAACACAATGGTAACCAAATCCGATTTTCAAAATATCTCAGTCCGTCTGACCTAATCACGAAAAGAGGTTTCAACATTCGTCCCAAATTCTCAGTTTCAACATTCCCTTTCATTAGTCCCCTCTCTTGAGCCTTCAGTATAGTTTCGGTTAAGTCAACGCTCTCGGTCATCACCAAAGCTCTGACCCTCAAAGGTTTCTCCCGTTCCTTCCTACTCAGTGCATCCGCTACAACATTCGCCTTGCCAGGGAGGTAGCGAATTTCGCAGTCGTAATCACTCAGTAGTTCAACCCATCGTCTCTGTCGCATATTCAACTCCTTTTGATCTAAAATGTGCTGCAAACTCTTGTGGTCAGTGAATACAACACACTTCGTCCCATACAAATAGTGTCTCCACAACTTCAACGCAAAAACTACAGCTCCTAATTCCAAATCGTGCGTCGTGTAGTTCTCCTCATTCTTCCTCAGTTGCCTCGACGCGTAAGCTATCACCTTTTCACGTTGCATCAATACCGCTCCATAACCCTTACGAGATGCATCACAATACACTACAAAGTCTTCGGTTCCTTCAGGCAATGACAATATCGGTGCGGAACATAACTTGTCCTTGAGCGTTTTGAAAGCGAGTTCTTCCTCATTTCCCCATTCATACACCCTATTCTTTTCGGTAAGCCTTGTCAATGGTTTTGCAATCAACGAAAATCCTTCAATGAACCTTCGATAATACCCCGCTAAACCAAGGAATTGTCGAACTTCAGTCGGCGTTGTCGGTGCCGACCATTCCCTGATCGCTTCGACCTTGGCAGGATCCACACGAACTCCCTTACTATCAATCACGTGACCTAAGAACTGCACGGATTCTAACCAAAACTCACACTTTGAGAACTTCGCATACAGCTTCTCCTTCTTTAACAACTCCAAAATCTTCCTCAGGTGCTTCTCGTGCTCCTCCTTACTTTTAGAGTAAATAAGTATATCATCGATGAAAACAATAACAAACTTATCTAGATACGGCTTGCACACGCGATTCATGAGGTCCATGAATACAGCAGGCGCGTTTGTCAACCCAAACGGCATCACTCGAAATTCAAAGTGTCCATACCGCGTACGAAAGGCAGTTACAGGAGTATCCTCCTCTCTTACACGCAGTTGATGATACCCTGATCTTAAATCGATCTTTGAGTATACACTGGAACCTTGCAATTGATCAAACAAATCGTCAATCCTCGGCAATGGGTACCGATTCTTAACCGTCAGCTTATTGAGTTCCCTATAGTCAATACACATCCGGAATGAACCATCTTTCTTCTTCACAAACAACACTGGCGCTCCCCAAGGTGATGAGCTCGGCCTAATAAATCCCTTGTCCATTAATTCCTTCAGTTGATCTGATAACTCCTTTAACTCAGATGGTGCTAAGCGATAAGGTGCACGCGCAACCGGCGCAGCTCCTGGCACCAAATCAACTCGAAACTCGACCTCACGGGTGGGTGGTAAACCCGGCAACTCGTCTGGAAAAACTTCCGGATAATCGCAGATAACAGGTACCTCTTCAATCCTTGCCTCTAAATCACCGTCACTCAAAACTTGTGCCAAAAACACATCGCATCCGTTCTCCACATACTTCATCATTTTCAAACAGGAAATCACTTTCAAACGAGAAGTGCATTCGTCTCCCTTCACCGTCAACACTTTATTTCTCAACGGAATCTGAACTAATCTCTCGCCACAGACGATCATAGCACTGTGCGCCATTAGCCAATCCATTCCCACAATCACGTCAAACGATCCTAGCTCTATAGGCATCAAGTCGATTTTAAAAGCGTAATTTCCTAACTTCAAGGTACACCCTTTCAGTATAGAATTCGTACTAACAATTTTTCCATCGGCTAACTCAACGTTATAACTAGTCGCCAACAACACCGGTTTTCTATCGATATGACGACTAAATTTAACATCTACAAAACTCTTGTCGGAGCCAGAATCAAACAAAATACTAGCATAACAAGCGTCTAGCAAAAACGTACCGGTAACCACATTAGGACCCTGTGGTTTATCAGCCGTCCCCACTTGATACACGGCAGCCGCGTTGTTGCCTCCCCGCTTGTTTCCTGCCTTCGGGCAATTCACTTGCACATGGCCTCTCTCTCCACAACCATAACATCCCCTCATTATGATAGCATTCGCCCCAGTGGCTACTCCTCCCGCTCGGCAACCAGACGTCCTATGTCCTGCTTTTCCACATTTGCCGCATGCAGGCGGGCAATTCCCAACATGGTACAAATTGCACCTACCACAATAGGGATTCACTTTTACTCCTCTAGGGTTCGTCACAGCCCTCATCCCTTCGTTCCTTCTTTGGTTAAACTGCTGATTGCGGTTCTGACCATGGTTGTTTCGATTTCCACCTCGGTTCTGGCCCTGGGATTGATTGCTTTGTGCCGCTTCCCATTTCCTCTTGTTCCCTTCGGCAATGGAGTTCTGCTTGTCCTGAAGCTTGACGTCCATCAATGCGTGAGCCATCTGGACCGCTTCATCAAACGACCCAGGTTTTGACGAAGTTGTCTCACCTTTGATATTACTAGATAAACCTTTGATGTACTGTTTCATCTTCTTGGCATCATTGGCAAAAACATCTGGACACAAAAGGCTTAACTCATTAAACCTCCTAGTGTAAGCAGCGATGTCATTGTTCTTCAAGGTCAAGTGCCTCAACTCATCTTCCAACTGACCCAATTCCTCTTCCGGGCAAAACTTCTTAGTCAACAGAGCTTTTGTCGCAGTCCACGTCCTTGCATTCGCTACAACCAATCCAACAGTAGCTACCTGGGTATTCCACCAACTTAACGCATCATCAAGAAACGTAGCAGCCGCAAACTTCACCTTGTCCGCTTCTGCACAACCGCTGATTTCGAAAGTACTTTCAACCTTTTCCAACCATCGTCTAAGTTCTAAAGCTCCACCCGTTCCACGAAATTGCGTGGGACCGCATTTCATAAAACTAGAATAGGTACACACTCTCGGGGCTTGCTGTCTCCCCGCGTTTCTTCCCTGGTCCTGATTTCTCCCGGCTCGGTCCGCTTCCAGCGCATTTGCTATAGCTTCCTGAATCATTGTGTTTACACGATCGGCGGTCAACTTTGGAGGCATGGTGTTATCGAATATCTCTTTCTGCAAGACAGGGAAAATAGAAAAACAATGTAAGTATACATATCAAGATTAAGATGGATTTCTCTTTCAAGACATAATACACATACAACGACACATCACTACAGAGTTACTAATATTCATCAATTCACATCACAAAAGATCAAATTTAAGACATATCACAGATCATGAAAGGTAACATGGATTGTATTGATAATTAACCAAAATTGTGACAAGTATTGCCACTACAATCGTTCACCACAAAACTTAAGTCCTCAAGTTTCTCGTCATAATACCATCATACAAAAGTCTAAAACAGTTCTATTACAATGATCAAAGAAAAAATACAAGACAAGTAACTAGGCATGTGGTGATCCACACGGCCTTTTGGATGGCGGTTCGTCATCATCTTCCTCGGGTTCCTCATCACTATCGTCCTCGTCCACATCATCCATTTTTCTCTTTCCTTTATCATCCGGCCCACATTCCATCTCCTTTTTCGTCCCTGATGTAGACCCACACTCAATCGCTACCTGATTTCCCACAGTAATACAAGCACCTCTAGTAGGTGGCTGAATCATGAAGTCATTTTCCTCCATCTCCAAATCGTCCACGAATCTCCAATCCGGGGGCAATGATGCTCTCACTCGATGCTCCCAACTCTGCATCCTTGACAACCTCACTTGATCTTCCCTAACACGGTCAAGACTAGCGCTCAATTTTGCAACCATCGATCTTAGACTGTTGATGTCACTTTTGTTTACGTTTCCAACATACTCAATTCTTGCAGTCCTTTCCAACAGTCTTTGGTGTTCCCTTTCATTCTTATCAAACCTCTTAATTACCCTGGTCTCAACTACAAACCGCTCATACATCAACCTCTCCATCCTCCTCAAACGACCTGCGGGATCCCAGTAGTGTCTTGGTCTCGGAAAGTAGACCCTTGCGATATTCTCATGAATCGATTGCGACTTGGATGATTTGCTGGACTCTCCACCGCTCCCATTACTTACTCGAACAAATCCTGGCACTGTTCTCAAATAGTCCTTACAATTGTCCATCGGGCGATTAAAGGGTTGCTGCTCATATCGATCGGTTGGAGGTACTTCATAACCCTTCGGCGAATTCGGAGATTGAAACAAAGCAGGTTCGGTCTGGCCTACAGCATTCTCGGGAATGCCATCATCCATTAATTCCTCGGGCTCTTCCTCAGAATCCTCACTCTCGTCACTACTAATGCTAAAATTGTCCACCTCACTCTCGTCATTGTCATTTTCCGGCCCTATTTCCTCTTCTGGAGCGATCCATCCATTATCATTGTCCGGCGGGTTCGGAGGAAACGGTCCCCCTTCGTGACCTACGACGTAATCGTTTCCATTATCATTAGGCGGTACCTCGGCCATTCCTGCGATAACAGCGAATTTCGGAGGGTACATAAGTAATTATACAATATTTATAAATACATGCATGCAAATGCAATGCAAAGGTGGTACATATGCCCGAAATGTAATAATATGATGCTCATGCATGATTAATACAAAAATTACGATGTCGGATATTCCACGTATAATTCAACGTCTACATATAGTAATTTCCATACTTACGTAATAATTACCCACATATATACTTCACTCAAAAGTATACGTCAAATGCCATAAATACAAAAATAAATCTTACCAGAGCCATGCAGGATAGTTGTGTGTGCTTGGACCATTTCTTACGACACCAAAAGTTATAGTTTAGGATTTTCAAAAACGACCTAGTTCTCTATAACTCATGGCTCTGATTACCAATCTGTAACACCCCCCACAATTGCTATGCGCAGCGGAACTACAACATTGGGTGCTACACAGTATTCATTGCACACAAGATATATCAAACGACGCTAAAAAGACGTCAACTTAAAACTTGAATTAAAAATTGTCAGATGATACATGTCCACGGTTTTTCCAACCCCAATTGGTACAACAGAGTTTAGCGTTTTTCGGTCCCCATGAATCTCAACCCAAGAAATTTCAGTTTCACAACAACATAACATTAAAATTTAAAATGTTTAAGTAGAAAAGGGAGGAAAAACAAGCAGACTCCAAGCCATACACACAACATCCATCCCATGCACACTCCATTCTACACTTCAGCGGTTACCTGAAACACATGCCAAAATTTGGTCAACGAAAACGTTGAGTGGAATTCATAGGTTTTACAATTCATTTGAACGTATATAAAATAAAAACCATTCGTGATCATTCATAGACTTGTCGATCAAACAATCTATATTCAGGATACTGACAATTGTGTTTAAGCTCATGACACTAATCCGTTAACTCAATCACCCGCGTAATAATTACCGGCGTGATTCAGATGAAACCAGTGCCCCTTCTAAAGGCATCAGTTGCAATTATACCTTATCTCTCATACAAGATAATCTACCGCAGAACTTACTCAACGTACAACTTCTCGGCTAGCATTGGGTCGTTAGCCCCGTAGTACTACAAATTGTATAAGCGGCTATTTCCCCCTACTCGAGGGCAGGACAATAGTTAATAGTTCATGAATTTAGGGACTTGTGCAACTAGGTACTCAACACAATTTCTAAGGCAACATTCGGGTCTAACAATCATTCATGATATACGTTCCTTTTAAAAACTAGCATGCATTTCCCTCGTGGGTAAAACAATTTGAAATAAATATAAGCGAGGCTATAAATTCACACCTTATATATTAAGTAGTCGGTAGTTCGAGAGATGATCACTGACGACGATACGGATGCCCGGGTAAATCAACACCTATCAACAAACAACGCGTAATGAGTAATCTCATTTTAAATACCTTACGGTACTGTATAAAACACATGGATACTAGTCACTTAGGACAATTATAACTCACGCCAAAACAAAACAACAAGCGTCACTCATTTTACACCATTCGTTCTTATTATTTACGTTATCCATTTTTATCCATTTTCGCCGGTACTTACCGAAAGTACGGGCTGTTTTACTCTACTTAACCATTCTTATAAAATTTGACAAAATTCTCAAAAATCCTATAAGACCTGTAGATAACACATTTTTAATCCCAATAAAAGTTTTTACTTCTACGACCCGTTACTCGACGCTTTTCCAAAACTACATTTTCCGGGCTGAAATTGTACTTCGACCAACTTGGACCTCTTTGACCTATTTGAAATGCACCTTTGACTTCTTTGACTCCTAAGTCCAATTATAGACTCAATTACACAGGTTTGTGACCAAAATTTGACCCTTGATCATTTACCAATTCATACTTGTGGTCCTCGGGATTTGACTAAAACTATACATAAATTCGGATTATGAAAGTTCTCGTCTCCCAGTACTCGATCTTTAAAACCTCATAACTTTTAGCTCGTTTTGAGTCACGGGCTCTACCTTATACCAAATTAAAGCTAAGAAGACCCTCTATGACTACATTTAGTTATCTAGACCTGTAGGAAAAATAATTTTTATGAAATGGCCTTAAACTTTCTGCCTAATTTTGACCATACCAAAATCATGCTTAAACTCGATTCCAAACCTACTAATCACCACTAGGCATCATCCTAAGCTTTCCCAAACATATCCAAACACAAATTTCAGTCCCTACCCCTATTGATCAATCAACCTCATAATCCTAACATCTAAAAACAAACATGCAACCACTTAAACCCATTTGATACATCACTAAACACAATGCCAAACACAATATCAAAGCTCAAAATCATCAACCACCATGGCTCCACAAACACCCCCTTGTGCCGTGGGGTTTGGGTGACCAAATCACCACAACCAAATTAATTTTGGTGGGTTTTTATTGGTGATTATACTCACACTATACATGAATTTAACATGCATCCATACAATTAGCCTCAAAAACGAATTTGAATGATTCTTGAAAATTTTTGGAAAATTTTTGTTAATGCATGTTTAATTAAACCATGGATTAACACTCACCAATGAATTTTAAGAGGTGGTCTAAGGTTAGTTTTTGTTAAAACTCAAAAAAATGGTGGGTGGTGGTGGTTCTTGGTGTTTGGCCGTCGGCCTAAGGACAAGAGAGAGAGAGTTTTGATTTTTTTTTTGTTAAATGTTTGTGTGTGTTGTGTTTGTGCCTTTTTGTGAGATTGGGAGGGGCCTAAGTGCAATTAAAGGTTTCTTTTGGCCTTAAGTAAAAACGTCCTTAAAACATTGCGGGATCGACTCATTAGTCAATTTAGAAAATTTTACGGGAGTCGGAAATCATCCCGAACACTCCAAAATATTTTTGGGATACTTTAAATGTACTCGGAAGGCTATAAAACTCACCGACTCAACTTAACACGAACCGTAAGTAAAATTCTCGAAAAATTACATTATCGATAAATCGTCAATAATTATAGAAATTTGGGCATCCCTCGGGATCGTAATCATCATCGTCCTTCTTGAATCATCAATCGTAAAAATTATAACCTCGAACATCGGCTTTAACCAAAATACTTATAAATATAGAAATTAAAATTTATTAAAAATTTCAAAAATTAGCGTAATTTAGGGTAACGTTAATGACCTCGGTTCTAGGGTGTCACATCCACCCCTCCTTAAAGAGAGCGACGTCCCGGCGCTCGCCTCTTCTTGTACTCACATTTCGTTCTGCTGGAACAGATGAGGATACCTTTCCTTGAAAAAGTCCTCACGTTCCCAAGTGTATTCCGGTCCACGCTTAGAATTCCATCGAACTTTCACAATAGGAATTCTACTACGCTTCAGCCTCTTGACCTCTCGGTCCATAATTTCCACAGGTTCTTCCACAAAATGCATTTTGTCGTCCAGTCGAATCTCGTCCAAAGGAATCACCAATTCCTTATCCGCCAAACTCTTCTTCAGGTTCGATACGTGAAACGTGTCGTGAATAGCACTAAGCTCGCTCGGCAATTCCAATTTATACGCTACTGGTCCAATTCGTTCAACGATCTTAAATGGTCCAATATACCTCGGACTCAACTTTCCTTTCTTCCCAAAACGAATTACACCCTTCCACGGCGATACCTTGAGCATAACCATATCTCCAACTTCAAACTCCAACGGTTTCCTTCTGTTATCGGCATAACTCTTCTGTCGGCTTCTCGCAGCAAGTAGTCGGTTCTTGATTTGCACAATCTTCTCGGTCGTTTCTAAAACCATTTCGGGTCCAGTCAATTGACTTTCTCCTACTTCACTCCAACACACAGGCGATCTACACTTCCTTCCATACAATGCTTCGAACGGTGCTGCCTTGATACTCGCATGATAACTATTATTATACGAAAACTCCACTAGAGGCAAGTGGCGTTCCCAACTTCCTCCAAAATCAATCACGCATGCTCGGAGCATGTCCTCCATCGTCTGAATAGTTCGTTCGCTCTGGCCGTCAGTTTCCGGGTGATAAGCCGTGCTTAAACTCAATTCAGTGCCCATCGCACGTTGAAGCGATTTCCAAAATTCCGAAGTAAATCTACTGTCGCGATCCGAAATGATCGATAACGGCACTCCATGTCTGCAGACGATCTCTTTCACGTACACACTGGCTAGCTTTTCCATGCTGTCCGTCTTCTTCATAGGTAAGAAATGAGCAGATTTCGTTAACCTATCCACAATTACCCATATCATATCACATCCACTAGGAGTTCTAGGTAAACCCGTCACGAAATCCATAGTGATTTTCTCCCATTTCCATTCTGGGATCTCTGGTTGTACCAACAATCCAGATGGTTTCTTATGTTCTGCTTGAACCTTCGAGCAAGTCAAACACTTACTAACGTAACGAGCAATATCCGCCTTCATATTCGGCCACCAATAAACTTTCTTCAGGTCGTGATACATTTTATCCGATCCAGGATGTATCGAATACTTCGACTTATGCGACTCGTTCATAACCAATTCTCGAACTCCAGGCCTTCCTTCCTCAGATGAACACAATGGTAACCAAATCCGATTTTCAAAATATCTCAGTCCGTCTGACCTAATCACGAAAAGAGGTTTCAACATTCGTCCCAAATTCTCAGTTTCAACATTCCCTTTCATTAGTCCCCTCTCTTGAGCCTTCAGTATAGTTTCGGTTAAGTCAACGCTCTCGGTCATCACCAAAGCTCTGACCCTCAAAGGTTTCTCCCGTTCCTTCCTACTCAGTGCATCCGCTACAACATTCGCCTTGCCAGGGTGGTAGCGAATTTCGCAGTCGTAATCACTCAGTAGTTCAACCCATCGTCTCTGTCGCATATTCAATTCCTTTTGATCTAAAATGTGCTGCAAACTCTTGTGGTCAGTGAATACAACACACTTCGTCCCATACAAATAGTGTCTCCACAACTTCAACGCAAAAACTACAGCTCCTAATTCCAAATCGTGCGTCGTGTAGTTCTCCTCATTCTTCCTCAGTTGCCTCGACGCGTAAGCTATCACCTTTTCACGTTGCATCAATACCGCTCCATAACCCTTACGAGATGCATCACAATACACTACAAAGTCTTCGGTTCCTTCAGGCAATGACAATATCGGTGCGGAACATAACTTGTCCTTGAGCGTTTTGAAAGCGAGTTCTTCCTCATTTCCCCGTTCATACACCCTATTCTTTTCGGTAAGCCTTGTAAATGGTTTTGCAATCAACGAAAATCCTTCAATGAACCTTCGATAATACCCCGCTAAACCAAGGAATTGTCGAACTTCAGTCGGCGTTGTCGGTGCCGACCATTCCCTGATTGATTCGACCTTGGCAGGATCTACACGAACTCCCTTACTATCAATCACGTGACCTAAGAACTGCACGGATTCTAACCAAAACTCACACTTCGAGAACTTCGCATACAGCTTCTCCTTCTTTAACAACTCCAAAATCTTCCTCAGGTGCTTCTCGTGCTCCTCCTTACTTTTAGAGTAAATAAGTATATCATCGATGAAAACAATAACAAACTTATCTAGATACGGCTTGCACACGCGATTCATGAGGTCCATGAATACAGCAGGCGCATTTGTCAACCCAAACGGCATCACTCGAAATTCAAAGTGTCCATACCGCGTACGAAAGGCAGTTACAGGAGTATCCTCCTCTCTTACACGCAGTTGATGATACCCTGATCTTAAATCGATCTTTGAGTATACACTGGAACCTTGCAATTGATCAAACAAATCGTCAATCCTCGGCAATGGGTACCGATTCTTAACCGTCAGCTTATTGAGTTCCCTATTGTCAATACACATCCGGAATGAACCATCTTTCTTCTTCACAAACAACACTGGCGCTCCCCAAGGTGATGAGCTCGGCCTAATAAATCCCTTGTCCATTAATTCCTTCAGTTGATCCGATAACTCCTTTAACTCAGATGGTGCTAAGCGATAAGGTGCACGCGCAACCGGCGCAGCTCCTGGCACCAAATCAACTCGAAACTCGACCTCACGGGTGGGTAGTAAACCCGGCAACTCGTCTGGAAAAACTTCCGGATAATCGCATATAACAGGTACCTCTTCAATCCTTGCCTCTAAATCACCGTCACTCGAAACTTGTGCCAAAAACACATCGCATCCGTTCTCCACATACTTCATCATTTTCAAACAGGAAATCACTTTCAAACGAGAAGTGCATTCGTCTCCCTTCACCGTCAACACTTTATTTCTCAACGGAATCTGAACTAATCTCTCGCCACAGACGATCATAGCACTGTGCGCCATTAGCCAATCCATTCCCACAATCACGTCAAACGATCCTAGCTCTATAGGCATCAAGTCGATTTTAAAAGCGTAATTTCCTAACTTCAAGGTACACCCTTTCAGTATAGAATTCGTACTAACAATTTTTCCATCGGCTAACTCAACGTTATAACTAGTCGCTAACAACACCGGTTTTCTATCGATATGACGACTAAATTTAACATCTACAAAACTCTTGTCGGAGCCAGAATCAAACAAAATACTAGCATAACAAGCGTCTAGCAAAAACGTACCGGTAACCACATTAGGACCCTGTGGTTTATCAGCCGTCCCCACTTGATACACGGCAGCCGCGTTGTTGCCTCCCCGCTTGTTTCCTGCCTTCGGGCAATCCACTTGCACATGGCCTCTCTCTCCACAACCATAACATCCCCTCATTCTGATAGCATTCGCCCCAGTGGCTACTCCTCCCGCTCGGCAACCAGACGTCCTATGTCCTGCTTTTCCACATTTGCCGCATGCAGGCGGGCAATTCCCAACATGGTACAAATTGCACCTACCACAATGGGGATTCACTTTTACTCCTCTAGGGTTCGTCACAGCCCTCATCCCTTCGTTCCTTCTTTGGTTAAACTGCTGATTGCGGTTCTGACCATGGTTGTTTCGATTTCCACCTCGGTTCTGGCCCTGGGATTGATTGCTTTGTGCCGCTTCCCATTTCCTCTTGTTCCCTTCGGCAATGGAGTTCTGCTTGTCCTGAAGCTTGACGTCCATCAATGCGTGAGCCATCTGGACCGCTTCATCAAACGACCCAGGTTTTGACGAAGTTTTCTCACCTTTGATATTACTAGATAAACCTTTGATGTACTGTTTCATCTTCTTGGCATCATTGGCAAAAACATCTGGACACAAAAGGCTTAACTCATTAAACCTCCTGGTGTAAGCAGCGATGTCATTGTTCTTCAAGGTCAAGTGCCTCAACTCATCTTCCAACTGACCCAATTCCTCTTCCGGGCAAAACTTCTTAGTCAACAGAGCTTTTGTCGCAGTCCACGTCCTTGCATTCGCTACAGCCAATCCAACAGTAGCTACCTGGGTATTCCACCAACTTAACGCATCATCAAGAAACGTAGCAGCCGCAAACTTCACCTTGTCCGCTTCTGCACAACCGCTGATTTCGAAAGTACTTTCAACCTTTTCCAACCATCGTCTAAGTTCTAAAGCTCCACCCGTTCCACGAAATTGCGTGGGACCGCATTTCATAAAACTAGAATAGGTACACACTCTCGGGGCTTGCTGTCTCCCCGTGTTTCTTCCCTGGTCCTGATTTCTCCCGGCTCGGTCCGCTTCCAACGCATTTGCTATAGCTTCCTGAATCATTGTGTTTAAACGATCGGCGGTCAACTTTGGAGGCATGGTGTTATCGAATATCTCTTTCTGCAAGACAGGGAAAATAGAAAAACAATGTAAGTATACATATCAAGATTAAGATGGATTTCTCTTTCAAGACATAATACACATACAACGACACATCACTACAGAGTTACTAATATTCATCAATTCACATCACAAAAGATCAAATTTAAGACATATCACAGATCATGAAAGGTAACATGGATTGTATTGATAATTAACCAAAATTGTGACAAGTATTGCCACTACAATCGTTCACCACAAAACTTAAGTCCTCAAGTTTCTCGTCATAATACCATCATACAAAAGTCTAAAACAGTTCTATTACAATGATCAAAGAAAAAATACAAGACAAGTAACTAGGCATGTGGTGATCCACACGGCCTTTTGGATGGCGGTTCGTCATCATCTTCCTCGGGTTCCTCATCACTATCGTCCTCGTCCACATCATCCATTTTTCTCTTTCCTTTATCATCCGGCCCACATTCCATCTCCTTTTTCGTCCCTGATGTAGACCCACACTCAATCGCTACCTGATTTCCCACAGTAATACAAGCACCTCTAGTAGGCGGCTGAATCATGAAGTCATTTGCCTCCATCTCCAAATCGTCCACGAATCTCCAATCCGGGGGCAATGATGCTCTCACTCGATGCTCCCAACTCTGCATCCTTGACAACCTCACTTGATCTTCCCTAACACGGTCAAGACTAGCGCTCAATTTTGCAACCATCGATCTTAGACTGTTGATGTCACTTTTGTTTACGTTTCCATCATACTCAATTCTTGTAGTCCTTTCCAACAGTCTTTGGTGTTCCCTTTCATTCTTATCAAACCTCTTAATTACCCTGGTCTCAACTACAAACCGCTCATACATCAACCTCTCCATCCTCCTCAAACGACCTGCGGGATCCCAGTAGTGTCTTGGTCTCGGAAAGTAGACCCTTGCGATATTCTCATGAATCGATTGCGACTTGGATGATTTGCTGGACTCTCCACCGCTCCCATTACTTACTCGAACAAATCCTGGCACTGTTCTCAAATAGTGCTTACAATTGTCCATCGGGCGATTAAAGGGTTGCTGCTCATATCGATCGGTTGGAGGTACTTCATAACCCTTCGGCGAATTCGGAGATTGAAACAAAGCAGGTTCGGTCTGGCCTACAGCATTCTCGGGAATGCCATCATCCATTAATTCCTCGGGCTCTTCCTCAGAATCCTCACTCTCGTCACTACTAATGCTAAAATTGTCCACCTCACTCTCGTCATTGTCATTTTCCGGCCCTATTTCCTCTTCTGGAGCGATCCATCCATTATCATTGTCCGGCGGGTTCGGAGGAAACGGTCCCCCTTCGTGACCTACGACGTAATCGTTTCCATTATCATTAGGCGGTACCTCGGCCGTTCCTGCGATAACAGCGAATTTCGGAGGGTACATAAGTAATTATACAATATTTATAAATACATGCATGCAAATGCAATGCAAAGGTGGTACATATGCCCGAAATGTAATAATATGATGCTCATGCATGATTAATACAAAAATTACGATGTCGGATATTCCACGTATAATTCAACGTCTACATATAGTAATTTCCATACTTACGTAATAATTACCCACATATATACTTCACTCAAAAGTATACGTCAAATGCCATAAATACAAAAATAAATCTTACCAGAGCCATGCAGGATAGTTGTGTGTGCTTGGACCATTTCTTACGACACCAAAAGTTATAGTTTAGGATTTTCAAAAACGACCTAGTTCTCTATAACTCATGGCTCTGATTACCAATCTGTAACACCCCCCACAATTGCTATGCGCAGCGGAACTACAACATTGGGTGCTACACAGTATTCATTGCACACAAGATATATCAAACGACGCTAAAAAGACGTCAACTTAATACTTGAATTAAAAATTGTCAGATGATACATGTCCACGGTTTTTCCAACCCCAATTGGTACAACAGAGTTTAGCGTTTTTCGGTCCCCATGAATCTCAACCCAAGAAATTTCAGTTTCACAACAACATAACATTAAAATTTAAAATGTTTAAGTAGAAAAGGGAGGAAAAACAAGCAGACTCCAAGCCATACACACAACATCCATCCCATGCACGCTCCATTCTACACTTCAGCGGTTACCTGAAACACATGCCAAAATTTGGTCAACGAAAACGTTGAGTGGAATTCATAGGTTTTACAATTCATTTGAACGTATATAAAATAAAAACCATTCGTGATCATTCATAGACTTGTCGATCAAACAATCTATATTCAGGATACTGACAATTGTGTTTAAGCTCATGACACTAATCCGTTAACTTAATCACCCGCGTAATAATTACCGGCGTGATTCAGATGAAACCAGTGCCCCTTCTAAAGGCATCAGTTGCAATTATACCTTATCTCTCATACAAGATAATCTACCGCAGAACATACTCAACGTACAGCTTCTCGGCTAGCATTGGGTCGTTAGCCCCGTAGTACTACAAATTGTATAAGCGGCTATTTCCCCCTACTCGAGGGCAGGACAATAGTTAATAGTTCATGAATTTAGGGACTTGTGCAACTAGGTACTCAACACAATTTCTAAGGCAACATTCGGGTCTAACAATCATTCATGATATACGTTCCTTTTAAAAACTAGCATGCATTTCCCTCGCGGGTAAAACAATTTGAAATAAATATAAGCGAGGCTATAAATTCACACCTTATATATTAAGTAGTCGGTAGTTCGAGAGATGATCACTGACGACGATACGGATGCCCGGGTAAATCAACACCTATCAACAAATAACGCGTAATGAGTAATCTCATTTTAAATACCTTACGGTACTGTATAAAACACATGGATACTAGTCACTTAGGACAATTATAACTCACGCCAAAACAAAACAACAAGCGTCACTCATTTACACCATTCGTTCTTATTATTTACGTTATCCATTTTTATCCATTTTCGCCGGTACTTACCGAAAGTACGGGCTGTTTTACTCTACTTAACCATTCTTATAAAATTTGACAAAATTCTCAAAAATCCTATAAGACCTGTAGATAACACATTTTTAATCCCAATAAAAGTTTTTACTTCTACGACCCGTTACTCGACGCTTTTCCAAAACTACATTTTCCGGGCTGAAATTGTACTTCGACCAACTTGGACCTCTTTGACCTATTTGAAATGCACCTTTGACTTCTTTGACTCCTAAGTCCAATTATAGACTCAATTACACAGGTTTGTGACCAAAATTTGACCCTTGACCATTTACCAATTCATACTTGTGGTCCTCGGGATTTGACTAAAACTATACATAAATTCGGATTATGAAAGTTCTCGTCTCCCGGTACTCGATCTTTAAAACCTCATAACTTTTAGCTCGTTTTGAGTCACGGGCTCTACCTTATACCAAATTAAAGCTAAGAAGACCCTCTATGACTACATTTAGTTATCTAGACCTGTAGGAAAAATAATTTTTATGAAATGGCCTTAAACTTTCTGCCTAATTTTGACCATACCAAAATCATGCTTAAACTTGATTCCAAACCTACTAATCACCACTAGGCATAATCCTAAGCTTTCCCAAACATATCCAAACACAAATTGCAGTCCCTACCCCTATTGATCAATCAACCTCATAATCCTAACATCTAAAAACAAACATGCAACCACTTAAACCCATTTGATACATCACTAAACACAATGCCAAACACAATATCAAAGCTCAAAATCATCAACCACCATGGCTCCCCAAACACCCCCTTGTGCCGTGGGGTTTGGGTGACCAAATCACCACAACCAAATTAATTTTGGTGGGTTTTTATTGGTGATTATACTCACACTATACATGAATTTAACATGCATCTATACAATTAGCCTCAAAAACGAATTTGAATGATTCTTGAAAATTTTTGGAAAATTTTTGTTAATGCATGTTTAATTAAACCATGGATTAACACTCACCAATGAATTTTAAGAGGTGGTCAAAGGTTAGTTTTTGTTAAAACACAAAAAAAATGGTGGGTGGTGGTGGTTCTTGGTGTTTGGTCGTCGGCCTAAGGACAAGAGAGAGAGAGTTTTGATTTTTTTTTTTGTTAAATGTTTGTGTGTGTTGTGTTTGTGCCTTTTTGTGAGATTGGGAGGGGCCTAAGTGCAATTAAAGGTTTCTTTTGGCCTTAAGTAAAAACGTCCTTAAAACTTTGCGGGATCGACTCATTAGTCAATTTAGAAAATTTTACGGGAGTCGGAAATCATCCCGAACACTCCAAAATATTTTTGGGATACTTTAAATGTACTCGGAAGGCTATAAAACTCACCCGACTCAACTTAACACGAACCGTAAGTAAAATTCTCGAAAAATTACATTATCGATAAATCGTCAATAATTATAGAAATTTGGGCATCCCTCGGGATCGTAATCATCATCGTCCTTCTTGAATCGTCAATCGTAAAAATTATAACCTCGAACATCGGCTTTAACCAAAATACTTATAAATATAGAAATTAAAATTTATTAAAAATTTCAAAAATTAGCGTAATTTAGGGTAACGTTAATGACCTCGGTTCTAGGGTGTCACATTGGGACACGTATGCTTTGACTGGATCAAGTGTGGGTTATACACGTTTCACATGGGGCAGAGTTTTTGAGATAGTGACTGAGATTGATAGTGAAGGGTCACATTTGAGAGGGCAAGTGTTACTATTAATTAGAAAAAGTATTGCGTGTAGGTTAATTGTTTAATTGTGTCACGTCACCATTTGTGTTCAAAATTTTGTTGTCAGACTAGTCATTAAAATGAACGGTTGTGGTAACAGGAAATATTAACATGTGGGCGAACAAACGGATTTTACAAGTTCCAAATCCACTTGGCAATCGCACAAATATTTTTCTATCTTGCACTTAACAATTTGAAAAATGCTAGTAACATAAAAAGTGGTCGTGGTATCGGTGCGTCTTATCAAATTAACAATTACTTGTATTCTCCTAACGTCACATTTGAGAGGGTCACATTTAGGAAAAGTATTATCCCCACGTCACCATCCAATTAGCATTTAGTAAACGTTAGTATTAATTTCCTTGTCCAAGAAAGTGCTTTTGAGTATAAAGGTGATTTATGCGAGTGAATTGTTTTTCGGGTATTTGTAATTTTTCGAACGAAAGTGCTTAATCGTTTATACCATTTTTCGGTCTTACCAAATAAGAGTGTTAAAGAGTTTTACGATTTATTCGTTGGTGTGTAAATTATCGCACTTTCGACTTCACGGTCTTTCAACGACTTGTCAATTATCGTATTTGTCTTTCGACAATAAATCACAATTATCATTCATTGACATTCCATGAATTCGTTGACTTCGACGTTTCAAAGGGGTAAATTGCATAAAATGCAAGACAAAGTTAGTGATAATGGCATCACTTCATTTCAACTACATCAGTCTCATCTTGTGACTCTTTCATGGATTCAAGGAGAGAGCGAATTTGTGATAGTCTTTGGTCAAGAACGTCATATATTCATCGACTCAATATTCACCACTTTGACCCAACTCGCCGAGCAACTCAACAATGAAAACTTTAATCACTCTGCATCGGCACTTGCATATCAGACTCTTGTGACACAACTCACGCCTTTCCTCCAATTCAATATCATCAAGTCTGAAAGTTCACTGATTTGCCAATCATTTCTTCGAGATACCCATACCGATCTTCGAGTTTTCCGTGATACAATATTGAAACTCATGACATCGATTTCATCTTCGATTTATGCAAGATCTCGACTTCAGCAAGCGTATGATAATGGAGTGCACGAATGAATGACGCAGATGCAAGAGGAGAATGGTCATACGGTTGACAACTTGGAGCCTAACGATGGCAAGAGCACAGAATCAGAAGGACAACATGATATCATTGGCACGTCAGGGAATGTTCACGAGATCCTTCTTGATGAGACCTTACCTGTTTATGACGAAGAGCCTGCAAACATGGTACAATGTAATGTTGTTTATGATGTATATGCTGATGATATGCCGCATATTGAGCATTCTGAACCTAACTATGACAAACATGAGATGGAAAAGAGTGATAGCAATACCACTTCTGATTCATCCGATGTAAGTCATAATGGGGGAGAGATTGTTCAGAATGCTATAGTACATCATGATAAATGCTTTATAACTCCTTCGTTAACTGATTCTGATTCCAAGATTAAAGAGCTCGAAACGATCATAGCTCAGCAATAAAAAAATCTTGAGGATGCCAAACTTGAATTTTCTAAGAAAACGGACAAATTTGAAGCATACTTTGAAAAACATGAAAAGTCTAACGTTGTTCTTGAAAGAAAATTGGATCAAAAAGTTTTAGATTCTAAAGCTGAAAAGGATAATCTTTTGAAACAAATTCAGTTACTAGAGTCTAAATTGGCATCTCAAGATGAATTGCTTAAAGAAAATGAGACCTTAAAAGCTCAAGTTCAGGAAAAGGTTTTTGCTATAGCTGCGTTGAAAAACGATTTAAGGAAAAATAGAGGACCTAGTGTGGACACTAAGCTTGAAAAACCATCAATCTTGGGGAAACCGCCGACAAATCAGTTCGTCAGACAACCGATTGTCAGACAACCTGCTGCATTTAGATCCGAGCGACCACAATCCTCGAGACCGCGGTTTGCCTCCCAAGTTGATTTAGTTCATCTTTCTAGACCAGTCACTCCAGCAACTAGGGCCTATGTGACCATAACAGCTTTAGCAAGACCAAATCATATGATTGCCTCTAGTTTCTCTAAGAATAGTTCAAAGAACATGTCTATAACTAGTTCAAATGATGTGCGCCATGATTTTGGTCAAAGGGAAGCTATTCAAAAGACACAAGTAAGAGATAGGAATTTCAAACCTAGTCAGATGCCTTCTAGTTTACCCAACACTGCTAACCGTAGCATGTCCAATCCTAGGAGCATCAATCAATCATCTAGGGATTCTAGATCTTACTCGGACATTAAATATGCTACTTGTAAAACATGTAGAAAATGTGTCTTTACGGCAAATCATGATTCTTGTGTCAAGAAATTACTTGATGAGGTGAACTCCCGTGCTAGACTTAAATCCCAGTGGATAGCTAAAATCAAACCCATTGGTAAAGTTTGGCGCCCCACTAGTAGAACTTTCACTCTTGTAGGAAACGAGTGCCCTTTAACTAGGATAGTCTCCGATTCTACTAAGTCTACTAGGGAGGAAATTGATAAAGATGATACTTCACATAAGCCTAAACTTAAGGTTTTCTATTAAAGGAAACGTTTGCCAGCTAAGATAAGTGAATCATCTACTCAGGTCGCCTCTAACACAAGTAAAGCCAACTGTGAACCCCCACGTGCTTCTATAATTGATATCGCTAACCCATATCAAAGCATGCAAATTCCTAATGAGAATACAGGTACCAAAGTTGATGTTCCAAAAGAACGAAGCGGTCCAATCATTGTATACCGTTCAACTAAGGACACTCTTAGAGTTTGGTTGTTGAAGAAGCAGATATCGGAGAAACAAATGTCTCAGGGGATTCATGGTTAAGCTCGTGTATATTGCTCACATTCAAATCACAGTCTGTGAACCGAACTTCAGAGAAAGGGAAGCTTATCTCGTCAACGATAACTTACCCTCACAACGAGAAATTAATTTTTCTCAGACACAAGCTTACACTAAAACCATTCAACGGTTTTAAGCTCGTGTATAAGGCTTATAGATAAATGACAGTCTATAACCCGCTCTTCAAAGGCAGGAAAGTTTATCGCCGATGATAAACTTATCCTTACAACAAGAAATTAAGTTTTCTCGCGCATGAGATAATATTAAAAACATTCAAAGTTTTTAAGCTCATGCACAATGGTTTATCATTAAATATCAGATGGTAACCCGTGCTTCAAAGAAAGGAAAGTTTATCGCCGATGATAAACTTATCCTAACAACGAGAAATTAAGTTTTCTCGGGCATGAGCTAATATTAAAAACATTCGAAGTTTTTAAGCTCGTGCACTATGACTTACAGTTAAATGTCAAACTGTAACTCGAACTTAAAATAAAGGAAAGTTTATATTTTATGATAACTTATCCTCTTAACGAGAAATTCACCTTTCTCGGTCATGAGCTTGTATTAAATCATTCGAAGTTTTAAGTTCAGAAAGGAAAGTGTATCTTTTAAAGAAGAGAACTTTTCCTCATAACGAGAAATTAACCTTTCTTGGTCATGAGCTTTCCGTTAAAACAGTCAAAGTTTTCAAGCTCATGAAAACGACTTCTAAGTAAATGTCAGCTTAGGACTCGTCCATCAGATAAAAGGAAAGTTTATCGCCGATGGTAACTTATCCTTAACAACGGGAAGTTTACAACTTCTCGGACTTGAGCTCGTTTTGTAAGATATTCAACATCTTAAGCTCAAGTAATTGGTTTTCAAAACTTTGAACACAATTTTTCAAGAATTTCTTAAAAGGTTTTTCTAAATCTTTCAAAATTGTGTGTTCAAAATCGTTTTGATAAAAAGAGCATGTCTTCTGGAATCGATAATATTTACGAACCTATAAATGTCATTCAATAATGACACGGGGTTGTAAATAAAGTTCGAGCAGAAGTTTAAAAGATTTAAAACATGCTTAAAATGGTTTGCTATTATTTCAGATAGTAACCCGCTTTTCACTTTGAAGTCAAGCATTTCACCGGAAAGCTTTGATTTCAGAATCCGAAGTTATCATCTCCACCAACCGTAGCAATTTACAATTGATATCTACATACTCGACGATGCGACTACTCAAACGGTGACTACAGCTCTTTCAATAGAACACGGGTCAACAATTGAGGGGGAGCAATTGTCCAGCATTAAGAATCTTTGACGCCAAAAGTGCCAAGTTCACATGTTGGTGTCAAGACAACGATATCAATCAAATGGAGTCAAGAGATAACCTCATACGTGATGAGGCAACCAACATTCGTGAACAAGAACCATGTGCTTCTTTCATATGATGTTCTCCATCATTCAGGTCCAACCTTATAAATCGCTAATCTTGTGAATACATTATCATATATGATCTTTGCACGTGATAAATACCTTACACTTGTGTTTAAAAGGTATTTAATTTACGTTTCAAGTACACCCTCATTAATTTGAGGGGGAGCTTGTGTAATTCATGAAGATAATTGGATTTGCATCTTTCTTCCCAAATTTTCTTAAAATGTTATTAAATCAATTGATATTAAAAACATTGATTGAGTTAATATTTTTAATATGGGGGAGAAAATGTGATTTAATATGGGAAGTGATTAATTACAAATGGTTTGACTTAACGTGCTAACTCATCCCGACATGTGCGAAATGTTTTCGGATATTGTGGCATATGTTAAGGGGGAGCAAAATGGATTGCACTTCAAAATGGATTTCATGGTGACATACACTTACCCAAAACATCTCTATTCACGACGGTGAAGATTGTGGTGACATAAGGATGGTAGGATAGGTTAAAGTCCAATGATTTCTCTAGAAACGGAGGAATCTTCCCAAGGACATTCCATAGCTAGAAATAGTAGTCCTTAGGAAAGATGGAGAAAGATTGTGAACGTAGCTGAATGCCGACCAAGTACTTAAGTTAGCACTGGAACAATCACAACAAGGTGCTAGTTATGACGTATTGGTAAGCATTGAAGGGGTTGAAGAATGAAAAAGAATTGTAAAGATAAAGGGTGTAAAGAAAGTAGCCCTCCTTACAACTTAGGCAGAAACCGGGACAATTCATATGCTATTGAGATCATTTATGATTCTCGATATTGAAGATAGACATCATGGACCCAGTGATGCAAGGCACAACCCATCCCAGCTAACTCAGATATCTCTCAAAAGATATTTGTTTTAATCACACGGAGACAACATATTATCTATTGATTTATTCACTCCGAATAGATTGGTATTGAAAAGGTGGCACTCCTCTCCAGCCTCCGATCACTAAGATCCAAAATGCACGATCGAGTCTAGAGCCATTTGAGATCATCAAATATCTCATTGGGACACACTTTCTTAATTCCTTGCTTCTTCACACACTGTGAAAAGTAAGAAAGTTCTTAAAAGTCCTACGCAAAATCTTCATGATCTTGCCTGAACATCCGAGTAATACGAAAGTATTTACAATGTAGATGGAAATCCTTCTTGAGCGAATATCAAAAAGCTCATGGTAGATGACTTGTGCGATTCTTTATGAATCAAACTTGTGATAACTGGAAAGCAACAGTGGTTTAGTTCTTAAATGAATTTAAACACGTTCCAGGCCTCTACGCAATATCTTAGTGATCTTGCCAGAACATTCAGAGTAATACTATTAAGTATTTATAGTGACGAATGGAAATCCTTCTAGTGTTAACATCAAACAGCACTTGGTAGGTAACTTGCAAGATTCTATATGAATCAAGCTAGTGACAACTGGAAAGCAACGATGGTGCGGTTCTTAATTGAACTTCACTTGTTCCAGGAACATGAATTGACGGCTTCAAATCATGCGGATAATATTATCCAAATGATTCACTCTTTACGTTCGCAATCAGCTTTGGACGGTCGAGTAAAGAGAACGGGTTTACCCGCGAAATCTTGTCAAGGAGGTTCTTTATTGAAACTACCTTCCACAAGTACGATATTTAATATCGTCCAACGGTCTTCACCGACCAAAGGTAAAATGCTACCGAATTAGAATGAAATGTTCAAGGCCATTTCATCCGTGTATATTGTTTGTTGCTAACTGTCTTATGCAGCGTAACAAGAAGGTGGCATTGCGGTGTACAATCCAGAAGAAGTCGTCACCACATGCTTATACTACATACAATTAGTACTTCAACAAATTCAAGAAAGTCTGAAGGTCAAGTCTTCCGCTGTATCAAACTCTGAAGCTTTCAAGAATTTAAAGGTATAAGTATGTGGAACATGAAGTCACGAAGAGGCGAATGTCACAAGTGACGAATGCACAAGGTCAAGGCAAGAAAACATGCTCAAGACTTAAGTCAAAGATCACATCAAGCATATTCACAAGAACTAGGTCGAAGACTCAAGCATAGATGCTAGGTTTAAGATTTTATAAAAAGATGTGACCTCCCTTAGGGGGAGATTGTTGGAAATATGTTTTTCCCAATAAAGTCTCAGTTACATCTTAGTTAGCATAGATCACGAGATATAGAATATTTAGAACTTTGTAACTTGGAGCGACCTCCCTTAGGGGGAGATTGTTGGAAATACGTTTTTACGTATTTATGAAGGATCGGTCGCTCCAACGATATATTAATGTATTAGGCTCGTGATCCAGTTGTAAACAGTATAGCCCATATAGCCCACATGTAGGGTGGGCTATATATATCCCCTCCTAGCATGTTAGGAGGGGTGGTTCTTTCATTTTCTTAACTTTCTATTTAATAAAATACACTTTCTCTCTCTATCTCCCTTTCCTCTCTTCTTTCTCTCTCTACACCCATCTTCTTCCTCTCCTTCATCCACTCAATCAATAGATCTATTCATAGATTTCCTAATCCTAAGATATCGTAGACCTTCAAATTATAAGTCTAAAATATAAAAATACTTAAGTTAAATAATTTCATGATTATTAATAATTAAAATAACCTAAGTCGTGTAATTAAATTAAACTATAGGTCAAATATTTAATTAAAGTATAACATGTTTTTAATTAAATAAAGTTAAATACTTAGGTTAAAACATGTATTATTATTTATTAATAATATAACCTAAGTCATGTAGGTTAATTAATTATATCCATGGTTTTTAAATAATTAATTAATTATAAGTCTAAAATATAAAAATACTTAAGTTAAATAATTTCATGATTATTAATAATTAAAATAACCTAAGTCATGTAATTAAATTAATCATGTCATATTATTAATTTAATTTAAACATAAGATCATAAAAAAAATATAAAAACTAAACATACACCATAAACCGGATCTAGACTAAAAACCATGAACCAGACATGAAATCGACACCGTACCCCGAACCAAATCGGGGTACCCCTTGTCTTGATGCTGCCGTGGGACCACACCAACCAACTGGGACCATATGGTCTCGGTGGTGGTCGGATGGCCAAACCGAAACCCCCTCAGGTTCGGTGTAGGCTGCGGCCAAAACAAACACCCCTTAAAACATTACTTTTGATTTTATTAAATCCTAATTCATGTTAGATCTATGATCTAATTAGGTTTTATAAAAAAAACATAACATGTTCTTAATTAATAAAAGATCAAATTAAAAGAAAAAGATTTAAAAGGATTTACTGATTACGTGGATCAAAAGAATGAAGAACAAACACGAACACCAACAAGAATTCCAAGATCCAAGATCAACAAACACCCCTTTTGGTGTGTTTGAAGGTGGCGGCCAAAAAGAGAAAAAGAAGGAGGAGGAGGAGTTTTTAGGTTTCTGTAAAAATTCTCTGTAAAGAAAAATGAGTAGTGTAATTTTCCTTAACCTCCTTTTAGTAAAAATTGATGGGCTAAGCCCATCCTCCCTCCCTAATTTCATGGTAATGGGGCCCACAAGGGGTAACCCGAATGTTTTTTCCGTGTCTAAAATATTGGTGTGTTCTCGTGTGTTCTCGTGTTCGTGTTTTACGTGTTTTAATTAGTTATCGATCGTGACTTAATATATTTATTCGTGTTCGTAAAAAATATATATACGTAATTAATATTAGCCCGTGATTTAATTACGTTCATGATTTCATGATCGCATGTTCGTGATTAATTATTGTTTAAATAATTATTGCGTGTTCGTGCGTAATAAATACTTATCGTGTTCTAACACGTACGTAAAACGTAAAATCCTAACACGTAAACGTAATCGTACTATAAAAGGAAAGTTTTAATCTAGTACGTACGATCTTAAGGGTACTATTCATGGTAAAAGCATGCGGGTTTTACAATTAAATAAATACTTTAAGCTAAAATGATAATTATTAATCAATAATAAAATGCATGGTTTATATTTGGGATTATTAATTGATAATAAAATAAGCCTAAGTTAATAAAATGTTACTCAAACTTGATAATTACATAACTAAATTAAACCTAGTTATTAATTTAATTACACAACCAAATACTTAGGTTAATTTCTTTAACTAAAATATAACCTAAGTGGCATCAATAATTTAATCATGACATAAAATAAATAAATAAACTAACTTGATTTGCAACCATATACATGTCTATACCCGAGCCTACCGAGACGCCCATGTCTCGGTCTCGCGAAACAAACAACTAGCAAAACTCCCAAATAATAGTGTTGTCCCATATATACTGTTTTCCATTTTTGTCCAATATGTTTCTTAGTTCTGTCCAATATCATGTTTAACATGTGTTGTCCAATATCTTAATCTGTTGTGATGTCCAAGATACTGTCCAGCCTTAGTTTATTCCTGTTGTTTGCTATTCATACCCACTGTTATGTAACTGTTTTCCACCGTTTTTAACCCTCCCACCCATGCTAGGCGTTTGTGAGTTCCCACTGTCTTAACATAAACTACGCCGACACCCTCAAAGGGTTGTGGCTGTGGAATTAATGTTACCACCGAGACCAAGGAGGGTCTCAGTTTGTGTGTCAGTCGTGTCTAAACAAACACCAAAGTTTTCCACCCTTAATCTAACTTGTTTTAACATGTTTTATTCGTAGATTTAGGGTTCTTGTAGGTTAAACACACTTAATTAAACAAAATTAAAAGATTTATACGTACCTATTTTTGTTTAGGGTTTAGGAATAAGACATGGATTACGAATCTTGACCTTTGAACTTAAGAACCCACGATCTTTCCTTGTTTTTGGAGTGGGAGACGACGGCAGAAGGAAAACCCAGGGACGATTGTTTGTTTGTTGTGTTTTTTAGGGTTTTATAGATTTTTTGTCCAAATAAAAATACCCCCCCCCCCCCCCCCCCGTATATTTTCCTTATAGTCGGCCTAGGATTTTCTATTGGGCCTTGAGCCCATTTCTTCCTACCTGTCCAAAACAAACAGCGCTTATACTTTGTTTTTTTATTTTCGCGACTCGTTAAATGTTACGCGTATTCGTGTTTTTAAATGTCGTAAATCCTTATAGTTATTTTATACAAGTTATTCGTAATATGTAAATACGTAATTATTTATCATGTTTAATTAATAACTATATTTACATATAAATATTTGTGGCTCGTGTAGTATATTAATTATTCGTATTGTATAAATTTAAACGTAAATTCATGAAATTATGTTCTAAGGTACTTTTAAAGCGGGTTTTACACAATATATACAATATATTTTTGGTGTAATCTTTTAGGAAAAAGACTACTTTTTTATTTATTTTTTGGTTCAATTCTTAGGAAAGAATTGATTTTTGTGATTTTTTTTTATATTTTTATATTTTTTATTTTTTAGTTTTTAATGTTTTTGATTTAGCAAAAAGGAACGTTCACAAGTGAACGGATCCCAAAATCCAATATGTAACTCTCAATCAACCTCAATCTCCACGCAAAGAACCGGCAGCGACGCTATTTAATAATTGTTTTTTAAGTTCGTTTTTTCTTGGTATCTTTACGAATTGATCAATCGATATCAATCAAGTCACTTAATTGTTCTTGGTATTTGATTGTAAACATTTTGGTAATCTATTTCTACTTTCCACAAAACCGTCAAAAATGTAAAAATATTATCGTCTACGTAACCGTACTATACTAAAAACAACTTGCACATACCATTTGATAAGCACAAAGTACAAGCTAACAATGCACAACAAGAATTAAATACCAAAATGTAAAGTGTATAAAAGTATAAGTGCTAAAAATGTAAATTTGAAAACTTAAAGGACTGAAAATGTAAATTGTGTAAACTAATTGCCAAAAGTAACAACTTTAACAAACTTGAAACTGAAAATAACAAACCTAACAATATCCAAGACTAAACAGCAAACCCTAGAATGTTGTAACTAATTTCCAACAATCTAGCAAGTAAACAAATTCTAGGGACTAATTTGAAATTAATGAAAGATTTTAAGTAAAGAAAATGGGCTTAACAAGTTTTAAGTTGTAACTTGAGTTCTAGTGGACCAAATAAGCTCAAATCAGTTTCAAAAGATTCAGGATGAAAAATTAGCTAGGGAATGTCAAGGAAATAAGCTGAAACTTGCTAATTCTCAAATAAGCATTTTCAATAAGCCAAGTTTTAAGAGATAAGCACTTGGTCTGAATTTCACAAGAAACATTCATAAGCTCAAAATATTGACACCTGTCCAAGAAAATCCAATTTTCATCCATAAAATAAGCCTGAATATGAAATAAGCTCAAACTGGCTTATGTTGACCAAGTTTGACTTGCGTTGACCAAAGCTTGACCAAGTTCAAATCTGATTTTTATCACTTTTACAATTGATTTGTGAAATAAAATGGCTATATTTATGAAGAGAATCAATGAGAAATGAAAATAGCTCTTGGCAGATTTGCTTATTTATCATAGAGACTTTTAAAGAGCTCTAGCTTATTCTACAGTTCAAACTAGACCTACAGGCTTATCAATATTGAAAGCCTGGATGTTAAGCTTTCCAATTAACCAAAAATCAAGTCCTAACTCCAAGAATTGAGCTAGTTATGATTGTTTGAAAGTAGGTTGTTTAAGCTTAGAAAACTGACCCAAAGATTTTTAGAGTCATTTGCCTGTTTGACTATGTGTTTGACTATGAAACTTTGCAGAAATGCTTTTTACCAGTTAATGAGTGTATAACAACAAGTATCTCTCAAAACCAATGGATGAATCAACAGATTTCAACTAAACCAAACATCACTTATTGGACTGAAACAGGATTTAAGACCATGCAAACAGATTAAAGCTAACAGAATTAAACTACAAACTAGCAAAGCATATCAAATAGATCAAATGAAGCAAGTAGCAAGCAAAACAAGCAAGATTACACTAGTTATCTAGAACTGAGCATGCAAAGACAGTTTAGAGGAAATGTAAAATAGAATTGAGAACTTTTTAGCTAATGAACCCTCCTTTGATGGAGAAGAGAGTGATGAAATCTCTTTTGAGCTTATTCAACACCTCATCACCAATCAGCAATCAACCAATCAACATCACACACCATGATTCATCATCATCAACTCTGCTACTTTTCTGATCTTGAAATATGGCTAGAACTGGTTAAGTAAGCTTGTGAACTGCAACTTCTGAACAAACTGCTAGCTTCTCCAAACATCAACACAACTCTGTTATTCAATCATGAATAACATAATCAAAGTAATGAAGGTAAGAGCAACATGTATAGTAAAGTAGAGATGAGATCAAGTGATAAGTGAAATGTGTTTATTCATTAATGGTGGAAAGTAGGTAATTCTGTTACAACTAATATAACAGACTTAAGAGTGGTTGTCAATCACTCTTAAGCTACTAAAACTAAAAGGAGAGTAAAATGAGATAATTCTACAAAGTGTATGTTTTTTTCACACACTAGCTACACGCCTACAAATGAGCTATCTACGGGTATTTATAGACAAAATGTAAAGCTGAGGTGAGGTGTATGACGTGTCCCATCCAATTAGCTTCTTCCACGTGTCAACTTAGCTCAATTGAATTTAGTGTTCTTGGCCAGGAATTGGGGGAATTTGAACTACTTGATTCCATCTTAATAAGTGGTTGGGATGAGTTCATCTTGTCTTGGTGATCACTTTTCATGTATACCACTTCTTGTGAAGTTGCCTCCTTCGATCTCTGAATTCTGGGAATAAACTAGCCACGTGGCGTCTTGTTATTTGTCCATTAATGTATACACGGATCGTTATCCGTTGTATAGTAAGGATCATGTATTTGGCGCCTTGTGATTGGTGGACAAGTGGTAGTGGTAGCACTGTTAAGATTTATCTCTTTCTTCATTTATTAAGCTGTAGTTGGCAATCTGTGGCGCATGAATACTTTTTTTCTCATTGGTTTAAACATCAACACACAGATCAAGCTCCAATTAAGTATCCAAAATGGATGAAATAGCCCCTCAGCTTTGGCAGATTGTTGTTTTGAGCTAGGAACTTCATAAACTTTTCATCTTCAGTCCTTCCACTTGTGAAATCAAGTAATTAGGCCCTTTGACTTTGGTTGACTTGAATCTTGAGCTCTGTGGCTTTCTTGAATTTACACTCCAAGTCCTTTATCTTTGGCAGATTGTCATGAATAGGGATGGCAACGGGGCGGGTTTGGGGCGGGGCAAGCATTCCCATCCCCAAACCCGTATACTAGAGTTATCCCCAAACCCACCCCGATCCCCCTTGGGGATTTAATCGGAGCGCCCCGTCGGGGCGAGATGCTCGTACAAACCTGACTCGTAGGAAATAGGGATCTTATCGGGGTATTGTCTTTGGGTGCAATTCTCGACCAATGTCGCACCATGTTACATTTATTTGTATTATTTTTAGAACATTCGCAATAACTTCAAAATTTTAAAACATATTAATATCAATTACAAACAAGGCTTATTAAGTTTTCAATGATAGTATCATACTTATGATAAATTAAAAAAAATAAAGTTACAACTTAAAAAATAACATTTAAGTAAGTTCTTTGCAATATTACATTCATAAAAAACTAACAATGTTAGAGATATATTTTTTTACTACGTAAAGAGTAACAAAATACTTCATACATATATATATTTGTATATGTCTATATATTAATCGGGTGGGGCAGGTCGGGGATGTTATTCCCGCTTCCGCTCCAAACCCGATTAAAAATGCCCATTTAATCCCCAAACCCGCCCCGTAACCCAATAAGCGTGCCCCGACCCGCCCCAATTATTTCGGGTTTCGGGTTTCCCCCGTCGGGTTCGGATTTTTTTGCCATCCCTAGTCATGAAAGGTCCTTGAACTTTGGAGACTTGTCACAATGAGTCCTTCTTTTGTCTTTTTCTTGATAATAATGCCTTAAAATCCGTGTTTGCACTAAATCGTATCATTTTACCTACTAACAAACAACAAAGAATACCACAGAATTCTGCTTTTTCACATTAAACTTGGTATTTTCTTTGTGTTTTAGGGTTTGATTTGTTATAATTGATATGAGATTTCACTCATATCAAGTATCATCCTCTGGCTCACTCTCATCAAGATTAATTAGAGCTCGTTCATCAAACCCAAGCTCCTTCTCCAAGTCAACTGAAGACATATTCATCATGAAAGAAGGCAAGTGTCCCACCTTAGATCCAGTGGTGAGAGGCACTTCCTTAGTTGTCTTCTTAGCATCATCACCTCCAGTGTGAGGATCAGTTTCAACTTCTTCACCACCAGGCTTGGTTTGACATGATAGATCCTCAGAAAAAGTCCCTGATAAGTTTAGATCAACGAGTATGTTTTTGGTCCCTTCAGTAGGACCCTGTTGTTGGGGGACTACATCATTAGGAACAGATTGGCCGAGGTCAGCGTCAGCTGTTATATTTGTTGATGCCTCACGCCCTAATGCTGACTCAGAGTGACAAATGATAGAATCTGGTAAGGAAATTGGAAATGTATTCAAATTTAAATTGCTTACCGATGCTGACTCCACTCTATTGAGCTGAGGGTGCGCTCTGTCTTCACCTTTATCCCCTAAAGAAGTTGAGATATGGGTTTCCTTCAGGGCCTCTTTATGCATACCATCCCCAGCAGGTGCTGAAGGTGGCGTCTAGCTAGGGTTCTTGTCCTTGGCCGAGGACTTTGCCTTCTTCGAAACATGGCCTTGGGAAACATCATAAATCTCCTTAGATGAAGACTCTGTGTGGGCACTCCTCTTCTTGGACTCACGTCTAGATTTCTTAGTGTTAATATGTTTGCTTTTGACGTGGTCCAGATGAAGCTCCAGGAGTTTTGCCTCATAGATCCCCTTTTCCAGTTAGAGGAGTGTCTTTTGGAGCTTTGTACAATACTGGACCCTCTACTGAACAGATGGCCAGCATGGGTTGTGTGAAGAGAGGATCAAGGGTACTAACTAGAATGTTCCAGCGCTTAAGCTCAAAATGTTGAAACACCAATTTTTATTTCTGGAGCTGAGTAAATGAATCTCCAAGGTGGTCAGCAAAAATGAAGGACAAAAATCTGGTGTAAACTACATTTTTCTCCCTTGTTCTCTTCTCTAGTTTCCCATGAGGATCTTCAAAGATTAACCTCCCAAAATCAGCCTTGACCCCTTTGGCCAGACAATATAAAATGATTGCATCCTTTTGGTTTATTTGATCAAGCACACCAGGTTTCCCCCCAAACATTCAATCAAAATTGTCTTCAGTAATTTACACTTAGGTGGTAAACAACTTCTCTTTAGCCCCCCCCCCCCCCCCTTTTTAGTGATTTCCTTAGTATACCTAATCTCTTTAAAAAACGTTTTTAACACTATAAAATCTTCTAGTATAGCCTCATAATCACTAGGGTTTTCTAAGTAATCCAAACCTAACACCCTTCTAAAGTTTTTCAAACCAATTTTAGCATGAAGAGCAGCAGGTGTAGAGACAAAAGCAATGGATTTCTTGTTTTTAGAGGGTAGTGCAGTAAACCAAAACTCCTTCAAAATGGTTTGAACCATTATACCTGGATCTTTAAACAGGGCTTCATGAAGAACACATTGTGAGACAAAATCCAAGACTTCTTTTCCAGGTATGGATGAAATAGATTTTGGGTTAAGTAGAACAAGATTGTTGGGTTTGAAAATGATATCTTCAATAGGGTAGTTACATGGGATGACAGATCAAGAGTAATCTTAACATCATGCTGTGAAGATGAACCTGCCATTGTTGAGTGTGTGTTTTTCTTGATGAAAGAGAGAGAGTTTGTGTGTGTTTTGAGATAAAAGTTTTGTTAAGCATGATATGCAATCCAAGTTCAAAGGATTTACATAAAAACTAAGAAAGATTTTTTTTAAGTTTTTAAAACCGTTTTGAAGAAGTTACAAATCTTTTAGGTTTCTTTTGAACATTTGGCACAAACTCTCTCATTAATGTTCAGCAAAAAGATGATTTGTTTTGTTGCTTTGAACAGTGAAACGCCTCTTGTGTCAGAGGGTTGTTGACTGTAGATGTTGACGTGTGATTTTTCTTAATAATTAAAAATACTTTTTAAAGAATGTTTTTGGATTTATTCAAAAAAAATTCAAAGCCATTTAGTTCTTTTCAAACACATGATTGATTTGTTTTAAAGTTGTTGGCTAGATATGTTGAACTTGATGGTAATACTTGTGAACTTCTGTGCGTCCGATGAGGCGAAAAAACTCCATATGCATATTCACATATGTGAACAAGACATATGACATTGCAAACTCCTCTACTCAATCCTAGCTACTCATTTGTATAAAAACATTGTTCAGAATTCTGAAGAAATACTGATGATTTTTTGTGATTAGTTGTTCAGCTTCAGTGTGTTAGGTAAGGCGACAAAACATCATGTACACAGTCACATATAGTGAAATAGACACATGAAATTACACGCTCCTTTACTCAGACACTGCTACTTTACATAAATCAAAAAGACTTTGTGAAATACTGAACCTTAGGACTCTTCAGTGAATTCTTAAGGTTCAGGTTTTGTATCATCAATGTTCAGCATACCAAGCTCTACTACCAATCTTTTGAAAGTTGGTTCATCCAATGGTTTGGTGAAGATATCAACCATTTGGTATTGAGCGGGGATGAAATGTAATTCAATGTCCCCTTTCACAATGTTATCTCTGATAAAATGATATCTGATATCAATGTGTTTTCTTCTTGAGTGAAGGACTGGATTATTGGATATTGCAATAGCACTTGTGTTATCACAAAAATTTGGTACCTTTTCATATTCTATGTCATAATCAGCCAGTTGGCTTTTCATCCATAAAACATTGGCACAACATCCATCAGCAGCCACATATTCAGCTTCTACTGAAGACATGGCAAGTGATTGTTGCTTTTTAGCACCTCCAGCATACAAGTTTGCCACCCATCAATTGGCAAGCACCAGAAGTGCCTTTTCTTTCCAAATTACATCCAACATAGTCAGATTTTGAATACCCTTTGAGATCAAATCCTGAGGACTTAGGGTACCAAAGACCTAGACTTGGTGTACCTTTTAGGTATCTGAAGATTCTCTTTACAATAGCAAGGTGTGATTCCTTTGGTTTTGCTTGGTACCTTGCACAAAGGCAGGTAGAGAATTGAATGTCAGGTCTGCTTGATGTTAAATACATGAGTGAAACAATCATACCTCTATGTTGAGTCTCATTGACTGGTTGTCCATTGAGATCAGGTCCTAAGTTGTTAGGGGGTACCGTTGGTGTTTTTACTGAAGCACAAATGATATCATACTTCTTCAGTAGATCCTTGATATATTTTTCTTGATTGATGAAGATGCCTTAGTCAGATTGTTTTATCGGAAGACTAAGAAAGTATGTGAGTTCTTCCGTCATACTCATCTCAAACTTGATGGTCATAAGCTTGGCAAATTGTTTGCACAGTTTCAAGCTTGTTGAACCAAAGATGATGTCATCCACATAAATTTGTACTAGAATGGTGTTAATTTTATATTTATAGATAAACAAGGTGCTATCTATTTTTCCTCTGACAAAATTTATGTTCAATGAAAATGTTGAGAGATTTTCACACCATGCCCTTGGGGCTTGCTTCAATCCATACAAAGCTTTATAAAGCTTGTAGACATGATTTGAGTATTTACTACTCTCAAAGCCACGAGGTTTTTTGACATAAACTTCTTCTTTTAGGTCACCATTTTGGAATGCACTTTTGACATCCATTTGGTAGATGGTGAAGTTCATGTAAGTGGCATAAGCAAGGAAGATTCGCATGGCTTCCATACGTGCAACTAGAGCAAAGGTCTGATCAAAGTCAACACCAGGCTCTTGATTGAATCCTTGAGCCACCAACCTAGCTTTATTTTTTGTCACCATATTGGTTTCATCTCTTTTAAGTTTGTAAACCCATTTGGTACCAGTGGTTGATTTACCATATGGAAGAGGAACCAATTTCCAGACTTTATTTCTTTCAAATTGATTTAGTTCTTCTTGCATGGCATCTACCCATCCAAGGTAAGAGAGTGCTTTAGAAATCTTTGTAGGTTCAATTTCTAAGAGAAAATCTGCATAAAGATATTCTTCCGGTAAAGGAGCACTTAGTTTCTCTGCCATAGATCTAGTGACTCTACCTTCTCTAGGATTGCCTATTATGTTTACAAGCTGAATGTGACTATTTTTAGTCCAAGATTTTTGTGAAGCTGGTGAATAAGCATTGATATCATGATAAGAGCTAGAGCTTGGGAGTCCATGACATGGAATTGGAGTTGAACTGTCTCTAGTGTTTACTGAAGGATATTCCATAGACAAAGGTTTAATCATTGGAGGACTCTCCTCTTATTCAGAGGAAATACTTCCAAGACCTAATTCTCTAGAGAAAACTGGAGAGTTTTGGACACAAGGCTTAGGTTGTTCATTAGCTTCATTTGACTGGTCATTTTGATCATTTGTGTGAGCTTGATGATCATTTTGGTTGTTTTAAGACTGATCATTTTGATCATTTTGAGACTCGTCATTTTGATCATTTAATTGACAACCATCAGTATTTGATACTAAAGGATTTCTTTTTGTAGGACTTGTCATATCTTCAAATGGATCAATATGAGGAACTGGATTATTTGTTTGATATCTTTGAGAAGGTTCATAATGTTGAAATTCATCAGATGGGTAATTGTGATATTCATGAATATGAAGTTCATCATCTGATGGATTTGAAAATTTGAGAGCTTCAGAACTTTTATTGAAAGTGATGTGAAAGGTTTCTTCAATACACTGTCTTCTTATGTTGAAGACTCTATATGCTTTAGATACAAGTGAGTATCCAAGGAAGTAACCATCATCATCTTTTTCATCAAACTTACCAAGGTGATCCTTGTGATTGTGAATGAATATTGGACACCCAAACACATGTAAGAATAAGATGTTTGGAATTCTCCCCTTGAAAAATTCACAGGGAGTCTTCATGTGTCTCTCCACAATTATGGATCTATTTCGAATGTAGCAAGAAGTGGCACAACATCAGTACAAAAATGTTTAGAGAGAGCTGATCCAGCAAGCATTATCCTTGCTGCTTCAATCAAAGTTATGTTCCTTCTTTCAGCCACACCATTTTGTTCAAGTGTGTAATGTGATGAGAAATTTTTGTGAAATTCCTTTGTCATCACAAAACTTAATCAGTGTGTGATTTTTGAATTCAGTGCTATTTGTCAATTCTGAGTTGTTTGACATGAGTGTCATTTTGATTTTCAACTCTTTTGATGAAAGACATAATGGCATCTGGTGCATGGCTTTTCTTTGTCAAAAAATATACCCAGGTGTACCTAGAGTACTCATCAACAATGACAAGTGTATATTTTTCATGACAGATGGCCCTAGGTGATACTGGGCCAAATAAGTCCATGTAAAGTAGATGAAGACTTTCTTTGATTGAGAAAGTTTGTTTTGTTTTGAAACTAGCCCTATGATGCTTCCCTTTTTTCACATGTTGAGCATGGTTTGTCCTTGGAGTAGACAAGTGATAGGAGACTAATAACAAGATTTTGTTTTGCCAGCAGAGTGATTGTTTGAAATTTAGATATGAGAGCCTCTTATGCCAAAGCCAGTTAGTGATATTTGAAGCTCTAGCAAAGAGTTCATGTTCATGACATAAAAATCTTTGACTCTGGGAGGAATCATCACAATTTCATGATTGGAATTGAAGATTGTACCTTTTTGTCATCAAACATGACTAGGTATTTTGCATCACAAATTTTACTGATGTTGATGAAGTTATGCTTCAATCCATTTACATATGCTACCCTTGAGAAAACTATACCATTGCATTTTATTGAACCAAATCCTTCAGTAGAACTGATGAATTATCACCAAATACTACTTTAGGACATGGTTCCTCCTTATACTTGTGCATATGACTTTTGGTTCCAATCATATTCCTTGAGCAGCCACTATCCAGGTACCAAATAGGCTTCTTGAGATCACACTGCACAAGGAAATGGTCAGTTTTGTTTTGAAACCCACCTTTGAGAGGTGGGTGTCTTAGATCTAGAAGGTGTTTGATGAGATTGCAATTATACATAGTCTCATCGTCCAAATCGGGCTTAAAACGGTTAAAAATATCATCAAAATACCCAAATATATGCTTGTGTTTGTTCATTGTGTATTTTAGGTACGGATATCGTGAAATCAACAAAAGATTACAAGAATCAAGCAAAACGAACACGGGAAACGAAGCCGCACAAAGAACCGGACCCGAATCATGAATTTCCAAAGAAGTCCTTGAACTTTGAAGATTTGGCAAGATTGGTCCCTCAACTTTTGAGGAATTGGCATTTTATACCCTTGCAAAACTCATAAATTGCATTATGGTCCCTTAAATGTCAAGAAATTACATATTGAGTCCTTGAAAAATGCCAAATTTACAAGAAAGATCCTTGTTTAAAGTTAAGAATTGTCTTGTACCAAATTTGACAAGATGGTCAAACTTGAATGCAAAGGGAAATGATGTGAAAGCTGGTGGAAACATTCTGTGCATACTTTTGGATATTATAGGGGGAAACATGGATAAACCTAACCTCACTCTCCACTTCCCACTTATTATTATTATTATTATTATAAAAAATGTTTTAAATTATTAATAATAATTTGTTAAAACCGGGAAACATAATCCCCACCCCGATCCCACGATCTAATCACTTTTCCATCACCATCATCTTCCCCAAACCCTAAAATCTAGTTAACCCTCATAATCAAAGGGTTATTCCCCCAAATCTTCCAGAATCACGATTCATGGTCCCCTCATTCCATCCCACACCTCAAAATCTTCAACACGTGGCTTGTGGTCCCTATTTGTGTCTCCCCTCTCACTCCTTTTTGGGAAAAGAGAGAATCTACACAGATAATCAACGACCCACAACTTATTCCTTGCTCTCCACAACTAATGTATGATGGAGATTGGTCTCATACAGCTCAGCATCACATGGGTTTTGGACAGAGATCACAAGATAAACTTTGACCAAGAATTTTCACAAGAATCAAGGGGAAGAATTGGTAGTTCATAACTAGGGTTTGTTATCATTGTATTTTTTATTTCGAATTCTAGAATAGTCTATCTGATAGTATAAATACAAGGTGCATGTACCTTGTATTCTTGTTCCAGATTTTGTAGTTTTTAAAATAATTAATGACAACGAAAGATTTTTAATTTACAACTTCTGAGTTCCATCAGTATTCAGTTTACTTAGTTTAATTAGTTTCAGTTATTTGCAGAAGATAGTCTTATATGTTTCAAGGTTTTGTGGTTACAAGATTTTCAAAAAACGTGTTCTAAATTAGCTTTTGAGAAAAGGTTTTTATCAGTCTGATTTCACACCCACATGAAGTGAAAGTGGATTGTGGGGTGATTTCATACTTTGTGTTTTGTTTTACTTCAGTTTGTTTCATAAGGATTTCAAGAAAATCATTTTTTTATCCATTTTATTTTATCTCACCATTTACTGTATAAAAGCTATAAGCTGCTAGCTTATAGTCCTTTTATTACAAGAAGTTGTTTCCTTGTTTGATTTGTGTTGGTGCAGTTTTCAAGAGCAAGAAAACTCAAACTCTTCCCATTCCATTATTCTTTTTTAGAAGACATTATTGGTCCTATTCTCTACATCAAACAAGTTCAGCACAAGCCCGAGCTTGTATGGAGATGGCATTGCAGCCATAGTGGGGCCTGGATGTGGGTCCCACAAGGTAACCCCTAGGCTTGAACCCTCTATGCTTGCATGATTTGTGTGACTTTTGGTTTTTGGGGATTTGATGTTTAGATGTTAGTTTTAGTTGTTATTCATGTTAATTTAAGACTTATATGCATGTTTGGGTGTTCGTTAATTAGTTTAAGTAGATTTTGAAAGCTCTTGATTTAATAAAGTTGGATTTTCAGAAATTAAAGGGTGTTTGGTTTTGGGTTTTGAAAAGTCTTTGAGTGACACAAAGTTTTTGAAAACCAGTCTATCACACTTAGATAACTACTAGTAGGTATTTTCAGTGTTTGTTTTCAGTTTGGTGTGATAAGAAGTGAGTTTGCATAAGTAAAACTTGGTAAAAATCAGCAATCCATCTTTCTGCCTTGTTTAGTGAAAATTATGCCATACATTTTTGTTGTTTTCTAGATTTTAGTAGGATTAAGGGTTATAAGCTAGTTAATGGAAGTTTGTGAGTCAAGTGAGTGAGTTTTGGTCAACCAAAACTCACCCATTTGCACATTGCATCAGCAACTAGTTGTGTTTTATATTTTTCTTGACTCCCCACAACCCAACTGGTTGTGGGGGTGCCAATCATTGCCCAAGAAATTAAGTGAAACTCAAGCTACAATCACTTCTTTGCCCAGACTTGAAAATTGTTAAGTCAGTGGGAACAAAGTTCCTACTGGTAGTGTAAAGGTTCCCCCTACTTAGCTACTGGACAAAATCCACCAAGATGTCCCTTTCAGTTTCTTGTTTTTTTGTCTTTAGTGGTCTATTTTAGGAGTTTTAACTTGATTTTAGTTTTATTATTTTTCTTATTTAATTTCTGATTTTTCCATTTAGTTTATTTTCCTGTCACTGTTCGTTTCCTATTTTTAGATTAAATTGCATTTTAAATTAATTTTTAATTAACTGTTTTTGTCTTTTAGTGCAAGAAATTAATATTTTTTAGTTTTAAAATTTTTCCTAGATTTAGAAAAGTATTTTAAGATTTTTAGTTTAAAAATATTTTACTGTTCACTATTTAATTAATTTTTAGTTTAATTAGGGTTTAATTATAATCTGTTTTGTCTTTTAGTGAAAAATATTTACTTTTTCAAACTTTTTCATTTTTCTACTGTTAATTAGTATAATTTAGGATTTTTAAAATAGTCAAAATATTTTTAGAATTATTTTAATATTTTTAATCATTGTTTTAGTTTAAAAATAGTTTTTAGTGTTTTAAAAATAGAAAAATAGTTTTAAAAATTTAGGAAAAGTACTTTTTAGTTTTTAAATAATATAAGTGATTTATTAGTTCAATAAATTAATATTTTGGGCTTTTTCTTAATTATGTTTAATTTTAGGGCTTTAATTAGCATTTAAAATTGAATATTTAATTAATAAAAGGTTTTAAAATAAATTTATTGGATTTTTATTCTTATTTATATTATTTTAGACTTAGTTTTAATTTTTAATTAATTTTTAGCTTTAATTTTTTATTTCGTCACGTTTTACGTATTTACGTTCGCGTTTTACGTCAAATCGTCGTAGTGTAATCGTAATCGTAGCTCGTCTTTAATTTTTCTCTCTTAAACCAAAAACGTCACTAATCCAAACTTTGATTTTATATAACTGGCACACTTAATCCACACACCTCCTTCGAGAACGAACCCGCATTTATTCGGTTTTACGTTTTTCCTAAAGCGTAAGACTTAATACTTGTCGCTCATACGCGTTTTTCCTAAAACGTGTACGACTTACCTACATCAATTTTTGGCACCGCTGTCGGGGATGGAATTTGAGGTACACGAGGGGAGACTTACTATGAGATATGGGGAGGATAAAATGGACTTTTTCACGAGTAAATCCCAAGTGTCTTGTGATAATGAAAAAACCGAGGTTTTAAAACCTAATGTTTCTAAATCTAATGATTTCAAAATGTACACTTTTGCGGAAAGAATGAGGCTTAATGCATGTTTTGAAAAAATTAAGAATAACGGTTTGAAAGATGAGGATTTTAATGATAAAGAATACGTGTACCTAATTCAAAAGGGTATGTATAAATTTATGAATGAAAAATCACTTTGGGATGTATTCGATGAAACAAGTGAAATACCAATTCCGAAGGGCGACGTTAGTGCCATTACGACAATGACAAAAATGGACTTGTCTTCACCACCTTCGAAGGACCACGTCTTTGAGGCTTCAACTTCTAACTCCATCGAAGTGCCTCCTTTTCCTAGCCTAACACCCGTTGAGGCTAAAGGTTTTTTCAACATCGATCCTCTCGTTTTAGAAAAGTCACCTAAGCATAGTCATTCAACTTGTAAGACCATGGTTGTAAGTGCTCACATCGACTCTTTCTTTGACGATGACGATGACGATTTTGCCGAGATTGATCACGTACTTCGAAATCCACATGCCATTTTTGAGGATTCTCCTAAAAAGACCTCTTATCATGTGAAGTACGATGATTACGAGTTTGATCCCGAGATTGAGGAAATCATGGAACGAGAGCTAGCTCTTTTGCCACCACTTCCACCTAAGAGTGAGGTCGATCTTTCCAAAATCGAGGATGAACTAAATGAGTTGGAACATCTTATTTTCGATGACGAACCAACTCATGTGACCACCAAAAATCCAATTCTCGAGGAGTTACCTAATCAACACTCCTCAAATGAGAATTATGTTTACCACATTCGTGAGGATTTAACTTATCAACAATCCCCACAAATGGATGATGGTTTAGTGCTTGATCGTGATCTTTTCGAGAGGGTTTCTAAGATACTCAAGGAGGGGAATGACAAACCTTGGTTTGACAAGCCTATCTTTGATGAAGAAATCGCTGAGGTCAACGTTCATGAGGATGACGAGTATGTAGACCCCGAGGGGGCGGTGTTCTTTATTGACAAACGTTTTGAGAACTTATATAATCCACCACCCCCTAACCGTGACTTAAATGTGAGGATTTTTAGCGCGACTAATTTTGAATTTTACACGCCAAATATTTTCGACATTATAAAATCGGGTTTTCATAAAGAGTTTTTAAACGATGAAAAAGGAAAAGATTTTAAAAATGTTTTAAAAGAATTTTCTACAAGTTTAACTCCGTCATCACCGCGTTTTATGAGTGCTACCACCTCGTCTACTCCTTTTGACGATGGTTGGTGTGGATCTAGTGTGGGGGAAGCCCCTTATGTTCCTCACATTTCTCCACCGAGGACGAGATTTACGATCCCGGAATTGCTTGTAAAGGGAAATCTCGGTCTTCCACCGATGCAATAAATGAAAAACTTATCTATTTGCTTGGTGTGAGTCTACCTCGAGTAGCTCCTGAGTTTGACTTACCAATTGCCCCACCCTTCTACTTCTCATCTCTTTTCTTCTACCCCTTTGGGGTTTTAGCATGCGTTGGAGTAGCGTTGTTTCGTCTTTCATCCGAGAACGAGGACGCTATCTTTGACCCCGGTATACGTGTATCGGGTTTTTAAAGTACTCCACGTACTTTTGGGCATTGTTTATCATCTAAGACCCATCAAAAATGACCATACCATGATTATCCCTAAATGATCACATTTATGGGGATTCGAGTCGAGCTTTTGACTCGGTTATCAAAAACAAGGTGCCTCGTGGGGGATTCTCATGCTTATCCTTGTAAATATTATCGCGTTCTTAGTTTAATGTAACGAGGGGACTTGTGCTCTTCCAACCTTTTTTTCGTGGTTGTTTGTGATTGTGATTCATTAGGTTCATCGTCATCATTGAAGCCTCTCGTGTTCGTTTTACGGATCACTCGAGCTTCGATCGTTGCCTTTGGAGATTCCGATATCCGATGATATCCTTTTATGTTCTAACGTTTATCTTATTAGCATAATTCATAAACGGCTTTTAGGTTATTCGTTCTACCCTTTCATGCTCGAGATTAAGCATTCGACTTTGTCTCTAGTATGGGGGTGTTTTCACCCCTAGAATCGAAACATTGAGGAAAATGTTTAGTTTTAGTATGGGGGGTGAGTAGATACTTCACCTTGCTTATGTCATCACACAATCCAATTTTCATCTTTTTGTTATCGTTTTGTTGCAAAATAAGGTTAAAAATGGCCAAATTTTAAAAAATTTCTTATTTTTCATAAGTGTTTAAGACACGAATGTAGGTTTTCCGATGGTGAGAATAAGAGTAATATTTTACTCGACCGTGCGTGTTAAGCACTTAGCTTCGATTCCTTAACTTTTAGGCTAAGTCTTTTAAATGAAGACGAGAAATGATAGAGTAAATTTATAAGTCTCGTAATCTTTCACGATCTCATGTGTAGTAATTATTAGCTTATTCTCCCCACGCTTTTGATAATAAATTGTTAATAAATATTGATTTAGCAGTCTAGTCACTATTGTTGGTTTCTAATTTGTTTTAGTAGCTTCCATGTAATTAAATTGGGAAAACATTAAGGTATCGCCAGCATCACGGTTTTGAAGTATTGGCACCCGAATAATCGAAAGCTTCACCTAATAATAAGATTTCAAGTGCTCACCTAAATTAAGCAAAAGTTTGAAGCTCACAAGGCCGAAAAATCTATGCCCAAATTGAAAGTGAATCAAGCCTTAATCTTTGAAGCTTTAAAGATCCAAAATTCGCTTTAGCATGAGGATATACGTCTTTTGCTAATAAAACCACCGATGAGGCGGATAATAAAAGGCAAGGCAAGACCGAAGTCATAATAAAAGCTCCATGGCGGAGTTGAATAAAAGATGGAGGTAAACCTATGATAATAAGGCCCTTCCGTTAGGGGGTGTATAAAAGTCTTGGTAATAAGTCTCATGTTCAAAACCGTTATAAAACCGTGTTTATCGATCCTTCTTGTTGACTTAATTTTTTGACATCGTTGTCTATTAGGATGAATTATTAATTCGATGATTTTCGTTACACTGTTAAAACTCTATTTTTAGACTTAATCTCTATTCACGCATAAGTCGATGATGTATCCTCGTGATCATTAAGACAAAATAAAATATAAGAGATACCAAGTAGGAATAAGGGAGTTTAGGTTCGTAATTAACACTCATGAGATATGATCGTGTTGCTAACATATAATAACAATGATCTCGTTACACGCTTAGCATGGAATAGGGTGAAAATCAAGGACGACGAAATTATTTCTAACGAAGCTTTCACGTGTTCTTGTTCTATGATCCCAAAAGTCACTTTCTCGTGATGAAAACATTACATTATGTCTAAAACACGTGTAGTAGTTTATTTAAGTTTACGTCTTCAATAAATGTCATCATAAAATGAATTTTGGAAGTGCTACGATACTTAATTCTAGCATTGCGTGGGGACACGGAAATGGTTTAGTATGGGGGAGTGATGAGACTGCAATTATACATAGTCTCATCGTCCAAATCGGGCTTAAAACGGTTAAAAATATCATCAAAATACCCAAATATATGCTTGTGTTTGTTCATTGTGTATTTTACAAGAATCAAGCAAAACGAACACGAGAAACGAAGCCGCACAAAGAACCGGACCCGAATCATGAATTTCCAAAGAAGTCCTTGAAGTTTGAAGATTTGGCAAGATTGGTCCCTCAACTTTTGAAGACTTGGCATTTTATACCCTTGCAAAACTCATAAATTGCATTATGGTCCCTTAAATGTCAAGAAAATACATATTGAGTCCTTGAAAAATGCTAAATTTACAAGAAAGATCCTTGTTTAAAGTTAAGAATTGTCTTGTACCAAATTTGACAAGATGGTCAAACTTGAATGCAAAGGGAAATGATGTGAAAGCTGGTGGAAACATTTTGTGCATACTTTTGGATATTATAGGGGGCAAACATGGATAAACCTAACCTCACTCTCCACTTCCCACTTATTATTATTATTATTATAAAAAATATTTTAAATTATTAATAATAAATTGTTAAAACCGGGAAACATAATCCCCACCCCAATCCCACGATCTAATCACTTTTCCATCACCATCATCTTCCCCAAACCCTAAAATCTAATTAACCCTCATAATCAAAGGGTTATTCCCCCAAATCTTCCAGAATCACGATTCATGGTCCCCTCTTTCCATCCCACACCTCAAAATCTTCAACACGTGGCTTGTGGTCCCTATTCGTGTCTCCCATGTCACTCCTTTTTTGGCACAGAGAGAATCTACACAGATAATCAACGACCCACAACTTATTCCTTGCTCACCACAACTAATGGACGATGAAGATTGGTCTCATACAGCTCAGCATCACATGGGTTTTGGACAGAGATCACAAGATAAACTTTGACCAAGAATTTTCACAAGAATCAAGGGGCAGAATTGGTAGTTCATAACTAGGGTTTGTTATCATTGTATTTTTTATTTCGAATTCTAGAATAGTCTATCTGATAGTATAAATACAAGGTGCCTGTACCTTGTATTCTTGTTTTAGATTTTGTAGTTTTTAAATTAATTAATGACAATGAAAGATTTTTAATTTACAACTTCTGAGTTCCATCAGTATTCAGTTTACTTAGTTTAATTAGTTTCAGTTATTTGCAAAAGATAGTCTTATAAGTTTCAAGGTTTTGTGGTTACAAGATTTTCAAAAAACGTGTTCTAAATTAGCTTTTGAGAAAAGGTTTTTATCAGTCTGATTTCACACCCACATGAAGTGAAAGTAGATTGTGGGGTGATTTCATACTTTGTGTTTTGTTTTACTTCAGTTTGTTTCACAAGGATTTCAAGAAAATCATTTTTTTATCCATTTTATTTTATCTCACCATTTACTGTATAAAAGCTATAAGCTGCTAGCTTATAGTCCTTTTATTACAAGAAGTTGTTTCCTGGTTTGATTTGTGTTGGTGTAGGTTTTCAAGAGCAAGAAAACTCAAACTCATCCCATTCCATTATTCTTTTTTAGAAGACATTATTGGTCCTATTCTGTACATCAAACAAGTTCAGCAAAAGCCCGAGCTTGTATGGAGATGGCATTGCAGCCATAGTGGGGCTCGGATGTGGGTCCCACAAGGTAACCCCTAGGCTTAAACCCACTATACTTGCATGATTTGTGTGACTTTTGGTTTTTGTGGATTGGATGTTTAGATGTTAGTTTTAGTTGTTATTCATGTTAATTTAAGACTTATATGCATGTTTGGGTGTTCGTTAATCAGTTTAAGTAGATTTTGAAAGCTCTTGATTTGATAAAGTTGGAATTTCAGAAATTAAAGGGTTTTTGGTTTTGGGTTTTAAAAAGTCTTTGAGTGACATGAAGTTTTTGAAAACCAGTCTATCACACTTAGATAACTACTATTAGGTATTTTCAGTGTTTGTTTTCAGTTTGGTGTGATAAGAAGTGAGTTTGCATAAGTAAAACTTGGTAAAAATCAACAATCTATCTTTCTTCCTTGTTTAGTGAAAATTATGCCATACATTTTTGTTTCTTGCTAGATTTTAGTAGGATTAAGGGTTATAAGCTAGTTACTGGAAGTTTGTGAGTCAAGTGAGTGAGTTTTGGTAAACCAAAACTCACCCATTTGCACATTGCATCTGCAACATCTTCCAAACCCCTACACACCATATCAGTAACTATATTAGGGGTCTTGGTGTTTGATTTTGTGAAACAAGTTGGGTGTTTTATATATTTATTGACTCCCCACAACCTAACTAGTTGTGGGGGTGCCAATCATTGCCCAAGAAATTAAGTGAAACTCAAGCTACAATCACTTCTTTGCCCAGACCTGAAAATTGTTAAGTCAGTGGGAACAAAGTTCCCACTGGTAGTGTAAAGGTTCCCCCTGCTTAGGTACTGGACAAAATCCACCAAGATGTCACTTTCAGTTTCTTGTTTTTTTGTCTCTAGTGGTCTATTTTAGGAGTTTTAACTTGATTTTAGTTTTATTATTTTTCTTATTTAATTTCTGATTTTTCCATTTAGTTTATTTTCCTATCACTGTTCATTTCCTATTTTTTAGATTAAATTGCATTTTAAATTAATTTTTAATTAACTGTTTTTGTCTTTTAGTGCAAGAAATTAATATTTTTCAGCTTTAAAAATTTTCCTAGATTTAGAAAAGTATTTTAAGATTTTTAGTTTAAAATATTTTACTGTTCACTTTTTAATTAATTTTTAGAATTAATTTTAGTTTAATTAGGGTTTAATTATAATCTGTTTTGTCTTTTAGTGAAAAATATTTACTTATTCAAACTTTTTCATTTTACTACTGTTCATTAGTATAATTTAGGATTTTTAAAATAGTCAAATTCTTTTTAGCATTATTTTAATATTTTTAATCATTATTTTAGTTTAAAAATAATTTTTAGTGTTTTAAAAATAGAAAAATAGTTTTAAAAATTTAGGAAAAATACTTTTTAGTCTTGAAATAATATAAGAGATTTATTTGTTCAATAAATTAATATTTGGGCTTTTTCTTAATTATGTTTAATTTTAGGGCTTTAATTAGCATTTAAAATTAAATATTTATTTAATAAAAGGTTTTAAAATAAATTTATTGGATTTTTATTCTTATTTATATTATTTTAGACTTAGTTTTAGTTTTTAATTAATTTTTAGCTTTAATTTTTAATTTCGTCACGTTTTACGTATTTACGTTCGCGTTTTACGTTATTACGTCATAGTGTAATCGTAATCGTAGCTCGTCTTTAATTTTTCTCTCTTTACCCAAAACGTCACTAATCCAAACTTTGATTTTATATAATTGGCACACTTAATCCACACACCTCCTTCGAGAACGAACCCGCATTTATTCGGTTTTACGTTTTTCCTAAAGCGTAAGACTTAATACTTGCCGCTCATACGCGTTTTTCCTAAAACGTGTACGATTTACCTACATCAGTGTTCTAGATCTAAAAGGTTCTTTTGATATGATGAATAGGATTGCATATAAGAAGAAGGAGAGGTTTAAAATGCATTTGCTTTCTTAGCCTGAAGGGCTTCACCTCTTCTGAACCACTTTATATGATTGTGATCAGATGTGGTGTGGACATTGCTTCCGCATCTTTTACAACATATGGTAATAGAGTTTGGGTTCCTAGATTTAATGCCTCTTCTGAGAGAGATTACTCGATTATGTCCATGAGTGTCATGGTCACAACTTCCACAGATGTTACAAACAGGGTAATAGTGACAGTCATCTGAATGATGATTGTTCATACCACAATGAACACATGGTGGGAAACGCATGTTTCGCCTAGAATGGGATGCCCTAGTGTTATGAGCATCAGCACTAGTTTTAGCAAGCATATACTCAGTATGTTCACAAGTGCGATGGTCGGTTCTCTCACATTTGGTACAATAAATCACTTTAAGGCATTTTACAGTTAGATGGTTGTTTAGACCACATAACTCACAAGCCCTTTTGAATTGGGTCTTGTATCTATAATGTGGAGAGTTTGAGGGTTCATCTCTGAATCGAGTTGGTGTTTGTTGTTGCCTTGGTTATAATTTAAGATCATTAATCTCTTGCATAACAAGAGACATTCTCTCATCTTCCTCAGATCTAGCATTCTTCAGTTTATTTGAGGAAATTGAAGAAGTAGTTCCCATATGTGAACCTTCAGCAGGAGTTGAAGAATTCTTTGATGTGTCAATTTTAACATGCTTAGGATCACTACTTTTGTATGTTATATGAGATTTGATGATTGACTGGATTGATTTTAGACCAGTGGAGGGTTCAGCACCCTACTTTCTCTAGAGGAGGAAGTGGGGTGCTTACTAAAGTCTCTGAATCATCATCTAAGTCATCTTCAGTAACTGAAGACTCAACAGGTGCTAATAAATCTGCACTTGCATGAAACTCAGGGAGAAGGATACGTCCAGTGTCATGGTTTGGTAAATTCTCTTCACCTGACATTACAATGTCAGGGATCGAGCTACCTTCCTCATTAGAGGATTTGACAAAGACAATATCATGAGAGTTGGTGTTGGAGGATCCTTCAGCACCAAGCATTTTTTCTTTTTTGAGCAGGAATTTGTTCATTTATGCATTGATTAACCCTATCAGAGTTTCTAAGCCATAATTTAACAATATTTTTTGCTTCTTTTAGTTCAACTCTTAAAGATTTGTTTTCATCAATGATTTCAGTGTTTAACTATGAAAAGTAAGTAAATCAAGTTTAGCCACTTTTAGCTCTATTAACTTACTTTCATGATCTTCAAGTTTAAGAACAATTTTATGATATTTTTCAAGAAGATTGTTTCTTTGTTCTTCAACAAATTTTAGATCAATACACAGGTAATCAAAGATAAATTTAATGTCATCCTTATCTTCTAATTCAAGAAGAGTTTGTACCTTTTTTATTGTGATATTGACCCATTCACCATTTTGAGCACTTTCTTTGGCCACAACATTAGAATTTGACCCTTCATCATCAGCAAGTGCCATCGGCACTTTCACATTCACCATTTCATCATCATCTGAAGACACATCCTCTTCGTCCCATTCATAAGCTTCAACAACAAGTCCCTTGTTCTTTTCTTGTGCGGTGGGCTTTGAGGATGAACTTTCAGTACTCATGAGATCCAATCTTTCCTTGATTTCTCTATACTTTGCCTCAAAGTCTTTAACTGGTCTAAGTTCAGCCCTGTGTTGCTGAAAAAAAGATGAAGCAATTTGTTTTTGTTGAAATGGAGATTGACCAGATGGTCTAGACTGAGCTGGTAAGGGATAAGAGGGAATGGATGTTTTGGAATAACAATCCTTGGCAAAGTGACTAGACTTTCCACATTTAAAACACAGTGTCAGCTGTGGCTTTTGTGGTGCTGGAGAACTTCCCTCCCTTAATAAAGAACCTTCTAGACTTGGCCAGAAGAGCTCTTTCATGGAATTCTTTCAGGTCATTTAGATATTCCTCACTAGTTCTTGTGTCTTCTTCATCATCAGGACTATCTTGGTAGTCCTGATTGACAGCTTCACTGAAGAAGGCTATTGATAATGGTGTAGCAATTGTTAATGCTTTACTCTTACTTGATCCTTAATAAATTCTATCAACTACGTTTTCTTCATATTTTAGTTTTCCAAAAAGATAAGCTAGATCACAATCTTTAATGTGATTAGCATTTCTCAAACTTTGACAGACTCTGAGCCACTTCTTTGGCAATGCATTAACAAAAGATGTTTTCATTTCTAGTTTTGAAATCTCAACACCATCATTTACTAATTCATTCACCAGAGCTTTAAATCTGGTGAAAGTTTGAGTAAGATTTTCCCTTCTTTGCGTTTGAAGGTGTTGTATTGAAGCTTTAAATCCATTATTCTAGTTTCTTTCACATTAGAGGGTCCCTCATGATACAATATAAAGTCCTCCCATGTAGATTTAGCTGTTTTGCAATTCACAATAGAATTCATTTGATCATTTGGAAGCACGGACATGATGAGACTTTTGAGACGCTAGTCAAGGTTAGAAGCTTTTCTCTCATCAGCAGTCCAATGTGCTTCAGGTTTTATATTGTCCCCAACCATAGGAACAAATGGACCATTTTTAATGATTCCAAGGAATCGAGGTTCGATTCCAACCATGTGGACAAGGAACCTTTTCGTACAATTTGTGAAGTTTGCTACCTCTAGAACAAGAGCAGCATTGAGTGCGCCACCCTTGTATTCTAGGGTTTGTGGTATAACTTGAACCATGTTGGATCTTGATTTTATAACCTTAAAATGAGAAGTTTAATGAAAAAATAAGAGTTTAGTTAATCAAACTGCTCTAATACCACTTGTTGGTTTGGTTAATGTTGAGAGAAATGGCTGTTAGAGGATACTATCTTTCTAATCCAAAGGTTAGCCATTCCTCTCCCTTATGCACTCCTTTTATAGGAGAAACCTATTTAGGGTTTACATTCACAAGTTTCTATGCAAGTATTTATCTAGTGGGTGGTTGATGCCCATGCTGGATAAACAGTACATAGTACTAGGGCTGAGCATCGGTCCGGGACTGGACCGGACCGGCCAAGACCGGACCGGACCAAGGACCGAAATGGTCTGAAAACGTGGACTGAGGCTGGACCAAAATGGTCCGGTTTGGTTTGATTCTCGGTCCAGTCCGGTCCTACTAGTCATAATCGTTGATATTTTGATAAGACCGAACCGGACCAGACCGGACCGGACCGACCGAACCGAGGACCGAATTGGTCCAAAACCTCGGACCAAGGACCGGACAGAAATTATTCGGTCCGTTTCGGTTCGGTCCAGTCCGGGTCGGTTTTGGGTCTGCCATGCTCAGCCCCACATAGTACAAATAAACTAATCTAAGAAAAGATAAAGGTTGTACTTATAGATAACAATACAAACAACCTTTTCCTACTTTGACTTAAATAAATCTTTTCCCGCCTAATGTAAACCTTTAGAATACTGAAGTGTCTTCAGCATTCTAGAGGAGATCGACATCATTCAGTTTGGTATTGTCAAGCCAAACTAAACTGAAAGCTCTTCTTCAGGACTTATTCTTCAGCAACTAGACCGCCTAGTCTTTGAAGGAAAGACTCATTTGTCTTCTAAGTTCTCTGGAAGAGGAAAGCTGAACATCCTTCAGCAAAACATTTTTCAGTAGTAATCTTTGTTCCTCTGGTCATGCTTCAGCAGAGTCACCTTTCTGTTGAACATGAAACACTTAGAGGGATTTTATATTCAAATCCTAGAGTTGCTTCAGGGTCAGTAAATACTGACCCCCAAGAAATTAAGCCGAAAATCAATAAGCCGATCTTAAATAAGCCTAAACTTAATAAGCTAATTTTAATAAGCCAATATTAATTAAGCCTAAACTACAATAAGCCAATTTTAATAAGCCAAAAACTAATTAAGCCGAAATAAAATAAGCTGATACCTTGTAGGCTCTCGGCTTGCCGTGCAAACACACCACCAAGACACCTCTTGAGGTTCTCGGTTATCCGAGCCAAAACCCCATCGAGGACCTTGTGGCTCTCGGTTGCCGAGCAAACAAACACCACTGAGCGCCCCCTTGTGGGTTCTAGGTTTGCCGAGCCAAAACGGCATTGAGCCGAACCCTTCGGGGTTCTCGGCTTCCGTCCATACAAACGAGCCAAAGGCTCGTTAATTACATGATTTTATACTTGTTTGTTTATCTAACATCATTTCATGTATTCATTTCATTCTTGATTCATTATAATGATGATTTCTAGAAAATAAAATAAGAAATTAAGATTTTAAGGTACATAGAAAGAGATAGAATCTAGGAATGATAACCACGAACACCACACATAAGAATCAAGATCAAAATCAAAGCTTCTCTCCTTTTTATGGTTCTTGGTGGCCGGTGGCACAACACACACACACATGTAGGGTTTTAAATTTTTTTTCTAACTTGTTACAATAGGAGTGTTTTGGTTAGTTATGGGTTGGGCCTTGGGCCATAAGTAAACTTGTAAGGCTTATGCCTAGCCCAAGGTCCGTTTTAATTATTTCGTGTCTTAATTTGAGTTCTCGTGTGTTCGTATATTCATGAATTTTCAATTTCGTGTTATATCAAATACTTATATACTTGTCGTGAATTATTTAAATATTAAAATTTTTCATTTAATGGTATTTTCATGCGGGTTCTTCATCCAGGGCTTGTTTTCTACGTGATTTACGTCATGCATGTTATTTCATTAATGTTCTTAGTGAACAAGTGTATTCAAATAGTTAAGTGTTGTAAGTTTCATGTGTTCTTCACAGTGTTGTAAAATACGGGCTAGGACGGCCGCCTAGGCGGTCATACTCTGCCTCGTTTAATGGCTAGGCAGTCAAGTTAGGCGAAAAAGTCAAAAGACGGTCAAACAACCGCCTAGACGGAGCTAGGCGGTAAAAAAAGTAAAGAAAGTCAACAAAAGTCAATATTTTTTCACAAAAAATAAAGGGTTTTTTTCCTAATATATAGTGCGCATATTTATTTTAACATAATATCTTAAAATAAAAAATAAACGAACTATTGTAAACATAAAGTAATAGATTTTTCGTATGAAACTGGAAACAATTGAATTATATGTTCACGTTTGAAGTCTGAAGTACTTAGATTGTTATGTTTATTTGTCTATTTTACAACTTCAAACTATTTGAACTTTGAATTATTTGAAATTATAAGTATTTTGTTATGTCATACATATTATTTATAATATACATGCATAAAATTCCAATCCGCCTAGACGGCGCTGTGGACGGATAGTCTGGGCTGGGCCAGGCCTGACAGACAGCGGCCCATATCCAAGCCTAACCCTAAGTCTATCCCAATAAATATAGGGTTGGGGTCGTCCTCTTAGACACAATCTACATGTTACTCTTAACCTAATTCCCCTACTTTATATCTTATTCATAATACTGACTTGACCATTGGAGGTGGATCCCGAGGCTACGGCCTCAGGTCCACTTCTAACCGATTTACCTTTGTTTGCAGCATTACTCAGAACCCGAGAAGACGATAAATGGCCCAGGAGAGTCACCAAGACCGGCCTAGTCAAACTATGCTTCAACAAGTTGGCGCCATCCGTGGGACTCAAAACAACTATGTTGTGTGGTCTAATACTACTGAAAATCAATTCCGGACCACAAGTCAGTAAATCTAAAACCTCTTTATTTTTATCCACTGTTTTTTTCTTTTTACGCAAACGGGAATTGATTGGATACCATGGAATCTGAAAATCTGTTTTTTATAAGTAAATAATAAGCGTCGCCGCTTATGCAAATAAGAAAACCTAACTACCCATGATAATTTTCTAAGGATAAAAAAACTTCTGGTGGTATTCTACAAGTTCATGGAGTCAATTTTGCTTTTGTAAGTAACACTTGTGAGAACCACGTGATATAACCGGATTCCCAAAATTCACACTTTTCTATAGCAGCAGACATTTTACACTTTTGTTGGCACGACAAAAACAACGTATAAGCGTTTGATGATTGTCTTTAAAGTCTAAATTGTCTTACTTTGTTTTTTCAAGATTCACAACATAATCTTTTAAAAGATTATATTATTTTCTTTTACTTAAAATGCTTACATGTTACATATTCGCATATTATCATACGTCTGAGGATATTTGATTTAATATTCGAATACGAATATATATAATCAACTTTTTGTGTTAAAAAAATCAAAACACTTTCCATATATATGAAATAGATATCAACATCGCTAGAATTTGTCAATTGCATGTTAATCGTCTATTAGTGGATATAAAATATTTGCAATTGTATGATATTTTATTTTTTATTCGCGGTCGGGCTTTCCGCGCAAATTCACACGATCAATCGTATTCTTTTATTTAGTTTGGTTGTGGCGATCCGCGCGATCAAACCTATTATTTTATTTATTTTCGTCGCGGTGATCCACCCGCCGGACGTATTATTTTAGTTTGATCGCTGCGATGGCACGATCAAACATAATATTTTATTTTGGTCGTTTCGATCTGCGTCACCAAACATATTATTTTATTTGGTTCGGTCGCGGCGATCCGCCCGTCCGGACGTATTATTTAGTTTGGTCGCTGTGATCTGCGCGACCAAACGTCTCGTATTATTTAGTTTGATCGCTGCGATCCGCGCGGTCAAACATAATATTTTATTTTGGTTGTTGCGATCTGCACGACCAAACATATTATTTTATTTAGTTCGGTCGTGGTGATCCGCCTGCCGGACGTATTATTTAGTTTGATCGATGCGATCCGCGCGGTCAAATGTAATATGTTATTTTGGTCGTGACGATCTGCGCGATCAAACATATTATTTTATTTAGTTCGGTCGCGGTGATCCGCCAATCTAGACGTATTATTTAGTTTGGTCGATGTGATCCTCGCGACCAAATGTCTTATATTATTTAGTTTGGTCGCGGCGATCCCCGCGATCAAACATAATATTTTATTTTGGTCGTTGTGATCTGCGCGACCAAACATTTTTTTATTTAGTTCGGTCGCGGCGATCCGCCCGTCCGGACGTGTTATTTAGTTTGGTTGTTGCGATCCGCGCGATCAAACATAATATTTTATTTTGTTCGTTGCGATCTGCGTGACCAAATATATTCTTTTATTTAGTTCGATTGCGGTGATCCGCCCATCCGGACATATTATTTAGTTTGGTCGCTGCGATCCGCGCGATCAAACATATTATTTTATTTTGGTCGTTGCGATCTGCGTGACCAAACATTTTATTTTATTCAGTTCGGTCGTGGCGATCCGCCTGCCCGGACGTATTATTTAGTTTGGTCGCAGCGATCTGCGCGATCAAGCGTATTATTTAGTTTCGTCGCGGTGATCCACGCATTCAAACGAATTCTTTTATTGGACTGCTTGTTTGAACATTCGTTATACACAACCGTACCTCGGTCGTGGTTATGACTTACGCATTTCTACATTCATTGTACATCATCTTATGCCTATTGTTGTTTAAACTGTATTTCATACATATTCACAATATTAATGTGCGAATTTTAATCCCTATAATACACACACGCCTTGTGTTTTATTTTATAATAAATCTTCACGATATTAATGTGGGATCTGCCACCTTTCTAGTATGCCTAAGTAACGTGGGCCATGTCCCACAGGGGTAAGCATTAAATTATTAAAAAAATTAGAATATTTTGCATATAAGTTTAATACTACTAAGTAAATATAGCACCATTAAACTTTGGGGGCTATAGGGGTATCATAATACCATTGATATGATCTTATTTGATTATAGTTTAACATTTATATCTTGAAGCATGTACAATACTACTTTATTCAGTGTAAATATCATTGCGCGGATCAGGTATCCGTCGCAGGTCATAAACCTGCATGTCGCGTAAGAGGGCTACGACCCCAGCGGTTGTGGATCATGTATCCACACTAAGTACGTAAGAGGCATTGCAAGCCCGGTACTAAGACTAATCACGCGTTCACAAAAGGACGGATCACGTATCCGTCACGGGTCATGAACCTGCTTCTTGCATAAGAGGGTTGCAACCCTAGCGTTCGTGGATCACGTATCTGCATGAGATATTGAGTGCACCTCCGACACTGGTATCTAAGCGTCCACGCGAGCATATAAGACGCACTACAGGCGCAACCTGTAACTACTATGTTTCTACAAGATCACGTATCTTGTGCGGTCAACCGCCACCACAGACTCTCCGGAGCACGCATGTCACGTACGTGTACAAAAGATATCGCATACGATATCAATAATATTACATTACACGCTAAACTCCGTATTCACACTTAGCATGCAAGAGGCCTTGCTAACCTGTTGTGTGCTAAAGTCGGATGTCGTATTCATACTTATCACGAAAGAGGTATCGCAAGCCCTGGGTTAAGTTGATTACCATAAAGCCTTACGGAATCCTATATGGACTATTCACGTACCCCGGCCACGGAAGTACGTCTTTCGTTGGTCATAAGTCGGATATCATACTCGCATCATCGGGCCATGGGGTACGCCCCACGTCGGCCATAAGCCGAACAATATGTTCGCATCGTGCAACGCACCGGGTTCATCTTCATCATGAAGTAAGTGTTAATGCTAGTGTTACCCCGGATATAGAACACGTTTTCTTCCTACGGGGTCCTTACCGTCTAATCACGGGAAACTAAGTGTCCAAGCACGACCACCCGACACATGTTTACGTGTGCAGCCTAAATTAGGGCATAATGATATGGTTTGAAGACCGCATAATGGTTAGAAAATACAAGCATCTATGTGAAGATTCAAGAGTCTTTGCAGTCTAACAACCGCGACCATGACCACGCCTACTAGACTGGGGGGACATGATGGTATAGTATGGATTGGCTCGACCCATTCATACTATTATGGGAATACGAGCTTCATTGGGCATGTGAATGTCGTCTGAGTTGATTGGGCCTATGGGTCCATGGATAGCCATGACGGACAGATAGACCTATGGTGTCATTTCTAGACAGAACATGAGTCTAGCATAACATACCTACGAACTATATCACACTAGACTAGGGGGCTTGTGGACGGATAGTCTGGGCTGGGCCAGGCTCGACAGACAGGGACCCATATCCAAGCCTAACCCTAAATCCATCCCTATAATATAGGGTTGGGGTCCTTGATAGGTGTGAAAACACCCATCTTTTTACCACTTAATTATAATAATAACCAAGCCAAAACGTGTATTTAATGTCGTAAATGTCGGAATTATGCGTGGTGTGTGTTTTTATTGTGTTTTAGGACTAAAAGATGAAAAAGGAGGAAAACACGGGCTTTCACGGGCTTTTATCGAAGAAAAGACAAAAGACGAAGTCAAAAGATCAAGAGTCCAAAAGATTGGAAGTCAATGGTCCTATTTTGAAGATTTATTGAAGAAAAGGACCAAAGATGGAAGATTTACAAGTCGAAGAACCCAAGTCTAATAAATAAAGAAATATTAAGACAAGTTCAAGATTTTATCGATAAATCCCGAGCCAAAGTCGAGACTTTAAATTAATTTAAAGACGAGACGGAAGAAAAGAAAGAAGACAAGTCACCACCTACCAACCTCACCACTCCCCTATAAATAGAGGACCTCACACCCATATTTCGGAGTTAGTTAATTTTAGGAGTAGTTTTTATATAGGTGTAGTTTTATTTCTCTCTCTAGTTTACTTTCTCTCTCTAGATTAATTTGTAGAACCTTAAATCATTATGTTTTAATTGTTGAATCTTATACTTTTAATCAAGCGTTTAATTAATCTCCTTCTTCCTTTCTTGTTTTCTATGGTTTAATCTTAGTTTATGTTTTTGGTTGTGTTTATTTGATAGATTTGATTAAGTGGGTTTTGATTGATTTGGTTATTAGTGTTTTATTGATTTGTTTTGATTTATTATTGATAGTTGATTAGTAGTGGTTAGTTTAGTTTAGTTTTTAGATTGATTATTGTTATTTATAGTTAAATTCGTTCCTTGTTTTTCCCCTATTTTCGTCACCGTTTTATTTTTCCCAGTTTTTTCCCGAACCAGTTCTTCTTTCCCGAACCAGCATTATTTTACCGAACGAGTCTTTTTATTCCGAACCAGTTTTTATTTCCCGAACGAGCTAGATATTCCGAACCAACTAGTTTTTTACCGAATGAACCATTTTTCCGAAGCAGCATTTTTACCGAGTGAAGGAATTTTCCCGAGCGAGCAGATTTTCCCGAGTGAAGGAATTTTCCCGAGCGAAGATTTTATTCCGAACGAGCTAGTTTTACCGAACCAAGCTTTTTCCCGAACGAGCTAGTTTTCCCCGAACGAAGGATTTTTCCCGAGCGAAGGATCTTTCCTGAACGAGCTCGAAAGATTTTTACCGAATGAGTAGATTTTAACGAATGAGCAATTTTACTTAGTTTTCTAATTTTAGTAATTCGCGCATTTACCTTTTTAGTCGATAGTTAATTTTGTCTTTTAGTTTTCATTAATTATTAATGGTTTAGTTTTAATTCTCGTTCTATTATTTTAAATTGTGTCGTTATCATTAGTTAATCGTTGTTGGCTTATTTTTAATCCGTTTCGCTTTTACCTTTTTTAGTAGAAATAGATAATCATCTTTCTTGTTTTTCCACCAAGAACGACTGGGTCACACTTTTAACCGGAAATCAATTCGATAAGATTCGTGAACTTTTTAACTAGAAAAATCTATGTATAAAATGGCGCCACTGCCGGCTCTTTTCGTGAAGATTAACGGTTTTCTGTGAGAGACGCGTTGGATTTTGGGATCCGTTCACTTTTGAACGTTATTTTTCTTGCAAAATTTTCAAAAAAAATTCAAAAATCCATAAAAATTAAAAATTTTCAAAAATCCAAAAACATTAAAAAATCATAAAAAGCATTTCTTTTTCAAAGTTTTGCGCCAAAAATATTTTCTTTTTACGTTAGTTTTATTCCTTCTATTTCTTTGCTCTAATTTCTTTTGTAGGTGTATGCGTACTCGCTCACGCAAGAAGAAATCCATTCAAGCTACAATCATTCAACCTCCGGTTGTCGAGCCTCCTGTTGTTAACACAATGGATAACCGTCCAATGATCGAGCTCTTGCAATCACAGTTGAAGGCAATGAAGATGCGATTGTGGTTCCGGATCTTGATGCCAATAACTTCGAGCTCAAGTCCGGGTTTATTCAAATGGTTTCCGCAACACCTTTTCTAGGCCGCACTCATGACGATCCTCATGATCAAATCAAGAGGTTCGTACACTTATCTAATACTGTTAAATAAAATGGGGTCTCACAAGAGGCAATTCGTTTGCTCCTCTTTCCTTTCTCCCTCGAGGAACAAGCCCGGACTTGGCTTGATAAGGAACCACCCCAAACTATTACAACATGGACAGACCTTGAGACCAAGTTTATCAATTACTTTTTCCCACCCTCACGTACTACCGCTTTGCGGAATGACATTATCAACTTCGAACAAAATTACGGTGAGACATTTAGTGAATCTTGGGATCGTTTTAAGGAACTTTTAAGAAAATGTCCACAACACGGTTTTACAAAGGTACATCAAATTAATACTTTTTATAATGGATTAAGTTTGAATGACCAAGATTCACTAAATAGTGCCTCGAGGGGTATTGGTTAAAAAGTATGAATGAAGCTTGGGCTATCATTGAGAACAAAGCCAAAGTCCAAACCAAGAGTGTTAGGGCTAATATGGCTAGTGCCAGTGAGAGTGAAGTCACTACTCAAATCAAGGAGCTTACTTCTATAGTAAAACATCTTGTTCTACGAGATAACCCTCCCACTCAACATGCCCATGCTCTTAATATAACTTGTGAACTTGTGGTGGGCCACACTCTTATGCTAACTGTGATAAGGCTTATGATAAATCTCACGCGGAAGTGTATGCTTACAACAACACGGAGAGGGTTCATTTCAAGCTGAATGTCGATGTTAATCATTTGTCCTATAATTCTACGAATTATTTGGCTCCACCCGCCTTTCAATAAAGACCACACCCACCCACCCAAAACAATCAAGGGCCACCGAGAGCTAATTTTCAAGGTAATGCCAATGTGAGGGGCTCCAATGAAAACCAGGTTGGTCTTGCAAAAATTGAGTGAACATGAGAAAATAATGCAAGCAATGCAAGAATCAACTAGACAAATACAAGAGTCCACGGATAGGAAATTCGTTCAACTACTACAACCCCTTCGTCCCCAAGTTGCTCTTCCTTCCACCACCAAAACAAACTCGAGAGCTAATGTGAGTGCTATTACTACACGCAGTGGAGCTACTTTCGTAGGACCTTCTACCCCTCCCCCGGTTACTCCATCTACACCTCCTCCACCACCATTTATCTCTCCTACTCCCACGCCTAGTACTAGTTCCCCATTACCGCCTCCACCTATTATGGAAGAAGTACCTAAGAAAAACCCTTCACCATCCCCACCTTCCACCTCTAATCCTTCTACTTCTCAACCTTCACCTTCTATACCTACACCTCCTAAACCTAATATTCCTTATCCCTCACGGTTAGACAAGTGAAAATTGCTTACTAAAGAGGATGCTCAAGTCACTTCTTTTATGAAGATGATCTCTCAAATGAATTTCAACATTAGCATCGTTGAAGCACTTGTCCAAATGCCAAAATTCGTCAAAGCATTCTAGGAATTGCTTAACAAGAAGGAAAAGATGGTTGAGTTTGTCAACACACGCTTAAATGAAAACTGTTCTGCAGTCATTCTTAAAGAACTTCCGGAAAAACTCGGAGATCCCGGTCGTTTTGTGTTGCCTTGCATTTTCAACAAAACCGAAGAATTTACTGCCTTAGCTAATCTCGGGCAAGTATAAATCTGATGCCTTTAAGTGTTTGGAAAAAGTTATCATTACCCGATCTTACACCAACAAAGATGACTCTTGAGCTAGCAAATCGTACTTTCGCTTACCCCGTCGGTATTGCTGAAGATGTATTTATTAAAGTTGGTACCTTCACTTTTTCGGTTGATTTTGTTGTTGTTGATTATGAAATGGACCCTCGTATTCCGTTAATACTTGGTCGGCCATTCTTGAGAACCGGAAAAGCATTAGTCGATGTTGCCGAAGGTGAGCTAATCTTAAGAGTCGGGAATGATGCTCAAGTTTTTAAGATGGGGAAGATTACTAGTAAGACAAATGGAAAAGAATCCGCGAAAATGATTAATGTACTTCAAAAAGAGCTTACTTCTACTTTGGAAAGTTTTAAGCTTCATGACTTTGTTGTATATGATAATCCTCTTTTCGAGTCTTCCCATTATAATCCACTTTTCCAAGACGATGTGGATAATGTTGATGATTCTTTCTCTACATTGGATCCCCCACCAATCTATGATTCTCCACCGATCTATGATGATTCTAGTTCCGATGGGGATGATTCTGATGATTTTACTTCTAAGTATCCAGACATGCCCACTTATGATGATTTTGATGAGGTTGATACTCTCTCGAGTGATTCTTCTCATGATGACCTTGCACCTACTTTTGATGAAGATCCTCCACCAACAATGCTTGATCCTACTTTGGATGACTACTCATTTAAGGAATACTTTGCTTCTTTTCTCAACACTTACTTCCCAAATGAGAGTGATTCTCCTCCTTTGGACTTTGATGATTATGGTCTTTATCCTCCTTTGGATATGAAGAAACCTGTTTCAAAGGAGAAGTAGCCGGTCGACACCGATATCCGTAGTTCTTATGTATTGACACCTCTCTATCCCCCTTCTGAGGATGAGACTGTGCGATTTATGAGCGGATCCTCTTCAAAGACTATTGAGCCTGAGTGTTATATTCCCCTAAAGGAAAAGGTGTTCGATCCCGGTATTGCACTTTTTAAGCCATCTTAGTATCCATTTGATGAAATAAAAGGAAAGATTTTTGGACACAATGGAGATATGCTTGCACCTCAGCACACTTGCTACTACCGTGCTCTATCTTCGCTTAAGGGAACCTTGCCTACTCTTCTTTGGCTTGCCTTGTTCACCTTAAGCTTGTGCTATTTTTTGGATGAAAACCATGTCTTTGATCCTAGTGGATGTGTTTTAAGCTTCTTATAATGCTAATCAAGGTCGAGTCAGGCTCACGACTCGGTGAACATAAACAAGCGCTTCTCGGGAGGCAACCCGCAGTATCTATCATTTTTCCTTGTTTTTACAATAAGTGTAGGGGGAGACCCTAGTATGTTTTTGTTGTTTTCTTTCTTATCATGTGCAGGGATTCGAGCTTTCAAAGAGCCATTCTTGATGACTATTGACGACCCTTGATTCCGTGTACCCGTCTTCCCAGTTCTATCCTAAACTCTTTTGATTCATTATTTTATCATTTATGATTGAAATAGGAATCACTTTAGTTGTCTCTTCCTTAGCAAGATTTAAACAAATTGCACAATGTCCTAAGTGTAGGGGAGGTTACTTCCACATGCTTAAACATTAAGGACAATGTTTATATTAAGTGTAGGGGGACTTCTATCGAAGTTAAGTGGGCTTTTCCTTGTATTTGTCCTCATTTTAACCGGAAAATTGATTTTTCGACATTTTTCAAAATTTTTGATCTATTTTGGCCTTGTAGTTTTTCCTTTATTATAGTATTTTATTTTGTTGCTAGAATAAATTTTAATAAAGTGGTTTTAATTTTTAAACGTTGTGAATCTTTTGACTCAACCCGAGTTTACTTATCCAAGTTTACTCTAGCTAGTGTCCTTAACGTATTTAAGTCAAGTTTTGCTATGCTTTTATATAGGGAACTTTAAAACGCGAAAGTCTTAACTCTCACGGGTTAAGAACAAGAACTTTTCGCAAGTTCCTATAATTGATCCTAGAATGTCGTTTATCATGGGAACTTTAAAATGCGAATTCTAAACATGAAAGAGTCTATGAAGTTGCAAGATCCTATAAATGACTTGAAACCCCAAAACTTTGATTTAACTGGCTAAGCATCTACGAGTCTCATTCCTTGAGATTTTAAATTGTGGAGAACGAGAGATGATAGAGTCAATTATAAGTTTGGTATTCTTTCATGAATTTATGTGAGTTAATTATGAGCTTTTTCTCCCATCGCTTGTTAATAAATATAATTGCAATACATAAGGTCGTACGATTTAAATAGTTACTTAGATTCTAGCCGAAGATCGTTTAAAAGTTGCTCGGTATTGATTAGAGTTCATAGCCAAGGCATAACTTATTGAAGCGGGATGCAAAGATTGGCGAATCCGAAAAGGCCCTAACAAGGCATGAGGGCTACATTTTGTTGTTGAATATCCCAAGTGATGTGATGAATCATTTATCAAAAATCAATATGAAGGATCGAGACACACGACGAAAAGTAGATACTCCCCTAAAGATCATGGAGAAGTCTATCCAAAAAGGCCCTAACAAGGTATGAGGATAAATAGATCCAAGTCCTAAAAGGAGGCGGATCGTTGTATATCAAAATCCCAAGTAAAGATTGGAGAAAAATGAAGAAGTCGTGGTCCAAGTTTGAAGAATCTCTCAAAAAGTTCAAGTGAAGAAACTCCTATTATGAAGAGAAGACCATTATTTCATGAACGTCTCTCAAGATTTGAAGTATGAAGTCACTGCCAAATATCGGTCTGAGAAAGGTCTCAAATCGTGAAGCGAGTTATGCCAAGATATGAACTTTATGAGGTCCCGAGAAGCAGTTTTAAAAAATTTTGTCCTTTAGCTAACTATTGATTAAATCGTCCTACTTTATTTTCTGCCTAAATAACTATCAAAATAAGTCAATAATGCATCCTCGTGATCATTCAAGACAACAATAAAATATAAGAGATACACCTAGGAATAAGGGAGTCTAAGTAAATAATTGGGCCACATGAATTTGTGATAGTTTGCTAACTTATAATAACAATGATCTCGTTTTTAAGCTTGGTATGGGGAACATGAAACTTGAGGATGATAAACTTTCATGACATTCCAAAACCCTAAGGTAAGTTTTTGATCTTTTTACTTGTTTTCTTCCTTTAAACATTTTGTCTCTTTAATAAAGGCCAATGTGGATTGATTATGATGGAAAATGTAAATCTTGCTTTGTAATAAATGCATTGCATGAGGGCATTGCAATGATCAAGTGTAGGGGATTTGATAGGTGTGAAAACACCCATCCTTTGACCACTTAATTGTAATAATAACCAAGACAAAACGTGTATTTTATGTCGTAAATGTCAGAATTATGCGTGGTTTGTGTTTTTATTGTGTTTTAGGACTAAAAGATGAAAAAGGAGGAAAACACGGGCTTTCACGGGCTTTTATCGAAGAAAAGACAAAAGACGATGTCAAAAGATCAAGAGTGCAAAAGATTGGAAGTCAATGGGCCTATTTTGAAGATTTATTGAAGAAAAGGACCAAAGATGGAAGATTTACAAGTCGAAGAACCCAAGTCTAATAAATGAAGAAATATTAAGACAAGTTCAAGATTTTATCGACAAATCCCGAGCCAAAGTCGATACTTTTAAAGACGAGACGGAAGAAAAGAAAGAAGAAAAGTCACCACCTACCAACCTCACCACTCCCCTATAAATAGAGGACCTCACACCCATATTTGGGAGTTAGTTAATTTTAGGAGTAATTTTTATATAGGTGTACTTTTATTTCTATCTCTAGTTTACTTTCTCTCTCTAGATTAATTTGTAGAACCTTAAATCTTTATGTTTTAATTGTTGAATCTTATACTTTTAATCAAGCTTTTAATTAATCTCCTTCTTCGTTTCTTGTTTTTTATGGTTTAATCTTAGTTTATGTTTTTGGTTGTGTTTATGAGTTTTGATAGATTTGATTAAGTGGGTTTTGATTGATTTGGTTATTAGTGTTAGTTTTATTGATTTGTTTTGATTTATTATTGATAGTTGATTAGTAGTGGTTAGTTTAGTTTAGTTTTTAGATTGATTATGGTTATTTTTAGTTAAAATTGTGCCTTGTTTTTCCCCTATTTTCGTCACTGTTTTATTTTTCCCAGTTTTTTCCGGAACCAGCATTATTTTACCGAACGAGTCTTTTTAATCCGAACCAGTTTTTATTTCCTGAACGAGCTATATATTCCGAACCAACTAGTTTTTTACCGAATGAACCATTTATTCCGAACCAGCATTTTTGTACAGAGTGAAGGAATTTTCCCAAGCGAGCAGATTTTCCCGTGTGAAGGAATTTTACCGAACGAAGCTTTTATTCCGAACGAGCTAGTTTTATCGAACCAAGATTTTTCCCGAACGAGCTAGTTTTTCCCGAACGAAGGATTTTTCCCGAGCGAAGGATTTTTCCCGAACGAGCTAGATAGATTTTTACCGAATGAGTAGATTTTACCGAATGAGCAGTTTTACTTAGTTTTCTAATTTTAGTAATTCGCGCATTTACCTTTTTAGTCGATAGTTAATTTTGTCTTTTAGTTTTCATTAATTATTAATTGTTTAGTTTTAATTCTCGTTCTATTATTTTAAATTGTGTCGTTATCATTAGTTAATCGTTGTTGGCTTATTTTTAATCCGTTTCGCTTTTACCTTTTTTAGTAGAAATAGATAATCATCTTTCTTATTTTTCTACCAAGAACGACTGATTCACACTTTTAACCGGAAATCAATTCGATAAGATTCGTGAACTTTTTAACTAGAAAAATCTATGTATCAGTCCTCCTCTTAGACACAATCTACAGGTTACTCTTAACCAAATTCTCCTACTTTATATCATATTCATAATACTGACTTAACCGTCAGAGGTAGATCCCAGGCCTACGGCCTCGGGTACACTTCTAAATGGTTTACCTTTGTTTGCAGCATTACTCAGGACCCGGGAAGACGACGAACGGCCCAAGAGAGTCGTCAAGACCGGACTAGTCAAACTATGCTTCAACAGGCGCCTAGGCACCACCTAGACGAATTCCGCCTCGAAGGTGCTCGACCGCCTGGCTAGCGCCTAGCGATTTCTGCAACCTTGGTTCTTCATATTTACACTAGTTCATACATGATGTATATAGGTATGTAATTTATGGAATGAGTATAAGTATTTACTTGTTTTCATAGGATTATAGAATGACCAAGAGACCTAGTGAAACCGTAACCCTTCTCCTTGAAACCCACGTGAACACCTAGCCGAGAGTTTATACCTGCGACTACCTTACTTCCTTTCTTGCTTTCTTGTTAACTAAGGTACTAGATTGTGAAGTAAATGCTAGTATATTTATGATGATGATAATGACTGGGAAGTAAATGACATTTTGAGGGATGGAGTAAATGGACCGAGAGTTTTGGCTTTGAGGATGGATTTGTGATTTGGTTAAGTAGCAATAGAAGTGTAGTGGTTTGTGTTTTTATAGTTTTGGAAGTTTGTGGTTTCTACTAGACAACAAGTACCAACATTAATTAGTTAGGAATGTACATGCTGCTTGATTTAAGGAATGAGGCATGGTGTTGAGGTTTTAGCCGAGAATTATGAGAGCTAGGAATGGCTTTGGGAGACATTCTCGTACAAGCATTTATGAGTTAAGGTTGTACAAAGGTTTTAGCATGTGGAAAATTACATAAGCACACAAAACCACCTAGTACCAATCGAATTCTAAGGGATTCGGTTAGGATGTAACTAGATATTCTAGATTGTTGAGGATCTTAGTTAGATTTGTATGGTACTTAGGATATCTAGTTAGATTTGCAATGTACTTATGATATCTAGTTAGATTTGTAAGGATTTGGTTTAGATTCTATAGGGTTGTACAAGATTTGTATAAATCTAAGCTAGATTGAATGTAGATTGTATGTATCTTAGTAGTACATGTTAAGGATTTGCTAATGAGTGTATAAGTGTATACATAGAGTGAGACGTGAGGTTTAGGTTGCCAAAAAAGGAAAGAACATGTTTATATGTATCATATGACTAATGTGTATCTAATATACAATAAGTTTTATGTTAAATGTGACGATATTCATTATAGTGTAGTTTAGGTAAATATATGTATATAGAAGTAAGTTTAGATACTTTGTTAATTATATATCACATAATTATGATTTTGATACATAGTAAGTCTTGAAATGATTATTTTCAAAAGTCCTTGTGTTTCATGTGGCTTAAACGTTTCCAAAGTGATCAAATATGATTAAGTACGTTCATAAATATCAAAAATATTTATGAAAAGGATCACGTGCTCAAAGACAATAATGTCACATATATTCATGCATCACGTAAATAATAATTCAAGAAATTCATGCAAAGGTGATATCAAATGTATTCATAAGGTGATGTGTACATAAGGTAACATCATTATGAGAAAATTTTCAGAAATATTACAGACGGGGTATGGTTCGATGATCTCCCAACAGAAACAATCGACAACTATGACGACTTGAAAGCAGCATTTTTGGCCAATTATCTCCAATAGAAAAAGTGCATTAAGGATCATGTGTAACTCCACCATATCAAGAAAAGGGATGGCGAATCCACTGATTTTTCATGATACGCTTTAAGATCGAAAGCCAGCACGTTAAAGCAGCCCCTAAATGCGTGAAGATCTCCGGATTCATGCACGAGATTACATATCCCGGGATTGATCAAGCGTCTCCATGACAACATACCTAAAATAGTGGATGAAATGTTGAGAGAAAATGTGACCTTCCTTAGAGGAGAGTTGTAGTAGCTAATCAATCCAAGAAAAAAAGATCATCCGCATGGAAGCAAGAGGGAAACCGGAGACCAAACTTTAAAAGAAGGCCAGACTTCCGAAACAATCAAAGGTCATAAAGAAGGAACGACAGGCTCACACTTCTCAAAACCCCCAAAATAAATTTTAGCTTTAGAAAGAGAAGAATTTAGAACCCCACCTCCTATGACCACCCCGGTTGATAAGAAGGACTGTAATAGGTTTTGTGACTTTCACGGAGATGTTGGACACAACACGGACGAGTGCCAACATCTGAAAAGACAAATTGATGAAATGATCAGAAACGGGAAATTATCACAGTGGATAAAGGAAGTAAACAATAATGGTGTTAGAGACCAACCAAAAATAGTAAAGAACGTCGAAACACCGACAAAAGATAAATCCCCGACAATCCTAATGGTGCACTCCTGGCAAAGGATTGTGAGAAGTGTGACGACCGTGGCTTTAGGAGGGTTAGTTATAACCTGCTAGACATAGTTATGTATGTTTAATTTTTAAGTAAGTGTAAGACCTCACATGTAAGCTACAGACGACTCTCGACCGCCAGTAGAGGAATCCTCTCTTATATTATGTACTTAACTTTATTCATTTTTAAATTCAACAAAATGTGGAGCCTAGCTACCTCTACATCCTTTTTAACAATTATTATCTACTAATTACTTGTTGAAAACACATATGGAAGGACACTCGCGCATAACATTATCTCCGGATAAAAACAAATTGAGAACTCCTAGCGAAAAACTCAAACAAGTATGTAAGGGGAATTGCAAGTCCAATACTAGGAACTTTTCCCATACACATGCAACAAGACTATCATCAGAAAACGTAAAATGATGGTAGTAAAAGATAGCATAAAAGCCACAACCATCAAGAAGTGTGTGCAACAGAAAAGGCAACAAAGTCTTTCACATAAAGCCATACTCATCAAGAAGTGTGTAAAGGAAAGGCAACAAAGTCTTTTACATAAAATCGCATCAAGACCATACACGATCACGGACTAAAAAAACAAACTATACAAAAATTATAAATGTGCTAACAAGGACACAACGACAAGGTTACACCTGACCACAAAAATACAAGAGACAAAACCTAAGAACTCCCTAGAGTAGCATCAGGTATCTCTTGGTCAACATTTGTAGCACCTCCGAGAGACTCAACATTAGTGTGAGCAACATCCAAAGCTTGACTAGAAGGAGCGATGGACCCTGTCACGCCAGTATCATAAGCACCACCATTAAAGGTAGGCTCAACGATGTAGTCGAAAATATCCAACGGAGCAGTGTTAGCCACAAACACTTGCACTTCAGAACTACTACCCCTCGGGGGCGCCATCTTCACTAAGCTGAAAAGGCAGAAAATCGGCAAACTATAGAATTATCAAGTATGACCCCATACCTACAACCTTGCAGCTTGGAATGGATATCTGCCAAAACATCAGCAATGGGTATCTCCTTACTAGGACCCTGAGAACCAGTAAAAGAACCATCATGAATATGAACGGTTAACTGGAAGGAAGAAGGAGCCAATGGCCCTGTACCTTGAATACCGTTTTCAGTCTACAGATCCGCCATTAGAGCACCAATATCAGTGTCTTTCTGAGACTCTAATAAATCAAGTTAGGGCAACTCCAAAGAGGCCATTAAATCTTTATAACTTTGCGAGGCCCATCAAGACATGTCCAAGGCCTAATAACTTTGTCCAACATCATATTTTAGCTTTTGAGTATATTTTCCATTAGATATGATAATGGGCTTGTAAGGCCCATTAAGAAACTATGTAGGCCTAATAAGCAATGTGGAAGCACAATAAGCTTTTCCAAAGCCTTTAAGCTTATTTCCTTGATAATTTGACGAAGAATGGCTTGGCTCTTGATTTCTTGTTCACTTTTCAAATCTCGTGTTTGTTTTACCGGTTTTTGGCCTTTTTGTGATCTTTTTTATATCCGTACCTACACACATGAAAACAACAAAACAAGCATATATAAGCAGTATAGATGATTTAATACTCATTTTATGATCATTTTAAAGAGAAAAAGGTAAGTGTTTACACACGTATGACCACCTCATCTCCTAATAACTTATATTAACCCAAACCCATTCAGAATAAAAATTGAAAAAAAAGTTGATCCTTTAATCATTCTTAATATTAAGTTATTAGAATTAGATCTTATTAATATGCATTCTGAATTAGTTAGGGGACAATTCATAAATTGAATTTAATAGTTCAACATTTGTATTTGACTATTGGTCGTATGTTGAATTTGTTATGTATAAGGGGTTTCATGTGGTAGACAATATGTTTCAAGTGTTGGCCATTCAACGTTGAAACAAATTCATGATAACATGTAAAAAAATAGTTTTGGACCATAATCACAAATAGTCGCAGTTCAACAAATGCAGTGATTACTTATTAAAAACTGTTTATGTCTACTTATCTTAACCTTTCAAAACAACTAAACTTTTTAATAAACAAAACTGATCGAGGCCCAAGTGTTGAAGAACGGGCTGACTTGTTTCTGGAGGCCCGAGATCGCGTGACGGAGAGTGGTTTAGTAAAACGGGCATAACTTTTGCATTCTAAGTCCGTTTTCAGCCCGTGACCTGTCAAAACGTGCGTAAAAAGGAGGCGGACGATGTTGTAACCACCTTTTAGCTGGTTGTAGATTTTTTAAGGCCCGAAAAGCCTTTTCACTATCAGTTTTTTACATATTTATGTTTTTTCACTTCTAGTTGGACTTTGTCTTTGGGATGCGGTCCAGCCCGTTGGATTTTTAGGGTTTTTCTTTGTTTACAGTCATTACTCAATGAAACTCCTGTAACTCTAGCAAGACAGTTATCAATTTAATAAAAGTTAAACCACTCGCCGTTGTGTTGCCGTGTTTTACCCTAATTTTCGGGCATTCTTTAGAATCAACGATTATTAGTAGAATTGTTTCTGGCATTATTGTTGAATCAACAGATCCAATTACTTATCTTTGTTACTTTGTTTTTTAGTCTACATCAGTTGGTATCAGAGCCAGGTTCCTGATCAAGATGCCTCCAAGGAGAAATAGGCCTATTAACGATGTGAATGAACAGGAATTTGAGCAGCGTATGATGGACAGAATGGAGGAGTGATTCGATCAAATTATTGATCAATTGACTGACCAGATGAACAATCTGATAAGCAATAGGAGGCCACGTAATCTCCGTCACAAGGACGAAGATGCAGATCTGGAAGAAAATCCGTTTGGTGATGGTCCGTCTGCTAATGAACAATCAGTAGGGCGACGGATGAAAGATCGCAGTAGGAATAATGATGGGCGTTGGGAGACTAGAATGAGGGTTAATATTCCTGAGTTTAATGGGGACACTTTAAAGCCTAATGAGTTTATTGATTGGCTTGTTGGTGTTGAATAAGTATTTGAATTTAAAGAAGTTCCAGAAAAAAAAAGGGTTTCTTTGATCGCTACCAAGTTAGGTGGTCGGGCATCCGCGTGGTGGCAACAATTGAAACTGACGAGGAACAGAGTTGGGAAGTCAAAGATCACGAGTTAGCAGAAGATGTAGAAGATCATGAGGGATAATTTTATTCCTCATAACTACCAACGAGTGATGTACGAGCGGTTACAGAATCTGAAACAGGGGGCCAAGTGTATTGAAGATTATACAACCGAATTTTACCAACTAATTGCGAGGAATGACATTCAAGAGTGTTGGGTCAGTATTTACTGACCCTGAAGTAACTCTAGGATTTGAATATAAAATCCCCCTAAGTGTTTCATGCTCAGCAGTAAGGCCAGTCTGCTGATGGATGACCAGAGGAACAAAGTTCCTACTGAAGACTTTAAAGCTGTAGAAAGTTCACCACTCCACTTCCAGTGAACTTAGAAGACTAAGAGGTCTTCGCTTCAAATACTAGGCGGTATAGTTTCTGAAGAACAAGGACTGAAGAAGGGATTTCAGTTCAGTTTGTCTTGACAATACCAAACTGAATGATGTCGATCTCCTCTAGGATACTAAAGTCTCTTCAGTATTCTGATGGTTTGCATTAGGCGGGAAAAGATTACTTTAAGTCAAAGTAGGTTGCTTGTATAATTAGATATAAGTACAACCTTTATATTTTCTAGAATAGTTTATTAAGTACTTTGTACTGTTTATCCAGCATGGGCATCAACCACCCACTGGATAAACTCATGCATTGGTACATGCAAAATGCAAACCCTAATTTACACTGCCTATATAAAGGAGTGTACATTGTGAGAGAAAGGTAACCAATACAAGAGCTTAAACTCTAGAAAACCTTTCTCTCTCGATAACAACTAAACCATATAGCCAAAGATGCATATGAACGTTTAGATTGGATCTTAGAGTTTAACTTTGGTTAAACGTTTAAGTAGAGGAGATCAAACCTCATTGTCATTCAACCACTTTGTTATTCCGCAAAAAAAGTGGGTTATAGATTCTTTATTTGATTAAAAGTCTATACATTGAAAAGTATATTGGTATTGCTGTTTTAATCTTTCATAGTTCTTATCTTATGTTAAAACAACACACTTGAGTCGAAGTAATAGTTATTACTTAAGATAATAAGTAATATCGAATTACTAGGGACCAACAAGTGGTATCAGAGCAGTTTTATTAGTTAAACTCTTATTTTATTAAAATGCTCATTTAAAAGTTTTCAAATCAAGATCCAAAAATGGCTCAAGTTATACCACAAACCCTAGAATATAGGGGTGGCCAACTCAATGCTGCTCCTGTACTAGAGGTAGACAATTTTACAAATTGGAAGAAGAGGTTTCTTGTCCATATGGTTGGAATTGAACCTCAATTCCTTGGAATCTGATGTTGTAAAAATACACTTGTTTAGGAAAATAAGGTAATTAGGGCAAGTATTAACAAGTGATTTAGGAAAACCACGAGTTATGACCCGAAGTGGGGATCGTTATCAAGGAGGCTTGGTGTGTGTGTTAAGAAATGAATAACTTTGTGATTATATGATTATGAGAAAAGAAAATAGAAATGGGATAAGAAGAGAATGACGGTTACGATGACGGATTACACTAAGACGAAAAGGTCATACACGTAAAACCGTAAAAAGTACCAAAATAAAAAATTTACCCTAAAAATTCCTAGAAAAATTGCAATAAATCCTAGATATTGTAATTAGAGTTTACAAAAAGTCAAAAATCACTCAAACCTTTTATTTAATTAAATAATGATTTTTTAATGCTAATTAAAGCCCTAAAATCAATTTAATCAACAAAAAGCCCGAAATGAGTTTTATCACTTTGTAAACCTCTAAAAGACCTAACTTAATTTAAAACTATTTTTGGAAATTTTAAAATTAATTAAAACTATTTAAAAACAATTAAAAACTATTAAAACTTAAAATAATTATAAAAATTAATCTAAGGACAATAAAAATATTCTAAAAGTTGTAAAATTCATAACTTAATGTATTCAACCTAAGAAAAATATAAAACTTGAAAAATCTAAATTTTAATTTTTAATAATAAAATAATAATAAAATAATATTAAAAATCCAAAATTTATAAAAAATTCTAAAAACTTGCAAACTAGCTTAATTTAACCTAAATAACACAGAAATGAACTTGAAATTAAAAAAATACCCCTAATGGGCCTCCAAATGGGCCAAAAGTCCAAACATTCCCCTTATTGGGCTCAAATAGGCCCAATAAGCAAAATGTTGTCCAATTAAGCCCAAAAACTCCTATCTGACTCAAAATTTGATTTTAAACACAACTTTTCAAAGGCCCAAAAGCTGAAAATGTGAAATAAGCTGGCTTACAACACCTTATTCTTAATGGGCTTTTTGGCCCATTAAGCTATAAGCTGATGCCATAAGCTCAAATTAGACACACAAGCTTCTTTTGAGTTGCTTAAGACTTCTGTAAAAAGAAATTTGAAAAAAGTCCAAGGAATATGCCTGAAAATGCAATAAGCAATCTACATAAAACGACAAAATAGTCGTTTTTGAGTTCTAGGCTATCCCAAGAGCTGATTCAAGTTTCTAAAGCTTTTAAATGACTTAACTAAGCTTAATCAACAAAAATTTTTCAAATAAGTTCACTCAATAAGCTAGAATAAGCAAATAAGCACTTATGAAAAAGTCAAATGAGTTGGTTTTCTAGCAAAAAGTCAAAGTCAAAGTCTAATAAGCTCCAGTTCAAACAAATGGGTCAAAAAAAGGAAGATTGATCACAAAAAATAAGTTGTTGCAGGTCTGGATAAGCCAATATGGCTTATTAATAAGCTGAAAGCAAATTAACACTAGCAGGGGCTAGTTTTAGGGTCTGAGCAGTGGAAACTTTTTCCACTGCTTGACTTCTTGACTTTTTTTGTCTTTAGTGACTTTTTTTGGAGATTCAAGTTACACAAAGGCACCCAAATGATCAGTGGATCAAGAGGAGTGAATAACAATCAAGAAATCACAATCACTAACAGCCAATTTGTACAGTTTAATCAAAACATCACCAGATCTAGCACAGACATGAACAAATAAGCTGTTGAGGTTCAATAAGCACTTATAGCACAATTCAGCCAGCCAAACTTAACCAAATGCATACACAAGCAATAATAAACTTAAATAAGCAAGTCTAAACAGGTTTCATGCACTAATTCAAAGTATAGAGAAAGATTCAAGCACAACAAGTTACGGATGAACACTAACACAAGCAGATTTTACTTTTGCTGATGCAATTGACCAATAAGCCAAATTCAATCACTCAGATCTGTCACATATGTTATGTTAATGATTTTTTAACAACTTTTAACCCTAAGCATGCATAAATTCTAGATTTTTCCAAAATCTTAGGTCAAAAACAGTTAAACTCAATGAGATATAGCACAATGTTTGATTTGAGGTTTCAAACCCAAAAACTTGCAGCAATATGCACTCAACCAAGTATTTAACAGATACCAAGCAATAACACAAACTTCTAACAACACAATATCCACTTATGATCCTAAACAGGTAATCCCAAACACCCTTTTAACTTTTCAAAATCAAATTTTCAAATCAAAAGTGTTATCCAAGACCACCCAAGCCCAAATTAGCACAATAACAAGTATAATATGCAGATTTAAGCAAGATTAGACCATAAAATCAGCAAGAACACAAGTTGCACACAAATTCACCAAAAATCAAGATTTTAACAGATTTTGGGTAGAAAGGTGTGTACCTCATGGATGTACATCCACACCCACGAATTTTGAGCTTATGTACTAGCAAGAACAAGTACAAGCTTCCACAAACAACCCTGCTAAGAATCAACAAGGTTAAGAGCACAATATAAAAATCAGAAAAGTGAAAAATTCTTGATTAATGCAACCTTAGTTCCCCACACTTGATTATCCCCAAGTTATAGGCTTCACCACACCTTGATAACTCAATATCAGGATGCTATGATCAGCTTTATAGCCCAAGAATTCTAAGGTTTGAACTAGACTTAGCAAAATATGAAGAAAAGGTGGAAAATGTGCAAACTTTTGCACACTCCTATTGAAAACAGGTTTAAGATTCAAGAACTAGTAAGCATTAACAACAATAAATAGATATTAAGAGTGGCACTTGAGCTTTCTTCACAAAATTCAAACACATTTCATTAAGATAAATATGTGATTTACAGATTTGTGAACCAAGGAAAATTTAAGAGCAAAGCACAAATGATGCACCCTAAGGCCTTTATATAGGTATACAAGTTATCTAGGAAAGCTGAAAACGAAACCCTAATGCTTGGTGAAGTCCCCATTATGCCCTTGTGAAGTTTGAATATATGAAGATCATGTGACTGTTTCTTGGATTGTTGTGGAGCTGGCAAGATAAAAGTGAATCCAATGGCTTGTAATGAGCTTAGAAAGTAAGCTAGAATCTCACACGTTGGATGACTGGCCAAGTTTTGGTAGTTTCTTCTTTGTTGCAGCAGGGGAATCATGTGTGGGACAAAGGAGTGATGTGGCAAGTATTTTTAAGGTTGGGTTGTGTTTATATGATCATCAATCACTAATCTGGAAAGATATAGGGGCTAATTACAAGTAATTAGTAAACCCCTAATTATGTTCTTGAGGGAATAGTGCCATGTTTTAATCCGTTTTTGGTTTGGATTAAGTTTAAAAACTTGTTAATGGCGCCAAGATTAGTTAATAATAAACCTGGTGAGTGGATGGGTGAGGTGGAGCAATGGTGCATTCTGATTGGTTGTGGGGTGTTAGTGGGGCACGTGTCAAGCCCTCAATGGTCTAGGTAACATTTGTTGTCTGCCACATTTAGCCCCTAGCCTTTCTTCTTTCTTCCATTTTGTAAATAATCACACCACAATTCGTTTTCTTTGTTAATGAAGTTTCAAACTTCATACTTTTGCCCCAAAATGTTTTGTAAAGTGAATTCAGGGGTAATTCTTGCCAATTCTTGATTCTTGAAGGACTGGTTTGGTATTTTCTTCAAGGATTATGGTCTTGACTTGTATGATTAACATTTTGGAGGACTGAAAATGACAAGTCTTCATTTTTGAGGGACCATTCTTGCCAAGTCTTCAAAGTCAAGGGTCCTTTTGGTAATTTTGATATTTTCAAAGGACCAAATTTGTAATTCTTGTAACTTGGAGTCCTTCTTGGTATGTTTGACTTTGAGGAGGATAAATATTGACATTTTAGTTTTGTTGAGGGACTAAAATTGCCAGTTCTTCAAAGTGGAGGTCCCTTTTTGCAATATTGACAAACTTTACGGACCAATCTTGTAATTATGAAGATACAAGGGTATAAAGTGTCAATTCTTCAATATAAGAGGACCCTTCTTCATAAATCTTCAAATCTTGAAGGGTTTTCTTGGAAAATTCTTCATTAGGGCTTGGTTCAATGTGCGGCTTCGTTTCCCGTGTTCGTTTTCGCATGATTCTTGTGATCTTTTGTCATTTTCTCAATATTCGTACCTAAAATACACAAGCAACAAACACAAGCATATATTTGGCCAATTTCATGATATTTTATGCATTTAAAGCCCTTTTTGGACGATGAGACTATGTATAAAAGCAGTCTCATCACTCCCCCATACTAAACCATTGTCGTGCCCTCACGCAATGCTAGAATAAAGTATCGTAGCATCTCCAAAATTCATTTTTATTCACTTTTATTGAATGATAAACTAGCTACACTACTACTACTACTACTTGCGTTTTAGACATAATGTATGATTTTCATCGCAAAATGGGACGTTTAGGTTCATAGAATAAGAACACGTGAATGCTTCGTTAGAAATAATTTCATCGTCCTCGATTTTCACCCCAATTCCATGCCAAGCGTGCAACGGGATCATTGTCATTATAAGTTAGTAATGCTAACACTACTCATATGCCCTAATCACGTACTTATCCTCCCGATTTCCTAAGTTGTATCTCTTATATTTTATTATGTCTTGAATGTTTCACGAGGATAAATTGTTTGACTTATGAGATAACAGGGATTTAGGTCTAAAAATAGAGTCCTAACGGTGTAGCCAAGACCATCAAATCAATAACCCCTCCTAATAGACAACGATGTCAAAAAATTAAGTCAACAAGAAGGATCGATAAACACGGTTTTATAACGGTTTTGAACATGAGACTTATTACCAAGACTTTTATACGCCCCCTAACGGAAGGGCCTTATTATCTTTGGTTTACCTCCATCTTTTATTCAACTTCACCATGAAGCTTTTATTATGAATTCGGTCTTGCCTTGCCTTTTATTATCCACCTCATCGGTACTTTTATTAGCCAAAGACGTATATCCTCACGCTAAGGCGAATTTTGGATCTTTAAAGCTTCAAAGATTAAGGCTTGATTCACTTTCAATTTTGCATAGATTTTTCGGCCTTGTAGGGCTTCAAATTGTTTGCTTGATTTAGGTGAGCACTTGAAATCTTATTATTGGGTGAAGCTTTTGATTATTCGGGTGCCAATACTTCAAAACCGTGACGCTGGCGATACCTTAATGTCTTCCCAATTTAATTACACAGAAGCTACTAGAAAAGACTAGAAACCCAACAATCAAGACTAAACCGCTAAGTCAATATTTATTAAGCAAAAAATATTTACAAGCGAAGGGAGAATAAGCAAATAACAAGAACACATGAGTTTTTGAAAGAATACGAGTACTCTACATTTAGCATAGTAACTTATAATTAACCCTATTATTTCTCTTCCTCATTTAAGAGACTTATCCTAATGTGAAGTTAAGGAATCAAAGCTAAGTGCTCAACACACACGGTCGAGTCAAAAATTACTCTTATTCTCGCCATCGGAAAACCTACATTCGTGTCTTCAAACACATATAAAACATGAGAAAAAATTTTAAATTTGGCCATTTTTAGCCTTATTTTGCAACAAAGCGATAAACAAAAAGATGAACTTTGGAAAGCGTGAAGGTTTGGCAAGGCAAGTATCTATTCACCCCCCCCCCCATACTAAAGTTAAACATTGTCCTCAATGTTTCGATTCTAGGGGTGTAAACAACCACATACTAGAGACGTATTCGAATGCCTAATCTAGCATGGAAAGGGTGTAACCGTTAAATTTAAAGTCGTTTATGCAGTGTGCTATAAACCTAAGGTTAGAACATCAAAGGATATATCATGGATATTGAGAAAGTCTTCAAAGCAAACGATCGAGTTCTCCCATAAAACGAACACGAGAGGATCTAATCGTGAAGATAATGATCATCTAAAATCCACAATTCACAAACAACACGGAACAAAGGTTGGAAGGGCACAAATCCCCACACGTTACTACATTAGAAAGCGATAATATGTACATAGGATAAGCATGGGACTCCCCCACGAGGAACCTCGTTTTTTATTACCGAGTCATGAGCTCGACTCGATCCCCTCAATAGTAATTATCATTGGGGAAGGTGATTTGGTCGAGGTAGTTCAAGGATGGAACTTCGCCGCCAAAGTAGTGCTTCAACCTATGTCCATTCACCTTGAAATTGGGGCCATCATTTTGAGGTAGCTCGATGGTCCCATAAGGAAAAACTTGAGTCACGGTGAATGGACCAGACCAACGGGATTTCAACTTACCGGAAAAGATTTTCAAACGAGAATTAAAAAGCAGAACTTGATCCCCAATGTTAAAAACCCGGTTTTAATTTTAGAATCATGCAACTTTTTAGTCTTTTCTTTATAAATCAATGAATTTTCATAAGCAATATCCCTTAATTCATCCAATTCATTTAATTGCATTTTCCGGTGTTTTCTCGCGGTCTCCATATCATCATTACAATGCTTTAGGGCCCAATAAGCCTTGTGTTCCAATTCAATTGGCAAGTTACAATTTTTTCCATACACCAAGCTTATAAGGAGTGCACCCAATGGTCGTCTTATGAGCGGTCCTAAAAGCCCATAAAGCATCGTCCAACTTATCCGACCAAGATTGTCGGTTTTCCCCAATCGATCTCTCCAAGATCCTCTCCAAAGCTTGGTTTGAAACCTCGACTTGCCCACTCGTTTGTGGGTGATAAGCCGTAGAAAGCCGATGTGTAACACCATATTTCCTTAGGACCCTTTCGAATTGGTCGTTACAAAAATGGGTTCCACGATCGCTTATGATCGCAGGAGGGGTTTCAAACCGAGAAAACAAGCATTTCAAAAACTTGACTACCACACGAGCATCATTAGTGGGCAAAGCCTTAGCCTCCACCCACTTAGATAGGTAGTCAACCGCGACAAGGATGTACTTATTACCACGAGATGATGGGAACGGCCCCATAAAGTCGATTCCCCAAACGTCAAAGATCTCACACACTTGGATGATATTTTGTGGCATTTCATCTTTTTGTGAGGCTTTTCCTTGTCGTTGGCATGATTCACATGACTTCACAAGCTCATGTGCATCTCGGTAAATAGTAGGCCAAAAGAAACCGGCATCAAAGACCTTCTTAGCCGTGAGATTAGCACCATGGTGACCACCCGTGGGTCCCTCGTGACAAGCTCTAAGGATATTAGAAGCTCCGGTACCAAAGACACAACGTCGAATATTTGATCTGCACAAGTCCAAAACAAGTAAGGGTCGTTCCAAAAGTAGAACTTGACGTCACGGAAGAATTTTCGTTTTTCTTGAGTCGTCATACCCTTGATGATGAAGTTGCCCGCATGGTAATTTGCAAAGTCCGCAAACCATGGGGTGGAAAAATCAAGCTTAGAATTCACTACACCAAGTGTCTCGAGCGGAAATGTTTCGGTGATTTCATTGGGCTCGTAAACACTTTGGTGAGGATCTTCCAAACGAGAAAGATGATCGGCCGCTAGATTCTCGGCTCCTTTTTTGTCAACAATTTTGTGATCAAATTCTTGTAGGAGGAGAATCCAACGAAGTAATCTCGGCTTTGCATCTTGTTTAGCCATAAGATACTTGATAGCCGAATGATCCGTATACACTATGCATTTCGTCAAGACGAGATAAGGTCGGAATTTCTCAAATGCATACACCACGGCAAGGAACTCCTTCTCCGTTGTAGTGTATTTAAGTTGAGCCTCGGTCATCGTCTTGCTAGCATAGTGAATAGGCAAGAAGTGCTTTTCATGACATTGCCCCAATACGGCCCCAATAGCATAGTCACTAGCATCACACATGAGCTCAAAGGGGAGGTTCCAATTAGGGGCAACAAGAATGGTAGCTTCGGTAAGTTTCCTCTTAAGGATTTTAAAGGCTCGTACACAATCTTCGTCAAAGACAAAACGTGCCTCTTTTTCAAGAAGATGTGTAATAGGTCGAGAGATCTTTAAAAAATCCTTGATGAATCGACGATAAAAGCCCGCGTGGCCTAGGAAACTCCTAACTCCCTTAACGGTTTTGGGATGAGGTAATTTGGCGATGATGTCTACCTTAGCTTGATCTACCTCAATCCCCGCTTTCAAGACCTTGTTCCCTAAGACGATTCCACTTTTAACCATAAAATGACACTTTTCCCAATTGAGCACAAGGTTGGTTTCCTCACAACGCTTCAACATTCTCTCAAGATTCGACAAACACGAAGTGAACGAAATACCAAACACGGAAAAGTCATCCATGAAGACTTCCATCGTCTTCTCGATCATATCATGAAAAATAGCCATCATGAACCTTTGAAAGGTTTCCGGTGCATTGCAAAGTCCGAATGGCATTCTAGGATAGGCAAACGTTCCATATGGACACGTAAACGTAGTTTTTTCTTGATCACGAGGATTGATGGGAATTTGGAAGTAACCGGAAAAACCATCTAAAAAGCAATAGAAATCGTTTCCCGCAAGACGCTCCAACATTTGGTCCATGAAGGGCAAGGGAAAATGGTCTTTACGAGTGGCTTCATTCAACTTACGATAGTCAATGCACACTCTCCATCCGGTCACGAGTCTAGTGAGAATTAACTCGTTGGCATCGTTTGGCACAACGGTCATTCCTCCCTTCTTAGGGACACAATGAATAGGACTCACCCAAGGGCTATCGGAAATAGGGTAAATCATTCCCGCGTCAAGGAGTTTAAGGACTTCCGTTTTAATGACGTCGTGAATTTTGGGGTTCACCCTCCTTTGACATTGGATTGCGGGCTTGTAATCCTCCTCCATTAAGATTTTGTGGGTACAAAATTTGGGATCGATTCCCTTAATGTCGGATAACTTCCACGCAATTGCCCCTTTGTGATCCTTTAGAACATCGACAAGCACGGTTTTTTCATCATCCGAAAGTTCTTTCGCACTAATAACCGGCAACTTGTCGCCCTCCTCCAAAAAGACATATTCGAGATGGGGAGGTAAATCTTTCAACTCGAGGATAGGTGGTTCCTCAATTGAAGATTTGGGCTCGATACTCATAACCTCCTCGGGTGGAGGAAATGGGAAATCGTTAAGAAAATCCTTGATAATCGAGAAGTCCTCATCATTGTCGAGGTCTTCGTTACAAGTACGTGGAACATCGAATTCTTCTAACGTAAAACCACCACCTTCAAATGGAGTGAAGGTTGGTGTCGAGTTATCAAGAATGGGATCTTGCATAGTGGGATTCCACTATTTTCATCATCAACAAAACCTAGAACTTCTTGTGAAAAATCCTCGCAAACCACGTCAATCATATCAACGAGGTTTATGGTAGCAACGGAATAAACATGAGAAATTTGAGAGTTTTGAGTTGCGTTTATAACAAGTTCCTCGTCGCTGAAACGTAAGGTGATCTTTCTATCATGAACATCGATCAAAGCCATAGACGTATCTAGAAACGAACGACCTAAAATGAGAGGACCTTGAGGATCTGTGGGAATATCGACAACGATAAAGTCTACCGGATAATAGAACTTTCCAACTTTCACAAAAACGTTTTCCGCCAATCCACATGCGGGAATCGTGGAATGGTCGGCCAACTCGATAGACATTAGTGAAGGAGTAAGATTAGGAAGATTGAGCGACTTGAAGATTGCAAGTGGCATCAAGTTAATGCTAGCACCAAGATCGGCCAAGGCATAGCATTCTTCCATATCTTGGATTGCACAAGGGATCAAGAATTTACTGGGATCACCGACTTTTTGAGGTATGCGATTAAGATAAACCGATGAACAACTAGACAATTGATGCAATTTCTCCTTGTTGTTCAACATACTCTTAAAGTTAGCGGCAAATCGAGGCATCATGACCAAAGCATCGGCGAAACTCACATTAAAGTGAAAATCACGAAACATTTTCATAAAAAGCCCAAATTGATAATTGTCACGCTCTTGACGTTTCTCCTTTCTAAGTCTCGATGGATAGGGAAAAGGTGGTGTGGGTTGAGGCATAGGCATAGCCTTTGGAATCTCGGTTTCCAATGTTGGTAATGGGTCAAACGTAGGTGTGGCATGAGCGGTACTTCGTGGGATTTGGACAGGCTCCATTTGGACCACAACCTCGGGTTCTTCCTCAATTGCATCCTCCGTAGGAGCAATTCGTTGAGGAGTCGGTTCCTTAAGTGTCTTGCCACTACGTGTGGTAATCACTTTCATCTCACCCTTGGGGTTTGATATGGTGTTACTAGGAAGACTACTCGAAGACGGTTTGCACATAATTGCCTCAAACATAGAAGAAATTTTGTCCTCAAACATGGATTGCCTCTTCTCGGCCTTAATCATTTCTTGCTTAATTTCATGTTGCCCTTGTTCCATTTTTTGTTGGTTTTGTTGTAACCTAGTTACATTTCCTTCCATCTTGTTTGTATGGATTTTAAGCTCATTTGCTAACTCATTTTTCAACTCTTTCTTCAAGTCGTTCTTAAAATCGGATCTTAGGCTAATGATTTCTCTTTGAATGTTTTCAAACCTAGCATCGTTCCAATTAGCGTATTCAACAAATTCATTTGGAAGATCTTTCAATGTTTGCAAACTTTTGTTGTTTTTTGAAAATCATTTTGATTTTTGTTTGAAACTTGATTATTAGCCCCTTGATTACCATAGTTTCCCTTGTTGTAATTGTTTTTGAAACCAACTTGATTGTTGCGATAGTTGTTGTTAGCATTTTGATTTGAACCAAAACCCGGTGGAGTCAATTGATTAGAGCGGGTAACTTGACCGTTTTGGTTGTAAGTTCCCGTGGCCGCGTAGGTACTCGAAGTGTTACCACCGTTGGTAATGCACTCGGAGAAATCATGACCTCCACCACAATACATGCATGAAACCTCAACCGCTTTAGCCGTAGCGGGAGCACTTGGTTCTCCAACTTTGAACTCAATTAGAAGACCTTTAAGCTTATCAAAGATTTTGTTTTCCAAGTTCGCCTCAATTTGGCAAGCATCGATGGTATTAGACAAAGAAGGTGAAGACGAAGGCTTACGAACACTAGACGTGCTACGAGGACTATACACCTTAGATCTATTCTCAATTATCACCAAAGCTTCCTCAACCGTTTTACACAAAAAATTACCACCCGCGGCGGCATTTAGATAATCCCTTTCATGATCATTAAGTCCATTGTAAAACGTGTCAATTTGATGCAAATCGGAAAAACCGTGATGAGGACAAATGTAACATTTCCTTAAACATATTCCAAGCCGTTGAAAAACTCTCATTAAATTATTGTGAAAATTTGATTTCAAATGCGTAGTCTTAGAGGGCGGAAAAAATTAGTTCACGAATTTTGAAACGAGATCCTTCCACGTCAATATAGAATTGGGTGGCTCTTTCTCTAACCAAATTTTTGCGGGCCCCGCTAAAGAATACGGAAAAAGCATCATCTTAATCGAGTCATTAGCAACATCCTTAAATTTGCAAGTGGCGGTAAGACGACTGAATTGGCGGATATGGTTGTGTGGGTTCTCCTTCTCATCACCACGGAATTTGTTGTTTTGGATCATCGACAACAAACCCGTTTTCACTTCAAAATTCTCCGCAAGGATAGCGGGAATCACAATAGCCTCTCCATAACCCTCGGTGGGTGCTTGAAGTAACTCCATCATAGTTCGATTCGCCATGGTTGGTTCTTCTCTTACAATGGGTTCGTCAGTAGGAGACTCCTCACTAGAAAGATTAGGAGTAGGTGTTGACTCCTTTCGGTTTCTTCGTTTACGTGCACGTCTTGCTTGGTTGCGGGTTTGCATAAACGTCACGTACAATGAGGGGATGATCAAAGAAGATTATTTTTGGTGTTTTGTATTTTTCCAATTTTTTTTTTTGTGGTTTTTGATTGTTTTTACTTTTTTTTGGATTTTTGTGATTGTATTAGGTAGACAAAAATCTACAAATCTCCTCCTTAATCAAATCTCTTGATTAAAGAAGCCTCAAGGAATGAAAACGATCACGTGAAGTGAACGCCTTCGATGACTTTAGAACGTTGGTGGAACACCAAAACGTTCAAGAGAGTTTAATCAATGAAACCAAGAAAGTATATATGATACTTAATAATACTTTGGGCGGCAAAACCCTCGATTAGCTCTCAAAATCAAATACTCACAAGCAAGCGGGGAAATGAGGCGGGGCGAAGCACTTAAGAGCCTTTTTCCTTAGGGTATATTTTATAATACCCGCCTTATACCCACCTTATAGTTTGTATTTTTCAAAATCGAGCTTCACGAAAGTATTTATCTATTTTTTCCTTTTCTTTCTTGTTTGAGATTCGAATACAATGATTGGGTAATGACCTCCCAAGTCAAGGTTTTGTTTTCACACTTTTGGAGTACTTGTGAATTTATTGTTCTACGTATACAATATAGTGATAGTATTCACACAAACAACGAAAAACCGATAATACGTATTAGTAGAGTGCTACTAATACAATAGATATTATGGCTATATAAAAACAACAATTTCCAAATAAAAACACAACACGCCTCCCCGGCAGCGGCGCCAAAAATGATGTTGTAAAAATACACTTGTTTGGGAAAACAAGGTAATTAGGGCAAGTATTAACAAGTGATTTAGGAAAACCACGAGTTATGACCCGAAGTGGGGATCGTTCTCAAGGAGGCTTGGTGTGTGTGTTAAGAAATGAATAACTTTGTGATTATATGATTATGAGAAAAGAAAATAGAAATGCGATAAGAAGAGAATGACGGTTACGATGACGGACTACACTAAGACGAAAAGGTCATACACGTAAAACCGTAAAAAGTACCAAAATTAAAAATTTACCCTAAAAATTCCTAGAAAATTGCAATAAATCCTAAATAATGTAATTAGAGTTTACAAAAAATCAAAAATCACTCAAACCTTTTATTTAATTAAATAATGATTTTTTAATGCTAATTAAAGCCCTAAAAATCAATTTAATCAACAAAAATCCCAAAATGAGTTTTATCACTTTGTAAACCTCTAAAATGACCTAACTTAATTTAAAACTATTTTTGGAAATTTTAAAATGAATTAAAACTATTTAAAAACAATTAAAAACTATTAAAATTTAAAATAATTATAAAAATTAATCTAAGGACAATAAAAATATTCTAAAAGTTGTAAAATTCGTAACTTAATGTATTTAACCTAAGAAAAATATAAAAACTTGAAAAATCTAAATTTTAATTTTTAATAATAAAATAATAATAAAATAATATTAAAAATCCAAAATTTATAAAAAAACTCTAAAAATTTGCAGACTAGCTTAATTTAACCTAAATAACACAGAAATGAACTTGAAATTACAAAAATACCCCTAATGGGCCAAAAGTCCAAACAGTCCCCTTATTGGGCTCAAATAGGCCCAATAAGCAAAATGTTGTCCAATTAAGCCGAAAAATCCTATCTGACTCAAAATTTGATTTTAAACACAACTTTTCAAAGGCCCAAAAGCTGAAAATGTGAAATAAGCTGGCTTATATCAAACAGCTTATTCTTAATGGGCTTTTTGGCCCATTAAGCTATAAGCTGATGCCATAAGCTCAAATTAGACACACAAGCTTCTTTTGAGTTGCTTAAGACTTCTGTTAAAAGAAATTTGAAAAAAGTCCAAGGAATAAGCCTGAAAATGCAATAAGCAATCTACAGAAAACGACAAAATAGTCGTTTTTGAGTTCTAGGTTATCCCAAGAACTAATTCAAGTTTCTAAAGCTTTTAAATGACTTAACTAAGCTTAATCAACAAAAAGTTTTCAAATAAGTTCACTCAATAAGCTGGAATAAGCAACTAAGCACTTACGAAAAAGTCAAATGAGTTGGTTTTTCTAGCAAAAAGTCAAAGTCAAAGTCTAATAAGCTCTAGTTCAAACAAATGGGTCAAATAAGGAAGATTGATCACCAAAAATAAGTTGTTGCAGGTCTGGATAAGCCAATATGGCTTATTAATAAGCTGAAAGCAAATTAACACTAGCATGGGCTAGTTTTTATGTCTGAGCAGTGGAAACTTTTTCCACTGCTTGACTTCTTGACTTTTTTGTCTTTAGTGACTTTTTTTGAGATTCAAGTTACACAAAGGAACCCAAATAATCACTGGATCAAGAGGAGTCAATAACAATCAAGAAATCACAATCACTAACAGCCAGTTTGTACAGTTTAATCAAAACATCACAAGATATAGCACAGACATGAACAAATAAGCAGTTGAGGTTCAATAAGCACTTATAGCACAATTCAGCCAGCCAAACTTAACCAAATGCATACACAAGCAATAATAAACTTAAATAAGCAAGTCTAAACAGGTTTCATGCACTGATTCAAAGAATAGAGAAAATTCAAGCACAACAAGTTACTGATGAACACTAACACAAGCAGATTTTACTTTTGCTGATGCAATTGACCAACAAGCCAAATTCAATCACACAGATCTATCACATATGTTATATTAATGATGTTTTAACAACTTTTAACCCTAAGCATGCATAAATTCTAGATTTTACCAAAATCTTAGGTCAAAAACAGTTAAACTCAATGAGATATAGCACAATGTTTGATTTGAGGTTTCAAACCCAAAAACTTGCAGCAATATGCACTCAACCAAGTATTTAACAGATACCAAGCAATAACACAAACTTCTAACAACACAATATCCACTTATGATCCTAAACAGGTAATCCCAAACACCCTTTTAACTTTTCAAAATCAAATTTTCAAATCAAAAGTGTTATCCAAGACCACCCAAGCCCAAATTAGCACAATAACAAGTATAATATGCAGATTTAAGCAAGATTAGACCATAAAATCAGCAAGAACACAAGTAACACACAAATTCACCAAAAATCAAGATTTTAACAGATTTTGGGTAGAAAGGTGTGTACCTCATGGATGTACATCCACACCCACGAATTTTGAGCTTATGTACTAGCAAGAACAAGTACAAGCTTCCAAAAACAACCCTGCTAAGAATCAACAAGGTTAAGAGCACAATATAAAAATCAGAAAAGTGAAAAATTCTTGATTAATGCAACCTTAGTTCCCCACACTTGATTATCCCCAAGTTATAGGCTTCACCACACCTTGATAACTCAATATCAGGATGCTATGATCAGCTTTATAGACCAAGAATTCTAAGGTTTGAACTAGACTTAGCAAAATATCAAGAAAAGGTGGAAAATGTGCAAACTTTTGCACACTCCTTTTGAAAACATGTTTAAGATTCAAGAACTAGTAAGCATTAACAACAATAAACAGATATTAAGAGTGGCACTTGAGCTTTCTTCACAAAATTCAAACACATTTCATTAAGATAAATATGTGATTTACAGATTTGTGAACCAAGGAAAATTCAAGAGCAAAGCACAAATGATGCACCCTAAGGCCTTTATATAGGCATACAAGTTATCTAGGAAAGCTGAAAACGAAACCCTAATGCTTGGTGAAGTCCCCATTATGCCCTTGTGAAGTTTGAATATATGAAGATCATGTGACTGTTTCTTGGATTGTTGTGGAGCTGGTAAGATAAAAGTGAATCCAATGGCTTGTAATGAGCTTAGAAAGTAAGCTAGAATCTCACACGTTGGATGACTGGCCAAGTTTTGGTAGTTTCTTCTTTGTTGCAGCGGGGGAATCATGTGTGGGACACAGGAGTGATGTGGCAAGTATTTTTAAGGTTGGGTTGTGTTTATATGATCATCAATCACTAATCTGGAAAGATTTAGGGGCTAATTACAAGTAATTAGTAAACCCCTAATTATGTTCTTGAGGGAACAGTGCCATGTTTTAATCCGTTTTTGGTTTGGATTAAGTTTAAAAACTTGTTAATGGCGCCAAGATTAGTTAATAATAAACCTGGTGAGTGGATGGGTGTGGTGGAGCAATGGTGCATTCTGATTGGTTGTGGGGTGTTAGTGGGGCACGTGTCAAGCCTTCAATGGTCTAGGTAATATTTGTTGTCTGCCACATTTAGCCCCTAGCCTTTCTTCTTTCTTCCATATTGTAAATAATCACACCACAATCCGTTTTCTTTGTTAATGAAGTTTCAAACTTCATACTTTTGCCCCAAAATGTTTTGTAAAGTGAATTCAGGGATAATTCTTGCCAATTCTTGATTCTTGAAGGACTGGTTTGGTATTTTGATAAAGAGATTTTGTTACCCTTTTTATATTTCTATTATCGTCCTCGATTCGACTCGAATTTGATTTCCGGTTTTACGTTTCAACTTAACTTGTTTTTGGTAAAATCTCTTTTTGGTATTTTTAATCTAACTAAAAATTATATAATTAAATACTATTATAAAAAAATAATTAAAGTGATTAAACAAATCTAATTTACTTTAATAAACTAAATTTTAAACTATTTAAATGAAGTAAAAACTTTTAATCTAATCTATTTTAAAACGAATCTATTTAATTTGAAAAATAATTTGTATTAAATAAAACTTAAACTAATATTTAAAAATAATTAAATTTATAAAATTTAAATAAACTATTTTTTTTCTTTTTATATTTATTGATTAAAGTAAATATTAAACTAAGCTTTAAATTGATTAAAACTAATTTGAATTAAAAACTACCTACCCTATTTTTATGCTATATAAATGAAATGCAGGGGAATAAAACACAAAAAGAGATCCAGCTCAACTGGTTGGGACGTTTGGCCGTTATACGAAGGGTCTGGGGTTCGAATCTCACCCCAAACAAATTTGCTAATATTTTGTTACTACTTTTTTTTTGAAATTTTGATTTTGGACAAAGTAAGCCTCAGACCAATTGGGTCTGAGGTTAGCAGTTAAACAATAAGCAATCAAACAACAAACAATAAGCTGAAAACAAATAAGCAGGACACTAAATAAGCCAGTTACGCAAATTGAACACAAGTAAGCTACGCTGATAAGCAGAAACAAATAAGCTGATAAAAACTAAATAATCTAAATAGCAAAAACTAAATTCCAATAAGCTGAACTGAATAAGCTACGCTGATCCAACATAAACTATGCTGACAAAATAAGCTATTTAAATAAAATCAAATCTAAATAAGCTATCTAAAAACGACAACCAACTAACTCAAATCAGATCCGAATATACTAATAACCAAATAAGCAACCGAAAACCAAATAAGCTGATAACAATAAGCTAATATCAACAAAACCGAACCAGTTAATAGACAGATATGCAGATTCCAATAAGAACTTCTTAATAACCTTATTAAGCTAAATTCAAATCAGCCAAATATTACCACTTAAGCAGATAAAACTAAAAAAATAATCAAAATCGCAAGCAGGTTCAATTCTAAACTTAATATCTACCAAATAACAGTCTAAACTAATCAACAATAACATAAGCAGATAAAAGAAATTTAATCAACCAAACTGAACTAAAATAAACATAAAATTAAAAGAAAATTCAAACCATTTGGAGGAACCTTTGAGAAGAAACGTCGCGCTGAGCGAGCTTAATGAACCGAAACAAACACCAATTTAACCACCAAACTTCAACAAACAAAACTCCTTTGTTTCGAACAATAACTCATACGCAACGACAGTAACCTTCTTTTTATTTTTTTTAAAATATTTCCCAGTAGGGGAAATATTATTATCAATTTCTTTATTTTTTTATTTTTTTTTTATTTTTTTTTATATTAACGAGAACAGTAATAAATTTATAAACAGATAAATAGTACTGGAAATTGAAAATGAGACAAAATTAAAAACGAAATAAACTTTTCATTAATTTGAATCAAACTTACAATTACTGAAAAAGAAATTACAAGATTTAAACTATTAATCTACTGAAAAATAAAATAAAGAAAAAGACTTCCATTACATGCTAGAGGGGGGGGGGGGTTTATAGGGAACCCCCGAACCTTATAGGTCTCCTTGGTGACCACGGTGAGAGATCTTGGCCGCTAATCTCTTCTCTTCCTTCAATATGCTTGATCAAACGGATAAAAACACTCGAGTGCCACGGATTGCCATGCTGTCCATGATGTTGTGCGTCTTGTTTTTGTTGCAAGGTGAGGTGGCATGATTTCATTGGGGGGTTTTGAATATGGATGTGGCATAGCCAATCAAATCCAATGATTTGGCCACGTGAGATGAGATGGAGGACCACCTTGAGTGGATGCTGCGAAAATTGGGGGGATTTAATCCCAATCCGTGTGAATCACACGAATTGGGTAAAACCCCCAAATTTTACTTGTTAATTTTTTTTTACTGGATAAATGAATTAGGGTTTGGATGGCTGCGAAAATTTGGAGAAGAAAGGGGTGGGTGAGAGAATGTTTCTTGTTTGTATCGGAGTGTAAATGAGGTGTGGGGTAAATAAAAGGTTAATTTATTTGTGTTGGGGAGAAGTGAAAGTGGGAAACACGTGTGTACGTAAATAAGGGTGTTACGTGTGGGGAAAAGTAAAAGGGTTGACCGAAAGTTGTGTTGAGGGTTGACTGGTTTAAGAAAGAGTTACAATCTTCATTCATCCGTTCCAAAACTCTCATTCACAAAATGGGCTTTTGCCCAATGTCCTTTTGTTTCTTAATTTTTTCACCCGTCCCATAAAAATGGGCTTGAGGCCCATGCTTTTTCATCCATAAGTTTATTTGAAATGGGCCATGTGGTTTGGGCTAGATAATAGGAAGTTTATTCTTAAAATCCTTAAATGGGCTTTTGAGCCCATTTATCCAATGTGGGGCCCACAAGACTTAAACATCTTCAAAAAGATTTAAACCGACAAAATCGAGCTCGATTTTGGTTTCCTTGTTCATTTTCTTCAAACTCGTGTCGGTTTAGCGGGTTTTCGTGAACTTGGCACACTTTTGTCTTTTGACTTTGTCTTTGTCTCTTTCTTGACTTCTTCTTCGACATTTGACCGTGAAATCCCGTGTTTTCTCTTATTTTGATCATTTGTACCTATTTAACACACAAAACACAAAACCACGCGTAATTCCGACATTTACGACCATAAACACATGATTCGGTCTTGTTTTTCCTTGATTTTAGTGGCAAAAGGATAAGTGTTTACACACTTATTAAATCCCCTACACTTGACCATTGCAATGACCCCATGCAATGCATAGTTATGAAGCATAAGTTACATTTTTCTTATAATCAATCCATCTCGGCCTTTATTACTATAATTACTATTACTATGATGAAAAGATAAAAACTTTAAAGGAAACAAAAATTAAATGATTATTTTATTAACTTGGAAATTATTAGATGAAAGAAACTTGTAAAGAAATCTAAGACTTGAATTAGGGCTTTGGTGTCATGAATATTAATCACCCTCAAGTTTCACGTTCCCCATACCAAGCTCAAAAATGAGATCATTGTTATTACAAGTTAGCACTACTAACACTTACTCATGTAGTTTAGTTAATCACTTAGACCCCCTTATTCCTACGGTGTATCTCTTATATTTTATTTTTTTCTTGAATGATCACGAGGATGCATTTTTGACTTATTTCGATAATTTATTAAGGCCGAAAATAAAGTGGGACGATTTAATCAATAGTTAGCTAAAGGACAAAATCTTTTAAAACTGCTTCTCGAAACCTCAAAAAGTTCATATCTTGGCATAACTCGTTTCACGATTTGAGACCTTTCTCGGACCGATATTTGGCTTGTACTTCAAACTTCAAATCTTGAGAGACGATCTTGAAATTATGGTTTTCTCTTCATTTTGGTATACATCTTCATAAGGAGTGAAAGATGCTTCAAACGTTGACCACGAATTCTTCATTTATCCTCTTCTTTATTTAGGATTTTGATATACAACGATCCGCCTCGTTTTCAGACTTGGATCTATTTATCCTTATACCTTGTTAGGGTCTTTTTGGATAGACTTCTCCATGATCTTTAGGGGAGTAATTGCTTCTCGTCGTGTGTCTTGATCCTTCATATTGATTTGGATTAATGATCTTCACATCATCTTAGGATCTTTAGCAAAAAGTGAATCCTCATGCCTTGTTAGGGCCTTTTTGGACTCGGGTATCCTCATGCCTTGTTAGGGCCTTTTTGGATAAGCCAATCTTCGCGTCCCGCTTCAATAAGTTATGCCTTGGCTATGAACTCTAATTAATACCGAGCAACTTTTAAACGATCTTGTGCTAGAAGCTAAGTAACCTTTTAAATCGTACAACCTTATTTATTGCAAATATATTTATTAACAAGCGATGGGAGAAAAAGCTCATAACTAACTCACATAAGTTAATGAAAGAATACCAGACTTATAATTAACTCTATCATCTCTCGTTCTCCACAATTTAAAATCTCAAGGAATGAGACTCGTAGATGCTTAGCCTAATAAACCAATTAAGGTCCATATGGTTAAGGATACTAGCTAGATTAAACTTAGATAAGTAAACTCGGGTTGAGTCAAAATATTCACGACGGGCCTAATATATCAAAGATATCTAAACTCGTTAAAACCATTTTATTTATTTATTTATTTTTTGACTTTATTCTCTAAAATAGAAATTATTACGATGCGATGATAAAAGGAAAGAAAATAAAAGAAAAAAAACTACAAGGCCAAAATAGATCAAAATTTTGAAAAACGTTGAAAATTTTTTAAATTTTCCGGTAAAATGGGGTCAAATTCATGGAAAAGGCCACTAAAATTCGATAGAAATCCCCCCTACACTTAATATAAACATTGTCCTCAATGTTTAAGCATGTGGGAGAATAAACTCCCCTACACTTAGGACATTGAGTATGTTGTTTAAAATCGAGCTAAGGAAAGGACAACTAAAGTGATTACATTTATTCGTTTTATTTATATACATGATTGAATCACAATAGCAAAAACTTATCGAAGGAACCGGGTACACGGGAAACACGGGAACACGGGTCTCGTCAAAAATACCAAAAATGGATCATTAAGCACATGTCCCTGCACAATCACAACACACAAAACAAACAACCTACTTGGCTCCCCCTACACTTATTGGTGAAAATGGGTGAAAAAGGGTAAAAATCTAACCTAGTTAAACGATGCTTGATTTTTAATCACGAGTCTCTAGCTCGACTCGATTTCCCGAATGTCATCATTCAAATGGGAAAATCATGGAACAACCGAGATTTCCAAGGGAGGAAAATCTCTCCATGATAAAGGTGAAACAAAGTCATACAAGGCATACCCCATGAAAATCCACCCGGGTCAAACACATAATTTCCATCACAAAAGGAAATAAACCCCGAGGTGGTACGCAAGTCATAGAAAAGTGGGGTATCCTTAGGCAAAAGTTTATTACTAGGAAGGATAAGGTGGTATGGCAATGAAAGCACAAAAGTCTCTATTCCCGGATCAAACACCGGTTCCTTAATGGGAAAATAGCAAGAGGTGTCGACATTTAAGCTCAAAATATCATCAAAATCCATAGTGGGAAAGTCATCCTCTTCCAAACTTGATGTGAAAACATAAGTATCATCGGAGTCATAGGAAAACTCTTCCTCATGAGGAAAATAGGTATTTAGAAAGATATCTAAATCCTCCTCAAATGGAATAACCTCTAAAGTAGGTATGATCTCTAAAAGTGGAGGATCCTCCTCAATAGTCATGACCTCTAAAATTGGAGTATAGAAGTCAAAAGGAGTCTCCATGGAAGAATCACTCATAGAGATAAGAGGTGCACTAAAATTATAGGGCGGGTCATCAAAGTTGATGAGATCACTTAAAGAAGTGTCATCATCGTAGGTATCAAAGATCGGTGAATCATAAATGGGTGGGTCGAAAGTGGGTGGGTCAAAAGACGAGTCGTCTAAGCCGAAGATAGTGTGATCACTTGAAAAAGTGTCATCACTATCGGTGTCATAAATGGGAGTATCAAAAATTTGAGGCTCTAAGGGAAGGGATGAATTTATCAAAATATCATTTTGATTAGATTTTTCAATTCCAAAAGGATTAATAAAAATCTTTTCATCATCATAATTAAGAACATCAATCATATTGACCGACTCTTTTCCATTTGATTTTGTTGTGATTTTTCCCATTTTAAAAACTTGTTGTTCATCCCGAACCCTAAGAATTAACTCCCCTTCGGCTACATCGACTAAGGCTCTTCTGGATCGTAAGAATGGCCTACCAAGTATTAACGGAATACGAGGATCCATCTCATAGTCGACGACGACAAAGTCCACGGGAAAAGTGAATGTACCGACTCGAACAAAAACATCTTCGGCAATACCAACGGGGTATGCGAGAGTTCGATTAGCTAACTCTAAAGTCATACGAGTCGGTACAAGGTCGGGTAATGACAATTGTTTCCAAACCGAAAGTGGCATAAGATTGATGCTAGCACCGAGATCCGCTAAAGCCATACAATCATCGATTTGAGGAAACGAGCAAGGTAACACGAATCGTCCGGGATCTCCTAGCTTTTTGGGAAGCTCTTTGAGAAGAACCGCGGAACAATTCTTATTTAAACGGGTGTTAACGAGCTCAACCATTTTTTCTTTCTTATTGAGCAAATCTTTAAACATTTTGACAAATTTTGGCATTTGAGCAAGTGCTTCAATAAGGCTTACGTTAACATTCACATTGGAAATCATTTTCAAAAAATTAGAGACATGAATGTCATATTTGTTGAGCACTTTAGTCTTGCCTAACCTAGATGGATAAGGAATATTGGGCTTAGGTTGAGAAGGAGAAGGACTCGCTTCTTGAACAACCGTAGGAATAGGCTCTTTCGGCAATGGAGGACTAGAACTAGGAGTGGTAGTGGTGGGAATCACCGGAGGGGGAGTAGGATTACTCATTATGACCTCCGGGCCTTGTCTCTCCTTTATGGGCGAAGAGATGGAAGGTCCCACTAAAGTGGCTCCACTTCGAGTATTGATAGCACTCACATTAGCACGAGGGTTAATCTCGGTATTGGATGGTAAGGCACCTTGGGGTCTAAGGGTTTGCAACATAGTCAAAAATCTCTTATCGTTGGACTCTTGCATTTGTCTAGTAGATGCTTGCATAGCTTGCATGATTTTCTCATGTTCGGTCAATTTTTGTAGAACCAAGTCCATTTGAGGATTTTGCATGTTCATTTGATTAAACCCTTGATTAAGAAATCCTTGATTTTGAGATTGAAAACCGTTGTTATTATAAAAACCTTGATTATTATTTTGAAACCCTTGGTTTTGACCATTAAAATTCCCTTGATTAGCATTCCCTTGAAAATTACCCATTTGAGGACCTTGGTTCCTATTTTGGTATTGGGTATTTTGGGCGGGTGGGGGTGGTCTTTGTGGTGCTACAAAACCCGGGGGAGCCAAATAATTAGTACTATTGTAAGACAAATGGTTAACATCAACATTAGGTTTAAATGGAACCCTTTCATTAGCATTAAAAGCACAAACTTGTTGTTGTTGATTATAAACCTTATCACAATTGAAATATGAAATGTGGTCCACCACAAGTCTCACACGTTTCACTATTATCTTTCACGGCATGCACATGAGTGGTGAGGGCGTCGGTTCTTAAAGCGAGTTTTTCAACAAGTGAAGTAAGTTTATTAATTTGATCATTCACCTCATTATTACTCGTACTAGCACTTGCCATATTAGCCCTAACACTTTTGGTTTGCACTTTTGCCTTGTTCTCAATAATGGCCCAAGCCTCGTTCATGGTTTTCACAAGAATATTGCCCCCCGCGGCACTATTAAGTGAGTCTTGGTCATTTAGAGTTAAACCATTGTAAAACGTATTTATTTGATGCACTTTAGTGAAACCGTGTTGTGGACATTTTCTCAAAAGCTCTTTAAATCGATCCCAAGACTCACTAAAAGTTTCCCCATATTTTTGCTCAAAATTGATTATTTCATTTCTTAAAGCGGTGGTCCGTGATGGTGGGAAAAAGTAATTAATGAACTTGGTCTCTAAGTCGATCCATGTGGTAATACTTTGGGGTGGTTCCTTATCAAGCCAAATCCGGGCTTGTCCCTCTAGGGAAAAGGGAAAAAGTTATAGGCGAACGGCCTCTTGTGGCACCCCATTGTATTTGACGGTATTAGCTAATTGGATGAAACGTTTGATATGAGCGTGTGGGTCATCATTAGTACGGCCTAAAAATGGTGTAGCGGAAACCATTTGAATAAAATCCGGTTTAAGTTCAAAATGATTAGCTCCAATGGTCGGCACCACAATCGCGTCATCGTTTCCTTCAACGTGAGATTGAAGAATCTCAATCATTGGTCGATTATCCGTTGCCATCGTTATGTCGAAAGCTCGATTCTCGGTATCGGCTTGAATGACGGTCTTTTTGTTTTTCTTCTTCTTCTTTTTAGAAGAATTAGAAGTATTTGGTACACCAATCGGTATGTATGTATGCGCGCGAGTGCGCATACAATTAAAACTTTGGAATGAGGTAGGTGACCTCGGTCGACTTTGAGAGGAAAAGGATTTTCCCTCTCGATGAGCAATATGAAAAAGCTACAAAAATATATACTTAAATACTAATTGAGTCGGCAAACCAATAATCGGTCGTCCCTCTCAATATACGCACAAGCAAGCGGGGAAACGAGGTGGCACAAAGCACTTAAAAACATTTTTCCTTAGACGGCCTTTTATAGCGCGTCGCCTTATACCCACCTTATAGTTTGTATATGTGGAGTTCAAACGTCTTACTAGTATTTATCTATTTTGCCTCTTTATTTTGTTTAAGATTCGACTACAATAGTTAGGTGATGAAATCCCAACTAAGGCTTATTTGAAAAGTAGGTAAATTATTGTTCGACGTAATATATTATAATAAAAGAAAAATCTTTTTGTATTTTTTAGAAAAATATATATTCACAAGAAAAATAGAAAGAAATCGAACTAAAAATTAACACTAATACGTAATATTTTTTTGTGTAATACTTTTAGGAAAAAGTATTACTTTTGGATTTTTTAATCTTTTTTTGGTGCAATTCGTAGGAAAAAAAATTGCTTTTGTGATTTTTTAATTTTTTTGTATTTTTAAGTTTTTGATTTTTTTGAATTTTTGATTTTTTGTGCAAGAAAATTAACGTTCAAGAAGAACGGATCCCAAAACGTCTTCACGAAAAATCGTCAATCGTACGAGCGAAGCGGCAGCGGCGCCATTTGATAAAGAGATTTTGTTACCCTTTTTATATTTCTATTATCGTCCTCGATTCGACTCGAATTTGATTTCCGGTTTTACGTTTCAACTTAACTTGTTTTTGGTAAAATCTCTTTTTGGTATTTTTAATCTAACTAAAAATTATATAATTAAATACTATTATAAAAAAAACTAATTAAAGTGATTAAACAAATCTAATTTACTTTAATAAACTAAATTTTAAACTATTTAAATGAAGTAAAAACTTTTAATCTAATCTATTTTAAAACGAATCTATTTAATTTGAAAAATAATTTGTATTAAATAAAACTTAAACTAATATTTAAAAACAATTAAATTTATAAAATTTAAATAAACTATTTTTTTTTCTTTTTATATTTGTTGATTAAAGTAAATATTAAACTAAGCTTTAAATTGATTAAAACTAATTTGAATTAAAAACTGCCTACCCTATTTTTATGCTATATAAATGAAATGCAGGGGAATAAAACACAAAATGAGATCCAGCTCAACTGGTTGGGACGTTTGGCCGTTATACGAAGGGTCTGGGGTTCGAATCTCACCCCAGACAAATTTGCTAATATTTTGTTACTACTTTTTTTTTGAAATTTTGATTTTGGACAAAGTAAGCCTCAGACCAATTGGGTCTGAGGTTAGCAGTTAAACAATAAGCAATCAAACAACAAACAATAAGCTGAAAACGAATAAGCAGGACACTAAATAAGCCAGTTACGCAAATTGAACATAAGTAAGCTACGCTGATAAGCAGAAACAAATAAGCTGATAAAAACTAAATAATCTAAATAGCAAAAACTAAATTCCAATAAGCTGAACTGAATAAGCTACGCTGATCCAACATAAACTATGCTGACAAAATAAGCTATCTAAATAAAATCAAATCTAAATAAGCTATCTAAAAACGAAAACCAACTAACTCAAAATCAGATCCGAATATACTAATACCCAAATAAGCAACCGAAAACCAAATAAGCTGATAACAATAAGCTAATATCAACAGAACCGAACCACTTAATAGACAGATATGCAGATTCCAATAAGAACTTCTTAATAACCTTATTAAGCTAAATTCAAATCAGCCAAATATTACCACTTAAGCAGATAAAACTAAACAAATAATCAAAATCGCAAGCAGGTTCAATTCTAAACTTAATATCTACCAAATAACAGTCTAAACTAATCAACAATAACATAAGCAGATAAAAGAAATTTAATCAACCAAACTGAACTAAAATAAACATAAAATTAAAAGAAAATTCAAACCATTTGGAGGAACCTTTGAGAAGAAACGTCGCGCTGAGCGAGCTTAATGAACCAAAACAAACACCAATTTAACCACCAAACTTCAACAAACAAAACTCCTTTGTTTCGAACAATAACTCATATGCAACGACAGTAACCTTCTTTTTATTTTTTTAAAAAATATTTCCCAGTAGGGGAAATATTATTATCAATTTCTTTATTTTATTTTTATTTTTTATTATTTTTTTTTTATATTAACGAGAACAGTAATAAATTTATAAACAGATAAATAGTACTGGAAATTGAAAATGAGACAAAATTAAAAACGAAATAAACTTTTCATTAATTTGAATCAAACTTACAATTACTGAAAAAGAAATTACAAGATTTAAACTATTAATCTACTGAAAAATAAAATAAAGAAAAAGACTGCCATTACATGCTAGAGGGGGGGAGGGTTTATAGGGAACCCCCGAACCTTCTAGGTCTCCTTGGTGACCACGGTGAGAGATCTTGGCCGCTAATCTCTTCTCTTCCTTCAATATGCTTGATCAAACGGCTAAAAACACTCGAGTGCCACGGATTGCCATGCTGTCGATGATGTTGTGCGTCTTGTTTTTGTTGCAAGGTGAGGTGGCATGATTTTATTGGGGGGTTTTGAATATGGATGTGGCATAGCTAATCAAATCCAATGATTTGGCCACGTGAGATGAGATAGAGGACCACCTTGAGTGGATGCTGCGAAAATTGGGAGGATTTAATCCCAATCCGTGTGAATCACACGAATTGGGTAAAACCCCCAAATTTTACTTGTTAATTTTTTTTTACTGGATAAATGAATTAGGGTTTGGATGGCTGCGAAAATTTGGAGAAGAAAGGGGGTGGGTGAGAGAATGTTTCTTGTTTGTATCGGAGTGTAAATGAGGTGTGGGGTAAATAAAAGGTTAATTTATTTGTGTTGGGGAGAAGTGAAAGTGGGAAACACGTGTGTACGTAAATAAGGGTGTTACGTGTGGGGAAAAGTAAAAGGGTTGACCGAAAGTTGTGTTGAGGGTTGACTGGTTTAAGAAAGAGTTACAATCTTCATTCATCCGTTCCAAAACTCTCATTCACAAAATGGGCTTTTGCCCAATGTCCTTTTGTTTCTTAATTTTTTTCACCCGTCCCATAAAAATGGGCTTGAGGCCCATGCTTTTTCATCCATAAGTTTAATTGAAATGGTCCATGTGGTTTGGGCTAGATAATAGGAAGTTTATTCTTAAAATCCTTAAATGGGCTTTTGAGCCCATTTATCCAATGTGGGGCCCACAAGACTTAAACATCTTCAAAAAGATTTAACCCGACAAAATCGAGCTCGATTTTGGTTTCCTTGTTCATTTTCTTCAAACTCGTGTCGGTTTAGCGGGTTTTCGTGAACTTGGCACACTTTTGTCTTTTGACTTTGTCTTTGTCTCTTTCTTGACTTCTTCTTCGACATTTGACCGTGAAATCCCGTGTTTTCTCTTCTTTTGATCATTTGTACCTATTTAACACACAAAACACAAAACCACGCGTAATTCTGACATTTACGACAATAAACACATGATTCGGTCTTGTTTTTCCTTGATTTTAGTGGCAAAAGGATAAGTGTTTACACACTTATTATATTTTCTTCAAGGATTATGGTCTTGACTTGTATGATTGACATTTTGGAGGACTGAAAATGACAAGTCTTCATTTTTGAGGGACCATTCTTGCCAAGTCTTCAAAGTCAAGGGTCCTTTTGGTAATTTTGATATTTTCAAAGGACCAAATTTGTAATTCTTGTAACTTAGAGTCCTTCTTGGTATGTTTGAATTTGAGGAGGATAAATATTGACATTTTAGTTTTATTGAGGGACTAAAATTGCCAATTCTTCAAAGTGGAGGGCCCTTTTTGCAATATTGACAAACTTTAGGGACCAATCTTGTAATTATGAAGATACAAGGGTATAAAGTGTCAATTATTCAATATTGGAGGACCCTTTTTCATAAATCTTTAAATCTTCAAGGGGTTTCTTGGAAAATTCTTCATTGGGGCTTGGTTCAATGTGCGGCTTCGTTTCTCATGTTCGTTTTTGCATGATTCTTGTGATCTTTTGTCATTTTCTCAATATCCGTACCTAAAATACACAAGCAAAAAACACAAGCATATATTTGGCCAATTTCATGATATTTTATGCATTTAAAGCCCTTTTTGGACGATGAGACTATGTATAAAAGCAGTCTCATCAGAATCATTGAAAATGGTCCTTTTGTTCGCATGGTTGGGGACAATAAAAAACCTGAAGTACAATGGACTGCTGATGAGAGAAAAGCTGCTAACCTTGATCAGCGTCTCAAAAGTCTCATCATGTATGTACTCCCAAATGACCAAATGAATTCTATTGTAAATTGTAAAACAGCCAAAGCAACATGGGAGGACCTTATTCTTTACCATGAGGGACCTTCTGATGTAAAAGAAACCAGAATCATGGATTTAAAGCTTGAATACAACACCTTCAAGTAAAAAGAAGGGGAAACCCTCACACAGACATTCACCAGATACAAAGCACTGATGAATGAACTTGTGAATGATGGTGTTGAGATTTCAAAACTTGAAATCAACACAGTTTTTGTTAATGCATTGCCAAAGAAGTGGCTCAGTTTCTTCCAAAGCTTGAGAAATACTAATCACATTAAAGATTCTGATCTAGCCTCTCTTTTGGGAAACTAAAATATGAAGAAAACCTAGTTTATAGGATTTATGAAGGCTCAAGTAAGAGTAAAGCATTAACCATTGCTACACCCTTGTCCACAGCCTTCTTTAGTGAAGCTGTCATTCAAGACTACCAAGATAGTCTTGATGATGAGGAAGATACTAGATCTAGTGAGGAATATCTGAATGACCTCAAAGAGGAATTTCATGAAAGAGCACTTCTGGCCAAGTCTAGAAGGTTCTTTAAGAAAGGAGGCAAGTTCTCCAACTCCACAAAAGCTTTAGTTGACACTGAATGCTACAAATGTGGGAAGACTGGTCACTATGCTAGGGATTGTTATTCAAAAACATCTCTCCTTTCATATTCCTCACCAGCTCAATCAAGACCAACTGGTCAATCATCATTTCAACCAAAACAAATTGCTTCTGCTCCATTTCAGCAAAGCAGGGTTGAACTCAGACCAACAAAATACTTTGAGGCCAAATATAGAGAAATCAAAGCAAGATTGGCCTTAATGAGTACTGAAAGCTCCTCATCTAAGACTCCTAAGCAATACAAGAACAAAGGGCTTGTTTCTGAAGCCTATGAATGGGATGAAGAAGATGTTTCTTCAAATGATGATGAAATGGTAAATGTAAAAGTGTTGATGGCACTTGCTGATGATGAAGGGGCCAACTCAAATGTTGTCACCAGAGAAAGTGCCAGAAATGGTGAATGGGTCAATGTCACAATCAAAAAGGTACAAACTCTTCTTGAATTAGAAGATAAAGATGACATTAAATTTGTCTTTGATTACTTGTGCATTGATCTAAAATTTGTGAAGAGCAAAGAAACAATTTGCTTGAAAATTTTCACAAACTTGTTCTACAACTTGAAGTTTTTGAAAGTAAGCAAATAGAGCTAAAAGAAGCTAAACTTGATATTCTTACTTTTCAAAAATTGAGCAAAGAAATTTTAGAGAAAAATAACTCTCTTAGAGTGGAACTATAAGAAGCAAAAGACATTGTTAAATCTTGGCTTAGAAACTCTGATTGGGTAAATCAATGCATAAGTGAATAAATACCTGCTCAAAAGAGGAAAATGCTTGGTGTTGAAGGATCCTCCAGCACCAAACCTATTGTCTTTGTCAAAGCCTCAAATGAGGATGGTAGCTCGATCCCTGACATTGAAAGGTTAGGTGAAGAGAATTTACCAAATCATGACACTAGACGAATCCTTCTTCCTGAGTTTCAAGCATGTGTTGACACTTCAGCACCAGTTGAGTCCTCAGTTACTGAGGATGACTCAGATGATGATATGGAGAATGAAGTAAATACCCCACTTCCTCCTTTGGAGAAGCTGGCTGGTGCTGAACCCTCTATTGGACCCAATACTATCCAGTCTATCATCAAGTCACACACCACACACAAAGGTAGTTCTTCCAAGCATGTCAAAATTGACACTTCAAAGAACTCTTCAACTCCTCCTGAAGGTTCATATATGGGAACTACCTCTTCAGTTTCAACAAATAAACTGAAGAATGCTAGATCTGAGGAAGATGAGAGAATGTCTCATGTCATGCAAGAGATCAATGATCTTAAATTGCAACTCAGGCATCAGCAAACACCAACACGATTCAGAGATGAACCTTCAGACTCTACTCATTTAAAGTACAAGACACAATTCAAAAGAGCTTGTGAGTTATGTAGTCAAAACAACCATCTCACTCAAACTTGCTTAAGAGTGATTTATTGTACTAAATGTGAAAGGACTGATCATCGCACTTGTGAACACACTCAGTATATTCTAGCCAAAACAAGTGCTGATGCTCACAAATCTGAAGCATCTCATTCCAGGAAAAATTTGCCTTTCCCACCATGCATTCATTGTGGTATGGGCAATCATTACTTAGATGACTACCACTATTACCCTGTTTGTAATATTTGTGGAAGTTATGACCATGACACTCATGGACATAATCGTATCATCTCACTCGAAAGAGGTATTAAACCAAGAAACCCAAACTCTATTTGTGACAATCCGTCAATTTACGATTGATATTTTATTCTCAAATATTACTTGAAAATATTATTTTAATGATACAATATGAACTCACTTATTTTTGGGAAGAAATTTGGATTTACGTCTTGAAGTAGCATCGACTACGTCTAAACCAGAGGATTCAACGTTACGTGCTTACGTTTACATACACCGTCCTTGGTGACAGTCCGACATTTCAGAAAATAAATTTATCCGTGAATATTAATTTGGAGTTTTAAATTTGTGTTAGTTCATAAACTCACAAATTTACGAGAAGAGACTAGGACTTACGATTTTATTTTAACGTCCTTTACGACTAAACCGGAAACCCTAGGATTACGTATTTACGTTTTCGAACTCCGTTTTTGATGAGACAATTTTTATTGGATTCGTTTTGTGACGTCGATTCATAATTTATAAAAACGTTTTTCGTAAAACGACCCGAGGGCACGCAAATCGAGGAAACTAGAATCGAGGAGTACCCGTAAATAAATGGGGATGAGACAAGTGGGACACTTGTCCCACCCCCATCAAAACCGGCTATAACTCTCCAACACAACAACTTGGTGTCAAGTTGTAAGTAATATTACTTACACATCTCCTAAGCTTAACCTTTAAGCTATTCCACTTCACAAAACCAACAACACAAACCACTCTTCTCACACACACTCATGCAAACAAGCTACAAACTTTCTCTCTCTCTCTCTTGGACTCCATTTTTGGCCGTCCCATTCTTCACCCTAAAACACCATTTTGATCAATTTCATCCATGAAATCATGTGTTATTCATACACATGTTGAAGCCCTTTTGAAGCTCTCTTGAATGGTGGTGATTATAACATCCATGGAGGAGTTCCTTGGTGTCTTGAGGCTGATTTTCCACAAGGAGTTTATGAAGATTGGTGGTCATGAAGAAGGTCTTGGTGCATCACAAGTATCTCCATCAAAAATCCATGTTTTGATCAACCTACATCATCATGGTGGTATAAAGATTGTCCTCCTCATCTTCTTGTTAATTTGATTATGTAAACATGTATTTTATTTCCTATTGTATATGTATATGATGATTATATGATGATAAAAAAATGTTATGTGGGGATTTGGTGTTGATAAATATGATTAAAAAGGTGAAAAACTATAAGAAACAAGGTTGAAATCTTGATTAATTTACATGGCTGTATAAAACAGTAAAGAAGCAAGTCATGAACTGATGAAATGATGAAGTAGGATGGATTTACAGTAAGCTATGGGTCTTGTACACATGTGAGAGTTGGCCATGCAATGGAATCAAAATAATGAGTAAGATATGATCAAAACAAGTTTAGGGTATAAATCTGAAGTTACTGTTTTGGATGATTTTTAGAAAATATTTAGAAGATGATTCAACAGTAGCTATAGAAGAGTTAAATGTAGCACATATCATGTATTTTATGTGATAAAAATTTGAGCTTCTAATTCATTATAGAACTCTAGATATGTTAAAAATGGTGAAGATGAAGTTAAAAATCAGATTTTTGGAAATTAAAGAATAATACTATTATATAAGCACTCACATTTTAATATATAAAATGTAAAATAAAAACCCACTAACTTATAAAACTTATTTATATAGATGTATAAAAGGTTAATTAAATAGGTAAATTATATAAATGGTGGTAAAATAATATTTATAAGTTATAAAGCTATAAACTTGATTTTTACGACTTTTTTCGGCTATTGCCGTAAAATTAACGTTTTTATTAAATAAAACTTAGATGGTTGGACCCGTCTAATGAAAACTTTATAAAACTTATATACTGATATATATACATGTATAACAAGTAAAAACCGATAAAACCCGAACTTTAGGGCATACGGACATTAACGAGCTAAGTAAACATATTGGACTAATACTTGGGTTAATAATTGGACTACATAAGATAAACACCCATAAAAAGAACTTATTGGGCTTAACCCATTTGGGCCCAACTTAAAAGTTTAAATACTGATAATATAAGTACAAAAAGGATTAATACAAGTTAAATAACTTATAATAAGCTTATTGGACTTAAGACACATAAATGGGTAAAACTAGTAAACTAATATAAAAGTTATCGACATATAACACTAAAATGATTAAACGAGAATATGTAAACCCACTTGATCATCATATATATATAATCATCATATGTATACATAATTGTTATTTTTATAAAGTCATTGGACAAACGTCTAAGACGAGTATTATTTGTCTAGGTTTCCGTGATTGAAGCACGTACCGTACATCCGAATTGCCGATAAACCGCCTTCCCACATCAACGTGAGTTCATAGCCTCGCACTCTTTTAAATGTTTTATAAATGCTTTATAAACCCGCGAGGGAGATAACATGTTAGTTTTTATAAAATTTTGGACACCATTTGTCCCGATTGTTTGTTTATTGATTTTGGACCCGAATGATTGAATGACCCGATTGTATGACCCGATAAATGATTAATGGACCCGATAGATGAAATCAAATGGATTATTAAAGTTAGGTTATGTCACTAAAAGTCCCATTAGATGAATTGTGAACTACCGGGAGTTGGTAGACGCTTATGCATATAATAGTACTATTTGGGGACGATCACCCTAGTTTGCGCCTTGACGGTTGATCCCCGTCGTGCCACATTGATTGGTAAGCGAATTTATGTATGAGAAGATTTCCATAGCGTGACCTTTGTGACGACACGCTACTTTAGATGGGCAAAATTGGTATCGGGTTAGCTACCCGTTGTTGATTTAGTAAGGTAACAATGTCATGCGGCTTATAATAATCCGAATTAACAAAATAATAATAGACGCTCCGAATTACGATGTATTGCCTGACTAGCAATACAGGGTCATACTATTGATATTATGATTGTATTTTGGTTTTCATAACCATATTCTTATAACGGTTTTTATTTAATCTATACAACGTTGCGAAACGTATTGTATGATGTTTTTACGACATTGGCTCGTATAATGGTTTTTAAGGAAAATGCCTATATTATGATTTTCGATAAGGATTTGTATAAAATGATTTTGGCTATTTTATGGCCTATTACGAAGATTTGTATAAAATGATTTTGGCTATTTTATGGCCTATTACGAAGATTTGTATAAAATGATTTTGGCTATTTTACGGCCTATTACAATGATTTGTACGTATTGATTTTTGGTACTAATTTTATACCAAAGTTATATTGATGGAATTTATTAAAATCTATGAATTCACTCGGCGTTATAGCTGACCTTTTCTTTTAACATGTTTTATCTCAGGTACTTGAAGGTAATTCTCGGAAAGACGACAAGAATTCATGGCCCGCACTTAAACAATATTTTTCCATTCAAACACTTTGTAAAACTTTTGTATGAAATGTAATGACTTGGGACCGATGTAACTTTGTTGTTTATGAATGGAAATGATTTAATATTAAACGACGCGATTTTTATGCGTTGTCTATGATGTGAGTAATGTGCTATCCCGTAACACCAACTAGTCTTCCGCTGTACTATGTTGTATAAATAAATGGGGGTGTTACAGTTTGGTATCAGAGCTCTCGTTATAGAGAACGAAAGATTTTTTTTTTAAACCAAGGTTTTGAATAAAACATTTCAAAATCTTTTAACTATAAACATTTTTCTAAAAATGTCTAAAAATCTTTTGACTATAACGGTGCCGAAGAATTCCCGAGTTACCGACAAGGCCAAGACTGAGAAGTGTTATTTTAATATATATATAACTTGGATTATATATATATATATATATATATATATGATGTAATTTTATTACATGATTGTTTGATGATTATTTTGATATTTATACGAGGTATTTATACGACGTAGATTGTCACAATGTACCCTAAATCCCCTAGTAAATTAATCGAAGCTATTCTCGTAGGAATTCTAGCTATCCTAGATCTAAACCAAGTTGTGGATATTTATGATCCCAACAAATGGTTGATATATGTAGAAATGTAGATATTAGTTGATTGCGATATTGAAAAAGAATTGGCGAGATTAAATCTGATATCGATGTCATGACGATCTTTCCTTATAGAGTGAAGTTTGACAAAACGTTACCACCTAGGAAGATGTCATCTGATTCGTTGTCATCCAATTCTTAAATTGAAATCGAAAGGATGAATGTTGCACTTGAGGCTGTCATTGGAACCATTACCCAAAAGCCTCATGCCACTAATACCTTTCCGAGAAGTCTAGTTGAATGATCGAGTCATTTCATGCTAGTGACTCATTTGATAATTGTTGTTGTAAGAGCTAATAGGATTGGAAATTAAGTGTTGATTCATATTGAAATTTTATTGCCTTTACAAGGCCGAAGAATAAGGTTGTAAGTATTGGAGAATAAGGCAGGATGTCGAATTGAGTATAAAATTGGTTAAAAACTTGAATAAAGTGAAACTTAACCCATATGGAATATGGGATTATTAATAGAAGTCGTTAAGTTTTGTGATTGAATTATAAGGATTTAACTGATTGTTGATTCGTGTTAAGGGTTGTTCCTAGACCATTGTCCACTAACGAGGATGCCCAGTGTCCAAGAAATAAATTGAAGAAATCTTCTTCTGAATTGAGACCGATGGATCTTCTGGGACATATGGAACACCTAATGACTCTTGTAGATTAGTATTCATTGTGGTATCTTTTAAAAATCCCTAACTTAACTGAGATATCAGTTGGTAGGATGAGTTCTGAGAATTGTATGACATAGTGATACGTAATGTGTTACGGTACAATTTTGACTTGTTTGTGATTAATGAAAAAGACTACCTTTGATTGCTAAATTCTACATGTATCGATGTTATCTATCCTTTATTGCTTCATCCTAATGTTCGCATTAGTGATTCAACCATTGAACAAGTACTCATCTTGATTTAAGTTACGTCGTGAATCGTTCTTCGTGAGTGCCATCAAGGTCATGAACCTCATGATTATTTGGCTAAGCTCATTTCCTATCATATCGTAGTTAATTCTTGGTGAACAAGCTTTCATCACTCTTTTGCAGATCACTCATTGTTTTTATAAGATAAAACAGTATCATTTGAGGAAATTGAATTTTCATCACTATAAGGATTATTCAAAGTAAGATTTATAAGTGATTGTTATTGAAATGAAGTTGTTTGTAAAACACTTTGGAAAACCTAATTATTTCCATAACAAAGAAAATCTTTGTAAATTTATTTTTGATTCTTATTTAAGAATTAAGCATGAATTTTTTTTTTATTATAAACATGATGATAAAATTTTGACGAACTGAGTATTGCATCGTTAATCTTGAAATTGTATATAGTTGCGCGCCTACATACAATTTGGAATGGACTAGGCAAGACTGATTAGTAGTCACCATAAAACTAATGAATAAACACTACTTTTTCTTTGAGGATTGTGAAAGATTAAATTTTAATGAGATCTGCAAGAAGTGAAAAATAGGGACATATTGATAGGGACACCTACATATGTGCCCGTACTATCTATTCTTCTGAGTTGAATTTACTCATCTGTGGAAATTGTCTTATTTGACAATTGACAATTCTTTCTTGTCCAATTCTCCCGTAGTGAGATTCTTAAGAAAAGTATTTGATTACCGAGTGTTGATACCCGACTGGATGTATTGACGTTCTTATCATTTCTTTTGATTTGATTTCATTTGAATGACCTGGGTAACGATCCGAGGAGCTTTCGAATGCGTACTCAAATTATGAAAACATGGGATATATTCATATTCATTAAATGTTTTCGTCTGTATCTGATTTGAAATTCTCTCGCGTAGATTTTGCGTTGACCTTTCTCTTTTAAGGTTAGTTATGTCTCCAGATATCCTTGAATTTGTGAAGGATTATGAATTATTATTAGTCTTTTGAGAAGTTCACATCTTATCGGCGGTAATGAAACTGGAAAGTTGATAATACCGGTAGAATGGATTGATTGATTATGACATGACGACATTGTCTTAATTGATGGGAACTCGAGTAGAATTCCCTAAATGATAAGATGTTGATTATCAAAAATGATCTAAATAATTCTTGATGGATGATTTTATCCTGTATTTAGAATCTGAAAGTATACCGTGAATGGTTATGAACTAGTTATAGATATTGTAATCTAGAAGAACCTAATATGAATTTATTAAAGGATGTTTATCTTATCTGAAACTTTAGGATGTATTTATTGATGAATTACCTAGACTTTTGCCATTAAGGCAAGTTGAAATTGACATTGATTATATTTCTTGTGCTGCACTTGGGGCTTGTGCACTGTACGTCAGCACCATCTGAATTTAAGGAATTACCGTACAACTGAGAAAGTTGTCGGAGAAAGATTTTATTATACCAAGCCTGTCATCCTGAAGAGTTATGGTGTTATCTTTCCTTATATTTATAGATTACTGTGACTGAGTAAATTGACAATCGAAAACGATATCCATAACTCGAAATGGAAAAATTGTTCGATCATTTACAAGGTTCTAGCGTATGTTTTAAAGATTTGATCCACGGCATGGTTATTATCAACTTCGCATCTGCGAAGAAGATTATCTAATCCAATCATTACATCCAGTACTTGTAATGAACATTATGAGTTTCACGTGATGTCGTTTGGATTGACCGATGCACATGCAGTATTCATAAATTTGGTGAATCACGTGTGAAGGTTGTAATTTAATAAATTCATGCTCGTGATCCTTAAGGACTATTTGTTTGTATATAAGAATAAGAATGAGTTAATAAATAATTATAGATTGCCCTGAATTGGCCGAACAGTGAAAACCTGAACCTTGAATGATTAACACGTGATTAAAGACTTAATCCTTTACATAAAATGACCGTTGGATTAATAATGATAAGATGTATGCATATAGACTCTTCAAATTAAGAGCCCTTTTAAGACTTTGGATTTTACCAAAAAGAAATGGAAATATGTTTTGACAAATGTTTTAACAAAGAACTTTTAAGGAATTATTCCCTTATACACAAACCATTTAACTAAACTTCTGTTTAGGGGTAAATGTTTGTGTATAAGTTAAGACAACCTAAGAAGGATTGAGGAAACCCATTTAAACCATGACTTGAAATTTGAAACGATAATTTTTACTTTTCAAACTAAGAAAACTTTGACCAAAGTATAAACAAAGGTTTTTCGAACATTTTGGATCTTATTAATTATTTTAATTATTTTCGATAAATCAACAAAAATCGTGTTAATTAAATTCAAATTTATTTTTGAAACATTTTATATAATTGGTCGAACTAAGAAATTTAAACTTTTAACGTTTACGTTTCATAAAAATTAAATAATTATTGTTAATTTACATATAATAATTATCGACGCTTTAGACGCCGGATTGAGAAAAACTGATAAAAATAATAGTTGAGACGAAACTGAAACATAAAAGATGTGGAGAAATAATTTTTGAATAAATACGGTTGTGATATTTATTTCATCAGGAAGGTGAACATAATTACTGACGTATAATATAGAAAGAATATCTGAGTAAATTGTGGACATTATAATTATATCATCATGAGAAGTGAATATAGATACCGACGCATTATGTAGAAAGGATAAAGAACCAGTTAGGACATGTTCCTTAATAATAAAGGTGCAAAATAAATTGCCGAACAATTTAAATATAAACGATGTTTGTAAAAAGGGATAATATAGATTATAAAAGAGGTTTGCGGCTAATGTGAACCATTAAAATTATGAAGCCGATGGCGTTAAATATTTTAAAGACCACATGTGATTGTCTAAATATGGAGGATTGTGAGATATAGTTATGTTGGAATTTGTAAGTATAAGTATTATATGTATGTCATTATTGACTAAAAGTATCTTTGTCTGAAGAAGTTGAACTAATGGCAAATTATGAAGGCAGACATCGCCTCATACATTAGTAAACGTCTAGCTATTGCAAAGGTCATCATCTGAATTTGATTCGATTTGGGTCACCGTCGACAGACTAACCAAATCTGCTAATATCATTCCCATTAATGATAAATGCAAAAGAATTATGTAAACATGGTGTGCCTGTATCGAACATCTATATCAAGATCCTCGCTTCGCATCGAATTTCTAGAGATTTGCTCAGAAATCATTGAGAACGAACCTTGATGAGAGTACTATGTACCACCCCAAATCGAAGGGATGAGGTAAAGTAACGATACAAGGCAATATAAGTGATGTTTTGTGTTTGAATGATTGACCTTTGGTAATAGACCGTATAATCGTTTTCCTTTGGAGATATTATCATTGATAATTATCGTATTAGGATCGAGATCTAATCTTGTTAGAATCTAAATCTTAGAGCATTTGTAAGCAAGAGTTGAGATGAAGACACCCGACATACACCCATTGTGAGTTGGACATGTCTTTTAGGTTTAAGGTTTCCTATGATGGCGAACCTATCCTTGCAAAATACCCGACCCGCGAGATCTGAAATGAATATTGAAATTAGGATTTGATTATTGACAGTCGGTAGTGGGCAAGAGGTTATGTGATTGTGAAATGTAGATCTTGAAGTGCCAAATGGGTAGCGAAGTTATGCCACAATTTTTAACCTTGGAAAAATGAATTCATGATCTGACAAATCATGGGATATAAGTCCCCGTTGTATGGGACCATTGAGATGATGAAAAAGTTGGGATTGAAAGGCATATAAGCTGGATCTACCCTAGGACTTCAAAGACTGCGTGAATTATGTTTCGTAAATCGAACTTGATGGAATATCTATCAAGTGAAAATCTGATTATTCTTAGTAGAGCTTAGATCGGCGAAAAGTTGCATTCATCAGAAACCCGTGAATATCATGGATAGAGAAAGTAAGTCAACATTTAGCCTGATCTTATTCCCGTAGTTATGTTTGCTGAAACTCGCGTATTGTAATGAATGGTACTTGTGAGAAAAGACCGAGTGTGGAGGAAATACCCACATGGCTTTAACTCTATAAGAAGCGAGTAGTAAGGAAAGATGATCTTTGAGGACAAAGATCCTGTTTAGGGGTAAATGCTGTGACAATCCGTTAATTTACGATTGATATTTTATTCTCAAATATTACATGAAAATATTATTTTAATGATACAATATGAACTCACTTATTTTTGGGAAGAAATTTGGATTTACGTCTTGAAGTAGCATCGACTACGTCTAAACCAGAGGATTCAACGTTACGTGCTTACGTTTACATACACCGTCCTTGGTGACAGTCCGACATTTCAGAAAATAAATTTATCCGTGAATATTAATTTGGAGTTTTAAATTTGTGTTAGTTCATAAACTCACAAATTTACGAGAAGAGACTAGGACTTACGATTTTATTTTAACGTCCTTTACGACTAAACCGGAAACCCTAGGATTACGTATTTACGTTTTCGAACTCCGTTTTTGATGAGACAATTTTTATTGGATTCGTTTTGTGACGTCGATTCATAATTTATAAAAACGTTTTTCGTAAAACGACCCGAGGACACGCAAATCGAGGAAACTAGAATCGAGGAGTACCCGTAAATAAATGGGGATGAGACAAGTGGGACACTTGTCCCACCCCCATCAAAACCGGCTATAACTCTCCAACACAACAACTTGGTGTCAAGTTGTAAGTAATATTACTTACACATGTCCTAAGCTTAACCTTTAAGCTATTCCACTTCACAAAACCAACAACACAAACCACTCTTCTCACACACACTCATGCAAACAAGCTACAAACTTTCTCTCTCTCTCTTGGACTCCATTTTTTTCCGTCCCATTCTTCACCCTAAAACACCATTTTGATCAATTTCATCCATGAAATCATGTGTTATTCATACACATGTTGAAGCCCTTTTGAAGCTCTCTTGAATGGTGGTGATTATAACATCCATGGAGGAGTTCCTTGGTGTCTTGAGGCTGATTTTCCACAAGGAGTTTATGAAGATTGGTGGTCATGAAGAAGGTCTTGGTGCATCACAAGTATCTCCATCAAAAATCCATGTTTTGATCAACCTACATCATCATGGTGGTATAAAGATTGTCCTCCTCATCTTCTTGTTAATTTGATTATGTAAACATGTATTTTATTTCCTATTGTATATGTATATGATGATTATATGATGATAAAAAAATGTTATGTGGGGATTGGTGTTGATAAATATGATTAAAAAGGTGAAAAACTATAAGAAACAAGGTTGAAATCTTGATTAATTTACATGGCTGTATAAAACAGTAAAGAAGCAAGTCATGAACTGATGAAATGATGAAGTAGGATGGATTTACAGTAAGCTATGGGTCTTTTACACATGTGAGAGTTGGTCATGCAATGGAATCAAAATAATGAGTAAGATATGATCAAAACAAGTTTAGGGTATAAATCTGAAGTTACTGTTTTGGACGATTTTTAGAAAATATTTACAAGATGATTCAACAGTAGCTATAGAAGAGTTAAATGTAGCACATATCATGTAGTTTATGTGATAAATATTTGAGCTTCTAATTCATTATAGAACTCTAGATATGTTAAAAATGGTGAAGATGAAGTTAAAAATCAGATTTTTGGAAATTAAAGAATAATACTATTATATAAGCACTCACATTTTAATATATAAAATGTAAAATAAAAACCCACTAACTTATAAAACTTATTTATATAGATGTATAAAAGGTTAATTAAATGGGTAAATTATATAAATGGTGGTAAAATAATATTTATAAGTTATAAAGCTATAAACTTGATTTTTACGACTTTTTTCGGCTATTGCCGTAAAATTAACGTTTTTATTAAATAAAACTTAGATGGTTGGACCCGTCTAATGAAAACTTTATAAAACTTATATACTGATATATAGACATGTATAACAAGTAAAAACCGATAAAACCCGAACTTTAGGGCATACGGACATTAACGAGCTAAGTAAACATATTGGACTAATACTTGGGTTAATAATTGGACTACATAAGATAAACACCCATAAAAAGAACTTATTGGGCTTAACCCATTTGGGCCCAACTTAAAAGTTTAAATACTGATAATATAAGTACAAAAAGGATTAATACAAGTTAAATAACTTATAATAAGCTTATTGGACTTAAGACACATAAATGGGTAAAACTAGTAAACTAATATAAAAGTTATCGACATATAACACTAAAATGATTAAACGAGAATATGTAAACCCACTTGATCATCATATATATATAATCATCATATGTATACATAATTGTTATTTTTATAAAGTCATTGGACAAACGTCTAAGACGAGTATTATTTGTCTAGGTTTCCGTGATTGAAGCACGTACCGTACATCCGAATTGCCAATAAACCGCCTTCCCACATCAACGTGAGTTCATAGCCTCGCACTCTTTTAAATGTTTTATAAATGCTTTATAAACCCGCGAGGGAGATAACATGTTAGTTTTTATAAAAGTTTGGACACCATTTGTCCCGATTGTTTGTTTATTGATTTTGGACCCGAATGATTGAATGACCCGATTGTATGACCCGATAAATGATTAATGGACCCGATAGATGAAATCAAATGGATTATTAAAGTTAGGTTATGTCACTAAAAGTCCCATTAGCATGAATTGTGAACTACCGGGAGTTGGTAGACGCTTATGCATATAATAGTACTATTTGGGGACGATCACCCCAGTTCGCGCCTTGACGGTTGATCCCCGTCGTGCCACATTGATTGGTAAGCGAATTTATGTATGAGAAGATTTCCATAGCATGACCTTTGTGACGACACGCTACTTTAGATGGGCAAAATTGGTATCGGGTTAGCTACCCGTTGTTGGTTTAGTAAGGTAACAATGTCATGCGGCTTATAATAATCCGAATTAACAAAATAATAATAGACGCTCCGAATTACGATGTATTGCCTGACTAGCAATACAGGGTCATACTATTGATATTATGATTGTATTTTGGTTTTCATAACCATATTCTTATAACGGTTTTTATTTAATCTATACAACGTTGCGAAACGTATTGTATGATGTTTTTACGACATTGGCTCGTATAATGGTTTTTAAGGAAAATGCCTATATTATGATTTTCGATAAGGATTTGTATAAAATGATTTTGGCTATTTTATGGCCTATTACGAAGATTTGTATAAAATGATTTTGGCTATTTTATGGCCTATTACGAAGATTTGTATAAAATGATTTTGGCTATTTTACGGCCTATTACAATGATTTGTACGTATTGATTTTTGGTACTAATTTTATACCAAAGTTATATTGATGGAATTTATTAAACTCTATGAATTCACTCGGCGTTATCGCTGACCTTTTCTTTTAACATGTTTTATCTCAGGTACTTGAAGGTAATTCTCGGGAAGACGACAAGAATTCATGGCCCGCACTTAAACAATATTTTTCCATTCAAACACTTTGTAAAACTTTTGTATGAAATGTAATGACTTGGGACCGATGTAACTTTGTTGTTTATGAATGGAAATGATTTAATATTAAACGACGCAATTTTTATGCGTTGTCTATGATGTGAGTAATGTGCTATCCCGTAACACCAACTAGTCTTCCGCTGTACTATGTTGTATAAATAAATGGGGGTGTTACACTATTACCAAATGTTGTGAGACTTGTGGAAGCGATGTCCACACTACATCTGATCACAACCATATAGAGTGGTTCAGAAGTGGTGAAGCCCTCCAGGCTAAGAAAGCTAAATCTGTTCAGACCTCTTCTTCTAAGAAATCACACATACCCTTTACAAGAGGACCCTTCAGATCTAGAACACCTTCTAGATCTAAAACCCCTACCCAACAAAGGTGGGTTTCAAAACAAAACTGACCATTTCCTTAACTTGTGCAGTGTGATCTCAGGAAGCCTATTTGGTACCTAGATAGTGGCTGCTCAAGGCATATGACTGGCACCAAAAGTTATCTGCACAAGTATAAGGAGGAACAAGGTCCCAAAGTTGTTTTTGGTGATAACTCATCAGCTACTACGGAAGGATTTGGTTCAGTAAAATGCAATGATATAGTTTTCTCAAGGGTAACATATGTAAATGGATTGAAGCACAACCTCATCAGCATAAGTCAACTTTGTGATGCAAAGTATCGTGTGCTGTTTGATGACAAAAAAGGTACAATCTTCAACTCCAATCATGAAATTGTGATGATTGCTCCAAGAGTCAAAGATGTTTATGTCATGAACATGAACTCTACTCAGGAGACATGCTTCTTTGTTAAAGCCTCTAATATTAATAACTGGATTTAGCATAAGAGGCTCTCACATCTTAATTTCAAAACAATAACTCTGCTGGCAAAACAAAATCTTGTTATTGATCTTCCTTCACTTGTCTACTCCAAGGACAAATCGTGCTCAGCATGTGAAAAAGGGAAGCATCATAGGGCCAGTTTCAAAACAAAGCAAACTTTCTCAATCAAAGAAAGTCTTCATTTGCTTCACATGGACTTATTTGGCCCACTATCACCTAGGGCCATTTGTCATGAAAAATATACACTTGTCATTGTTGATGAGTACTCAAGGTACACCTGGGTATATTTTCTGAAAAAGAAAAGCCATGCACCAGATGCCATTATGTCATTCATCAAAAGAGTTGAAAATCAAAATGACACTCATGTCAAACAACTCAAAACTGACAATGGCACTGAATTCAGAAATCACTCACTGGTCAAATTCTGTGATGAGAAAGGAATTTCCCAAAATTCCTCATCTCCTTACACACCTGAACAAAATGGTGTGGCTGAAAGAAGGAATAGAACCTTGATTGAAGTAGCAAGAACAATGCTTGTTGGATCTGCTCTCTCTAAGCATTTTTGGACTGATGCTGTAGCCACTGCTTGCTACACTCAAAATAGATCCATTATTGTGAAGAGACACATGAGGACTCCTTATGAAGTCTTCAGGGGGAGAATTCCAAGCATTTCATTCTTACATGTGTTTGGGTGTCCAGTATTCATTCACAATCACAAGGATCGCCTTGGAAAGTTTGATGAAAAATCTAATGATGGTTATTTTCTTGGATACTCCCTAGTATCTAAAGCATACAGAGTCTTCAACACAAGAAAACAATGTATTGAAGAAACCTATCACATCACATTCAATGAAAGTTCTGAAGCTCTCACTTTTACAAATCCATCAGATGATGAACTCCATATACATGAATCTCAAAATTATCCATATGATGGATTTAATCATTATGATCCTTCTCAAAGATATCAAACAAGCAATTCAATCCTTCATATTGATCCATTTGAAGATATGACAAGTCCTACAAAAGGAAATCCTTCAGTATCACATATTGATGGCTGTCAATCAAATAATGATCAATCTCAAAATGATCAAAATGATCAGCAAGGAAACACAAATGACCAAAATGGTCAGTCTCAAAACAATCAGCATGCTGACACACATGATGAAAATGATCAATCATATGCAGCTGCTGAAGAACACTCTAAGCCCCTTGCTCAAAACTCTCCTATCATCTCTAGGGAATTAGGTCTTGGATATGCTTCTTTAGACCAAGAAGGAAGTCCTACAATGATTGAACCCTTGTCCACTGAATATCCTTCAGTAGACACTAGAGACATCCCAAGTCCAAGTCCATGTCATGGACTTCCAAGTTCTAGCTCTAATCATGATACAAGTACCTATTCTCTAGCTCTACAAAAATCTTGGACTCAAAATAGTCACATACATCTGGTGAACATAATAGGTAATCCTGGTGAAGGTAGAGTCACTAGATCTATGGCAAAGAAACTGAGTGCTTCTTCATCTAGAGAATGCCTTTATGCAAATTTTCTCTCAGAAATTGAACCTACAAAGGTTTTTGAAGCACTTACACACCCTGGATGGGTGGATGCCATGAAAGAGGAACTCAATCAATTTGAAAGAAACAAAGTCTGGAAATTGGTTCCTCTTCCATATGGTAAATCAACCATTAGCACCAAATGGGTTTACAAGCTCAAAAGATATGAAACCAACGTAGTGACCAAAAATAAAGCTAGGCTAGTGGCCCAAGGATTCAATCAAGAACCTGGTGTTGATTTTCATCAAACATTTGCTCCAATTGCACGTATGGAAGCCATACGAATCTTCCTTGCATATGCCACTTACATGAACTTCATCATCTACCAAATGGATGTCAAAAGTGCATTCCTAAATGGTGACCTAAAAGAAGAAGTTTATGTTACTCAGCCTCCTGGCTTTAAGAGTAGTAAATACCCAAATCATGTCTACAAGCTTTACAAAGCTTTGTATGGACTGAAGCAAGCACCAAGAGCATGGTATGAAACTCTCTCAAAATTTCTCATTGAACATAAATTTATAAGAGAAAAAATAGATAGCACCTTGTTTATCTATAAATCTAAAACTGACACCATTCTGGTACAAATTTATGTGGATGACATAATCTTTGGTTCTACAAGCTTGAAACTTTGCAAATAGTTTGCCAAGATCATGACCAGCAAGTTTGAGATGAGTATGATGGGAGAACTCACATACTTCCTTGGTCTTCAGATTAAACAATCTGACCAAGGCATCTCCATCAATCAAGAAAAATATGTTAAGGATCTGCTGAAGAAGTATGATATCAATTGTGCTTCAGTGAAGACTCCAATGGTACCCCCTAACTGTAGGAGTATGCTCGTGTCATAATAACTAATTATATGGCTAGACACATATGGGCCTATGGGGTCACACACATATACACTGAGGTACCATTTTATGTATCGTGTTTATCGTATTCATGACATATAAATAACCTACGTAACCTGGGATCAATAACATAACTCTATTTGTTAAGCTAGTACTTAAATTTGGACTATAATAACAAACAAGTAATCCTTTCTTCAACCCTTGTATGTAAGACTACGAATCGAGTCAAAGTGCTTTTGATAAAAAAACATTTTTATCAATTAAATGTAATTGATTTGTTACTATGCAATTATGGAATGGTTTTATTTACAATCAATATCATAATTGCATATATAAAATAGTCATTACTACTTTTCTATTGTGGCAGCATACGGCAATATAAAAAAGGAAAAGTATACATGAAACTTGTATTAGTTTTGATCTCATTTTTGCATCTATGGTAGTGCAAAACATTAGTTACGAAGCACGGGTTAAGACTAGCATCTACTTGGTATATGATGACGTGTAGTGTGTTTCTACATAGAGGTGATCTACTTTGGTCACTTGGGTTTCTTGGTTAGATCATGTGTTGGTAATGGTCTCCGTGCGATCCTACCGAATCACGCTACAAAGGTATACTTTTATCTCCTTTTTTATTGATTAATCATATGACTCTATGGATCCGTTAATAGGTGATCTTTCCGCAACGTTTATTATTTATTCATATCATGTTTATATGGATAATCACCTATAGTGGTGTCACGATCCATCATAGATGTCATATGATTATCGGGTATGCGTAAAAGTGGCTAAAACGTATGTTTTTGATGGATAAAGAAAAGATAAAATTAAAACAGCCCCTAGGGCTTAATTTTCTTGATAAAACAGACCCTAAAATGGTCTTATGATCTGTTATTTTTTATTCCATGGCCATGGGTTACGCATATCTTAATTGGTATTGTTACCGGTACGTGTAAAATGACCTAAAAACGCGTTTTTTGGAACGATTATTGAATCGGGTTTTAAACAGCCCTTATGACCATATTTTATGTAAATATATGATAATTACAAGGTTTCTAAAATGTGGTTTTAAGGTCCTAAGTTCATTGGTTACACGTACCAATCAGGGGTTTAATTAATTGTTGATTATTGCTTCGATTTCGTTGGCTAACATGTGTATCTTGTTGTTTATTTTATATCTATGGCAAATACATGCATGTTTGGTCATGGAATTAGCCAACACCTTTTTATATTCATAATCTTATGGTATTATTATGTTTCGTATGCAAAGCCGATGAAAACCTAGATCAAATGTGACATGTTGTGTATTGATTTGTATTTAATTTCAGTTTTGGGGTTTGCCATTGTTTCGGCTTAATTAATGTGTTTTTGATGTTGTTTATAGCCATTGTTTGGGCACTTTACAGTAGTTTAATGATAGGTTAAATTTTTTTAGTCATAAATCAATTGTAACCGATGCTTGGATGGGAATGGCTAAAGAATTAAAGACATATTGTAAAATTCGGAGCTGCTGAGTGACCTGCACTAAAACATGATTTCCCGGAGTTCTATAAGGAGATAGAAGCCCAATTTTGGTGTGGTGATTCACAACTCATGGGCCTTCAAAAGTCTCAACTAGATCTCAGGCTAGGGAGGACTCCTTCTATGGGTTTTGAGCCCTAGAAGTCGACTGAAATTTTATGGCAGTTTTGGGCCTCATGTTCACTTTGGGTTCTACTTGCTCTTGATGGTCTTAGAGCAAGTGGGAACCCACTTTGTGGTAGTTTTGACTTACCCTTAGTTGAATTCTTGGTCCTCGTGATGGCTCACGAGATCAAGCTTAGGTTTTTCATCGGTTCGAGGCTTTGCATACTTGTGGTTGTGTGGTTGCTTATTTGCTTGATATCTTGTTATAACTTGCAAATGTTCTTATAAAACTTGATACCAATCACAAACCATTTATAAAACTAAATCTTTGATTTATTTTAAAGTTTAAATACGATTTAAAACAAAAATCTTGTTTTCCTAATAATTCATAACATGTTATGAATGTTATTTATTTTATGCGTTGTCTAAACTAATAATACTTCCACTTAGGTTTTATATTAATCTTTAACTTGGACAACTTGACACGCATAAATTAAAACAAGATTAGACTTAAGTTAAGAAATGTTTTTAACTTGTGCTACGATGGATGAATGCATGCTTCCTCGTACACACTTTTGATTTGTAAATCAAACTTTTATACCCGTCTCAAATTTAAGTCATGCCGTCCAATCGTTTGAGATCACTTGCAATTACTTTTTGCATCTTGTGAGACGGATGTGAATTGTAACCCAAGGTGATTATTGTCTATACGTGAGACCTAGACTTATTCTCGCATGTTCTCAAATTGGATGACTTAATCGGTACAACGGTGAGACCTTGACCGAGACAAGGATGGGGCTAAACATGCCAGTTTGACATTTAGTGAAATGTTTACTTGTGTCATGAGTCCCATAAGGATCTAAGAATTGCACAAGATTTTCAATTGATGAACGTCATCTACCTATTGAATCTATCATTGCTAGCAGATCAACTGATGTGATGGTAGAACCTCAATGAGGATCTTAGCCTTTTCGTAAAATTAATTATATTTTATAAACTTGGGTAGTTAATTTAAAAATGATAATTATCGAAAATACTAAATATGAACTTTGTATTTCTATAAGTGATTTTAAGCAACACAAGCCGTAAACAAAGTTTGTTTCCTTTCATGCTAGAGGAAGATAAACAAAGTCTTCTTTCCTTGTAAGAATAAGACTCGTTCCCTTCCTTTCTCATTGTATGAGAAAGCTATAATAGGAACACCTGAATCTTCTTAATTCTAATCAAACTCAAAACAAACCTACTCAAGAAATCGTATTGTCTTGTAAGCAAAACGATTAAGTACGGTTTCACATCTTACTATTTCAAATGATTTTCATAACCCTTATTCTGGTTTAGAAATCTTGAAATATTTAAGATATCTGGATAACTAGAGAGCATGTTTTGTCTTGATTAGAAATTGAAGTCTCAATAAACCGTGAGAGGAAAGGAAATTACTAGAATGTTTTTCTAGTAGATTTTCCTTACTCAAATAAGTTCCATAAGATTCTACACACCTTTGAGGTAAAGTAGAAAGAGGAATTGCATGCAAAACTTTAAAGTTAATGGCATCGATGGAAATCTCATTACAAATATAGTAGAACTTGATACTTTTCTTTGAATATCTATGTACATGTTTACTAGTCTACAAGACTCACATTGGCTATAATGTGTAGACATTCAAAGAACTATAAAGTATACAAATTGCTACTTGCTTTTTCACTAGTATAGATACATTCAAAATATTGTCTAAACTAATGGGAGCAATGTATTTTTAACCATAGGACACACTTGTAAAGTTGTCTTATTAAGTGGGAGCTATGAGCTTATCACCTTGTAAGTGACCCACTTAATCTAACACCCCACCAAATGCTACGCGCAGCGGAACTACAACATTTGGGTGCTAGGCAGTTATCATCACACATAAGCTATTTCAAACGACTCAAAGAGACATAGAAATTTAAACATAAATTAAAGATTGATTAAAACATCAAAGTCTACAGTTTTCCAAATCCCAAGATAATACAAAACAGAGTTTGCGTTTAGGTCCCCACTGAATCTCAACCCAAAAGTACATTTTCGTTCACATGACATAATATAAAAGAGTTTTAAGTTAAATAAGGGAGGAAAAACAAAGTAGACCACCAAGCCACAACAACTTTCATCCTCGCATGCTCTGCTGCTATCAATCTTGGTTACCTGAAACACATGCTTAAAATCGTCAACACAAAGGTTGAGCGAATCTATAGGTTTATCAAATCATAAGTTGAACATAAGTATTAAAAACCAATCATGATCATTCAATAGCATTGTCGTACTCACAATCTATTTTCAAGGTTATGACAATTGTGTTTAAGCTCATGACACTAATCCGTTAACTCAATCACCCGCGTATTAATTACCGGCGTGATTCAGATGAAACCAGTGCCCCTTCTAAAGGCATCAGTTGCAATTATACCTTATCTCTCATACAAGATAATCTATCGTAGAACTTACTCAACGTACAGCTTCTCGGCTAGCATTGGGTCATTAGCCCCGTAGTACTACAAATTGTATAAGCGGCTATTTTCAATCCACACTAGGATTAAACAATAGTTAATAGTTCATGAAATTAGGGCCTTTTGCAACTAGGTACTCAACACAATGTCGAGGCAACATTCGGGTCCAACAATCATTCAGGACTTATGTTCATTTTCATTTAAATAGCATGTATCCCCCTCGCGGGTAAAAACATTTGAAATAAGTAAAGAGCGAGGCTATAGACTCACCTTGCGTATTAGTAGTGGTTCTAGCGAAGACGTAATGAGAAATGTCACCGACGACGTGGATGCCCAGGAAAATCTAACACGTGACCTAAAAGTCAAAGTACGAAAACCAAATCAATACACCGTGTACATAATTGTACTAAACACACGCAAATTGAAACACTTAATGCTTATGAAAACTCACGCCAAAATCAAACAAGTGATATTTACTAGACACGAACCATTTTTATACTTTATTAAAACTATTACTCATTTTACTGTTCTACCGGTACATACCGAATGTACGGGCTGTTTTACCCCACTTAGACCACTCCTAAAAATCTGAGAAAATTTGTAAAAATCACTTATAATCTGTAGAAACCCCATACCAAATTTCATAAAAAGTTTTCACTTCTAAGACCTTCTGCCCGACACATCTTTGAAGTACAAAATTCGGACAGTTTTGCACACTCGACTTGTAAGATCATTTTGACCATCTTAACCAATGCCATTTGCAAATCCGACTCTTGATTAGGAAAATAGACTTAAAATGATAAGTTTAGGGCCTGAGAACAGCCCTTGACCATTTTTGAAACTCAACTTATAGTCCCCGAGATTTGACCCAATATCGACAACAATTTCGTATTGTGTCGATACGCATCTCCCGGTACACGAATATTAAAAATATCATAACTTTTGACTCGTTTGGAGTCGTAAGCTCTACCTTATACCAAAACAAAGCTAAGACAAAGCTCTACAATTACATCCTATGTTCATGACCTGTTTTCAAAATTAAACCCACGAAAATAATCCCTAAACAGTCTGGTCTAAAATCACCCTTCCAAAATCATTCTAAAACTTGTTTTGACCCATTTCCCACTTCACCAATACATCAATTACCTATATTCATCATCTATAACAATCCCTAAACTCCTAATCACTTGTATGATCAATATGAATTTACCAAAAATTATAAACAAATGCATGCACTCAAATAAAAACAATTAAAATAATATTAACAATAACAATGGAACCTTACATTGATTAAATGGATCAAAACAACCAAGAACACCCAAACCCCCCACAAATTCGTGGGTTTTGGGGCTGTATAACACCAAGGATATAAATTCCAAGCTTGAATAATTAAAGTGTTTAATCATAAACACAATTAAACACAAACCCAATAGTTTAATTAGATCAAAACATAGTTTTTATCAAAATATTTCAAAAATTAGATCTAAAAAAAATGTTGTTGCATGTTTGATTTTTGTGGTGGAATTTACTTACAATGATGTTAGAAACATGGGACATTGATTAGATTTGCAAGAAAATAATTTTTGATGGTGATTCTAGGGTGGTGATGGGTGGCCGTAGGGTAGGAGAGAAAAGGGAGGAGATGTTGAAAATTTTTGAGGTGAAAAATGAAGTATGTGTGTTTGTTTGCCCCTTTTGTAAAAGATGGAGGGACCTAGGTGGCAATTTTAGCTATCTTTTGGCCTTTGTTGCAAAACAAGTTTTAAAGAGCGGGATTATGACTAGTAGTCGGTTTTGAAAATTTACGGGAGTCGGGGGTCGTCCCGAACACTCGAAAATACTTTTAAATGGTTCAAACGCACACAAAACAAGTATACACATGGTTCCGACTCGACTTAACACGTAATAAAAATAAAAATCTCGAAAAACTCAAATATCGATCAATCGATAATAAAAGGTAAATTTTGGGCATCCGTCGGTATCGTAGTCGTCATTGGTTCTTCTTAAATCGTCAAACGTTAAATTACGACCGTAAACGTTGGTTTCAACTTAAACCGTCAAATATATAGCAAACGAAATTTCTTAAAATTTCAAAAATATTAGTAAAATAGGATTAAATAAATGACGTTGGGCTCGGGATATTACATCCACAAGTGAGTCACAACTTAAGAGAGATGCTCATACTGAACCGCTCTTGAGACAATAACTTAGCATCATACGGCACTTTCACGGGTATTACATCCTCCCCTCCTTAAGGGAGCGACGTCCCGGCGCTCTCCGGTTCTTATACTCGCATTTTGTACTACTAGAAAGGTGAGGGTACTTTATCCCAAAGAGGTCTTCACGTTCCGATGTGGACTTCGGTTCACGTCTCGGGTTCCATCACACCTTCACAATTTGTTATTCTACCTTGCTTTAATCTCTTTGCATCTCGATCCTTGATCTCCACTTCAATTTCCCAAATTCTTCCTACTGTTATCGACACGTCTCTTCTCACAGCTTCTCATGGTTAGCAAGTGATTCTCAATCTACACCATCTCTTCCGTAGCCTCTCGAATCATTTCAAGTCCATTCAATTGACTTTTTCCTGCTTCATTCTATCCAACTGGCGATCTACCTTTTCATCAACATAATTCTTCAAATGTTGCATCTTCATCGTTAGCATGGTAAATGTCATTGTACAAAGATACTATCAGCGGCAAGTGTCGATCTCAACAACTACCAAAATCAATCACACACGTTCGGAGCATGTCTTCCAACTTTCGAATCGTCCTTTCACTTGGTTCATCGTCTCATAAAAACAATTAATCATAAAGAAAATCACACGGGTCGCACATAACCCCATCGAAAAACGTTCAAAATATAAAAGACGAAGTAATTAATACTAGTCATACAAAATCACCTTAATCGCAATATTATGTACATACAAACCTGTTCCGTCAAAAACGAACTCATCGATACGAAATCATCCGACGTATACATAACTCTCTCGAAAACATCACAATCCAATCAAACACAAAAGCCATAATAAAACACATATAACCACATTACGACATGTATGCAACATAGCCAAACCATCCCAAGTCAATCCGTTCAATCGAGTTAACTCATGCTTGCTAATCAGCCAAGCCAGGATAAAATAAGGATATTGACATAATTCTCTGATGAGTCCAGTCAAAAGAAAATTGCAAGTTAAAGAAGGTTTACGAGCTTTCTAGCTATGGATGCATATCCAAAAAGAAATAAAATACATACATATGTCATCGCAGGGTGCTCACACACGGATCCATACCCAAAAGATATTACAAGAACACCATCTCACTTCCGTCCCAAACGTGGTCAAAACCTCAACAAGCATCACCGTTCACAGTTAAATATAAAAAGAAATATATTACATGGCACGTGTTATCCATGATCGGATTTCATTGGACAATGTCGTCTCAAGTTCCCACAACTTACGATCACTCGACTAGATCACTTAGCACATAAATACATAAAAGGAAATGGTTTACCACACAAACATCAACTATGGCTATCTATCGTTTAACCATAGATGATCAAAGAAAATCGTGTCAAGCAAAGAGGATTCCTTACTTTGAATAAACGAAGACCACAATTGGAATGGTCTTCCAATTACCGATGCACAGTTGGTAAAATTCAACAATTTATCATGTGTCGTTGTCATATCAAAAGAACAAGAAAAGAAGCAAATAAAGTACGATACATTCGATGTAGGAGAAGTCTTCGTCAATTCCCTTAGAGTTATTCAAACTCGTTTTTCCTCTACTTCGGAAGTCTTCTATTTTTTTTTTGTTAAAATTTCTTCTTAGTGCCGATACGAGCCCCTTGGGTATTTCATCAACACCCTCGTGATTCTGATGAAATCCGCATGTTACATTCAACACATAAAAAAAACATTTTCTAAAATTACTCGGTCAAGGTGACTTACCAAGTCAACGCCAAACGAAAGAAAATTTTCAAGGAACACAAGAAAATTCAAAAATTTCCTTTAGGAATCAAAGAAAACACGATTACTTGCATAAGGATCCACCATTTTTAAAACGTTCTCATCCAAACATTTATCAAAAACACTACAAGTTTCAAGATGACCAATTTATTTGAAACTACATTGCGCTTCCTAAACTATGCATAATTAGCTAGATCATGCATACTTAAGGATCAAGCAACAACAACCAACAAAACAGGACTCTTTCCGAATTATGCATAGTTAGCTAAGCTGTGCATAATTGAGGATCGAGTGACGACAGATACATTATTATTACATACCAAATATGACCACAAAAGCTTTCGACATAATCTTCAAAATAATTAAATTATTTGAAATGGAATTTGAAATGGGAAATATAGCTACCATCGTTTTAAGAAACACATCAAACATTTTTCGTCCACTTTGGAAACATATTTTTGCTTTGCCTGTTTATAAGGAAAATAAATAAATCATTAAATAAATAAATCGACACTATTTACATTTGGTTCAACAAGGCATTTAACACACTCATACATATTTTCAAAATAGACTATTCACAAAATAACGGTAAGGTGGTTCAAGATTAGATCATGCAAGCACAACAAGTAATAAAATCAAAAAGCAATGAGATCGAACGAGGTAAACGAGCAATATAATCGCCAACTAAAATTTAACTACATTAGAAATGAAAATACTTCAAATATATGACAAAAGTCTCAAGATAACGACCGCGATCTACGAATACATAGAGTAAAAATTGAATATCAACACAAGCGTCAAAATAAAACAACGATCATAATTCCCATCGTCTCGAGTTGCACACATATTCCACCAACGGTATACGGGGAGAGAAGAATAATCACTTGGTTAAATAGAAACTATTTCACCAGGAAGATCGAGTTCTTTCACCTCTACAATTTGATAAAGCGGCTTCGCCTCCTCGCTTTTGTTCAATATAAATAAATAACCACTTTAATGAAGATTTATAGCATCATTCAAGTAAATACAAAATGTTAGGTTCCATTAACCGAAAGAAGAAAAGTTACGGCGTCCATGAACATGACAAAAATACACCGGGTGACATACCCTCATTATCAAGTACTAGCGAAATAGTAGTTTTAAAATAATTATAATAATAATGGTTTCATATCATGGAAAATATTAAAATGAACAGTCACATGACGACTCAAGTTTAGATACAGACTCATAAAATCAAAGAAGGGATGTCGGACGATCGAACCATCGTGACTCAAAACATTATATATACATCTTAAGAAAATAATACAAATGTTCGTTTGTCGGGTAATCTATTTTCATTTTCTAATTAATGTTACCATGTACCTTGTAAAAGCGAGCATTTACACATTTTTTAATTTGTGTTACCCCATTAAAGAATTTATACCTTTCATTTTTCAACTTTACAAAGTTTTTATTTCTGGAAGTTATAATCTCAAGAAAATTATTAACATTAGTAAATGCGGTGACCCGGTTATCATATTTGATAAAATCATTAGGTTTGAAAATCTCCATACTTGTGTCAAAATCTCATTAATGTTCATATCTTAAGTACCAAAAACGTACATAGTAAGAATTTTCAAAGTTCACATTATTATCATTACGACTTGTCTTATCACATATATACATGTATTCAACACGACTCAAACTAGTCCAATTAACTCTTAAAAATCAACATTTGACTTTTTTTTATACACATGTCTTCCTTAAAACTGATTTGTTAAATCATATTCACGCGATTCGACTCAAATGCTAAAGAAGTTTCACGTGGTATTATTTCGGATACTTACTGATTTTAGTCGACACTTGAATCTCGATAATAATAATAATAATAATAATAAATAATTAAGATGCTTATTTCAATTAATTCTTAAATATATAAAATTTAACTTTTAATCTTTAGCCCGTTATCAAACGATTTTAAAATTAACACATCTCGCAGCGGAATAAAATAACGTTCCATCAATATTTAGTAACTTGTTTCAAGCATTATAATTTCATACTTAAAGTGTATATTCCGATTTTATCCCAGTTTATTTACTACAACGAGTGACGAGTTCTAGTTTATACCAATGCATAAAACATGACCTTATGTTTAAAATAAAACCAATTTTTACAAAGTCTCTAGCTCCAAAATACATGACCAATTCTTTTACTCATGTTTTATATTACAAGATACGCCAAAAGTTTGCTACATTGACCCGAAAATTAATTCATACTAAATCCAAGTTATATATACTCAACAGTCATATCGTAAATTTTATTATAAACTCCTTTTTCAAATTATATTAAACAAATTCTTAACAAATCCATCACTAGCTTCTAGTATCAAATTATTAATATATGAAAACAAGGATTTTACGAGTAATACAAATTACTTATTACGATTTACCAACCAAGGTTGAAGGAAAATAATTTCACATTGCCACTTTACTCTCTATAAGAGTTTTACTTGTTACAAGACATATCGTAGGTCATTTTTATCCAAAAATTTCATCCGCCAAGTATTAAATATGTAAAACACTTTATGTTTAAATCATTCAATCAACGAAATTTGATGCTTATCTAACTCGCACAAATGCCGGACCTCGTCATGTATAATATCGAATTCAAAATAATGAAACAACAAAACAAAATGAAATAAACGAAGCGAGAATAGGTATGTCAACTAAGTGTTGTTATCAGCCTCGGATGAGTCTCGAAATCGTACAGCACAAAATTAACACAAATCAACCAAATTTCAAGTTATCGCGATTGATCAAAACGCTAGTCTATTTTTAAAACGCATATTTAAATTCAAGCAGGATGATAAAAACGATTAAATGGCGATACGCCTCAACCACGTTTCATAATATACACACATGATTCTCCGCTACGATGCACGCATCGTTGATTATACTTCGTCTATTGTTATAGTTGCGCCAACTAACATATCAAACCCATAAGGAATAGAGGAAATAAAGTAATACGTTAATAATTTACGTTCCAAAAAGAAGGTGTCCAAGAACGACACATCACGGTGCGATAACGTCAATCAGGATCGATCTAGTCGATATAAAATATGTTACGAAGCATCATTTACGCATATAGAGTATCAAACGAGGTTCACACTCGGTTATTCGATCAATAAATTAATTATCAAGATTGATAATTGGCGGTGAGGCTGAATTCTTAACAAAACCCTATTTTAAATGTACAATAATCACACAAGGACCATTGCTTTGCGTGCAATGCCTCCAAATACCATATTATATATATATATATATATATATACCTATACATACAATCATTCCTACATACACGTAGGATTACAACGCAGTGTTGCCATGTAATGCAATGTAGCCCGTTATGCCAAATACATGCAACATATAAGATAATCTTACGAGAATTTGCAAATTACGATGATAAGTACTCAACGTACACAACAATATATCTCAATATATATCAAAGTATTTACTTACTAAATACTAGAGAATTCATGTCAGTTTGAGGGATACATCTAAAATATAAAGCAATACTAAAGAAATCTTACCGGAGCCATGCAGGATAGTTGTGTGCTTGGACAATTTCTTACGACACCAAAAGTTATAGTTTAGGATTTTTCAAAATGACCTAGTTCTCTATAACTCATGGCTCTGATACCAATCTCTAACACCCCACCAAATGCTACGCGCAGCGGAACTACAACATTTGGGTGCTAGGCGGTTATCATCACACATAAGCTATTTCAAACGACTCAAAGAGACATAGAAATTTAAACATAAATTAAAGATTGATTAAAACATCAAAGTCTACAGTTTTCCAAATCCCAAGATAATACAAAACAGAGTTTGCGTTTAGGTCCCCACTGAATCTCAACCCAAAAGTACATTTTCGTTCACATGACATAATATAAAAGAGTTTTAAGTTAAATAAGGGAGGAAAAACAAAGTAGACCGCCAAGCCACAACAACTTTCATCCTCGCATGCTCCGCTGCTATCAATCTTGGTTACCTGAAACACATGCTTAAAATCGTCAACACAAAGGTTGAGCGAATCTATAGGTTTATCAAATCATAAGTTGAACATAAGTATTAAAAACCAATCATGATCATTCAATAGCATTGTCGTACTCACAATCTATTTTCAAGGTTATGACAATTGTGTTTAAGCTCATGACACTAATCCGTTAACTCAATCACCCGCGTATTAATTACCGGCGTGATTCAGATGAAACCAGTGCCCCTTCTAAAGGCATCAGTTGCAATTATACCTTATCTCTCATACAAGATAATCTACCGTAGAACTTACTCAACGTACAGCTTCTCGGCTAGCATTGGGTCGTTAGCCCTGTATTTCTACAAATTGTATAAGCGGCTATTTTCAATCCACACTAGGATTAAACAATAGTTAATAGTTCATGAAATTAGGGCCTTTTGCAACTAGGTACTCAACACAATTTCGAGGCAACATTCGGGTCCAACAATCATTCATGACTTATGTTCATTTTCATTTAAATAGCATGTATCCCCCTCGTGGGTAAAAATATTTGAAATAAGTAAAGAGCGAGGCTATAGACTCACCTTGCGTATTAGTAATGGTTCTAGCGAAGACGTAATGAGAAATGTCACCGACGACGTGGATGCCCAGGAAAATCTAACACGTGACCTAAAAGTCAAAGTACGAAAACCAAATCAATACACCGTGTACATAATTGTACTAAACACACGCAAATTGAAACACTTAATGCTTATGAAAGCTCACGCCAAAATCAAACAAGTGATATTTACTAGACACGAACCATTTTTATACTTTATTAACACTATTACTCATTTTACAATTCTGCCGGTACATACCGAATGTACGGGCTGTTTTACCCCACTTAGACCACTCCTAAAAATCTGAGAAAATTTGTAAAAATCACTTATAATCTGTAGAAACCCCATACCAAATTTCATAAAAAGTTTTCACTTCTAAGACCTTCTGCCCGACACATCTTTGAAGTACAAAATTCGGACAGTTTTGCACACTCGACTTGTAAGATCATTTTGACCATCTTAACCAATGCCATTTGCAAATCCGACTCTTGATTATAAAAATAGACTCAAAATGATAAGTTTAGGGCCTGAGAACAGCCCTTGACCTTTTTTGAAACTCAACTTATAGTCCCCGAGATTTGACCCAATATCGACAACAATTTCGTATTGTGTCGATACGCATCTCCCGGTACACGAATATTAAAAATATCATAACTTTTGACTCGTTTGGAGTCGTAAGCTCTACCTTATACCAAAACAAAGCTAAGACAAAGCTCTACAATTAAATCCTATGTTCATGACCTGTTTTCAAAATTAAACCCACGAAAATAATCCCTAAACAGTCTGGTCTAAAATCACCCTTCCAAAATCATTCTAAAACTTGTTTTGACCCATTTCCCACTTCACCAATACATCAATTAACCTATATTCATCATCTATAACAATCTCTAAACTCCTAATCACTTGTATGATCAATATGAATTTACCAAAAATTATAAACAAATGCATGCACTCAAATAAAAATAATTAAAATAATATTAACAATAACAATGGAACCTTACATTGATTAAATGGATCAAAACAACCAAGAACACCCAAACCCCCCACAAATTCGTGGGTTTTGGGGCTGTATAACACCAAGGATATAAATTCCAAGCTTGAATAATTAAAGTGTTTAATCCTAAACACAATTAAACACAAACCCAATAGTTTAATTAGATCAAAACATAGTTTTTATCAAAATATTTCAAAAATTAGATCTAAAAAAAATGTTGTTGCATGTTTGATTTTTGTGGTGGGATTTACTTACAATGATGTTAGAAACATGGGACATTGATTAGATTTGCAAGAAAATAATTTTTGATGGTGGTTCTAGGGTGGTGATGGGTGGCCGTAGGGTAGGAGAGAAAAGGGAGGAGATGTTGAAAATTTTTTGAGGTGAAAAATGAAGTATGTGTGTTTCTTTGCCCCTTTTGTAAAAGATGGAGGGACCTAGGTGGCAATTTTAGCTATCTTTTGGCCTTTGTTGCAAAACAAGTTTTAAAGAGCGGGATTATGACTAGTAGTCGGTTTTGAAAATTTACGGGAGTCGGGGGTCGTCCCGAACACTCGAAAATACTTTTAAATGGTTCAAACGCACACAAAACAAGTATACACATGGTTTCGACTCGACTTAACACGTAATAAAAATAAAAATCTCGAAAAACTCAAATATCGATCAATCGATAATAAAAGGTAAATTTTGGGCATCCGTCGGTATCGTAGTCGTCATCGGTTCTTCTTAAATCGTCAAACGTTAAATTACGACCGTAAACGTTGGTTTCAACTTAAACCGTCAAATATATAGCAAACGAAATTTCTTAAAATTTCAAAAATATTAGTAAAATAGGATTAAATAAATGACGTTGGGCTGGGGATATCACATCCACAAGTGAGTCGCAACTTAAGAGAGATGCTCATACTGAACAGCTCTTGAGACAATAACTTAGCATCATACAGCACTTTCACGGGTATTACACTTAATTTCTATATTGTCTTCAAATAACATCATAGTTTTCTAAGCCTTATTGCATATTATTTTAAAAGATAACTAGTCGCTTTTCTGATGTCGCTTCCCGAAATGTTATCTAAAAATAGTTATGCATGATTGCTTATTAAAGGATGAAGTTCTACATAACCCTTCCATACAAGCTTGATTTGAGTATGACTTAAATCTTATTATATCTGTGATATATTAATATTATTCATATATGATGTTGTGCCATGCTCAAGTGGGAGAAATATTAGAGTGTGCAAGGTACAAAACAATATGACTTATAATATTCTATTTGGACTTATACATATTGATGTATGTTGTCTATAGAGAAATAATGTCTAGAAATAATAAAAACTACTTCATCACATTACCTAAATGTTTTAGCTAATTAGCATATGTCTTCTTGTAAAGACATAAATATGAAGTATGTAAATTAATTTGAAGATACTATTGAATCCAAAAGAATGCATTCAATAATACTTTATTTGTAATATGTTTATGTTTTCAAGTAAAGACATAAACATGAACTTCCTTGAATTGTTCAAAGACTTATAAAATAAAGTAAGTACTTCACTTGTTGTGTCTTCCTGTTAGGGCATATACAATGAAGTTATTGAATTGTTCAATATCTTATAAAGTATATTTAGCGACCAACATGTTATGTTTTCTTGTTAAAACATGAACATGAAGTTCTTTGACTGCTAAAATAATCATACTTTATAGCATGCAATCGGCTTGAATATATTGTTTATGCAATTTGGTTTGACCAAATTATAAAATATGTGAGCCAAAGAGTATTAGGTTATCAAAGGAATTGTGATATTGTCTCACAATCGAAACACTCTGTCTCATGTGTAAAATCAAATACTATTGTTATTATTTGATCCTTGATAACATTAAATACTCTCTCTCTCTCTCTCTCGTATCTTATTAAGGTTAACAAAATTTTGAATGAGCCCGTGCTTATTCAATATGGTTCCAAACAAGAAGGTAACTAAGAAACCATCAATTTATTGAATGGGATGACTCCCAGTAAGTCTTAGTTGAACTCTTGAACTTGTTAAAATCATGTTAGACGTGTTATTAACAAACTTGAATCAAGAAATTTCAATGTATTTTATACATCCTAAAACGAGAACAATTCATTGTTGCTCGACATGTTGTGTACTTGGAGAAAGTTTCCTCTTACAAGAAGCAAGTTGGAGCCTTTATGCATCTTTGAAGAAAGTAATGAATAAAATACAACCTTCTTAATACACTAGTGAATGACACAATTGAGACTGAGCATGTAAATCAAAATCCACAAAGTGTTTTAACTCCCATTCGCATATCCGCAAGGGTACCTCAAGCACCTGAAGATATGAATGTCATGTCAAAGTTGAGGAATCTGAGTTAGAGGATCATAGTGAACCTCATAACTATCAAGACTCGTTTTTAGATTTGGAATCTAATGAATGACTCAAAACTATGAATGGTTAGATGTAGTCCATAAAAGAAAATCAATTTTGGAATTTGATTAGCTTTCACTAATCAGTAAGACTGATACGTTATACATGGTCTTCTATGAGAAGATAGATATGGACACAATTATACACATTTATACACACTTTCTTTGAATAGAGTTTAAGGCATGCTCAAGCAATTGATCATGATTTAAGGCTTAATTTTATTTATGAGTGTTATATTAATAAAGATATTAATTACCAAACTCGATTTCATGAATATGAAATATGGCAATTGGTGTACAAACTCTAGAAATCTAAGTGTGGATTAGAGCATGCATCTAGGAGCTGGAATCTTAAGTTTGAATCAAGGATATGATCATGATTAAAACAAAGATAACTCTCGAGTACCCTTAAAGCTAGTAGGAGCATATTATTTTGTTTTGTTTTAAATCCCATATGTTGTTAACATATTGGAAATATTATTCCATCAAAGCTAGTTTTTAATCCTTGACTTGGAATATATTTCTATTGAGAGATATAAGAAGTAAAACATATAACCTTAGAACATATGCTTATTAGGAAAAGGCATACGCGGTTAATAAGTATAAATATGACACATCACTGAGAAAGTCTCGAAGATCTATCTCATGTGATAAGATTGATTATGTACATGGAAACCTTTAGTTTACCTAGTGGATTCATTACATATGATATGTGATGTATTAGACTAATGTTAATACTTGCATGAATGCAAGATGAATTGATCACAAAGTATCTAATTGAAAGTCATTAGACTACTATATACTTGATCAGCGTTTACGGATTTTAGCTAAGAAGATTAGTGTTGAGTTTATACACTAATGCTTACTTTGATTAAGATGGTACTCAATACTAGTGATGGTAGGATTTTATCTTCAATGATAATACTACTACCTAGACGTGCTTGATGAAAAGCATTGTTGCACTACTCATTAGTAAAATAAGAATACTTTACAGTTTGGGAAGCTGTTAAGAAGATTGTCTTAAATAGGTGTTCTACTTGCTTTAAACAACTTATGCAATGTACTATGGCGATGCTAGTATTACTGTATTAGCACTTGAGTGAACATATACAAAATGACAATCATTGTATTATTTAAAATCTTCACTATTTGTGAGTTTCGGAAATAAGTATTCTCAAAGTTCACTCAGATGACAACTCAACAGGTCCTTGTGTAAATTCAATGTCTTGTAGTCAAACATGTTCATCATGCTTGGAACATTGGACTTTGACCTTAGAGTAGTCTCATGTATATCTGTTTTTTTAGTATTTGGATAATGGAATGTTAAGCAGTTTTACTAAATAATGAATTGATATACTTGGTAGATCGTCTTCATTTGTACTACTGTGTTCTATATTAGCATGTTTAATCCATGAATAATTTAGTTATTCTAAATTATCCATTGTCGGTTGTTGATACGGGAGTATCGATGAATTAAGACAAATATGAGTGTTTTGGTCATATTCATTTGGAATGAATATTAAATGATGATGCCGCCAAACTCATATGTGTTCATTGGATGAACATTGGATTGACCCAACCTACGAGAATTCAGTGCATGGATCGTCGTCACTAGTGAATCTCGCAAGTGGTTGAATCTCTCATCCTAAGACTTGAGATGCAAGTAGGTTTTGTATGTGTGGAATGTCAATCTTTGATATGGTTCAACGTTGTCCTGAAGAAGGCTTCTATAAAGACCATTTTCAAGTGTGATGTGAAACACATGAACGACACGTGCAGTCAAAATAGGATATTTTTCCTCCACATGGATTGGAGTTAGATACTACTGGGCCCTCGATGAATTGTACAGATGTATGTGTAGCTGATAAGTGTGAAAACACTCATCAATTATGATCCAAAACCACTCAAAACACAGTCAAATACATTATATTTAACTGAAAATATCATAATTACGTGGGTATTTGTGTTTCATGTGTTTTCAGGTAAGAAGATACATTTTTGAGCAATCACGCGGTTTCAAGGACTAATTTGATGAAAAGACGAAGAAAATGACGAATCAAGCTTCAAGGACCTTACTTGCCAATATTATAAAGATGGAGGACTAGACTTGTAACTTTCATAAGACAAAGGACGAAATGGAAATTACTTAAAAGCTTTTATTACATTTGATAAAAGGATATAAAGTAAAGGACCAAAAAGAAAAAAATGGGAAATAAATTTACTTAACTTGGTTAGTTGACCAAATCATGGTCAAAATATCAAAACACACATCCTTCGTCTACAAACAAGAGAGAGAAAAAAACACGTCCCATCTCTTTTCTCCACCATTTACCTGCAACTCGATTTTAATGGAGATCCAAGAAGATTCAAGTAAAGCTTTTAACTACAAAAATGCTCCTCTCTTCTTCCTCTTCAAGGAGATGTCATTTAATTGGATCAAGATGAAGAAACGAACAAAACCCCAATTTGAAGAATGAAGAACAAATCAAGATCATCGTATTTTCCACGTGGCACGATTTAATTGGAAGCAACACGTCATCTCATCTTCTTCAGACGGCTATAGATAGAAGATCAAGACCTCATTTTTCGAGGGTTAGCTTAGGAGTAGATAACACATAGTTAGGTTAGAAATTAGTTAGTTAGTTCATTGTCCTTTTATCTTTCTTGTTAAAATCTGTAACTGAATTAGTTAAGCTTTGTAACCGAATTAGTTTTTCACCATTAATGGAAGTTTGATTCTTCTCACTTCTCTGTTTTTCTACATTCTTATTTGAAGTTTGTTAAACACCTTTTGAGATTGTTATGAAATTCAGTTACCTGGTTAGTTAAGTTTGTTGAAATGTTTGTAACAGAGTACTAGTTTTTTCCATCAATGAAGTAGAATTTACTTTTCAAGCTTGCCTAACCTATTTCTTTCTAAAAAATTCTGTTCGAGTACTGTTCATTAGATGATTCGGTCAGTTCGTACTTAGCATATCGAATCCTGTTAAAAGTTTTATCTTTTTCTTCCATTAATGGAACTCATCGAAGCTTTCTTTATTTTCTTTTCTATCATTACTGTTGGTTCGAGTTGTTTAGTGGACTAAATGTAGAAATTTGTTATAAGAGTCTACATGAGAATTTGATTTCCTATCTCAACTGTAATTGATTTTCTAGTGAAGTTCTTGTTACTACTGTTCATTCTACTAGTTCAGTTTAAAGAAGAGTTTGAATTCGGTTATATTTTGTTATAAAAGTAGTAGCTGCTTCTTTAATACTTCTACTGTGCACAGGGAGCTTGCGGTTAACTATATTTTCGAGAATTGTTTGTTTGAATGTCTCAGTTCTGCAGGTTTTCATTCATATCAGTAAAATGACTAGTTGTCATTCCGAGAGTTCTACATCGAAAGTTAGTTTATATCAGTTTGGCAGGTAGTATTCTGTTTTGTTCTTATGCAGGCGTGAAATGATAGATAGGAAGATTGGGATTGCTGATGATACAGTAGCAGATAGCTAAGGCGGCTCAGCGCTGCGCTTCGACATCAGCGGACTATACGACGGATGATATGGTCAAGCTTAACTTTAATATTTTCTGCATATTATTAGCTAGCCACTCTTCTGTTACAGTTTGTAGTTAAATTTTACTTGTTTAATGTTTGAGTTCTCTTGTTAAGTGATTTCTGACTTCTGCACGTGTTTAGTTAATTGATTCGTTTAGTTCACTCTTGATTTTAATTTGGATCTCGATATTAGCAGGGTTTGTTAACAGGTTAAGCAGTTCTAGTTTTAGGTTTGTTGAACCAGGGTAGTGTTTGATTTGCGCAACAAGTTGAGTAGTGGTTTAGTTGAAATTGAGTTAGATTGAACAATTGACAAGATAGAAATAATAAGGAGTGGATAACGTGTTTACAGAACGAAGAATAGATCAGTTGCCTTGTTTTTTATCACTTCATTCTGAAGTCCAACTTGAAGTTAAGAAAATGTTTTTAGTAGATTAGATTGAAAATTGGTTATATAAGTTTGTTACAGAATTTAAAATGTTAGTGTTATGTTCCTTAGATTGATAATAGTAATCACAAGCCCAAGACCATTCCGATATTGCAAAGTTCTGAATTAGTTACTAGTATTTGGGTCAATCCGTTTAGCATATAGTCAGTATTAGTGGATTAGGAGTAGTTAGAATAAGCTAGGTGAGTATTTTCCATTAGAAAATTAATAGCAGTAAAGTTTACTTGTTGAATTTTAAAGCTACTATTAAGAATTGATAAATTTTGTTTCAGAATATTAAGTTTAGGAAATGTTCACATTGGGTCCATCATTGTGATAGCAGTAGTTACGCTCACAGTCCAGTTTTGTATAGTTTAGTTAACCCGTTAGTCCAGATTAGTTAGGCTCGTTAGATTGTTATTGGGCTACACCATTATATTGTTGGGCTACACCATTACGTTAGAATTTGTAATACATTTAGGCTTGTATTTGTAATTCTTTTATTTTCTGTAATCTACTTGCTTGAATTGGATTTAATTGTTTGCTTTTACCATTTCAATACTAGTATAATATTAGAATAATAATTGTCAAGTATTATATCAGTAAAATTTCTCATTTTGCGTGCATTTATAGTTCACGTTTTATATTTTGTTAGAATTTGTATTTTGTGCATTTAAATGTTGTATATGCAATATGTTTTAGCGTAGTACATATACGTAGTATTATAGCTATTTTTACCTTTTTAAATGTCTCTTGCTAATTAGACATAGAATACCAATCAATTTGTATTACCAAGAACAATAAAGTCTAACTAGAAACGTTAAATCAATTCGATAAGACCGAGAGAAAACGAACAAAAAAGGAATCATTAAATGGCGCCGCTGCCGGTTCTTTTCGTGAAGATTAACGGTTTTGAGTGAGACGATTGGATTTTGGGATCCGTTCACTTTGTGAACGTTATTTTTTTACGTATAAATCAAAAACATAAAAAAATCAAAAAGATAAAAATACAAAAATATAAAAAATCACAAAATCAATTCTTTTTCTAAAGAATTGAACCAAAAAAATAAAAAATCCAAAAAGTAATCTTTTTCCTAAAAGATTACACCCAAAAATATATATTATATCGGTTTTCATCGTTTTTACGTACATATAGTATTTTTCTTAAAAAATCAAATCAATACAAAAATATTTTCTCTATATTATTATATGTAAATACGTATACGTATAAGAACAACCAATACACATATCTTCCATAAGTATTGCCAAGGCAATACACCGTGTTAGGGGGCGTTCCGGTCCTTGACACGTGTATCGATCAAATTCAATAAAGCAAGAATAGATAAATACTTCCAATAGGCAATAATTCGAAGAATACAAACTACAAAGTGAATAGAAAGGTGATGTGCTATAAAATGCCATCTAAGGGTTAATAGGTACTTAAGTACTTCGCTCCACCTAACCCCCCGTTCACTAGTGCGTATTCTAAGAAGGAAGGCTTGATTGGGGGTCTTGCACCCAAGTAGTAATTACATATATTATATTTTCTTGTGGATATTAATTATTGCACCTCGAGGGAGATAATCTCTTCTCCTTCAAAAGTCGACCGAGAGCTCATCTCTCACTCCTCGAGTTTACTTCCACGTGTAACCATACCACTTTTGGTGTATTACTTCCTTCCCCGAGGAAGCTTTTAAACGTCATTTTACTTGTATATACATTCGGCCACCTTGTTAAACATGGATACTCGTTCCATGTTGAAGATTTTGCAACAACGATCCACCAACGCTAATTATTCGCCTTGTTCGACTTGTGGAGGTCCACATGATACTTATTTATGTGATCAAAACAATGGATATTATGGGGAGGGATATGCTTATTATGGAACCGAGAACCCTAATTTTCAATCTAACCCTCAAATGGACTACACTTGTAATGACTATATGGGATATTCTGGTTTTTATCACAAAATCCACCATCATTTATATTTTCTTGTGGATATTAATTATTGCACCTCGAGGGAGATAATCTCTTCTCCTTCAAAAGTCGACCGAGAGCTCATCTCTCACTCCTCGAGTTTACTTCCACGTGTAACCATACCACTTTTGGTGTATTACTTCCTTCCCCGAGGAAGCTTTTAAACGTCATTTTACTTGTATATACATTCGGCCACCTTGTTAAACATGGATACTCGTTCCATGTTGAAGATTTTGCAACAACGATCCGCCAACGCTAATTATTCGCCTTGTTCGACTTGTGGAGGTCCACACGATACTTATTTATGTGATCAAAACAATGGATATTATGGGGAGGGATATGCTTATTATGGAACCGAGAACCCTAATTTTCAATCTAACCCTCAAATGGACTACACTTGTAATGACTATATGGGATATTCTGGTTTTCATCACAAAATCCACCATCATTTATATTTTCTTGTGGATATTAATTATTGCACCTCGAGGGAGATAATCTCTTCTCCTTCAAAAGTCGACCGAGAGCTCATCTCTCACTCCTCGAGTTTACTTCCACGTGTAACCATACCACTTTTGGTGTATTACTTCCTTCCCCGAGGAAGCTTTTAAACGTCATTTTACTTGTATATACATTCGGTCACCTTGTTAAACATGGATATTCATTCCATGTTGAAGATTTTGCAACAACGATCCGCCAACGCTAATTATTCGCCTTGTTCGACTTGTGGAGGTCCACACGATACTTATTTATGTGATCAAAACAATGGATATTATGGGGAGGGATATGCTTATTTTGGAACCAAGAACCTAATTTTCAATCTAACCCTCAAATGGACTACACTTGTAATGACTATATGGGATATTCTGGTTTTCATCACAAAATCCACCATCATTTCATGATCAACCCTTTGATGAGCCATACCAAAACCAAGGATTTTCCAATTATGAGGGTTTTCAAAATGATGAAAATTTCCCATGCCATAATCAAGATACTTTTCAAAATCAAGGATTTTCACATTATGAGGGTTTTCAAAATGAAAGAAATTTTCAAGGTTACAATCATGAGAACTTTCATAATCATGACTCTTTTCAAAACTATAATCCACCTAATTATGGAAATCCACCTCCACCATATTCTTCGACTTATTGATGTGAGTTTTGTGGGAACGCACCCCATTATGGTTATGATTGTAGACTGAGGGATCCGCCTTCTTATGCCCCTCATATTTGCAATGAGTCGCTTTCTTTACTTGCGACAATAAACAAGTCGATCGATGAAATTTCTAAGGCGATTGATAGTAAGAAAGACATAAGCATTGAGGAAATGAAAAACGCGTGCCTGTTGTTAGAGGAACAAATTAAGTTTTTTAGGAAGTGGAAATTAAGACTTGGAAATTTTATGACAAGGATATCGGTGATATGTGTCGTGAATCGTTGAAAAAAGGTTCTTGTCGCCTCAGGAAATATTTAAATAATTTCCTCTTTAAGATTGCTACAATCGAGGACGAAGAACAATATTTTGCTACTCGTGATCGTTTGCTTAATCAATGATTATATGACGATGATGACGATCCTCCGATTTGTATGACACTTAATGATGACACACCTTCATCATCTTTACCTCACGTGGAACCCACCGACTCTTTAACCATGGGGGACGAGCCTCTTAGCACTAATACAAACACCAATTTGGATGAATTAACCTCTTCTAGTGTTGAGAACCTTATCCCAATCCAAAGAGAGCTTGAGAGGGTTTCCAATGAACCATGTGACGAGCTTTGTATTGATACCTCTTCTCCTCATGATCACATTGAGATATCATCACATGTTGACCTTCATGCTACTACTAGTGATTTTGGTGATTTTGATCTTGATGAATTGTTCAAAGAAAGGGATAATGAGATTGAGGAAGAGTTTGTGAAAGACTTGCCACAAATAGAGGATGATGATTGTGATTCTAGTGATGCATCTTATGATATATCATCCGATGACTTGTCTTGTCAAGGTAATATTCCTAATTTAGATGAAGAATTTGCTCCTATAGGAAATGGATCGTTCTCCTCTCCCACCTTATGATTCTTGTGATGAAACCTTTGATGATCCTTATGATAGTTATGAGTCCTTTACATCTGATGATGAATCCATGTCCTCTATGACTTCTTCACCTATTCCTCCAAGTGATTTTGTGATTCATTCCAATCCTCTTTTTGAAACATCATTTGATAACCCACTTTTCCACCATGATGAAGAAACCAATGAGGATTTTAGTGATGATGAACTTTCTCTTTGTGATACACCAATATATGATGATTATAGTAAAGATGAGTTTTCCACTTGTGAATCTCCATTTTTTGATGATCACACTTCCTTGAGTTTTGAGGAGTCACCAATCTTTGATATACCAATCTATGATTACTATGCTGATGAGGAGAGGTCTATCATTGATGAGAATGAGGAGGTTCTAAAGATTGAAAGATTGCTTAGTGAAGATGAATTGATAGATAAACAAATTGAAGATTATCTTCAGAGAGATGATATTGTGGTTGATACATCTTCTTCTAATTAGGATGAGGACATTTGTGAAATAGAGAGATTGCTTTATGACGATTCCATTTCCACTCAACTTTCTCATGAACCTTCACATATTACTCTTTCTTACCCACGTTTTGATGATGATGAGGAGCCCAACATGGACATAATAGTTATGAATGTTTTGATTCCTACACCTTCATTGTCTCATGATGCTTTGATATCCAAGGGGGAATCTTATATGGTTGATACGAGTTCATCTTCTTATTTTCCCATGAAGGGAAAGGTTTTTTATCTTGGGATACGTATGTTTGGGAAAAATTGGTTTTCATCTATTCCACTTAAGAGTGTGACTTCTATTGATATGAGCTTCTCGTATGAGCTTACTTTGGTTATGCTACCTACTTTGGAGTTGTTCACTTGTCGATATGGAAACTATGTATTTGATCCTGGGGTGCTTCCTATTTGAGAGATTTTATATGTTGGACAAACTTGAGACATGTTGGACCGTTCCATTTATCGAGGCGGATTTTGTAAATCTTATAGTAAATGGCAACGTGCTAAGTTTGAGTGTATCATGTGAGATGTTCTTCAAAGTGGATATCCTTTATTCTCCATGATGGTTTCCCCAAGGACAACCTAATTCGGGGCCAAGTCGAGCTAGAGACTTAGGGTTAAAAAAACTCAAGCATTGAATAACTAGGTTAGAAAACATAGAGTAGATTTTCAATAGGTTAGGTTTAATTAAGAGGATGTTATAGTAGAGTTGAAGTGAAGGGGTGGCCTTTCTTCGTATTTTCGTGTTTGTTTCAAGGGTTGCTCTCTCTCATTTCGTGCTTGGAGCTTATGGAGGAGGCCCGTGTATCCGGTTCACTTTGATTAGTTTTTGCTATCGTGATATTCAACACATATGATTAAAATAAATACCCTTTAGTTGTCTCTTCCTTAACTTGGGTTAAGCAAAGTAATCAATGCCATAAGTGTAGGGTAGTTTACTCCAATACTCTTAAACATTAAGGACAATGTTTATCTTAAGTGTAGGGGAGACTTCTATCGAAGTGACCTTACCTAGATCATTGCCTTAGCTTCATGATAACTTGGAAAATTAATTTATCAAACATTTTTCAAATTTTTGATCTACTTTGGCCACCAAAAATATGCATTCATAATTTTTGCATCAATCATTTTTTTAATTTGCATAACATATTTACATTATATATATTTCTTCTTTTGTTCTTTATCAAAAATATATAAAAAAGAAAAAATATAATAAAGGATATGGTTTAACAAATTTAGACTTCTTTGACATATTAGGCCATCCATGGATATTTTGACTCAACCCGAGTTTGCTTATCTAAGTACTCTAGTTAGTATCCTTAACCATGTAGTCCTTCATTGGTCTATTAGGCTAAGCATCCACCACTCTCATTATTTGAGATTTTAAATTTGTGGAGAATGGGAAATGATAGAGTTGAAGCAAGTATAAAAGGGCTAGATAAACTTCATGATAATTACTTGTGGCTAAACTTTTCTCTTCTTTACCTCTAATTTCTTCGCATGTATATATGTTAATAAATAATCAAGAACGTTTTTAATTGGTTTGTAGTCTCTTATGCATTTTTGACTAATCATTCATGGTTGGTATAAGTACGTCTTAAGATTCTAAGTTAGAACGTTTTATGTGTACTAGACTTATGTCATGCTTAATATTTAGCGGGTGTTTTTCCTTTTATTCTTTTCAACTTTCTTTGTGAGGAATAAAGAAAAATAAGAGCGGCTTACAAAAAAATGAGTGGCTAGAAAAAGAAAAAAAGAGAAAAAGAAAAAAAAAAGAGAAAAGAAAAAAAATAATTATACAAGACTCCCAAGAGGGGCAGTGAAGTGTTAATTATAGTAACTATTGAATTCCAATATTACCTTGACGGGTTGCGGGGGTTTTAATAGTTGCTCCAATCCAATATTACCTTGACGGGTTGCGGGATTCAAGATCCAAAGTCTCAAAAAGGCGTAGGATGTAAATTATTGCGTGAGTTTTATTTTTCTTTCTTTAGCAAGTGTGTAGCTACTTATTAATGCATGACATGAGGATTTTACACATAAGGCGAATGACTTATTACTCTTGAGACGGATTTATATTAATTGTGAGCGGTTTTTCAAGTAATAGATGAGAGGATTACTTAGGATTAAAACCGTGCTTCCTTATTTTCGTATTTTACATTTCTTATATTTCACGCTTTAAATAATGACAAATTTGCTTTCAAGGAATTTGCTCAAATAATAACCGGTTCCACATTTAATTGTCATGAATAAGTTGATGCACTTTTTACTTGTGAATACAATGATCCCATTTTTAAGCTTGGTATGGGGAAAGTGAAACTTGAGGATGATAAGTGTCCATGGTACCAAAGCCCTAATCTAAGTCATTGATTTCTTTATGAGTTATTTCCATCAAAACCATTTCAAGAAAATACAAAAATATATAAATAGAATTGTTTTCTTTGCATTGCATTGTAAATATTCAAAATCATTCATCATGTAGTATAGTTTAGTTTATTAAATCATAAAATGGCCATGGTGGGTTAATTATGAGAAACGTGCACTCAAGAGCTTTAAAATGCTGCATTGCATGAGGTCATGGCAATTATCAAGTGGAGGGGAGTTGATAAGTGTGAAAACACTCATCAATTATGATCCAAAACCACTCAAAACACAGTCAAATACATTATATTTAACTGAAAACATCATAATTACGTGGGTATTTGTGTTTCATGTGTTTTCAGGTAAGAATATACATTTTTGAGCAATCACGCGGTTTCAAGGACTTAATTGATGAAAAGACGAAGAAAATGACGAATCAAGCTTCAAGGACCTTACTTGCCAATATTATCAAGATGGAGGACTAGACTTGTAACTTTCATAAGACAAAGGAAGAAATGGAAGTTACTTGTCTAGTCCTCCATCTTGATAATATTGGCAAGTAAGGTCCTTGAAGCTTGATTCGTCATTTTCTTCGTCTTTTCATCAAATAAGTCATTGAAACCGCGTGATTGCTCAAAATGTATCTTCTTACCTGAAAACACATGAAACACAAATACCCACGTAATTCTGATATTTTCAGTTAAATATAATGTATTTGATTGTGCTTTGAGTGGTTTTGGATCATAATTGATGAGTGTTTTCACACTTATCAACTCCCCTCCACTTGACAATTGCCATGACCTCATGCAATGCAGCATTTTAAAGCTCTTGAGTGCACTTTTCTCATAATTAACCCACCATGGCCATTTTATGATTTAATAAACTAAACTATACTACATGATGAATGATTTTGAATATTTACAATGCAATGCAAAGAAAACAATTCTATTTATATATTTTTGTATTTTCTTGAAATGGTTTTGATGGAAATAACTCATAAAGAAATCAATGACTTAGATTAGGGCTTTGGTACCATGGACACTTATCATCCTCAAGTTTCACTTTCCCCATACCAAGCTTAAAAATGGGATCATTGTATTCACAAGTAAAAAGTGCATCAACTTATTCATGACAATTAAATGTGGAACCGGTTATTATTTGAGCAAATTGCTTGAAAGCAAATTTTTCATTATTTAAAGTGTAAAATATAAGAAATGTAAAATCCGAAAATAAGGAAGCACGGTTTTAATCCTAAGTAATCCTCTCATCCATTACTTGAAAAACCGCTCACAATTAATATAAGTCCGTCTCAAGAGTAATAAGTCATTCGCCTTATGTGTAAAATCCTCATGTCATGCATTAATAAGTAGCTACACACTCGCTAAGGAAAGAAAAATAAAACTCACGCAATAATTTACATCCTCCGCCTTTTTGAGACTTTGGATCTTCAATCCCGCAACCCGTCAAGGTAATATTGGATTGGAGCAACTATTAAATCCACGCAACCCGTCAAGGTAATATTGGAATTCAATAGTTACTATGATTAACACTTCACTGCCCCTCTTGGGAGTCTTGTATAATTATTATTTTTTCTTTTCTCTTTTTTTTTCTTTTTCTCTTTTTTTCTTTTTCTAGCCACTCATTTTTTTGTAAGCCGCTCTTATTTTTCTTTATTCCTCACAAAGAAAGTTGAAAAGAATAAAAGGAAAAAAGACCCGCTAAATATTAAGAATGACATAAGTCTAGTACACATAAAACGTTCTACTTAAAAGCTTTTATTACATTTGATAAAAGGATATAAAGTAAAGGACCAAAAAGAAAAAAATGGGAAATAAATTTACTTAACTTGGTTAGTTGACCAAGTCATGGTCAAAATATCAAAACACACGTCCGTCTTTTCCTTCTTATACAAACAAGAGAGAGAAAAAAAACACGTCCCATCTCTTTTCTCCACCATTTACCTGCAACTCGATTTTAATGGAGATCCAAGAAGATTCAATTAAAGCTTTTAACTACAAAAATGCTCCTCTCTTCTTCCTCTTCAAGGAGATGTCATTTAATTGGATCAAGAGGAAGAAACAAAGAAAACCCCAATTTGAAGAATGAAGAACAAATCAAGATCATCGTATTTTCCACGTGGCACGATTTAATTGGAAGCAACACGTCATCTCATCTTCTTCAGACGGCTATAAATAGAAGATCAAGACCTCATTTTTCGGGGGTTAGCTTAGGAGTAGATAACACATAGTTAGGTTAGAAATTAGTTAGTTAGTTCATTGTCCTTTTATCTTTCTTGTTAAAATCTGTAACTGAATTAGTTAAGCTTTGTAACCGAATTAGTTTTTCACCATTAATGGAAGTTTGATTCTTCTCACTTCTCTGTTTTTCTACATTCTTATTTGAAGTTTGTTAAACACCTTTTGAGATTGTTATGAAATTCAGTTACCTGGTTAGTTAAGTTTGTTGAAATGTTTGTAACATAGTACTAGTTTTTTCCATCAATGAAGTAGAGTTTACTTTTCAAGCTTGCCTGACCTCTTTCTTTCTAAAAAATTCTGTTCGAGTACTGTTCATTAGATGATTTGGTCAGTTCGTACTTAGCATATCGAATCCTTTTAAAAGTTTTATCTTTTTCTTCCATTAATGGAACTCATCGAAGCTTTCTTTATTTTATTTTCTATCATTACTGTTGGTTCAAGTTGTTTAGTGGACTAAATGTAGAAATTCGTTATAAAAGTCTACATGAGAATTTGATTTCCTATTTCAACTGTAATTGATTTTCTAGTGAAGTTCTTGTTACTACTGTTCATTCTACTAGTTCAGTTTAAAGAAGAGTTTGAATTCGGTTATATTTTGTTATAAAAGTAGTATCTGCTTCTTCAATACTTCTATTGTGCACAGGGAGCTTGCGGTTAACTATATTTTCGAGAATTGTTTGTTTGAATGTCTCGATTCTGCAGGTTTTCATTCATATCAGTAAAATGACTAGTTGTCATTCCGAGAGTTCTACATCGAAAGTTAGTTTATATCAGTTTTGTAGGTAGTATTCTGTTTTGTTCTTATGCAGGCGTGAAATGATAGATTGGAAGATTGGGATTGCTGATGATACAGTAGCAGATAGCTAAGCCGGCTCAGCGCCGCGCTTCGACATCAGCGGACTATACAACGGATGATATGGTCAAGCTCAACTTTAATATTTTTTGCATATTATTAGCTAGCCACTCTTCTGTTACAGTTTGTAGTTAAATTTTACTTGTTTAATGTTTGAGTTCTCTTGTTAAGTGATTTCTGACTTCTGAATGTGTTTAGTTAATTGATTCGTTTAGTTCACTCTTGATTTTAATTTGGATCTCGATATAAGAAGGGTTTGTTAACAGGTTAACCAGTTCTAGTTTGAGGTTTGTTGAACCAGGGTAGTGTTTGATTTGCGCAACGAGTTGAGTAGTGGTTTAGTTGATATTGAGTTAGATTGAACAATTGACAAGATAGAAATAATAAGGAGTGGATAACGTGTTTACAGAAAGAAGAATAGATTAGTTGCCTTGTTTTTGATCACTTCATTCTGAAGTCCAACTTGAAGTTAAGAAAATGTTTTTAGTAGATTAGATTGAAAATTGGTTATATAAGTTTGTTACAGAATTTAAAATGTTAGTGTTCTGTTCCTTAGATTGATAATAGTAATCACAAGCCCAAGACCATTCCGATATTGCGAAGTTCTGGATTAGTTACTAGTATTTGGGTCAATCCGTTTAGCATATAGTCAGTATTAGTGGATTAGGAGTAGTTAGAATAAGCTAGGTGAGTATTTTCCATTAGAAAATTAATAGCAGTAAAGTTTACTTGTAGAATTTTAAAGCTACTGTTAGGAATTGATAAATTTTGTTTCAGAATATTAAGTTTAGGAAATGTTCACATTAGGTCCATCATTGTGATAGCAGTAGTTACGCTCACAGTCCAGTTCTGTTAAGTTTAGTTAACCCGTTAGTCCAGATTAGTTAGGCTCGTTAGATTGTTATTGGGCTACACCATTATATTGTTGGGCTACACCATTACGTTAGAATTTGTAATACATTTAGGCTTGTATTTGTAATTCTTTTATTTTCTGTAATCTACTTGCTTGAATTGGATTTAATTGTTTGCTTTTACCATTTCAATACTAGTATAATATTAGAATAATAATTGTCGAGTATTATATCAGTAAAATTTCTCATTTTGCGTGCATTTATAGTTCACGTTTTATATTTTGTTAAAATTTGTATTTTGTGCATTTAAATGTTGTACATGCAATATGTTTTAGCGTAGTACATATACGTAGTATTATAGCTATTTTTACCTTTTTAAATGTTTCTTGCTAATTAGACATAGAATACCAATCAATTTGTATTACCAAGAACAATAAAGTCTAACTAGAAAACGTTAAATCAATTCGATAAGACCGAGATAAAACGAACAAAAAAGGAATCATTAGTGGCCAAACCCAAATGTAATTAAGATGATACTTGATTAATTTGGTAATCTAGTTCAATATCGATATCGAGAAATAGAATAGTTAAACTTAAGAATGACTTTTGATCCATGTCTAAAGTTTAACAGAGTATCTGAAACAAAAGGATGACTGATATCTAAACCATTTAAATGAGATGTTTGAGAAACTATCCTCATATGTTTCTGGGGGCATTGGCGTGTTGCTAGACGCTAACCTTTGTTTGTATAATTATATGATTATTATGACGTGCGCAAGTAGCAGATGTTGGAGTATGCTCGTGTCATAATAACTAATTATATGGCTAGACACATATGGGCCTATGGGGTCACACACATATACACTAAGGTACCATTTTATGTATCGTGTTTATCGTATTCACGACATATAAATAAACTACGTAACCTGGGATCAATAACATAATTCTATTTGTTAAGCTAGTACTTAAATTTGGACTAGAATAACAAACACGTAATCCTTTCTTCAACCCTTGTATGTAAGACTACGAATGGAGTCAAAGTGCTTTTGATAAAAAACGTTTGTATCAATTAAATGTAACTGATTTGTTACTATGCAATTATGGAATGGTTTTATTTACAATCAATATCATAATTGCATATATAAAATAGTCATTACTACTTTTCTATTGTGGCAACATTCGGCAATAGAAAAAAGGAAAAGTATACATGAAACTTGTATTAGTTTTGATCTCATTTTTGCATCTATGGTAGTGAAAAACATTAGTTACGAAGCACGGGTTAAGACTAGCATCTACTTGGTATATGATCACGTGTAGTGTGTTTCTACATAGAGGTGATCTACTTTGGTCACTTGGGTTTCTTGGTTAGATCATGTGTTGGTAATGGTCTCCGTGCGATCCTACTGAATCACGCTACAAATGTATACTTTTATCTCCTTTTTTATTGATTAATCATATGACTCTATGGATCCGTTAATAGGTGATCTTTCCGCTGCGTTTATTATTTATTCATATCATGTTTATATGGATAATCACCTATACTAACAACTTAGGACATGATCTCACTGGAAAATCAGTCAATGAGACTCAGTATAGAGGTATGATTGGGTCACTCATGTACTTAACTGCAAGCATGCCTGACATTAAATTCTCTACATGCCTTTGTGCAAGATACCAAGCAGATCCAAAGGAGTCACACCTTACTGCTGTAAAGAGAATCTTCAGATACCTAAAAGGTACACCAAGTCTAGGTCTTTGGTACCCCAAATCCTCAGGTTTTGACCTAAAGGGGTATTCAGATTCTGACTATGATGGATGCAATTTGGACAGAAAAAGCACTTCTGGTGCCTGCCAATTTCTTGGTGGCAAACTTGTGTGTTGGAGTGATAAAAAGCAACAAACTGTTGCCATGTCTTCAGCAGAAGCTGAATATGTGGCAGCTGTTGGATGTTGTGCCAATGTTCTTTGGATGAAAAGCCAACTGATTGATTATGACATAGAATATGAAAAGGTACCAATCTTTTGTGATAACACTAGTGCTATTGCAATATCCAATAATCTAGTCCTCCACTTAAGAACAAAACACATTGATTACAGATATCACTTTATCAGGGATCACATTGTGAAAGGGGACATTGAATTACATTTCATCCCCACTAAATACCAATTGGCTGATATCTTCACCAAACCATTGGATGAACCAACTTTCAAAAGATTGATAATGGAGCTTGGTATGCTGAACATTGATGATATAAAATCTGAACCTTCAGCATGTACTGAAGAAGCTTGAAGGTTCAGCATTTCATAAAAGAATTTGATTAATATTAAGTAGCATTGTCTGAGTAAAGGAGTGTGCAATGTCATGTGTCTATTTCACTTTATATGATTGTGTATATGATGTTTTGTCGCCTTATCTGATTCACTGAAGCTGAACAAATAATCACCAGTCATCAAAAGATTCCTTCAGCAATGCTGAACAAATTTTTCATACAACTGAGTAGCTAGGCCTGAGTAGAGGAGCGTGTAGTGTCATATGTCTTGTTCACTTATGTGAACATGTATGTAGGGTTTTGTCGCCTCATCTGACGCACTGAAGCTCACAAGTATTGTCATCAGCTTTAACATATCTGAGCAACAACTTTTAAAACAAATCAATCATATGACTCAATGGAGTAAATGGCATTAAATTTCTTTAGAATAAATACAAAACATTCTTTCAAAAGGTGTCAATTGTTTATTTAGGAAATATTAAGCGTCCATATCACATTCAACAACTTTCTGACGCAATGAGGCGTTTCACTGTTCAAAGCAACAGAAAATCATCACCTTTTTCAGAACATTAATGAGAGAGTTTGTGCCATTTGTTCAAAAGAAACCCTGAAAGTTTCATTCTCTTTTCAAATGTTTTACAAAATTTGACAACTCAGTTTAAAGAGTGTTTACATATATCTTTTGAAGATTGATGATTCATATCATTTGCAAAAACTTTAAAATAAACACACACACACAACTCTCTCTCTCTCTCTCTTCAAAAGAAAGCACACACAACAAACATCAATGGTTGCTGAATCTTCTTCACAACCACAAGAGACTGAGATCACCCTCAATCCTTCCATCCATGTAAACTATCCCATCGAAGACATATTCTTTAAACCCAACAACATCACCTTGATCAAACCAGAAACCCTAACATCTGAACCAGGAAAACAAGTACTAAACTTCTTATCCAAATTTGTGATTCGTGATGCCTTGTTCAAGGATCCAGGGGTTATGTTTGAAAATGTGTTAAAAAAATTTTGGTTCACAACACAAGGGTCAACGAACAAGAAATCTATTGAGTTTGTGTCTACAACCCTGGGCATTCATGGGAAAATAAATTTAAAGATGTTTAGAAGGGTTTTAGGGTTAAAATATTTGGAGGATTCTAGCAAATATGAGGTTGTTCCCAATGATCTCTCTGTTGTCAAAACGTTTTTAGAGAAATTGGATACACTGAAGAGATTGGTGATAAATGGGGGTTGAAGAGAAGCAGCTGTTTACCACCTAAGTGGAAACTTTTGATGTCCATCTTAATTGAGTGTCTGGGTGGGAAAACTGGTGGGCTTGATCAAATCAACCAAAAGGATGCCCTTATTTTGTATTGTCTGGCAAAGGGCGTAAAAGGTGATTTTGGAAAACTAATCTTTGAAGATCTCCATGGAAAATGGAGAAGAAAACTAGGGAGAAGAATGTGGTCTACACCAGATTTTTATCCCTCATTTTTGCTGACCAATTTGGTAAAGAGTACTCTAAAAATGAAGGAGTTAAACTTGTTTTCTCAATCTTTGATACCAATCGTTGGAACATTCCAGTCAGCACAACTAAACCTCCTTTCACACAGCCCATGCTGGACATTTGCTCAGCAAATGCTCCAGTAGTGTTCAAAGCTCCAAAAGACACTCCTCAAACTGGAGAAGGGGATCTAACAGGCACAAAGTCTGGAGCTTCTTCTGGACCATGTCAAAAGAGCACATCAGTGAATACTCTTAAGTGTAGACGTGGGTCTAAGAAAAGGAGGCACACCACAGAATCTTCATCAAAGAAGCATTCTAATGAACCCAAAGGCCAAGCTTTAAAGAAACAAAAGTCCTCGGCCAAGGACCAGAACCCAAGCCAGCCGCCACCATCAGTCTTTGCTGAAGGTGGCATGCATCAAGAGGCCCTGAAGGCAACCCATCTCTCAACTTCTTTAGGAGAGAAGGTGAAGATAGAGCGCACCCTCAACTCGATAGAGTGGAGTCATCATCGGTAAGAAATTTAAATCTGAATGCATCTCAAATTTCATTACCAATCTCTATCATTTGTCACTCTGAGTCTGCATCAGGGAATGATGTGTCAGTAAATCCAACAGCTGATACTGACCCTGTCCTATATGTTTCTAATGATGTAGTTCCCCCACAACATGGTTCTACTAAAGGAACCAAAAACATTATCATTGATCTTAACTCATCAAGTACTTTTTCTTAGGATCCATCAGGTAAAACTAACCCTGGTGGTGAAGGACTTGAAACTGACCAGCACGCTGAAGATGGGAATCAGCAGACAATGAAGGAAGTGCCTCTCTCCACTGGCACCAAGGGGGGACACTTGCCTACCTTTATTTTCAGCATGTCTGTTGATGCCTTGGAAAAGGAATTGGGACTAAGTGAAAGTGCTCCAATCAACCTGGATGATAGTGAATCTGAAGATGACCTTGCTTATCAAACTCCCAAGCCTCCATCCCCCAGAACCGTTAAGGTAAACAAACTGACAAATCAGGTGTTGGTTCTACAATCACAGGTGACCAAGCTCAAGGAGGAAAAGGCTCTTGCTGATGCTGAACTTGTTACTCTTAAAGCAAGGTTAGTTCCTCCCACTGCTGAACAGATCAGAGATGCAGTTCTCACTGCACTAAAGCCATTGGTAAAGGATATGGCCACTACCACTTCTATCAAGCAAGAGATCATCTCTCTCATAGATTCCATTAATACTTCATCCTTTGAGCTCCCTGTTGAATTCAAGCCAATTCCTACTCAGCTTAATGAGCTATGTGATTTAGTATCCAAGATCAAGGATAGGGTGGGCTTGCTGGAACAACGAAAACTGACCTTATCTGATGAAGTTCAGTAGAAACTAAATGCTCTTGCTATTGTTCTAGCAATGTTGGCCAAGGTATCATCCACCATAGCCTCTCTATGTGCATGCTTACCTGTTGGGGGTTCATCAGAAGTTGCAGGGCAATCTTCTGTTGTGGGGGAGAAAGTAACTATTCAACAGCTCTTCAAGAAACATGCACAGAAGAAGGCCCAAAAACAACCTTTTGTTTATGTATCTCCGTTTAGTGAAGACAGTCCAGCTAAGACTAAGGGGGAGTCTTCAGCAAAGGGCACTCATATTGATGGCCTTACCACCAGCACTGAATCATCTGAAAATGGCTCACCTCCCATCAAACCCAAAAGCAAAGGTGAATTCACTTTAGATGAATGAATTATCAAGTCTGTGCTAGTCACTCAAGAAGAACTTGATAAAATTCACAAGCTTCAAAATGAAGAAAAGCTTAGAGATCTGAAGATGAGCTTATATGAAAGAATTGGAAAATCTGAAGTTGAAGGACTCTTCAAGAAAAAGATGTTATACGAAAAATTCTGTATAGCAAGGTTGAACATAAGATGTCTCTCAGAAATCACAAATGTTGACATGATGACTTAAAATGGAGATATCAATCTAAAGTTCTATAGGGCTCATGGGGCTGATGAGATCATAGATGACTTCCAAGGGAAGGAGATCTCTTATAGTAAATGGCTAGAGATGAGCAGAATCATTAAAAAGAAAACATCCAGAAGATGGGTAGAAGTTCGCACAAGAATTGAACACTTTATGAGAAATCATGAAAGGCTTGGTCAACATCTGAACATCAGCAAACAAATCTCACTGGAGGATCAAGATCCAATTCTGGAACTGAACAAGAGAGCCAATCTGTTTCAACCTGGTGTGGGTGACATCTTTGTCACCACCAAGAAATACAAAGATCTTGTTTAGTTTGAAAATCATCTCCCTGGACATGTGTTAGAAGAACCATAATTGGGAATGATTATGTTCAACCATCGTGAGGACAAGACTTTGTGGGTATTAGTGATCTTGATGATCTAAACAATGAATTTCTTGGAAACATTCAAAAGATCTTCTTTGCTCACCATGGTGGTCCAGGACTCACTGAAGCTACAAAAACTTTCAGCATGTGCTTACTATCAATATTGGACATCAGGAACTCTGATCCATCAGTTTAGACCCCTGTCATTGAAGAACTTAGGCCAAAGGAAAAATGAATAATCATTTGTATTAACTTTGTTGTAATTTGTAATGTTATTTTAACACCCCCAAATTTACACGCAGCGGAATACATCTTTGGGTGCTAAACAATGATACAACAACACATAATTTATAAAGAACGACTCGAAAAGAGACGTTTTAGATTTATCGTTCCTAAAACATTTGTCAGAGTAGCGTAGTCCCAAGTAATCGTTACCAAAAGATAAATTAAAACAACATATTAGTTTGTTTTAAAAATGGAACGATAAATAAATCAAAGAGTTTGAACAACATAGCAGTGCACAACTTCATTCTCGTGACCTCCAAGCTTCCACTTCTTGATTACCTGAAATACATGTGAGTAAAACAATCAGCAAAAATGCCGAGTGAATCTATAGGTTTATATAATCATTTTTGAACACAAGCAAAGATTATAAGTTTGTGGCATGCTTAAAGGCAACAAGCATCAAATAATAATTCGCATCAACAATAATAACTGTATATAGCATAAATTGCAATAAGCTCATGGAACCGAGCCCTTAGACACTCCCTTTAGAGGTCTGATAAGACAGGAGATTTATTAATTGTCGGTTACCTCCAGATTATTGGTACATTGCCGTATACCTGACTTCTCATTACAATATGCTCAAACAGTGTGGAGGTCGGGCCTAAGCTTCTATGACAAGTCCACAAAAACTGAACCGGGGCGGCTTCCCCCATAGATCTATTAATTGTACTAGCGGTTAACCCATCATAGGTTAATTAACGGTCCATAATTGAGGTTTTAACAAAGGCAATCACTTAATGCAATTTAAAGGCAACCACGGGTCCATTCATAGAGGGACAAAGCATACCATAAAAATCTTGTGTTCTAAGTTTATAAAACATGTATTCCCCCTCGCGGGTTTAAAATCATTTAATAACTAGTATAAAGCGAGGCTATAGACTCACCTTAGCCGATAGTGGTAATGAGACGATCGCCGACGATAGATGATGCCTTTCAGACACGAGAACCGCAACCTATCAAATGAGGTGCGTTCATTAATAATAGACTCGAGAAATAAACCATACATAAGAATATAAAACTCGACTCATATAATCACGACAAACTTGAGAGAAAACGATACAAGTGATACTATTACACTCTCCTATATATTCATTTTATTATTCTATGTCTTTAATAAAAATCTGCCGGAACATACCGAATGTCCAAGCCGTTTTCCCATACTTAAACATATCAACTTTTTATGATACTACTCAGAGAACTCACTTACTATATGTAGAAAGTCCTCCCAAGAGCCCATTAAAAGATTTTACTTCTAAAGTTCCGTGCCCGACTCATCTTTGAATCACAAAATCCGGACAGTTTAGCGACCTTGACTTACGAAACCATTTTGACTATTCTAAACAACTCCATTTGTAAAACCGCCACTTGATTCTAAAATACACTCAAAATACTAAACTTGGAGCCTGAGAACAGCCCTTGAATCATTTTGAAACTCATTTTATAGTCCCCGAGATTCGATCCAAATATCGACAACAATTTTCGGATTGTGTCGACACTCGTCTTCCGGTACACGAAAATCAAACTAGTGTATCTTCCACCTCGTTTGGAGTTGGAAGGCCTACCTTATATCAAATCGAAGCTAACGAAATTCTTTACAACATAATACCATCATATCATCCTATATTCAGACTTAAGACCCTCGAAAATGGCCTCAAACCTACTGCCCAAAATCACCTTTCAAAATCTCCCACAAAATCATGTTTTTGATCAAAACCAATCATTTTTATCATCAACCTAACATCCTAAGATCATCATAAACCAATCCTAACACTTGTATCATCCTATAACTCACTTGGTAAAAAAAATCACATGCATGCACTCAAAATTCTAATAATAATAATAACACATTCTTATACCCATAAAAATAGATCAAACAATCTTGATCATCATGAAAATAATTTGAGAAAATGAAAGTTGTTGCATGTTTATGAAAATGGTATCAAAATGATCACCATCAAATAATAGGAATGGGTCTTACCTTGGATTTACAAGATTCAAACTAAAAATTAAATCAAAGGGTGTTTTTATTTGATGTTGTTTTATGGCAAGAAAGGGGAGGATGGTGATGATATACAATTTTTTTTTTGTTTATTATGTTAGTGGAAGAATTTGGTAAGAATCTTCTATTTATAGTATAAAAGTTTAGGGTAAATCTTGTAAATTGTTTATAGTTTTGGGCTAAAATGTAAATATTAGTTAAAAAGCGGGAAATGACTAAAAGTCAATTTAACAAATATTTATGGGACTGGGTTTCGTAAAAATACTTTTCAAAAGTTTAAACGCACACGAAAAATAATAATATAACGACTCGATACGTAATTAAAACGATATCTTCGAAAGTATTAAATATCGAAAAGATCGATAATAAAATATAAAATTTTGGGCATCTGTCGGTATCGCAATCACTAGTAGTCCTCGTTACTCGTCAAAATATTAAAATATAATATTTAATATCGGTTTCAACTTAAACCGTTAAGCATAATAGTATTTAACGTTATAAAATACTTCAAAATAATTGAAAATAGAATTAAATTATGACCTTATTTTTACGGGTTTTACATCCTCACCACCTTAAGGGAGCGACGTCCCGGCGCTCAACTCGCCTCATACACGAGTTGTTCACTACCCGGAAGGATGACGACATTCCTTAATAAGAAGTCCTTACGTTCCCACGTGAATCTCGATCCACGATCTCCACTGGTTCTTTTACAAGTTGCGACTTGTCGTCAAGTTGTATCTCACCAAAAAGGAATAAATAAATCCTTATCCAGCAGTCACCCGTCAAGTTCGACACATGAAAATTTTATGAATAACACGAAGCTCATTCGACGTCAAGAATAGATGACAGGATTTTCGGGTACGTCCAGTTAAAAGGAATACAATTTAAAGGATATCCATCGGTCGGATTAGCCATGGACACACATCAAAAAGAACTAACGAGAAAAACATTTTCGTCATCGGAGGGTGCTCACACGCGGGTCCCTACTCAAAAGATAATACAAAGACACCATCTCACTTTCGCCAACGCGCATTAAAATCTCAATAAACATCGTCGTTGAAAGTCAAAAAGATATTACATAATATGTGTTCTACATGATCGGACGTCATCGGATGATGTCGTCTCAAGTTCTCACAACTTACGATCATTTGACTAGATCACACACCATATAAGTACATAAAAGGAAAGGTCGAACATAAACATCGAGTATAGATCTCCACCGTTAATCATCGAGAAAACCTTGAACGAACCCTTGATAATAACCACTTGATCTCAAGAGTCTTTCCACTTGCGGTGTCGGCTTCAACATACTCCTCGAGGTTGTAACAAATTTATTAACTCCATTCATTAAGAGATTCGGTCCTCAATCATTCCACAAGTACACGCATAAATCCTGGTGACACTTATCGTTTCTTCTTATACACTGCTTCCCGAGATTCATTTTAAACTCAGAATAAATAGTAATCTTCAATACGAGGAACAGAACGGGATAAAAATGACTTCAATAAACGCATAAACGAACAAGATGTGGTAAAATGATTTAAGGTTGACGATCGACGAGGGATCTCGAATCACGTAACCGTAAAACATAATAATTCACAATACTAGATAAATGAGAGCGAAGAATAAATTAAATATTAACATTAAAATAACGTTTGTCACAATTATCCGTCCCGAATTTGGTATTACCTTAAAACTTAGTTGAGGTACCTTCTTGATAAAGATGATATATTAAAAATAGAAGTTAAATAACTTCATAATTTATTTTGGTTGTCTTAAGAAACTTTGAAAGAATGACCTGAATTTATTAATTAAACTCGTATTGATGGTTACAATTAGAAAATATAATTTCCAAATTAAATCATTATTAGGAATATAAATTAAACCGGTAATTTCATTACATTAAAAGTAAAGTATGATAAGTCAATTACTTCAAAAGATAGAACATAATTTCATTTTAAACATTAGTTTTAGTTATACAAAATATGATGTATAAATTTGACCTTTTACTTGTGATGGTTATTTTAATAATTGAAAATCATTAGAAAACGTAGACAAGTTCCATAAAACTGTAAGTTGTAGATATACTTATAGGTGTTTAATAGGTCAAAGTAAACATGGGACATATTCGGGTTTCAAAATGTGACAAGATAACAAACGAATACGAATGGAAATAAGAATAGTCAACAATTAGTACGAAATCAACGGTACAAAAGGGGACGAAGCAAATGTCGTATGAATTCTTAAAGAGAATAATAAGATGAAGGCGTTGATAGTAAGAAGATAAGAAATAATAGATTAATTAAGTTGTCAATTTTGTTAGTGCGGTCGATAACAAACGAATACGGGACATATTCGGGTTTCAAAATGTGACAAGATAACAAACGAATACGAATGGAAATAATAATAGTCAACAATTAGTACGAAATCAACGGTACAAAAGGGGACGAAGCAAATGTCGTATGAATTCTTAAATAGAATAATAAGATGAAGGCGTTGATAGTAAGAAGATAAGAAATAATAGATTAATTAAGTTGTCAATTTTGTTAGTGCGGTCGATGGTTCACCAATATCAGCTCGTTAACTTAGTGGTGTTCGATACATGATCGGAAATAAGATCCATACAAAAATTTTAATAAATAAAATTCCTAATAATCACTTGTAATTAAAATAAATCAAATGAACGATGTTAGTGTTTAAAGAGAGAATTCAAAGCACGGTTCACAAAAGTAGATTTCGAGGCAAACGAGAGTGGCGGGTGTCATCCCGGATATACGGAAATCACTCTAGTGATAATTGATTATTCACGTGCGGAGACATTCCAAAGATCTACCCAGTCGCATAAAGAAGATTGGACGAGAAGGAAGGATAAAACATTGAGACTTTCAAGTCATTTATCAACAGTCAGTAATTAGACGAACGGTCAAAAGAAATCAGTTATAAGACAAAATGAAGTAACAAGTGGAAAAACGATTGTCGAGTAAAAACGTATTCGTAAGCGCGTAATTCGTTCAAGAAAAGGTAAGAAAATATATGCGGATGCATAGAAATTGCGCTACTTGCATGAAATATAAAGGTTTTTAAAACTACTTTTCTTTTTATTTCATTTTATTTATCTTTATCATAAATACAAGTAAAAAGTTGATTATTATCAAGATTTTTAAGTGGACTATTATTCAGCCTAGCATGGCTCCATCTAAATTAGACATAGGTGATCAGGCCATGTATAATTTAGGAATAGCAATGCAGTGCTCAGTTTCGTCGAAAAGTATTACGTTTCTTATGTTTATATATAAACCATGCCATTTGTAAAATGGAATTTAAAAATAGTTTATAAATTTATAGGATACAAGTAATTTGTGAGATACTTAATAAGCAACTTTTAATCTTACGAAAAGTATTTTATAAGACCAAAGTAAAAATAATTGGTGAAAATAATCGTAAAACAATATCAGATTTATTTATAAGGTGACATTATAACAACGTATAAAGTAGTCAAAGTTTTGCAAAAAGTGGCAAATAGTAGCTCATAAAACAACCAATGAAATGGTTACAAGTTGTTAAGTTTTCAAAGGGTTATAAGGTTTAGACGAAAACGTCATGAGATACGCGATAAGAATGTCAACGAAGAATGTGAAGGCAAAACTTCAAAACTCAACTCAAAGCAGTGGAAGGTTAGAAGAAAATAAAAATAAAATAACATCGAATGACAAATGATTCATATATATAAAAAGAGTAAATCAATCCATATGTGTATTCTATGTAAGATACTCGACACAACATGCTTTTAAGAAAGTATATTATTCATTTTCAAATTACACCATTAATCTGGTAATTGCTAATCCTGTAATGTTTCTATTTTTAAACATTTTCACATGCAACTAGTATTCGTTAGTTGTAAAATAATATTTGTTAAAATTTTAAAATCTCAAATAAAATCAAAACTGCTTAGAAACATTTAAAACTCATGTTCTGAATTTTCTATCAGATTTGACTTTTAAATATGAGCCGATTAATTGACTCGATAAACGACATCTCCAAGACTCGGAGTCTAAAGCATTTTGATGCGAAACGACGTTTCAGACGACTTTCTAGTTTTACCCGAGACTTGAAACCCAATGTAAAATGACCAAAATACCCCTGCAAGTTCTGTGCAAGTTTGACTATTTTATTTTAAAAAACACAGGTTTTACTTTTAAGTTTTGACCTGTTTATACTGCCCCAGCAGTTTCTCCATTAAATATATTTTTCGACACTTCCTAACGGCTCAAAATATTTATATATACACACATGTCTTGTGGATTTTACAACAATGAAAAATAAATCTCAATATGAGCATTAAATAAAAATATAGTATAATAAATGACAAAAGATGCTTCAAGGTATTCAACACGAAATTTAAGAAGCAAAACGGTGAAAGACGTTCGTAATTTAGATTTCAAAGTGCAAAGTAGGCAAATCTCCTTGGTGCCACGATTGTCCAAACACAAAACATAACAAGAAAAGAATGGAACATTAACGAGTTGCGTTCCGGGAGCAAGAAGGTTAATGAAAAACAAATGATACAATTTTATAGAAGTAAAATGGTATCCCAATCTAGCGCCATAATCTAGATGATGATTTATAAAATGACGATGACGTTACCGAGATATAAGCGAACAATACACTTCGGAGTCGATACATATAAATGTCAGTGAATTAAATCTTCACATGCCGTGTAAAACGGTGATAAAAATCAACAAAATATTATGAAAAACCATGATATTAATTCAACACGATATTAAGATATGTTTCAAGATGTGTGACTCACACGATGGCGGTTAGTCTTTTTTAGGGACACATTGAGCTACACAATGGTCTAGAGACTACGTTCCAAGACGTCCAAGCACAAATAGCCGGAAAACAATTTGGATATCTATAGATATCTCAAAGGGTTAAACAATAAAAGTAACGTGCGCAGATGAAGGTATGTAAGGTCATAATATAAAATTTGCAATAAAAGCAATTTAAATACTTTAAAAATAAATACAGAAAGATCTTGAAAATTCAATGTATTTATTTAAGTTAATCACTAATAAATGATAAACTTTTATCGAAAAGTTTAACGACATAAATATATATATATATATATATATATCGATTAAAGGATTATAGTATTTATTTAGAAATACTTAGCAATAAGGCATACATAATAATGTATACTAAAGTTGTAATCCCAGAAGTAGCTTGAACCTGAAGTCACGCGAAATCATGTGCACCGACTCTTTGAAAAATAAAACCAACAGTTATAGTTTAGGTTTTTAGAATAAAGACCTAGTTCTCTATAACTCATGGCTCTGGTACCAATCTTTAACACCCCCAAATTTACACGCAGCGGAATACATCTTTGGGTGCTAAACAATGATACAACAACACATAATTTATAAAGAACGACTCGAAAAGAGACGTTTTAGATTTATCGTTCCTAAAACATTTGTCAAAGTAGCGTAGTCCCAAGTAATCGTTACCAAAAGATAAATTAAAACAACATATTAGTTTGTTTTAAAAATGGAACGATAAATAAATCAAAGAGTTTGAACAACATAGCAGTGCACAACTTCATTCTCGTGACCTCCAAGCTTCCACTTCTTGATTACCTGAAATACATGTGAGTAAAACAATCAGCAAAAATGCCAAGTGAATCTATAGAATTATATAATCATTTTTGAACACAAGCAAAGATTATAAGTTCGTGGCATGCTTAAAGGCAACAAGCATCAAATAATAATTCGCATCAACAATAATAATTGTATATAGCATAAATTGCAATAAGCTCATGGAACCGAGCCCTTAGACACTCCCTTTAGAGGTCTGATAAGACAGGAGATTTATTAATTGTCGGTTACCTCCAGATTATTGGTACATTGCCGTATACCTGACTTCTCAATACAATATGCTCAAACAGTGTGGAGGTCGGGCCTAAGCTTCTATGACAAGTCCACAAAAACTGAACCGGGGCGGCTTCCCCCATAGATCTATTAATTGTACTAGCGGTTAACCCATCATAGGTTAATTAACGGTCCATAATTGAGGTTTTAACAAAGGCAATCACTTAATGCAATTTAAAGGCAACCACGGGTCCATTCATAGAGGGACAAAGCATACCATAAAAATCTTGTGTTCTAAGTTTATAAAACATGTATTCCCTCTCGCGGGTTTAAAATCATTTAATAACTAGTATAAAGCGAGGCTATAGACTCACCTTAGCCGATAGTGGTAATGAGACGATCGCCGACGATAGATGATGCCTTTCAAACACGAGAACCGCAACCTATCAAATGAGGTGCATTCATTAATAATAGACTCGAGAAATAAACCATACATAAGAATATAAAACTCGACTCATATAATCACGACAAACTCGAGAGAAAACGACACAAGTGATACTATTACACTCTCCTATATATTCATTTTATTATTCTATGTCTTTAATAAAAATCTGTCGGAACATACCGAATGTCCAAGCCGTTTTCCCATACTTAAACATATCAACTTTTTATGATACTACTCAGAGAAATCACTAACTATATGTAGAAAGTCCTCCCAAGAGCCCATTAAAAGATTTTACTTCTAAAGTTCCGTGCCCGACTCATCTTTGAATCACAAAATCCGGACAGTTTAGCGACCTTGACTTACGAAACCATTTTGACTATTCTAAACAACTTCATTTGTAAAACCGCCACTTGATTCTAAAAATAGACTCAAAATACTAAACTTGGAGCCTGAGAACAGCCCTTGAATCATTTTGAAACTCATTTTATAGTCCCCGAGATTCGATCCAAATATCAACAACAATTTTCGGATTGTGTCGACACTCGTCTTCCGGTACACGAAAATCAAACTAGTGTATCTTCCACCTCGTTTGGAGTTGGAAGGCCTACCTTATATCAAATCGAAGCTAACAAAATTCTATACAACATAATCCCATCATATCATCCTATATTCAGACTTAAGACCTCGAAAATGGCCTCAAACCTACTACCCAAAATCACCTTTCAAAATCTCCCACAAAATCATGTTTTTTTATCAAAACCAATCATTTTTATCATCAACCTAACATCCTAAGATCATCATAAACCAATCCTAACACTTGTATCATCCTATAACTCACTTGGTAAAAAAATCACATGCATGCACTCAAAATTCTAATAATAATAATAATAACACATTCTTATACCCATAAAAATAGATCAAACAATCCTGATCATCATGAAAATAATTTGAGAAAATGAAAGTTGTTGCATGTTTGTGAAAATGGTATCAAAATTATCACCATCAAATAATAGGAATGGATCTTACCTTGGATTTGCAAGATTCAAACTAAAAATTAAATCAGAGGGTGTTTTTGTTTGATGTTGTTTTATGGCAATAAAGGGGAGGATGGTGATGATATACAATTTTTTTTTTGTTTATTATGTTAGTGGAAGAATTTGGTAAGAATCTTCTATTTATAGTATAAAAGTTTAGGGTAAATCTTGTAAATTGTGTATAGTTTTGGGCTAAAATGTAAATAATAGTTAAAAAGCGGGAAATGACTAAAAGTCAATTTAACAAATATTTATTGGACTGGGTTTCGTAACAATACTTTTCAAAAGTTTAAACGCACACGAAAAATAATAATATAACGACTCGATACGTAATTAAAACGATATCTTCGAAAGTATTAAATATCGAAAAGATCGATAATAAAATATAAAATTTTGGGCATCCGTCACTAGTAGTCCTCGTTACTCGTCAAAATATTAAAATATAATATTTAATATTGGTTTCAACTTAAACCGTTAAGCATAATAGTATTTAACGTTATAAAATACTTCAAAATAATTGAAAATATAATTAAATTATGACCTTATTTTTACGGGTTTTACAGTTATTGAATAAATGATTATCTGATGTTTATAAGTTATTAATTGTTTAGTGCAAGTAAGAAGAAGTTGTTATGCTCACTTACTACTGACATTAGACTTAGGCCATTTGTATATCCAAATAGGGGGAGATTGTTGGGTCAGTATTTACTGACCCTGAAGCAACTCTAGGATTTGAGTACAAAATCCCCCTAAGTGTTTCATGCTCAGTAGTAAGGCCAGTCTGTTGATGGATGACCAGAGGAACAAAGTTCCTACTGAAGACTTTAAAGCTGAAGAAAGTTCAGCACTCCCCTTCTAGTGAAATTAGAAGACTAAGAGGTCTTCGCTTCAAATACTAGGCAGTCTAGTTGCTGAAGAACAAGGACTGAAGAAGGGCTTTCAGTTCAGTTTGGCTTGACAATACCAAACTGAATAATGTCGATCTCCTCTAGGATACTAAAGACTCTTTAGTATTCTGATGGTTTGTATTAGGCGGGAAAAGATTACTTTAAGTCAAATTAGGTTGCTTGTATACTTAGATATAAGTACAACCTTTATCTTTTCTAGAATAGTTTATTAAGTACTTTGTACTGTTTTTCCAGCATGGGCATCAACCATCCACTGGATAAACTCATGCATTGGTACATGTAAAATGCAAACCCTAATTTACACTGCCTATATAAAGGAGTGTACATTGTGAGAGAAAGGTAACCAATACAAGAGCTTAAACTCTGGAAAACCTTTCTCTCTCGATACCAACTAAACCATATAGCCAAAGATGCATATGAACGTTTAGATTGGAGCTTAGAGTTCAACTTTGGTAAAAGTTTAAGTAGAGGAGATCAAACCCCGTTGTCATTCAACCACTTTGTTATTCCGCAAACAAAGTGGGTTATAGATTCTTTATTGGATTCTAATAAAAGTCTATACGTTGAATAGTTTATTGGTATTGTTGTTTTAATCTTTCATAGTTCTTATCTTATGTTAAAACAACACACTTGAGTCGAAGTAATAGTTATTACTTAATATAAATATCGAATTACTAGGGACCAACAAAGAGACAGAAGATCAGCTTCTCTCTCGATACATTGGTGGTTTAAGAGTCCAGATCGTGGATTCTGTTAACATGTTTGATCTGATGACACTTTCTGAAGCATATCAGCGTGCACTGACTTTTGAGAAGCAGAACCGACGAGTGGGGAGTTCGTCTTCTCCTGCAATAACAGGTGCTTCTGGTTCGGGTAATGCGGCATCTCGTTTTGCCCCAACTCAGGGTAAAGCAGTTGGTGAGAATACTGGATCAGTTCCTAAAGCGACCGACAATGGTGGGTTCAAGTGCTTTAACTGTGGTTAACCTGGTCACCGACAGTCAGAGTGTAAGAAGACTGGGAAGAGGCAATTATTTATTGGACCTGAGGAAGATGATGATGTGGCTTATGATGATTACGTGGAAGACGCAATTTATGATGCAGAACCTGAGTATGAGGAGGAGTATGTGTTTGGAGATGTGGGGGTGAATTTGGTGGTAAGGCGCTCCTGCTTAACACCTAAAGCTGATGGTGATGATTGGCTCAAACACAACATCTTTCAGTTAACTTGTACCATTATAGGTAAGGTTTGCACTTTTGTATGTGATTTAGGTAGTTGTGATAATTTGATAGCTGAAGAAGCAGTTCAGAAATTAGGGTTGAAAACTGAGGATCGTCCCAAACCTTATAAGTTACAGTGGCTTAAAAAGGGTGGGGAGATAAAAGTTTCCAAGCGTGTCCAAGTTTCATTTTCTGTAGGAACAACTTATAAGGATAATCTTTGGTGTGATGTGATACTTATGGATGCTTGTCACTTGTTGTTGGGTAGACCCTGGGAGTATGATCGTGATGTAACTCACCATGGGAGAACTAATACTTATAGTTTCTTGTTTGAGGGTGTGAAGATTACTTTGATGCCAAATAAACCCAGGGAAGTAGTTAATAAACCCACTGGTACTTTACTAACTCTTTCGCAGTTCAAAGACGAGCTGGAGGTGGGAGGTGATGTTTTTGTACTAATAGGGAAGGAGGTTTCTGAAGACGATGAAGTTCTTGAAGCCATGATTCCTTTACTTGAGGAATTATCTAATGTTTTCCCTGATGAATTACCTGATGGTTTGCCACCATTGTGTGACATACAACATCATAGTGATCTAGAGCATGTGTCATAGTTGCCTAACAGGCCACATTATAGGATGAGCTCGGGAGAACATAAGGAGTTGCGTAGACAGGTTGAGTAGCTGGTTTCCAAGGGTCATGTGCGTGAGAGTATGAGCCCGTGTGCTGTTCCTGCCCTATTGACTCCAAAGAAGGATGGTACATGGCATATGTGTGTGATAGTCGAGCCATCAACAAGATTACTGTGAGGTACAGGTTTCCTATTCCTCGCCTTGATGATTTGCTTGACCAGATTAGTGGTGCTACCATTTTCACGTAACTGGATTTAAACAGTGGGTATTACCAGATTCGTCTTAGACCTGGTGATAAGTGGAAGACCGCTTTCAAGACCCGTGAAGGGTTGTATGAGTGGTTGGTCATGCCTTTTGGTTTATCAAACTCACCAAGCACATTTATATGTGTGATGAATCAACTGCTCAGGACTTTTATTGGAAAGTTTGTAGTTGTTTATTTTGATGACATTCTTATTTATAGTGCTTCTCATAATGAGCATGTCAATCATGTGAGGAAGGTCTCGACCTTGCTTCGGAAGGACAATTTTTATGCAGCCACGAAGAAGTGTGTGTTCATGACCCCTAAAGTTTTGTTTTTAGGGTATGTTGTTTCTGGTGATGGCATACAGGTTGATGAGTCTAAGGTAGCATTTGTTCAGGAGTGGCCAAATCCAACTACCATTACTGAAGTTCGGAGTTTGCATGGTCTTACTTCTTTCTATAGGCGGTTTATCCCTAATTTCAGTTCCATTGTGGCCCCTTTGATAGACTGTATGAAGGGGAAATCGTTTGTGTGGACGGAGGAAACAGATATAGCTTTTCAGGTTGTCAAGGAAAAGCTTACCACAGTGCCAATCCTGGTATTTCCTGACTTTTCTAAAGTTTTTGAGCTTCATACTGATGCTTCTAAGGTTGCATTTGGTGGAGTTCTTTAATAAGTGTGTAAACACTTATCCTTTTACCACTTATTTCCAATAATAACAAGACCAAAACGTGTATTTTATGTCATAAAAGTCGGAATTATGCGTGGTTTGTGTTTTTATTGTGTTTTAGGACCAAAAGATTAAAAAGGAAGAAAACACGGGCTTTCACGGGCTTTTATCGAAGAAAACGGGAAAAGACGAAGTCAAAAGATCAAGAGTGCAAAAAGAACGGAAGTCCAAGGCCTATTCTGAAGATTTATCGAAGAAAAAGTCTAAAGACGGAAGTTTAATGAAGTCGAAGAACTCAAGTCTAAATTAAAGAAGAAAATTATCAAGACAAGTTCAAATCCCGAGACTACGTCGAGAAAAGACAAAGAATTAAATCGAGTCGAGAAGATGTGAAGAAAGAAAGAAAGAAGAGGCAACACATGCACTCCTTCCCATTTTTCCCTATAAATACCCTCCTAATACACATTAGGAGGGTGGTTAGTTTTTAGTAGTTAGTTTCATTTTTCATTTTTCTTTCTAGTTTTAGAGAGAGAAAGTTCTCAACTTTCTCTCACTAAGTTTTCATCTCCTCTTTCTTTTAATCTTTCAAGATTAAACCTTTTGTATTGTTGATTTCATTAATCAAGTTTAAGTTTAAGCTTTTAATCTTTCATCTCTTTCTACCTTTCTTGATTTGTAGATTAATTTTGGTGCGAAATACTTTAAATCCGTGTTGATCTTGATGTTTTCGTGCTTAAAAAGTTAATATTTTTATAGTTACTTAAGCTTTCATACGATTAAGCTTTAAGATTCTTGTGCTTATTGGCTTATTTGCTTATTTTAGCTTATTTACTTTTAAAGTTTTCTAAAAAAGTTCATCTTTTTATAGTTTGATTTAAAAGTTTGCTTATTTTAAGTTGGAAAAGTTGTTATTTGTGCTTATTTAGTCATTTTATCTTGGATTCGATCAAGTTTTGGTGTTAGCTTTTCATCTTAGCTTATCACCTAGCTTAATTTTCGGATCAAAAGGGTAATCGGAAAGAGTAAACCCCTTTCCGATCAAGCATTCCGACCACCAACCCCTCATTCCGATCGTTTGATCGGAAAAGGGTTTTGGCTCATTCCGATTGTATGCATTTTACTGTATTCCGATCTGGGGGTTATTGTTGATATTCCGATTGTGGGTTATCTTTTACATTCCGACGAGGGTACTAATGGTATTCCGATTAGAGCTGTTTGCTAATATTCCGACTGCATGACTATTTTCCATATTCCGATTAGAGTAGTTATTCCGATTTGTTTCGTTTCCGACATTCCGACACAACTCATTCCCATTATTCCGATTGAGATTCAGACCTACATTCCGATCAGTGTTTCTGACCACACATTCTGATTGCAGCAGTATTCCGACGAGGGTGTATTCCGATTATTTTCCAATTGTTTAATTTCTTATTTTTTGCAAAGTTTTCAAGTGTTAGTTTCATTAAGTTTTCAAGTATTTTTCTAATCTTTTCTTTAAGTTTTCAATCATTTATTTTTAACTCGTTATTTTTAGTTTAATCTTTAAACTTCTACTTTACTCTATGACATTTACATTTATTTGCTATTAGATTAAAAATAGATAATCAACCAAACCATTATCTTGTTCATCAAAAGACAATTGAGTCGCACTTTGAACCAATAGTCAATTCGAAGAGATTCGGAACAACGAATTTTGATACTTGGAAAATCCTTGTATTAAATGGCGCCGCTGCCGGCTCTTTTCGTTAAGATTAACGGTTCTAGTGAGAGACGCATTGAATTTTGGGATCCGTTCTTTGAACGTTATTTTCCTTGCTTCAAAAATTTTCAAAAACCCTAAAAAATATAAAATTCTTCAAAAATACAAAAACATTGAAAAATCATAAAAAGCAATTCTTTTCCAAAGGTTTGCATCAAAAAGATCATATAGATATTCTCTCTGTGTATTTTTCTTCTGCAGGTGTATGCGTACTAGATCTTCGAACTATTCTGAGCCCGATACTCGTGAAGATTTAGATATGGCTGGTGTTCATAACAACAATAATAACCCACCTCTACCCAATTTGAATAATAATAACAACAACAACAATGTCCCCCTACCTGATTTACGAACAATGGAGGAATTGTGTCAACCCACCATGAACGGACGCGGAGGCCCGATTGCGCCGATGCACATCACGGCTCAGGAGTTTTCATTGAAGCATCACATGATCCAACAAGTGAAAACTAACCCATTTCACGGAATTCCGGATGATGATGCCAACAAACACCTCGACAAATTCATTACCATCACCCAAAGCATGAAGTCCCCCGGTGTTTCTATGGATGACCTTCGCCTTCAACTATTTCCCCACTCGCTTTCTCACCATGCCGAAAAATGGTTTGACCATCTCCAAAAGAATTCTATTCATACTTGGAATGAAATGACTCAACGCTTTTTGTCGCGCTACTTCCCACCATCCATGGTCACAAGCCTTCGTAACCAAATTAGTGGATTCATGCAAGACAATGATGAATCGCTCTTTGATGCTTGGGAACGATACAATGATTTGATCGACCGTTGTCCAAATCACAACATGATCCCCGTCACTCTCATTGATACTTTCTACAATGGTCTCACTTTTCGTGATCGTGACACGATCAACGCCGCCGCCGTTGGTACTTTTATGAAAAGGAGACCGGAGGAGTGTCGAGATTTGATTGAAAACATGACTACTCACCACAAGAATTGGGATTCATCCGCATCCTCAAGATCTAACTCGAGAGTAAATGTTTCTTCTACTACTTCCAATCCCGAGATAACCGAACTTACCCAACAAATCGTAGAGATGAACAAGAATTTCATGACCATGGCCACAAACCACTTTCAACAAGCTAAAACCGTTTCTATTTCTTGTGACACATGTGGTGGTCCTCATTCCTACAATGATTGTCCTTCCACTCAAGGCAATTTTTCTGAAAACGTTAACGCGGCATACGGTACTTATCCCACGGGAGGCTATCAAGCTCGTCCTCAATGAGACTGTAGCTCGCTAAGTTATCGTTCAAACAACTATCTTGCTCCACCTGGTTTCCCTCCTCCAAACCAAAACCAACAACAAAGCTATAACCGAAACAACTAATCCCAACCTCGTGCTAACAATCAATATCAATCCCAAAGAAACCCATACCCAACTCAAAGAAATTCTCAAGCTTACCAAGCTCCACCTCTCAATCAACCGATGGCATTGAATCCAGACGTCGAGACGTTCATGAAGACTAGTAGAGAGATGGTGACGAATCTTCAGAGTCAATTCGTCAACTTGAAGGGAGAAATGGCGAAACAAGGGAACGATATTCGAGCCGAGCTAAGGAATGACATGGCAAAACAAAGCAATGATATTCGTGCAGACATGAGAGACTCTTTCAGCACTCAAGCGCTTAACATACGTGATATGATCGGTTCGCTCTTCCAAGGTAATCAACCCTCTTCTTCGGGTACTCTTCCGAGTAACACCGTTGTGAACCCAAGAGGGGAGATGAAAGCAATCACCACTCGTAGTGGAAAAGGTTATACGGGACCCGAGCTTCCTACACCTCCACCCGTGATTGTGAACAAGGAAAAAGAGCAACTTTCTCCACCTCCTTTGCCTTCTACCCCCATTTCCCCACCTCCCATGGTTGTGAGTGATCCTACTCCCCTAAAGCCTTCTTCTTCATCCAATATACCTTATTCTTCAAGGTTGAGGAAAGAGAAGCAAAAGAGCAAGGATGATATTCAAGTTTCAAACTTTCTAAAAATGTTTAACAATTGAATTTTAACATCTCCTTTGCCGAGGCTCTCGCTCACATGCCTAAATACGCGAAGATGTTTAAAGATCTTCTTAGTGACAAGGAGAAGCTTCTTGACATTGCTCAGACCCAACTTAATGAGAATTGCTCCGCCGTTCTCTTAAGGAAATTGCCCACCAAACTTGGTGATCCGGGTCGCTTCTTGATTCCTTCCAACTTCCCGGGAGTAGAGAATTGCATGGCCCTAGCCGATCTAGGTGCCAGTATAAACTTAATGCCTTTAAGTGTTTGGAAGCAATTATCTCTCCCCGAGCTAGTCCCCACCAAAATGACCTTGGAATTAGCTAACCGTACGGTTGCTTATCCAATGGGGATAGCCGAATACGTTTTCGTTGGCGTTGACAAATTCACCTTCCCGGCGGATTTTGTTGTCGTTGACTACGAGATGGATCCTCGTGTTCCATTAATCGTTGGACGTCCCTTCTTGAGGACCGGTCGCACTCTCATTGATGTAGCCGCGGGCGAAATAAACATGAGAGTTGGTGACGATAAAATTGTCTTCAACATGGGTAAGATTTCTAAGCAAACTTATTCATATGAGAGTGTTAATGCTATTGATGTTCTCGATGAGGCTTGTGCAGAACATTTTCATGATGCTTGCAAAAGTACTCTCTCTTCTCTACCCAATGTTGAGACCGTTTCCTCAATTGCTCCGTCATTGACTCCTTTTGGAGAAAGTGACTTGGATGATTTCGAAGCTAGCTTGGGTCCTCTCGATATTAAGTATGATGATTCTTCCACCGATTGGGATGAAAACATTCGTACAATTGAGAGACTTCTCAATGAAGACCCGTTCTATCCTCCTTCTCCTAAAGAGGTGACTAATGATGATCCATCGTTAGTTACACCATCTATTGAGGATCCTCCTACTCTTGAGCTTAAAGACCTACCTCCTCATCTAGAGTAAGTTTTCCTTGAAGACAACGAGAAGTTGCCGGTCATCATCGCGAAGGACCTAAAAGAAGAAGAAAAAGCCCGACTCATCGCCGTCTTGAAGAAACATAAAAGAGCTATCGCTTGGAAAATCTCCAACATTCGCGGAATTGATCCTCACTTTTGCACACATAAAATTCTCATGGAGGACGACTTTAAGCCCACAATTCAAAGCCAACGAAGGGTGAATCCTAAAAACCATGAAGTCATCAAAAAAGAGGTTATCAAACTTCTTGATGCGGGTATGATTTACCCTATTTCGGATTCACCATGGGTTAGTCCAGTCCATTGTGTGCCTAAGAAAGGCGGAATCACCGTTGTGCCCAATCAAAACAACGAGTTGACTCCTATCCGTCTCGTTACTGGGTGGAGAGTTTGTATAGACCACCGCAAACTCAATGATGCCACGAGAAAGGATTATTTCCCTCTTCCCTTTATGGACCAAATGCTTGAACGTTTAGCGGGTAATGAATATTACTGCTTTCTTGATGGTTTCTCGGGTTATTTCCAAATACCCATCGATCCCCAAGATCAAGAGAAGACAACATTCACTTGTCCCTATGGCACATTTGCTTACAAAAGAATGCCTTTTGGCTTATGCAATGCCCCCGAGACTTTCCAAAGGTGCATGTTGGCTATCTTCCATGACATGGTTGAGCAAACCATGGAAGTCTTCATGGTTGATTTCTCGGTCTTTGGGGATTCCTTCTCTTCTTGCCTTGCAAATTTGGAACGTATGCTTAAGCGGTGCGAAGACACTCGCCTTGTTCTGAATTGGGAAAAATGCCATTTTATGGTAAAAGAAGGCATTGTGCTAGGACACAAAATCTCTAAAGCCGGTCTTGAAGTCGACCGTGCTAAAGTTGATGTCATAGCCAAATTACCTCCACCTTCAACCGTGAAGGGTGTGAGAAGTTTTCTGGGTCATGCGGGCTTCTATCGTCGATTCATTCAGGATTTCTCTAAAATCGCTCGCGCGATGACCCACCTCTTGGAAAAAGATACTCCTTTTATCTTTTCTAAAGAGTGTATCGAAGCCTTCAATCTTCTTAAGGATAAGCTAACTAAGGCACCGGTCTTGGTTACCCCTAATTGGGAGCTACCCTTTGAATTGATGTACGATGCTAGCGATTTTGCTATTGGTGCGGTTTTGGGCCAAAGAGTGAATAAACACTTCCAACCAATCCACTATGCTAGCAAAACAATGACGGGGGCTCAATTGCATTATACGACAACCGAAAAAGAGCTTTTAGTTGTTGTCTATGCTTTTGAAAAATTCTGCCCCTATCTTGTTTTATCCACCACAATCGTATACACGGACCATTCCGCGTTGAAGTACTTGATGACTAAGCATGACTCTAAGCCAAGACTTCTTCGCTGGGTTTTACTCCTTCAAGAATTCAACATTGAAATTCGTGACAAAAAGGAAGCCGAAAACCTAGCAGCGGATCATCTGAGTAGACTTGAGGATCCATATCAAGGGGATCATCCAAACCAAGAGATCAATGACTCTTTCTCAACCAAATGGGCCCAATTTCAAGGTGAATGGCCAGCGTTTGAAACTGTACTTTGGTGAGGACATCTCTCATGAGATGATTCCATCCCTCACCACGTTCCCCATGAACTAAGTTGGGTCGAGGCAGGCTCGTGACTCGGTTATCAAAAACAAGCGCTTCTCGGGAGGCAACCCGTGTTCTATCCTTTACTGCTTTCATAATAAGTGTAGGGGGAGCCCCGTATGTGTTTGTTGTCTTCTTTCTTATTCTCTACAGGGATTCAAGCTTCAAAGAGCCTCTTGATGACATTTGACGAACCGTGATACCGTGTTCCCATCTTCCCGGTTCTATCCTAAACTGTCGTGATTCAATATTTCATACCTTATATGTTCACATTGAATTTACTTTAGTTGTCCTTTCCTTAGCAAGATTTAAACAAAGTGCACAATGTCCTAAGTGTAGGGGAGTTTACTCCCACATGCTTAAACATTGAGGACAATGTTTATATCAAGTGTAGAGGGGACTTCTATCGAAGTAAGTGGTCTTTTCAATGAATTTGCCCTCATTTTAACCGGAAAATTTGATTTTTCGATATTTTTCAAAAATTTTAATCTATTTTGGCCTAGTTGTATAGTTGTATTTTCCTTTGTTATGGTTATTTTCTTTCCTTGCTTAAATAAAGTGGTTTAAAATTTTTCTTAGTCGTAAATATTTTGACTCAACCCGAGTTTACTTATCTAAGTTTACTCTAGCTAGTATCCTTAACGTGTTTAAGTCAAGTTTTGCTAGGCTTTTATATAGGGAGCTTTAAAACGCGAAAGTCTTAACTCTCACGGGTTAAGAACAAGAACTTTTCGCAAGTTCCTATAATTGATCCTAGAGAGTTGTTTATCAAGGGAACTTTAAAATGTGAATTCTAAACTTGAAAAAGTCTAAGAGTTTGCAAGATCCTATAGATGACTCGAAAACCCAAAACTTTGATTTAATAGGCTAAGCATCCACGAGTCTCATTCCTTGAGATTTTAAACTGTGGAGGACGAGAGATGATAGAGTCAATTATAAGTTTGGTATTCTTTCGTGAATTTATGTGAGTTAATTATGAGCCTATTCTCCCATCGCTTGTTAATAAATTTAGCTGCAATAAATAAGGTTGTACGATTTGAAAAGTTACTTAGCTTCTAGCCCAAGATCGTTTAAAAGATGCTCGGTATTAATTAGAGTTCATAGCCAATGCATAACTTATTGAAGCGGGATGCGAAGATTGGCGAGTCCGAAAAGGCCCTAACAAGGCATGAGGGCTACATTTTGTTGCTAAAGATCCAAAAGTGATGTGAAGAATCATTTATCGAAAATCAATATGAAGGATCGAGACACACGACGAAAAGCAAATACTCCCCAAAAGATCATGGAGAAGTCTATCCAAAAAGGCCCTAACAAGGTATGAGGATAAATAGATCCAAGTCCTAAAAGGAGGCGGATCGTTGTATATCAAAGTCCAAAATAAAGATTGGAGAAAAATGAAGAAGTCGTGGTCCAAAGATGAAGAATCTCTCAAAACTTCAAGTGAAGAAATTCCTATTATGAAGAGAAGACCATTATTTCATGAACGTCTCTCAAAGATTCGAAGTATGAAGTCGCTGCCAAATATCGGTCCGAGAAAGGTCTCAAATCGTGAAGCGAGTTATGCCAAGATATGAACTTTATGAGGTCCCGAGAAGCAGTTTTAAAAGATTTTGTCCTTTAGCTAACTATTGATTAAATCATTCACCTTATTTTCGGCCTAAATAACTATCGAAATAAGTCAAACAATGCATCCTCGTGATCATTCAAGACAAAAATAAAATATAAGAGATACACCTAGGAATAAGGGAGTCTAAGTAAATAATTGGCCCACATGAATTCGTGTTAGTTTGCTAACTTATAATAACAATGATCTCGTTTTTAATCTTGGTATGGGGAACGTGAAACTTGAGGATGATAAACGTTCATGGCAGCCAAAACCCAATGTAAGTCTTTAATTTCTTTACTTGTTTCTATCTTTTTATGTCTAGTATTTAATAAAGGCCAAGGTGGGTTATTCATGATGGAAAATGTAAACCGTGCTTTAAAACTAATGCATTGCATGAGGGCATTGCAATGGTCAAGTGTAGGGGATTTAATAAGTGTGTAAACACTTATCCTTTTATCACTTATTTCCAATAATAACAAGACCAAAACGTGTATTTTATGTCGTAAAAGTCGGAATTCTGCGTGGTTTATGTTTTTATTGTGTTTTAGGACCAAAAGATTAAAAAGGAAGAAAACACGGGCTTTCACGGGCTTTTATCGAAGAAAACGGGAAAAGACGAAGTCAAAAGATCAAGAGTGCAAAAAGAACGGAAGTTCAAGGCCTATTCTGAAGATTTATCGAAGAAAAAGTCTAAAGACGGAAGCTTAATGAAGTCGAAGAACTCAAGTCTAAATTAAAGAAGAAAATTATCAAGACAAGTTCAAATACCGAGACGACGTCGGGAAAAGACAAAGAATTAAATCGAGTCGAGAAGACGTGAAGAAAGAAAGAAAGAAGAGGCAACACATGCACTCCTTCCCATTTTTACCTATCAATACCCTCCTAATACACATTAGGAGGGTGGTTAGTTTTTAGTAGTTAGTTTCATTTTTCATTTTTCTTTCTAGTTTTAGAGAGAGAAAGTTCTCAACTTTCTCTCACTAAGTTTTCATCTCCTCTTTCTTTTAATCTTTCAAGATTAAACCTTTTATATTGTTGATTTCATTAATCAAGTTTAAGTTTAAGCTTTTAATCTTTCATCTCTTTCTACCTTTCTTGATTTGTAGATTAATTTTGGTGCAAAATACTTTAAATCCCTGTTGATCTTGATGTTTTCGTGCTTAAAAGGTTAATCTTTTTATAGTTACTTAAGCTTTCATACGATTAAGCTTTAAGATTCTTGTGCTTATTGGCTTATTCGCTTCTTTTAGCTTATTTACTTTTAAAGTTTTCTTAAAAAGTTCATCTTATTATAGTTTGATTTAAAAGTTTGCTTATTTTAAGTTGGAAAAGTTGTTATTTGTGCTTATTTAGTCATTTTATCTTGGATTCGATCAAGTTTTGGTGTTAGCTTTTCATCTTAGCTTATCACCTAGCTTAATTTTCGGATCAAAAGGGTAATCGGAAAGGGTAAACCCCTTTCCGATCAAGCATTCCGACCACCAACCCCTCATTCCGATCGTTTGATCGAAAAAGGGTTTTGGCTCATTCCGATTGTATGCATTTTACTGTATTCCGATCTGGGGGTTATTGTTGATATTCCGATTGTGGGTTATCCTTTACATTCCGACGAGGGTACTAATGGTATTCCGATTAGAGCTGTTTGCTAATATTCCGACTACATGACTATTTGCCATATTCCGATTAGAGTAGTTATTCCGATTTGTTTCGTTTCCAACATTCCGACACAACTCATTCCCATTATTCCGATTGAGATTCAGACCTACATTCCGATCAGTGTTTCCGACCACACATTCCGATTGCAGCAGTATTCCGATGAGGGTGTATTCCGATTATTTTCCAATTGTTTAATTTCTTATTTTTTGCAAAGTTTTCAAGTGTTAGTTTCATTAAGTTTTCAAGTATTTTTCTAATCTTTTCTTTAAGTTTTCAATCATTTATTTTTAACTCGTTATTTTTAGTTTAATCTTTAAACTTCTACTTTACTCTACGACATTTACATTTATTTGCTATTAGTTTAAAAATAGATAATCAACCAAACCATTCTCTTGTTCACCAAAAGACAATTAAGTCGCACTTTGAACCAATAGTTAATTCGAAGAGATTCGGACGATAAGATTTTATACTTGGTGTAAAAACCGAGTGTAGAAACTAGAAGGGGGGGTTGAATAGTTTCTTATAATTTACTTGTTAAAATATGGTTTCCAAAAATCCTTTTTCAAAAAAACTTAGGCTTGAGGAAATATGTGAAATCTTCTTATGCACAATATGAACAATGATAGTGTAGCTAAACTAATACTAACAAAAATATATCCACAAAGAATAAAGAATGATAGTGTAGCTAATCTAATATTAACACATGTATATGCAAAAAGAATAAAGAATGTAAAGAGTTAAGGGTAAAGAAAGATCAAACCGAACACCAAGGATTTATAGTGGTTCGGAAACGAAGCTCACTCCTCGTTCCTACTCCACTCCTCGAGTACTCCTTACTCGAGAGTTCACTACACAACAAGCTCCTTATGGTGGAGAAAACCGTACACGTCGCTTAACCAATTTCCGACTCTAAGCTAAAAGTCGAGCCCTAATCGTAGCTAGGACCAATCTACACAACTATACTTAGTACATACACAACTTCCAAATAGACACAACTACTTGGATCTTCACAACTATGACACAACTACAAGTATATAAAAATTGATCTTCAATGGATCTTTGGTGATGGACTCAACACTTCACTAGGATAGTGTTCTTCTCTTTGCACTTGGAGAGGAAGGGATGGAAGAACAAGATTCACTTCTTAAACAAATAATAATCAAACAAATGATCAAAGATTTGAGTGATTAAAGAAGGGGTTTGAATCTGGAAATAAATGTGCAAAAAAGGTGAGGTGAAAAGCTGAGAATGGTCCACTATTTAAAGGATAAAGGAGCCAACGGCTATATCTGCCCACGGTACCTTATCACAGCCCGCGGTACCTTATCGATAAGGTACCGCCTAGGCGCTAAGGTACCGCTGGACTAGACTCCGCTCCTTTTTGTCCTTTAGTGGTGGAGGTCTTATCTGGGTATAAAAAATATCCTGAAAGGATATTCTTAACAGAATAAGAATATGCCATTTTCAAATTTCAAATAATTAATTTAATAAAACATTTTCTTAAAAATAAAGTTTAATAAAAGCTTGTCACATTTAATAAAAAGTGAGTTTTAAGAAAAGATTAAATCACTTGATCACTTGATCACTTGATTAAGGTTAGTACTTGTTTATCCATACCTTAAGTGAAAATAGGTAAAATGAAAAATACTTGAACTCAAGAATTCGTTTTTTGTTGTTTTCGTAAATGCTTGTTTTTACATATTTTCGTAATCAAAACTAAGCGAGACCGAAAAATGCGAGTAACGTTTTTAGTCATTATTGCATTAACAATCTCCCCCTTTTTTATTCCGACAATACATAAACTCAATCACACAAAAACAAGATTTTCGAAGACGAGTTTATTCATTTCTCCCCCTTTGTCGAAGCAAAAAGGTTGCGTAAGCCGGTGTTGAAGAAACGGACTTTGCAAAGACTCCCCCTTGGTGCTTACTCCCCTAGCATGGGGAACCGGGGAATTGAGATATGGTGACAAGCTACATAGAAGGGTTAGTTGAACAAAAGAAACAACCAACAATATATAGCAATAGGTCACAAAAAAAAATTAAAAGAGAAGAAAACACAAAGACAAAGATCCAAGATAGGTTACTAAAGAAACATCATACAAAGAAGTATGAAAAAAAAGAAACAAGCCAAAAGCATAAATCTAATCCTAGTTATTCTAGAATTCTAAGATTTGCTTGAATTTGGTTTCTTGAGGATAAGCAATCAATGCTTATATGAAAGACAAGGTAATAGCGGAGGGTGGTGGTGGTGGCTTGTTGGAGATCTCATAATCAAAATGAAGAGGAGGCTTGGTTAAGAGACTCTTAATGTAGCTCAACTCCTCATAGATTTGTGCCATAGCAAGATGTTGATATTGACAACAATGACAATATGTTCCATGGTGCATGACATTATCATGAGAAGGAGGAAGAACACTAAAGGATGGTGGTGGAAGAAAGGAAGGTCCACAATCAACATTCTTGGTAGGAGAAATGTGATTAAGAGTGTTCTTGGGTGGGTTTGGATTGAAAGCAATTGGAGAAAATGGAGGAGATTCAAGGCTTTCATTGGGAGAATAAGACAAAGGTTGGAGCAAATCTGGAGTTTCAGACAAAAACCCGAAAAGGAAGACCACTGTAGGCGGTTCCTTATCTATGGTGGCGGTACCTTATCAATAAGGTACCGTGGCTCACTTATGGAACCGCCTGCATAAGCAGGGTTTGGTGTTTGGAGAAAGATTTTTCAGCAAATCTTATTTTTCTAGTCTAACTTATCATAGGGATGTGCTTAAAAGCAAAGATAGACAAAGAAAATATATGCAAACTTACCAAATAGAGATTTGATCAAAATACATGGATAAAAAAATCAATGTAGGCGGTGTGTAAGACAAGACCTTAAGTCATGACACAATGATCCTCCATGATTCAATCTTGTTCTTGCTATGTTCGAGAGAATCATACATATGAATTATGTAAGCTCTATATTGATAGAGAGAATCTATGAAAAATCGTTTTTAGATTGAATTAACAATGTCAAACGAGTTTCTCAACCATATTCGAAAGCGACTTTGAGAGTTTTGAAAAGGAGATGAGAAGATTTTTCAAAAGAATCTTAAAAGACTCAAGGACTCAAGGTGGTAAGAGAAAACACACAAGAAGAAAAGAATTTAAGGAAGATGTTCCATTAATCCTAGACCTAGACGCAAGTAATTAAAAGGTTCCCTCTTAAGTGGCTTAGTGAAGATATCGGCTAAGTTGTCCTCGGAGGGCACCTTTTCGATAGTAATGTTCCCCTTTTGAACATTATCCCTAAGGAATGGTGTCTAATTTCTATGTGTTTGGTTCGCGAATGTTGCATGGGATTCTTGCTTAGGTCTATAGCGCCTTTATTATCGCACATGATGGGAACATCATCAAGAGAAATCCCGTAATCAACAAGCGCTTGCTTCATCCATAGAGCTTGTTGGCATGCTTTACCGGCACTCACATACTCGGCTTCCGTGGTGGATATCGCAAGAGCGGTTTGTTTCTTGGAGAACCAAGAAGTTAAACAACAACCCATGAAGGTACAAACTCCACTAGTGCTTTTCCGGTCCACATAGTCTCCCGCATGATCCGAGTCCGCGTAGACAATGGTTTCTACGCCGGTCCCTTTAGGATACCATAATCCTAAATGTATAGTGCCTTTAATGTATCGGAAGATACGCTTAACCGCTTCAAGGTGAGAGGTTTTGGGATCCTCTTGGAAGCGAGCACAAAGGCAAACACTAAACATGATATCCGGTCGACTTGCCGTTAGGTACAACAAACTACCAATCATACCTCTATATTTGGTGTTGTCTACCGACTCACAATCATCATCTACGGTGAGTTTAGTATCCGAGGCCATAGGGGTCTTCATTGGTCTAGATTCTTCTAATCCAAATTTCTTTAGCATTTCTTTAGCGTACTTAGATTGACTAAAGAAAATACCATCGTCCATTTGTTTAATTTGGAGTCCTAAAAAGAAGTTAAGTTCTCCCATCATACTCATTTCAAACTCATCATGCATGATTTTGGCAAAGTCATCACACAATTCTCGACAAGTTGAGCCAAATATAATGTCATCAACATATATTTGTACGATTATGAGGTGAGTACCTTTCTTCTTTGTAAAGAGTGTATTGTCTACCATACCCATGGTATACTCATGTTTAACAAGAAACGCTTTAAGTCTATCATACCAAGCTTTGGGTGCTTGTTTGAGTCCATAAAGTGCTTTCTTAAGCTTGTAAACATGGTCCGGTTTCTCAAAATCAATGAAGCCGGGAGGTTGAGCCACATATACCTCCTCATTGATCAAACCGTTAAGAAATGCACTCTTTACATCCATTTGTTGAAGCTTAATGTCTAAGGCACAAGCGTAGGCTAAAAGGATTCTAATTGATTCTAATCTAGCTACCGGTGCATATGTCTCGTCATAATCAATCCCTTCTTGTTGATTATAGCCTTGAGCTACAAGTCTAGCCTTGTTACGAGACACAACACTATTCTCATCTAGATTATTCCTAAATACCCATTTGGTTCCTATAATGGTAGAACTTCTAGGTGGAGTAACAAGTTCCCAAACATCATTGGCAACGAATTGATTCAATTCTTCTTGCATCGCAATGACCCAACTCTCATCCGTCAAAGCTTCTTTAACATTCTTAGGTTCAATCAAGGAGACAAAACAAAAGAAGTTGCTTTGGTTTTGGACTTGAGATCTTAGGGTCCTTTGATTTAAGTCACCAATGACATTATTGAGAGTATGATCCCTAGACTCCTTAATGTTTACTTCCTTTTCAACACTAAGGTCTTCAACTCCGATTTTTCTAACCTCTTTGGCTTTAACTACTTCTAATTCATCCAAGTCATCATCAACCAATGGTGGTGTCTTGGGTGAAGGAGGGGTTTCATAAAAGGTTACGTTGAGTGATTCTTCAATAACCCCTGAGGTTCTATTTAGGACTATGTAGGCCTTACTAGTTTGGGAATAACCTAAAAGGATACCTTCGTAAGACTTTGGGTCAAACTTGGTAAGGTAGTCTTTGGTGTTGAGGATAAAGCACTTGCTTCCAAACACCCTAAAGTATTCTAATGAGGGTTTCTTACCTTTAAGAATCTCATAGGGGGTCTTTCCTAGGAAAGGTCGAATAAGAATTCGGTTGAGAATATAAGTCGATGTATCCACGGCATTGCACCAAAACTTTTGAGGCAAAGATTGCTCGTTTAACATCATCCTACTCATCTCTTGGAGAGTCCTATTCTTCCTTTCAAATACCCCATTTGATTGTGGGGTGCGAGGAGCCGAGAAGTTATGGGTAATACCATGAGCTTTACAAAAGGCACCAAATTGCACTTCATTATCAAATTCCCTACCATGATCCGTCCTAATAGAAACAATTGAACATCCTAGTTGATTTTGAATTCTTCGACTAAAGATTTCGAAGTGATCGAAAGCTTCATTCTTAGATGCCAAAAATCTAGTCCAAGTGAATCTAGAATAGTCATCAACTATAACTAGGGTATAAAGGTTACCTCCATAACTCCGTATGGCGGAAGGTCCAAAGAGATCCATATGTAGGAGCTCTAAGCACCGAGAGGTCGAAACCAAATTCTTGGCTTTGTGACTTGAGTGAACTTGCTTTCCAACTTTGCAAGCATCACAAAAGTGACTATCAAACTTAATCTTGGGGAGGTGTCTTACCAACTCCTTAGAGACTAATGATTGAATTAAACGCATATTAGCGTGACCTAATCTCCTATGCCAAAGAGTAGAACTATCATCTATAGTCGCAAGACATATGTTGTCTTTTGACTTCTTATTAACCTTCATGACATAAAGCCCATGCTTTCTAACACCTTTTCCAATGACTTTTCCATCTTTTACGATTTCACTGTCATGTTCCGAAAAGATGACCTTACACTTATTATCACAAATTTGACCTATACTTAAAAGGTTAAAACCTAAGTTATCTACGTGCTCAACATTTTCAATGGTCATGGAGTCAAGAGAAACCGTACCTTTGCCAATGATATTACCACGTAGACTACTAGCGAATGTGACGTTACCTCCATCATATGCTTTGTAATGCGAGAACAAACTTCGATTACCCGTCATGTGTTTAGAACATCCACTATCCTTAATCCACTCATCGGGCTCCAAATCAATTCCCAAGCATATCTAGGTAACAATACACAAGATTAAACATTTGGTCCCCAATATCTCATGGGTCCAAAATTGTTAGTTCCAAACATCCCTTGCATTTGGTTGGGATGTATGAATGAGGTGGGGATTCCCCATGGAGAACAAAATGGAGGAGGGTAGTAATTCATGTAACCATTTTGTTGTTCATTACTTCTCCTAGGTGTGTTTGATCTAGGTTTAGAGTTATTATTATTCTTTCTAGGTGTTGGAGTTTTACTTCTAGGTCGTGAGTTGTTTTGATTATCTCTTGTAGGCGTTGTCGTTCTACTTCTAGGCTTAGACTCATTCCGTACTCTAGGTGGAGTAGAAGATAGTCTAGATAAACTTCTATTTCCCATGAGAGGTTTACTTAACGGCTTATAGAACTTACTAATAGCATTGTCGTCAAGTATGGGTAATTGAACCTTATTAACAGTAAGATGCTTCGGTTTTTCATTTAACTTAGATTTTTCAGAAAGTTCAAAATTTTTACAAAAATCAACTTCTGGTCGCGGTACCTTATCTATGGCCGCGGTTCCATAGTGATAAGGAACCGCGCCATACGATGTGGAACTGCGTCCAGAAGGTGTTTTTTGTGAAAACCTGACTTGTTTTGGTTCACTAGTTGAGGCTTCATTTGAGTTAAAACCCAGACCAAGTTTTTCCTTAGAATGAACTTGTTTGTTTAACATATCATCAAGAGCACTAGTACCTTTCATGAACTTTTCCAATTTAATGGAGGTGCTCTTGAGATCATCATTCTCTAATCTAAATTTCTCACAACTTAAGCAACCTAAATCAACCTCTTTGTTTTTCTCAAGTTTAGCCAATTTCTCCCTAAGTTCATTGATCTCATTTTCAAGCTTAGTTTTGGTTGATTTTAAGGTTTTATTCTTTTCTATGAATTTAAGACTAAGTTTGTGTAAGCTATCATATTTGCCTTCAAATTCAATATCATCTAAAGTGGAACTGTCATTGCTATAATATTCGGTTTCGAAATGTACCTCTTTAGAAGTGTGAGCCATAAGACATTTCTCCTCTTTGGGGTTGTCATCATCATCTTCACCGCTATCGCTCCAAGCGCCACTAACGAATGCCGTGTGGTTCTTATCACGAGCGGGCTTTGGACAATCACCAATGAAGTGATTTGGATCACCACATCTAAAGCAACTCCTATCACCTTTTTCGTTCTTGACAAACCGATTCTTTGACAATGGTTTCTTGTCATAGTTTGGTTGCCTAACGTGTTGACCTCGTCTCTTGAAGAACTTCTTGAAATCTCTCACCGCCAATGCATACTCCTCGTCATCACTTTCCGAGGAACTATCATGGTCACTTTGTGCCTTCTTGGCTTTAAGTGCAAGAGATTTCCTTTCACTCTTGGTTTTTACTAATTCCGAGTCCTTCAAAATTATCATCTCATGAACCTTCAAGTTTCCTATGAGTTCATCGAGTGATAAAGTTGAGAGATCTTTCGACTCTTCAATAGCCGTGACTTTTCTCTCCACTTTGGATGTAGGGCCCTTAGAAACTTCCTAACATTGTTCTTGCTAGAAAAACCTTCATCAAGTGCTTTTAGACTAGTAATAATGGTGTTAAACCTAGCAAATGCACTATCAATAGTTTCATCTTCTAAGATGACAAATTGTTCATATTGTTGGACAAGAAGATTGATTTTACTTTCTTTGACTTGGCTATTACCTTGGTGAGTTACTAAAAGAGTGTTCCAAATATCTTTAGCGGTTTCACACATAAAAATTCTTTCATACTCTTTCTTAGGCAAAGCATTATAAATCACCATTTTAGCCTCATTATTTTTTGAAAGTTTCTTTTTAGTATCATCATTAGCTTTGTCAAAAGTGACTAATTCTTTTGTTTTAGAAACTTCATTAAATTGAAAGGGTAAAAAATCACCAATGGTAATAACATGCCAAAGATCTAAATCTTTTGATTTCACATAAGTTTCAAATCTATTTTTCCAATAAATAAAACTATCGGTTTCAAAAAGTGGTGGTCTTTGCATAGATTGCCCTTCTAGGTACTTGTTGGAATCCATAGATCGATTCAAGTTTTAAAATACAATATACTTTAAAAAATCTTGAGCAACCCGCTCTGATACCAATTGTAGATACTAGAAGGGGGGGTTGAATAGTTTCTTATAATTTACTTGTTAAAATATGGTTTCCAAAAATCCTTTTTCAAAAAAACTTAGGCTTGAGGAAATATGTGAAATCTTCTTATGCACAATATGAACAATGATAGTGTAGCTAAACTAATACTAACAAAAATATATCCACAAAGAATAAAGAATGATAGTGTATCTAATCTAATATTAACACATGTATATGCAAAAATAATAAAGAATGTAAAGAGTTAAGGGTAAAGAAAGATCAAACCGAACACCAAGGATTTATAGTGGTTCGGCAACGAAGCTCACTCCTCGTTCCTACTCCACTCCTCGAGTACTCCTTACTCGAGAGTTCACTACACAACAAGCTCCTTATGGTGGAGAAAATCGTACACGTCGCTTAACCAATTTCCGACTCTAAGCTAAAAGTCGAGCCCTAATCGTAGCTAGGACCAATCTATACAACTATACTTAGTACATACACAACTTCCAAATAGACACAACTACTTGGATCTTCACAACTATGACACAACTACAAGTATCTAAAAATTGATCTTCAATGGATCTTTGGTGATGGACTCAACACTTCACTAGGATAGTGTTCTTCTCTTTGCACTTGGAGAGGAAGGGATGGAAGAACAAGATTCACTTCTTAAACAAGTAATAATCAAACAAATGATCAAAGATTTGAGTGATTAAAGAAGGGGTTTGAATCTGGAAATAAATGTGCAAAAGAGGTGAGGTGAAAAGCTAAGAATGGTCCACTATTTAAAGGATAAAGGAGCCAACGGCTATATCTGCCCGCGGTACCTTATCACAGCCCGTGGTACCTTATCGATAAGGTACCGCCTAGGCGCTAAGGTACCGCCGGACTAGACTCCGCTCCTTTTTGTCCTTTAGTGGTGGAGGTCTTATCTGGGTATAAAAATATCCTGAAAGGATATTCTTAACAGAATAAGAATATGCCATTTTCAAATTTCAAATAATTAATTTAATAAAACATTTTCTTAAAAATAAAGTTTAATAAAAACTTGTCACATTTAATAAAAAGTGAGTTTTAAGAAAAGATTAAATCACTTGATCACTTGATTAAGGTTAGTACTTGTTTATCCATACCTTAAGTGAAAATGGGTAAAATGAAAAATACTTGAACTCAAGAATTCGTTTTTCGTTGTTTTCGTAAATGCTTGTTTTTACATATTGTCGTAATCAAAACTAAGCGAGACCGAAAAATGCGAGTAACGTTTTTAGTCATTATTGCATTAACACCGAGTATTATTCTTAGTCAAGGTGGGCGACCTGTTTCCTATTTTACCGAGAAGTTGACAAGGCCGAAGTCGAGGTACTCTATGACTTGGAGTTTTATGCATTGGTCCAAGATGTGAAGCATTGGCGCCATTATTTGTTTCATAAGGAGTTTGTTTTGTTCATTGACCATGATTCCTTAAGGCATATTCGTACTCAAGATAAGGTTTCATATAAGCATGGGCGTTGGTTGGCTTTTCTTGAGAAATTTACTGAAATACAAACTGGTGCTTTCAATCGTGCTGCTGATGCCTTAACTAGGAGGAGTAGTTTACTTGTAACCATGCAGGTTGATGTTCCAATACTTAATGTCATTCGTGACATGGTGACTATGGATCCATACTTTTCATGTTTTGCAGGATTTGCAATCCGGTGAGAAAACATGTTTTGTTATGCATGATGGGTTCCTGTTCAAAGGGAATCAAATTTGCATTCCTGATTCAAGTCTTCGCTTGCAAATTATTAAGGAGTTGCATGGTGAAGGACATGTTGGTCGTGATCACACTTTACAGTTGGTTCAAGATTCTTATTTTTGTCCTACTATGAGGAAGGAAGTGGATCGTTACGTCAAGAGGTGTCGTGTTTGTCAAGTTTCAAAGGGGATAGCTACTTATGCAGAACTTTATATGCCTTTGCCAGTTCCTTTGCAGCCTTGGTTTGATATTAGCATGGATTTTGTGTTGGGGCTACCTTGTACTCAAAGGGGTAACGATTCAATATTTGTTGTTGTTGATCATTTTTCTAAGATGGTTCATTTTATTCCTTGCAAGAAGACAATAGATGCAGTTAATGTAGCCCAACTTTTCTTTAAGGATGTGTACCGTTTACATGGTTTACCTTCCTCCGTTGTTTCTGATCGGGACACTAGGTTTTTGAGTCATTTTTGGCGTAGTTTGTGGAAGATGGTGAATACTCAACTCAATTTTAGTAGTGCTTATCATCCTCAAACTGATGGGCAAACTAAATTTGTTAACAGGTCCCTTGGTAACCTGTTAAGGTGTGTAAAACCCGCATGCTTTTACCATGAACAGTACACATATAATCGTACGTACATGATTAGAACTTTCCTTATTTAGCACGTTTACGTTTCACGAATAAGAATTTACAAGTATTACGTACATGTTATATCACGATAAGTATTTATTACGTATTAAGACACAATAATTATTTCAAGAATAATTATAATCACGAACACACGAACATGAAATCATGAACGTAAATAATCAGAGCTAATATTACGTATGTATGTATATTTATTACGATCACGAATAAATATAATAAGACACGAACGATAACTAATTAAATCACGTAAACACGACACAAGAACACGTAAATAATTAGAACACGGGAAAAACAATGGGTTTCCCCTTTGGGGGCCCACATACCACGAAATTAGGAAGAGGAAGGGCCTAGCCCATTAATTTTTACTAAACTAGGAAAAAACGGAAAACATGTTTCAAAATCACAAAATTTAGAAAACAAGAAAAAAACCCTAGTTCTCCCTTTTGTTCTCCTTTGGCCGTCGGGTTCACATCACACCAAAGGGGTGTTCGGTTTGATTTTGGTCTTTGATTTATTGCAAGGATCGTTGTGTGTTCATCATTCTTTGATTCACGTAATCGGTATAAACCCTAACCTCTTTTCTTTTATGTTTTGATTATTTATCACATAAAATCATGAATGTTTTTAATAAACAAATTAAAAACAAGATCTAACATGCTATTAAATCATGGGGTTTAAATCAATTTAGGGTTAAGGGGTGTTTTGTTTGTGGCTAACGCCTAACCGAGCCTCAAGAGGGGTCTCGACTTGGCTTATACTCACACCACCGAGACCTTAAGGTCTCGGTTTGGTGGTGGTTGTGTCATGGCAGCAGCAAGGCAAGGGGGAACCCCGACTTAGGTCGGGGTATGGTGATGGTTACGGGTCTGGTTCATGGGTTTTAATCACGGGTCCGGTTCACACATGTTTAGAATAAAAACACGGTTCGGTTCATGAGTTATTTTTCAAGGTTTATTATTTTTACAAGTTATATTATTTTTACAAGATCTAAATTAAATTAATTAAAAGCATTAACATGATTAATTAAATTTACATGACTTAGGTTATTAATTTTATTATTAATACATGAATTTTAGCATAAGTATTTATCTTTTAATTAGACTATATAATTAATTAATTATTAAAATCATGACTTATAATTAATTAATTTGCATGACTTAGGTTATATTATTAATAAATAATAATACATGTTTTAACCTAAGTATTTTACCCTTATTTATTTAAAATCTTGTTATATTTAATTAAATACTTTAACCTATAGTTTATTTAATTCACATGAAATAATTAATAAACTATACTATATAACATGACTTAGAATAATCATCAGTAATCACTTAAGCTTATATAATTAGCTTAATTATCCAGCTTATATCTATTAATGGAAACTTTATATTTTTAGAAACTTATTTATTTAAGGCAACTAATCTATTTATGGAAACTTTCTATTTTTAGAAACTTATCTATTTTAAGCAGTAATTCTATTTTTGGGAACTTTCTATTTTTGGAAACTTTCTATTTTTGGAAACTTTCTATTTTTGGAAACTTTTTATTATTGGTAACTTTCTATTTTTAGAAACTTTCTATTTTAGGAAACCTGCTATTTTTAGAAAGTTACTTATTATTACACAACAAGTATAATAATACATGAAATACAAGTAATACTTAATCAGAATAGGCAGAATCTATGATAAACACAGTATAAAGCTTGAATCAGTAAAACATGACATGAACATATAAAACAAGCTAAGACATGATATAAAATCAGTTACGAACTCAGTAATCAGATACTTATACACGTATGTATTTATGTAGCGTTAGTGATACCGAAGTAGGACTCTCTTCTGTTCGTCTTCTTCATTCACTGGACACAAAGTATGGATTCTCCGTCCTTTCAGTATGGACATTCTTTCCTTATTAGGATTTCCCGTATGCAGCTAACTGTTTTCCCCAGTATATGTTTTACATGTTTTTTAATTGCTTATGTTTAATTAGAATACCTAAAGCCATATACATGCATGACCAGTTTCACCTAGTTATGGAGGTACCATAACCATAACACTGGAGGCACTAGTGTTATGACTTCACCACGGCGGAGTGATAGCTCGTGACGTCCCTTTCAGCTTTTGGCCATTTATTATATTATCAGGTGGGGCGTATGGGTGCCTCCTAGTTTACATGTTTTCAGCAGATTATTAAGTGTGAATGTGGTGTGTGCCTTGCATCCTTCACAAGGAGTTGATCCCTCCTACCCAAAACTAGTATATTGAATTAGAGGCAGCCCCTCTAATTTGCATGACGAGGTCACCCCTCCAAGTATTCATGCACGTGGATAATTCATGACCTATATTGGCTAATGGTAAATATGTTAAACAGTTTTTACAAGATAAACATAAGGCTTTTCAAACTATAAAACCAGTTTTACTAAGATATAACCGGGTTATCCAGGACTTAGTTTCTTCCGCTGTTTCATGCTTATATGCTTATATTATTCATGCTCTATTTGTACATCCGTCCACTGAGCGTATTGCTCAGCCGTTTTCCTTTTCATGTCCCAAAGCGGCAGGTACCCTAGGACAGACTCGAGCATTTTGGAGGACATGCATAGGATGGAAGCTGCCATAGACTTCTTCTCCTTTTGCCTTCATATACTTATGCTTGTTTAAGTCTTTCGTTCATTTCATTTACTTTATTATGTTTTGGGCTTATGTTTCAGAACCGATGTTTGATTCCGGTTTTCCCTATGGTCATGTATGTTTTACTACATATCACCTTGCATGCTTTGATGACACGCCATAATTACGCATAACGGTCCACTTATCAAAGTGGGGTGTTACAATTATGGTATCAGAGCCAAGGCTTCGACCTGTAGGCTCTAAAACTTGACATGTGACTAGTGGGTAGTCACCAGGAGCTTCCTAAGACAACGCTTGTTATTCCACGAATTGATGTTTTCAGCACATTGTTGTTTTAACCATGATGTTTTCAGCACCTTAAGGTTTTAACCTTGATGTTTTTCATCGATATTGTTTTACTAATATGGATGGACAACCGTCATTCATGTTTAGTTATGTGTCATTGTTTCATGCATGACGTTCCTTGTGAACTATGACTATGTGGACTAAACCTCAGTAGTTCATAATTAGTCACATAATTTTTTTTTCTAATAAGTTTTGACAGATGAGTTTTATTTACTTATGTTTCATGTAACATTGTTGCAGGAATTATGACTAAGTAATGGTTGGTACAGGACTGGCCCTATTTAGTCGCATGTCCTTTTATATAAACTTTTAACTTTGGGACCCACCCATAGGCGTCCCCTCGCCATGTCTATTTTTTTGGGACCGACCCATAGGCGTCCCCTCGCGCATATAAAGGTTTTTATAAACTGCATCATGTATTCATGCACTGTTTTCATGCATAAAATTTTTCTCATGATTTAGTGGCATAAATTTTTTTTTCATGTCCCCTCATAAGTTAATATGTTTTTATGTCAAGTATGTTTTCATACTGTCATGGTTAACTTCAGTTTCATGCTGATTATGTTATACAACTTCAGTTTCATCCTTCATGTTAAATTGTTTCATGTTTCTCCATGATAATTCCGTATTCATGTTGATCACATCTTACTGATAGGTGTGTAAACACCCATCCTTTTTACCACTTAATTACAATAATAACCGAGCCAAAACGTGTATTTTATGTCATTTATGTCGGAATTATGCGTGGTTTGTGTTTTTGTTGTGATTTAGGACGAAAAGGTGAAAAGTGGAGAAAACACGGCTTTCACGGGCTTTTATCAATGAAAAAGACGAAAGACGAAGTCGAAAGATCAAGAGTGCAAAAAGAACGGAAGTCCAAGACCAATTCTGAAGATTTATCGAAGAAAAAGTCAAAAGACGGAAGTTTACCAAAAGCCGAAGAACTCAAGTCTAATTTATTGAAGAATTACAAGACGAGTTCAAAGAAATCCCGAGCCAAAGTCATTAAAGTCCAAGATTTAAGAAGATTAAAGAAAGCAAGGACCTAAGGACGCAATTAAGGAAAAGATGAAAGAGGGAGGAAGCTTTCTAAGCTCCTCCCTAATCTCCCTATATATAGTTTTCTATGTTTTCATTTCATAGTTGTTGGGTGGCTTGACAACCCACACTTCCACCAATTTCATACTTTGCACAATTTAATTTCTTGCACTTTAATTTTCCTTGTATCACACCTTTTAATTCCTTTTAATTTCCAAGTAAGTTTTCTATTATTGTTCTTGAATCTTTACTTTTCTTGTTTAATCTCTCATCTTCCTTTCTTGATTTTAGTTTACTTTTGGTGCGAAATATATTTGATCCGTGTTGATCTTGATGTTTTCGTGCTTAAAAAGTTCATCTTTTTATTCATCCATGATTTTTTATATGGATTAAGCTTTGAGCTTGACATGCTTATTGGCTTATTTTGAGTTTAGCTTATTGATTTAAAGTTTTCTTAAAAAGTTCCTTCTTTTATGGTAAAAGATTGCTTATTTTAAGTTAGAAAAGTTGTTATTTGTGCTTACTAGTTTGGCTTATCATTAATTCGATCAAGTTTAGGTTTTAGCTTATTCCTAGTAGCTCAAAACTTAGCTTATTTTCGAGTAGATACCATCGGAAAGGGTAAACCCCTTTCTGATTGAACATTCCAACCACCACCCCCTCATTCCGATCACCTAGATCGGATTAGGGTTTTCAGCTTTCCGATTTGCACCTCCCTATTCTGATCACCTAATCGGAATAGGGTTTTAATATTCCGACGGTGGGGGTTTGTTGACATTCCGATTTGATTCAAGTTCATTAATAAGTGTGAAAACACTTATCCTTTTGCCACTAAAATCAAGGAGAAACAAGACCGAATCATGTGTTTTATATCATAAAAGTCGCAATTACGCATGGTTTTGTGTTTTTGTGTTAAAATAGGTACAAATGATCAAAAGAAGAGAAAACACGGGATTTCACGGTCAAATGTTGAAGAAAAGTCCAAAAAGAGACGAAGACAAAGTCAAAAGACCAAAGTGTGCCGAAGTTCACGAAAACCGGCTAAACCGACACGAGTTTAAAGAAAATGAACAAGAAAGCCGAAGTCGAGCTCGTTTTAGCGGACTTAATATTTATTGAGATAAAACGGGCCAAGGCCCACATGTGTTTATTGGGCCAAAAAGCCCAATATTAAGCCCAATCAAAATCACACCATACGGATTATAATGTTATTGGGCCAAGCCCATTATGCAAGAAAACAAAGGGACGGTTGAAAAGTATAATTTTTTGGGCCTCATGCCAATTTTTGGGCCTCATGCCATTTTTTGGGACGAATTGAAGAATGGTTTGCTTGGCCAATTTTCCCCACTCACAAGTAAATAACCGCACCCCCTTAAATGCCCAGTCAAAACTTATCCCCGGTCAACCCAACCCTTTTCACCCCAACCACAAAATCCTACCTAGTCAAACTTCAAAACCATTTTAGTTTTAAACTCTGTCACACGTGTTTACCCTCACACGCAAGCCCCACTTCACAGTCTTATTCTTCCCATGCACCCACACACACACGATTTTACCCCTCACACGTTTAATTAAATAAACCCTTTTACCCCACTCGTTTTATTCACTCACCCCTCTCCCACTTTCTCTCCTCCAAAAAAAACGCAGACACCCATCACCCTTTTCACCACAAACCCTAATTTACCCACCATGATTTTTACACCAAAAATTGGGGCTTTTACCTTTAATAGGTAATTCCCACAAGAGGAATTAAATCCCCCCAAGAATCGGGGTCAAGCACCCCAAGTGGTCCTCTCTCCCAAATCCGACGTGGCCCAATTCTTTCTTTTGATTGGAGGATATAAATCACTCCTCAAATCCTCCAATCACACCAATACACCCTGGTAATTCGTGGCTCATGGATAAATTTCAGCCGATGATTAAGAAAGAGAAAGAAGAATGAAGAATTCAATGGTCAAGATTCAAGACCTTGATCACCAAGGAATGGTTTGAGGGTTTGCCTATAAAAACCCTTACATCTTGTAATTAAGAGTAAAGCTTTTTCTTTATTATTTTCAGTTTTTTAATTAATTTTAGGAGTAGGGTAATTTAGATTTAAATTTCTGAAAATTAGATTAGATTTAATCTTGTATTTTTTATTTCCAGTCAATGTAATTTTGTTTTGATTATTAATGAAAAAGTTTGATTTAATTAATTTCGTCTCTCATTTTAATTTTCTGTCAAATTTATAATTCAATCTTTAAATTATGTTTATGTTACTGTTCGTGATATCATTATTATAAAAAAAAATAATAATAATAATAAAAGAAAAGTGGAAAAGTATTTTCCCCACTGGAAAATATATAAAGAATTCTGTCCAAAAGAAGTATTGTTCATTGTTCGTATGGTTTGATTTTTGTTACGAATTCGAGATAAGAAGGAGGTGACGGTTTGTTTCGGTTCAAAAGGTGGCACAGCGCCATTCTTCGTCGCAAAGGTTATCTCCATCAGGTTCTCATTCTCTTTTTATTTTTATAAGTTTTAAGTTAAATTTGATTTAATATTATTAGTTTGCTTAGTCTGCTTATTGATTAGTTCTTATTTGCTTTTGATCTACTTAATGTCTTAATAGGATTTAGTTTGAATATGCTTATGTTAGTACTGTTCTTGTTTCGGTTTGAATTTTTAGCTGCGTTTTGTTAGATTGATTACTTAATTGCATCTGCTTATCTGTTTTGGAATCGAGTTATGTTATTTACATTTTCGGCTTATATTTGATTTTCAGCTTATTTTGCTTATAGTTGTTAGTCTATTTTGCTTATTTAGTTTAGTGGACTTTTTTTAGCTTATTATTTGTTCATCTGCCTATTTGTTTTTTTTAGATTTAAACTGTTTTAGCTTGTTTCAGTTATTTGACTTATTTGTTTCTTTGTCCTAGATTATTTGGTTTTATGTTTTACTGTCTTTGCTGCACTCTACAGATCCAATTGATCTGTATTTTTAAGATTCCAAAATTCCAAAAAAGTCAATAAAAAATATATTAGCAAAAATAGGTCTGGGCTGGGTTTCGAACCCTAGACCCCTCGCATAGCAGGCTAACGCCCCAACCAGTTGGTCTGATCCTCTTTTTGTGTTTGATTTCCTTCTGTTTAATTAATATAGGAAGTTTTAAGTCTGGCAGTTTTTTATTTAATAGTTTAATTAATAGAAACTTAGTTTAAATTAAATTTTAATTAATCACTTTATTTAAATTTCGTTTTTATTCAGATTTTATAAAATATATAAAAAGATAAAAATAAAAATATTTTATTTACTTTTATACATTTACATTAGTTTTAAATTTCCTTTATAAGTTTAAAATAGTTTTATTTTAAGTTTTAAAATTTAGTTTTCATAAAATTAATTTTTGTTTTTTTTTTAGATTTCATTTAAAAAGTTAATTCTAGTTTAAATTAATTAGGTCAAATTAGATTTCATTTAAAAAGGTTTTTATAAGTTTTCAATCAATTAGATTTAAAATTTTAAAATTCAAATAGTTTTTAATTAAGTTTATATAGTTAAAATAGATTTCAATTAAAGTTTTTCTATTAATTAGATTTAAATTTTAAATAGCTTTTAATGTTAAATAGTTTTTAATTAGTTAAAAACACAAAAAGTTATCTTTACCAAAAACAAGTTAAGTCGATACGTTAAACCGGAAATCAAATTCGAGTCGAATCGTGGAAAAACGAACTTAATTGTTAAAAATAGGATTGCAAAATCTCTTTACCGGAAAAATTCAAAAAAATTTCAACGTTTTTCAAATTTTTGATCTATTTTGGCCTTGTAGTATTTTTCTTTTATTTTCTTTTCTTTTGTCATCGCATCTTATTTTATTTTCCATTTTAAGAATAAAGTAAAAAAATAATAAATAAATAAATAAATAAATAAAATGGTTTTAACAAGTTTAGATGTCTTTGATATATTAGGCCCATCGTGAATATTTTGACTCAACCCGAGTTTACTTATCCAAGTTTACTCTAGCTAGTATCCTTAACCATATGGACCTTAATTGGTTTATTAGGCTAAGCATCCACGAGTCTCATTCCTTGAGATTTTAAAATTGTGGAGAACGGGAGATGATAGAGTTAATTATAAGTTTGGTATTCTTTCATTAACTTATGTGAGTTAGTTATGAGCTTTTTCTCCCATCACTTGTTAATAAATATATTTGCAATAAATAAGGTTGTACGATTTGAAAAGTTACTTAGCTTCTAGCACAAGATCGTTTAAAAGTTGCTCGGTATTAATTAGAGTTCATAGCCAAGGCATAACTTATTGAAGCGGGACGCGAAGATTGGCTTATCCAAAAAGGCCCTAACAAGGCATGAGGATACCCGAGTCCAAAAAGGCCCTCACAAGGCATGAGGATTCACTTTTTTTGCTAAAGATCCTAAGATATTGTGAAGATCATTAATCCAAATCAATATGAAGGATCAAGACACACGACGAGAAGCAATTACTCCCCTAAAGATCATGGAGAAGTTTATCCAAAAAGACCCTAACAAGGTATGAGGATAGATAGATCCAAGTCCAAAAAGGAGGCGGATCGTTGTATATCAAAATCCTAAATAAAGAAGAGGATAAATGAAGAAGTCATGGTCAACGTTTGAAGCATCTTTCACTCCTAATGAAGATGTATACCAAAATGAAGAGAATACCATAATTTCAAGATCGTCTCTCAAGATTTGAAGTTTGAAGTACAAGCCAAATATCGGTCCGAGAAAGGTCTCAAATCGTGATACGAGTTATGCCAAGATATGAACTTTATGAGGTTTCGAGAAGCAGTTTTAAAAGATTTTGTCCTTTAGCTAACTATTGATTAAATCGTCCCACTTTATTTTTGGTCTTAATAAATTATCGAAATAAGTCAAAAATGCATCCTCGTGATCATTCAAGACAAAAATAAAATACAAGAGATACACCGTAGGAATAAGGGGGTCTAAGTGATTAATTAAACCACATGAGTAAGTGTTAGTTGTGCTAACTTGTAGTTTCAATGATCTCGTTTTTAACCTTGGTGTAGGGAACGTGAAACTTGAGGATGATTAATATTCATGACACCAAAGCCCTAATTAAAGTCATAGATTTCCTTACGAGTTTCATCCATCTGATAATTTCCAAGATTAATAAATTGTTATAACTTATGTTTCCTTTTAAGTTTTTATCTTCCGTCGTAGTAGTAATAGTATATCTTAATAAAGGCCAAGATGGGTTAATAATGACAAAAATGTAATTTTATGCTTTAAAATTATGCATTGCATGGGGTCATTGCAATGGTCAAGTGTAGGGGATTTAATAAGTGTGAAAACACTTATCCTTTTGCCACTAAAATCAAGGAAAAACAAGACCGAATCATGTGTTTTATATCATAAAAGTCAGAATTACGCGTGGTTTTGTGTTTTTGTGTTAAAATAGGTACAAATGATCAAAAGAAGAGAAAACACGGGATTTCACGGTCAAATGTTGAAGAAAAGTCCAAAAAGAGACGAAGACAAAGTCAAAAGACCAAAGTGTGCCGAAGTTCACGAAAACCGGCTAAACCGACACGAGTTTAAAGAAAATGAACAAGAAAGCCGAAGTCGAGCTCGTTTTAGCGGACTTAATATTTATTGATATAAAATGGGCCAAGTGGGGCCCACATGTGTGTATTGGGCCAAAAAGCCCAATATTAAGCCCAATCAAAATCACACCATACGGATTATAATGTTATTGGGCCAAGCCCATTATGCAAGAAAACAAAGGGACGGTTGAAAAGTATAATTTTTTGGGCCTCGTGCCAATTTTTGGGCCTCATGCCATTGTTTTTGGGACGAATTGAAGAATGGTTTGCTTGGCCAATTTTCCCCACTCACAAGTAAATAACCGCACCCCCTTAAATGCCCAGTCAAAACTTATCCCCGGTTAACCCAACCCTTTTCACCCCAACCACCAAATCCTACCTAGTCAAACTTCAAAACCATTTTTGTTTTAAACTCTGTCACACGTGTTTACCCTCACACGCAAGCCCCACTTCACAGTCTTATTCTTCCCACGCACCCACACACACACGATTTTACCCCTCACACGTTTAATTAAATAAACCCTTTTACCCCACTCGTTTTATTCACTCACCCCTCTCCCACTTTCTCTCCTCCAAAAAAAACGCAGACACCCATCACCCTTTTCACCACAAACCCTAATTTACCCACCATGATTTTTACACCAAAAATTGGGGCTTTTACCTTTAATAGGTAATTCCCACAAGAGGAATTAAATCCCCCTAAGAATCAGAGTCAAGCACCCAAGTGGTCCTCTCTCCCAAATCCGACGTGGCCCAATTCTTTCTTTTGATTGGAGGATATAAATCACTCCTCAAATCCTCCAATCACACCAATACACCCTGGCAATCCGTGGCTCGTGGATAAATTTCAGCCGATGATTAAGAAAGAGAAAGAAGAATGAAGAATTCAATGGCCAAGATTCAAGACCTTGATCACCAAGGAATGGTTTGAGGGTTTGCCTATAAAAACCCTTACATCTTGTAATTGAGAGTAAAGCTTTTTCTTTATTATTTTCAGTTTTTTAATTAATTTTAGGAGTAGGGTAATTTAGATTTAAATTTCTGAAAATTAGATTAGATTTAATCTTGTATTTTTTATTTCCAGTCAATGTAATTTTATTTTGATTATTAATGAAAAAGTTTGATTTAATTAATTTCGTCTCTCATTTTAATTTTCTGTCAAATTTTTAATTCAATCTTTAAATTATGTTTATGTTACTGTTCGTGATATCATTATTATAAAAAAAATAATAATAATAATAATAAAAGAAAAGTGGAAAAGTATTTTCCCCACTGGAAAATATATAAAGAATTATGTCCGAAAGAAGTACTGTTCATTGTTCGTATGGTTTGATTTTTGTTACGAATTCGAGATAAGAAGGAGGTGAAGGTTTGTTTCGGTTTAAAAGGTGGCACAGCGCCATCCTTCGTCGCAAAGGTTATCTCCATCAGGTTCTCATTCTCTTTTTATTTTTATAAGTTTTAAGTTAAATTTGATTTAATATTATTAGTTTGCTTAGTCTGCTTATTGATTAGTTCTTATTTGCTTTTGATCTACTTAATGTCTTAATAGGATTTAGTTTGAATATGCTTATGTTAGTACTGTTCTTGTTTCGGTTTGAATTTTTAGCTGCGTTTTGTTAGATTGATTACTTAATTGCATCTGCTTATCTGTTTTGGAATCGAGTTATGTTATTTACATTTTCGGCTTATATTTGATTTTCAGCTTATTTTGCTTATAGTTGTTAGTCTATTTTGCTTATTTAGTTTAGTGGTATTTTTTTAGCTTATTATTTGTTCATCTGCCTATTTGTTTTTTTTTTTAGACTTAAACTGTTTTAGCTTGTTTCAGTTATTTGACTTATTTGTTTCTTTGTCCTAGATTATTTGGTTTTATGTTTTACTGTCTTTGCTGCACTCTACAGATCCAATTGATCTGTATTTTTAAGATTCCAAAATTCCAAAAAAGTCAATAAAAAATATATTAGCAAAAATAGGTCTGGGCTGGGTTTCGAACCCCAGACCCCTCGCATAGCAGGCCAACGCCCCAACCAGTTGGTCTGATCCTCTTTTTGTGTTTGATTTCCTTCTGTTTAATTAATATAGGAAGTTTTAAGTCTGGCAGTTTTTTATTTAATAGTTTAATTAATAGAAACTTAGTTTAAATTAAATTTTAATTAATCACTTTATTTAAATTTCGTTTTTATTCAGTTTTTATAAAATATATAAAAAGATAAAAATAAAAATATTTTATTTACTTTTATACATTTACATTAGTTTTAAATTTCCTTTATAAGTTTAAAATAGTTTTATTTTAAGTTTTAAAATTTAGTTTTCATAAAATTAATTTTTGTTTTTTTTTTAGATTTCATTTAAAAAGTTAATTCTAGTTTAAATTAATTAGGTTAAATTAGATTTCATTTAAAAAGGTTTTTATAAGTTTTCAATCAATTAGATTTAAAGTTTTAAAATTCAAATAGTTTTTAATTAAGTTTATATAGTTAAAATAGATTTCAATTAAAGTTTTTCTATTAATTAGATTTAAATTTTAAATAGCTTTTAATGTTAAATAGTTTTTAATTAGTTAAAAACACAAAAAGTTATCTTTACCAAAAACAAGTAAGTCGATACGTTAAACCGGAAATCAAATTCGAGTCGAATCGAGGAAAAACGAACTTAATTGTTAAAAATAGAATTGCAAAATCTCTTTATCATTCATATATTCCGATTGTATTTTTAAATACATTCCGATCGGGCCTTATTCCGACAATAACATTCCGATCTACTTCCTTTTGCCTTATTCCGATTGAAGCATTTCTTTAACATTCCGATTTGACTTAATTTTTGACATTCCGATTGCTTCTATTTCCTTATTCCGACTGCTATCTTTTTCTTGGATTCCGATTTGGATTCCTATCGTTATTCCGATTACATCTTTCCGATGGGGATTCCGATATGGATTCTAATTAGACTTTCCGATGGGATTGAGTTTTGTCACTTTTTCTCGTTTTGTTTTTAGTCTATTTTAATTACGTTTTGCATTCTTATTTGATTGTTAATTTACTTTTCGTCCAAGTTTTAATTTTACGTCATTTAATTTCCCGTCATTTATTTTACAGTCTTGCACATTTACTTTACTACAACCAAAACCAAAAATATTATTCTTTACCAAAAACGACTGAGTCGCACTTTAAACCGGAAATCAATTCGTTAAGACACCGAGAAAACGAACTTTTTCAACTAGTAAAATCTGTAATTTCAAATGGCGCCGCTGCCGGCTCTTTTCGTGAGGATTAACGGTTTTTTGTGAGAGACGCGTTGGCTTTTGGGATCCGTTCACTCGTGAACGTTATTTTTCGTATCAAAAATTTTCAAAAAATCCCAAAAACATTTGAAAAATCATAAAAAGCATTTCTTTTTCAAAGTTTTGCACCAAAAATATTCTTCTTGCTTGTCTATTTTTCTTCATGGATTCGTCTTGTGTACGGTGTGGGAGACCATGGCATGGTTTTCAAACATGTCAATGGTGTACTTGTGAGCGGTGTGGTTCTGATATCGACGATACACAATTTGGATTTTGTCCATTTTGCAATTCAACAAATTCGTACTTCTCCTCTTACAATACTTTCTCACCCTCTCCCGTCTATGACGATCCTTATCCTCAAAATGCACCGGATTTTTCTCCATCCCCGTGGTGCTATAAGTGTAGGGGTCCTCACGAAAGTTTTCACTGTCCAACGGGGGATCAAAATTACTATAATTATACCCCTTCCAGTTTTGACCAACCCCTGCAATACCCAATTGATCATCAGCCTCGTCACGGGATGAGTTACCAAGAACCAATTGACGATCTTGCTACAGCCTTTCAAGAACAAAGAAACGATCTTGCTACAACTTTTCAAGAACAAACGAAAGAGCTTTTACACACGCTGCAAACTTGTATGGAGTCATTTTTACAGCAGCAAGATCAGACGAATACTCATATCCCTGAGCTTATTATTAGCCCTTTAGGTATTGAGGAGAGCGATGACGATATTGAGGTTATTTTCGACGAGGAGGAATTTCTAGAGCAACGTAAGACTTCTCCCCTTCCTCCTTCGTCTATTGCTATCACACCCGAGGAGCCCGTTGGCTCTCTCATCATGGAGGATGAGCATCTTGACGTTATCTTGGCATCTGAATCGGATAAATTCCTAAAGTCTAGTGTCGAGGAACTTGTCGTCATCCCAAGTGAGCCCGCGGGTATTCCGGAAAATCTGTGTGATGTGCAGACTTTTGCGGAGCTTACAGACAAGTTTGCTTCGATAGTCAATGATCACATACTCACAACTCCACATGTGATATTTGATCCTCCCAACAAGAGTTCAACATGTGGTGAGTATGATCATTTCGTCTTCGAGCCCGAGATTGAGGAAATTATCGACCGAGAGCTAGCTCTTTTACCTCTGCTTCCTCCTACAATCGAGGTCGACTTTTCCAACATCGATGTCGAACTTGATGAGTTGGAACGTCTTATTTTTCATAATAATGACGAACCAACTCACATGCCCAAACATCCTATTCTCGAGGAGTTACCTAATCAACACTCCTCTTATGAGAATTACGTTTACCACATTCGTGAGGATTTACCTTATCAACAATCCCCACAAATGAATGATGGTTTAGTACTTGATCGTGATCTTTTCAAACGAGTTTCTACACTCCTTATCTACGATGATATCGACAAGATCTACTTTCATGAGGATAAATGCTTTGACACGGGAGGTGACATGGACCATTCTCTGATTGATAATTTTACGGCTTTGCCAATTGGTCTGCATCCATTGTCTTTCGAGGATGACAATGTGCTTCCCTTACCCACCCCACCTCCCGTCAATCTGGATTTCACTTGCTTTTCTTATATTGAGCACACTTTCCTACCATTCAAGACTTATCCTCCCGCCTCTCCTTTATTGATGTCCCCCGGGAACGAGGACAAGGTCTTTGATCCCGGTATTACATTCGAGGCTTCCCCATGGACCATTTAATTCGGGGACGAGTCAGGCTCGTGACTCGGTTAACAAAAACAAGCGCTTTTTGGGAGGCAACCCAATTATCTATCTATCTTTACCATAAGTGTAGGGGGAGCCCCGTGGTGTTTCTTGCTTTCTTTCTTATCATGTTCAGGGATTAGAGCTTCAAAGACACACTCTTGATGACTTTTGACGACCGTGATTCCGTGTTCCTATTTTCCCGGTTCTATCCTAAACTCTCTTCGATTCACTATTTTATATTTCTCAATATTAAAATAGGAATCTCTTTAGTTGTCTCTTCCTTAGCGAGATTTAAACAACGTGCACAATGTCCTAAGTGTAGGGGAGTTTACTCCCACATGCTTAAACATTGAGGACAATGTTTATATTAAGTGTAGGGGGACTTCTATCGAAGTTAAGTGGCCTTTTCCTTGTATTTGTCCTCATTTTAACCGGAAAATCAATTTTTCGACATTTTTCAAAATTTTTGATCTATTTTGGCCCATTAGTTTTTCCCTTTGTATAGTTATTTTCTTTCTTTGTTAGAATAAATTTTTAAAAAAGTGGTTTTAATTTTCAAACGTTGTGAATCTTTTGACTCAACCCGAGTTTACTTATTTAAGTTTACTCTAGCTAGTATCCTTAACGTGTTTAAGTCAAGTTTTGCTAGGCTTTTATATAGGGAGCTATAAAACGCGAAAGTCTTAACTCTCACGGGTTAAGAACAAGAACTTTTCGCAAGTTCCTATAATTGATCCTAGAGAGTCGTTTATCAAGGGAACTTTAAAACGCGATTTCTAAACTTGAAAAAGTCTAAGAATTTGCAAGATCCTATAGATGACTCGAAAACCCAAAACTTTGATTTAATAGGCTAAGCATCCACGAGTCTCATTCCTTGAGATTTTAAACTGTGGAGAACGAGAGATGATAGAGTCAATTATAAGTTTGGTATTCTTTCGTGAATTTATGTGAGTTAATTATAACCCTATTCTCCCATCGCTTGCTAATAAATTTATCTGCAATAAATAAGGTTTTACGATTTGAAAAGTTACTTAGCTTCTAGCCCAAGATCGTTTAAAAGTTGCTCGGTAAGGATTAGAGTTCATAGCCAAGGCATAACTTATTGAAGCGGGATGCGAAGATTGGCGAGTCCAAAAAGGTCCTAACAAGACATGAGGGCTACATTTTGTTGCTAAAGATCCAAGTGATGTGAAGAATCATTTATCGAAAATCAATATGAAGGATCGAGACACACGACGAAAAGCAAAAACTCCCCAAAAGTCATGGAGAAGTCTATCCGAAAAGACCCTAGCAAGGTATGAGGATAAATAGATCCAAGTCCGAAAAGGAGGCTGGTCGTTGTATATCAAAGTCCAAAATAAAGATTGGAGAAAAATGAAGAAGTCGTGGTCCAAATATGAAGAATCTCTCAAAACTTCAAGTGAAGAAATTCCTATTATGAAGAGAAGGCCATTATTTCATGAACGTCTCTCAAGATTTGAAGTATGAATTCGCTGCCAAATATCGGTCCGAGAAAGGTCTCAAGTCGCGAAGCGAGTTATGCCAAGATATGAACTTTATGAGGTCCCGAGAAGCAGTTTTAAAAGATTTTGTCCTTTAGCTAACTATTGATCAAATCGTTCACTTTATTTTCAGCCTAATAAACTATCGAAATAAGTCAAAAATGCATCCTCGTGATCATTCAAGACAATAATAAAATATAAGAGATACACCTAGGAATAAGGGAGTCTAAGTGGATAATTAACCCACATGAGTTCGTGTTAGTTTGCTAACTTATAATAACAATGATCTCGTTTTTAAGCTTGGTTTGGAGAAAGTGAAAACTTGAGGATGATGATCATTCACGACATTTCCAAAACCCAAAGGTATGTTTTTTATTTCTTTACTGTGTATGTTTATAATTTTCTATCTCTTTAATAAAGGCCAACATGGATTAATTATGATGTAAAATGTAAACTTGCTTTGTAACTAATGCATTGCATGAGGACATTGCAATGATTAAGTGTAGAGGATTTGATAGGTGTGTAAACACCCATCCTTTTTACCACTTAATTACAATAATAACCGAGCCAAAACGTGTATTTTATGTCATTTATGTCGGAATTATGCGTGGTTTGTGTTTTTGTTGTGATTTAGGACGAAAAGGTGAAAAGTGGAGAAAACGCGGCTTTCACGGGCTTTTATCGAAGAAAAAGACGAAAGACGAAGTCGAAAGATCAAGAGTGCAAAAAGAACGGAAGTCCAAGACCAATTCTGAAGATTTATCGAAGAAAAAGTCAAAAGACGGAAGTTTACCAAAAGCCGAAGAACTCAAGTCTAATTTATTGAAGAATTACAAGACGAGTTCAAAGAAATCCCGAGCCAAAGTCATTAAAGTCCAATATTTAAGAAGATTAAAGAAAGCAAGGACCTAAGGACGCAATTAAGGAAAAAGATGAAAGAGGGAGGAAGCTTCCTAAGCTCCTCCCTAATCTCCCTATATATAGTTTTCTATGTTTTCATTTCATAGTTGTTGGGTGGCTTGACAACCCACACTTCCACCAGTTTCATACTTTGCACAATTTAATTTCTTGCACTTTAATTTTCCTTGTATCGCACCTTTTAATTCCTTTAATTTCCAAGTAAGTTTTCTATTATTGTTCTTGAATCTTTACTTTTCTTGTTTAATCTCTCATCTTCCTTTCTTGATTTTAGTTTACTTTTGGTGCGAAATATATTTGATCCGTGTTGATCTTGATGTTTTCGTGCTTAAAAAGTTCATCTTTTTATTCATCCATGAGTTTTTATATGGATTAAGCTTTGAGCTTGACATGCTTAATGGCTTATTTTGTGTTTAGCTTATTGATTTAAAGTTTTCTTAAAAAGTTTCTTCTTTTATGGTTTGATTTAAAAGATTGCTTATTTTAAGTTGGAAAAGTTCTTATTTGTGCTTACTAGTTTGGCTTATCATTTATTCGATCAAGTTTAGGTTTTAGCTTATTCCTAGTAGCTCAAAACTTAGCTTATTTTCGAGTAGATACCATCGGAAAGGGTAAACCCCTTTCCGATTGAACATTCCAACCACCACCCCCTCATTCCGATCACCTAGATCGGATTAGGGTTTTCAGCTTTCCGATTTGCACCTCCCTATTCCGATCACCTAATCGGAATAGGGTTTTAATATTCCGACGGTGGGGGTTTGTTGACATTCCGATTTGATTCAAGTTCATATATTCCGATTGTATTTTTAAATACATTCTGATTGGGCCTTATTCCGACAATAACATTCCGATCTACTTCCTTTTGCCTTATTCCGATTGAAGCATTTCTTTAACATTCCGATTTGACTTAATTTTTGACATTCCGATTGCTTCTATTTCCTTATTCCGACTGCTGTTTTTTCTTGGATTTCGATTTGGATTCCTATCGTTATTCCGATTACATCTTTCCGATGGGGATTCCGATATGGATTCTGATTAGACTTTCCGATGGGATTGAGTTTTGTCACTTTTTCTCGTTTTGTTTTTAGTTTATTTTAATTACGTTTTGCATTCTTATTTGATTGTTAATTTACTTTTCGTCAAGTTTTAATTTTACGTCATTTAATTTCCCGTCATTTATTTTACAGTCTTGCACATTTACTTTACTACAACCAAAACCAAAAATATTATTCTTTACCAAAAACGACTGAGTCGCACTTTAAACCGGAAATCAATTCGTTAAGACACCGAGAAAACGAACTTTTTCAACTAGTAAAATCTGTAATTTCACTTACGTCTCTTTTATTATTTATGCTTTCATGCAAGACATTGTTGGATTTCATTGAATCCTGCTTTCATCATAGTCATGGTTGGTTTTCATTGATCATGCTTTCAGGCAAATCATCTTGAATTTTGTGTAACCATACTTTAACGTTTCTCTATGCAACCAGAATGAGATATAAACTGGCGTTGCCAGGTTATCATGATGGTTTTTCTAACCGTTTAACCGATTATATTTCCCTTAAATCAGGACAAATGATCGACCCCATACCGATCATTTCATGTGCATTTCGTGTGTACTCCATGTACCGTATTCCATGTATATTACACGTACCTTAATCCATGTGTATTTCACTTGCAATACTTCACGAGTATTCGCTAGTCGATTCTGAATCATCTTAGGCGTATGTTTACTTGCTGATATTCTACAAGATTGTTGATGCCGCTCATAACTTGGAGATGTTACTAAAGGTTGATGCTGCTGATGTTTGGAGACGCTACGAGATGCGGATGCTGTTCACAACCTGGAGATCCTACAAGACTAAGACAAAGGCGTCAGAGCAAAACAATTGGACGAGAAGATGCTTCACCATCAGACGATTTTCATCAATCATTGTCCCAAATTCTTAATTACATGTCACACGTCATTCAGTTGTCGTTTCAGTCATATGAGTGCAAACCGGTACCAGCCAGCCACTCAGCTGAATAGTTACATGAATCACAGTCACGAGAATGACCGTCATGGAACTGACAGACAAGACGATAGTAATCACTACTACGATAGTAACTATCCTAGTAATCATAACCGAAGCTCCGGCTGCGGACGTGATCAGAAATACAAAGGATCAGTGGTCCAACCAATCTACCAATTTTGGCATGATAACCTAATATTTGTAGTTCTATTTGTTTCACATCTCGAGACACATGTCAAGACACCAGTCAAGACACATGTCATGCTTACATTCCCAAGACACGAGTCAAGACACAGGACTCACGTCCAATTATGGAACATTTCTAAGAAATTCAGGGTACCCTACAAGGGTATATCCATTTTGTTGTGCCATGTATTAATCAGGCCACAAGAATTTCAGTAACATCAACGGCGTATCAGTAAGATCTGTCACGATTGCCCGACGACACTTTCGTCTCTTGCACCCGTATTTCATATATTCATGACCATAAAGGACGTCGTTCGTATTCTCCATGTATACGAAGGTTTTCCTTCAACCTAATGATAAGGTTCAAACTGCTAAAGCATTACCTCGAACAGATGCGAGTTGAATTTCATCCTAATTATGGACTATGAACAACACACCATGATACGATTCATGATCATGTACAAAAATGTCCAAGCTCCTGAATACATTCAGCTTGATTCCCATCAAGAAAATCTGTACAAATTATCTATGCTTACAAGCATATGCTTTGTTAGCCTTGACTGCTAAATTTTCTAGCAGTCAGTTAAGACACGACCACTAAAGTCCTTTTACGCATAACCAGAGGATTATTCCAAAATCTTCCCATATACTCCAGAAGAACCTTCAAGGAGAAGGAGTGTCGACTACCTTCGATTTTAAACAAATCACCATTCATAACCGTTACTCTCCTCCACGTATTGACAAGATTGGATTCATTTAGGGTGTTAAGCACTTTCCAAGATCGGATTCATGATCATGTTGCCAACAGTGACGAGAGAAAGAACAGGACATGTCCATGACTGCTATTCGTGCACGACTCGGTCATGATAGACTCATGATTTTGTTTTGGTCTCATAAATGTTCCAACAGCATTATAGGCTTAATAAATCGAGTTTCCATGAACTTATAAACAAATTCATCAGTGTTTTCATCTATGACAATATAACCTTCTCTAGAATCTAGAGAAGAACAGGGAGACCTATTTACACTATGTTGCAAATTCTACGACAAGAGAAATTTCACCCTGAAATTTTTCAATATAGATTCTGGCTGATTTCAGTGACACGCTGAATTCCATGGATTCGCACGGTTAATCTTACCATGACTCAGCTTATGCGTAAAGGTGAGAACCCTACACTACGTTAGGTGTTCCAAGAAAATCCTACGCTAAGAAAAGTCTAATCTCGGAGACTCAGAGTTTCGCAAACTTCTATGTATCAAGTTTCTACGAAGCAGGATACAGTTACGTTCATATCTATGTACCTGACATACCAACAGGCTATGATAGAACACCAACAGACTAGGATGTCTTTCCATCATCAGAAATGGTGAACAGAAATGGGACAAGATCTCCATGGATTTTGGTTACCAGATTAACGCAAACTCAGAAGAAGCAAGATGCTATCTGGGTTATTGCCAACAGTTTGATCAAGTCTGCATAATCCTTACATCCGTAAGGATTTCAAGAACCAACAGATAGATCAGACATGTTCCAGCCAAGGCGCATCCGATCACTTGGTAATCCCTCAGCTATCGGGCTAGACAAAGGTTCACATTGTGCTCCTTAATTTCGTTCACGTCTTTATTCTAATTTCACGACTTGCTTTCACGCTCACGTTCATGACACTATTCACGTTCATAATCGTATCATGGCTTACGATTTTACGTTCATCTTCGTTCTGGGAAGTTTTGCAAGAACTGGAGAGACCAGACTCAAGTTTAGTATAACTCCCTATCCTCAGATAGACGTTTCACGTCACAGTCCACGTCTCACCTAATGGTGTTTGGTGTACCGCAGTTGTGTTCCATGTTCACGATATGTTTCACATGTCATGTTCATTCCACGTTCCTCATATCACGTTCACGATATGTTACACGTATTATTGATTACGATATGTTTGCTTATACTACACTCACGATGTCTCCACGTATCATGTTCAAAATTTTCACTTATCATGTTCAAAATTTCCACGTATCACGTTCAAAATTTTTCACGTATCACGTTCAAAAATTTTCACGTACTACGTTTCTATATGTCTCGCGCATTGTTTCTATTTATTAGTAAGTTATATTGTTTTGCACCATAACGTTTCAGTTACCCTTGCACGTTAATTCTTATTCCCACGATCAAATTCAGGGGATCTATCTTACGTTGATAACCATGAACTTTACGTGTCTTCAATTCAAGGTCAGGAAGACCAGGATTTTCATATGTGTCAAGATCTCATAGAGGAACCGTTCCGAGCGGGAGGCCACTTGGAAACGGACAAGTTCATCCGGACTTCTTATCCGTTTTTCTCTTATCGATTAGATATGTCCTTTCAGTCACGTCACGTTCCATGTCCTTTCAAGACATGTCACGTTTCACGTCTCTTCTTGTAACACCCCCACAAAATGCTATGCGCAGCGGAACTACAACATTGGGTGCTACACAGTTATCATTGCACACAAGATATATCAAACGACTCTAAAAAGACGTCAACTTAAAACTTGAATTAAAATTTGTTAAAAGATACATGTCCACGGTTTTTCCAACCCCACTTGGTACAACAGAGTTTAGCGTTTTCGGTCCCCATGAATCTCGACCCAAGAATTTCAGTTTCACAACAACATAACATTAAAATTAAAAATGTTTAAGTAGGAAAGGGAGGAAAAACAAGCAGACTCCAAGCCATACACACAACATCCATCCCATGCACGCTCCATGCTACACTTCAGCGGTTACCTGAAACACATGCCAAAATTTGGTCAACGAAAACGTTGAGTGGAATTTATAGGTTTTACAATTCATTTTGAACGTATATAAAATAAAAACCATTCGTGATCATCCATAGACTTGTCGATCAAACAATCTATATTCAGGATACTGACAATTGTGTTTAAGCTCATGACACTAAACCGTTAACTCAATCACCCGCGTAATAATTACCGGCGTGACTCAGATGAAACCATGGCCCCTAATAAGGCATCAGTTGCAATTATACCTTTTCTCTTATCACAAATTATCCGTCCGCAGGGGGTATCAACGTACTAGCCCTCGTCTCAGATAGGGTAGTCAACCCCATAGTACTATCACTTTGTATAAGCGGCTATTTCCCCCTTCTCGAGGGCAAGACAATAGTTAATAGTTCATGAAATTAGGGTCTTTTGCAACTAGGTACTCAACACAATTTCTAAGGCAACATTCGGGTCTAACAATCATTCATGACATACGTTCCTTTTAAAAACTAGCATGCATTTCCCTCGCGGGTAAAACAATTTGAAATAATAGTAAGCGAGGCTATAAATTCACACCTTATATATTAAGTAGTCGGTAGTTCGAGAGATGATCAATGGCGACGATACGGATGCCCGGGTAAATCAACACCTATCAACAAATAACGCGTAATGAGTAATCTCATTTCAAATACCTTACGGTACTGTATAAAATACATAGATACTAGTCACTTAGGACAATTATAACTCACGCCAAAACAAAACAACAAGCATCACTCATTTTACACCATTCGTTCTTATTATTTACGTTATCCATTTTTATTCATTTTCGCCGGTACTTACCGAAAGTACGGGCTGTTTTACTATATTTAACCATTCTTATAAAATTTGACAAAATTCTAAAAAATACTATAAGACCTGTAGATAACACATTTTTAATCCCAATAAAAGTTTTTACTTCTACGACCCGTTACTCAACGCTTTTCCAAAACTACATTTTCCGGGCTGAAATTGTACTTCGACCAACTTGGACCTCTTTGACCTATTTGAAATGCACCTTTGACTTCTTTGACTCCTAAGTCCACTTATAGACTCAATTACACAGGTTTGTGACCAAAATTTGACCCTTGACCTTTTACCAATTCATACTTGTGGTCCTCGGGATTTGACTAAAACTATACATAAATTCGGATTATGAAAGTTCTCGTCTCCCGGTACACGATCTTTAAAACCTCATAACTTTTAGCTCGTTTTGAGTCACGAGCTCTACCTTATACCAAATTAAAGCTAAGAAGACCCTCTATGACTACATTTAGCTATCTAGACCTGTAGGAAAAATTATTTTTATGAAAAGGTCTTAAACTTTCTGCCTAAATTTAACCATACCAAAATCACACTTAAGCTCGATTCCAAACCTATTAATCATTACTAGGCTTCATCCTAAGCATTCCCAATCATAACCAAACACTAATTTCAGTCCCTAACCCCTATTGAGCATCAACCTTATAATCTAAAAATCTAAAAACAAACATGCAAACACTTATACCCATTTAACACATCAATAAACACAAGGCTAAACACAAAACCAATGCTCAAAATCATCAATCACCATGGCTCCCCAAACACCCCCTTTTGCCGTGGGGTTTGGGTGACCAAATCACCACAACCAAATCAATTTTGGTGGGTTTGATTAGTGATTATACTCTCATTTAACATGAATTTAACATGCATTAATCCAATTAACCTCAAAAACGAGTTTGAATGATCTTGAAAATTTTTGGAAAAATTTTGTTAATGCATGTTTGAAATAACCATGGATTAACACTCACCAATGGATTTTAGAAGGTGGTCTAAGGTTAGATTTTGTCAAAACTCAAAAAAAATGGTGGATGGTGGTGGTGTGGGTGTTTGGCCGTCGGCCTAGAGAGAGAGGGAGAGAGTTGTTTGATTTTTTTTTTTGTTTAAGTGTTGTGTGTGTTTGTGTTTGTCACATTTTGTGAGATGGGAGGGGCCAAAGTGGTATTTTTGGATTTCTTTTGTCCTTAAACAAAAACGTCACTAAAACTTTGCGGGATCGACTCACTAGTCAATTTAGAAAATTTTACGGGAGTCGGAAATCATCCCGAACACTCCAAAATACTTTTGGGATACTTTAAATGTACTCGGAAGGCTATTAAAACTCACCCGACTCAACTTAACACGAACCGTAAGTAAAATTCTCGAAAAATTACATTATCGATAAATCGTCAATAATTATAGAAATTTGGGCATCCATCGGGATCGTAATCGTCATCGTCCTTCTTGAATCGTCAATCGTAAAAATTATAACCTCGAACATCGGCTTTAACCAATATACATATATATAGAAATTAAAATTTATTAAAAATTTCAAAAATTAGCGTAATTTAGGGTAATGTTAATGACCTTGGTTCTAGGGTGTCACATCCACCCCTCCTTAAAGAGAGCGACGTCCCGGCGCTCGCCTCTTCTTGTACTCACATTTCGTTCTGCTGGAACAGATGTGGATACCTTTCCTTGAAAAAGTCCTCACGTTCCCAAGTGTATTCCGGTCCACGCTTAGAATTCCATCGAACCTTCACAATAGGAATTCTACTACGCTTCAACCTCTTGACCTCTCGGTCCATAATTTCCACAGGTTCTTCCAAAAAATGCATTTTGTCGTCCAGTCGAATCTCGTCCAAAGGAATCACCAATTCCTTATCTGCCAAACTCTTCTTCAGGTTCGATACGTGAAACGTGTCGTGAATAGCACTAAGCTCGCTCGGCAATTCTAATTTGTACGCTACTGGTCCAATTCGTTCAACGATCTTAAATGGTCCAATATACCTCGGACTCAACTTTCCTTTCTTCCCAAAACGAATTACACCCTTCCACGGCGATACCTTGAGCATAACCATATCTCCAACTTCAAACTCCAACGGTTTCCTTCTGTTATCGGCATAACTCTTCTGTCGGCTTCTCGCAGCAAGTAGTCGGTTCTTGATTTGCACAATCTTCTCGGTCGTTTCTAAAACCATTTCGGGTCCAGTCAATTGACTTTCTCCTACTTCACTCCAACACACAGGCGATCTACACTTCCTTCCATACAATGCTTCGAACGGTGCTGCCTTGATACTCGCATGATAACTATTATTATACGAAAACTCCACCAGAGGCAAGTGGCGTTCCCAACTTCCTCCAAAATCAATCACGCATGCTCGGAGCATGTCCTCCATCGTCTGAATAGTTCGTTCACTATGGCCGTCAGTTTCCGGGTGATAAGCCGTACTTAAACTCAATTCAGTGCCCATCGCACGTTGAAGCGATTTCCAAAATTCCGAAGTAAATCTACTATCGCGATCCGAAATGATCGATAACGGCACTCCATGTCTGCAGACGATCTCTTTCACGTACACACTGGCTAGCTTTTCCATGCTGTCCGTCTTCTTCATAGGTAAGAAATGAGCAGATTTCGTTAATCTATCCACTATTACCCATATCATATCACATCCACTAGGAGTTCTAGGTAAACCCGTCACGAAATCCATAGCGATTTTCTCCCATTTCCATTCCGGGATCTCTGGTTGTACCAACAATCCAGATGGTTTCTTATGTTCTGCTTGAACCTTCGCGCAAGTCAAACACTTACTAACGTAACGAGCAATATCCGCCTTCATATTCGGCCACCAATAAACTTTCTTCAGGTCGTGATACATTTTATCCGATCCAGGATGTATCGAATACTTCGACTTATGAGACTCGTTCATAACCAATTCTCGAACTCCAGGCTTTCCTTCCTCAGATGAACACAATGGTAACCAAATCCGATTTTCAAAATATCTCAGTCCGTCTGACCTAATCACGAAAAGAGGTTTCAACATTCGTCCCAAGTTCTCAGCTTCAACATTCCCTTTCATTAGTCCCCTCTCTTGAGCCTTCAGTATAGTTTCGGTTAAGTCAACGCTCTCAGTCATCACCAAAGCTCTGACCCTCAAAGGTTTCTCCCGTTCCTTCCTACTCAGTGCATCCGCTACAACATTCGCCTTGCCAGGGTGGTAGCGAATTTCGCAGTCGTAATCACTCAGTAGTTCAACCCATCGTCTCTGTCGCATATTCAACTCCTTTTGATCTAAAATGTGCTGCAAACTCTTGTGGTCAGTGAATACAACACACTTCGTCCCATACAAATAGTGTCTCCACAACTTCAACGCAAAAACTACAGCTCCTAATTCCAAATCGTACGTCGTGTAGTTCTCCTCATTCTTCCTCAGTTGCCTCGATGCGTAAGCTATCACCTTTTCACGTTGCATCAATACCGCTCCATAACCCTTACGAGATGCATCACAATACACTACAAAGTCTTCGGTTCCTTCAGGAAATGACAATATCGGTGCGGAACATAACTTGTCCTTGAGCGTTTTGAAAGCGAGTTCTTCCTCATTTCCCCATTCATACACCCTATTCTTTTCGGTAAGCCTTGTCAATGGTTTTGCAATCAACGAAAATCCTTCAATGAACCTTCGATAATACCCAGCTAAACCAAGGAATTGTCGAACTTCAGTCGGTGTTGTCGGTGCCGACCATTCCCTGATCGCTTCGACCTTGGCAGGATCCACGCGAACTCCCTTGCTATCAATCACGTGACCTAGGAACTGCACGGATTCTAACCAAAACTCACACTTCGAGAATTTCGCATACAGCTTCTCCTTCTTTAACAACTCCAAAATCTTCCTCAGGTGCTTCTCGTGCTCCTCCTTACTCTTAGAGTAAATAAGTATATCATCGATGAAAACAATAACAAACTTATCTAGATACGGCTTGCACACGCGATTCATGAGGTCCATGAATACATCAGGCGCGTTTGTCAACCCAAACGGCATCACTCGAAATTCAAAGTGTCCATACCGCGTACGAAAGGCAGTTGCAGGAATATCCTCCTCTCTTACACGCAGTTGATGATACCCTGATCTTAAATCGATCTTTGAGTATACACTGGAACCTTGCAATTGATCAAACAAATCGTCAATCCTCGGCAATGGGTACCGATTCTTAACCGTCAGCTTGTTGAGTTCCCTATAGTCAATACACATCCGAAACGAACCATCTTTCTTCTTCACAAACAACACTGGCGCTCCCCAAGGTGATGAGCTCGGCCTAATAAATCCCTTGTCCATCAATTCCTTCAGTTGATCCGATAACTCCTTTAACTCGGATGGTGCTAAGCGATAAGGTGCACGCGCAACCGGCGCAGCTCCTGGCACCAAATCAATTCGAAACTCGACCTCACGGGTGGGTGGTAAACCCGGAAACTCGTCTGGAAAAACTTCCGGATATTCGCAGATAACAGGTACCTCTTCAATCCTCGCCTCTAAATCACCATCACTCGAAACTTGTGCCAAAAACACATCGCATCCGTTCTCTACATACTTCATCATTTTCAAACAGGAAATCACTTTCAAACGAGAAGTGCATTCGTCTCCCTTCACCGTCAAGACCTTATTCCTCAACGGAATCTGAACTAATCTCTCGCCACAGACGATCATAGCACTGTGCGCCATTAGCCAATCCATTCCCACAATCACGTCAAACGATCCTAGCTCTATAGGCATCAAGTCGATTTTAAAAGCGTAATTTCCTAACTTCAAGGTACACCCTTTCAGTATAGAATTTGTACTAACAATTTTTCCATCGGCTAACTCAACGTTATAACTAGTTGCTAACAACACCGGTTTTCTATCGATATGACGACTAAATTTAACATCTACAAAACTCTTGTCGGAGCCAGAATCAAACAAAATACTAGCATAACAAGCGTCTAGCAAAAACGTACCGGTAACCACGTTAGGACCCTGTGGTTTATCAGCCGTCCCTACTTGATATACGGCAGCAGCATTGTTACCTCCCCGCTTGTTTCCTGCCTTCGGGCAATTCACTTGCATATGGCCCCTCTCTCCACATCCAAAACATCCCCTCATTCTGATAGCATTCGCCCCAGTGGCTACTCCTCCCGCTCGGCAACCAGACGTCCTGTGACCTGCTTTTCCACATTTTCCGCATGCAGGCGGGCAATTCCCGACATGGTACAAATTGCACCTACCATAGTGGGGATTCACTTTTACTCCTCTGGGGTTCGTCACAGCCCTCATCCCTTCATTCCTTCGTTGGTTAAACTGCTGATTGCGGTTCTGACCATGGTTGTTTCGATTTCCACCTCGGTTTTGGCCCTGAGATTGATTGCTTTATGCCGCTTCCCATTTCCTCTTGTTCCCTTCAGCGATGAAGTTCTGCTTGTCCTGGAGCTTGACGTCCATCAATGCGTGAGCCATCTGGACCGCTTCATCAAACGACCCAGGTTTAGACGAAGTCGTCTCACCCTTGATATTACTAGATAAACCTTTGATGTACTGTTTCATCTTCTTGGCATCATTGGCAAAAACGTCTGGACACAAAAGGCTTAACTCATTAAACCTCCTGGTGTAAGCAGCGATATCATTGTTCTTCAAGGTCAGGTGCCTCAACTCATCTTCCAATTGACCCAATTCCTCTTCCGGGCAGAACTTCTTAGTCAACAGAGCTTTTGTCGCAGTCCATGTCCTTGCATTCGCTACAGCCAATCCAACAGTGGCTACTTGGGTGTTCCACCAACTTAACGCATCATCAAGAAACGTAGCAGCCGCAAACTTCACCTTGTCCGCTTCTGAACAACCGCTGATTTCGAAAGTACTTTCAACCTTTTCCAACCATCTTCTAAGTTCTAGAGCTCCACCAGTTCCACGAAATTGCGTGGGACTGCATTTCATAAAACTAGAATAGGTACACACTCTCGGGGCTTGCTGTCTCCCCGCGTTTCTACCCTGATCCTGATTTCTCCCGGCTCGGTCTACTTCTAGCGCATTTGCTATAGCTTCCTGAATCATTGTGTTTACACGATCGGCGGTTAACTTTGGAGGCATGGTGTTATCGAATATCTCTTTCTGCAAGACAGGGAAAATAGAAAAACAATGTAAGTATACACATCAAGATTAAGATGGATTTCTTTTCCGAGACATAATATACATACAACGACACATCACTACAGAGTTACTAATATTCATCAATTCACATCACAAAAGATCAATTTAAGACATATCACAGATCATGAAAGGTAACATGGATTGTATTGATAATTAACCAAAATTGTGACAAGTATTGCCACTACAATCGTTCACCATAAAACTTAAGTCCTCAAGTTTTTCGTCATAATGCCATCATACAAAAGTCTAAAACAGTTCTATTACAATGATCAAAGAAAAAATACAAGACAAGCAACTAGGCATGTGGTGATCCACACGGCCTCTTGGATGGCGGTTCGTCATCATCTTCCTCGGGTTCCTCATCGCTATCATCCTCGTCCACATCATCCATTTTTCTCTTTCCTTTGTCATTCGGCCCACATTCAGTCTCCTTTTTCGTCCCTGACGTAGACCCACACTCAATCGCTACCTGACTTCCCACAGTAATACAAGCACCTCTGGTAGGTGGCTGGACCATGAAGTCATTAGCCTCCATCTCCAAATCGTCCACGAATCTCCAATCTGGGGGCAATGATGCTCTCACTCGATGCTCCCAACTCTGCATCCTTGACAATCTCACTTGATCTTCCCTAACACGGTCAAGACTAGCGCTCAAATTTGCAACCATCGATCTTAGACTGTTGATATCACTTTTGTTTACATTCCCATCATACTCAATTCTTGCAGTCCTTTCCAACAGTCTTTGGTGTTCCCTTTCATTCTTATCAAACCTCTTAATTACCCTGGTCTCAACTACAAACCGCTCATACATCAACCTCTCCATCCTCCTCAAACGACCTGCGGGATCCCAGTAGTGTCTTGGTCTCGGAAAGTAGACCCTTGCAATATTCTCATGAATCGATTGCGACTTGGATGATTTGCTGGACTCTACGTCGCTCCCATTACTTACTCGAACAAATCCTGGCACTGTTCTCAAATAGTCCTTGCAATTGTCCATCGGGCGATTAAAGGGTTGTTGCTCATATCGATCGGTTGGAGGTACTTCATAACCCTTTGGCGAATTCGGAGATTGAAACAAATCAGGTTCAGTCTGGCCTACAGCATTCTCGGGAATGATATCATCCATTAGTTCCTCGGGCTCTTCCTCAGAATCCTCACTCTCGTCACTACTGATGCTAAAATTGTCCACCTCACTTTCATCATTGTCATTTTCCGACCCTATTTCCTCTTCTGGAGCGATCCATCCATTATCATTGTCCGGCGGGTTCGGAGGAAACGGTCCTCCTTCGTGACCTACGACGTAATCGTTTCCATTATCATTAGGCGGTACCTCGGCCATTCCTGCAATAACAGCGAATTTCGGAGGGTACATAAGTAATTATACAATATTTATAAATACATGCATGCAAATGCAATGCAAAGGTGGTACATATGCCCAAAATGTAATAATATGATGCTCATGCATGATTAATACAAAAATTACGATGTCGGATATTCCACGTATAATTCAACGTCTACATATAGTAATTTCCATACTTACGTAATAATTACCCACATATATACTTCAACTCAAAAGTATACGTCAAATGCCATGAATACAAAAATAAATCTTACCGGAGCCATGCAGGATAGTTGTGTGTGCTTGGACCATTTCTTACGACACCAAAAGTTATAGTTTAGGATTTTCAAAAACGACCTAGTTCTCTATAACTCATGGCTCTGATTACCAATCTGTAACACCCCCACAAAATGCTATGCGCAGCGGAACTACAACATTGGGTGCTACACAGTTATCATTGCACACAAGATATATCAAACGACTCTAAAAAGACGTCAACTTAAAACTTGAATTAAAATTTGTTAAAAGATACATGTCCACGGTTTTTCCAACCCCACTTGGTACAACAGAGTTTAGCGTTTTCGGTCCCCATGAATCTCGGCCCAAGAATTTCTGTTTCACAACAACATAACATTAAAATTAAAAATGTTTAAGTAGGAAAGGGAGGAAAAACAAGCAGACTCCAAGCCATACACACAACATCCATCCCATGCACGCTCCATGCTACACTTCAGCGGTTACCTGAAACACATGCCAAAATTTGGTCAACGAAAACATTGAGTGGAATTTATAGGTTTTACAATTCATTTTGAACGTATATAAAATAAAAACCATTCGTGATCATCCATAGACTTGTCGATCAAACAATCTATATTCAGGATACTGACAATTGTGTTTAAGCTCATGACACTAAACCGTTAACTCAATCACCCGCGTAATAATTACCGGCGTGACTCAGATGAAACCATGGCCCCTAATAAGGCATCAGTTGCAATTATACCTTTTCTCTTATCACAAATTATCCGTCCGCAGGGGGTATCAACGTACTAGCCCTCGTCTCAGATAGGGTAGTCAACCCCATAGTACTATCACTTTGTATAAGCGGCTATTTCCCCCTTCTCGAGGGCAAGACAATAGTTAATAGTTCATGAAATTAGGGTCTTTTGCAACTAGGTACTCAACACAATTTCTAAGGCAACATTCGGGTCTAACAATCATTCATGACATACGTTCCTTTTAAAAACTAGCATGCATTTCCCTCGCGGGTAAAACAATTTGAAATAATAGTAAGCGAGGCTATAAATTCACACCTTATATATTAAGTAGTCGGTAGTTCGAGAGATGATCACTGGCGACGATACGGATGCCCGGGTAAATCAACACCTATCAACAAATAACGCGTAATGAGTAATCTCATTTCAAATACCTTACGGTACTGTATAAAATACATAGATACTAGTCACTTAGAACAATTATAACTCACGCCAAAACAAAACAACAAGCATCACTCATTTTACACCATTCGTTCTTATTATTTACGTTATCCATTTTTATTCATTTTCGCCGGTACTTACCGAAAGTACGGGCTGTTTTACTATATTTAACCATTCTTATAAAATTTGACAAAATTCTCAAAAATACTATAAGACCTGTAGATAACACATTTTTAATCCCAATAAAAGTTTTTACTTCTACGACCCGTTACTCAACGCTTTTCCAAAACTACATTTTCCGGGCTGAAATTGTACTTCGACCAACTTGGACCTCTTTGACCTATTTGAAATGCACCTTTGACTTCTTTGACTCCTAAGTCCACTTATAGACTCAATTACACAGGTTTGTGACCAAATTTTGACCCTTGACCTTTTACCAATTCATACAACTATACATAAATTCGGATTATGAAAGTTCTCGTCTCCCGGTACACGATCTTTAAAACCTCATAACTTTTAGCTCGTTTTGAGTCACGAGCTCTACCTTATACCAAATTAAAGCTAAGAAGACCCTCTATGACTACATTTAGCTATCTAGACCTGTAGGAAAAATTATTTTTATGAAAAGGTCTTAAACTTTCTGCCTAAATTTAACCATACCAAAATCACACTTAAGCTCGATTCCAAACCTACTAATCATTACTAGGCTTCATCCTAAGCATTCCCAATCATAACCAAACACTAATTTCAGTCCCTAACCCCTATTGATCATCAACCTTATAATCTAAAAATCTAAAAACAAACATGCAAACACTTATACCCATTTAACACATCAATAAACACAAGGCTAAACACAAAACCAATGCTCAAAATCATCAATCACCATGGCTCCCCAAACACCCCCTTTTGCCGTGGGGTTTGGGTGACCAAATCACCACAACCAAATCAATTTTGGTGGGTTTGATTAGTGATTATACTCTCATTTAACATGAATTTAACATGCATTAATCCAATTAACCTCAAAAATGAGTTTGAATGATCTTGAAAATTTTTGGAAAAATTTTGTTAATGCATGTTTGAAATAACCATGGATTAACACTCACCAATGGATTTTAGAAGGTGGTCTAAGGTTAGGTTTTGTCAAAACTCAAAAAAATGGTGGATGGTGGTGGTGTGGGTGTTTGGCCGTCGGCCTAGAGAGAGATGGAGAGAGTTGTTTGATTTTTTTTTTGTTTAAGTGTTGTGTGTGTTTGTGTTTGTCACATTTTGTGAGATGGGAGGGGCCAAAGTGGTATTTTTGGATTTCTTTTGGCCTTAAACAAAAACGTCACTAAAACTTTGCGGGATCGACTCACTAGTCAATTTAGAAAATTTTACGGGAGTCGGAAATCATCCCGAACACTCCAAAATACTTTTGGGATACTTTAAATGTACTCGGAAGGCTATTAAAACTCACCCGACTCAACTTAACACGAACCGTAAGTAAAATTCTCGAAAAATTACATTATCGATAAATCGTCAATAATTATAGAAATTTGGGCATCCATCGGGATCGTAATCGTCATCGTCCTTCTTGAATCGTCAATCGTAAAAATTATAACCTCGAACATCGGCTTTAACCAATATACATATATATAGAAATTAAAATTTATTAAAAATTTCAAAAATTAGCGTAATTTAGGGTAACGTTAATGACCTTGGTTCTAGGGTGTCACACTTCTACCATGTCACCTGCATGTCCTTTTATCTCACATGTCCTCTCAGTTTGATTTGGGGATGTTTCCCTTTCAGTTACTTTATCTATAATTCGGGGACGAATTATTCTTTTTAGGGGGGAAGAGTTGTAAAACCCGCATGCTTTTACCATGAACAGTACACATATAATCGTACGTACATGATTAGAACTTTCCTTATTTAGCACGTTTACGTTTCACGAATAAGAATTTACAAGTATTACGTACGTGTTATATCACGATAAGTATTTATTACGTATTAAGACTGTAAAAACCGCTTTAAAAGTCCACGAACATTAATTCGTACAATCACAACTTTAAATTAAACGTTGTGTAACTAGTTATTCAAATAATAAATAACAGTATAAATATATCATGAGGATTATTATATGAACACGTACGTAATGTTTAAAATCCAGAAATGTTAATACCACGCAGTCTCAGTTTTAATAAATATCGTGACGTAAGTTAATTATTCAGAAAAAAAATAATAATAATATTGTAACAGCGTTACGAGTGAATTCACGTAACATGTAAAAAAAGATATGCTTTAGTAAAATTACTTCTAACTTATTAATAGTAGAAGATTGAATGTCGCTTAAAAAAACATGGTCAAACACATATATTTGGAATCAGTTAGCAATTCATTAATAACTTTGCAAAAGAATGAAAATCCTTTATTTTATTTTTTATTATTGATTTTGTATAATAATGTTACGAGTAAATATGTGTACATATATAACTTTCATCTTCCATGGCTTCATGAGTTCTCTCCAACACAAAAAAAAATAGAAAAATCATGCGGCACATTTTTTTGGCTATCAGCGTATGAATTATAAGTTCGAATTCAGCTTGGATGGCCGCTAATGGTTTGGTTCAATTTTGGCTCATGCGTAGTAGCCTAAGGTTTCTTTTAGTGATATGTGCATGTAACTGTTCGTGCACGTCTCGGTTTTGGGTTCGATCATGTCTAGTCTATTGTTAACGTTCTTGTTCTGGCTGCGGTTTCGGTATAGTTTCGGTAAGTCTTAGAGGTAATTCTTAACCGATCGTTTTTCCTTAAATGTTGATTGTAAATGTTAAAATAATATATGCATACATACATGGTCTAACGTAGATAAGACTAGATGGGTTTTTAAGAAATGAAAAATTCAGTAATGAGTTTTGCGTGGTTTTAAGAAAACGAAAAGTTAGATGAAGAATTCGAAATCAATCTCGGTAATAAATATAATATTTGAGGCCACTCTTAAATGTATCTGCTTTACAAATTCTAATATGAACCTTTTTGTAAACACACTATTATTTTATGAAAATATGGAATCAACTAGTTGGACTATATGATTTGAAAATACATACTTTTAAATTGCTAAGTTATTAATGTCATTTTATCAAACTAATACTTGACGTAAAAATTTCATGAAGGTGTCATGGAAATAAGAACTAATTACCATAATAATAATAATAATCATATAAGAGAGATAGTTACGATTGTGTACGTTGTGTTTTTTTTTGTATATATAGATCGCGTGAAATGGACTTAAGTTTGGATTTTGTTTGGCATTATTATTGGCTAAGGTACGGATATCCCTATCTCTTTACTATGATTAATTTGTTCTTTCGCCCATCTGGTTAATCGTACGGATTTTCCGTCCTTCAGTAAGACTTCCTTTCCATGCATGATTAGGATTTCCCGTCTGCAGCCAATTGTTTTCCCTATTTATATGTTATAAGAATTATCAGAAATCAGTTTTATAATTAAGTTAATTTGCCTGAACCTTATATACAAGCATGACCAGTTAGTAGTACTAGTTACGGAGGTACCGTGACCATGACACTTGAGGCACCAGTGTCGTGACTCACATGCAGGAGAGTGATATCCTGCATCGTCCCACTTATGTTCAGTTTGGCCATTTTATCAGTATGTTTAGTGGGGCGTATGGATGCATCCTAGGCTTATCAGTTTACAAGTTATCAAGGTGAATGTGGTGTGTGCTCTACATCCTTCACATTGGAGCTGATCCCTCCACCCAGTACAATATTTAGAGGTCACCCCTCTACAGTTATTTAGAGGTCACCCCTCTACAGCATGACGAGGTCACCCCTCCAGTTATTCATGCACCGTTGTTACAGCACATGACCTATATAAGCTCTGGCAATTAAAATACAGTAAATGCACGTTTTTTAGAGTTAATAGATAACAATTCAGCTTTATTATGTATAAATCAGACTTTACAGATTATACTCAGATTTTCTGCTGCAACTTTACTTATCAGTCTTACAACTCCAGTATTTTATCATCTGCTTCATTTCAGTAATTCCTTATCATGCTTTATATCCGTTCACTGAGAGTTATGCTCAGCCGTAGTTCTTTTATGTTCTAACGGCAGGTACACCAGGACACTCTAAAGATTCTGAGAGCATGTGCATTGGATGGAAGCCGTCCAGACTTCTTTACTCTATGCACTTCATTTTTATATTGCCGCTCGACATTGTTTAGTCCTTTCTTTCAGTATTTTACTTTTCATGTTTTGAGCTCATGTTGGATTACCGATGTTTGATTCCGGTATTTCCTTTATGGTCAGTTAATGTTTTAGGACATTTACCTTATGCTTTGATGACACGCCATAAATACACGTAACGGTCCACTTATCCAAGTGGGGTGTTACAATTATGGTATCAGAGCGCAAGGTTCGACCTGTAGCCTCTAAAACTTGACCTGTGACTAGTGGGTGGTCACCAGGAACTTTCCAGATTTTGGCGTTGTTATCTTTCATGTTTCTCATGCATTTATCAGTCAGTTTTCTTTAGTTATCAGTCGGTCTTCTTAAAGTTGTTGACTAAGTAAAAGGTTGGTACAAGACTGGCCATATTTAGTCGCACGTGTTTTCTACGAATTTTGTTTCGGTGAACTGAACCATAGGCGTTCACCCTTGCCCGTTAAGATTTTGTATTGATGAACTGACCCTAAGCGTTCATCCATACTCATGGCAGATTCATGTTATCAGTCAAGTATTACTTGGTGAACCAGCCATAAACGTTCACCATTGTTCAGGTCAAATTCCATGCTATTCAGTCGAAGGTTGTTTTGTGAACCGATTCATAGTTGTCCACCTTTGTCATATCAGGACATTTCATAAATTTGGACAAGTATGGACTGGACTACAGCCAACCATATTTGGTCCCAGATTATAAATTTCTATACATGACAGTTCTCAGAAAATTTTGACAAGCATGGATCGAACCAGAATCGCCCATACTTAGTCATATGTTTTGTTCCTTAAATTATGTGGATTGAACCATAGCAATCCACATCAGTTGATGTTAAACCACAGTTGATCATACTTTTATAGTCTTTATATCAATCTAGTTCGCACAATCCCAAGTTGATGTCTCTTTCACGCTGTGTCAGTTTCATGTCTCCGTGCGAGAGTTTTATGTTTAGTAGAATGATAAATGTCTCCATTCTAAGACACAAAAAGAATTTTAGTAAAACCGTTTTTATGATAAATCAGGATTGGCCTTTATTGATCATGCTTCATGCTGACCACTGTTGGGACTTCGATTATATCATACTCTTCGGCCTCGATACAACCAGCAGTAAGTCGACGCATGAATTGCCAGCCTATCATGTTACTTATTTCAGATCAGTTTACTACCGTTTAAATGAAATTCTTTGCTTGATCATGTCAGACAAGCGACACCAGTGTCAATCATCCCATAAAATTTTCACTAGTGCCATGTATAGTATTCCATATGTACCCCATGTACAGTGTCTCAGTTATACTCCATGTACAGTAAATCATGTGTACTCCACGTACAGTGTCTAAGATATGCTCCATGTGCAGTATTCATTTTGTACTTCATGTACGGTAATCCAGGTGTACACCAGGTACCCTACTCCATGGATATTGCTAATCGATCCTCAATCATCTCAGGCGTTTCCACTTGTTGAAGATTTTATCAGATGTTGATGCTGCTAACACTTTGAAGACCTCACAAATGCTGATGCTGCTGATACCTTGGAGATTTCTCAAGATGCAGATGCTGTTTATACTATGAAGACTCTACAAATTAAGGACGAAAACTATTACTTTGAAATTCTGACAAGAATAAATTTCAATCATCAGACACTACCATTCCATTCCATGCTTTTACCTTCTCAGTTTGATGTCACACTTCACTCAGCTAACCTTTCATTCAGAAGAGTGGGAACCGGAACCCAGCCGGCCACTCAGCAGAAATAGTTACATGAATCACGGTCATGATAACCACCGTCAGGAAACTGACAGACAAAGCAGTAGTGACAACCACCGTGCTTATCATTAATCAGCCAGTAACCATCGGAACTCCGGTACGGACGTGACCAGAAATACAAAGGTCAGTAGTCTAACCGGTCCGTCAATCCTAGCAGTTACCAAAAATTGTCATCCTTGTCCAGATTCATCCACTAAAATACATGTCTAGACAACAGTCAAGACACATATCTCAAGTATCATTTCGGAAGACACTTGTCAGGATACGAGTCAGGGTACACATCATACGAATATCTTCTCAGGACACGAGTCAAAACTCATAACCCCAGTATGTTTCCAAACCAGACCCTCAGTAATTCAGGGTACCTTTCAGAAAGGGTTATACCCGTTCTATTATGCCACGCATGAATCAGATCATTAAAAATTATGTCACCACCATTAGAGTATATTCAGATTAAACAAACAGTATTCATTCTGTGAGGTTACAGACAAACACATTCAGTGAATAGTCGCCATGTTTACTTCATGTGTTCCTATGTCAGCTTTATCTCCAATCAGGTAGTTACCTGCCTCTCAGCTAGAAAGGACTCAACAGTATCATCATATTTATTAAAGTCTTATTTTCAGTTAACGATGAGATCCGTCTTACTAAATCCCAAATATATTCCTTATATTTTCTGCCAGAAAAATCAGTACAGTTTATTTCTGCCTTACAAGCGTGTGACTATCAGTCCATAGCTACGAAGACTTTTAGCTACCAGTTCTAAATTCACTTCTGTGATTCCTTAAAATTCATGATCAACAGATTATTCCAGAGTTCTCATATATAATTTCAGGAAGTTTTCCAGAAATACCTTCCTAACCATGAGGCAGAATTTAACATCAAGCTTGTCTCAAGAATAGAACGTGTTCCAAAACACTTTATTCCAGGGCTTCAGATAAGTCAAAAGAGTTGCAGCAATTACTGCAAGAGTTACCGGATTGAGGCTTTATTCGCCCTAGCGCACCACCAGGAAGTGTACCGTTTCTGTCCATCAGAAAGAAGGCTGGTAACATGAGATCATGTATCGATCACCAAAAACTTTACAAGATCACCATTGATAATCGATGTCATCTCACGAATAAGAGGTTACCTGACCTGATATGATATCTTAAATATTTTCCAGAACAATTCGCAACCATGAAACCAGTAGTGGTGAGAGAAGAACTTGATGTTTTCCCGACTACTGTTGCACATATTACAGTGTCTCTAAATTTTTTTGATTTTATACTTCTGAGCTCTCTAATACTCCAGCTATAGTATGAAATTTATGAATAAAATTTTTCCATGACTCTCAGACAAAATCGTCAGTATATTCATTGATCGTACTCTGAATCTACTAAACCCTAAAGAAGAACGCGAGATCATCTTCTCACGGCCGTGCAGATTTTCAGATAGGAGAAAATTTTATGAACAACTTTTAAGGCGTATATCCCCAATGAACAAAGTGGCATTTCTGAACCACACTATTTCAGCAGGAAAGAAATTTCAGACAATCCTGCGAAGGTGAAGGCCATCACCTGATGGTCCCGACCGACGCCTTGAATGAAGTACATTGTTTAGAACTCAATTGACTGCTACCGCAGAAATTGGTGACAGTTCTCACTGAAAATTTTTCCATGGCTATTCAACTAGATTTCCACCAGAATGTTCCATAATCCCTGGCAGAATTTCATAGAAGCAGTATCACACATTGATGCAGCTACGTTCATATCTAGATGCCTGACATAACGCAGGTTCAAGATAAAACGCCGTCATGTTATTAAGTTACTACAACCCTTAGAAATTTCTGAACATAAATGAGACGAAATTCCATGAAATTCTTATCAGTTACCATGGACTCAGAAAAAGTATGATACTATCTAAGTCATCGTCAACCATGTAATCAGCCTGCACGTCTTATTTTATCCGAAAGGATTACGCAGTAGCGGACATGCAGAAAATTTAGCAATAAACATTACAAATTCTAAGTATTCCACCGACCATCATATCAGACAGAATTCATGTTCACGATCACGTGTACGTTTAAAGTTCACTTTACGTTCACGTTTACTTTCATTTTCTTTTTACGCCTCATTCGCAGCACGATGTTGTTTCAGTTCATGTTTATGATATCTCATGATTTAAGCCACGATTCGCATTCTTGACATTGTTCACGTTCAATTTCGTGTGCCATTCGCGATACACGTTTCACAGTTAATTATCGAATACGGTTACAGAAAGCTTGAGAAACTAGACTCAAGTTTAGGACAGCTATTCCATAACCAGACAGACGTTTCACGTCTCGGGTGGTATCGTTTGGCAATCTTCCTCAGTCAGCGTACGTTCATGATATACTCCATGCCCAGCATTCATCAGATGATCGTGAACCGCGCTCACAATTGCTCGCATAGCACGTTCACAATTGTTCACGTAGTTCGTCCCTATATGTTTTTAGCAGCTTGCTCGAATATGTAAATGTTATCTTTTAGGATATTTATACGTACCATTTCATGTATCCACATGCTATAGCTTGTTCATTCTATCATATTCAGAAAATCCATCTTAAGTATGGAACCAAAAACTATTCAGTATTCATCAGGACCAAGATTCTTCATTGTGTTTAGACCTTTGAAGGAGTCGTTTCGAGCGGGAACCCACCCGGAACGGAGGAGTCCATCCGGACCTCTCATCACTTTTCCTTCAATAATTCAGTTAAGTTCTTTCAGACACGTTACGTTCCATGTTCTCTTCAGCCATGTCACGCTCCATGTTTACTTTAGTCATGTCATGTTTATAGCCTTTCAGCAGCATTATGTTCTAAATCAAGGACGAATGACCCTTCAGCTTATATGTCTTTTCAGCCTTCATGCTCTTTCAGAATATGTGTCTTTTTAGCTTTTATAACTTCATAAGCTTATTACCTTTAATTCGAGGACGAATTCTCCTTTTTAGAGGGGAAGAATTGTAAAACCACAGCATTATCGTGTCTCTAATTTGAGGACGAATTTTTTTTAGAGGGGAAGAGTTGTAAAAACCGCTTTAAAAGTCCACGAACATTAATTCGTACAATCACAGCTTTAAATTAAACGTTGCGTAACTAGTTATTCAAATAATAAATAATAGTATAAATATATCATGAGGATTATTATATGAACACGTACGTAATGTTTAAAATCCAGAAATGTTAATACCACGCAGTCTCAGTTTTAATAAATATCGTGACGTAAGTTAATTATTCAGAAAAAAATAATAATAATATTGTAACAGCGTTACGAGTGAATTCACGTAACATGTGAAAAAAAGATATGCTTTAGTAAAATTACTTCTAACTTATTAATAGTAGAAGATTGAATGTCGCTTAAAAAAACATGGTCAAACACATATATTTGGAATCAGTTAGCAATTCATTAATAACTTTGCAAAAGAATGAAAATCCTTTATTTTATTTTTTATTATTGATTTTGTATAATAATGTTACGAGTAAATATGTGTACATATATAACTTTCATCTTCCATGGCTTCATGAGTTCTCTCCAACACAAAAAAAAAATAAAAAAATCATGCGGCACATTTTTTTGGCTATCAGCGTACGAATTATAAGTTCGAATTCAGCTTGGATGGCCGCTAATGGTTTGGTTCAATTTTGGCTCATGCGTAGTAGCCTAAGGTTTCTATTAGTGATCTATGCATGTAACTGTTCGTGCACGTCTCGGTTTTGGGTTCGATCATGTCTAGTCTATTGTTAACGTTCTTGTTCTGGCTGCGGTTTCGGTATAGTTTCGGTAAGTCTTAGAGGTAATTCTTAACCGATCGTTTTTCCTTAAATGTTGATTGTAAATGTTAAAATAATATATGCATACATACATGGTCTAACGTAGATAAGACTAGATGGGTTTTTAAGAAATGAAAAATTCAGTAATGATTTTTGCGTGGTTATAAGAAAACAAAAATTTAGATGAAGAATTCGAAATCAATCTCGGTAATAAATATAATATTTGAGGCCACTCTTAAATGTATCTGCTTTACAAATTCTGATATGAACCTTTTTGTAAACACACTATTATTTTATGAAAATATGGAATCAACTAGTTGGACTATATGATTTGAAAATACATACTTTTAAATTGCTAAGTTATTAATGTCATTTTATCAAACTAATATTTGACGTAAAAATTTCATGAAGGTGTCATGGCAATAAGAACTAATTACCATAATAATAATAATAATCATATTAGAGAGATAGTTACGATTGTGTACGTTGTGTTTTTTTTTGTATATATAGATCGCGTGAAATGGACTTAAGTTTGGATTTTGTTTGGCATTATTATTGGCTAAGGTACGGATATCCCTATCTCTTTACTATGATTAATTTGTTCTTTCGCCCATCTGATTAATCGTACGGATTTTCCGTCCTTCAGTAAGGACTTCCTTTCTATGCATGATTAGGATTTCCCGTCTGCAGCCAATTGTTTTCCCTATTTATATGTTATAAGAATTATCAGAAATCAGTTTTATAATTAAGCTAAATTGCCTGAGCCTTATATACAAGCATGACCAGTTAGTAGTACTAGTTACGGAGGTACCGTGACCATGACACTTGAGGCACCGGTGTCGTGACTCACATGCAGGAGAGTGATATCATGCATCGTCCCACTTATGTTCAGTTTGGCCATTTTATCAGTATGTTTAGTGGGGTGTATGGATGCATCCTAGGCTTATCAGTTTACAAGTTATCAAGGTGAATGTGGTGTGTGCTCTACATCCTTCACATTGGAGTTGATCCCTCCACCCAGCACAATATTTAGAGGTCACCCCTCTACAGTTATTTAGAGGTCACCCCTCTACAGCATGACGAAGTCACCCCTCCAGTTATTCATGCACCGTTGTTACAGCACATGACCTATATAAGCTCTGGCAATTAAAATACAGTAAATGCATGTTTTTTAGAGTTAATAGATAACAGTTCAGCTTTATTATGTATAAATCAGACTTTACAGATTATACTCAGATTTTCCACTGCAACTTTACTTATCAGTCTTACAACTCCAGTATTTTATCATCTGCTTCATTTCAGTAATTCCTTATCATGCTTTATATCCGTTCACTGAGCGTTATGCTCAGCCGTAGTTCTTTCATGTTCTTGTTGATCCCAAACTTAGATCGATTAAGCTTTGTGTATACGAGATTAAATCAAGTACTACACGTAGAGAAACCTTTGCTTATGAATAAAGTAACAAAGTGTTATGCGGAATTAACACTTGATCTAAAACACAAAGATGTTAAACAAACTTTTACTTGTATTAGAATGATCGTATTTGATTACAATGAAAGAGTTTAACTTGCGAATACTTATGAAAACTTATATTAACTTTAACCTAAAAGATCTTCTTTTATAGAACAAGAAGTCTTGTACAATAAGCTACGAATCAACTATTCTAGGTAAAGATAAACATAGAAAATACATTGTCGTCTCTATCCTTACTAGAAGTATTCTAGAATATAATAAACGTGTAGCTCACATCTTCCATCAGTGCTTGTCTTCACTCTGTCAACGCTTGACTTTAACTTGTCAACGCTTATGCTATCAGCGCTCACTTTACTCTTGTCAACGCTTGAGTTGTTCTTGTCAGCGTTCAAGTGATCTGGCCTTAATTTATTCCCAACAATCCTCCCCTAAACTTGATATCCACTCTTATGATCAAGTTTCTGAATAAACACTAAGAACTTGGAGGAGTCTGACAAACCTTATCATATTGGTAATAAATAAATCTGATTAAATTCTTTGCCACGTCACTTGTATAGTCTATCTCCAACTGGGTGTCCTTCATCTTTTCCAAAACAGCCTTGGATATGAAATACTGAGCATCTACAAGTAAATACTCAGCAAACTTTGTAGAACTCAAATGGTATACACCTGCAGCTGAATATAACCTCCATTGAAGACCACTGAGGTCATCTTCAAGATCCTTCCATATTTCAGGATCTTCTTCTTTTGTCCCACACATTCTTTTGAATGTGGTCCAAAGTTTTATTCCATTGACTGAAGTTGGTGCTTCAGCCTCATACTTGGTCTCTAGTAACCTCCAAAGGTCCACCAAGTCTTCTCTATCACAACTTGCAAATAAAGATATGAGAGTGGTAAAAGTGTGTACCTCCTTGCCAAATCTTCCAATTTTCCAGAATCCACATTCATCTTCATCATAACCTACAATTGGATTCCTGGAATCTAATGGTAACACATGCACCATATCTGAAGCTTCTAATGGGGAGATCTTGAGGCTCTTTCTAATAACTGCTTCACTTGGATATAGTTGATTCATATCTTTTGGAAACTCAAGAATAAATCCCTTCTTTACTGGTCTGGGAACTATCATAGCTCTCTTGATTTCCATCTCCTCTGCAAGTTGCTCCTTTCTTTCATCTGAAAGAAGTCTGAAAGTGTTTTCTTCCTGCACTTTCACCCAAATAGGATAAGCCCTATGTTCCAACTCATCAAACGTCAAAGCCTTCAGCTTCTGATGTGTCCATCCAACTCCATGACATTTGAGCAACATAAAGTAGAGCTTCCTTCTATCTCTTTTCAACTCAGAGAGAATGTTGCTTGCCTTGTGCTTCAAAATCACCTTACAATCCTTCTGAACTCTAAGAAGAATTTCCAAACCCCATATCTGATCTGAAATGGTCAAGTCTGGATTATCCATACAGTTTTCTTCCCAAGAATTGTACATCTGAACTACCTCTGGCATATCAAAATCAATCTGCAACTTTAAATCTCTCAGCTTTTCCCTAGCAAGCTCATCACCATACTCAAGTCTTTCTGGTTCAACAATCATCACACTTGAATCTGAGCTAGCTCCATCACTTTCTTCTTCAGAAGTCACAACAAATGGTGACTTTTCCTTTTCACCTTGTTCCATCATTTGCTCAGCCAATCTTCTATCAAATTCAACCTGAGCTGCATTCTTTGGAACAATTTCTTCTACCAACTTACCCTTACCCTTATCTGTTGGTGCAATTGTTGGTAGGGTAGATGATAATACCTGAGTAGGAACATCTTTGATGATAGATGATGACTGGAATACATCACCTCCATATGCAGATCTGTCAATGCCCAAATTTCCTCTATCAGCGCCCAAAATACTTCTCTCAGCGTCCAAACTTGTCTTGTCAACGCTCAAATATTTTCCCTCAGCGCCTTGTGTAACCTCTCTCAACATATCTGTAAATGATAAATTTAAATTGGTTGGAGAGATCAAGGACGTATCAAAACCTGTTTGTTCCTTCAAAGTAGTAAGAGCTTCAGCAACATCCAATGATTGTCCATCTTGACTGCTCTTATCACTCAGATTTCTTTGATCTTCCTACCCTTTGGAAGACTCCTCCATACCTCCCCTTGAATGAGCACTCTCCAAAACAACAATCCTCTCCCTCAATTCCTTGAGTTCAAGGCCTTGGTTACTGACAATTTGTACTAAGTCTGCATTCTGCTTTTGCAAGCTAATGCAGACAGCCGTCAATTCCAAAAGCGTCATTGGTTCCAGTCTGCCCTCTTCCAAAATGGGGATTTGACCTCCCAAGTCAGGTTCATTGGGCATGGATGAGGACTTAATTATGGTGGGACTGCCTTGGCCAGCTGCTAAGCCAGAACCAATAGTCCCAGCCTCATCCAGGTCACCAGCCACACTTGTGGTGGTGGTTCTCTCTGCTTCATGGCTAGGACCACCAGAGGAGAACACTCCAGCAGTCCTTTGGCGTTTAAACAACCTATATTCAGGTGGTGTGGAAGATGGTGTAGAAGAAGGTGTAGATGTGGGTTGATTAAGGGGTGTTTGGGATTGTGATGGTTGGGTGTCAGCGGTTGAAATAGGCATATCAACGCCCACATTAGATGTGTCAGCGTCAAAGGGATTTTGGTCTATTTGCATTTGGTCAGGTGAGGGTAAAGGTTCAGGGATAGGTTCAAGTTGTGGGTGAGGGTCAATATGAGGTTGGGGGTCTGGATGGGGTTGTGCTGCTGCAATAACAGCAAGCATGGCTGGGGTTAAAGGTAGGTCTCGATGAGGTGGTGAATTCATCTTGGTAAAAATAGCCTTCTTTTGTTCAGGGATTTTATAAAAATCATTGTGATCCCTTGAACAATATATTTGAGCATCAAAAATCATTTGCAGAAAACGGGGATAAGCTAAAGTCATTTTTGTCCCCTTGTTTTTACACATTCCTTCAAAAATCATTTTAGACCAGATATATTTTTGCCCTGTTGCAATACACACAATAGCAGTTGCAATGGATCTATTGATCTCATTGTGTGCAGTACATTTGGGACTCAAACATTGAAGGAGAATGTGAATGAGGTACTTCCAGGCTGGGGGAAATTCCTGCTTATGGTACTTATTAAGAGTACCTTCATCAGGAATAGGGTATCCCAAAGCCCTAAGCCCTTGTTCTATTTCAGATATGGGAAGAATGGTTACACCATCAGCATCATCAAGATGCAAGGCCTGGCGTACCAAGGCCTCAGTAACCACCCAAGATCTCCCATGAACAATAGAAGTTAATGTGGTCACTCCATTATCTGTTGAGGAACTGACAGTGTTCCAAAACTGTTTAATGTGTGTGACTGGAATGAGTGGTGCATAAGAAAGAGCATACCTTAATGGGGATGCATTCAAATACTAAATCTTGGTGCCATTGATGAAAGCTGTTAATTTGAAGTATAAAAGATGAAGGTTGATAAGAGAAAAGTTGTTAGACAAGAATTATAGATACCCTGTTTAAAAATAGGAGCCAAATTTATAGGAGTGGATTAATGCATGTGATTGGCCCAAAAATAGGCAAAGATTTTCAAAAACTAATCATGAAAATATTGAAAAAGTTATAAGTTATCTCATGCATTTAATGAAAGTAACAACTCCTAAAATTACGGCTTGAAAATATGTCAAAAAGTAACAACTGGGTAGGTCCCATTGATTGTCAATGGTCAAATATAACCCATCAACGCCCAACGGCTATAATCTTGTCAACGTTCGCCTAAAGCCATGTCAGCGTCCATTTTGGTCACAACAACGCTTGGAAAAATCTTGTCAGCGTCCAAAAATAAAATTGTTTTAAAAAGTGAAAAATGACCTTAACAAGTAATTTATCCTAGAGAAGATAACCAAAAGCTGATAATTATCATAGGGCGGCAAGCACTGTCCAGTTATGCACACTTGCATAAGCAAGATAGACATAACCGTCCTCTAGTGTCCCTTGCTAACCAAAATTCTTAACAACCAAGTTACCTTATAAAATCCTTGTTACTCCCAGGTAAAACCCATATCAAAATGATTCCCAAGTCTCCCAACAGACCACAACCAATTCTAGGCCAAAAATGTCTTGGCAGCATGCAAAGTTGATATACTATGCATGCTACAGTGCCTCATGGTTTAGTAAAACTAACCCATACTCACCTGTGGACACAATCTAGAATTGTGATGAGAGTATTGTAAGAATACCCAAGAGTCCTAAAGGTTCCTTAAACCTCCCCTTAAACTATGATACATGAGTTTCTCAAAATATATATGAACATTAAAAATTTATGTCAAGATAGGAATATAAATATTCCAACCATCATCCATAAATAAAAACATGTCCAAATAGCTCTTCAAAGATCCATAAGCAACTCTGTATCCAATGGCATAAAGCTACCACCTACCTACACATTTAGATGAAAACCACAAAACTAACATTTGTTGCTGACAGCGTCCCGACAACACTTATCAGCGTTGAAGGAACTCTTGTCAGCGTTAGACAATTAGATCTCTAACAACGGCAAAATAACACTTATCAGCGTTACATGTACCTTTGTCAGTGTTAGAAAAATAAAGTGGAAAATCTAAATCATCACAAAGACCAATAACAATGCATTATCCTGTACATACTTTTACAAAAAGGTTCCAAAACACATATTAAGTGAGATTAACCATTCCAATATTTGTTACCAAATATTGAAATCTTCCAGCATCAAAAGGTTTAGTTAATAAATCAGCCACATTATCTTCTGTGGCTACCCTATCTGGTTGTATTAAACCTTTCTCAAAGCAATCTCTTATAAAATGATGTCTAATTTCTATGTGTTTGGTTTTAGAATGATGTACAGGATTTTTAATAATGCATAAAGTACTGTTATTGTCTACAAAAATCTTGGTATGCATAAAATTATACCCATAATCCAACAGCTGGTTCTGAATCCATAAGACTTGTCCACAACAAGCAGCTGCAGCCACATATTCTGCTTCAGTTGTAGAGTTTGCCACCACTGTTTGTTTCTTGCATTGCCAAGATATTAATCTGCTCCCAAGAAATTGACATCCACCAGTTGTGGATTTCCTATCAAACTTGTCACCTCCATAATCACTGTCTGAATATGCAATAAGGTCCAATGGAGAATCTTTTGGGTACCACAAGCCAAGATCTGGATAACATCTTAGGTACCTAAAAATCTCTTCACAGCAAAAAGGTGACATTCTTTGGGAGTCACTTGATGGCGTGCACAAGCACACACAGCAAACATGATGTCAGGTCTTGAGGCTGTAAGATACATCAATGAACCAATCATTGATCTATAATGCCTAACATCCACATCCTTTCCAGCTCCAATCTTTCCCCAAGGGTGTTCCCTATCCATAGGAGTGGAAGCATCCTTTTCGTGTGGAGAAAAACCATATTTCTTCAAGATTTCAGCTACATACTTGTCTTGGGAGATGAAGATACCATCTTCTTTCTGCTGAACTTGTAAACCTAGAAAGAAGTTCATCTCACCCATTGCACTCATCTTGAATTTATCTGTCATGAGCTTGGAAAAGTCCTCACTCATTGTTGGATCAGTAGACCCAAAAATGATGTCATCAACATAGACCTGCACAAGCAACACATGTTTTCCTTTCTTCTTTGTAAATAGTGTCTGATCTATGGTGCCCCTCTTGAATCCATTGTCCACCAAATATGTAGACAAGGTACCATACCAAGCTCTAGGGGCTTGATGAAGTCCATACATAGCTTTCTTCACTCTATAAACCTTGTCTGGATTTTCAGGATCTTCAAAACCAGGAGGTTGCATGACATATACTTCCTCAACAATTGTCCCATAGAGGAAAGCACTCTTCACATCCATTTGATAAACAGTGAAGTTCATGCAGGAGGCATAAGCTAAGAAAATTCTGATAGCCTCAATTCTTGCAACTGGTGCAAAAACTTCTTCATAATCTATGCCTTCCTCTTGTGTATATCCCTGAGCTACCAAACGTGCCTTGTTTCTGACCACAATGCCTCTTTCATCTTTCTTGTTTCTTAGAACCCATCTTGTCCCAATTGGTCTCACATATCTAGGACAATCAACCAGCTCCCAAACATCTTGTATAGCAAATTGGTGAAGCTCATCCTGCATTGCTTCCACCCAACTTGGTTCTTTGAGAGCATCAAAAATTTTCTTGGGTTCTTCCTGTGACAGAAAACAGGCAAACAAACATGCTTGTACAAGAGGGGTATCAACCTTCTTGTGTATATTGGCAATAAATCCACCAAGACTTTGATGGGATCTTCTTGTCTGAACTGGAGCCATAACATCACCAATGATCTGAGATGTGGGGTGATCCTTTGCTGTGGAAGTGAGAACTCCTCCTTCAAAAAGTCTGGTGTCCTCCACTTTACGCTCCATGTTGCCAATATCTTCTTCATCAGACTCTGTTTGATCAACATGAATCTCTTCATGGACATTGGAAGGTCCACCTTGTTCAAAATGGGAAGAGAAAAGCTGTGTAAAGGTGTCTCCAAAGTCTGATCCTTGTTTGTCAGCGCTTGGGCTAACAACACTTGAACTGTTGTTGTCAGCGTCTAAGCCATCAGCGTCTGAATTGGTCTTGTCAGCGCTTGATTTTCCTTTGTCAGCGCCTGAAGAAGTATGCATGTTTGTATTTGGTGGTATTTGAAAACCACTATTATCTTTTCTAGCAGCAGCAGCAGCAGCATAATACTCATCTGTCCATATAGGAAGTGTAACATATTCTTGTGTGGGAGATGATTTAACTGCTGGTGGTCCATCCTCCTTAGCAACCTGTATACCTGAAACATTACCAATTCTCTTTTCCAAAACACTTGAAGTTACCTTCACAATGTCTGGATCAGTAACAGGCATATAATTTAAAGCTCTAGATAAAGGTTCTAAGTCAAACAACCAATTTGGACCACTCTCAGGATCACTAGGTTTACTTTCTAAAAACCTAACATGTACCTTTTCAAGTATACGTTTTTCCTTTTTAATGTAAACCCTATATCCTTTGCTCTGCACTGAAAACCCATGAAGTAGCCTTCATCACCTTTTGAATCAAATTTACCTAGGGCCTCACTAGTTTCTAGAACAACTACATGACATCCAAAAGGCTTGAGAAAGCCAATATTTGGCTTCCTTCCCCAAAGTAATTCATAAGGTGTCTTATTATGTATTTTGTTGACCAATGCCCTATTTTGAACATAACAAGCTGTGTTAACAGCTTCAGCCCAAAAGGCAATAGGAAAGTGGGCATCAGCCAACATGGTTCTGGCTGCTTCAATAAGGGTCCTATTCTTCCTTTCAGCAACCCCATTTTGCTGTGGGGTTCTAGCTATGCTAAACTGCCTAGTAATCCCTTTCTTGGCACAAAAATCATCTAACAACTGATTTCTAAACTCACCCCCATTGTCACTTCTAATAATTTTGACCTCATTACCATTCTTCTTTTCAATCTGGGTAATGAAATTAATCAGACTTTGGGCAGTTTCACTTTTCTTGGCTAAAAAGAAAGTCCATGTAAACCTGGAATAATCATCAGTGATAACAAAACAATATGATTTACCCTTCAAACTTTCTATATTAGTTGGACCAAAGAGGTCCATATGCAATAAGTGAAGTGGTTTAGAACTAGAGTGCACCTGTTTAGAACTTAATGAGACCTTGTGCTGCTTGCCCTTAAGACATGCAACACAAGTGTGGTCATTGTGGAAAGCCTTTTCAGGCAAACCATCAACTAAACCAAGCCTCACAAGTCTATTGATATTCTTAAAGTTTATGTGCCCTAATCTCCTGTGCCAAAGATTACTTTCATCTACTGAGGCTTTAGCATACAGACATGACATTTTATTATTTATCTTAATTCCATTAAGATTCACATTATATATGTCTTTATGCCTTGGTGTTCTAAAATCTATATATTTTTCCTCAGGGAGCTTATAATCTTTGCTTAACACCAAGCACTCAGTATCTGTGAAAAGAACCTTATTTTTGTTATCACACACTTGTGATACACTAAACAAATTATAATCCAGTTCTTTTACCAAGAAGACATTCTCAAACCGTAGATTGTTGGTGACAAGGGTTCCTTTGCCAGTGATGGTGCCGTAGCCCCCTCCAAAGTATACCTTATCACCATCTTGAATAGGAGAGAAATTGGTCAGATAGTCTTCCTTTCCTGTCATGTGCCTTGAGCATCCACTATCCCAATATCCATAATCATTGATCTTCTTCTAAATGCCCTGCACATAAAGAAAACACATTAGTTTTGTTTGGGAACCCAAGCCTTGGAAGACTTGGATTCATTTGGTTGTTCAACAAGAACAGACTTGGTTCTCATAACAACCCCATTTTCATCCCTGTTTGAATGAAATTCCCAGTTAACCCCAATTGGTGTTGACAATGCCTTTGAAATATAATGAAACATGTTGCATGTCATAGAAATACCAGTAGAATTAGGGTTTTGGTCTTGTTTTGGTCTCCATGTTAAGCTAGTAGAAGCTTTAGACCTATTTCCCTGTGGTTGCAAATACCTAGGTTTGGCAGTGTTTCTATCAGTGCTGAAATTGCTCTTGTCAGCGCCCCGATTGCCTTTATCAGCGTTGTACCTAGGGTTTGCTACAGGAACCCATTGCCTATTTGACCAAGTGTTTGACTTTTGAAAAGGTCTTAGGCCTTGTGTGTTAGACCCTCTAGAAAAGAATGGGGCTGGTCTAACAACTTGTGAACTTTTGTTCACAAAGGTATTGGGTCTGACAGTGTTTGACCTATGTTGACTTTTGTCAGCGCTGAAATGGTTCCTATCAGCGTTGACATTGGAAGCATTGACACATTTGTACGCCAAATGTGAGAAGCTACCACATGTGTAACAAGCTTTTCTAGACATAGTCTTAGGTCTAGAAGCAAAGAAGCCTGTTCCATGCTTACTAACTTGGCTTTTTGGTGACCTAGTATTCCTATACATCTCTGCATACTTAACACTAGGTTTTCTAACAGTTTGTGGGCCAAGGTCAACAGCTTTGCCAGTGGTAGGGTGTGTGATCTTAATAGGTTTAGGATCATTGGACTCCACAATTGGTATCATGTTTGGTGTGTGCTCATTTGGACTTTCACACAACAACCCTCCCTTAACAAACAAGGTGTGGTTAGCTTTCTTCCACTCATCTAGGTCAGTCAGTTTTTGCTTGTATTCCTCAACTGGGGAAGTCACTCTAGGTGGAGGAATGAATTCCTCCTCTTGACATTCTGGCAAGCCAGTCCAAGATAAATCCTTTGATTGGACACCATAGAAATCCCCAGCTGGTGGTGGAACACCAGTATAATTATTCATCCCAATCCCACTCTTATCCTTAGAGTCTCTTTGTTTACTGACACACTCTCCTAGGGATTGTGTGGCCTTATCAAATCTCTGGATTTTAAGACTCACATTATCTTTATTTTTATTAGCCTCCTCTATCTGAGCTATCAAATCAAGATTAACCCTATTTACTATATCTTGAACATCTTTACTCTGATTTAACTCATGTTTTAAGATATTTATTTGATCCTTTAAATCAAACTCCATTTTCTTATACTCAGCTACTGTCTTTTCTGTTTGGGTAAGAGCAATTTGATAATTAGATACTTTGCATCTTTCAGTACTTGCCTCATCTAATAATTTTACTATCTCTTGATTTAGTTTTTCAGTATTTAAACGACAACCCTTAGAACAGAAAGCATCATCATATACCTCATTATCTGATGAAGAGGAGGAGTGTGCCATGAGAGCATATTCAGCATGCTCTTCTTTAACTTCAGCAACCAAAGCTCTGTCCTCTTCCTCATTCTTAGCCATCCAGCTCCAGTCCCATTCTCCAACTCCATCAATTTGTTGAACAGCAACCATGGCCTTGGGATCTGGGCTTTTAATCAGTTGGCTTGAAGGCTTACCAGCATCAGATCTTCTTGGAGATCTACATTCCCTCATAAAGTGCCCCATCCTATGACAGTTGTAGCACTCAACCTTGGACTTGTCAAACCCAGCAACATCCTTAGCATTAAAGGTCATCTTCTTCTTGAACCTTTTATTAAACCTGTTTGCTCTTAAACTTACAAGAGCCATAGTCTACTTGATGTCCATCTCTTCCAATTGTTCATCACTTATCTGCTCGAGATCTTCATATGTAATCCTTGAATCACTGGGCAAAGAAGCAATGAATGCACACACAGTATCTAGATCTAAACCAGCAGGTTTAATTCTATCAGCGCCAAAGTTGTGTGTGTCAGCGCTTGAGTGTAAAGCGTTGACAGGATATGATCCAGCGCTGACAGACTGAGATCCAGCGCTGACATATTGAGATCCAGTAGCTGGATGCCCATAGAAGTTCATGGAATCAAATTGGCCTTCACTTTGCGAGAAGAAGGCCATGTTGCTGCTGGAAGATTTATTATCACTATCCAACTGCCATTCATTCTCCAACAGTCTTAGTTTGTTGAAGATGTCATCAAACCTGGAGGTCTTGTGGGTATTATTGACAAGAATGGATCTTGTCTCAATCTTCCATACATCACCAAGGCTTTTGAGAAAAGTAGCATTCAATTCAGGGTCATCAATCTGTGTTCCCATGAAGGAAAGTTGACTTGTGATGTCAAGAAGTCTACTTCTCACACTGCTGAGATTTTCATTGGGTTGAGCTTTAAAGACAGCATACTCATGCAAGAGTTGCTTCTTCTTTTCTTCTTTTGTGTCAGCATTGCCACCATGTGCTACTTCAAGAGCTTCCCAAAGCTCTTTTGCAGACTCAAAGCGTTTGTACTTGTGCTGATTCTCATGACCTAGGGCGTGTTTCATGATGTTCAAGATTTTCATGTCCACCCTCTTCTTGGCTATATCTTCAACAGCTACAGCTCTCCCATCTCCAGGCTTTTCCTTCTTATCAGCTTCAGGACAATTAGGAACAGCTGTCCTTGTGGCAATTGCAGCAGCAATCTTTGCTGCTTTGTCGAATGTGTTCCCATATTCGACAATCTCCCAAAGAGTGTAGTCATGAATAGCTATATATTGCTCAAAATTTGACTTCCAAAGCTCAAAGTTCCTGGCATCAAACATGGGAATTTTGATACTAGGATTTGAGGAGTTGTTTTGTAGCAAAGCAGCAGGTTGATCTGTGCCAGACATGATGTTTTTAGGGTTTTGAGAATTTTAGGGTTTTTAGGGTTTTTGGTGTTTTAGGGTTCTTGCGTTACTTAAAGATCAAAAGTTTCTCAACAAGCTCTGATACCACTTGTTGATCCCAAACTTAGATCGATTAAGCTTTGTGTATACGAGATTAAATCAAGTACTACACGTAGAGAAACCTTTGCTTATGAATAAAGTAACAAAGTGTTATGCGGAATTAACACTTGATCTAAAACACAAAGATGTTAAACAAACTTTCACTTGTATTAGAATGATCGTATTTGATTACAATGAAAGAGTTTAACTTGCGAATACTTATGAAAACTTATATTAACTTTAACCTAAAAGATCTTCTTTTATAGAACAAGAAGTCTTGTACAATAAGCTACGAATCAACTATTCTAGGTAAAGATAAACATAGAAAATACATTGTCGTCTCTATCCTTACTAGAAGTATTCTAGAATATAATAAACGTGTAGCTCACATCTTCCATCAGTGCTTGTCTTCATTCTGTCAACGCTTGACTTTAACTTGTCAACGCTTATGCTATCAGCGCTCACTTTACTCTTGTCAACGCTTGAGTTGTTCTTGTCAGCGTTCAAGTGATCTGGCCTTAATTTATTCCCAACAGTTCTAACGGCAGGTACACCAGGACACTCTAAAGATTCTGAGAGCATGTGCATTGGATGGAAGCCGTCTAGACTTCTTTACTCTATGCACTTCATTTTTATATTGTCGTTGGACATTGTTCAGTCCTTTCTTTCAGTATTTTACTTTTCATGTTTTGAGCTCATGTTGGATTACCGATGTTTGATTCCGGTATTTCCTTTATGGTCAGTTAATGTTTTAGGACATTTACCTTATGCTTTGATGACACGCCATAAATACACGTAACGGTCCACTTATCCAAGTGGGGTGTTACAAAGACACAATAATTATTTCAAGAATAATTATAATCACGAACACACGAACATGAAATCATGAACGTAAATTAATCACGAGCTAATATTACGTATGTATGTATATTTATTACGATCACGAATAAATATAAGAAACGAACGATAACTAATTAAATCACGTAAACACTACACAAGAATACGTAAATAATTAGAACAGGGGAAAAACAACGGGTTTCCCCTTTGGGGGCCCACATACCACGAAATTAGGAAGAGGAAGGGCCTATCCCATTAATTTTTACTAAACTAGGAAAAAAGGGAAAACATGTTTCAAAATCACAAAATTTAGAAAACAAGAAAAAAAACCATAGTTCTCCCTTTTGTTCTCCTTTGGCCGCCGGGTTCACATCACACCAAAGGGGTGTTCGGTTTGATTTTGGTCTTTGATTTATTGCAAGGATCGTTGTGTGTTCATCATTCTTTGATTCACGTAATCGGTATAAACCCTAACCTCTTTTCTTTTATGTTTTGATTATTTATCACATAAAATCATGAATGTTTTTAATAAACTAATTAAAAACAAGATCTAACATGCTGTTAAATCATGGGGTTTAAATCAATTTAGGGTTAAGGGGTGTTTTGTTTGTGGCCGACGCCTAACCGAGCCCCAAGAGGGGTCTCGGCTTGGCTTATACTCACACCACCGAGACCTTAAGGTCTCGGTTTGGTGGTGGTTGTGTCACGGCAGCAGCAAGGCAAGGGGAAACCCCGACTTAGGTCGGGTATGGTGATGGTTACGGGTCCGGTTCATGTGTTTTTATCACGGGTCCGGTTCACACATGTTTAGAATAAAAACACGGTCCGGTTCATGAGTTATTTTTCATGGTTTATTATTTTTACAAGTTATATTATTTTTACAAGATTTAAATTAAATTAATTAAAAGCATGAACATGATTAATTTAATTTACATGACTTAGGTTATTAATTTTATTATTAATACATGATTTTAACCTAAGTATTTATCTTTTAATTAAACTATATAATTAATTAATTATTAAAATCATGACTTATAATTAATTAATTTGCATGACTTAGGTTATATTACTAATAAATAATAATACATGTTTTAACCTAAGTATTTTACCCTTATTTAATTAAAATCATCTTATATTTAATTAAATACTTTAACGTATATTTTATTTAATTCTCATGAAATAATTAATAAACTATACTATATAATTACATGACTTAGAATAATAATCAGTAATCACTTAAGCTTATATAATTAGCTTAACTATCCAGCTTATATCTATTAATGGAAACTTTCTATTTTAGAAACTTATTTATTTAAGGCAGCTAGTCTATTTATGGAAACTTTCTATTTTTAGAAACTTATCTATTTTAAGTAGTAATTCTATTTTTGGAAACTTTATATTTTTGGAAACTTTCTTTTTTTGGAAACTTTCTATTTTTGGAAACTTTCTATTTTTGGAAACTTTCTATTTTTGGTAACTTTCTATTTTTGGAAACTTTCCATTTTAGGAAACCTACTATTTTTAGAAAGTTACTTATTATTACACAACAAGTATAATAATACATGAAATATAAGTAATACTTAATCAGAATAGGCAGAATATATGATAAACACAGTATAAAGATTAACTCAGTAAAACATGACATGAACATATAAAACAAGCTAAGATATGATATAAAACCAGTTACGTACTCAGTAATCAGATACTTATACACGTATGTATTTATGTAGCGTTAGTGATACCGAAGTAGGACTCTCTTCCGTTCGTCTTCTTCGTTCACTTGACACAAGGTATGGATTCTCCGTCCTTTCAGTATGGACATTCTTTCCTTATTAGGATTTCCCGTATGCAGCAAGCTGTTTTCCCCAGTATATGTTTTACATGTTTTTGAATTGCTTATGTTTAATTAGAATACCTAAAGCCATATACATGCATGACCAGTTTCACCTAGTTATGGAGGTACCATAACCATAACATTGGAGGCACCAGTGTTATGACTTCACCACGGCGGAGTGATAGCTCGTGGCGTCCCTTTCAGCTTTTGGCCTTTTTATATATTATCAGGTGGGGTGTATGGGTGCATCCTAGTTTACATGTTTTCAGCAGATTATTCAGTGTGACTGTGGTGTGTGCCTTGCATCCTTCACAAGGAGCTGATCCCTCCTACCCAAAACCAGTATATTAAATTAGAGGCAGCCCCTCTAATTTGCATGACGAGGTCACCCCTACAAGTATTCATGCACGTGGATAATTCATGGCCTATATTGGCTAATGGTAAATATGTTAAACAGTTTTTACAAGATAAACATAAGGCTTTTCAAACTATAAAACCAGTTTTACTAAGATATAACCGGGTTATCCAGGACTTAGTTTCTTCTGTTGTTTCATGCTTATATGCTTATATTATTCATGCTCTATTTGTACATCCGTGCACTGAGAGTATTGCTCAGCCGTTTTCCTTTTCATGTCCCAAAACGGCAGGTACCCTAGGACAGACTCGAGCATTTTGGAGGACATGCATAGGATGGAAGCTGCCATAGACTTCTTCTCCTTTTGCCTTCATATACTTATGCTTGTTTAAGTCTTTCGTTCATTTCATTTAATTTATTATGTTTTGGGCTTATGTTTGGGAACCGATGTTTGATTCCGGTTTTCTTTATGGTCATGTATGTTTTACTACATATTACCTTGCATGCTTTGATGACAAGCCATAATTACGCGTAACGGTCCACTTATCAAAGTGCGGTGTTACAATTATGGTATCAGAGCCAAGGCTTCGACCTGTAGGCTCTAAAACTTTACTTGTGACTAGTGGGTAGTCACCAGGAGCTTCCTAAGACAACGCTTGTTATTCCACGAATTGATGTTTTCAGCACATTGTTGTTTTAACCATGATGTTTTCAGCACCTTAAGGTTTTAACCTTGATGTTTTTCATCGATATTGTTTTACTAATATGGATGGACAACCGTCATTCATGTTTAGTTATGTGTCATTGTTTCATGCATGACGTTCCTTGTGAACTATGACTATGTGGACTAAACCTCAGTAGTTCATAATTAGTCACATAAATTTTTTTTTCTGATAAGTTTTGACAAATAAGTTTCATTTACTTATGTTTCATGTATCATTGTTGCAGGAATTATGACTAAGTAATGGTTGGTACAAGACTGGCCCTATTTAGTCACATGTGCTTTTATCGAAACTTTTAACTTTGGGACCGACCCATAGGCGTCCCCTCGCCATGTCTTTTGTTTTAGGACCGACCCATAGGCGTCCCCTCGCGCATATAAAGGTTTTTATAAACTGCATCATGTATTCATGCATAAAAATTTTCTCATGATTTAGTGGCATAATTTTTTTTTTCATGTCCCCTCATAAGTTAATATGTTTTTATGTCAAGTATGTTTTCATACTGTCATGGTTAACTTCAGTTTCATGCTGATTATGTTATACAACTTCAGTTTCATCCTTCATGTTAAGTTGTTTCATGTTTCTCCATGATAATTCCGTCTTCATGTTGATCACGTCTTACGTCTCTTTTATTATTTATGCTTTCATGCAAGACATTGTTGGATTTCATTGAATACTACTTTCGTGATAGTCATGGTTGGTTTTCATTGATCATGCTTTCAGGCAAATCATCTTGAATTTTGTGTAACCACACTTTAATGTTTTTCTATGAAACCAGAATGAGATATATACTGGCGTTGCCTGGTTATCATGATGGTTTTTCTAACCGTTTAACCGATTATATTTCCCTTAAATCATGAAAAATTATCGACCCCATACGGATCATTTCATGTGTACATAATGTACCGTATTCCATGTATATTACACGTACTTTAATCAATGTGTATTTCACTTGCAATACTTCACGAGTATTCGCTAGTCGATTCTGAATCATCTCAGGCGTATGTTTACTTGCTGATTAATAACTGATTTTTGGTTAGTTAATAAAAAAGGTTTGCTTGCAAGATCTTTCTTTGCGTTGCTCGTACCCAATTGATATATGTTGTTGTTTCGTTCTCGGTATCTTCTCGAATCGATCACGATCAAAAGTGGAATCGTTGTAATTGGTGAATAAAAAAGGGGGAGCTTTGGTTTAAATCTACTAAAATGATAAGCACTAGAAGTAATAAAATTAAACTAAAAGCAATTAATGAGAATAAAACTAGAATTTAAATCAAACAGTAAATACCTACACTTGGAGAAAACAACTTATTCGGAATGAATGCTTGATCTGGAACATCAGGGAATTTTAGCTTATTCGGAATATTTATTCTCATGTGGAATAAAACTAGAAAACTGCTCTATTCGAAATGATGGCTATCCGGAATGTCTGCTCTACTCGGAATGTTTGTGCTTATGCGGAATATTATGGCTATGCGGAATATTATGGCTATGCGGAATGTTTTAGAAAGAAAACTCTATTCGGAATAACATGGCTATGCGGAATAATTGTGCTACTCGGAATAACATGGCTATGCGGAATAATTGTGCTACTCGGAATAACATGGCTATGCAGAATAACAGTCTATCCTGAATAATTGCTCTACTCGGAAAAACTGCTCTATCCGGAATAAATGTGCTTATGCGGAATGTTAATCTATCCGGAATAAATACTCTACTCGGAATAATTTTTATTCCGAGTAAACTACAAAATCACAACCTTGATCCGGAATGTTTGATATTCCAAACCAACAGTACAAACACAGGCCCCCTATCCGGAATCTAGGCAGAAACAGTAACAAAATAGCGAAGAACAAGGGATCCTTTTACACACGAATTTGACTCAAAATTCACCAAGTTTTTAATCAAAACTTAAACCAATTTCACCACTAATCATTTACCTAAGGTAAACATCAATCCAAAACAACAAAAACACAAAACCCACTAGTTTTTGATGATCAAACCAATAAAAATGAAACTTAATAGCTTTGAATCACAAAGAGATGAAGAACAAGATGATAGAAAGATTAAAAGTAAACTTGTATTAATGATTTAAGATTCAACAAACAAAATGGAAAGATTAAACTTACAAGATTGGAAGAAATCAAAGAAAATGAAAACCACTCCTTAAGGGAGATGGTTCTTCCTACGAACTAGGAGAAAATGTAACAGAATAATAACTAGTGGAAAATTGTGAATGGGAGGAGTATTTATATGCTTCCTCCTTTGGTTGGTGAGTGGGCTTTCTCCCTTTCTTTTTGTCTTCTCGTCTTTTCAGAAAAGTTGACGTTTTCGATTTCGATTCGGGATTTGTCCACGAATAAATTCAACTCGTCTTTTAATTTCTTCATTTAATAGACGTGAGTTTCTTCGACATGTGTAAATCTTCCATCTTTGGTCCTTTTCTTCGATAAATCTTCAAATAGGCCCATTGACTTCAAATCTTTTGCATCTCTTGGACTATAGACTTAGTCTTTTCGTCTTTTTCCTCGATAAAACCCGTGCAATCCCATGTTTTCTCCAATATTTATCCGGTTGGCTCTGAAAACACAACAAACACACAAACCACGCATAATTCCAAACAAATGACATTAAATACGCGTTTTCGTCTTGTTTTAGTAAGAAATAAGTGGTAAAAGGATGGGTGTTTTCACACCTATCAAATCCCCTACACTTAACCATTGCCATGCCCTCATGCAATGCTTAGTGATAAAGCAATTATATACTTTTCTCATAATCAATCAACCTTGGCCTTACTAAAATTCTACTAAACAAAAATTTAAATACTAAGAGAAATTAAAACTTTAAAGGAGACAAAAGGATAGAAACCATTTTCACTTGAAAATAGCTATATGGAAATAACTTGCAAAGAGATCAAGGACTTACATTAGGGCTTTGGTGCTGCGAAGATTTATCACCCTCAAGTTTCACGTTCCCTAAACTAAGCTTAAAAACGAGATCATTGTTATTATAAGTTAGCAATTCAAACACTTACACACATGGCTTAATTATATGCTTAAACTCCCTTATTCCTAGGTGTATCTCTTATATTTTATTTTTGTCTTAGAATGATCATGAAGATGCATTTTTGGACTTATTTCGATAGTTTATTTAGGCTGAAAGCAAAGTAGGACGATTTGATTAATAGTTAGCTAAAGGACAAAATCTCTTAAAACTGCTTCTCGGGATATCAAAAAGTTCATATCTTGGCATAACTCGCTTCACGATTTGAGACCTTTCTCGGGCCGATATTTGGCATGTACTTCATACTTCATATCTTGAGAGACGTGCTTGAGATAATGGTCTTCTCTTCGTTAATAGAGTTCTTCACTTGGAGTATTTTTTAGGGATACTCCACTTTGTTGACCACGACTTCATCATTATTTCTTCAATCGCTAATTGGGATTTTGAGATACAACGATCCGCCTCCTTTTCGGACTTGGATCTATTTATCCTCATACCTTGTTAGGGTCTTTTCGGATATACTTCTCCATGATCTTTATGGGAGTTGTGTTTATAAGACTATTTGTATTTAATATCATTTGTTTGGAATTATGCGTGGTTTTTGTGTTTATTGTGTTTTCAGAGTCAACCGGATGAATAATGAAGAAAACATGGGATTACACGGGTTTTATCGAGGAAAAAGACTCAAGACGAAGTTTATTGTCCAAGAGATGCAGAAGATTTGAAGTCATTGTGCCTATTTGAAGATTTATCGAAGAATAGAGCCAAAGATGGAAGAATCATATATGTCGAAGAACTCGAGTCTATAAAACAATAGATTATAAGACGAGTTGGAATAATTCACCGACACTTCTCAAATCCAAGTCGGCAACGTTTATTTAAAAGACGCATGAAGACATAAGAAGAAAGAAGAAAAAGAAGCCCAAATCAAAGCCCAAAAGCCCATCACCATCATGTACACGCCTATATAAAGGCCCTTACTTCACAAAAATTCACACTTAGTTTTTTAGGTAGTTTCTAGTTTTAGAGAGAGAAAGTTCTAAACTTTCTCTCACTAGATTTCATCTCTTTTCTCTTTCTAATTCAAACTTTTGTATTATCTTTAATTAATCAAGTTCCATTTTTAAAACTTTTATCTCTTAATCTCATTCTACTTTTCTTTGATTTAAGATTGATTTTGGTGTGATTATCATGTGATCCGTGTTGTTCTAATTGATTTCATGCTTAAAATTTAATCTTTTGATCATTTTAGAAGTTTTCGTTTGATTAAGCTTTAAGACTTTTGTGCTTATTGGCTTACTTTTATGATTAGCTTATTTTTATCATTAAAAAGTTTTATTAAAAAGTTTAAGTTTTTATTGTTTGATCTAAAAAGTTGTTTGATTTCGGGTTGATAAGTTTATTCTAGTGCTTATTTGATCCGGTTTAAGCATTGATTCGGGTTAGTGTTGTGATAAGCTCTCAAATATAGCTTATTTACTTGCTTAACCGATTTCCACAATTTTAGGAGGAGGAACAAACTCCCCTTTCCGATTTGTATTGATTTTCCGACGGTACCACACCCAACATTCCGATTGGACCAATCAGATTAGGGTTTATCCTTTCCGATTGGTTCATTGATTGCCTATTCCGATTACTTGCTTGCTCGTTATTCCGATCGAGGACTTGTTGTGCATTCCGATCGGCTACCTTGATTTGTTATTCCGATCGTTTCAAGGCTACACATTCCGATTGAAGTATTTTCTGAATATTCCGATTGCCCAATTGTCCCTATATTCCGATTGATAGCTTTTACCAATATTCCGATCGGGGACCTTTTTGGGTTGTTTTGGTTTCTTTCGATATCACTTTCATATAGTACCTTGTATTTTTCTGAAAATTTTCTAGTGTTAGTTTTTATTAAGTGTTCATTCATTTTCCTCGCATAATCTTTAAAGTTTTCAACGTTAATCATTTAAATCTTTTACTTTACTCTTTGACGTTTAATTAATTGCATTAAGTTTTAAATAGATAAACAAACCAAACTTCTTTTTATTAACCAAGAACAAATTATTCCACTTAAGACCAAGATCAATTCGAGAGGATATCGAGACAAAATTGAACCTAGCAAAATCCTAATATCAAATGGCGCCGCTGCCGGCTCTTCTCGTTAAGATCAAAAGTTTTTTGTGAGAACTTGGCTTTTGGGATCCGTTCCCCGTGAACGTTACTTTTTCAAAAATTTTCAAAAACACTAAAAAATATAAAATTTTCAAAAATCCTAAAAAGTAAAAAACAATAAAAACCAAAAATATTTGTGCTTTGTTTTTCTTTGTTCGTTCTTTTGCAGGTGTATGCGCACTCGATCCACGTCTTATCAAGAGCCCGAGCCTCTCGATAACTTAGACATGGCTGGTGTACAAAACAACAATAACATACCACCTCCGAACAACAATAATAACAACAACAATCCGCCTTTCAACAACATGAACAATAACAACAATGAGCACCTTCCGGATAATTGGCCAATGATTGAATTGCTGCAAGCTCATGTTGATGGCAACACGGATCCAATTGTCATCCCTCCAATTGCCGCCAACAATTTCGAGCTCAAGTCAGGCTTTATCCAGATGGTCTCAGCTCAACCATTCTTGGGACGAACCATTGATGACCCACACGACCATATCAAGAGATTTCTACAACTCACCAACACGGTCAAGTTCAATGGAGTTCCACAGGAAGTTATAAGGTTACAACTTTTTCCCTTTTCTTTAGAGGGACAAGCCCGGCATTGGCTTGCTAAGGAACCGCCACAGAGTATTCTCTCGTGGACGGATTTGGAAACAAAGTTTATCAACTACTTTTTTCCACCCTCTCGTACTACCGCTTTGCGGAATGAGATTATAAACTTTGAACAAAAGTACGATGAGTCATTCAGTGAATCTTGGGATCGTTTTAAAGATCTTTTAAGAAAATGCCCACAACATGGTTTTACCAAAGTACATCAAATTAATACTTTTTACAATGGTTTAAGCATGAGTGACCAAGATTCACTGAATAGTGCCTCGGGGGGTAATTTATTGGCTAAGACTTCCAATGCTGCTTGGGACATCATTGAGAACAAATCTCGTGTGCAAACCAAGAGTGTTAGGACCAATGTTGCTAGTGCTAGCACTAATGACAGCGACAAGCGATTAGACAAAATCACTACGCTTCTTGAATCGCTTGTCACACATACCGTCACCAACAACAACAGCAACAACGCCAAACACGCTCAAGTGAACGCTGTCAGCCAACCTTGTGAGATATGCGGTGGTCCCCACTCTTACACATCTTGTACCGCCACTCAAGATTACCCTACTGAGAATGTGAATGCGGCATATGGCACCTATCAACAACCTGCTTATCAAGCAAAACCCCAAGGTGACCGTAACTTGCTTAGCTACCGCAACAACAACTATCTTTCACCACCTGGTTTTCCTCCCACCAACCCAAACCAACAACAAAACCTTAACCGTCCTCCTCAACAACAACAACAACCTCGACAACCTTACATCCCACCTCACAAGCAGCAACAACCACCTCAACGTAACAATCAAGTCTACCAACAACCTGCTTACCAACCACCTGCATACAATGCTCCTCCTACCCAAACCAACACTGCATTACACCAAGAGGTTGCAACCTACATGAGGACCAATGATGTGATTGTGGGAAATCTCCAAGAGGAAGTGCGCAATTTGAAGGCAGATTTGGTTAAGCAAGGAAATGATTTGAGAGCCGATATGAGAACTACGTTGGATAGTCAGACGAATGACTTAAGGAACATGATGGCTAGTTTCTTCCAAAGTAGTCAACCCTCTTCTTCGGGTACTCTTCCGAGTAACACCGTTGCAAACCCAAGAGGGGAGATGAAAGCAATCACCACTCGAAGTGGTAAAGGTACCAAGGAACCCGAGCTTCCTACACCTCCACCGGTGGTTGTGACTAAGGAGAACGAGTCACCTGCTCCTATTCCTCATCCTTCTCCTTCCCCAATTTCTCCACCTCCTACTTCTACCCCTCCTCCACCCAAGGATGTGAGTGATCCTATTCTACCAAAGCCTTCCTCTTCTTCCAATATACCTTATCCATCTAGGTTGAGGAAAGAGAAGCTCAAAAGCAAGGACGACATTCAGGTTTCGAACTTCCTTAAAATGTTCAAACAATTGAATTTCGATATCTCCTTCGCTGAGGCTCTCGCTCACATGCCTAAATATGCTAAAATGTTTAAAGATCTTCTGAGCGACAAGGAAAAGCTCCTCGATCTCGCCAACACCCAACTTAATGAGAACTGCTCTGCAGTGCTCTTAAGGAAACTGCCAATCAAGCTTGGTGATCCGGGTCGTTTTCTTATCCCTTGCAATTTCCCGGGAGTAGAGAATTGCATGGCCCTAGCCGATCTAGGTGCCAGTATTAATCTCATGCCTCTAAGTGTTTGGAAGCAATTATCTCTCCCAGAGCTAGTCCCCACTAAAATGACTTTAGAATTGGCCAACCGTACGGTTGCTTATCCAGTGGGGATAGCCGAAGATGTCATTGTAGGAGTCGACAAATTCACCTTCCCTGCCGATTTTGTTGTCGTCGACTACGAGATGGACCCCCGTGTACCACTTATTGTTGGTCGTCCATTCTTAAGGACCGGTCGCACTCTCATTGATGTTGAAGCCGGTGAGCTTATCATGAGAGTGGGTGACGATAAAGTAGTCTTCAACATGGGAAAGTTGTCTAAACAACCTTATTCCAACGAGAGTGTTAATTGTATTGACGTTCTGGATGAGGCTTGTGAAGCACACTTTATTGATGCTTGCAAAAGTATTCCCTCCTCTCTTCCCAATGTTGAGACCGTGTCCTCTATTGATTCATCGTTGTCTCTATTTGGAGATAGTGATTTATTCTGGAACAATCTTGAAGATACCATGGGAGATGTGACCTTATCTACTGATGCTTCTCCCATCGATGGGGATGAAGATATGAATTTCTTTGACAATCTTCTCACCGAAGACAATCCTTCTCCTCCATCTCCCACGGTTATTGCTATCGATGCCACGACCTTGAAAACGCCTCCCGTCGAAAATCCTCCGGATTTAGAACTTAAGGAGTTGCCGCCTCATCTCGAGTATGCGTTTCTTGAAGAAGAGAAGAAGTCACCCGTCATCATCGCTAAGGACTTGCAAGAAGAAGAGAAAACTCGTCTCATCGCTGTGCTTAAAGCTCATAAGAAGGCAATTGCTTGGAAAATTTCCGATATCCGCGGAATTGATCCGAACTTTTGTACTCACAAGATTCTCATGGAAGATGACTTCAAACCCACAATCCAGAGCCAAAGAAGGGTTAATCCTAAAATTCATGACGTCATCAAACAAGAGGTTATCAAACTTCTCGATGCCGGCTTGATCTACCCTATTTCGGATTCGCCGTGGGTAAGTCCCGTCCATTGTGTGCCCAAGAAGGGCGGAATAACCGTTGTTCCCAATGAACACAACGAGTTGATTCCCACTCGTCTCGTTACTGGGTGGAGAGTTTGTATTGATTATCGCAAGCTCAATGATGCCACGAGAAAAGACCACTTTCCTCTTCCCTTCATGGATCAAATGCTCGAGCGTCTAGCTGGTAATGATTATTACTGCTTCTTAGATGGCTTCTCCGGGTATTTTCAAATTCCCATCGATCCCAAGGACCAAGAAAAGACCACATTCACTTGTCCCTATGGAACATTTGCTTACAAACGCATGCCTTTTGGTTTATGTAATGCTCCTGGGACATTCCAAAGGTGTATGATGGCAATCTTCCATGACATGGTGGAAGACACTATGGAAGTATTCATGGATGATTTCTCGGTCTATGGCGATTCATTCTCTGCATGCCTTGCCAATTTGGAACGTATGCTCAAGCGGTGCGAAGACACTCGCCTAGTTCTGAATTGGGAAAAATGCCATTTTATGGTAAAAGAAGGCATCGTCCTTGGACACAAGATCTCGAAAGCCGGTCTTGAAGTAGACCGTGCTAAAGTCGATGTTATCGCTAAGTTGCCTCCACCTTCAACCGTGAAGGGTGTGAGAAGTTTCCTGGGTCATGCGGGCTTCTACCGTCGATTCATCAAAGATTTTTCTCAAATCGCTCGCCCGATGACCCACCTCTTGGAAAAAGATACTCCTTTTATCTTTTCCAAAGAGTGTCTTGAAGCCTTTGACTCACTTAAGGATAAGCTTACTAAGGCACCCGTCTTGGTCACCCCCAATTGGGAGCTGCCTTTTGAGTTAATGTGCGATGCTAGTGATTTTGCTATTGGAGCGGTTCTTGGACAAAGAGTGAACAAACACTTCCAACCAATCCATTACGCTAGCAAGACAATGACTGGGGCACAATTGCATTATACGACAACCGAAAAAGAGCTTTTAGCTGTTGTCTATGCTTTTGAAAAATTCCGCCCCTATCTTGTCCTTTCTACCACCATTGTGTATACCGATCATTCCACGTTGAAGTACTTGTTGACAAAGAAATATTCCAAACCAAGACTTCTTCGCTGGGTTTTGCTGCTCCAGGAATTTAAAATCGACATCCGCGATAAAAAAGGAGCAGAAAACCTAGCCGCGGATCATCTCAGTAGACTTGAGGATCCTTACCAAGGGGCTCATCCGAACAAAGAAATCAATGATTCTTTTCCCCTGGAGACCTTAATGTCTATCAACTCGACTGCTGACGAAACCCCGTGGTTTGCGGACATTGCAAATTACTTAGCGGGTGGAATCCTCGTTGACGGGATAACATCCCAGCAAAAGAAGAAGTTCTTCAAAGACATAAAGACTTACTTCTGGGATGACCCGTATCTTTTCAAACAATGTGCTGACTTGATTATTCGCCGATGTGTTGATGGACCGGCAGCTTTCGAAATCCTTGATGCTTGCCACAAAGGACCCACTGGTGGTCACTTTGGTCCCAACTACACCGCCAAAAAAGTGTTTGATTCAGGATTTTATTGGCCCTCCATTTATCGTGACGCTCACGATATGGTTAAAAAATGTGATGCTTGCCAGAAACAAGGCACGATCACACATAAAGACGAGATGCCTCAGAATTTCATTCAAGAGTATGAAATCTTTGATGTTTGGGGTATCGACTTTATGGGGCCATTTCCTTCATCTAAAGGAAACAAATACATCCTTGTTGCCGTTGACTACGTCTCCAAGTGGGTTGAAGCCAAAGCTTTACCTACTAATGATGCAAGGGTGGTTTGTAACTTTTTGAAATCGCTGTTCTCTCGATTCGGCGTTCCTCGTGCTATTATCAGTGACCGCGGGACTCATTTTTGCAACGATCAATTTGCAAGAGTCATGGCCAAGTATGGTGTCAATCACCGTCTTTCCACCGCTTATCATCCCCAAACCAATGGGCAAGCCGAGATATCCAACCGTGGATTGAAGCGAATTTTGGAGCGCACTGTGGGAGAGCATCGTGCCGCGTGGGCCGATAAGTTAGATGATGCTCTGTGGGCTTTCCGTACTGCTTACAAGACCCCGATCGGTTGTACACCTTATCGTCTTGTGTACGGGAAAGCATGCCACCTTCCCATCGAGCTGGAGCATAAGGTGCACTGGGCCTTAAAGTGGGCTAACTTCGACATCAACAAAGCCGGTGATCATCGCAAGATTCAACTCAACGAGCTCAACGAACTGAGAAATGAAGCTTATGAGAACTCACTAATCTACAAAGAGAAGACGAAGATCCTCCATGACGCAAAAATCAAGAACCGAGAGTTCCATGTTGGTGATCAAGTCTTACTTTTCAACTCTCGGTTGAAGATCTTCTCTGGCAAGTTGAAGAGCCGCTGGTCTGGTCCATTCACCGTCGCCAACGTCTTTCCGTATGGGACCATTGAGCTTTCTCAGCCAAATGGGCCCAATTTCAAGGTGAATGGCCAGCGTCTGAAGTTGTACTTTGGTGAGGACATCTCTCAGGAGATGATTCCATCCCTCACCACGTTCCCCATGAACTGAATTTGGGTCGAGTCAGGCTCGTGACTCGGTTATCAAAAACAAGCGCTCCTCGGGAGGCAGCCCGAGTATCTATCCTTTTACGTTTTAACCTCCTAAGTGTAGGGGGCCTGCATAGGTGTTTGTATTTGTGTGGTGATGTGATTGCAGGGATAAGTGCACTCTTGGAAACTTGAAGAACCGTGCTCCCGTGTTATCCGAAATCCGGTTCTATCTCTCAACTATCGTGATTCAATTTTCTTCATACTCACATTTGAAATTGATCACTTTAGTCGTCTCTTCCTTAGCTTGAGTTAACCAACGTGCACAATGTCATAAGTGTAGGGGAAACTTTTCCCACATGCTTAAACATTGAGGACAATGTTTATCTTAAGTGTAGGGGGGACTTCTATCGAAGTTTTAAGTGGACTTTTCCATGAAAATGCCTTCAATTAACCGGAAAATCATCTTTTTCAACATTTTTCAAATTTTTAATTAACTTTGGCCATTTAGTCGTAATTTTTAAAATTTTTATCGTTGCTTTCATATGTATATATTCCGCAATAAAGTCAAAAATATTAATAAGTGGTGTAGCTAGTTTAGAAATCTTTGACATATTAGGCCCGTTGCGTTTATTTTGACTCAACCCGAATAGACTTATCCAAGTTTATTCTAGCTAGTATCCTTAACCATGTAGACCTTAATTGGTTTATTAGGCTAAGTGTCCACGAGTCTCATTACTTGAGATTTTAAATTGTGGAGGACGAGAAATGATAGAGTCAATTATAAGTCGGTATTCTTGCGCAAGCTCACTTGGTGTAATTATTTGCCTATTCTCCCATCACTTGCTAATAATTTATCTGCAATAAGTAAGGTCTTACGATTTGAAAAGTTACTTAGCTTCTAGCCCAAGATCGTTTAAAAGTTGCTCGGTAATGATAAGAGTTCATAGCCAAGGCATAACTTATGAAGCGGGGCGCGAAGATTGGCGAGTCCGAAAAGGCCCTAACAAGGCATGAGGATTCAATTTTATTGCTGAAGATCCAAAGTGATGTGAAAAGCATTATTCCTAAAATCAATATGAAGGATCAAGACTCACGACGAAAAGCAATCAACTCCCATAAAGATCATGGAGAAGTCTATCCGAAAAGACCCTAACAAGGTATGAGGATAAATAGATCCAAGTCCGAAAAGGAGGCGGATTGTTGTATCTCAAAATCCCAATTAGAGATTGAAGAAATAATCATGAAGTCGTGGTCAACAAAGTTGGAGTACCCCTCAAAAGTCTCCAAGTGAAGAAACTCTATTATGATGTGAAGACCATTATCTCAAGAACGTCTCTCGAAGATATGAAGTATGAAGTACATGCCAAATATCGGCCCGAGAAAGGTCTCAAATCGTGAACCAAGTTATGCCAAGATATGAACTTTTTGATATCCCGAGAAGCAGTTTTAAGAGATTTTGTCCTTTAGCTAACTATTGATCAAATCGTCCTACTTTGCTTTCAGCCCTAAATAACTATCGAAATAAGTCCAAAAATGCATCTTCATGATCATTCTAAGACAAAAATAAAATATAAGAGATACACCTAGGAATAAGGGAGTCTAAGCATTTAATTAAGCCATGTGTGTAAGTGTTTGAATTGCTAACTTATAATGACAATGATCTCGTTTTTAAGCTTAGTTTGGGGAACGTGAAACTTGAGGATGATAAATCTTCGTAGCACCGAAGCCCTAATGTAAGTCCTCGATTTCCTTGCAAGTTATTTCCATCCTTCTGTTTATTCTAAAAATTTTAATTTCTCTTAGTATTTTGATTTTCGTTTATTAGCATATTAATAAGGCCAAGGTTGATTGATTATGAGGAAAGTGTAAATGTGCTTTGTCACTAAGCATTGCATGAGGGCATGGCAATGGTTAAGTGTAGGGGATTTGATAGGTGTGAAAACACCCATCCTTTTACCACTTAAATCGGGCTAAAACAAGACCAAAACACGTATTTAATATCATTTGTTTGGAATTATGCGTGGTTTTTGTGTTTATTGTGTTTTCAGAGTCAACCGGATGAATAATGAAGAAAACATGAGATTACACGGGTTTTATCGAGGAAAAAGACTCAAGACGAAGTTTATTGTCCAAGAGATGCAGAAGATTTGAAGTCATTGTGCCTATTTGAAGATTTATCGAAGAATAGAGCCAAAGATGGAAGAATCATATATGTCGAAGAACTCGAGTCTATAAAACAATAGATTATAAGACGAGTTGGAATAATTCACCGACACTTCTCAAATCCAAGTCGGCAACGTTTATTTAAAAGACGCATGAAGACTTAAGAAGAAAGAAGAAAAAGAAGCCCAAATCAAAGCCCAAAAGCCCATCACCATCATGTACACGCCTATATAAAGGCCCTTACTTCACAAAAATTCACACTTAGTTTTTTAGGTAGTTTCTAGTTTTAGAGAGAGAAAGTTCTAAACTTTCTCTCACTAGATTTCATCTCTTTTCTCTTTCTAATTCAAACTTGTGTATTATCTTTAATTAATCAAGTTCCATTTTTAAAACTTTTATCTCTTAATCTCATTCTACTTTTCTTTGATTTAAGATTGATTTTGGTGTGATTATCATGTGATCCGTGTTTTTCTAATTGATTTCATGCTTAAAATTTAATCTTTTGATCATTTTAGAAGTTTTCGTTTGATTAAGCTTTAAGACTTTTGTGCTTATTGGCTTACTTTTATGATTAGCTTATTTTTATCATTAAAAAGTTTTATTAAAAAGTTTAAGTTTTTATTGTTTGATCTAAAAAGTTGTTTGATTTCGGGTTGATAAGTTGATTCTAGTGCTTATTTGATCCGGTTTAAGCATTGATTCGGGTTAGTGTTGTGATAAGCTCTCAAATATAGCTTATTTACTTGCTTAACCGATTTCCACAATTTTAGGAGGAGGAACAAACTCCCCTTTCCGATTTGTATTGATTTTCCGACGGTACCACACCCAACATTCTGATTGGACCAATCGGATTAGGGTTTATCCTTTCCGATTGGTTCATTGATTGCCTATTCCGATTACTTGCTTGCTCGTTATTCCGATCGAGGACTTGTTGTGCATTCCGATCGGCTACCTTGATTTGTTATTCCGATCGTTTCAAGGCTACACATTCCGATTGAAGTATTTTCTGAATATTCCGATTGCCCAATTGTCCCTATATTCCGATTGATAGCTTTTACCAATATTCCGATCGGGGACCTTTTTGGGTTGTTTTGGTTTCTTTCGATATCACTTTCATATAGTACCTTGTATTTTTCTGAAAATTTTCTAGTGTTAGTTTTTATTAAGTGTTCATTCATTTTCCTCGCATAATCTTTAAAGTTTTCAACGTTAATCATTTAAATCTTTTACTTTACTCTTTGACGTTTAATTAATTGCATTAAGTTTTAAATAGATAAACAAACCAAACTTCTTTTTATTAACCAAGAACAAATTATTCCACTTAAGACCAAGATCAATTCGAGAGGATATCGAGACAAAATTGAACCTAGCAAAATCCTAATATCAATTGCTTTTCGTCGTGAGTCTTGATCCTTCATATTGATTTTGGGAATAATGCTTTTCACATCACTTTGGATCTTCAGCAATAAAATGGAATCCTCATGCCTTGTTAGGGCCTTTTTGGACTCGTCAATCTTCGCGCCCCGCTTCATAAGTTATGCCTTGGCTATGAACTCTTATCATTACCGAGCAACTTTTAAACGATCTTGGGCTAGAAGCTAAGTAACCTTTCAAATCGTACGACCTTACTTATTGCAGATAAATTATTAGCAAGTGATGGGAGAATAGGCAAATAATTACACCAAGTGAGCTTGTGCAAGAATACCGACTTATAATTGACTCTATCATTTCTCGTCCTCCACAATTTAAAATCTCAAGTAATGAGACTCGTGGATGCTTAGCCTAATAAACCAATTAAGGTCTACATGGTTAAGGATACTAGCTAGAATAAACTTGGATAAGTCTATTCGGATTGAGTCAAAATAATCGCAACAGGCCTAATATGTCAAAGATTTAAAAACTAGCTACACCATTTTATTAATATTTTTGACTTTATTGCGAGATATATATACATATGAAAGCAACGATAAAAATTTAAAAATTGCGACTAAATGGCCAAAGTTAAAATTTGAAAAATGCTAAAAAAGATGATTTTCCAGTTAAATGAAGGCATTTTAATGGAAAAGTCCACTTAAAACTTCGATAGAAGTCCCCCCTACACTTAAGATAAACATTGTCCTCAATGTTTAAGCATGTGGGAAAAATCTCCCCTACACTTATGACATTGTGCACGTTGGTTAAATCAAGCTAAGGAGGAGACGACTAAAGTGATAAATTTCAAATGTGAGTATGAAGACAATTGAATCACGATAGTTGAGAGATAGAACCGGTATTGCGGATAACATGGGAGCACGGTTCTTCAAAGATTCCAAGAGTGCACTTATCCCTGTAATCACATCACCATACAAACACAAGCAACCTATATAGCTCCCCCCTACACTTAGGATGAAAAACAGGAAAGTGGGATAAATACTCGGGTTGCCTCTAGAGGAGCGCTTGTTTTTGTTCACCGAGTCACGAGCCTGACTCGGTCCCGAACTAATTCAAGGGAAACGTTGTGAGGGATGGAATCATCTCATGAGAGATGTCCTCACCAAAGTATAACTTCAGACGCTGGCCATTCACCTTAAAATCGGGCCCATTTGGCTGAGAAAGCTCAATGGTGCCATAGGGAAAGACATTGGCGATGGTGAATGGACCAGACCAGCGGCTCTTCAACTTGCCCGAGAAGATCTTCAACCGAGAGTTAAAAAGTAAGACTTGATCACCAACGTGGAACTCTCGGTTCTTGATTTTAGCATCGTGGATAATCTTGGTCTTCTCCTTGTAGATCAATGAGTTCTCGTAAGCTTCATTCCTCAATTCTTGTAGCTCGTTGAGTTGAATCTTGCGAAGATCACTGGCTTTGTTGATGTCGAAGTTAGCCCACTTCAAGGCCCAGTATGCCTTATGTTCCAGCTCGATGGGGAGGTGGCATGCTTTCCCGTACACAAGACGATAAGGTGTACAACCAATCGGTGTCTTATAGGCGGTACGGAAAGCCCACAGAGCATCATCAAGTTTATCAGCCCACGAGGCACGATGCTCTCCCACAGTACGTTCCAAAATTCTCTTCAATCCACGGTTTGATATCTCGGCTTGACCGTTAGTTTGAGGATGATAAGCGGTGGAAAGACGGTGATTGACACCATACTTAGCCATGACTCTTGCAAATTGATCATTGCAAAAATGAGTCCCGCGGTCACTGATTATAGCACGAGGAACACCGAATCGAGCAAACAGTTGTTTCAAGAAATTACAAACCACCCTCGCGTCGTTAGTGGGTAAAGCTTTGGCTTCAACCCATTTGGAAACGTAGTCGACGGCGACAAGGATGTATTTGTTGCCTTTAGAAGAAGGGAATGGCCCCATAAAGTCAATGCCCCATACATCAAAGATTTCACATTCTTGTATGAAATTTTGAGGCATCTCATCTTTATGTGTGATCTTGCCTTGTTTTTGGCAAGCATCACAATGTTTAACCATCTCGTGAGCATCACAATAAATGATGGGCTAATAGAATCCCGAGTCAAACACTTTTTTGGCGGTATAGTTGGGACCAAAGTGACCACCGGTGGGTCCTTTGTGGCAAGCTTGGAGAATGTCAAAAGCTGTCGGTCCGTCAACACATCGGCGAATAATCAAGTCAGCGCATTGTTTGAATAGAAAAGGGTCATCCCAAAAGTAAGTCTTAACATCGTTCAAGAACTTCTTCTTTTGTTGGGATGTTAACCCTTTGATGAGAACACCACCCGCTAAGTAGTTTGCAATGTCGGCAAACCACGGGGTGTCATCCAGATTTAGATTAATAGACATTAAGGTCTCAAGGGGAAAAGAGTCATTGATCTCTTTGTTCGGATGATCCCCTTGATATGGATCCTCAAGTCTACTAAGATGATCCGCGGCTAGGTTTTCAGCACCCTTCTTGTCACGAATATCAATATTGAATTCTTGAAGGAGTAAAACCCAGCGGACAAGTCTTGGCTTAGAGTCGTGTTTAGTCATCAAGTACTTCAACGCGGAATGGTCCGTGTATACGATGGTGGTGGATAAAACAAGATAGGGGCGAAATTTTTCAAAAGCATAGACAACAGCTAAAAGCTCTTTTTCGGTTGTCGTATAATGCAATTGAGCCCCCATCATTGTTTTGCTAGCATAATGGATTGGTTGGAAGTGTTTGTTGATCCTTTGTCCTAAAACCGCACCAATAGCAAAGTCGCTAGCATCGCACATCAACTCAAAGGGTAGCTCCCAATTAGGGGTAACCAAGACCGGTGCCTTAGTTAGCTTATCCTTAAGAAGATTGAAGGCTTCGATACACTCTTTAGAAAAGATAAAAGGAGTATCTTTTTCCAAGACGTGGGTCATCGGGCGAGCGGTTTTAGAGAAATCCTGAATGAATCGATGATAGAAGCCCGCATGACCCAGAAAACTTCTCACACCCTTCACGGTTGAAGGTGGAGGTAATTTGGCTATGACATCTACTTTAGCACGGTCGACTTCAAGACCGGCTTTAGAGATTTTACGTCCTAGCACAATGCCTTCTTTTACCATAAAATGGCATTTTTCCCAATTCAGAACAAGGCGAGTGTCTTCACACCGCTTAAGCATACGTTCCAAATTGGCAAGGCAAGAAGAGAAGGAATCCCCAAAGACCGAGAAATCATCCATGAAGACTTCCATGGTTTGCTCAACCATGTCATGGAAGATAGCCAACATGCACCTTTGGAATGTCCCGGGGGCATTGCATAAGCCAAAATGCATCCTTTTGTAGGCAAATGTGCCATAGGGACAAGTGAATGTTGTCTTCTCTTGATCTTAGGGATCGATGGGTATTTGGAAATAACCCGAGAAACCATCAAGAAAGCAGTAATATTCATTACCCGCAGCATTTGGTCCATAAAGGGAAGAGGGAAATGATCCTTTCTCGTGGCATCATTGAGTTTGCGGTAGTCTATACAAACTCTCCACCCAGTAACGAGACGGGTAGGAATCAACTCGTTGTTTTGATTGGGCACACGGTGATTCCGCCTTTCTTAGGCACACAATGGACTGGACTAACCCATGGTGAATCCGAAATAGGGTAAATCATACCCGCATCGAGAAGTTTAATAACCTCTTTTTTGATGACTTCATGGATTTTAGGATTCACCCTTCGTTGGCTTTGAATTGTGGGCTTAAAGTCGTCCTCCATGAGAATTTTATGTGTGCAAAAGTGAGGATCAATTCCGCGAATATCGGAGATTTTCCAAGCGATAGCTCTTTTATGTTTCTTCAAGACGGCGATGAGTCGGGCTTTTTCTTCTTCTTTCAGGTCCTTCGCGATGATGACTGGTAACTTCTCGTTGTCTTCAAGGAAAACGTACTCTAGATGAGGAGGTAGGTCTTTAAGCTCAAGAGTAGGAGGATCCTCAATAGATGGTGTAACTAACGATGGATCATCATTAGTCACCTCTTTAGGAGAAGGAGGAGAGAACGGGTCTTCATTGAGAATTCTCTCAATAGTACGAATGTCTTCATCCCAATCGGTGGAAGAATCATCATACTTAAGATCGAGAGGATCCAAGCTAGCTTAGAAATCATCCAAGTCACTTTCTCCAAAAGGAGTCAATGAGGGAGCAATTGAGGCAACGGTCTCAACATTGGGTAGAGAAGATAGAGTACTTTTGCAAGCATCATGAAAATGTTCTTCACAAGCCTCATCGAGAACATCAATAGCATTAACACTCTCATATGAATAAGGTTGCTTAGAAATCTTACCCATGTTGAAGACAATTTTATCGTCACCAACTCTCATGATTATTTCGCCTGCGGCTACATCAATGAGAGTGCGACCGGTCCTCAAGAAGGGACGTCCAACGATTAATGGAACACGAGGATCCATCTCGTAATCAACGACAACAAAATCCGCCGGGAAGGTGAATTTGTCAACGCCAACGAAGACGTCTTCGGCTATCCCCACTGGATAAGCAACCGTACGGTTAGCTAATTCCAAAGTCATTTTGGTGGGGACTAGCTCGAGAGAGATAATTGCTTCCAAACACTTAAAGGCATTAAGTTTATACTGGCACCTCGATCGGCTAGGGCCATGCAATTCTCTACTCCCGGGAAGTTGCAAGGAATCAAGAAGCGACCCGGATCACCAAGTTTGGTGGGCAATTTCCTTAAGAGAACGGCGGAGCAATTCTCATTAAGTTGGGTCTGAGCAATGTCAAGAAGCTTCTCCTTGTCACTAAGAAGATCTTTAAACATCTTCGCGTATTTAGGCATGTGAGCGAGAGCCTCGGCAAAGGAGATGTTAAAATTCAATTGTTTAAACATTTTAAGAAAGTTTGAAACTTGAATATCATCCTTGCTATTTTGCTTCTCTTTCCTCAACCTTGAAGGATAAGGTATATTGGATGAAGAAGAAGGCTTTAGTGGAGTAGGATCACTCACAACCACGGGTGGTGGGGAAATGGGGATAGAAGGTGAAGGAGGTGAGGAAAGTTGCTCTTTTTCCTTGTTCACAATCACGGGTGGAGGTGTAGGAAGCTCGGGTTCCGTATAACCTTTTCCACTACGAGTGGTGATTGCTTTCATCTCCCCTCTTGGATTCGCAACGGTGTTACTCGGAAGAGTGCCCGAAGAAGAGGGTTGATTACCTTGGAAGAGCGAACCGATCATATCACGAATGTTAACCGCTTGAGTGCTGAAAGAGTCTCACATGTCTGCACGAATCTCATTGCTTTGTTTTGCTATGTCATTCCTTCGCTCGGCTCGAATATCGCTCCCTTGTTTCGCCATGTCATTCTTCAAGTTGACAAATTGACTCTGAAGATTCGTCACCAACTCTCGATTAGTCTTCATGAACGTCTCGACGTCTTGATTCAATACCATCGGTTGATTGAGAGGTGGAGCTTGGTAAGCTTGAGAATTTCCTTGAGGTGGGTATGGGTTTCTTTGGGATTGATATTGATTGTTAGCACGAGGTTGGGATTGGTTGTTTCGGTTATATCTTTGTTGTTGGTTTTGGTTTGGAGGAGGGAAACCGGGTGGAGCAAGATAGTTGTTTGAACGATAACTTTGCAAGCTACGGTCACCTTGAGGGCGAGCTTGATAGCCTCCCGTGGGATAAGTACTGTATGCCGTGTTAACGTTTTCAGAAAAATTGACTTGAGTGGAAGGACAATCATTGTAAGAATGAGGACCACCACATGTGTCACAAGAAATAGAAACGGCTTTAGCTTGTTGAAAGTGGTTTGTGGCCATAGTCATGAAATTCTTGTTCATCTCTGTGATTTGTTGGGTAAGTTCAGTTATCTCGGGATTAGAAGTAGTAGAAGAAACATTGACTCTCGAGTTAGATCTTGAGGATGCGGATGAATCCCAATTCTTGTGGTGAGTAGTCATGTTTTCAATCAACTCTCTACACTCCTCCGGTCTCCTTTTCATAAAAATACCACCGGTGGCGGCGTTGATCGTGTCACGATCACGAAAAGTGAGACCATTGTAGAAAGTATCAATGAGAGTGACGGGGAGCATGTTGTGATTTGGACAGGGGTCGATCAAATCATTGTATCATTCCTAAGCATCAAAGAGCGATTCATCATTGTCTTGCATGAATCCACTAATTTGGTTACGAAGGCTCGTGACCATGGATGGTGGGAAGTAGCGCGACAAAAAGCGTTGAATCATGTCATCCCAAGTATGAATAGAGTTCTTTGGGAGACGGTCAAACCATTTTTCGGCATGGTGAGAAAGCGAGTGGGGAAAGAGTTGGAGGCGAAGGTCATCCATAGAAACACCGGGGGACTTCATACTTTGGGTGATGGTAATGAATTTGTCGAGGTGTTTGTTGGCATCATCATCCGGAATTCCGCGAAATGGGTTAGTTTTCACTTGTTGGATCATGTGATGCTTCAACGAAAACTCTTGAGCCGTGACATGCATCGGCGCAATCGGGCCTCCACCTCCGTTCATCGTAGGTTGGCATAGCTCCTCCATGGTTCGTAGGTCGGGTAAGGGTGGATTATTCATGTTTGGGTGGGGTGGATTATTATTGTTGTTGTTTGGGAGGGTGGATTATTATTGTTGTTGTTATGTACACCGGCCATGTCTAAATCTTCGAGAGTCTCGGGCTCTGAATAAGAACTTGATCGAGTACGCATACACTAAAAAGAAAATGCAAGAGAAAATATTTTTGGTTTTAATAGGTTTTTTTTAATGTTTTTGTATTTTTGAAAATTTTAGATTTTTATGGGTTTTTTGAAAATTTTTGTGCTTGAAAATAACGTTCCCGAAAGAACGGATCCCAAAATCCAATTTTTCTCACAAAAAACCGTTGATCCTTACGAAAAGAGCCGGCAGCGGCGCCATTTTAATAACTGATTTTTGGTTAGTTAATAAAAAAGGTTTGCTTGCAAGATCTTTCTATGCGTTGCTCGTACCCAATTGATATATGTCGTTTTTTCGTTCTCGGTATCTTCTCGAATCGATCACGGTCAAAAGTGGAATCGTTGTAATTGGTGAATAAAAAAGGGGGAGCTTTGGTTTAAATCTACTAAAATAATAAGCACTAGAAGTAATAAAATTAAACTAAAAGCAATTAATGAGAATAAAACTAGAATTTAAATCAAACAGTAAGTACCTACACTTGGAGAAAACAACTTATTCGGAATGAATGCTTGATCTGGAACATCAGGGAATTTTAGCTTATTCGGAATATTTCTTCTCATGTGGAATAAAACTGGAAAACTGCTCTATTCGGAATGATGGCTATCCGGAATGTCTGCTCTACTCGGAATGTTTGTGCTTATGCGGAATATTATGGCTATGCGGAATATTATGGCTATGCGGAATGTTTTAGAAAGAAAACTCTATTCGGAATAACATGGCTATGCGGAATAATTGTGCTACTCAGAATAACATGGCTATGCGGAATAATTGTGCTACTCGGAATAACATGGCTATGCAGAATAACAGTCTATCCTGAATAATTGCTCTACTCGGAAAAACTGCTCTATCCGAAATAAATGTGCTTATGCGGAATGTTAATCTATCCGGAATAAATACTCTACTCGGAATAATTTTTATTCCGAGTAAACTACAAAATCACAACCTTGATCCGGAATGTTTGATATTCCGAACCAACAGTACAAACACAAACCCCCTATCCGGAATCTGGGCAGAAACAGTAACAAAATAGCGAAGAACAGGGGATCCTTTTACACACGAATTTGACTCAAAATTCACCAAGTTTTTAATCAAAACTTAAACCAATTTCACCACTAATCATTTACCTAAGGTAAACATCAATCCAAAACAACAAAAAAGCAAAACCCACTTGTTTTTGATGATCAAACCAATAAAAATGAAACTTAATAGCTTTGAATCACAAAGAGATGAAGAACAAGATGATAGAAAGATTAAAAGTAAACTTGTATTAATGATTTAAGATTCAACAAACAAAATGGAAAGATTAAACTTACAAGATTGGAAGAAATCAAAGAAAATGAAAACCACTCCTTAAGGGAGATGGTTCTTCCTACGAACTAGGAGAAAACGTAATAGAATAATAACTAGTGGAAAATTGTGAATGGGAGGAGTATTTATAGGTTTCCTCCTTTGGTTGGTGAGTGGGCTTTCTCCCTTTCTTTTTGTCTTCTCGTCTTTTCAGAAAAGTTGACGTTTTCGATTTCGATTCGGGATTTGTCGACGAATAAATTCAACTCGTCTTTTAATTTCTTCATTTAATGGACTTGAGTTTCTTCGACATGTGTAAATCTTCCATCTTTGGTCCTTTTCTTCGATAAATCTTCAAATAGGCCCATTGACTTCAAATCTTTTGCATCTCTTGGACTATAGACTTAGTCTTTTCGTCTTTTTCCTCGATAAAACCCGTGCAATCCCATGTTTTCTCCAATATTTATCCGGTTGGCTCTGAAAACACAACAAACACACAAACCACGCATAATTCCAAACAAATGACATTAAATACGCGTTTTGGTCTTGTTTTAGTAAGAAATAAATGGTAAAAGGATGGGTGTTTTCACACCTATCACTGATATTCTACAAGATTGTTGATGTCGCTCATAACTTGGAGATGTTACTAAAGGTTGATGCTGCTGATGTTTGGAGACGCTACGAGATGTGGATGTTGTTCACAACCTGGAGATCCTACAAGAAGAAGACAAAGGGGTCAGAGCAAAACAATTGGACGAGAAGATGTTTCACTATCAGACGATTTTCATCAATCATTGTCCCAAATTCTTAATTACATGTCACATGTCATTCAGTTGTCATTTCAGTCATATGAGTGCAAACCGGTACCAACCAGCAACTCAGCTGAATAGTTACATGAATCACAGTCACGAGAATGACCGTCATGGAACTGACAGACATGACGATAGTAATCACTACTACGACAGTAACTATCCTAGTAATCACAACTGAAGCTTCGGCCGTGGACGTGATCAGAAATACAAAGGATCAGTGGTCCAACCGATCTGCCAATTTTGGCATGATAACCTAATATTCGTAGTTCTATTTATTTCACATCTCAAGACACATGTCAAGACACCAGTAAAGACACATGTCATGCTTACATTCCCAAGACACGAGTCAAGACACAGGACTCACGTCCAATTATGGAACATTTCTAAGAAATTCAGGGTACCCTCCAAGGGTATATCCATTTTGTTGTGCCATGTATTAATCAGGCCACAAGAATTTCAGTACCATCAACAACGTATCAGTAAGATCTATCACGATTGCCCGACGACACTTTCGTCTCTTGCACCCGTATTTCATATATTCATGACCATAAAGGACTTCGTTCGTAATCTCCATGTATACGAAGGTTTTCCTTCAGCCTAATGATAAGGTTCAAACTGCTAACGCATTACCTCGGACAGATGCGAGTTGAATTTCATCCTAATTATGGATTATGAACAGCACATCATGATACGATTCATGATCATGTACAATAATGTCCAAGCTCCTGAATAAATTCAGCTTATTTTTCATCAGGAAAATCTGTACAAATTATCTATGCTTACAAGCATGTGCTTTGTTAGCCTTAACTGCTAAATTTTCTAGCTGTCAGTTAACACACGACCACTGAAGTCCTTTTACGTATAACCAGAGGATTATTCCAAAATCTTCCCATATACTCCAGAAGAACCTTCAAGGAGAAGGACGGTAACATGAGATTATGTGTCGACTACCGTCGATTTTAAACAAATCACCATTCATAACCGTTACTCTCCTCCACGTATTGACAAGATCGGATTCATTTAGGGTGTTAAGCACTTTCCAAGATCGGATTCATGATCATGTTGCCAACAGTGACGAGAGAAAGAGCAGGACATGTCCATGACTGCTATTCGTGCACGACTCGGTCATGTTAGACTCATGATTTTGTTTTGGTCTCATAAACGTTCCAGCAACATTATAGGCTTAATAAATCGAGTTTCTATGAACTTATAAACAAATTGATCAGTGTTTTCATCTATGACAACCTAACCTTCTCTAGAATCTAGAGAAGAACAGGGAGACCATATTTACACTATGTTGCAAATTCTACGACAAGAGAAATTTCACCCTGAAATTTTTCAATATAGATTCTGGCTGATTTCAGTGACACGCTGAATTCCATGGATTCGCACGGTTAATCTTACCATGACTCAGCTTATGCGTAAAGGTGAGAACCCTACACTACGTTAGGTGTTCCAAGAAAATCCTACGCTAAGAAAAGTCTAATCTCGGAGACTCAGAGTTTCGCAAACTTCTATGTATCAAGTTTCTACGAAGCAGGATACAGTTACGTCCATATCTATGTACCTGACATACCAACAGGCTATGATAGAACACCAACAGACTAGGATGTCTTTCCATCATCAGAAATGGGACAAGATCTCCATGGATTTTGGTTACCAGATTAACGCAAACTCCGAAGAAGCAAGATGCTATCTAGGTTATTGCCAACAGTTTGATCAAGTCTGCATAATCCTTACATCCGTAAGGATTTCAAGAACCAACAAATAGATCAGACATGTTCCATCCAAGGCGCATCCGATCACTTGGTAATCCCTCAGCTATCGGGCTAGACAAAGGTTCACATTGTGCTCCTTAATTTCGTTCACGTCTTTGTTCTAATTTCACGACTTGCTTTCACGCTCACGTTCATGACACTATTCACGTTCATGATCGTATCATGGCTTACGATTTTACGTTCATCTTCGTTCTGGGAAGTTTTGCAAGAACTGGAGAGACCATACTCAAGTTTAGTATAACTCCCTATCCTTAGATAGACGTTTCACGTCACAGTCCACGTCTCACCTAATGGTGTTTGGTGTACCGCAGTTGTGTTCCATGTTCACGATATGTTTCACATGTCATGTTCATTCCACGTTCCTCATATCACGTTCACGATATGTTACACGTAGCATTGATCACGATATGTTTGCTTATACTACACTCACGATGTCTCCACGTATCATGTTCAAAATTTTCACGTATCACGTTCAAAATTTCCACGTATCACGTTCAAAAATTTTCACGTATCACGTTCAAAATTTTTCACGTATCACGTTCAAAATTTTTCACGTACTACGTTTCTATATGTCTCGCGCATCCTTGCTAATTATTAGTAAGTTAGATTGTTTTGCACCATAACGTTTCAGTTACCCTTGCACGTTAATTCTTATTCCCACGATCAAATTCAGGGGATCTATCTTACGTTGATAACCATGAACTTTACGTGTCTTCAAGTCAAGATCAGGAAGACCAGGATTTTCATATGTGTCAAGATCTCATAGAGGAACCGTTCCGAGAGGGAGGCCACTTGGAAACGGACAAGTTCATCCGGACTTCTTATCCGTTTTTCTCTTATCGATTAGATATGTCCTTTCAGTCACGTCACGTTCCATGTCCTTTCAAGACATGTCACGTTTCACGTCCCTTCGACCATGTCACCTGCATGTCCTTTTATCTCACATACCCTCTCAGTTTGATTTGGGGATGTTTCCCTTTCAGTTACTTTATCTATAATTCGGGGACGAATTATTCTTTTTAGGGGGGAAGAGTTGTAAAACCCGCATGCTTTTACCATGAACAGTACACATATAATCGTACATACATGATTAGAACTTTCCTTATTTAGCATGTTTACGTTTCACGAATAAGAATTTACAAGTATTACGTACGTGTTATATCACGATAAGTATTTAGTACGTATTAAGACACAATAATTATTTCAAGAATAATTATAATCACGAACACACGAACATGAAATCATGAACATATATTAATCACGAGCTAATATTACGCATGTATGTATATTTATTAGGATCACGAATAAATATAATAAGACACGAACGATAACTAATTAAATCACGTAAACACGACACGAGAAAACGTAAATAATTAGAACACGGGAAAAACAACGGGTTTCCCCTTTGGGGGCCCACATACCATGAAATTAGGAAGAGGAAGGGCCTAGCCCATTAATTTTTACTAAACTAGGAAAAAAGGGAAAACATGTTTCAAAATCACAAAATTTAGAAAACAAGAAAAAAACCCTAGTTCTCCCTTTTGTTCTCCTTTGGCCGCCGGGTTCACATCACACCAAAGGGGTGTTCGGTTTGATTTTGGTCTTTGATTTATTGCAAGGATCGTTGTGTGTTCATCATTCTTTGATTCACGTAATCGGTATAAACCCTAACCTCTTTTCTTTTATGTTTTGATTATTTATCATATAAAATCATGAATGTTTTTAATAAACTAATTAACAACAAGATCTAAAATGCAATTAAATCATGGGGTTTAAATCAATTTACGGTTAAGGGGTGTTTTGTTTGTGGCCGACGCCTAACCGAGCCCCAAGATGGGTCTCGACTTGGCTTATACTCACACCACCGAGACCTCAAGGTCTAGGTTTGGTGGTGGTTGTGTCACGGCAACAGCAAGGCAAGGGGAAACCCCGACTTAGGTCGGGGTATGGTGATGGTTACGGGTCTAGTTCATGGGTTTTAATCACGGGTTCGGTTCACACATGTTTAGAATAAAAACACGGTCCGTTCATGAGTTATTTTTCAAGGTTTATTATTTTTACAAGTTATATTATTTTTACAAGATTTAAATTAAATTAATTAAAAGCATGAACATGATTAATTTAATTTACATGACTTAGGTTATTAATTTTATTATTAATACATGAATTTTAACCTAAGTATTTATATTTTAATCTGACTATATAATTAATTAATTATTAAAATCATGACTTATAATTAATTAATTTGCATGACTTAGGTTATATTATTAATAAATAATAATACATGCTTTAACCTAAGTATTCTACCCTTATTTAATTAAAATCATGTTATATTTAATTAAATACTTTAACCTATAGTTTATTTAATTCACATGAAATAATTAATAAACTATACTATATAATTACATGAATTAGAATAATAATCAGTAAACACTTAAGCTTATATAATTAGCTTAATTATCCAGCTTATATCTATTTATGAAAACTTTCTATTTTTAGAAACTTATTTATTTAAGGCAGCTAATCTATTTATGGAAACTTTCTATTTTTAGAAACTTATCTATTTTAAGCAGTAATTCTATTTTTGAAAACTTTCTATTTTTGGAAACTTTCTATTTTTGAAAACTTTCTATTTTTGAAAACTTTCTATTTTTGGTAACTTTCTATTTTTGGAAACTTTCGATTTTAGGAAACCTGCTATTTTTAGAAAGTTACTAATTATTACACAACAAGTATAATAATACATGAAATAGAAGTAATACTTAATTAGAATAGGCAGAATATATGATAAACACTGTATAAAGCTTAAATCAGTAAAACATGACATGAACATATAAAACAAGCTAAGACATGATATAAAACCAGTTAAGTACTCAGTAATTAGATACTTATACACGTATGTATTTATGTAGCGTTAGTGATACCGAAGTAGGACTCTCTTCCGTTCGTCTTCTTCGTTCACTGGACACAAGGTACGGATTCTCCGTCCTTTCAGTATGGACATTCTTTCCTTATTAGGATTTCCCGTATGCAGCCAACTGTTTTCCCAGTATATGTTTTACATGTTTTTGAATTGCTTATGTTTAATTAGAATACCTAAAGCCATATACATACATGACCAGTTTCACCTAGTTATGGAGGTACCATAACCATAACACTGGAGGCACCAGTGTTATGACTTCACCACGACGGAGTGATAGCTCGTGGCGTCCCTTTCAGCTTTTGGCCAGTTATTATATTATCAGGTGGGGCGTATGGGTGCATCCTAGTTTACATGTTTTCAGTAGATTATTCAGTGTGAATGTGGTGTGTGCCTTGCATCTTTCCCAAGGAGCTGATCCCTCCTACCCAAAACCAGTATATTAAATTAGAGGCAGCCCCTCTAATTTGCATGACGAGGTCACCCCTCCATATATTCATGCACGTGGATAATTCATGACCTATATTGGCTAATGGTAAATATGTTAAACAGTTTTTACAAGATAAACATAAGGATTTTCAAACTATAAAACCAGTTTTACTAAGATATAACCAGGTTATCCAGGACTTACTTTCTTCCACTGTTTCATGCTTATATGCTTATATTATTCATGCTCTATTTGTACATTCGTGCGCTGAGCGTATTTTTCAGCCGTTTTCCTTTTCATGTCCCAAAACGGCAGGTACCCTAGGACAAACTCGAGCATTTTAGAGGACATGCATAGGATGGAAGCTGCCATAGACTTCTTCTCCTTTTGCCTTCATATACTTATGCTTGTTTAAGTCTTTCGTTCATTTCATTTACTTTATTAAGTTTTGGGCTTATGTTTGGGAACCGATGTTTGATTCTGGCTTTCCCTATGGTCATGTATGTTTTACTACATATTACCTTGCATGCTTTGATGACACGCCATAATTACGCGTAACGGTCCACTTATCAAAGTGGGGTGTTTCAAGGTGTTTTTTTTTTTTTTTTTTTTTTTTTTTTTTTTTTTGGTAACCGTGATTTCCGACTCATTGGCCGACTAATCCACGGGGTTTTAGCCCACCGCTCCCCCATACTAAGCCATTGCCGTGCCCTCACGCAATGCTAGAATAAAGTATCTAAGCATCACCAAAGTTCAATTTTATTAACCTTTATTGAAGAGTAAAAGACTTGCAACATACTACGAGAATGTGTAAAGACATAATGTATGATTTTCATCACCAAAATGTGACTTTTAGGGTCAATGAATAGAAACAAGTTAATGTCCCTTAGAGTAAACTTCGTCATCCTTGATTGTCATACATTCCATGCTAAGTGCAAAAACAAGATCATTGTTGGTACAAGTCACAATGCTAACACTACTCATACGTCCAAATTGTGTAATACTTTTTCTCCCCGCAATCCTAGTTATTATAAAAGGAAATGGGTTACTAGCATTTTTTTATCTATTTGTCATGGCACTTCAAGGTGTTTGATGGGTGATCATGTGAAGGCATGGGATCAGAAGTTGTATCAAGCTGAGTTTGCTCATAATCATGCTGTTAATCGGAGCACTGGGTTTAGTCCATTCTAGGTGGTTTATTCTGCTCAACCACGTGGTCCTCTTGATCTTATGACTCCTTAGGTTTCTAGGTCTGTTCCGAAGAAAGTGCAGGATTTTGTTGAGGGGTTGCATGATGTTCATAAATCTGTTCGTGACAACTTGGTTCGAGCTAATTCGAAGTACAAGCAAGATGCATATCAAAAGAGGAGACATGTTGACTTTGAAGTATGAGACTTTGTGTGGGCTGTTTTGTCTAAGGATCGTTTCCCAGTTGATGAGTATAATAAGTTGTCTGCTAAGAAGATTGGTCCAGTGGAAATTGTGGATAAGATGAACTCAAATGCTTATCGCTTGAAGTTGCCAAGCCATATTCGTTGTTCTGGTTTTTTTAATGTGAAGCACTTGTTGCCTTAGCATGGTGATTCTTTAGATGATGATACAACTGGGAATTCGAGGACAAATTTTTCCTATCCAGAGGGAATGATGGAGGCCCAAGTGTTGAAGAACGGGCTGACTTGTTTCTGGAGGCCCGAGATCGCGTGACGAAGAGGGGTTTAGTAAAACGGGCGTAACTTTTGCGTCCTAAGTCCGTTTTCAGCCCGGGACCTGTCAAAACGTGCGTAAAAGGGAGACGGACGACGTTGTAACTACCTTTTAGCTGGTCGCGGATTTTTCAAGGCCCGGAAAGCCTTTTTACTAACAGTTTTTTACATATTTATGTTTTTTGTTGGACTTTGTCTTTGGGCTACGGTCCAGCCCGTTGGATTTTTAGGTTTTTTCTTTTGTTTGCAGTCATTATTTAATGAATCTGCTGTAACCCTAGCAAGACAGTTATCAGCTTAATAAAAGTTAAACCACTGGCCGTTGTGTTGCCGTGTTTTACCCTAATTTTCGGGCATTATTCAGAATCAACGATTATTAGCAGAATTGTTTCTGGCATTCTTGTTGAATCAACAGATACAATTACTTATCTTTGTTACTTTGTTTTTTAGTCTACATCAAAAACTCGTCAAACACATGATTATTTTAGCTAAAGGATGATCACAATCAAGCTTTCGACCATATTGATCCATATGATCTGTTTCTTTTTAAAATAATTATGTTGATTATAAAAAAAATCAAGTATTACCAAAATCTATCCATTCAAAATCATAATAAATAGGTGTAGTCATGATGGAAGTTAGATATCGAGAATACAAAATAGTTTATCAAAGGTTAATTTCTATCTTCTCTATTTCTCTTTTAGATCAAACAATAATTTAAAACTAAGAAATCATCAAAACCTAAAAAGTTTCTCATAAGTTATCTTAATAACTAAAAATGTCACACGAAAATTTATTAAACATGTAATAATCTATCAAGATATTACATATACACTTATACACAATAAAAAAAGCAATAACTAAATTAACCAAAAAAGCTGAAAAGCTTAAATTATTGATTAATTTTGTAAACTAAAAATATACTTTTGGTTAACCAAAAGATAAGAGCATTTTGATTAAAGCTTTGACATCTTTAAAATAAATAACCAAATATATATTAATTATGGTGGCCAGGTAAGATTAGAGACTTGAGATGGTGGTCTCAAGGTTATGGAGCTGGTAGTGTATTTGTTGTAAATGAAAGTTATTCAACTTTTTAGTTGATATTGGATTAAAAAAATGAAATTTATGTTATATGTTTTTTCTTGTCCTTTTGTGTTTTAAAAAATTCAACCTGCTTTTTTGAAGTATTTTTTTTACATTTGCTACATATAATTTCGACCGCGTTTTTTTTAAAAACGCGTTCATTTACGATTTTAATTTTAACTTTTTATTAGCTAATGAGATCCAACGATTTTATTATGTGTGGCAAAATCAAACAAGCTGACCAAAAAAATTTATCTACAACCCTCCTTTTTCATAAATACTTCAAAATAATAGTATAATTTTTTATTATATAAACAATAATTTAAATAACAATAACTTTCTACAAAATAAAAAATCAAAAATAGTAATTTGGAGACTTAAGATGGTGGTCCTAGGGTTATGGAGGTGATAGTGTATTTGTTGTAAATGAAAGTTATTCAACTTTTTAGTTGATCTTGGATTAAAAAAATGAAATTTATGTTATATATTTTTTCTTGTTCTTTTGTGTTTTAAAAAATTCAACCTGCTTTTTTGAAGTATTCTTTTTACATTTGCTACATATAATTTCAACCGCGTTTTTTTTTAAAAGAAAAACGCGATCATTTACGATTTTAATTTTAACTTTTTATTAGCTAATGAGATCGAACTATTTTATTTATGTGTGGCAAAATCAAACAAGCTGATTTATCCAAAATTTTTTATCTACAACTCTCCTTTTTCATAAATACTCGAAAATAATACTATAATTTTTTATTATATAAACGATAATATAAATAACAATAACTTTCTAAAAAAAAAAAACCAAAAATAGTAATTTGGTTATAAATCTTATGAATGGTGTTATTTTTGAGAATAATGGTAGTCGGTGTTATTGGGGGTTTAAAACAAAAATAAGTAGAGAAATTGAAAACCCCAGCCACCCGCCTGAACAGAAAAATCAATCAATCAATCGGTGTAACGAATTGGTGGAAACTAATCATGATGGTAAGTAGACTAGAAAGAAAGAACATATGATTTGTTTGTTGTTGAATTTGTTTGTTAATTGATATTTATAAAAACAAAAAAATGCAGTTTTCAATAGCGGCAATAAACGACGATGGCGATGATAGACTACAAGAATGGGAATCAGCATCAGCAGCAGCCCCTACGAAAGAAGCTCAGGAATTCCGTCTTTCACAAATGTATCAAGATGGACTTGTCAAGTTACAAGCTCAAGACTATCATAAAGCCCGCCTTCTTTTCGAATCCGTTTTGAATGATAACAACAACCTTCTTCCTAAGGTAGGATCTCTTTTAATACTGTTTGTTTCGCTTTATCTCGTATTCTAATTCATATCTATCTGCAGCAGCAGCAGGACAACACCCAACCAGCTGATGCCCATCTCTTGCAGCTTCGCTTCTTAACCCTTAAAAACCTTGCTACTGTTTTTCTTCAACAAGGCTCTGCCCACTACCAGAATGCATTACAATGTTATCTTCAAGCTGTTGATATCGACTCTAAAGACTCCGTTGTCTGGAATCAGCTTGGAACATTGGCCTGCTCCATGTCCTTGTTCACCATCTCTCGTTGGGCTTTTGAGCAAGCTCTTCTATGTAGCCCCAACAACTGGAATTGTATGGAGAAGTTGTTGGAAGTCCTTATTGCTATTGGTGACGAGGTTGCCTCTCTTTCTCTTGCCGACTTAATACTAATACATTGGCCTTCACATGCTCGTGCATTACATGTCAAACGTGTTATCCAAGACTCTCAACCAACCCCTTTTGCTCCAAGAGGTATAGACAAATTGGACCCACATCATGTCCGACTCAAATTTCTAGATAAAAGAAAAGCTACACATCATGTCTTAGATGACACCAGCGCAACTAAAAGGCTAAATCAAAACATTTTGTTGAATCTCCCTGAGGCTTCTTGGACAGCATTAGCGGCCGAGCTTTTAGGGATATTGATTCCGTTGAATGAAGGTGGCAGCACTCGATCAGGGGCTCCTGAACCGTTGAGATCTGGAGATATTAGGTTACTAATACAGCTACCTTCTAGTTCAGATAATGTTCTCGGACAAAAGAAAATAAAAAGTGATGCTGTCAAGATGGCTAACACAGAGATCAGTATGTCTGAAGAACCACTCCAAGGGAGACGCAGCACTCGACTTAGGAGTCGCAAACCTGATAAGGAAGAATCATCAGATTTCACAGCCGCTAAGGATCTAGTCAAACTTGTTCCTCAGCTTTTGGAACCATTTATCATGGTTGATTCGAGAATTACAAAATGCTCCGAGGTTATTACTCATACTCAAAATATGGAGTCCATTGATGTTGCTAGGTTTGTGAATGAAACGTCAAATAATCATGGTGCATATCATTTAGGCCACTTGCTCTTAGAGTATATTGCTTGTAGAACTATTTCATATCAGGATGCGTTTGCAAAAATTTTAGAGTTGGAAAAATTGACAAGGAATTCAGGGGAGATTAGAACCCCGGAGTGCAGCCTTTTTCTTGCGGAGCTCTCTTATGACTTTGGAACCCGGTCATCAGACCCGTCAACTTTGACTGAGTTTATATCGATGGCATCTTATCATCTTTGTAAAGTCGTTGAATCTTTAGCTTTAGATTACTCGTTTGATTCTAGTATTGCCGAGAATAATACTACTGACGACTCTTTAATTGGCTCACTGTTCGACAATAAACGAGCCTTTTGGGCCCGCTTTTACTGGTTGAGTGGAAAATTGGCAATTTTGAACGGTAACAAAGAAAAAGCTCAGAAAGACTTTGGTGTTTCACTGGCACTATTTAGAGCCAAGGAAAATGCGCTCGGTTCTATTAGCCTGCCGCACTTAAAAGCAATGAATGAGCTGACTGTTGATTCGGTTCTGCATGTAATTAACCAGTTAGAGGTTGACTTTCTGATGAAAAATAATGTCGTTGACATGATTGAGAAAGACTTGCCCTCAGAGTGCATTAGCTTGCTTGCCCCTCTTCTATTTTCCATGAAAGATGATAATGTTGATGATTCATCTATTCTTAATAAAGATGGTGAGGGGATTCTTACTTCAGCTGAATTATCTGCACTGAATGTTCTAATCAAAGCATGCGAAAAATTAAAACCAGCGGATGCCGACGTTTATTTAAGATGTCACAGACAGAAACTACGACTTCTCATGGCTGCAACTGGTGTGGAGCAGTGCTTTGGTTCTCAGAAGTCATTCAATGTATCAAAACCTGAGGCGCCGGCAGCCTCTGAAGCTGAATTAAGTTTAAACTTAAGCACGGGGTTGCACCCTCTTTTATCTGAGGAATTGAAGGCAATTTCCAAATGCGCCCTGGAGCTGAGGAACTCCATCAGTCCTTGTGAAAGCACTGTAAGTTGATTTATTTTTGTTATTGTTGTTTTGAAAGCAATATTATTATTATATGGTTATTCCAGATGTAATATTAAGGTCGATATAGAGCTGCAGCTTACTGGTTGACATGTAAATATATAACTAGATTAATATGCACACTTTCCATATTTGGTTACATGTGCTGTTTTGTATAGCACGCTGCGTATTCTTAGTACACCACGTTTAACATATATGGCGTGGTTGCAGCCTTTATTGCTGCCAATTTGAACTGTAAAGTCAATTAGAAAATTAACCGATAGATAAGTAAAGTTATTTGGAGTTTCATTTATCCAGCCAAAAGTGGAAGGCCGTTCTGGAGAGTCTGTCATGTTTGTATATACCATTGTCCATTGTAGCTACATCTACTTTGAGTGGTTGTCAACGGATAGAACCCGAGTACAAATAATGTACCAAAACATGCCGACATGCCGTAAGTCGTAAACTTACGATCCTCACCCAGTAAAGCTACTATTTCTACTCCTTATCTACAAAACTAATATTAATACTCAACAACAGTATCAACAAATATTTTACTTCGGGTTTAACATTCACACTCCCCAAATCTGTAGAAGTACCTAAGAAATTACTCTCCACAGTTTATTAATCTGCAAGTGTTTCAAGTGTTTTGTTTTAGGTTACATAAATGTAGGATCTGCAAAGGAATTCAATAGTTTTATCTGAATTCTGTGCATGTAAACCAGACTCATACATTGGGCTGTGATAATACACTATTTTTTGTGTAATTAATTCCTCTCAGCTGTGCTTTTCAAAAATTCATAAACCTGATTTCTTGTACCTCGCTGTTGCTCTCAGGATAGCTCTGTTTCTCTTATGAAAGTTATCAGTGATATTCAGTCTTTGCTGATAGCAGCTATGTGTCATATAGCAAACATATGCTTCTCTAAGAAATTCTTAGGAGGGGACGATCCGGATGATAAAGAAAGAAGGAGCAAATGCTGTTTTATAGATGCAGCGATTGCATTTTTCAGACTTCAACATCTGAATCCAGATGTTCCTGTAAAAACTCAAGTATGCAGATCTTTTACTCCTGGGGAAGCAGATTTATCTTACATTTTAATGTTTGATATCTAATTGGTCATGCCTTTTTCTTAGGTTGAACTGATAATTGGAATCCATGAGATGGTTGCTGAATACGGCATCTGCTGTGCCAGTGGGGATGGAGAAGAAGAAGGAACGTTTCTTAAACTTGCGATAAAGCATCTTTTGTATCTAGACATGAAGCTTAAATCAACCTCTACAGACACTCAGTCTGATGAACAACTTTTCCATGAAGATTATACTAAAAAATCTGGTGATGATTCAAATGAACAAAGTGATACGCGGAAGACCATTACTGCAGATAAAGATGCCGCTGCAAGTAGTAAATTATCTACTAAAAATACAGTGAAAGAGAAAATGGCTGTGGAACGTGGTCAAAGTTCTAATGAAGGAGAAGACGCAAACGATAAGTTCGCTGAATTTGAAATCCAACTAACTGAAGAGGAGAAAGAGGATCTAGAAATAGAAATCGACACTGCTTTAGATCAATGTCTTTTTTGTTTGTATGGTTTGCATCTAAGATCTGATTCATCATATGAAGATGACCTAGCGACGCACAAAAATACAAGTCGGGGAGATTATCAAACAAAAGAACAATGTGCAGATGTTTTCCAGTATATTCTGCCATATGCTAAGGCTTCATCTGTGAGTTCTGACAATGCCTCATTTTTCTTATATTGTCTTTGTACTATTCAGTATTCTTTTTTACAAGAATTTAATAATTTATTGTACTAATATCTCCAGAAAACTGGTTTGGTTAAACTGCGAAGAGTATTAAGAGCCATACGCAAACATTTTCCACAACCACCTGATAATGTGCTGGATGGAAACGCGATAGAAAAATTCTTAGATGACCCTGGTTTATGTGAAGATAAACTATCAGAAGAGGCCGGATCAGCTGGATTTCGCGATTCCATCTTGAACTTCGTATATCAGGATGTTTCACAGCAGCTAACAGCTATAGAGAGGTATATGATTTATAGTGCTTCATATCTCTCTGTATGTATACTCTCTTTTTTCTTTTTAAATCATGGTGTTCTCCTTTCGTAGGTCTGAACCATATATGGATGTATATCGCAATTTGTATTATCTCCTCGCACAGTCGGAGGAAATGAGTGCAACTGATAAATGGGCTGGCTTTGTGCTCACTAAAGAAGGCGAAGACTTTGTACATCAAACTGCAAAGCTCTCTAAATATGATTTACTGTTTAACCCACTTCGTTTTGAGAGCTGGCAACGCCTTGCAACCATTTATGATGAGGTGACGCCATACTCTAATCATGTCATGAACCAATAATATCTTTGATTTATGGAAGATAAGTATTGTAAATATGTTGATGAAATTCTCTATTTTAATGCTAAATTGTATTGCAGGAGGTGGACTTGTTGCTGAATGATGGAAGTAAGCAGATAAACGTCACAGGCTGGAGGAAGAATGCAAGTTATTCTCAGAGAGTTGATACTAGTCGAAGGAGAAGTAGGCGATGTTTGTTAATGACTTTGGCTCTAGCGAATACAGCAGACCAGCAGGTGTCAATCTCTATAGGTTATTTTATAATTAGTATTACAAATTTTGGTAATAAATTTTGCATGTGAGTTTGAACATTATATTTTCTCTGCTACTTAACTATGTGAATTCAAGCTCCATTTTTTCTGAAACATGATATAAGTGACTCGTAATTTCAGGGGGAGATTCATGAGTTATTGGCACTGGTGTATTATGATGGCCTTCAAAATGTGGTGCCAATTTATGATCAGAGATTTCATTTACCTGTAAAAGATGTTGCATGGAAAATGTTCTGTCAGAACTCTATGAAGCATTTTGAAAAGGCCTTCACTCACAAGTATTTCTCATTTTAATTTTGTTTACCAACTATGGCTTGTTAATTTGCAAATGGATTAAATTGATTGAACTATATGGTTAACAGGGAAGATTGGTCGTATGTATATTACTTGGGAAAACTTGGTGAAAAGCTTAGTTACTCACGGGAGACATCATTTGCATACTATGACAAGGCCATTGCATTAAATCCATCAGCTGTAGATCCATTCTATAGATTGCATGCCTCGCGCTTGAAGTTGCTCTGGTCATGTAGTCAAAATGATAAGGAAGCCTTAAAGGTTTCTTTCGGGTTTCTGTTAATCCACTTGAAGCTTTCATTTAAAATAATCTTAATACAGTCGAAATTTCTCTTTTTTGTTTTTTTGTCAGATTGCTGCAATGTATTCCTTTAACCAATCAACCAACGAGGCTGTTATGAATGCTCTAGATAAAATCAATGATGAAAAATCTGCATCTATGGATGTTGAGAACTCAAGTCAATCAGAACATGATTTAGGAGATATATGGCACAAACTTTATGATGATTGTCTTTCTGCTTTACAAATTTGTTTGGAAGGGGACCTTAAGCATTTTCATAAAGCTCGATACATGCTTGCTCAAGGGCTATACCACAGAAAGGGAGAGAGTGGGAATCTAGACAAGGCAAAGGATGAACTGGCGTTTTGTTTTAAATCATCTCGCTCTTCTTATACGATCAACATGTGGGAGATTGATAGTACGGTTAAAAAGGGAAGGTAAAATTATTGAATTCTATTTGCACGGGGAATTCTATAAAAGGTCAATAGCTATAATAGAGGAAATCAGTGCAGTGAGATTACTTATGCATGCCTGTTCACTTTTTCTATTCTTACTTTGGTTTTTAACTCGTAATTGAACGAGAACGGAAGTTTTAAAGAGTAAAATTAGTTTATATGTAAACTTTTTTATAGTTTTACAGTTATTGGAACCTTATCTTTGACATTATTTTGAGAATCGTTTGCTGCTTTTGGGTTTCAGGCGCAAAACACCTTCCATGGCTGGGAATAGGAGAACTCTTGAAGTTAACTTGGCAGAAAGTTCTCGTAAATTTATAACATGCATTAGGAAGTATATTATGTTCTACATGAAGCTTTTGGAAGAGACAAGGGATATATTAACCCTTGAACGAGCTTATACTGCTATGCGGGCAGATAAACGGGTATGTTTTAGTGAACCTTCGATAATACAATTGTCAAAGTTCTCTTAAAATCTACCAGAGCAGAAATCTTCGTTGGAGTTTCATGAGGTTTATGCAGTATAATAATATTATACAGTTTTCAAATTAAAATGATATGTACCGGATTGTATGCAGTTCTCGTTGTGTCTTGAAGATCTTGTTCCTATAGCTCTTGGGAGGTACATAAAGGCCCTAGTGTCCTCCATTAATCAGATTGAGATTGGCACAAGCTCTGATAAGATTATTGTTTTGGAGCATCTTCTAGAAAAAATGTTTGCCTTGTACATGGAGCAGATGAATTTGTGGTCAGATATTTGTACTTTGCCTGAGATCAAGGGCCCGGATTTATGTGAAAGCAGCTTATTTGGGTAAGTTACACCTCAATTAGCTCTCTCTTGATATATGTTTGCTTATACTTGATACTACATGTAACAAGTTTAACCCATGTTCTTATGAATAGGCTGCTATGGCTTTTTTATTTATCTCAAACAATCAAAATAGAAATAAAGCTACCAAGGGAACAGGTTGAAAGGCGTCCACGTGTAGTTTAAATTCGTACAGCCTCAAAGATCATTTTTTCAAGTATTCTGGTTATTCGTGTACTAATCTTGTTATTATGATTGTTGATACCAGAGCTGCGTGTAAAGCAACATATACCCAAAACATCCTGTTTTGACCCGAACTCATTTTGGTTTACTATCCAAGCTGCTTGACCCGTTCATCTTGCCACCTCTACCTGATACACATCTAATTGTTTGTTGCAGATATCTTTTCAAGTATATTCAAATACTAGAGACGAACCGTAAATTAGAAGCACTCGAGGGGATAAATGAGAAAATGAGAAAACGTTTGAAGAACCCGAAATTATCTAATAGCAATTGTGCTAAAGTTCATAAACATGTCTCTATGGCTTGGTGCCGATGCCTTGTGATTAGCATGGCTTCGGTAACACCGCTAAATTCTAGATATTCAACAGAATCTCAAGACTCTTCTCTGTTAGATGGTGGTTCTGTGAACAACCAACAGCTTTGCATTGATCTGCGTACAGATGAATTTTGGCAATCGTCATTTGAGGATGTAAACCATTTGAAATTTATGGAAACAAAATGGAATTCTTTGTTGTCAAAGATGAAGGATGTTGTAATCAAGAGGACATCAGAAGAAAACATGGAAGTTGCAACTATGTTGCTTAAATCTTCTTATAATTTCTATAGGGATTCGTCTTGTGCAGTACTCCCCTCTTGCGTGAATCTTTATGTAATGCCATCTCAGCTATCAACAGAAGGATATATTCAGCCAAATGTAGACCCTTTTGAACGCAATACTGCAAAGAAGCTTCTCGGTTGGGCTTACACACTGTTGCATGGTCGTTGCATCACTAATATACCAGTGATTATAAAGTACTGTGAAGAAACTGTAAAGGTATGCAATCTAACATGTCAGAAAAGCATTATTTTTTAAAACTTACTTCTCTTGAATGACATCTTTTTACCGTGCAGTCAAAGACGAAGAAGGGTGGCGGCGGAAGTTTACCATCTACACCTTCCACTCCCACCGTCCTGCACTCAGTTGTCGCTTCTCAAACAGGTCCCCACACCCCCTTTAATTTTCTGTCACTTGTGTTTATCTTGTTCATGAGTGTGTTTATGCTTTTCCACAATGTATTCATTCTTCTCTACCGCACTGTAACTAATAAGTATCAGATATACAATAGCTCGTTAGAGATACCTCCATTCTTTCATTATCAGGGACATGTTAGATGCATCTCAACAAACAAATTATTCAAAGTAATTAATTTGGGTTCACCCAGGTCTACACTAAAAGTTACAGTTTTGGCCCATTTTGCCTATATATGGTGCGGATAATGTTTTATGACTATCTCTTGAAATGGTCGAATGGTAAACAATTTGTTTTCCATAGAAATAAATGGGTTGAACGTCACAAAGGTGTATATTGGATGTTAAAATTTCTTATAATCTTTTGAGTTTCTTTTTCTTATGATCTAGTATGCACTAGTAGTGGCTTTGTCCTCCTGATACTCAATGGCGGAGCTAGAAATATTTTTCTAGGAGGGCCAAATGTATGTAAGTTTATTTTAGGAGGGCCGAAGTAGTAAATTTAGATACTAATTAAATAGACTTTGATGTAAAAGATCAACTTTTATGCATGAGATATTGAATCATGGGATGGCCAGGGCCCTCTTTGGTCCCAATGTGGCTCCGCCACTGCTGATACTAGCTTCTTAACATCTGTGTGTCAGGTGTAGGCAAGGATGTGGTTGGCATTTCCAGTGGTAGAGAGACTACTGGGATGAATGTGGACCCTACTACTCTCACTGAAACTAAAAGTTCCGAGTTGTCCTCTAAACCTGACATTTACGAGGAGTCTGCTTCATTGCAAGAACATGAGCCTGTGACACCTGCAACTTGCAGCAGGCCAAACGAGGATCCTGTTGATGAACATAGCAAAATGTTATCAGCAGCCCCACCTTTGATTAATAGTAACAATGGTGATGCAACAACAAACCATCCGGATGAGCCACAAGCAGCAGCAGCAGACTGCACGAAAGCTTGATGTTTGTGCGGCAAGTTTTTACTCGGGCTATAGTATTGTTGCAATATACAAGAATTAGTTTGCATCAACTCTTGTATAAGAAGTTAATTTTAAGAGTGACTGGATGTTTAGGAAAAAAAATGTGTATTAGATGTTGAAATGTTGGCAAGTATGCTTTCGGAGTGAATAGATGTTCTTCTGCATACGGTGAATCATTGTTATTGAAACAAATAATCTTATCCCATAGTCCTTTTTTTAGTCCTTTAATACGACTGGATCGTCAACATGAGAAGAATACATTCTCCTGTTTGGTTAAACTGTGTAGTAGAATGGAAACGCAACTGATAGCCATAATCATCATTTTCGACTTATTAATTAAATGCTACTTTACACAAACGATGAAGCTTAAACACATTATAGTTAGCGAAGCCCAATTATTAAACATCATATTACATAAGCATTACAACAATAATTTGTTAAAAATTACTAACATAACATTGAATTGAATTACAACATATGATATCAATGTTCATTAACATTTAATGCATTAAATTTGGGGTGGTGCCTGGGGTGGTGCTGAGTGTCAATACAAACCAAGCTACTCTTGGGAACGATCCGAGTCACAAGTACCCCTCCAGAAGTTAAAGACACCGAAGTGTGGTTTGTTAGTCTTGTAATAACAACATCCTTCTTGGGCATTCTCAATGCATCAAACTGATTTGAGTATAACAGACTGCCACATCATATTTATACGTCACTATTTAAAATTGAGCCAAAAAGTGATGACACATCAGCAAAGTAAGCTATGACACCAGAATTGTTATGACACCAATTTTTAAGGAGAATAATGTGCCATAACTTTTGTGGTGCCACATAAATATTTTTTTAAACAAAAATATTTAAACTTAAAATAAAATTTCATTAACACTAAAAAACATTACATTAAAATTAAAATAAAAGACATAAAAATAAAAAAGATAAAATTAAAAGACATAAAATAAAAAAACATAAATTTGGTAGCGCCGACTAGTCTCGAGGTTCATATGTTGCTCGGACTCGTGCCTTTTGGGCCTCGACAATAGCGGCGTCGCCCACACTCATACGGCTCGTGTCAATTTGGAGCACACGCATGTCCTCCGAAATTCTTTGAGATTGGATCAACCGCCTTCGGTCTTCGCTCCCTCTCTCAAGCACGAACAATTTGGCTTCTCGGTCTAACTTGTATTGTTCCACCATGAAGTCCTGGTACGCGGATGGGTTAGAACCGGAGCTAGCGGTCGAGTTAGAGTAGGTGCATTGACTTTTATTAAGTCGGAATAGACCAGGTGGTCGAGGCAACACATCAACCCCAAAGTGTTTCGGTTCATCGTCGGTGCCTATAAGACGACATCTTCTTGCTTGAGTTGACTCGGGATTTTTCCACTTGTGTTGTCTAAAAAAAATCCAAGCACTCTGGTGCTTAAACTCACCTCCGACGATCGTTTTGTACAACTTGTACACCCTCGCCATCCAATCATTTTATCGTTCTTCATACTATGAACCGCGGTTTCATTCACCAAATCATTAAACTTTGTAACCACGATATTCATTGGAGTCCACTTTCCCGTCAACATGTTCTTGGTATGCATACCGTAACCTTGTTTCACGGCTTCCGCATTGTAGGCATTTTGTATTTTGTACCAAAAATTATTCTTTTTTTTATCGGCTCCGGTTTTTGGATCCTCGGACACTTGAGTAACATTTCGCCAAAAGCTCCTCTTCCTCTTGGGTCCACACATTACGAAGTCTTTTTTCTTGTGGCACGTCTTCTTTCTCAATGTTTTTCTACAACGTCGACTTCTTACGTCTAGGCTTCGACGTCGGAGTCGGAACCGGCGCTTCTTCATCTTTGGAATCTTGAGCTTCATCAACATGGTGCGATTCATGCTCGGAGTGGGGTTGGGAAGTGGAAAATGGATACGGTTGTTGTTGTTGTTGTTGTTGAAATTGTTGCATTTTAAATTGTTGAAACATCAACAATTCCTCTTGGCTTTAAAATTGGGGGGCGAAACTAGGATAGTACTCATTTGGGGGTTCGGATTTGAAGACGAACCCGGATTTGAAGACGACCCTGGTATTTGGTTGTTTGGGTTAGAAAGCATACCGTAAATCCAATTTGGGTTGCAGTTGAGATTCATTTTTTTTGAATGGAAGAAATGGAGAAGATGAAGTATACAGAAAAAGTGTGAGATGTATGAAATATTTAGGGGGTATTTATAGGATGTTTAGAAGTGTAAAAATAGGTTTTAGGGTTTTTTTAAATCCGCTCCCCCCAAACGGTTATAGCCGTTATATCCAAAAAAACAAAAAAAGAAACAATTAAGAACGACGTGGGCGGGTGGCCACGGCGCGAGGCCCTTGGCGCCAACCCACAGAGTCCTGTGTTGTTCATGTTTTTCGTGCCATGGCTTGGCGCCAGGAAACAACACCAGGATTCTTGTAAAACCCACATTAAAATACCATGAACAGTTACATGAAAATACAAATAAATTAAAACTTTTCATTTATACTATATAACACGTGTCACGACATTAGATGTCACACCCCCAAATTCACCGCAGCGGAAGACTGGCTTTGGGAGGCTGTGACTTCATACGTATTCGAGAGCTTGATCCAAGAATGACCTCTATATGCCAAAAACCACAAGGAAGACTCCAAATAATCCACATAGTCAAGTACCTGAAAATACATGCTTAAAAGGGTCAACATAAAGTTGGTGAGTTCATAAGTTTATTTAGTTTAAAACGTTTTAGAGTTTCAAAAGATATTAGCGTCAACTGCTGAAAGAAATTTTATAAAATAGTTTTGAGAATTAGAGTTTACAAGTAAAGTAATGTTTACCATAAAATCCAATTAAAATCAGTGTTTTAGCGAAAGAATTACAATTCACAAAATGATTCAGTTACGTTTCTAACTCATATTCACAATTATTAGGAGTTACACATATGTTCGTAATTATAAGAGAATTTCACACGTGTTCGTAGTTATAAAGGAGTTGCACCTGTGTTTTCTCATGACACCGAAACTTTAACAGAATTTCATTGTTTCTGTTGTTTCATAGTTTACAGAATTTCAAATGCATCCGATGGCCATATGACCCGCCAATCCCGGATGTGGGTGTCACCCCAAAATAGATCTATCCACTTTCATTCACGCTTACTTTTAGTAATTAACGGTTCATGATGGTTTCCGTTTCTGGTATATTTCACCCGTTTACAATAATCAAGTTTCCATTTCCAGTTTTACTTACGTTTAACAGTTCAATTTAAATACACAAACAACTTCAAATATATAGTTAAATTCAAGTTTACAGTTAAAGCGATACAGTAAGTTCATGACTTGTTGATTTATAATTTCTCAACTCAAACGTCCCATACCATTTGAATAGGGGAATTATAAATAAACATTTCGTTAAATATTAATATAACTTCTTGTTCAAACTTCCCATACCATTTGCACAAGAAATTATATTAAACGTCTTCACATGGTTACAGTTTTCAAAACAAGTAATGGGTTAAATCAACAAGTTTATCAAAAGTTATAAAGTAGCATGCATCTCTCCCAAAACAATTATAAAATATTTATAAACGGGTAAAAGTGGGGTATGAAACTCACCTCAAAGCAATAGCAATGATATAATAGCACAACGTAGATATGGAGAAATAGTAGCTCGAAACAATCAGTAACAAAATGCCGACGTGGTGCGTCTCAACATCAGGGGCCCTAGTTCGCTTGAAACCCCTAACGAACAAGGCAACCTAAGGACCGTTTTCAATACAATTTACTTGAACCAAACCATTTTTCAAATCAAAACCGACTCGTGTGCTCCCCTTGTGATCACGTATACGCAAAAAGAGAAGCGTTCACTCGACGTCGTCTCATAACAGCAAGAAACGAACCAGTTGGTCGTTTGTTGCTCACGTTGACACTAGAAGGAAGAGAACTCAAGGGAGCAAAGGTGACTAGAGTTATTTGTGTAAAGCTTTCATATGATTAAGGTGTTGTATTTCTTTGCCATAATGATTGTGTGCCGTGTGTATTTGTAGGAGAAATAAGAAGGAAAGGAGGTAAGAACTTTAGGAGATTATAGTAGTACTATGGCTGAGTATCTGATCGTGACAAGGCAAGAAATAAAAGGGCATCGATTCACAAAAATAAAGTGTCTGTATATTCACGTGGGAAGGAGAACAAAATAGAGAAGTACACGTTGGGAAGGAGGAAATTATTAAGTGGTAAAAAGATGGCATTGGAAAATGTATTCACGTGAGTTTTTGTACTTGTTTGTATTGTGTCGGGAGTAAAAGAGAGGGGTACAATAGAGTAGAGTAGCTTGAGAACTAGTATATTAGGAGGTCAAACAAGAAAGAAAAATGTCTGTTCCTTAGTACTCATCAAAGTCAAACAAGCATACCTATGATATGATGCATATCCGAATATTTAGAGTGTTTTAAAGAGAGTGAAGTATTATTATGTGTGTAGATGTGTTAGTTTCTTTACTCAGAGTATCAGGTATGTCTCATATATTTTTTATATAGTTACTCGTCTTACTTAACGACTCAGTGAAATAGTTTATATGACACTATATAAATTATAAATACCAAAATTAATTATTTTGAGTTGCTATTTAAATAAGTCGATATTAATTATCTAGCGTTGGGATGATAACAAAGTGATATTCATAATATGGTATATAATCTTTTAGTTTCAGTTAAATTAAATTTTGTTACCTACAAAATAAAATAATAGAAATAGTTCAAGTTAAACTTAAGAGTTCAAAGTATAAAAGCTTTTTTGGCGTGAATTTTTCGGGTTGTCACAGTGTCACCGTGTTAAAAGAGTTTCGTCCGCGAAACTCAATCGTTATTAAACGGTGGCGAGGTACTTATAATAAATAAAATAATAGTAAGCGTCCGACTTTAGTTAATTATCCGTCAGGTCACACGGTAGCAAGTGTTCAAAAACCTAAAAGATTTGATCACATTCTTGTAGGAGGCGTAATCTTCAAAAAATCATAATACACAATCTAGACTTCATGCGCCGTAGAGGAAATCTTTACGTGTCAGGAAGAGTAGTGGCTAACATTAAATAGACTGAATGTCGTAGCTTTATATGTGACCAGGTAGATGTACCAAATATTACATATAAATGGTGATAAGGCGTAGTCATAAGCGTAATTACATACAAATAAGCAATTAGTTACAAGGCAGATAACATATAATGATATGAATGTGATGGTAGAAATATGATTTGCTAACCGCATGAAAACCCCTTTCTAGATAACTTCCGGTGCGTTTATAACGCTTATTTACATCAAGAGGCGTCCCAATTCATGTAAATAAAATTTATAAACTCAAGGTTCATTGATTTATAATTCCCACATTCAAACGTCCCATACCATCTGAATATGAAATCATAAATGAGCTTAAGGCTTTATAATTTCTCATTCAAACGTCCCATACCATTTCAATGAGAAACCATAAACCAATCCAGCCTAGTAATACTAACACAACTCAAAATCAAAATAAGCAACTACCTACATTATATGAGTTTTCCTTGTTTTTGAGAAAATTAATCAAAAATTTAAGCTGAGTAACAACTAGAACTTAACTCTATCTCGCAACCCAATCAAACAAGAACAGTCTTGGGATTTCGTTAAGTATTATTACACATCTCAATCTTTTGATGAACCTTCTCAACGTTGGGGACTACTCATATACATGTAACTCATATAATCATGTAGTTCCTAATACGCAATAAATAGTTACACTAACAATATAAAGGAAAGTAGGTAAGCAAAGATAATATCATATAAATTTTTAATAGTTAATAAGACGTCGGTGAGTCGTGTTTCAAAAGTATTTGTTTCGAAGGTGTATTGCTAGAAAACATAAATGTTAGTGCTTATTTATATTTCCATTTTCAAATGTCCCATGCCACTCCAATAAGAAAACATAAATCAGAATAATTTAATTATCGTTGACATAAAAAAAAATCTTAAGCCGAATAACCAATAAATCTTAACTAAATCTCGCAGCCCAATCAAACAAGAACAACCTTGAGATTTAGTTAAGTATTGTTACGCATCAGGTCAAATCTGGGGATTACTCACGTAAGAATCAAATAAAACATAGAATTCAAGTAAAGCATAGTAATCATGTGGCAGCGAGTACGTAGAATATTACGATAAAATGCAAATGAGTCTCAGTTATAGTCTAGATTATTAATTTAACCTAGTTCTCTATAACTAAGGCTCTGATACCAATCTGTCACACCCCCAAATTCACCGCAGCGGAAGACTGGCTTTAGGAGGCTGTGACTTCATACATATTCGAGAGCTTGTTCCGAGAATGACCTCTATATGCCAAAAACCACAAGGAAGACTCCAAATAATCCACATAGTAAAGTACCTGAAAATACATGCCTAAAAGGGTCAACATAAAGTTGGTGAGTTCATAAGTTTATTTAGTTTAAAACGTTTTAGAGTTTCAAAAGATATTAGCGTCAACTGCTGAAAGCAATTTTATAAAATAGTTTTGAGAATTAGAGTTTACAAGTAAAGTAATGTTTACTATAAAATCCAATTAAAATCAGTGTTTTAGCGAAAGTATTACAATTCACAAAATGATTCAGTTACGTTTCTAACTCATATTCATAATTATTAGGAGTTACACATATTTTCGTAATTATAAGAGAATTTCACACGTGTTCGTAGTTATAAAGGAGTTGAACCTGTGTTTTCTCATGACACCAAAACTTTAACATAATTTCATTGTTTCCATTGTTTCTTAGTTTACAGAATTTCAAATGCATCCGGTGGCCATATGACCCGCCAATACCGGATGTGGGTGTCACCCCAAAATAGATCTATCCACTTTCATTCACGCTACTTTCAGTAATTAACGGTTCATGATGGTTTCTGTTTCTGGTATATTTCACCCGTTTACAATAATCAAGTTTCCATTTCCAATTTTACTTACGTTTAACAGTTCAATTTAAATACACAAACAACTTAAAATATATAGTTAAATTCAAGTTTACAGTTAAAGCGATACAGTAAGTTCATGACTTGTTGATTTATAATTTCTCAACTCAAACGTCCCATACCATTTGAATAGGGGAATTATAAATAAACATTTCGTTAAATATTAATATAACTTCTTGTTCAAACGTCCCATACCATTTGCAAAAGAAATTATATTAAAAGTCTTCACATGGTTACAGTTTTCAAAACAAGTAATGGGTTAAATCAACAAGTTTATCAAAAGTTATAAAGTAGCATGCATCTCCCCCAAAACAGTTATAAAATATTTATAAACAGGTAAAAGTGGGGTATGAAACTCACCTCGAAGCAATAGCAATGATATAATAGCACAACGTAGATATGGAGAAATAGTAGCTCGAAACAATCAGTAACAAAATGCTGACGTGGTGCGTCTCAAACATCAGGGGCCCTAGTTCGCTTGAAACCCCTAACAAACAAGGCAGCCTAAGGACCGTTTTCAATATAATTTACTTGAACCAAACCATTGTTCAAATCAAAACCGACTCGTGTGCTCCCCTTGTGATCACGTATACGCAAAAAGAGAAGCGTTCACTCGACGTCGTCTCATAACAGCAAGAAACGAACCAGTTGGTCGTTTGTTGCTCACGTTAACACTAGAAGGAAGAGAACTCAAGGGAGAAAAGGTGACTAGAGTTATTTGTGTAAAGCTTTCATATGATTAAGGTGTTGTATTTCTTTGCCATAATTGTTGTGTGTCGTGTGTATTTGTAGGAGAAATAAGAAGGAAAGGAGGTAAGAACTTTAGGAGATTATAGTAGTACTATGGCTGAGTATCTGATCGTGACAAGGCAAGAAATAAAAGGGCATCGATTCACAAAAATAAAGTGGTTGTATATTCACGTGGGAAGGAGAACAAAATAGAGAAGTACACATTGGGAAGGAGGAAATTATTAAGTGGTAAAAAGATGGCATTAGAAAATGTATTCACGTGAGTTTTTGTACTTGTTTGTATTGCGTCGGGAGTAAAAGAGAGGGGTGAAACTAAGATTTTGCAATCCTATTTTTAACAATTAAGTTCGTTTTTCCTCGACTCACTCGAATTGATTACCGATTATCGTATCGACTTAACTTGTTTTTGGTAAATAATATTTTTGGTATTTTAAACTAGATCCTATTTAATAATGAAACTTATTTAAAAACTATCTAAACAATTTTAAAAACTAATTTAATCTAATTTAAATAAACACTATTTTAAAATAAAGCTAATTCTAAAAGCAAATTTAAAATCATAAAATAAATTCTATTTTAAAATAAAAGTAAATTTAAAAAAAAAACTAATTTTAAAAACTTTTAACAAAAACTATTTTTAAATAGAAGACAAAACTAATAAAACGAAAACTAAAGTGAAAACTAATTGAAAAAGTAATTTAAATAAAAGAAATATTTTTTTATCTTTTTATTTTTAAAACTGGATTAAAGAAATTACTATTAATAAAACTTTTAAAATAAATAAAATTAAAACATGTATTAAACTTAATTAAAATAAACTGCACTAATAAAAAAATACCTATATTAATTAACGCGAAAGAAATCAAACACAAAAGAGGTGCTAGTCTACTGGTTGGGGCGTTCGACTGCTAGACGAGAGGTCCTGGGTTCGAACCCCAGGACAGACAATTATTAGATAATATTTTTAACTATTTTTTTTGGAACTTGATATTTTGGACAAATAACCAAAATTGATTAATTGAATCAGTTTATCAGCAGTGTAATCAGCAAATAGTGAAAAAAATAATCCAAATAAGACATTAAAGCAAATAAGCTATATCTAAAAAAAAGCAAATAAATCAAATACTAAATAAGCTATAAAAACCGATAAGCTATATAACCCTATAAGCTGAAACGAATAAGCAACATAAGCAGATACGAACATTCAATCACACTAAAAGCAGATAAAAAAAACTAACTAAGCAGTAACAAAATAAACAATAAGCAAACTAAAAAAATCCTATAAGCTAATATAAACTGAAATAAAAGCAGATTCAAAACTAGGCAAATCAAATCTAAAATAAGCAAATCCTAATGAAGATAAACTTAAACAGATACTATATGAAACCCAAAAACATAAACAATCTAAATGAGCAGATACTAAAATATTAAGCAGTTATATTTAAAATCCAAATAAGAACTGAGTAGGCATTTATCGAAACAACATAAAAAAAAACATCAAATCCAAATAAGCAGATTTAAACATTAATAAAAGCATTAATAATTAAAGTAAAAAGAAATCAAACCTTGTGTCGAATCCTTTGGGAAGAAGATTGGCGCTGAGCCATCTTATTGATCTAATCCGAATCCCAAACACCTCCTTCGAACCATCATCATCAACATCAGCTTGATCCCAAAAGCAATTCATTCGAACATATATATATATATATATATATATATATATATATATATATATATATATATATATTTTTTTTTATTTTTTTTATAATAATAATGATTCGAACAGTAGCAGTAAAAATAGAAAGAAAGCTCAGATTAAAACTTGACAAGTAATTAAAGGAAGACGAAAATAATTAAATAAAATAAACTTTTCATTAATAAAAATCCAAATTACATTGACTGAAAAATAAAATTACAATATTTAAACCTAATCTAATTTTACTGAAAATTAAATTCTAATTTAACCTACTCCTAATTTAATTAAAAAAAAACTAAAAATAAAGAAAAGCTTTATTGATTCCTTTACACAATGATTTTGGGGGTTATATAGGTAAACCCTAATCTTGGTGCCCACGCCTTCAAATCTTGGCCGCATAATCCATCACTCTCTTTCTTCTCTTCAAATCAACGACTGAGATTGAATTTTGCCACGGATTGCCACGTTGGAGGGAATGTGAGGACCACGGGGTGGATGTGCGAAAAAATGGGGGATTTAATTGTTTTGGTGTGAATTAATCTTCTGTGTAAAAACCCCCAAAATTTTATGGTAAAATGATATGGTAAAATTAATTAGGGTTTGAGGGAATAAATGGTGGCTGCTGCGTATTTTGGGGAGAAAGAAAGTGGGGAGTCTTTTTTTTTCTTTATCTTGTTTGTAACGTAAATGAGTGGGGTGGGGTGAAAGGATAAAATAAATGTGTGAGTGGGGAGTGCGTGTGATGGTTTGTGTGGGATAAGGGTAAAACGGTTGGGTGACAAAATACGTGGGGTGATTTGTTTGTGTGAGGTTTGACTTTGACTAAGCAATATATAACTCTCCATCCGTTTTGTGTTATTTAGCAAAAATGGGTTAAATTCTTTTGCTTCATTTATAAGCCATGGGCTTGAAAAGGGTCCAAAACAATTCATCCGTATCAATTTATGGACTTCTTGGGCTTGTGATCCGAAATTGGGCTTGGACCTCTTTTTAAAATACTACCATCCGTCTATTTGATTATGGTTTTGGGCCTATTGGGCTTTGATCAAAAAATAACTTCTTAAGTCCATAAATGGGCTTAAAGGCCCAATATCCATATGTGGGACCCACTTGGCCCGTTTTCTTGATAAATAATGAAGTCCGCTAAAGTCGAGCTCGATTCCGATTTTTTTTGATCATCTCTTCAAAATTAAGTCGGCTTTGTCGGTTTTCGCGATCTTCGGCACACTTTAGGTCTTTTGATCTTGTCTTTGACTTTTTCTTGACTTTTCTTCGACATTTGACCATAAAATCCCGTGTTTTCTCTTCTTTTGATCATTTGTACCTATTTTAACACAAAAACACAAAACCACGCGTAATTCTGACTTTTACGATATAAAACACATGATTAGGTCTTGTTTTCCCTTAATTTTAGTGGCAAAAGGATAAGTGTTTACACACTTATTAAATCCCCTACACTTGACCATTGCAATGACCCCATGCAATGCATAGTTATAAAGCATAAGTTACATTTTTCTCATAATCAATCCATCTCGGCCTTTATAATTATTACCACTACTACTATGACGAAAAGATAAAAACTTAAAAGGAAACAAAAATTAAATGATTATTTTATGTAACTTGGAAATTATTAGATGGAAGAAACTCGTAAAGAAATCTAAGACTTAGATTAGGGCTTAGGTGTCATGAATATAAATGACCCTCAAGTTTCACGTTCCCCATACCAAGCTCAAAAACGAGATCATTGTTATTATAAGTTGGCATAACTAACACTTGCTTATGTGGTTTAGTTAATCACTTAGACTCCCTTATTCCTACGGTGTATCTCTTGTATTTTATTTTTGTCTTGAATGATCACGAGGATGCATTTTTGACTTATTTCGATAATTATTAAGGCCGAAAATAAAGTGGGACGATTTAATCAATAGTTAGCTAAAGGACAAAATCTTTTAAAACTGCTTCTCGAAACCTCAAAAAGTTCATATCTTGGCATAACTCGTTTCACGATTTGAGACCTTTCTCGGACCGATATTTGGCTTGTACTTCAAACTTCAAATCTTGAGAGACGATCTTGAAATTATGGTCTTCTCTTCATTTTGGTATACATCTTCATAAGGAGTGAAAGATGCTTCAAACGTTGACCACGACTTCTTCATTTATCCTCTTCTTTATTTAGGATTTTGATATACAACGATCCGCCTCCTTTCAGACTTGGACCTATTTATCCTCATACCTTGTTAGGGTCTTTTTGGATAGACTTCTCCATGATCTTTAGGGGAGTAATTGCTTCTCGTCATGTGTCTTGATCCATCATATTGATTTGGATTAATGATCTTCACGTCATCTTTGGATCTTTAGCAAAAAAAGTGAATCCTCATGCCTTGTGAGGGCCTTTTTGGACTCGGGTATCCTCATGCCTTGTTAGGGCCTTTTTGGATAAGCCAATATTCGCGTCCCGCTTCAATAAGTTATGCCTTGGCTATGAACTCTAATTAATACCGAGCAACTTTTAAACGATCTTGTGCTAGAAGCTAAGTAATCTTTTAAATCGTACAACCTTATTTATTGCAAATATATTTATTAACAAGTGATGGGAGAAAAAGCTCATAACTAACTCACATAAGTTATTGAAAGAATACCGAACTTATAATTAACTCTATCATCTCTCGTTCTCCACAATTTAAAATCTCAAGGAATGAGACTCGTGGATGCTTAGCCTAATAAACCAATTAAGGTCCATATGGTTAAGGATACTAGCTAGAGTAAACTTGGATAAGTAAACTCGGGTTGAGTCAAAATATTCACGACGGGCCTAATATATCAAAGATATCAAAACTTGTTAAAACCATTTTATTTATTTATTTATTCTTGACTTTATTCTTAAAATAGAAAATATAAATATGATGCGATGACAAAAAGAAAATAAATGAAAAATACTACAAGGCCAAAATAGATCAAAAATTTGAAAAACGTTGAAATTTTTTTAAATTTTCCGGTAAAATGGGGTCAAATTCATGGAAAAGGCCACTAAAATTTCGATAGAAATCCCCCCTACACTTAATATAAACATTGACCTCAATGTTTAAGCATGTGGGCGAATAAACTCCCCTACACTTAGGACATTGAGTACGTTGTTTAAAATCGAGCTAAGGAAGGGACAACTAAAGTGATTACATTTATTCGTATACAAGATAGAGTCACAATAGCAAAAACTTATCGAAGGAATCGGGTACACGGGTAACACAGGAACACGGGTCTCGTCAAAAGTACCAAAAGTGGATCATCAAAGCACATGTACCTACACAGTCACAACACAACACACAAACAAACAACCTACACGGCTCCCCTACACTTATTGGTGAAAATAGATAAAAGATAGATAATCGGGTTGCCTCCCGAGAAGCGCTTGTTTTTGTTAACCGAGTCACGAGCCTGACTCGACCCCGAATTAAATGATCCATGGGGAAGCCTCGAATGTTATACCGGGATCAAAAATCTTGTCCTCGGTCCCGGAGGAACATAATAAATGAGAGGCAAGAGGATAAGTCATCAAAGGTAGAAAAGTCCTCTCAACATAAGTGAAATATGTGAGGTCGTGATCCACGGGAGGTGGGGTGGGTAAAGGAGACAAATTGTCATCCCCCAAAGACATCAGATGGTCACTATTCGGCAAAGCCGTAAAGGTATCAATCAAAGAATGGTCAATGTCACCTCCCGGGTCAAAGTAATCATCCTCATGAACGTGAATCTCTTCGATTTCTTCATCATAGATAGGCTCGTCAAACAAAGGTTTGTCGTTCCCCTCATTGAGGATTTTAGAAATTCTCTCGAAGAGATCACGATCAAGTACGAAACCATCATTCATTTGTGGGATTTGTTGATAAGTTAAATCCTCACGAATGTGGTAAACGTAATTCTCATTAGAGGAGTGTTTATTAGGTAACTCTTCGAGAATAGGATGCGTGGTCATGTGAGTTGGTTCGTCATTATTATTAAAAATAAGACGTTCCAACTCATCAAGTTCAGCCTCGATTTTGGAAAAATCGACCTCACTTGTAGGTGGAAGTGGAGGTAAAAGAGCTAGCTCTCGGTCGATAATTTCCTTAATCTCGGGCTCGAAGACGAAATCATCATACTCACCACATACAAAACTCTTATTGGAAGAATCAATTATCGCATTTGGATTTGTGAGTATGTGATCATGGACTAGCGGAACGACCGTGTCCGTAAGCTCAGCAAAAGTCGGCACATCACAAACTTCATCAAAGAATTTGTCGAGCCCAAAATCGCTAATCTCACTCGATGTATCAAGATCCTTAGATGCATTTGGGATATTGAGAGAAGGGATTACAATTGCACTAGGACATTGAGCACAAAGATCACTCCAAGAAATAGTAGTCTCATCGTCATCATCATAATAGTAAGAACGCACAAGAGGAGGAGTAGAAACACTAAGAGTAGATACTTGCTCTTGTTGTCTTTCGTCATGCAAGCTAATTTTGATTTGTTTTAAGATTTCGAGAATTTCATCCAAACTAGTGCTTTGTTCCTTAAAAGAAGGTTGATGAACGACGGAATTTTGTGGGGGTTCAAAATTTTGAAAACCGGAATTATAGCACGGATGTGGCTCATAATTCATCGGTTGAAAATAAGAAGTATCGTGAGGGCCCCCACAATGATTGCAACACGGGTATTGAGAAAAACCCGGTGCATGTTGAGGATAGGGATTGTCATAGACGGAAGGAGGGGAGAAATTTGTGTAAGAGGAGAAGTACGAATTTCTAGAATTGCACAATGGACAAAATCCAAATTGTGTATTGTCGATATAGGAACCACACTTCGCACAAGTACACCATGGACATATTGGAAAACCGAGCCATGGTCTCCCACACCGAACGCAAGACAAATCCATGAAGAATTATAAATAAGAGGGGTTGAGAAAAAGAATTAAACACAATAGAGGATAAAGAAGAATATTTTTGTATTTTTTAGGAAAAATATATACACAAGAAAAATCGAAAGAAATCGAACTAAAAATTAACACTAATACGTAATATTTTTGGTGTAATACTTTTAGGAAAAAGTATTACTTTTGGATTTTTTAATTTTTTTTGGTGCAATTCTTAGGAAAGAAATTGCTTTTGTGATTTTTTTTAATTTTTTTGTATTTTTAAGTTTTTGATTTTTTTGTATTTTTGATTTTGGTGCAAGAAACGTAACGTTCAAAGAGAACGGATCCCAAAATCCAAACGTCTTCACGAAAAATCGTCAATCGTACGAGCGAAGCGGCAGCGGCGCCATTTTGAAACTAAGATTTTGCAATCCTATTTTTAACAATTAAGTTCGTTTTTCCTCGACTCACTCGAATTGATTACCGATTATCGTATCGACTTAACTTGTTTTTGGTAAATAATATTTTTGGTATTTTAAACTAGATCCTATTTAATAATGAAACTTATTTAAAAACTATCTAAACAATTTTAAAAACTAATTTAATCTAATTTAAATAAACACTATTTTAAAATAAAGCTAATTCTAAAAGCAAATTTAAAATCATAAAATAAATTCTATTTTAAAATAAAAGTAAATTTAAAAAAAAAAACTAATTTTAAAAACTTTTAACAAAAACTATTTTTAAATAGAAGACAAAACTAATAAAACGAAAACTAAAGTGAAAACTAATTGAAAAAGTAATTTAAATAAAAGAAATATTTTTTATCTTTTATTTTTAAAACTGGATTAAAGAAATTACTATTAATAAAACTTTTAAAATAAATAAAATTAAAACATGTATTAAACTTAATTAAAATAAACTGCACTAATAAAAAAATACCTATATTAATTAACGCGAAAGAAATCAAACACAAAAGAGGTGCTAGTCTACTGGTTGGGGCGTTCGACTGCTAGACGAGAGGTCCTGGGTTCGAACCCCAGGACAGACAATTATTAGATAATATTTTTAACTATTTTTTTTGGAACTTGATATTTTGGACAAATAACCAAAACTGATTAATTGAATCAGTTTATCAGCAGTGTAATCAGCAAATAGTGAAAAAAATAATCCAAATAAGACATTAAAGCAAATAAGCTATATCTAAAAAAAAGCAAATAAATCAAATACTAAATAAGCTACAAAAACCGATAAGCTATATAACCCTATAAGCTGAAACGAATAAGCAACATAAGCAGATACGAACATTCAATCACACTAAAAGCAGATAAAAAAAAACTAACTAAGCAGTAACAAAATAAACAATAAGCAAACTAAAAAAAATCCTATAAGCTAATATAAACTGAAATAAAAGCAGATTCAAAACTAGGCAAATCAAATCTAAAATAAGCAAATCCTAATGAAGATAAACTTAAACAGATACTATATGAAACCCAAAAACATAAACAATCTAAATGAGCAGATACTAAAATATTAAGCAGTTATATTTAAAATCCAAATAAGAACTGAGTAGGTATTTATCGAAACAACATAAAAAAAAAACATCAAATCCAAATAAGCAGATTTAAACATTAATAAAAGCATTAATAATTAAAGTAAAAAGAAATCAAACCTTGTGTCGAATCCTTTGGGAAGAAGATTGGCGCCGAGCCATCTTATTGATCTAATCCGAATCCCAAACACCTCCTTCGAACCATCATCATCAACATCAGCTTGATCCCAAAAGCAATTCATTCGAACATATATATATATATATATATATATATATATATATATATATATATATATATATATATATATATATATATATATATATATATATATATATATATATATATATATATATATATATATATATATATATATATATATATATATATATATATTTATATATTTATAATAATAATGATTCGAACAGTAGCAGTAAAAAGAGAAAGAAAGCTCAGATTAAAACTTGGCAAGTAATTAAAGGAAGACGAAAATAATTAAATAAAATAAACTTTTCATTAATAAAAATCCAAATTACATTGACTGAAAAATAAAATTACAATATTTAAACCTAATCTAATTTTACTGAAAATTAAATTCTAATTTAACCTACTCCTAATTTAATTAAAAAAAACTAAAAATAAAGAAAAGCTTTATTGATTCCTTTACACAATGATTTTGGTGGTTATATAGGTAAACCCTAATCTTGGTGCCCACGCCTTCAAATCTTGGCCGCATAATCCATCACTCTCTTTCTTCTCTTCAAATCAACGACTGAGATTGAATTTTGCCACGGATTGCCACGTTGGAGGGAATGTGAGGACCACGGGGTGGATGTGCGAAAAAAATGGGGGATTTAATTGTTTTGGTGTGAATTAATCTTCTGTGTAAAAACCCCCAAAATTTTATGGTAAAATGATATGGTAAAATTAATTAGGGTTTGAGGGAATAAATGGTGGCTGCTGCGTATTTTGGGGAGAAAGAAAGTGGGGAGTCTTTTTTTTTTCTTTTCTTTATCTTGTTTGTAACGTAAATGAGTAGGGTGGGGTGAAAGGATAAAATAAATGTGTGAGTGGGGAGTGCGTGTGATGGTTTGTGTGGGATAAGGGTAAAACGGTTGGGTGACAAAATACGTGGGGTGATTTGTTTGTGTGAGGTTTGACTTTGACTAAGCAATATATAACTCTCCATCCGTTTTGTGTTATTTAGCAAAAATGGGTTAAATTCTTTTGCTTCATTTATAAGCCATGGGCTTGAAAAGGGTCCAAAACAATTCATCCGTATCAATTTATGGACTTCTTGGGCTTGTGATCCGAAATTGGGCTTGGACCTCTTTTTAAAATACTACCATCCGTCTATTTGATTATGGTTTTGGGCCTATTGGGCTTTGATCAAACAAATAACTTCTTAAGTCCATAAATGGGCTTAAAGGCCCAATATCCATATGTGGGACCCACTTGGCCCGTTTTCTTGATAAATAATGAAATCCGCTAAAGTCGAGCTCGATTCCGATTTTCTTGATCATCTCTTCAAAATTAAGTCGGCTTTGTCGGTTTTCGCGATCTTCGGCACACTTTAGGCTTTTGATCTTGTCTTTGACTTTTTCTTGACTCTTCTTCGACATTTGACCATAAAATCCCGTGTTTTCTCTTCTTTTGATCATTTGTACCTATTTTAACACAAAAACACAAAACCACGCGTAATTCCGACTTTTACGATATAAAACACATGATTAGGTCTTGTTTTCCCTTGATTTTAGTGGCAAAAGGATAAGTGTTTACACACTTATTAAGGGGTACAATAGAGTAGAGTAGCTTGAGAACTAGTATATTAGGAGGTCAAACAAGAAAGAAAAATGTCTGTTCCTTAGTACTCATCAAAGTCAAACAAGCATACCTATGATATGATGCATATCCGAATATTTAGAGTGTTTTAAAGAGAGTGAAGTATTATTATGTGTGTAGATGTGTTAGTTTCTTTACTCAGAGTATCAGGTATGTCTCATATATTTTTATATAGTTACTCGTCTTACTTAACGGCTCAGTGAAATAATTTATATGACACTATATAAATTATAAATACCAAAATTAATTATTTTGAGTTGCTATTAAAGTAAGTCGATATTAATTATCTAGCGTAGGGATGATAACAAAGTGATATTCATAATATGGTATATAATCTTTTAGTTTCAGTTAAATTAAATTTTGTTACCTACAAAATAAAATAATAGAAATAGTTCAAGTTAAAACTAAGAGTTCAAAGTATAAAAGCTTTTATTTGGCGTGAATTTTTCGGGTTGTCACATTAGATAACAAGTATTTAAGTATATTATAAATGTATCATGAAAACGACACTAAGTTCACGACAAATAAACACGAGAATACACGAATAGTTAATTAAGTAGGGAAACTATGAATTTGGTATTGGGCTTAGTGGTAGCCGCGACATAGACCAAGAAACAAGGGAGAGGACCTTTTGGACCATTACCCAATACTAATACCAAAACAATTAAACCTCAGGGGATATTAAGCATAATATTATTTTAGCCAAAATCACAAAAACCCTAACCCTTTTCTCTCATTCTTGCCGCTGGCCATCAAGAACACCAAGGGTGATTGTGGGTTTTGATTTTGATTTTAATAGATTCGTGTTCGTGTTCATTAACCTCATTCATTCACGCATTCAGTAACATCAAAACCTTAATCTTTTTATTATTCTTTTCTTTTAAATATGTTCATGTGATTTATATATTAAAAATATAATTAAACATGTGAGATAATTCCAAGAAAACAAGAAAAGGTTTTGGTTTGGTTGTTGTTGGGTTCGGCCGAGTGTCAAACCGAGACCTTCAAGGTCTCAGTGGGTTTTATCTACCACCAGCCGGGACCTCATGGTCTCGGTGTGGTCTTGGTTTATTCGGCCGCAAGAAAAGGAACCCTCGACGCATGTCAGGGTAGCATTTGGTTTGGTTTTAGTGTCAACCGAGACCTCTAGGGTCTCGGTGGGACGATTTGTGTAAACAGTGGGAACCCCGGCTTGAGCCGGGGTGTACTTTGTTCGAACAATGGCTAGCCGAGCCACCCTCAGTGGCAACCACCGGCTACAGCCGGTGGGAATTTTGTTCAGACAGTGGCAACCGGCTAGGCCGAGTAGCTACTGTCAGACTGTTTGGTTTAGCTTGTTTGATTCGGCTTATATTAAAACACGGGTTCGGGTTCGGAAAAATTATAAAATCAGTTTTATACTTATTTGATTAAATGATAACATGACTATTAATTTAATTAAAACATGAATTAGGTTATAATGATTAAATATACTAATTCATGACTAACCTAAGTATTTTATTTAGACTAATTTAATAAAATCATGCTTTATTTAATTAAATCATATAACCTATAGTTTATTAATTAACCATGACTTTTATTTAATAAAAAATATGATATTTAATCCATGACTTGTATTTTACTAATAAGCTTTAACTTATATTTAGACTTATTAATCCAACTTATTTCTAATTATGGAAACTTACTATTTTTGGAAACTTTCTATTTTTGTAAACTTACTATTTTTGGAAACTTTCTATTTTAGGAAACTTGCTATTTTTAGAAAGTTATTTAGTATTACACTACAAGTATAATAATACAAGAATACAAGATAATACATAATCAAAATACATGAAATACAAGAATAATACAGTATATCATTTAAAACAGTAAAATAAGACTAAAACATATAAAACAAGCTAAGAACATACAAGAACCAGTAACTTACTCAGTAATCAGACAACTTATACATGTCCCTTATTTATGTAGCATTAGTGAGGTCTGAGTAGGACTATTCATCCTTTCATCTTTCCTCGTTCACTGGACACAAGGTACGGATTTTCCGTCCTTCAGTATGAACATTCTTTCCTTATTAAGATTCCACGTTTGCAGCCAACTGTTTTCCCAAGTATATGTTTTATATGTTTTGATTACTTATGTTTAGTTTTAAATTCCTAAGCCATATACATGCATGACCAGTGTCACCTAGTTATGGAGGTACCATAACCATAACACTGGAGGCACCAGTGTTATGACTTCCCCACGGCGGAGTAATTGCTCATGGCGTCCCTTTATAGTTTTGGCCTTATATTTATATTATCATGTGGGGCATATGGGTGCATCCTAGTTACATGTTTTACAAGATTTTCATGGTGAATGTGGTGTGTGCCTTGCATCCTTCACAAAGAGCTGATCCCTCCTACCCAGACTACTTAATTAGAGGCAACCCCTCTAATTGAATGACGAGGTCTCACCTCCAAGTATTCATGCACGGTGGAACCTCATGACCTATATGAGCTATTGGCTAATTAATATAGTTTTCATATAAAAACATAAGTCTTTTCTTAACTATAAAACCAGTTTTATAAACATGTTCCAGGTTTTCCAGGACTTATACATTTCCGTCGCTTTTTAGTCTTTACTTATATTTCAGTCTGTTAGTGCAAACATTACGATGCTTTGTCGATATAATCTCTTTATGTTTTGTTGATGGAAAATGTATAATTCTCAACATTATGTAAAATGTTAAGGTACTCGTAATCACTCAAGAATACATTTGTATACTTCTCTCGACACCTCCAAGATCGCATTCGGCATGAATCACTCAAGGTATGTACAAACATGTCATTAACCTAACTAAGTGATCAAGGATTAATATTTTCTTAAAACTCACATTTAATCAAATGTGACAAAAGATTTTAATTAACTTTATTTTTAAGAAAATGTTTTATTAAAAAGAAAATGGAAATTTGAATTTGGCATATTCCATATGCCAAAGGAATATCCTTTGAGGGTATAAACTACCCCAGATGGCATATCCCCACTAAAGGAAAAATTTGCACGGACTCCAACGCGGAGGTTCCTTAAAGGAACCTGCGGTTCCTTATTGATAAGGAACCGCGGGTAGAGATAAGGAACCGCGGGTGTTTTTTACCGTTGCAATGTTGCCCTATAAATAGTGGATCATTTCCAGATTTTCTTTCAACCCTTTTTGCACAGTTTCAAAACATCTTTAAACCCTTGATTAGTTAGTTTAGATTAATCTTGTTTAAGATGTGATTCTCTCCTTCAATATCCTCATCCTCTTAAGTGCAAAGAGAAGATCACTCACACATTTGTGATGTGATTAAAGATAAAGTCTTGATGAAGATCATCATGTTCATCATTTTTATTTGTGTCTTGTGTAGATCCAATGTATATGTGTATACTTGGATCAATCTTGTGTAGATCCAATGTATATGGGTATACTTGGATCAATATTGTGTGGATCCAATGTATTTGTGAGTACTTGGATTAGTTGTGTTAATCCATTGTATTTGTAAATACTTGGATTAAGTCTTGTGTAAATCCATTGTATATGTGTATACTTGGATTTATGTTGTGTAGATCCAAGTTACATGTGTACACTTAGATATGTTTTTTATTGAGTTGTAATAGGTAAGAGTTGTGAGTTCTCACTAAACTATAAAGTGATGTGGTTGTGTCTTGTGAGTTCTCACTAAACTATAAAGTGATGTAGTTGTGTCTAGTGAAGTTATCACTTAGCTTCAAAGTGAATAGTCGTAAAGATTGGTTCTACCTTTCGATTAGAACTCGACATCTAGCCTTGTGTCGTAAAATGGTGAAGTAGGCAACGTTGTGAAGATTGGTTCTACCTTTCGATTAGAACTCGACATCTAGCCTTGTGTCGTTAAATGGTGAAGTGGGCAACGTTGTGTATATTTGTCCTACCTAAGATTAGGACTCGACATCTAGCTTAGTCGGAAATTGTGTAAGCGACGTATATGGTTTTCTCCGCCTTGAAAGGAGTTTTGTCGACTAGTGAAGTAACTCTCGAGTAAGGTGTACTCGAGGAGTGGAGTAGGGCGAAGAGGAGTTTCGTGACCGAACCACTATAAATCATCATGTCGGTACTTTCCTTTACATTTATGTCTTTACTATTATAGATGTATTTATATGTTGTGTGTTGTGTGCATCTCATAATCTAAACATCTAAGTTGCGGAAAATCTAAGGCTTAGTACGTGTGTACTTCGTGTTTAGATTATGGTCAAGTGTGCATCCTTTAGTCTAAACATCTTAGTTGTGGAAAAGCTAAGGCTTAGTACGTGTGTGCTTAGTGTTTAGACTATTGCTTGATGTACACTTGATTTGATGTGTTTGTGTGTTTCCTTACTTATAGTTATTATCTATTACAAACACATCTCATATATAGTCAAGCTTAATCGAGAATTTGATACAAACGATTGTCAAGGTTTACAACGTATCAATATTTGGCATCCACTGTAGGCGGTTCTTTATTGAGCCCGCGGTTCTTTATTGATTAGGAACCGCGGTGATATTTAAGGAACCGCGACCAGTGGAATAAACGAAATGTTTTGAAAATAAACTAGAAACTATTCAACCCCCCTTCTAGTTTCTACAACTGATATTAGAGCGAGGTTATTCAAGATCTTTGAAGTTTATTGTACTTTAAAGCTTGGATCGGTCTTTGCTCTCTTTTTTAAAACAAATGGTTTTTAAAAATAAAAACGGCTTTTAAAAATAAAAACGGCTTTTAAAAATAGAGACGATATTTGTATCAAATTGTTCATGAAGAGTGATTACTTATGAAATGTGTTTTGTTGTTTCATTCATACAAGTTTTGGTGTTAAGTAAACTTTGTATAATAGCTTGAATTAAATCTTTTCATGTTTGGAAGTATACAAATCTTTTGTGTCATAATTAACTCTAAAATACGAGTTCTATGTGTCTAAAATGATTTTTTAGAGTCCTAAGTCCTTCCAAAAAGTTACCAAATGATTTTGGCCAAAAACCCCATTTTTGTCCTCTGGACACGGTTCTTTATCTATTCCCCACAGTTCCTTATCAATAAAGAACCGCGGTCAGTCCGACACAGATTTTTGAAAACTTTGAAAAATCATATAAATCAACCGTAAGTCCGTAGAAGTCGTGCCACCCGTCATTTCGAACGTAATTGAATTTCCTTTCAATTAAAAATGCTTCTAAACCTTTATTCAAACTTTAAAATTTGGATGGTTTCTAAGTTCCATGCTTTGTCCAAAGTATTGAGCGTCGGTTTGTCGTAAAACTTGTGTTTTACTCTTTTCTATTAAGTTGGACATCTCTTGGTGATATATCTTTGAAAATTGATATATTTACAAAGTTTTAAACTTAATTAAATTTTAAATGGGTCAAAGACTATTTTCAAATAAAATCAAGCTATGAATACTTTGTTGTATCTAACACTCAAAACATGGACGAATGCTTTTATGTGTTAAGCTAATTGTTTGTGTGTGTTTCCTTTTGTGTTATTATTATATGTAGACATTATTAAGTGTTCCTTTCTATTTGTAGTAGTATTGCTTATATGTCTAGTCTCTTGTGCCTTGCTTGGTATTTGTTAGTATCTAGTTTTTCCTAATTAGGATGTATGCTAGATTTCTTGCATTTTAGTTGCAACATTATGTGTGCATTGCATATAGGATTAACATCTCTTGGTTTACAAATGTTACATAAACATCTTGTACACCTCGGCATGTTCTTTAACACTTTTAGGTTTGAAAGCTTTTAGGAGCTTGTCAAATCTATTGATTTAGGTCGTCTTACTCGATCATTGTGTTATTAGTTCAAGTAGATAAATGTCTCACTATAAAACATGAAACACCCTTTGAAAATCTTAGCTATTTTCTCTTAAAAGAGTGTTTGTGGGAATCAAGAAAGATTTCGATTAATTATCAATGCATTATTCAAACTATAATTGGTATCATTATCGAATCTAATTGACATGTTTTTTTAGTGTAGACATGAATGTGGTTTATTAATAATATACATCGGATCATAACTCACACTTGTGTTGATGGTGTTATATTGAATCTACTTGTTCAAATTGTTAGACATATTTTGTTTAATAATTACTTATAATGCACAATAGAGTCGGTTTGATAACTTGGATGTTTCATCCAAAATACTCAAGTAATTTACATTGCTATGCAATTTATAAATGTGTCATTTTCGAAAGACCAATCAAGAGTGTTCCTTTGGTTTGTGTAAACTTTGTTTATACACTTCAAAGTTATTGGCCTCAAGTTCTATTAAGGTAAAAAAACTTAACTAGACTTGTTTGAAAAGATATGCAATGGTGCATTCTTAACCCTCATTAGGTCATGCATTGTGTCGCCATGCAAGTTTCATCCTTGCTAAGCTTTATTCAGCAAATGTTGGAATTACATTTTGTCTAACTTAAGAATGACTACTAGAGAATTTATGCACTAGGATCTTAATTTGACCTAACGGTTGAATTACTTCCATGTGGGAAGTTGAGTTGGTGTATAACTCGTAAAAATGGTCGTGTTTAGCCTTAATTGAGCACCTCTAGTGATAGTCTCATACTCATTCTCTAAATTGGCTAAATGGCTCTTCCTATATATGACTAATGATAGTTTACTTTGATGAACTTTTCATGTCATTAGAAGTCTTTTTCTTTTGTAGCCATTAGGTTTTTCTTAACTTTCTTCCTACGTGCTAATTGAACCTATGTGTTTTTCCTTTGTGTGTGTTCTAGTTTTTATTGCTCTTAAGCATGACTTTATGATAAGTTAGACTAGAACATTAGGATTTGCTGAATTGGAAAATCCTCCATTCACCACCTAAACCAAGCCTCTGTAGGCGGTTCTTTAAATAGACCGCGACTCCATATCAATATGGAACCGCCGGTGGAGATAAAGAACCGCGGACAGAAGCTCTCAAATTCGGGTTTTCTGAAACTTCCCAATTTTTCCAACACCCTTTGGAATCTTTGTTTCAAAACTTTTATCACCCCCTCATCCTTTTAAACCCTCCTTGTTAACCATGTTCTTCACACTTCAAACCACTCATATTTACCCTTCGTTACAACCATGGTTTCTACAAGAACCTCAAAATCACCCAAAACCTCCTCTTCATAGAGGAACCTCAAAATTAAGATTAAGTTGCCCAAACTTAACTCTTCACCTTTTGCCACACCTAAGAATGAGATTGTGCCCATTCTCATCTCTTCATCACCCTCACCACCTCTTGCACCATGCAAGACTACCTCAACCCATGGTACCAACCATTCACATGGTTCTACCTCCTCTTTATTCAAATCTAGAATGAATGAGTTGACCTCACCCTTCACTCCTAGTACTCTCTTAGATGTGACTACTCAACCTCAACCTATCCAAAGCATTCCCTTTGAGAATGACTTTGTTGAACCCATGGTGACTTCACCTTTTACCCCACCAAATTCACCCACTTCACCCATCTCACCATTGGAGAACATACCACATCCTCCACCACCCACATCACCCATCACCTTGTCTTATAATTAAGCATGTGCATTTCTTATTAATAAGACACACAATTTAAGCAAATCTTAGATTTCTAGTGTAACTAGGATTAAAATTATGCTTAAGTTTTAGGCTTGTGTTTCATACATTTTTTTATGATCTTTACTCTCCTGTATTTCCTTTCATGTTTTTCAACATGATTTGTCTTTGGGTCTTGGATCTCGTTATTCTCGTGATCTTTCTTTTCTTCTTTATTGTAACACCCCCAAATTTATACAACTCAATACAGCGGAAGACTCGTTGGTGTTACGGGTTAGCACATTACTCACATCATAGACAACGCTTAAAAATCGCGTCGTTTAATAATAAAGCATTTCAATTCATAAATATCAAAGTTACATAGGTCCCAAGTCATTGTATTTCATACAGGTTTTACAAAGTATTTGAATGGAAATTATTGTTTAAGTGTGGGCCATGAATTCTTGTCGTCTTCCCGAGAATTACCTTCAAGTACCTGAGATAAAACATGTTAAAAGAAAAGGGTCAGCGATAACGCCGAGTGAATTCATAGAGTTTAATAAAATCCATCAATATAACATCGGTATAAAATTATTACCAAAAATCATTTTTGTACAAATCATTGTAATAGGCCATAAAATATCCAAAGTCATTTTATACAAATCCTTATCAAAATCATAATATAGGCATTTGCCTTAAAAATCATTATACGAACCATTTTCGTAAAAACATCATACAAAACGTTTTACAACGTTGTATAGATTAAATAAAAACCGTTATATGAATATGGTTATGAAAAACCAAAACACGAACATAATATCAATAATATGACCCCGTATTGCTAGTCAGGTAATATATCATAATTTGGTGCGTATAGCAGTATTTCGTTAATTGGATTATTATAAGCAGCATGACATTGTTACCTTACTAAACCAAACAACGGGTAGCTAGCCCGAAACTCATTTGCCCATCTAAATTAGCGTGTCGTCACAAAGGTCACACTATGTAAATCTTCTCATACATAAATTCGCTTACCAATCAACGTGGCACGACGGGGATCAACCGTCAAGGCGCGAACTGGGGTGATCGTCCCCAAATAGTACTATTATATGCATAAGCGTCTACCAAATCCCGGTAGTTCACAATTCATGCTAATGGGACTTTTAGTGACATAACCTAACTTTAATAATCCATTTTATCTCATCTACCGGGTCATTTAATCATTCATCGGGTCATACAATCATTCGAGTCCAAATCAATAAACAAACAATCGGGACAAATGGTGTCCTATTTTATCAAAACTAACATGTTATCTCCCTCGTGGGTTTATAAAACATTTCATAAAAACATTTAAAAGAGTGCGAGGCTATGAACTCACGTTGATGTGGGAAAGCGGGTTATCGGCAATTCGGATGTACGGTACGTGCTTCAATCACGGAAACCTAGACAAATAATACTCGTCTTAGACTCTTGTCCAATGACTTTATAAAAATAACGATTATGTATACATATGATGATTTTATATATATGATGATCAAGTGGGTTTACATATTCTCTTTTACTCATTTTAGTGTTTATGTATTGGTAACTTCTTACTGGTTTACTAGTTTTACCTATTTACGTGTTTTAGGTCTAATAAGCCTATTATAAGTTCATTAACTTGTATTAATCCATTTCATACTTGTATTATCAGTATTTATACTTTACATGTTGGGCCCAAATGAGTTAAGCCCAATAAATAAGTTTATAAGTGTTTTAGCCCATTTTGTTATATTATTAGTCCAATAACGTTAACTTAGCCCGTTAATGTCCGTATGTTATATAGTTCGGGTTTTATCGGTTTTTACTTGTTATATATGTTTATATATCAGTATATGAGTTTATAAAAGTTTACATTAGACGGGTCCAACCATCTAAGTTTTATTTAACAAAAACGTTAATTTTACGGTAATAGCCGAAAAAGTCGTAAAAATCATGTTTATAGTTTTTATAACTTATAAATCTTATTCAACTACCATTTTTATAAAGAGTCCATTTATTTAACCTTATACATATCCATATAAATAAAATTTATAAGTTAGTGGGTTTTCATGTGTATATATTTTATAAATATATAAGTGAGTGCTTATATTATATAAGTTTTTATTATACAAATCTGATTTTAAATTTCATTTTCACCAAAACAGCCATATCTAGAGTTCTATATGGAGATAGAAGCTCAAATTTTTATGGCATAAACTACATGATATGTTCTCCATTTAACTCTACTATGGATACTGTTGAATCAGCTTCTAAGTATTTTATAAAATTCGTCCAAAATAGTGTACTCAGATTTGCACTCTAAACTTGTTTTGATCATATCTCACTCATCCTAATGATTCCACTGCATGGCCAACTCTCACATGTGTACAAGACATATTAATTACAGTATATTAATTTATTCAAGCCATTTTATCAGTTTATCATATGATTCTTTACTGTTTTATACAACCTACTAAATTAAGCAAGATTAACCATTTTTACATATAGTTTTTCATCTTTTTACCCTTGATTATCAACACCAAATCCCCACACAATATTTTTATCATCATATATTCATCACATACATATACAATAGGAAAGAAAATACATGATTACATAATCAAAATAATAAGAGGATGGGGAGAACATTCGTTATACCACTATGATGATGTAGGTTGTGATCAAGACATGGATTTTGATGGAGAAACTTGTGATAAATCAAGACCATCTTCAAGACCACCATTCTTCAAGAACTCCTTGTTGAAAATCAGCCCCAAGACTCCATAGAAACTCCTCCTTGGATGTTATAATCACCACCAATCCATAGAGCTTCAAAAGGGCTTCAACTTATGTAGGAATAACATGAGATTTTGTGGTTAAATTTGATCAAAATGGTGGTGGTGGTGGTAGAAGTGGACGGCAAAATGAGAGGGTGAGAGAGAAGTGTGTGGTTTTGCATGAGAGAATGAGAGGAAGTGGTATGAGATGGTGGTTTTGCTAAGTGTTAGCTTGATTTGTAAGCTTGGTAGGACAAGTGTCTTACTTAGCTTATAAAATTGACACCAAATGTGGTGGGGTGTAGCAAGTTGGGCCGTCCCATGTGTGGGGTGGGGAAAGATTTATCTTGTCTCATCCCACTAATTTACGGGTACTCCTCGATTCTATTTTCCTCGATTTGCGTGCCCTCGGGTCGTTTTACGAAAAACGTTTTTATAAATTATGAATCAACGGCACAAAACGAATCTAATAAAAATTGTCTCATCAAAAACGGAGATCGAAAACGTAGATACGTAATCCTAAGGTTTCCGGTTTAGTCGTAAAGGACGTTAAATTAAAATCGTAAGTCCTAATCTCTTCTCGTAAATTTGTGAGTTTATGAACCAACACAAATTTAAAATCTCAAAATAATATTCACAGATAAATTTATTTCCTGAAATGCCGGACTGTCACCAATGACGGTGTATGTAAACGTGAGCACGTAACGTAGAATCCTCCGGTTTAGACGTAGTCGATGCTACTTCAAGACGTAAATCCAAATTACTTCCCAAAAATAAGTGAGTTCATAATGTAACATTAAAATAATGTTTTCAAATAAATATTGAGAATAAAATATCAACCATAAATTGACGGATTGTCACAGCATTTACCCCTAAACAGGATCTTTGTCCTCAAAGATCATCTTACTACTCGCTTCTTATAGAGTTAAAGCCATGTGGGTATTTCCTCCACATTCGGTCTTTTCTCACAAGTGTAATTTATTACAATACGCGAGTTTCATCAAACATAACTACGAGAATAAGATCAGGCTTAATGTTGACTTACTTTCTCTATCCATGATGTTCACGGGTTTTTGATGAATGCAACTTTTCGCCGACAAACTTTATCAAGAAGAATTCATATTTTCACTTGATAGATATTTATCAAGTTCAATTTACGAAACATAATTCACGCAGCTCTTGAAGTCCTAGGGTAGATCCAGCTTATATGCCTTTCAAACCAATCTTTTACATCATCTCAATGGTCCCATACAACGGGGACTTATATCCCATGATCTTTCAGATCATCAATTCATTTTTCCATGGTTAATATTTTTGGCATAACTTCGCTACCCATCTAGCACTTCAAGATCTACATTTCATATTCACATAACCTCCTGCCCACTATCGGTAGTCAATAATCAAATCCTAATTTCAACAATCATTTCAAGTCTCGCGGGTCGGGTATTTTGTAAGGTTAGGTTCGCCATCATAGGAAACCTTAAACCTAAAAGACATGTCCAACTCACAATGGGTGTATGTCGGGTGTCTTCATCTCAACTCCTGCTTACAGATGCTCTAATATATATTTCCTCACAAGATTCGATCACGATCCTAATACGATAATTATCAATGATAATCTCTCCAAAGGAAAACGATTTTACAGTTTATTACCAAAGGTCAATCATTCAAACATAGAACAACACTTATAATATTTTGTATCGTTACTTTACCTTGTCCCTTCGATTTGGGGTGGTAAAGAGTACTCTCATCAAGGTTCGTTCCCAATGACTTCTGAGCAAATCTCTAGAAATTTGATGCGAAGCGAGGATCTTGATAGAGATGATCGATACAGGCACACCATGTTTACACAACTCCTTTAAGTACAAAAGAGTCAATTTCTTCATCAAGAATGTATCATTAACAGGGATGATATTAGCAGATGTGGTCAGTCTGTCGACGATGACCCAAATCGAATCAAATTCAGATGATGACCTTTGCAATAGCTAGACGTTTACTAATTTATGAGGCGATGTCTGCCTTCATAATCAACCATTAGTACAACCTCTTCTGATAATGATACATTAAATCAGAAATGACAGGAATAGAATACTTATACTTACAAAATTCCAACATAACTACGTCTCAAAATCTCCATTTTTAGGCAACCACAAGTGGCCTTTTAAACATTTAACGCTATCGGCTTCTCTATTTTAATTGTTCACATTAGCCGCGAACCACTTTTATTATCTATATTATCTCTCTCTCTCTCTCTTTTTTTTAAGCATCGGCTATATTTTAAATTGTTCGGCAATTTATTTTGCACATTCATTATTAAGGAACATGTCCTAATTGGTTCTTTATCTTTTCTACGTATTGCGTCAGTATCTACATTCACTTTCTCCTAATGAAATTTATATAACATGACCGTATTAATTCAAAATTTCTTTCTTCATATCTTCTATGTTTTAGTTTCGTCTCAACTATCATTTTTATCTGTTTTACTCAATCCGACGTCTAAAGCGTTGACAATTATTACAATTAATTAAATAATAATTATTAAATTTTTATGAAGCGTAAACGTAAAAATTTTAAATTTCTTAGTTCGACCAATTATATAAAGATATTCAAAATAAATTTGAATTTTATTAACGCGATTTTTGCTGATTTATCGAAAATAATTAATAAGATTCGTAAATGTTTCAAAAATCTTTGGTTATACTTTGGTCAAAATTTTATTAGTTGAAAAGCAAAAAGTGTCGTTTCAAATTTCAAGTCATGGTTTAAATAGTTTCCTCAATCCCTCTTAGGTTGTCTTGAGGTATACACAAACATTTACCCCTAAACAGGAGTTTAGTTAAATGTTCTGGGTATAAGGGAATAATCCCTCAAAAGTTCTTTTTGATAAAACATTTGTCAAAATGTATTTGCACTTTCTTTTTAGTAATACTCAAAGTCTTAAAAGGGATCTTAATTTTGAAGAGTCAATATAGATTCCATTATCTTATTAATCACACAGTCAAATAATGTAAATGATTAAGTTTTTAATCACATGTTGAATATTCAAGGTACAAGTTTTCATTGTTCGGCCAATTTAGGTCAGTCTATAACTAATTATTAACTCATTCTTATTCTTATAAATAAACAAATGGTCCTTAATGATCACAAGCATGAATTTATCAAATTACAACCTACACACGTGATTCACCAAATTTATGAATGCTACATGTGTATAGTCAATCTAGACGACATCACGTGAAACTCATAATGTTCATTACAAGTACCGGATGTAGTGATTGGAATAGATAATCTTCTTCGCAGCCGTGAAGTTGATAATAACCATGCCGTGGATCAAATCTTTAAAACATACGCTAGAACCTTGTAAATGATCGAACAAATCTTCCATTTCGAGTTATGGATATCGTTTTCGATTGTCAATTTACTCAGTTCACAGTAATCTATAAATATAAGGAATGATAACACCATAGCTCTTCATGATGACGAGCTCGGTAGAATAAAATCTTTCTCCGACAACTCTCTCAGTTGTACGGTAATTCCTTTAATTTAGATGGTGCTGACGTACAGTGCACAAGCCACACGTGCAGCACCGGGAATATAATCAATACCAATTTCAATCTGCCTTAATGGCAAAAGTCTAGGTAATTCACCATTAAATACCTCCTAAAGTTTCAGATAACAGAAACATCTTTTAATAAATTCATATTAGGTTCTTCTAGATTATAATATCTATAACTAGTTCACAACCATTCACGGTATAATTTTAAGTCTAAATGCAGGATATGGTCATCCATCAAGAATTATTTAGATCACTTTTGATAATCAACATCTTATCATTTAGGGGAATTCTACTCGAGTTCCCATTAATTAAGACAATGTCGTTATGTCATAATTGTGACACCCTAGAATCGAGGTCATTAACGATACCCTAAATTACGCTAATTTTTGAAATTTTTAATAAATTTTAATTTCTATATTTATAAGTATTTTGGTTAGAGCCGATGTTCGAGGTTATAATTTTTACGTTTGACGTTTTAAGAAGGACGATGACGATTACGATCCCGAGGGATGCCCAATTTCATATAATTTTTGACGATTTATCGATAATGTAATTTTTCGAGAATTTTATTTACGGTTCGTGTTAAGTTGAGTCGGGTGAGTTTTATAGCCTTCCGAGTACATTTAAAGTATCCCAAAAATATTTTGGAGCGTTCGGGAAGATTTCCGACTCCCGTAAAATTTTCAAAATTGACAAATGAGTCGAACCCGCAAAGTTTTGAGGACGTTTTCTACTTAAGGACAAAAGAAACTAGAAATTGCAAAAAGGCCCCTCCCAACCCACCAAAAAGGCCAAAAGTGACACAAACACAAACACATACAAAATTTACACCAAAAATCAAACTCTCTCTCCCTCTCTTGTCTCCATAGCCGACGGACACCCCCAACACACCAAGAAATCCACCAAAAATCTTTTTCCACTTGATTTTCCTAAAAACTAAGGTTAGACCACATCTAGTTTGGTCATTCCCCACATATTCATGTGCTCAAATCCCACATGCACTAACAAAAATTTTCCAAGATTTTTCAAGATGATCCAAATTCGTTTTTGTGGCTAAATGTGCTAATGCATGTTGATTTTATGTGTTATGGATGCAAGAACACCAAGAAAACCCACCAAAATTAATTTGGTTGTGGTGATTGGGTCACCCAAACCCCACGGCAATGGGGGTGTTTGGGGAGCCATGGTGGTTGTTGATTTTGAGTGTTGTTCTTAAGTTTGGTTTATTGTTTTAGGATGTTTTACATAGGTTAAATTAGTTGCATGTTCATTTCTTTGAATTTTTGAATTTGAGATTGGTTGATCAATAGGGGTAGGACTGAAATTTGGTGTTAGGATATGTTTGGGAAGGCTTAGGATGATGTTTAGTGGTGGTTAGAAGGCTTGGAATCGAGTCTAAGTGCGTTTTTGGTATGGTCATTTTTAGGCAGAAACATTTGGTCCATTTCATAAAAATTATTTTTTTTCCAGGTCTTGAAAACTAAATGTAGTTATAGAGGGTCTTCCTAGCTTTAATTTGGTATAAGGTAGAGCCCGTGACTCAAAACGAGCTAAAAGTTATGACATTTTAAAGATCGGGTACCGGGAGACGAGGACTTTCATAATCCGAATTTGTGCAAAGTTTTAGTCAAATCCCGAGGGTCACAAGTATAAATTGGTAAATGGTCAAGGGTCAAAATTTTGTCCCTAACCTGTGTAAATGAGTCTATATGTTGACTTAGGTGTCAAAGAAGTCAAAGGTATTTTTCATATAGGTCAAAGAGGTCAAAATTGGTCGAAGCGCAATTTCAGCCCGTAAAATGTAGTCGTGGAAAAGAGTTGCGTAACGGGTCGTAAAAGTAAAAACTTTTATTGGGTTTAAAAACATGTTATCTAAAGGTCTTATAGGATTTTTGGAAATTTTGTCAAATTTTATAAGTGTGGTTAAATAAGGTAAAACAGCCCGTACTTTAGTCAAGTACCGGCGAGAACGAGTAAAAATGGACAACGTAAGTAATGAGAACGAATGGTATAAAATGAGTGATACTTGTTGTTTTTGTTTTTGGCGTGAGTTATACTTGTCCTAAGTGACTAGTATATATGTATTTTATACAGTACCGTAAGTATTTAAAATGAGATTACTCATTACGCGTTATTTGTGATAGGTGTTGATTTAACCGGGCATCCGTTTCGTCGTCAGTGATCATCCCTCGAACTACCGACTACTTAAGATATAAGGTGTGAATTTATAGCCTCGCTTATGTTTATTTCAAATTGTTTTACCCGCGAGGGAAATGCATGCTAGTTTTTAAAAGGAACGTATATCATGAATGATTGTTAGACCCGAATGTTGCCTTAGAAATTGTGTTGAGTACCAAAGTTGCAAAAGTCCCTAAAATCATGAACTATTAACTATTGTCCTGCCCTCGAGTAGGGGGAAATAGCCGCTTATGCAATTTGTAGTACTACGGGGTTAACGACCCAATGCTAGCCGAGAAGCTGTACTTTTAGTAAGTTCTGCGGTAGATTATTTTGTATGAGAAATAAGGTATAATTGCAACTGATGCCTTTAGAAGGGGCACTGGTTTCATCTGAATCACGCCGGTATTATTTACGCGGGTGATTGAGTTAACGGATTAGTGTCATGAGCTTAAACACAATTGTCAGTATCCTGATTATAGTTTGTTTGATCGACAAGTCTATAAATGATCACGAATGGTTTTTATTATATATACGTTCAAATGGATTGTAAAACCTATGAATTCCACTCAACGTTTTCGTTGACCAAATTTTTGGCATGTGTTTCAGGTAACCGCTAGGGGTAGGATGGAGCATGCATGGGATGGATGTTGTGTGTACGGCTTGGAGTCCGCTTGTTTTTCCCTCCTTTTTCTACTTAAACATTTTAAGTTTAATGTTATGTTGTTGTAAAACTGAAGTTTTTGGGTTGAGATTCATGGGGACCGAAAACGCTAAACTCTGTGCACCATTTGGGGTTGGAAAAACTGTGGACATGTATCATCTAACAATTTTATATTTCAAGTTTTAAGTTGACGTCTTTTTAGCGTCGTTTGATATATCTTGTGTGCAATGAATACTGTGTAGCACCCATTGTTGTAGTTCCGCTGCGCATAGCAATTGTGGGGGTGTTACAGATTGGTAATCAGAGCCACGAGTTATAGAGAACTAGGTCGTTTTTGAAAATCCTAAACTATAACTTTTGGTGTCGTAAGAAAGGGTCCAAGCACACACAACTATCCTGCATGGCTCCGGTAAGATTTATTGTTGTATTTATGGCATTTGACGTATACTTTTGAGTAAAGTATATATAGGTGGGTAATTATTACGTAAGTATGGAATTACTATATGTAGACGTTGAATTTTACGTGAAATATCCGACATCGTAATTTTCGTATTAATCATGCATGAGCATCATATTATTACATTTTGGGCATATGTACCACCTTTGCATTGCATTTGCATGCATATATTTATAATTATTGTATAATTACTTATGTACCCTCCGAAATTCGCTGTTATTGCAGGAATGGCCGAGGTACCGCCTAACGATAACGGAAACGATTACGTCGTAGGTCACGAAGGGGGACCGTTTCCTCCGAACCCGCCGGATAATAATAATGGATGGATCGCTCCAGAAGACGAAATAGGGCCGGAAAACGACAATGGCGAAAGTGAGGTGGATAATTTCAGCATGAGTAGTGACGAGAGTGAGGATTCTGAGGAAGAACCCGAGGAGCTAATGGATGATGGCATTCTCGAGGATGCCGTAGGCCAGACCGAACCCGATTTGTTTCAATCCCCGAATTCACCGAAGGGTTATGAAGTACCACCGACCGGTCGTTATGAGCAGCAACCCTTTGATCGCCCGATGGACAATTATAAGGATTATTTGAGAACTGTGCCAGGATTGGTTAGAGTAAGTAATGGGAGCAGTGGAGAGTCCAGCAAGTCATCCAAGTCGCCATCAATTCATGAGAACATTACAAGGGTCTACTTTCCGAGACCGAGACACTACTGGGATCCCGCAGGTCGTTTGGGGAGGATGGAAAGGTTGATGTATGAGCGGTTTGTAGTTGAGACTAGGGTGATTAAGAAGTTTGATAAGACTGAAAGGGAACACCAAAGACTGTTGGAAAGGACGGCAAGGATTGAGTATGACGGGAATGTGAACACAAGTGACATCAACAGTTTAAAATCAATGGTTGCAAATTTAAGTGCTAGTCTTGACCGTGTTAGGGAGGATCAGATGAGGTTGTCGAGGATGCAGAGTTGGGAGCATCGTGTGAGGGATTCATTGCCCCCGGATTGGAGATTCGTGGACGATTTGGAGATGGAGGCGAACGACTTTATGATTCAGCCGCCTACTAGAGGTGCTTGTATTTCGGTGGGAAATCAGGTAGTGATTGAGTGTGGATCCACATCAGGGACGAAAAAGGAAACAGAATGTGGGCCGGATGAGAAAGGAAAAAGGAAAGTGGATGATGTGGATGAGGACATTAGTGATGAGGAAACCGAGGAAGACGACGACGAGCCGCCATCCAAGAGGCCGTGTGGATCACCACATGCCTAGTTACTTGTTTTGTATTTTCTTTGATCATTGTAATAGAACTATTTTAGACCTTTGTATGATGGTATTATGACGAGAAACTCAAGTACTTGATGTTTTGTGGTGAACGATTGTAGTGGCAATACTTGTCACGATTTTGGTTAATTATCAATGCAATCTATGTTACCTTTCATGATCTGTGATATGTCTTAAATTTGATCTTTTGTGGTGTGAATTGATGAATATTAGTAACTCCGTAGTGATGTGTCGTTGTATGTATTTTATGTCTGGGAAACTTGATATGAATACTTACATTATCTTTCTATTTTCTTGTCTTGCAGAAAGAGATATTCGATAACACCATGCCTCCAAAGTTGACTGCCGATCGTGTTAACACCATGATTCAGGAAGCTATAGCAAATGCGTTGGAAGCGGACCGAGCTGGGAGAAATCAAGATCCAGGAAGGAACGCGGGGAGACAGCAAGCCCCGAGGGTGTGTACCTATTCTAGCTTTATGAAGTGCGGTCCCACGCAGTTCCGTGGAACGGGTGGAGCTTTAGAACTTAGACGATGGTTGGAAAAAGTTGAAAGCACGTTTGAAATCAGTGGTTGTGCAGAAGCGGATAAAGTGAAGTTTGCAGCTGCTACGTTTCTCGATGATGCGTTAAGTTGGTGGAATACCCAGGTAGCTACGGTTGGATTGGCTGTAGCGAATGCAAGGACGTGGAATGCGACCAAAGCTTTGTTGACTAAGAAGTTTTGCCCAGAGGAGGAATTGGGGAAATTGGAGGACGAATTGAGGCACTTGACCTTGAAGAACAACGATATAGCTGCTTACACCAGGAGATTCAATGAGTTAAGTCTTTTGTGTCCGGACATATTTGCCAATGATGCCAAGAAAATGAAGCAGTATATTAAGGGTTTATCTAGCAATATCAAAGGTGAAACAACTTCGTCAAAACCTGGAACGTTTGATGAAGCGGTTCAAATGGCTCACGCTTTGATGGACGTTAAGCTTCAGGACAAGCAGAACTACATTGCTGAAGGCAACAAAAGGAAATGGGAAGCGGCACAAAGTAATCAATCCCAAGGCCAGAACCGAAGTGGAAATCGAAACAACCATGGGCCGAACCGTAATCAACAGTTTAATCAGAGAAGGAACGAAGGGATGAGGGCGGTGACGAACCCTAGAGGTGTGAAAGTGAATCCCCATTGTGGAAAGTGCAACTTGTATCATGTTGGAAATTGCCCGCCGGCATGCGGCAAGTGTGGAAAGGCAGGGCATAGGACTTCTGGTTGTCGAACGGGAGGAGTAGCCACTGGGGCTAATGCTATCAGGATGAGAGGATGTTATAGTTGTGGAGAAAGGGGTCATGTGCAAGCAAATTGCCCGAAGGCAGGAAACAGGCGGGGAGGTAATAATGCGACAGCTGTGTATCAAGTGGGAACTGCTGATAAACCACAGGGTCCCAATGTGGTTACCGGTACGTTTTTGCTAGACGCTTGTTATGCTAGTATTTTATTTGATTCTGGCTCCGACAAGAGTTTTGTAGACGTTAGATTTAGTCGTCATATTGATCGAGAACCGGTGTTGTTAACGACTAGTTATAATGTTGAATTAGCCGATGGAAAAATTGTTAGTACGAATTCTATACTGAAAGGGTGTACCTTGAAGTTAGGAAATTACGCTTTTAAGATCGACTTGATGCCTATAGAGCTAGGATCGTTTGACGTGATTGTGGGAATGGATTGGCTAATGGCGCATAGTGCTACGATCGTCTGTGGCGAGAGATTGGTTCAGATTCCGTTGAGGAATAGGGTTTTGACGGTAAAGGGAGACGAATGCACTTCTCGTTTGAAGGTGATTTCGTGTTTGAAAATGATGAAGTACGTAGAGAGCGGATGCGATGTGTTTTTGGCATAAGTTTCGAGCGATGGTGATGTAGAGGCGAGGATCGAAGAGGTACCAGTTATTTGCGAGTATCCGGACGTTTTTCTAGACGAGTTGCCAGGTTTACCGCCTACCCGTGAGGTCGAGTTTCGAATTGATTTAGTGCCAGGAGCTGCGCCGGTTGCACGTGCACCTTATCGCTTAGCACCATCTGAGTTAAAGGAGTTAGCGGATCAATTGAAGGAATTGATGGACAAAGGATTTATTAGGCCGAGTTCATCACCTTGGGGAGCGCCAGTGTTGTTCGTAAAGAAGAAGGATGGTTCGTTTAGGATGTGTATCGACTATAGGGAACTCAATAAGCTGACGGTTAAGAATCGGTACCCATTGCCGAGGATTGATGATTTGTTCGATCAATTGCAAGGTTCCAATGTATACTCAAAGATCGATCTAAGATCAGGGTATCATCAACTGCGTGTAAGAGAGGAGGATATTCCTGTAACTGCCTTTCGTACGCGGTATGGACACTTTGAATTTCGAGTGATGCCGTTTGGGTTGACGAACGCGCCTGCTGTATTCATGGATCTTATGAATCGCGTGTGCAAGCCGTATCTAGATAAGTTTGTTATTGTTTTCATCGATGATATACTTATTTACTCTAAGAGTAGGGAGGAGCACGAGAAGCACCTAAGAAAGATTTTGGAGTTGTTAAGGAAGGAGAAGCTGTATGCAAAATTCTCTAAGTGTGAGTTTTGGTTGGAATCAGTGCAGTTTCTAGGTCATGTGATTGATAGTGAGGGAGTTCGTGTAGATCCTGCTAAGGTAGAAGCGATCAGGGAATGGTCAGCACCGACGACGCCGACTGAAGTTCGACAATTTTTGGGTTTAGCGGGGTATTATCGAAGGTTTATCGAAGGATTTTCTTTGATTGCAAAACCATTGACGAGGCTTACCGAAAAGAATAGGGTGTATGAATGGGGAATTGAGGAAGAGCTTGCTTTCGAAACGCTCAAGGATAAGTTATGTTCCGCACCGATTTTATCATTGCCTGAAGGAACTGAAGACTTCGTAGTGTATTGTGATGCGTCTCGTAAGGGTTATGGAGCGGTATTAATGCAACGTGAGAAGGTGATAGCTTACGCGTCGAGGCAACTAAGAAAGAACGAGGAGAACTACACGACGCACGATTTGGAATTAGGAGCGGTAGTTTTTGCGTTGAAACTGTGGAGACACTATCTGTATGGGACAAAGTGTGTTGTATTCACTGATCACAAGAGTTTGCAGCACATTTTAGATCAAAAGGAGTTGAATATGCGACAAAGACGATGGGTTGAACTACTAAGTGATTACGACTGTGAAATTCGCTACCACCCTGGGAAGGCGAATGTTGTAGCGGACGCATTGAGTAGGAAGGAACGGGAGAAACCTTTGAGGGTTAGAGCTTTAGTGATGAGTGAGAGCGTTGACTTAACCGAAACCATACTGAAGGCTCAGGAGAGAGGTTTAATGAAAGGGAATGTTGAAGCCGAGAATTTGGGACGAATGTTGAAACCTCTTTTCGTGATTAGGTCAGACGGACTGAGATATTTTGAGAATCGAATTTGGTTACCATTGTGTTCATCTGAGGAAGGAAAGCCTGGAGTTCGAGAATTGGTTATGAATGAGTCGCATAAGTCGAAGTATTCGATACATCCTGGATCGGATAAAATGTACCACGACCTGAAGAAAGTCTATTGGTGGCCGAATATGAAGGCGGATATTGCTCGTTACGTTAGTAAGTGTTTGACTTGCGCGAAGGTTCAGGCAGAACATAAGAAACCATCTGGATTGTTGGTACAACCGGAAATCCCAGAATGGAAATGGGAGAAAATCGCAATGGATTTCGTGACGGGTTTACCTAGGACTCCTAGTGGATGCGATATGATATGGGTAATTGTGGATAGGTTGACGAAATCTGCTCATTTCTTACCTATGAAGAAGACGGACAGCATGGAAAAACTCGCCAGCGTGTACGTGAAGGAGATCGTCTGTAGACATGGAGTGCCGTTATCGATCATTTCGGATCGCGACAGTAGATTTACGTCGGAATTTTGGAAATCGCTTCAACGTGCGATGGGCACTGAGTTGAGTTTAAGCACGGCTTATCACCCGGAAACTGACGGCCAGAGTGAACGAACGATTCAAACGATGGAGGACATGCTCCGAGCATGCATGATTGATTTTGGAGGAAGTTGGGAACGCCACTTGCCTCTGGTGGAATTTTCGTACAATAATAGTTATCATGCGAGTATCAAAGCGGCACCGTTCGAAGCATTGTATGGAAGGAAGTGTAGATCGCCTGTGTGTTGGAGTGAAGTAGGGGAAAGTCAATTGACTGGACCCGAAACGGTTTTAGAAACGACAGAGAAGATCGTGCAGATCAAGAACCGACTACTTGCTGCGAGAAGCCGACAGAAGAGTTATGCCGATAACCGAAGGAAACCGTTGGAGTTTGAAGTTGGAGATATGGTTATGCTCAAGGTATCGCCGTGGAAGGGTGTAATTCGTTTTGGAAAGAAAGGAAAGTTGAGTCCGAGGTATATTGGACCGTTTAAGATTGTTGAACGAATTGGACCAGTAGCGTACAAGTTAGAATTGCCGACCGAACTTAGTGCTATTCATGACACGTTTCACGTATCGAACCTGAAGAAGAGTTTGGCGGACAAGGAATTGGTGATTCCTTTGGACGAGATTCGACTAGACGACAAAATGCACTTTGTGGAAGAACCTGTGGAAATTATGGACCGGGAGGTCAAGCGGTTGAAGCGTAGTAGGATTCCGATCGTGAAAGTCTGATGGAATTCTAAGCGTGGACCGGAATACACCTGGGAACGTGAGGACTTTTTCAAGGAAAGGTATCCTCATCTGTTCCAGTAAGACGAAATGTGAGTACAAGAAGAGGCGAGCGCCGGGACGTCGCTCTCTTTAAGGAGGGGTGGATGTGACACCCTAGAATCGAGGTCATTAACGATACCCTAAATTACGCTAATTTTTGAAATTTTTAATAAATTTTAATTTCTATATTTATAAGTATTTTGGTTAGAGCCGATGTTCGAGGTTATAATTTTTACGTTTGACGTTTTAAGAAGGACGATGACGATTACGATCCCGAGGGATGCCCAATTTCATATAATTTTTGACGATTTATCGATAATGTAATTTTTCGAGAATTTTATTTACGGTTCGTGTTAAGTTGAGTCGGGTGAGTTTTATAGCCTTCCGAGTACATTTAAAGTATCCCAAAAATATTTTGGAGCGTTCGGGAAGATTTCCGACTCCCGTAAAATTTTCAAAATTGACAAATGAGTCGAACCCGCAAAGTTTTGAGGACGTTTTCTACTTAAGGACAAAAGAAACTAGAAATTTCAAAAAGGCCCCTCCCAACCCACCAAAAAGGCCAAAAGTGACACAAACACAAACACATACAAAATTTACACCAAAAATCAAACTCTCTCTCCCTCTCTTGTCTCCATAGCCGACGGACACCCCCAACACACCAAGAAATCCACCAAAAATCTTTTTCCACTTGATTTTCCTAAAAACTAAGGTTAGACCACATCTAGTTTGGTCATTCCCCACATATTCATGTGCTCAAATCCCACATGCACTAACAAAAATTTTCCAAGATTTTTCAAGATGATCCAAATTCGTTTTTGTGGCTAAATGTGCTAATGCATGTTGATTTTATGTGTTATGGATGCAAGAACACCAAGAAAACCCACCAAAATTAATTTGGTTGTGGTGATTGGGTCACCCAAACCCCACGGCAATGGGGGTGTTTGGGGAGCCATGGTGGTTGTTGATTTTGAGTGTTGTTCTTAAGTTTGGTTTATTGTTTTAGGATGTTTTACATAGGTTAAATTAGTTGCATGTTCATTTCTTTGAATTTTTGAATTTGAGATTGGTAGATTGGTTGATCAATAGGGGTAGGACTGAAATTTGGTGTTAGGATATGTTTGGGAAGGCTTAGGATGATGTTTAGTGGTGGTTAGAAGGCTTGGAATCGAGTCTAAGTGCGTTTTTGGTATGGTCATTTTTAGGCAGAAACATTTGGTCCATTTCATAAACATTATTTTTTTTCCAGGTCTTGAAAACTAAATGTAGTTATAGAGGGTCTTCCTAGCTTTAATTTGGTATAAGGTAGAGCCCGTGACTCAAAACGAGCTAAAAGTTATGACATTTTAAAGATCGGGTACCGGGAGACGAGGACTTTCATAATCCGAATTTGTGCAAAGTTTTAGTCAAATCCCGAGGGTCACAAGTATAAATTGGTAAATGGTCAAGGGTCAAAATTTGGTCCCTAACCTGTGTAAATGAGTCTATATGTTGACTTAGGTGTCAAAGAAGTCAAAGGTATTTTTCATATAGGTCAAAGAGGTCAAAATTGGTCGAAGCGCAATTTCAGCCCGTAAAATGTAGTCGTGGAAAAGAGTTGCGTAACGGGTCGTAAAAGTAAAAAATTTTATTGGGTTTAAAAACATGTTATCTACAGGTCTTATAGGATTTTTGGAAATTTTGTCAAATTTTATAAGTGTGGTTAAATAAGGTAAAACAGCCCGTACTTTAGTCAAGTACCGGCGAGAACGAGTAAAAATGGACAACGTAAGTAATGAGAACGAATGGTATAAAATGAGTGATACTTGTTGTTTTTGTTTTTGGAGTGAGTTATACTTGTCCTAAGTGACTAGTATATATGTATTTTATACAGTACCGTAAGTATTTAAAATGAGATTACTCATTACGCGTTATTTGTGATAGGTGTTGATTTAACCGGGCATCCGTTTCGTCGTCAGTGATCATCCCTCGAACTACCGACTACTTAAGATATAAGGTGTGAATTTATAGCCTCGCTTATGTTTATTTCAAATTGTTTTACCCGCGAGGGAAATGCATGCTAGTTTTTAAAAGGAACGTATATCATGAATGATTGTTAGACCCGAATGTTGCCTTAGAAATTGTGTTGAGTACCAAAGTTGCAAAAGTCCCTAAAATCATGAACTATTAACTATTGTCCTGCCCTCGAGTAGGGGGAAATAGCCGCTTATGCAATTTGTAGTACTACGGGGTTAACGACCCAATGCTAGCCGAGAAGCTGTACTTTTAGTAAGTTCTGCGGTAGATTATTTTGTATGAGAAATAAGGTATAATTGCAACTGATGCCTTTAGAAGGGGCACTGGTTTCATCTGAATCACGCCGGTATTATTTACGCGGGTGATTGAGTTAACGGATTAGTGTCATGAGCTTAAACACAATTGTCAGTATCCTGATTATAGTTTGTTTGATCGACAAGTCTATAAATGATCACGAATGGTTTTTATTATATATACGTTCAAATGGATTGTAAAACTTATGAATTCCACTCAACGTTTTCGTTGACCAAATTTTTGGCATGTGTTTCAGGTAACCGCTAGGGGTAGGATGGAGCATGCATGGGATGGATGTTGTGTGTACGGCTTGGAGTCCGCTTGTTTTTCCCTCCTTTTTCTACTTAAACATTTTAAGTTTAATGTTATGTTGTTGTAAAACTGAAGTTTTTGGGTTGAGATTCATGGGGACCGAAAACGCTAAACTCTGTGCACCATTTGGGGTTGGAAAAACTGTGGACATGTATCATCTAACAATTTTATATTTCAAGTTTTAAGTTGACGTCTTTTTAGCGTCGTTTGATATATCTTGTGTGCAATGAATACTGTGTAGCACCCATTGTTGTAGTTCCGCTGCGCATAGCAATTGTGGGGGTGTTACAATAATCAATCAATCCATTCTACTAGCACTATCAACTTTCTAGTTTTATTGCCGTCGATAAGATGTGAACTTCTCAAAAGACTAATATAACTCATAATCCTTCACAAATTCAAGGATATATGGAGACATAACTAACCTTTAAAGAGTAAGGTCAACACATAATCTACAAGAGAGAATTTCAAACCAGATACAGACGAAAACATTTAACGAATATGAATATATCCCATGTTTTCATAATTTGAGTACGCACTCGAAAGCTCCTCAGATCGTTACCCAGGTCATTCAAATGAAATCAAATCAAAAGAAATGATAGGAATGTCGATACATCCAGTCGGGTATCAACACTCGGTAATCAGATACTTTTCCTAAGAATCTCACTACGGGATAATTGGACAAGAAAGAAATTGTCAAATAAGAAAATTTCCACAGATGAGTAAATTCGATTCAGAAGAATAAATAGTACGGGCACATATGTAGGTGTCCCTATCAATATGTCCCTATTTTTCACTTCTTGCAGATCTCATAAAATTTAATCTTTCACAATCTTCAAAGAAAATTTAGTGTTTATTAATCAGTTTTATGGTGACTACTAATCAGCCTTGCATGGTCCATTCCAAATTGTATGTAGGCGCGCAACTATATACAATTTCAAGATTAACGATGCAATACTCAGTTCGTCAAAATTTTATCATCATGTTTATAATAAAAACATTTTCATGCTTAATTCTTAAATAAGAATCAAAATAAATTTACAAAGATTTTCTTTGTTATGAAAACAATCATGTTTTCCAAGGTATTTCATAATCAAATTTATTTCAATAATGATCACTTATAATCTCATTTTGAATAATCCTTATAGTGATGAAAAATCAATTTTTCTCAAGGGATACTGTTTTATCTTATAAAAACAATGAGTGATCTGCAAAGGAGTGATGAAAGCTTGCTCACCAAGAACTAACTACTATATATATCAGGAAATGAGCTTAGCCACTTAATCATGAGGTTCATGACCTCGATGGCACTCAGAAAGAATAATTCACCACGTAACTCAAATCGAGATGAATACTTGTTCAATGGTTGCATCACTAATGCGAACATTAGGATGAAGCAATAAAGGATAGATAACATCGATACATGTAGAATTTAGCAATCAAAGGTAGTCTTTTCATTAATCACAAACAAGTCAAATTGTACCGTAACACATTACGTGTCACTATGTCATACAATTCCAAGAACTCATCCTACCAACTGATGTCTCAGTTAAGTTAGGGATTTTTAAAAGATACCACAATGAATACTAATCTACAAGAGTCATTAGGTGTTCCACATGTCCCGAAAGATCCATCGGTCTCAATTCAGAAGAAGATTTCTTCGATTTAATTATTAGACACTAGGCATCCTCGTAAGTGGACAATGGCCTAGGAACAACCCTTAACACAAACTAACAATCATTTGAAACCTTATAATTCAATCACAGGACTTAACGACTTCCTCTTATCAATCTCATATTCCATACGGGTTAAATTTTACTTTATTCAAGTTTCAACCGATTTTATACTCAATTCGATATCCTACTTCATTTCCTAATACTTCAACTTTATTTTAAAACCTTAAAAGGGCAATAAAAGCTCGATATGATCAACACTTAATTTCCAATCCTATAGCTCTTACAACAGCAATTATCAAATGAGGCACCAGTCTAAAATGACTCGATCATTCAATTAGACTTCTCGGAAAGGTACTAGTGGTATGAGGCTTTTGGGTAATGGTTCCAATGACATCCTCAAGTGCAACATTCACCCTTTCGATTTCAATTTAAGAATTGGGTGACAACGAATCAGATGACACCTTTCCAGGTGGTAACGTTTTGTCAAACTCCACTCTATAAGGAAAGATCGTCATGACATCGATATCATATTTAATCTCGCCAATTCTTCTTCAACGTCACAAACAACTAATATCTACATTTCTACGAATATCAACCATTTTGTTGGGATCATAAATATCCACAACTTGGTTTAGATCTAGGATAGCTAGAATTCCTACGAGAATAGCTTCGATTAATTTACTAGGGGATTTAGGGTTCCTTGTGACAATCTACGTCGTATAAATACCTCGTATAAATATCAAAATAATCATCAAACAATCATGTAATCAAATTACATCACATATATATATATATATATATATATATATATATATATATATATATAATCCAAGTTATATAATATATATATATATATATATATATATATATATATATATATATATATATATATATATATATATATATATATATATATATATATATATATATATATATATATATATATATATATATATATATATATATATATATATATATATATATATATATATATATATATATATATATATATATATATATATATATATATATATATATATATATATATATATATATATATATATATATATATTAAAATAACACTTCTCAGTTTGGCCTTGTCGGTAACTCGGGAATTCTTCGGCACCGTTATAGTCAAAAGATTTTTAGACATTTTTAGAAAAATGTTTATAGTTAAAAGATTTTGAAATGTTTTATTCAAAACCTTAGTTTTAAAAATCTTTCGTTCTCTATAACGAGAGCTCTGGTACCAAACTGTAACACCCCCAAATTTATACAACTCAATACAGCGGAAGACTCGTTGGTGTTACGGGTTAGCACATTACTCACATCATAGACAACGCTTAAAAATCGCGTCGTTTAATAATAAAGCATTTCCATTCATAAATATCAAAGTTACATAGGTCCCAAGTCATTGTATTTCATACAGGTTTTACAAAGTATTTGAATGGAAATTATTGTTTAAGTGCGGGCCATGAATTCTTGTCGTCTTCCCGAGAATTACCTTCAAGTACCTGCGATAAAACATGTTAAAAGAAAAGGGTCAGCGATAACACCGAGTGAATTCATAGAGTTTAATAAAATCCATCAATATAACATCGGTATAAAATTATTACCAAAAATCATTTTTGTACAAATCATTGTAATAGGCCATAAAATAGCCAAAGTCATTTTATACAAATCCTTATCAAAATCATAATATAGGCATTTGCCTTAAAAATCATTATACGAACAATTGTCGTAAAAACATCATACAAAACGTTTTACAACGTTGTATAGATTAAATAAAAACCGTTATATGAATATGGTTATGAAAAACCAAAACACGAACATAATATCAATAATATGACCCCGTATTGCTAGTCAGGCAATATATCATAATTTGGTGCGTATAGCAGTATTTCGTTAATTGGATTATTATAAGCCGCATGACATTTTTACCTTACTAAACCAAACAACGGGTAGCTAGCCCGAAACTCATTTGCCCATCTAAATTAGCGTGTCGTCACAAAGGTCACGCTATGTAAATCTTCTCATACATAAATTCTCTTACCAATCAACGTGGCACGACGGGGATCAACCGTCAAGGCGCGAACTGGGGTGATCGTCCCCAAATAGTACTATTATATGCATAAGCGTCTAACAAATCCCGGTAGTTCACAATTCATGATAATGGGACTTTTAGTGACATAACCTAACTTTAATAATCCATTTTATCTCATCTATCGGGTCATTTAATCATTCATCGGGTCATACAATCTTTCGGGTCCAAATCAATAAACAAACAATCGGGACAAATGGTGTCCTATTTTATCAAAACTAACATGTTATCTCCCTCGCGGGTTTATAAAACATTTCATAAAAACATTTAAAAGAGTGCGAGGCTATGAACTCACGTTGATGTGGGAAAGCGGGTTATCAGCAATTCAGATGTACGGTACGTGCTTCAATCACGGAAACCTAGACAAATAATACTCGTCTTAGACTCTTGTCCAATGACTTTATAAAAACAACGATTATGTATACATATTATGATTTTATATATATGATGATCAAGTGGGTTTACATATTCTCGTTTACTCATTTAAGTGTTTATGTATTGGTAACTTCTTACTGGTTTACTAGTTTTACCTATTTACGTGTTTTAGGTCCAATAAGCCTATTATAAGTTCATTAACTTGTATGAATCCATTTCATACTTGTATTATCAGTATTTATACTTTACATGTTGGGCCCAAATGGGTTAAGCCCAATAAATAAGTTTATAAGTGTTTTAGCCCATTTTGTTATAGTATTAGTCCATTAACGTTAACTTAGCCCGTTAATGTCCGCATGTTATATAGTTCGGGTTTTATCGGTTTTTACTTGTTATATATGTTTATATATCAGTATATGAGTTTATAAAAGTTTACATTAGACGGGTCCAACCATCTAAGTTTTATTTAACAAAAACATTAATTTTACGGTAATAGCCAAAAAAGTCGTAAAAATCATGTTTATAGTTTTTATAACTTATAAATCTTATTCAACTACCATTTTTATAAAGAGTCCATTTATTTAACCTTATACATATCCAAATAAATAAAATTTATAAGTTAGTGGGTTTTCATGTGTATATATTTTATAAATATATAAGTGAGTGCTTATATTATATAAGTTTTTATTATACAAATCTGATTTTAAATTTCATTTTAACTAAAACAGCCATATCTAGAGTTCTAGATGGAGATAGAAGCTCAAATTTTTATGGCATAAACTACATGATATGTGCTCTATTTAACTCTTCTATGGCTACTGTTGAATCAGCCTCTAAGTATTTTATAAAATTCGTCCAAAACAGTGTACTCAGATTTGCACTCTAAACTTGTTTTGATCATATCTCACTCATCCTAATGATTCCATTGCATGGCCAACTCTCACATGTGTACAAGACATATTAATTACTGTATATTAATTTATTCAAGCCATTTTATCAGTTTATCATATTATTCTTTACTGTTTTATACAGCCTACTAAATTAAGCAAGATTAACCATTTTTACATATAGTTTTTCCTCTTTTTACCCATGATTATCAACACCAAATCCCCACACAATATTTTTATCATCATATATTCATCATATAAATATACAATAGGAAAGAAAATACATGATTACATAATTAAAATAACAAGAGGATGGGGAGAACATTCTTTATACCACCATGATGATGTAGGTTGTGATCAAGACATGGATTTTGATGGAGAAACTTGTGATAAATCAAGACCATCTTCAAGACCACCATTCTTCAAGAACTCCTTGTGTAAAATCAGCCCCAAGACTTCATAGAAACTCCTCATTGGATGTTATAATCACCACCAATCCATAGAGCTTCAAAAGGGCTTCAACTCATGTAGGAATAACATGAGATTTTGTGGTTAAATTTGATCAAAATGGTGGTGGTGGTGGTAGAAGTGGATGGCAAAATGAGAGGGTGAGAGAGAAGTGTGTGGTTTTGCATGAGAGAATGAGAGGAAGTGGTATGAGATGGTGGTTTTGCTAAGTGTTAGCTTGATTTGTAAGCTTAGTAGGACAAGTGTCTTACTTAGCTTATAAAATTGACACCAAATGTGGTGGGGTGTAGCAAGTTGGGCCGTCCCATGTGTGGGGTGGGGAAAGATTTATCTTGTCTAATCCCACTAATTTACGTGTATTCCTCGATTCTAATTTCCTCGATTTGCGTGCCCTCGGGTCGTTTTACGAAAAATGTTTTTATAAATTATGAATCAACGGCACAAAACGAATCTAATAAAAATTGTCTCATCAAAAACGGAGTTCGAAAACGTAAATACGTAATCCTAAGGTTTCCGGTTTAGTCGTAAAGGTCGTTAAATTAAAATCGTAAGTCCTAATCTCTTCTCATAAATTTTTGAGTTTATGAACCAACACAAATTTAAAATCTCAAAATAATATTCACGGATAAATTTATTTCCTGAAATGTCGGACTGTCACCAAAGACGGTGTATGTAAACGTGAGCACGTAACGTAGAATCCTCCGGTTTAGACGTAGTCGATGCTACTTCAAGACGTAAATCCAAATTACTTCCCAAAATAAGTGAGTTCATAATGTAACATTAAAATAATGTTTTCAAATAAATATTGAGAATAAAATATCAACCATAAATTGACGGATTGTCACATTTATTTTCTTACTCGGTTGTCAAGGAAGGTTAGATTTATATCTAATTCGTCTCCTAGTAAGATTGACAACTTAAAATATTTCTTTTGAAATATTCAAGCAATTTTAACTTGCAATTGCAATTGTTAAAAGTCATATCCGAAGCATTGACTTTCAAGACTTTTAGCATCTTATGTTAAATTGTTTGACCAAGTGATTTTCCTTTGAGTCGATAATCGTTTTTGGACACCCAATGTCCACGGTTCCTCAAATAACATTGGGTCTCATTATTGATAATGAACCACGGACCTATTTAACGAACCGCGGCCCTTGAGTCCCTTGTTCGTTTTGGTCTTTTTCTCTTTTGACGAGTTTTCTTGAAGATTCCCTCTTTTCTTCTCTTTTGAGTTTCTTCTCTCGCTTCGTAAAGTTATCCTTAACTTCTTTTTTGAGTCTCTCTCAATTCATTTTAATCATGCTCTTCTAAGTCGAGTCACTTTCTTCTATTCTTTCTAAACTAAGTTGAGTCAAGCCTCACCTTTTCCTCATCATGTAATTGTTCTTTGAACGTTCATAATTATTGAGAAGAGCTACGAAACTTTGAGCATGTAGTTTATCGTATGCTAAACACCATTTGGTGTCGACATTCATAAGCATCCTTGCCTATAATGTCTTATATCCAGAATATTTTTTTTAAAGCGTCGATTTATCCGCTTTTGGTTTTCTTTTGTCTTTTGGTCAAAAATGTCTCTAGGTTGAGATATTTTTGTTCTTCTTTGTTGAGAGTTGATTGCGGTTAAAATTTACAATTAGTATGGGTGAATCCATCAGTTCTAAGTTTTTAACCCCTTGAGATGATATCTTCAAATTCTTGGATGTTTCTTTTCTACCTCTATTCCAACAATTTTGAATTGATTTCCTCAAAATCCCCTCCTTGTTTTTTGAGAGTTGATGGTTAAATCTTGAATTTTATTGGGTGATTCCAAAAATTCTAAGCTTTTTACCCTTTGACATATTATCATTACAATTGGTATGGATGTTTCTTTTCTACCTCTATTCCAATAATTGTGAATTGATCTTGTCAATATCCTCTCCTTTGTTTTTTTTGGATTGATAGCATCGCGTGCACACTTATTTCTCCAATTCTTGTCATTGTTTGTGCAAACGACTTGTTTATCATCCTCGTTTTCTTTTTCCATCATAGTCATTCTTCCTTTCTTTTCGACTATATGGGATCTTATTTTTTTTTGTCATTGTCATACTCTCTTTGATTTGGTATTTCTTGCCAAAATATTAAAAGTGGAGTATGTTCTCTCGACAATATTTTTCTCTTTGGACATCTCTTTTCTCTCTTAGTCCTCTTTATATATTTTTTTGGTGTCACCAAAATAAGTTGGGTTCTATTTTATTTCTAATAGCCCTCTTATTTTTCTTAACTTGTCATATTTTTGACACTTCTAAAAGTTAAGATTTTTTTAGCTTTCTCTCGAGTCCCTCTTTTTTTTACTCGAGTTGTTTAAAGCTAACTCCGTTTGGGTGACATCTCATTATGCATATGCTCTTGTCCACTAACTTTGTTTTGTAGGACACTTCTAACCCATCTTTGTAGCTCGTCACTATTCTTGCTTTGTTGGTGCCTCAAGCATGGGGGAGCTCATATCAAGGGGGAGCATTTGCAAGAGTTCAAGTCATTACATTTGCGATCGTTGACTCACTCAAATTGCATTCATCTAACATCTTGCAAGTAATGCATTTTGGACACTCGTAGATAAGCATATTATTATGCTTGGAGTTGGTTAACCTATGGTCATTGAAGACTTCACTAGGATGACGCAAGCTCAATATTTTTGTATGATGGGTTTATGGTTTGTATTCTCGTCTCTCAAACGACAACCACAATGGATGATTTGATTTTTGGATGCATGTTCTCTCGAAGTCAATCCTCCTCTTCTACAAATGAAGACTAACTTTTGGATGCAAGCTCGTGTGACGTCAATTCTCTTCTTATTCAAATGACGTGCTTTCGATGACTACCTCTTTAGATGCGTTCTCTCTCGACGTTGCTTCTTCTCTTCTTCAAGATGTTGACTACCTTTTTGATTCGACAAAAGGGGGAGAAGTAAGTGTAAACGAGTAACTTATGCATTTTAATATGTGTTGCGATTTACTTGTTTGTCATCATCAAAAGGGGGAGATTGTTAGTGCAAACAATACGATGCTTTGTCGATATAATCTCTTTATGTTTTGTTGATGACAAACGTATAATTCGCAATACATTATGTAAAATGTTAAGGTACTCGTAATCACTCAAGAATACATTTGTATACTTCTCTCGACACCTCCAAGATCGCATTCGGCATGAATCACTCAAGGTATGTACAAACATGTCATTAACCTAACTAAGTGATCAAGGATTAATATTTTCTTAAAAATCACATTTAATCAAATGTGACAAAAGATTTTAATTAACTTTATTTTTAAGAAAATGTTTTATTAAAAAGAAAATGGAAATTTGAATTTGGCATATTCCATATGCCAAAGGAATATCCTTTGAGGGTATAAACTACCCTAGATGGCATATCCCCACTAAAGGACAAATTTGCACGGACTCCAACGTGGAGGTTCCTTAAAGGAACCCGCGGTTCCTTATTGATAAGGAACCGCGGGTAGAGATAAGGAACCGCGAGTGTTTTTTACCGTTTCAATGTCGCCCTATAAATAGTGGATCATTTCCAGATTTTCTTTCAACCCTTTTTGCACAATTTCAAAACATCTTTAAACCCTTGATTAGTTAGTTTAGATTAATCTTGTTTAAGATGTGATTCTCTCCTTCTATCTCCTCATCCTCTTAAGTGCAAAGAGAAGATCACTCACACATTTGTGATGTGATTAAAGATGAAGTCTTGATGAAGATCATCATGTTCATCATTTTTATTTGTGTCTTGTGTAGATCCAATGTATATGTGTATACTTAGATCAATCTTGTGTAGATCCAATGTATGTGGGTATACTTGGATCAATATTGTGTAGATCTAATGTATTTGTGAATACTTGGATTAGTTGTGTTAATCCACTGTATTTGTGAATACTTGGATTAAGTCTTGTGTAAATCCATTGTATATGTGTATACTTGGATTTATGTTGTGTAGATCCAAGTTACATGTGTACACTTGGATATGTGTTTTATTGAGTTGTAATAGGTAAGAGTTGTGAGTTCTCACTAAACTATAAAGTGATGTGGTTGTGTGTAACACCCCCAAATATACACAATTCAATACAGCGGAAGACTCGTTGGTGTTACGGGATAGCACATTAATCACATCATAGACAACGCTTAAAAATCGCGTTGTTTAATAACAAAGCATTTCCATTCATAAATATCAAATTTACATAGGTCCCAAGTCATTGTATTTTATACAGGTTTTACAAAGCATTTGAATGGAAATTATGATTTAAGTGCGGGCCATGAATTCTTGTTGTCTTCCCGAGAATTACCTTCAAGTACCTGAGACAAAACATGTTAAAAGAAAAGGTCAGCGATAACGCCGAGTGAATTCATAGAGTTTAATAAAACCATTAATATATCATCGGTATATAATTATTACCGAAAATCATTTTGTACGAATCTTTGTAACAGGCCATAAAATAGCCAAAGTCATTTTATACAAATCCTTGTCAAAAATCATAATATAGGCTTTCGCCTTCAAAATCATTATACGAACCATTGTCGTTAAAAACATCATAGAATACGTTTTATAACGTTGTATAGAGTTAAATAAAAACCGTTAAATGAATATGGTTATGTATAACTAAAACACGAACATAATATCAATAATAAGACCCCGTGTTGCTAGTCAGGCAATATATCGTAATTCAGTGCGTATAGCAGTATTTCGTTATTTTTGGATTATTATAAGCCGCATGACATTGTTACCTTACTACAACAAACAACGGGTAGCTAGCCCGAAACTCAATTTGCCCATCTAAGTTAGCGTGTCGTCACAATAATCACGCTTGTGTAAATCTTCTCATACATAAATTCACTTACCAATCAATGTGGCACGACGGGGATCAACCGTCAAGGCGCGAACTGGGGTGATCGTCCCAAATAGTACTATTATATGCATAAGCGTCTACCAAATCCCGGTAGTTCACAATTCATGCTAATGGGACTTTTAGTGACATAACCTAACTTTAATAATCCATTTCATTTCATCTATCGGGTCATATAATCATTCATCGGGTCATACAATCATTCGGGTCCAAATCAATAAACAAACAATTGGGACAAACGGTGTCCTATTTTATCAAAACTAACATGTTATCTCCCTCGCGGGTTTATAAAACATTTCATAAAAACATTTAAAAGTGTGCGAGGCTATGAACTCACGTTGATGTGGGAAAGCGGGTTATCGGCAATTCGGATGTACGGTACGTGCTTCAATCACGAAAACCTATATAAATAATAATCGGTCTTATACTTTTGTCCAATGACTTTATCAAAATAACAATTATGTAAACATATGATGATTTTGTACATATGATGATGATCAAGTGGGTTTATATATTCTCATTTACTCATTTTAGTGTTATGTATTGGTAACTTTTATACTATTTTACTCGTTCAACTTGTTTACATTTTGGAGGCCCAATAGGCCCATTACAAGCCCAATACTTTTCATTAGCCCAATTATACTTTTATTATCAGTATTACAGTTTACATGTTGGGCCCAAGTGGGTTAAGCCCAATAAGTAAGTTTATAAGTGTTTTACCAAACTAGTCGAGTTTATAGTCCAATAAGGCTACTTTGGCCCGTTAATGTGTATATGTTATATAGTTCGGGTTTTATCGGTTTTTACTTGTAATAGGTACTTATATATCAGTATATGACTTTTAAAATTTTACATTAGACGGGTCCGACCGTCTAAGTTTTAATTGACGAAAAACGTTAATTTTACGGTATTAGCAGAAAAGATGTAAAAATCATGTTTATAGTTTTATAACTTATAAAACTTATCAAACTACCATTTTTATAACATGTCCATTTATTTATCCTTGTACATATTTATATAAATGTAATATATAAGTTAGTGGGTTTTAATTCATTATTTATACTATATTTATTTGAGTGCTTATATAATACTATTAAATTTTAATTTCACAAAATCTGATTTTTAGTTTCACTTTCACTATTTTTATCATATCTTGAGTTCTACAAGGAGATAGAACCTCAAATTGTTATGACAGAAACTACATGATATGTGCTTCATTTTATTCCTTAGCTACTGATGAATCAACCTTTAAATATTTTAATAAATTCGTCCAAAACAGTATAGGCAGATTTGCACTCTAATCTTGTTTTGATCATATCTCACTCATTTTTATGATTCCATTGTATGGCCAACTCTCACATGTGTATAACACCTAATAATTACTGTAAATTGATTCGAATATGCCATTTTATCAGTTTAGCATTTGGTTACTTAATGCTTTTATACAGCCTTCATATTTTAGCAAGATTTTAACCTTGTTACCTATGGTTTTCCATCTTTTTAACCATATTTATACACACTTGATCCCCACACAACATTTTTATCATCATATATTCATCATATACATATACAATAGGAAAGAAAATACAAGATTACATAATCAAAGTAATAAGAGGATAGGAAGGACAATCTTTATACCACCAAGATTAAGTAGTTTATGATCAAGGCTTGGATTTTTGATGGCAAAACTTGTGATAGATCAACACCAATCTTCAAGACCACCAATACTTGTAAACTTTTTGTAGAAATCAGCCCTTGGACATCACCAAATCACTTCCTTGGATGTTAGAATCACCTCCAATCTTCAAGGCTTCAAAGGAGCATCATCATATGTGTTTATAACACAAAGTTTATGGCTAGATTTGATCAAAAATTGATCAAAATGGTATTTTAGAGAGAGAGTGGACGAAAATGGGGAGAGAAGGAGAGAGTGGTTTGCATGTATGAGAAATGGTTTATTGTTAGTTTGTTTTGTGGTTAAGTGGGTTGGAAAGAAACAAGGACAAGTGTCCTTGTTTACTTAAGTAAACTTGACACATCAAGAGTGTGTTATGTACTCTTGGATTCCACTTGTATAGGGGTGGGCAAGTGTAAACTTTTCCCATCCCTATAATTTACGGGTACTCCTCGATTCTAGTTTCCTCGATTTACGTGCCCTCGGGTCGTTTTACGAAAAATGTTTTTTTAAATTATGAGTCAACGACACAAAACGAATCTAATAAAAATTGCCTCATCAAAATCGGAGTTCAAAAACGTAAATACGTAAACCTAGGGTTTTCGGTTTAGTAGTAAAGGACGCTAAATTATTCACGTAAGTTCTAATCTCTTCTCGTAAATTTGTATTATGAATCAACACAAATTAAAAATTCAATAATAATATTCAAGGATAAATTTATTTCCTGAAGTGTCGGACTGTCACCAAAACGGTGTATGTAAACGTAAGCACGTAACGTAGAATCCTCCGGTTTAGACGTAATCGATGCTACTTCAAGATGTAAACCCAAATTTCTTCCCAAAAATAAGTGAGTTCATAATATAACATTAAAATAATGTTTTTAAATTATACTTGAGAATAAAATATCAACCATAAATTGACGGATTGTCACAACATTTACCCCTAAACAGGATCTTTGTCCTCAAAGATCAATTTATCTTACTACTCGCTTCTTATAGAGTTAGAGCCATGTGGGTATTTCCTCCATATTCGATCTTTTCTCTCAAATGTAATTCATTTCAATACGCGAGTTTCGTCAAACATAACTACGAGAATAAGATCAGGCTTAATGTTGACTTACTTTCTCTATCCATGATGTTCACGGGTTTTTGATGAATGCAACTTTTCGCCGATCTAAACTCTATCAAGAAGTACTCAGATTTTCACTTGATAGATATTTTATCAAGTTCGATTTACGAAACATAATTCACGCAGCCCTTGAAGTCATAGGGTAGATCAAGCTTATATGCCTTTCAAACCAACTTTTACATCATCTCAATGGTCCCATATAACGAGGACTTAATTCCCATGATTTTTCAGATCTTCAATTCATCTTTCTATGGTGAAATTTTTTTTTGGCATAACTTTGCTACCCATCCTGCACTTCAAGATCTACATTTCATATTCATATAACCTCCTGCCCACTACTGGCAGTCAATAATCAGATCCTAATTTCAAAAATCATTTCAGGTTTCACGGGTCGGGTATCTTGTAAGGTCAGGTTTGTCCTCATAGGCAACCTTAAACCTAAAAGACATGTCCAACTCACAACGAGTGTATGTCGGGTGTCTTCATTCCAACTCCTGCTTACAAATGCTCTCATATTTAGATCCTAACAAGATTCGATCTCGATCCTAACACGATAGTTATCAATGATAATATCTCCAAAGGAAAGCGATTATACGGTTTATTACCAAAGGTCAATCATTCAAGCATAAACCATCACTTATAGTATTTTGTATCGTTACTTTACTTCGTCCCTTCGATTGGGGTGGTAAACAGTACTCTCATTAAGACTCGTTCTCAATGACTTCTGAGTAAATCTCTAGAAATTCGATGCGAAGCAAGGATCTTGATAGAGATGATCGATACAGGCACACCATGTTTACACAACTCCTTTAAATACAAAAGAGTCAATTTCTTCATCAAGAATCTATCATTAACCGGAATGATATTAGCAGATTTGGTCAGTCTGTCGATGATGACCCAAATCGAATCAAATTCAGATGATGACCTTTGTAATAGTTAGACGTTTACTAATGTATGAGGCGATGCCTGCCTTCATAATTTGCCATCAGTACAACTTCTTCAGATAAAGATACACTAAATCAGAAATAGCATGAATAGAATACTTAATCTTATGAGATTTCAACATGACTAAATCTCTAAATTTCCATATTTAGGCAACCACAAGCGGCCTTTAAAACATTTAACGCCATCGGCTTCTCAACTCTAATGGTTCACATTAGCCGTGAACCCCTTTTATTATCTATATTATCCTTTTTACAAGCATCGGCTATATATTAAATTCCTCGGCAATTTATTTTGCACAGTCATTACTAAGGAACACATCCTAATTAAATCTTTATACTTTCTATATTATGTGTCAGTAATTACATTCACATTCACTGATGAAATAATTATCATGACCACAATTCACTCAGAAATTCTTCCTTCATATTTTCTAAGTTTTAGTTTCGTTTCAACTATTATTTTTATCAGTTTTTCTCAATCCGACGTTTAAAGCGTCGATAATTATACAAGTAATTAAATAATATATATTCAATTTTTATGAGACGTAAACGTAAAAAGTTTTAAATTTTCTCAATTCGACCAATTTTATAAAAATGTTCAAAATAATTTGAATTTAATTAACAGGATTTTTACTGATTTATCGAAAATAATTAATAAGATTCTTAAATGTTTGAAAAATCTTTGGTTATACTTTGGTCAAAATTTTCTTAGTTGAAAAGCAAAAAGTGTCGTTTCAAATTTCAAGTCATGGTTCAAATGATTTCCTCAATCCCTCTTAGGTTGTCTTGAGGTATACACGAACATTTACCCCTAAACAGGAGTTTAGTTAAATGTTCTGGGTATAAGGGGATAATCCCTCAAAAGTTCTTTTTGATAAAACATTTGTCAAAACATATTTGCACCTACTTTTTGGTAAAACCCAAAGTCTTAAATGTCTTCTAATTTTTGAAGAGTCAATATAGATTTCATTACCGTTGATTACGCAGTCATTTAGTGTAAAGGATTAAGCCTTAAATCACATGTTAAATATTCAGGTACAGGTTTTCACTGCTCTGCCAACTCAGGGCAGTCTATAAAAAATTATTAACTTCTTCTTATTCTTTATATACAAACAAATGGTCCTTAATGATCACGAGCATGAATTTATCAAATTACAGTCTACACACGCGATTCACCAAATTTATGAATGCTACATGTGCATTAGTCAATCCAAACGACATAACATGAAACTCATAATATTGATTACAAGTTCTGGATGTAGTGATTGGAATAGATAATCTTCTTCGCGGACGCGAAGTTGATGATCACCATGCCGTGGATCAAATTTCCTGAATATACGCAAGAACCTTGTAAATGATCGAACAATCTATCATCTTGGGTAGTGGATATAGATTTTAAACGTCAATTTACCTAGTTCACGGTAATTAAGCAAATATAAGAAATAATAACACCATAGATCTTCATGATGACGAGCTTGGTAGAATAAAAGCTTTCTCCGACAACTCTCTCAGTTGTACGGTAACACTTTCGATTCAAATGGTGCTGAAGTACATTGCACACGCCACAGGTGCAGCACCAGGAATATAATCAATACCAAATTCAACTTTCCTTAATGGCGAAAGTCTAGGTAATTCAACAGCAAATACCTCAGAAGTTTCAAATAACATAAACATCTTTTAATAAATTTACTTTAAGTTTTTCTTAGATTACAAGATCTATGACTAGTTCATAACCATTCACGATATAATTTCAAGTCTAAATGCAGGATATGGTCGTCCATCAAGAATTATTTAGATCACTTTTGATAATCAACATCTTATCTTTTAGTGGAATTCTACTCGAGTTCCCATCAATTAAGACAATGTCGTCATGTCATAATCAATCAATCCATTCTACTGGCACTATCAACTTTCTAGTTTCATTACCGTTGATAAGATGTGAACTTCTCAAAAGACTAATAATAACTCATAATCCTTCACAAATTCAAGGATATCTGGAGACACAACTACCATTAAAAGAGTAAGGTCAACGCATAATTTACGCGAGAGAATTTCAAATCAGATATAGACGAAAACATTTAACGAATATGAATATATCCCATGTTTTCATAATTGGAGTACGCATTCGAAAGCTCCATCGTTACCCAGGTCATTCAAATATGAAATCTAATCAAAAGAAATGATAGGAACGTCGATACACCCAGTCGGGTATCAGCATTCGGTAATCAAATACTTTTTCAAAGAATCTCACCACGGGAGAATAGGACAAGGAGGGGATATCAATTTTCAATTAAGACAATTTCTACAGATGAGTAAATTCGACTCAGAAGAATAAATGGTACGGGCACATATGTAGGTGTCTCTAACAATATGTCCCTATTTTTCACTTCTTGCATATCTCATAGAATTTAATCTTTCACAATCTTCCAAGAAAATGTAGTGTTTATTAATCAGTTTTATGGTTACTACTAATCAGCCTTGCATGGTCCATTCCAAATTGTATGTAGGCGCGCAACTATATACAATTTCATGATTAACGATGCAATACTCAGTTCATCAAAATTTTATAATCATGTTTGTAATAAATACATTTTCATGCTTAATTCTTAAATAAGAATCAAAAATAAATTTACAAAGATGCTCTTTGTTATGGAAACAATTAAGTTTTCCAAAGCGTTTCATAAACAACTTCATTTTGATAACGTTTACTTATAAATCTCACTTTGAATAATCCTTATAGTGATGAAAATTAATTTTTCTCAAGGGATACTGTTTTAACTTTATAAAAACAATGAGTGATCTACAAAAGAGTGATGAAAAGTTGTTCACCAAGAACTAACTACAATATGCTAGGAAATGAGTTTAGCCAATTAATCATGAGGTTCATGACCTTGATGGCACTGAAAAAGAATAATCCACAACGTAACTCAAATCGAGGTGAGTACTTGTTCAATGGTTGCATCACTAATGCGAACATTAGGATGAAGCAATAAAGGATAGATAACATCGATACATGTAGAATTTAGCAATCAATGGTAGTCTTTTCATTAATCACAAACAAGTCAAAATTGTACCGCAACATATTATGTGTCACTATGTCATACAATTCCAAGAACTCATCCTACCAACTGATGTCTCAGTTAAGTTAGGGATTTTCAAAAGATACCACAATGAATACTAATCTACAAGAGTCATTAGGTGTTCCAAATGTCCCGAAAGATCCATCGGTCCCAATTCAGAAGAAGATTTCTTCAACTTATTTATTGGACACTGGGCATCCTCGTTATTGGACAATGGTTTAGGAATAACCCTTAACACGAACTAACAATCATTTAAAACCTTATAATTCAATCACAGGACTTAACGACTTCCTCTTATCAATCTCATATTCCATAGAAGTTAAATTTTACTTTATTCAAGTTTCAACCCACTTATACTCAATGCGATATCCTACCTCATTCGCCAATACTTTCAACCTTATTCTTAGACCTTAATAGGGCAATAAAAGCTCGATATGAACAACACTTAATTTCCAATCCTATAGCTCTTACAAAAGTAGTTATCAAATGAGTCACTAGTATGAAATGACTCGATCATTCAATTAGACTTCTCGGAAAGGTACTAGTGGCATGAGGCTTTTGGGTAATGGTTCCAATGACAGCCTCAAGTGCAACATTCACCCTTTCGATTTCAAATTTTAAGAATTGGATGACAACGAATCAGATGACCTTTCCAGGTGGTAACGTTTTGTCAAACTCCCCTCTATAAGGAAAGATCGTCATGACATCGATATCAGATTTAATCTCGCCAATTCTTCTTTACAATCAACTAATATCAACATTTCTACGAATATCAACCATTTGTTGGGATCATAAATATCCACAACTTGGTTTAGATCTAGGATAGCTAGAATTCCTACGAGAATAGATTCGATTGATTTGCTAGGGGAGTTAGGGTTTCTTGTGACAATCTACGTCGTATAAATACCTCGTATAAATATAAATATAATCATCAAACAATCATGTAATAAAATTACATCATATGTATATATATAATCTAAGTTATATATATATATTAAAATAACACTTCTCAGTCTGGCCTTGTCGGTAACTCGGGAATCTTCGGCACCATTATAGTCAAAAGACTTTTAGACATTTTAAGAAAAATGTTTATAGTTAAAAGATTTTGAAATGTTTTCTTCAAAACCTTGGTTTTATAAATCTTTCGTTCTCTATAACGAGAGCTCTGGTACCAAACTGTAACACCCCCAAATTTACACAATTCAATACAGCGGAAGACTCGTTGGTGTTACGGGATAGCACATTACTCACATCATAGACAACGCTTAAAAACCGTGTTGTTTAATAACAAAGCATTTCCATTCATAAATATCAAATTTACATAGGTCCCAAGTCATTGTATTTTATACAGGTTTTACAAAGCATTTGAATGGAAATTATTATTTAAGTGCGGGCCATGAATTCTTGTTGTCTTCTCGAGAATTACCTTCAAGTACCTGAGACAAAACATGTTAAAAGAAAAGGTCAGCGATAACGCCGAGTGAATTCATAGAGTTTAATAAAACCATTAATATATCATCGGTATATAATTATTACCGAAAATCATTTTGTACGAATCTTTGTAATAGGCCATAAAATAGCCAAAGTCATTTTATACAAATCCTTGTCAAAAATCATAATATAGGCTTTCGCCTTCAAAATCATTATACGAACCATTGTCGTTAAAAACATCATACAATACGTTTTATAACGTTGTATAGAGTTAAATAAAAACCGTTATATGAATATGGTTATGTATAACCAAAACACGAACATAATATCAATAATAAGACCCCGTATTGCTAGTCAGGCAATATATCGTAATTCAGTGCGTATAGCAGTATTTCGTTATTTTTGGATTATTATAAGCCGCATGACATTGTTACCTTACTACAACAAACAACGGGTAGCTAGCCCGAAACTCAATTTGCCCATCTAAGTTAGCGTGTCGTCACAATAATCACGCTTGTGTAAATCTTCTCATACATAAATTCGCTTACCAATCAATGTGGCACGACGGGGATCAACCGTCAAGGCGCGAACTGGGGTGATCGTCCCCAAATAGTACTATTATATGCATAAGCGTCTACCAAATCCCGGTAGTTCACAATTCATGCTAATGGGACTTTTAGTGACATAACCTAACTTTAATAATCCATTTCATTTCATCTATCGGGTCATATAATCATTCATCGGGTCATACAATCATTCGGGTCCAAATCAATAAATAAACAATTGCGACAAATGGTGTTCTATTTTATCAAAACTAACATGTTATCTCCCTCGCGGGTTTATAAAACATTTCATAAAGACATTTAAAAGAGTGCGAGGCTATGAACTCACATTGATGTGGGAAAGCGGGTTATCGGCAATTCGGATGTACGGTACGTGCTTCAATCACGAAAACCTATATAAATAATAATCGGTCTTAGACTTTTGTCCAATGACTTTATCAAAATAACAATTTTGTATACATATGATGATTTTGTACATATGATGATGATCAAGTGGGTTTATACATTCTCATTTACTTATTTTAGTGTTATGTATTGGTAACTTTTATACTAGTTTACTAGTTTAACTTGTTTACATTTTGGAGGCCCAATAGGCCCATTACAAGCCCAATACTTTTCATTAGCCCAATTATACTTTTATTATAAGTATTATACTTTACATGTTGGACCCAAGTGGGTTAAGCCCAATAAGTAAGTTTATAAGTGTTTTACCAAACTAGTCGAGTTTATAGTCCAATAAGGCTACTTTGGCCCGTTAATGTCTATATGTTATATAGTTCTGGTTTTATCGGTTTTTACTTGTAATTGGTACTTATATATATATCAGTATATGACTTTTAAAAAGTTTACATTAGACGGGTCCGACCGTCTAAGTTTTAATTGACGAAAAACGTTAATTTTACGGTATTAGCAGAAAAGATGTAAAAATCATGTTTATAGTTTTATAACTTATAAAACTTATCAAAATACCATTTTTATAACATGTCCATTTATTTATTCTTGTACATATTTATATAAATGTAATATATAAGTTAGTGGGTTTTAATTCACATTTTATACTATATTTATTTGAGTGCTTAGATAATACTATTAAACTTTAATTTCACAAAATCTGATTTTTAGTTTCACTTTCACCATTTTTATCATATATTGAGTTCTACTAGGAGATAGAACCTCAAATTTTTATGACAGAAAGTAAATGATATGTGCTTAATTTTATTCCTTTATAGCTACTGATGAATCAACTTCTAAATATTTTAATAAATTCGTCCAAAACAGTATAGGCAGATTTGCACTCTAATCTTGTTTTGATCATATCTCACTCATTTTTATGATTCTATTGTATGGCCAACTCTCACATGTGTATAACACCTAATAATTACTGTAAATTGATTCCACTATACCATTTTATCTGTTTAGAATTTGGTTACTTACTGTTTTTATACAGCCTTCATATTTTAGCAAGATTTTAACCTTGTTACCTATGGTTTTCTATCTTTTTAACCATATTTATCAACACTTGATCCCCACACAACATTTTTATCATCATATATTCATCATATACATATAAAATAGGAAAGAAAATACAAGATTACATAATCAAAATAATAAGAGGATAGGAAGGACAATCTTTATACCACCAAGATTAAGTAGTTTATGATCAAGGCTTGGATTTTTGATGGCAAAACTTGTGATAGATCAACACCAATCTTCAAGACCACCAATACTTGTAAACTTCTTGTAGAAATCAGCCCTGGACATCACCAAATCACTTCCTTGGATGTTAGAATCACCTCCAATCTTCAAGGCTTCAAAGGAGCATCATCATATGTGTTTATAACACAAAGTTTATGGCTAGATTTGATCAAAAATTGATCAAAATGGTATTTTAGAAAGAGAGTGGACAAAAATGGGGACAGAAGGAGAGAGTGGTTTGCATGTATGAGAAATGGTTTATGGTTAGCTTGTTTTGTGGTTAAGTGGTTTGGAAAGAAACAAGGACAAGTGTCCTTGTTTACTTAAGTAAACTTGACACATCAAGAGTGTGTTATGTACTCTTGGATTACACTTGTATAGGGGTGGGCAAGTGTAAACTTGTCCCATCCCTAATAATTTACGGGTACTCCTCGATTCTAGTTTCCTTGATTTACGTGCCCTCGGGTCGTTTTGCGAAAAACGTTTTTATAAATTATGAGTCAACGGCACAAAACGAATCTAATAAAAATTGCCTCATAAAAAACAGAGTTCAAAAACTTAAATACGTAAACCTAGGGTTTTCGGTTTAGTCGTAAAGGACGCTAAATTATTCACGTAAGTTCTAATCTCTTCTCGTAAATTTGTGAGTTTATGAATCAACACAAATTTAAAATTCAATAATAATATTCAAGGATAAATTTATTTCCTGAAGTGTCGGACTGTCACCAAAACGGTGTATGTAAACGTAAGCACGTAACGTAGAATCCTCCGGTTTAGACGTAATCGATGCTACTTCAAGATGTAAACCCAAATTTCTTCCCAAAAATAAGTGAGTTCATAATATAACATTAAAATAATATTTTTAAATTATACTTGAGAATAAAATATCAAACATAAATTGACGGATTGTCACATTGTGTCTTGGAGTTCTCACTAAACTATAAAGTGATGTAGTTGTGTCTAGTGAAGATCTCACTTAGCTTCAAAGTGAAGATGTGACAATCCGTCAATTTATGGTTTATATTTTATTCTCAAATATTATTTAAAAACATTATTTTAATGTTATATTATGAACTCACTTATTTCTAGGATGAAATTTGGATTTACGTCTTGAAGTAGCATCGACTACGTCTAAACCGGAGGATTCTACGTTACGTGCTTACGTTTACGTACACCGTTTTGGTGACAGTCCGACATTTCAGGAAATAAATTTATCCGTGAATATTATTTTGGGATTTTATTTTTGAGTTGGTTCATAAATTCACAAATTTACGAGAAGAGATTAGGACTCACGATTTTAATTTAACGTCCTTTACGACTAAACCGGAAACCTTGGGATTACGTATTTACGTTTTCGAACTCCGTTTTTGATGAGACAATTTTTATTAGATTCGTTTTGTGCCGTTGATTCATAATTTATTAAAACGTTTTTCGTAAAACGACCCGAGGGCACGCAAATCGAGGAAACTAGAATCGAAAAATACCTGTAAATTAGTGGGATGGGACAAAACAAGTTTATCCCACCCCACTCAAAAGAGATGGCCAAAAGAGGACACCACATCATAAGATGTGGCACCCTTTCAGCTAGAAAGCTAACACATGTTAGCATAAGCTTAACATGTAAGCTAACTTAGCACAAAACCACCAAAACCACTTCATTCATACCATTTACACTTAGCAACTCATGTAAACCACTCACCAAACTCTCTCATCTCTCTAAAATTCGTCCAACCATCATCAAAAACAACCCTCATTTGATCTATGATAGCCATAAAATCATGTGTTACTCATACACATGATGATGCTACTTTGAAGCTTTGAAGATTGGAGGTGATTCTAACATCCAAGGAAAAGATTTGTTGGTGTCATAGGGCTGATTTTCCATGAGAAGTTTATAAAGGTTGGTATACTTGAAGATGATATTGATTTATCACAAGTTTTGCCATCAAAATCCAAGCCTTGTTCATCAAAGACTCATCTTTTCATCACTAATGGTGGTATAGAGATTGTTCTTCCTATTGTTATTTTGATTATGTAATCTTGTATTTTCTTTATTTATGTATATGTATATGATGATGAATGATGATTAAAAATATTATGTGGGGATTTGGTATTGATAGATTTGATAAACATGGGTAAAAAGATAGAAAACCACACGTAAAATGGTTAAAATCTTGCTAAATATGATGGCTGTATAAAAATAGTAAGTAACCAAAGGTTAAACTGATAAAATGATAAAGTGGAATCCATTTACAGTAAGTGTTAGATGTCATACACATGTGAGAGTTGTCCATGCAATGGAATCTTTAAAATGAGTGAGATATGATCAAAACAAAATGAGTGTACCAATCAGAATAGTCTATTTTGTAGGGACTGTTAAGGATAGTTAAACATAGAATGAGCAGTAGCTATAACTAAATTATTTGTATCACATAATATGAAGTTTATGCCATCCAAAAATGAGCTTCTATCTCCTTATAGAACTCAAGATATGATAAAAATGGTGAAGATGAAACTAAAAATCAGATTTTGAAGAATTAATGTTTAATAGTATTATATAAGCACTCAAACTAATATAGTATAAAATGTGAATTAAAACCAACTAACTTATAAATTTCATTTATATAAATATGTATAAGGTTAAATAAATGGACACTTTATTAAAATGGTAGTTGAATAATATTTATAAGTTATAAAAACTATAAACATGATTTTTACGACTTTTTCGGCTATTACCGTAAAATTAACGTTTTTCGCCAATTAAAACTTAGACGATCAAACCCGTCTAATGTAAAGTTTTTAAAAGTCATATACTGATGTAAAGTAACTAATACAAGTAAAAACCGATAAAATCCGAACTATATGACATACGGACATTAACGAGCTAAGTTAGCATAACTGGACTAATAATTTAACTAAATAAGTTAAACACTTATAAAAATTTCTTATTGGGCTTAACCCATTTGGGCTCAACATGTAAAGTATAAATACTGATAATACAAGTATAAAATGGATTAATACAAGTTAATGAACTTATAATAGGCTTATTGGACCTAAAACACGTAAATAGGTAAAACTAGTAAACTAGTAAAAAGTTACCAATACATAAACACTAAAATGAGTAAATAAGAATATATAAACCCACTTGATCATCATCATATGTACAAAATCATCATATGTATACATAATTGTTATTTTTATAAAGTCATTGGACAAGAGTCTAAGACGAGTATTATTTGTCTAGGTTTCCGTGATTGAAGCACGTACCGTACATCCAAATCGCCGATAACCGCCTTCCCACATCAACGTGAGTTCATAGCCTCACACTCTTTTAAATATTTTTATAAAATTTTTTATAAACCCGCGAGGGAGATAACATGTTAGTTTTGATAAAATAGGACACCATTTGTCCCGATTGTTTGTTTATTGATTTGGACCCGAATAATTGTATGACCCGATGAATGATTAAATGACCCGATAGATGAAATGAAATGGATTATTAAAGTTAGGTTATGTCACTAAAAGTCCCATTAGCATGAATTGTGAACTACCGGGATTTGGTAGACGCTTATGCATATAATAGTACTATTTGGGGACGATCACCCCAGTTCGCGCCTTGACGGTTGATCCCCGTCGTGCCACATTGATTGGTAAGCGAATTTATGTATGAGAAGATTTACACAAGCGTGATTATTGTGACGATACGCTAATTTAGATGGGTAAATGAGTTTCGGGTTAGCTACCCGTTGTTTGTTGTAGTAAGGTAACAATGTCATGCGGCTTATAATAATCCAAAATAACGAAATACTGCTATACGCATTAAATTACGATATATTGCCTGACTAGCAATACGGGGTCTTACTATTGATATTATGTTCGTGTTTTGGTTTTTCATAACCATATTCATATAACGGTTTTTATTTCTATACAACGTTATAAAACGTATTGTATGATATTTTTACGACATTAGTTCGTATAATGGTTTTGAATGCGAAATCCTATATTATGATTTTGATAAGGATTTGTATAAAATGACTTTGGCTATTTTGTGGCCTATTTCAAAGATTTGTACAAAATGAATTTCGGTAATAATTTTATACTGATGTTATATTGATGGAATTTATTAAACTCTAAGAATTCACTCGGCGTTATCGCTGACCTTTTCTTTTAACATGTTTTATCTCAGGTACTTGAAGGTAATTCTCGGGAAGACAACAAGAATTCATGGCCCGCATTTAAACAACAATTTCCATTCAAATGCTTTGTAAAAATTGTATGAAATATTATGACTTGGGACCTATGTAACTTTTATATTTATGAATGGAAATGTTTTATTATTAAACGATGCGATTTTCAAGCGTTGTTTATGATGTGAGTAATGTGCTATCCCGTAACACCAACGAGTCTTCCGCTGTATTGAATTGTATAAATTTGGGGGTGTTACAGTTTGGTACCAGAGCTCTCGTTATAGAGAACGAAAGATTTTTAAAACCAAGGTTTTGAATATAACATTTCAAAATCTTTTAACTATAAACATTTTTCTAAAAATGTCTAAAAAATCTTTTGACTATAACGATGAAGAAGAATTCCCGAGTTACCGACAAGGCCAGACTGAGAAGTGTTATTTTAATATATATATAAAAATTGGATTATATATATACATATGATGTAATTTGATTACATGATTGTTTGATGATTATTTCTATATTTATACGAGGTATTTATACGACGTAGATTGTCACAAGAAACCCTAACTCTCCTAGCAAATCAATTGAAGCTATTCCCGTAGGAATTCTAGCTATCCTAGATCTAAACCAAATTGTGGATATTTACGATCCCAACAAAATGGTTGATATTCGTAGAAATGTTGATATTAGTTGATTGCGATATTGAAGAAGAATTGGCGAGATTAAATCTGATATCGATGTCATGACGATCTTTCCTTATAGAGTGGAGTTTGACAAAACGATACCACCTGGAAAGGTGTCATCTGATTCGTTGTCACCCAATTCTTAAATTTGAAATCGAAAGGGTGCATGTTGCACTTGAGGCTGTCATTGGAACCATTACCCAAAAGCCTCATGCCACTAGTACCTTTCCGAGAAGTCTAATTGAATGATCGAGTCATTTCATACTAGCGACTCATTTGGTAACTATTGTTGTAAGAGCTATAGGATTGGAAATTAAGTGTTGTTCATATTGAACTTTTATTGCCCTATTAAGGCCTAAGAATAAGATTGAAAGTATTAGAAAATGGGGTAGGATATCGAATTGAGTATAAGTTGATTGAAACTTGAATAAAGTAAAATTTAACTTTTATGGAATATGAGTTGATAAGAGGAAGTCATTAAGTTCTGTGATTGAATTATAAGGTTTTAAATGATTGTTAGATCGTGTTAAGGATTGTTCCTAGGCCATTGTCCACTAATGAGGATGCCCAGTGTCCAAGAAATAAATTGAAGAAATCTTCTTCTGAATTGGGACCGATGGATCTCTCGGGATAGATGGAACACCTAATGACTCTTGTAGATTAGTATTCATTGTGGTATCTTTTAAAAATCCCTAACTTAATTGAGACATCAGTTGGTAGGATGAGTTCTTGGAATTGTATGACATAGTGACACACAATGTGTTATGGTACAATTCTGACTTGTTCGTGATTAATGAAAAGACTACATTTGATTGCTAAATCCTACATGTATCGATGTTATCTATCTTTTATTGCTGCATCCTAATGATTGAATTAGTGATGCAACCATTGAACAAGTACTCATCTCGATTTGAGTTACGCTGTGGATTATTCTCTTTTTATTCCTGAGTACCATCGAGGTCATGAACCTCATGATTATTTGGCTAAAGCTCATTTCCTATCATATTGTAGTTAGTCCTTGGTGAACAAGCTTTCATCACTCTTTTGCAGATCACTCATTGTTTTTATAAGATAAAACAGTATCCCTTGAGAAAAATTGAATTTTCATCACCATATGGATTATTTAAAGTGAGACTTATAAATAATCGTTATCGAAATGAAGTTGTGAAAGATTAAATTTTATGAGATCTACAAGAAGTGAAAAATAGGGACATATTGATAGGGACACCTACATATGTGCCCGTACTATTTATTCTTCTGAGTCGAATTTACTCATCTATAGATATTGTCTTAATTGACAATTGATATTCCCTTCTTGTCCAATTCTCCCGTGGTGAGATTCTTTGGAAAAGTATCTGATTATCGAGTGTTGATACCCAACTGGATGTATCGACGTTCCTATCATTTCTTTTGATTTGATTTCATTTGAATGACCTGGGTAACGATCTAAGGAGCTTTCGAATGCGTACTCAAATTATGAAAACATGGAATATATTCATATTCATTAAATGTTTTCATCTGTATCTGATTTGAAATTCTCTCGCGTAGATTATGCTTGACCTTACTCTTTTAATGGTAGTTGTGTCTCCATATATCCTTGAATTTGTGAAAGATTATGAATTATTATTAGTCTTTTGAGAAATTCATATCTTATCGACGACAATGAAACTGGAAAGTTGATAGTGCCAGTAGAATGCATTGATTGATTATGACATAACGACATTGTCTTAATTGATGGGAACTCGAGTAGAATTCCCCTAAATGATAAGATGTTGATTATCAAAAGTGATCTAAATAATTCTTGATGGGTGACCATATCCTGCACTTAGACTTGAAATTATACCGTGAATGGTTATGAACTAGTCATAGATATTATAATCTAGAATGAACTTAAAGTAAATGTAAAAAAAAAATGTTCATGTTATTTGAGACTTTAGGAGGTATTTGCTGGTGAATTATCTAGACTTTCGCCGTTAAGGCAAGTTGAACATTGGTATAGATTATATTCCCGGTGCTGCACCTGTGGCTTGTGCACTATACGTCAGCACCATCTAAATTAAAAGAATTACCCTACAACTGAGGGAGTTGTAGGAGAAGACTTTTATTCTACCAAGCTCGTCATCATGAAGAGCTATGGTGTTACCATTTCTTATGTTTATTAATTACCGTGAACTAAGTAAATTGACGATTAAAATCTATATCCACTACCTAAGATGATAGATTTGTTCGATCATTTACAAGGTTCTAGCGTATATTCGAAAATTTGATTCACGGCATGGTTATCATCAACTTCGCGTCCGCGAAAAGATTATCTATTCCAATTACTACATCCAGAACTTGTGATGAACATTATTAGTTTCACGTGATGTCGTTTGGATGGACTAATACACATGTAGCATCCATAAATTTGGTGAATCTCATGTGTAGGCTGTAATTTGATAAATCCATGCTTGTGATCATTAAGGACCATCTGTTTGTTTGTAAGAATAGGAAGGAGTTAATAATTATTTATAGACTGCCCTGAATTGGCCGAGTAGTGAAAACCTGTACCTTAAATATTTAACATGTGATTAAAGACTAAATCCTTTACATTATTTGACCGTGTGATTAATAAATAATGGAATCTATATTGACTCTTTAAAAATTTGAGCCATTTGAGACTTTGGGTTTTACCAAAAAGAAAGTGCAAATATGTTTTGACAAATGTTTTATCAAAAAGAACTTTTAAGGGATTATTCCCTTATACCCAGAACATTTAACTAAACTCCTGTTTAGGGGTAAATGTTTGTGTATACCTCAAGACAACCTAAGAGGGATTGAGAAAACCATGACTTGAAATTTAAAACGACAATTTTTGCTTGTCAAATAAGAAAATTGTGACCAAAGTATAAACAAAGATTTTTCGAACATTTACGAATCTCACTAATTATTTTCAGTAAATCAATAAAAATCGTGTTAATTAGATTCAAATTTATTCTTTTGAACATTTTCCTATAATTGGACGAACCGAGAAATTTAAAACTTTTTACGTTTACGTTTCATAAAATTAAATATCTATTATTTAACTACTAGCAATAGTTATCGACGCTTTAGACGTCGGATTGAGTAAAACGGATAAAAATGATAGTTGAGAAGAAACTAAAACTCAGAAAATGTGAAGAAATAATTTTTGAATAAATACGGACATGATAATTATTTCATCAGGGAAGATGAAAGTAGATACTGGCACATAATATAGAAAGGATAAAGAATCAATTAGGATTGTGTTCCTTAATAATGACGGTGCAAAGTAATTTGCCCGAGCATTTAGAAATAATTGATGCTTGTAAGAAGGATAATATAAATAATAAAAGGGGGTTCGCGGCTAATGTGAACCATTAGAATTGAGAAGCCGATGGCTCTAAATGATTAAAAGGCCACTTGTGATTGTCTAAATATGGAGGATTGTGAGATATAGTTATGTTGGAATCTTGTAAGTATAAGTATTTTATTCATGACATTTATGATTTAATGTATTTTTATCTGAAGAAGTTGTACTAATGGCAAATTATGAAGGCAGACATCGCCTCATAAATTAGTAAACGTCTAACTATTGCAAAGGTCATCATCTGAATTTGATTCGATTTGGGTCATCGTCGACAGACTGACCAAATATGCTAATATCATTCCTGTTAATGATAGATTCTTGATGAAGAAATTGACTCTTTTGTATTTAAAGGAGTTATATAAGCACGGTGTGCCTGTATCGATCATATCTATCAAGATCCTCGCTTCGCATCTAATTTCTAGAGGTTTGCTCAGAAGTCATTGGGAACGAACCTTGATGAGAGAGTACTGTGTACCACCCCAATCGAAGGGACGAGGTAAAGTAACGATACAAAATACTATAAGTGTTGTTTTATGTTTGAATGATTGACCTTTGGTAATAAACTGTGAAATCGTTTTCCTTTGGAGAGATTATCATTGATAATTATCGTATTAGGATCAAGATCGAATCTTGTGAGGATATATATTAGAGCACCTGTAAGCAGGAGTTGGGATGAAGACACCCGACATACACCCATTGTGATTTGGACATGTCTTTTAGGTTTAAGGTTTCCTATGATGGCGAACCTAACCTTCCAAAAATACTCGACCCGCGAGACCTGAAATGATTGTTGAAATTAGGATTTGATTATTGACTGCCGGTAGTGGACAGGAGGTTATGTGAATATGAAATGTAGATCTTGAAGTGCCAGATGGGTAGCGAAGTTATGCCAAAAATTTTAACCATGGAAAAATGAATTGATGATCTGAAAGATCATGGGGTATAAGTACCCGTTGTACGGGACCATTGAGATGATGTAAAAGATTGGTTTGAAAGGCATATAAGCTGGATCTACCCTAGGACTTCAAGAGCTGCGTGAATTATGTTTTGTATATCGAACTTGATAAAATGTCAATCAAGTGAAAATCTGATTACTTCTTGATAAAGTTTAGATCGGCGAAAAGTTGCTCATCAAAAACCCGTGAACATCATGGATAGAGAAAGTAAGTCAACATTAAGCCTGATCTTATTCCCGTAGTTATGTTTGATGAAACTCGCATATCGTAATGGATTACGCTTATGAGAAAAGATCGGATGTGGAGGAAATACCCACATGGCTTTAACTCTATAAGAAGCGAGTAGTAATATAAGATGATCTTTGAGGACAAAGATCCTGTTTAGGGGTAAATGCTGTGACAATCCGTCAATTTATGGTTTATATTTATTCTCAAATATTAATTAAAAACATTATCTTAATGTTATATTATGAACTCACTTATTTCTGGGAAGAAATTTGGATTTACGTCTTGAAGTAGCATCGACTACGTCTAAACCGGAGGATTCTACGTTACGTGCTAACGTTTACATACACCATTTTGGTGACAGTCCGACATTTCAGGAAATAAATTTATCCGTGAATATTATTTTGGGATTTTAATTTTGAGTTGGTTCATAAATTCACAAATTTACGAGAAGAGATTAGGACTCATGATTTTAATTTAACGTCCTTTACGACTAAACCGGAAACCTTGGGATTACGTATTTACGTTTTCGAACTCCGTTTTTGATGAGACAATTTTTATTAGATTCGTTTTGTGTCGTTGATTCATAATTTATAAAAACGTTTTTCGTAAAACGACCCGAGGGCACACAAATCGAGGAAACTAGAATCGAAGAATACCCGTAAATTAGTGGGATGGGACAAAACAAGTTTATCCCACCCCACTCAAAAGAGATGGCCAAAAGAGGACACCACATCATAAGATGTGGCACCCTTTTAGCTAGAAAGCTAACACATGTTAGCATAAGCTTAACATGTAAGCTAACTTAGCACAAAACCACCAAAACCACTTCATTCATACCATTTACACTTAGCAACTCATGCAAACCACTCACCAAAATCTCTCATCTATCTAAAATTCGTCCAACCATCATCAAAAACAACCCTCATTTGATCTATGATAGCCATAAAATCATGTGTTACTCATACACATGATGATGCTACTTTGAAGCTTTGAAGATTGTAGGTGATTCTAACATCCAAGGAGAAGATTTGTTGGTGTCATAGGGCTGATTTTCCATGAGAAGTTTATAAAGGTTGGTAGACTTGAAGATGATATTGGTTTATCACAAGTTTTTCCATCAAAATCCAAGCCTTGTTCATCAAAGACTCATCTTTTCATCACTAATGGTGGTATAGAGATTGTTCTTCCTATCATCTTGTTATTTTGATTATGTAATCTTGTATTTTCTTTATTTATGTATATGTATATGATGATGAATTATGATTAAAAATATTATGTGGGGATTTGGTGTTGATAGATTTGATAAACATGGGTAAAAAGATGGAAAACCACATGTAAAATGGTTAAAATCTTGCTAAATATGATGGCTGTATAAAAACAGTAAGTAACCAAAGGTTAAACTGATAAAATGATAAAGTAGAATCCATTTACAGTAAGTGTTATATGTCATACACATGTGAGAGTTGGCCATGCAATGGAATCTTCAAAATGAGTGAGATATGATCAAAACAAAATGAGTGTACCAATCTGAATCGTCTGTTTTGTAGGGACTATTAAGGATAGTTAAACATAGAATGAGCAGTAGCTATAACTAACTTATTTGTAGCACATAATATGAAGTTTATGCCATCCAAAAATGAGCTTCTATCTCCTTATAGAACTCAAGATATGATAAAAATGGTGAAGATGAAACTAAAAATCAGATTTTGAAGAATTAATGTTTAATAGTATTATATAAGCACTCAAACTAATATAGTATAAAATGTGAATTAAAACCCACTAACTTATAAATTTCATTTATATAAATATGTATAAGGTTAAATAAATGGACACTTTATAAAAATGGTAGTTGAATAAGATTTATAAGTTATAAAAACTATAAACATGATTTTTACGACTTTTTCGGCTATTACCGTAAAATTAACGTTTTTCGCCAATTAAAACTTAGACGATCAAACCCGTCTAATGTAAAGTTTTTAAAAGTCATATACTGATGTATAAGTACCTAATACAAGTAAAAACCGATAAAACCCGAACTATATGACATACGGACATTAACGAGCTAAGTTAGCATAATTGGACTAATAATTTAACTAAATAAGTTAAACACTTATAAAAATTTCTTATTGGGCTTAACCCATTTGGGCTCAACATGTAAAGTATAAATACTGATAATACAAGTATAAAATGGATTAATACAAGTTAATGAACTTATAATAGGCTTATTGGACCTAAAACACGTAAATAGGTAAAACTAGTAAACTAGTAAAAAGTTACCAATACATAAACACTAAAATGAGTAAATAAGAATATATAAACCCACTTGATCATCATCATATGTACAAAATCATCATATGTATACATAATTGTTATTTTTATAAAGTCATTGGAGAAGAGTCTAAGACGAGTATTATTTGTCTAGGTTTCCGTGATTGAAGCACGTACCGTACATCCAAATCGCCGATAACCGCCTTCCCACATCAACGTGAGTTCATAGCCTCGCACTCTTTTAAATGTTTTTACAAAATGTTTTATAAACCCGCGAGGGAGATAACATGTTAGTTTTGATAAAATAGGACACCATTTGTCCCGATTGTTTGTTTATTGATTTGGACCCGAATGATTGTATGACCCGATGAATGATTAAATGACCCGATATATGAAATGAAATGGATTATTAAAGTTAGGTTATGTCACTAAAAGTCCCATTAGCATGAATTGTGAACTACCGGGATTTGGTAGACGCTTATGCATATAATAGTATTATTTGGGGACGATCACCCCAGTTCGCGCCTTGACGGTTGATCCCCGTCGTGCCACATTGATTGGTAAGCGAATTTATGTATGAGAAGATTTACACAAGCGTGATTATTGTGACGACACGCTAATTTAGATGGGCAAATGAGTTTCGGGCTAGCTACCCGTTGTTTGTTGTAGTAAGGTAACAATGTCATGCGGCTTATAATAATCCAAAATAACGAAATACTGCTATACGCACTAAATTACGATATATTGCCTGACTAGCAATACGGGGTCTTACTATTGATATTATGTTCGTGTTTTGTTTTTCATAACCATATTCATATAACGGTTTTTATTTCTATACAACGTTATAAAACGTATTGTATGATATTTTTACGACATTAGTTCGTATAATGGTTTTGAAGGCGAAAGCCTATATTATGATTTTGATAAGGATTTGTATAAAATGACTTTGGCTATTTTGTGGCCTATTACAAAGATTTGTACAAAATGATTTTCGGTAATAATTTTATACCGATGTTATATTGATGGAATTTATTAAACTCTATGAATTCACTCGGCGTTATCGCTGACCTTTTCTTTTAACATGTTTTATCTCAGGTACTTGAAGGTAATTCTCGGGAAGACAACAAGAATTCATGGCCCGCATTTAAACAACAATTTCCATTCAATGCTTTGTAAAAATTGTATGAAATATTATGACTTGGGACCTATGTAACTTTTATATTTATGAATTGAAATGTTTTATTATTAAACGACGCGATTTTTAAGCGTTGTCTATGATGTGAGTAATGTGCTATCCCGTAACACCAACGAGTCTTCCGCTGTATTGAATTGTATAAATTTGGGGGTGTTACAGAAGAGTCGTGAAGATTGGTTCTACCTTTCGATTAGAACTCGACATCTAGCCTTGTGTCGTAAAATGGTGAAGTAGGCAACGTTGTGAAGATTGGTTCTACATTTCGATTAGAACTCGACATCTAGCCTTGTGTCGTTAAATGGTGAAGTGGGCAACGTTGTGTAGATTGGTCCTACCTAAGATTAGGACTCGACATCTAGCATAGTGTCGGAAATTGTGTAAGCGACGTGTATGGTTTTCTCCGCCTTGAAAGGAGTTTTGCTGACTAGTGAAGTAACTCTCGAGTAAGGTGTACTCGAGGAGTGGAGTAGGGCGAAGAGGAGCTTCGCGACCGAACCACTATAAATCATCGTGTCGGTACTTTCCTTTACATTTATGTCTTTACTATTATAGATGTATTTATATGTTGTGTGTTGTGTGCATCTCATAATCTAAACATCTAAGTTGCGGAAAAGCTAAGGCTTAGTACGTGTGTGCTTCGTGTTTAGATTATGGTCAAGTGTGCATCCTTTAGTCTAAACATCTTAGTTGCAGAAAAGCTAAGGCTTAGTACATGTGTGCTTAGTGTTTAGACTATTGCTTGATGTACACTTGATTTGATGTGTTTGTGTGTTTCCTTACTTATAGTTATTATCTATTACAAACACATCTCATATATAGTCAAGCTTAATCGAGAATTTGATACAAACGATTGTCAAGGTTTACAACGTATCAATATTTGGCGTCCACTGTAGGCGGTTCTTTATTGAGCCCGCGGTTCTTTATTGATTAGGAACCGCGGTGATATTTAAGGAACCGCGGCCAGTGGAATAAACGAAATGTTTTGAAAATAAACTAGAAACTAGTCAACCCCCCCTTCTAGTTTCTACACAGTCATTCATATCATGTTATATATCCGTTCACTGAGCGTATTGCTTAGCCGTTACTTTCCTTTCTATGTCCCAAAACGGCAGGTACCCATGGACAGACTTGAGCATTTGGAGGACGTGCATAGGATGGAAGTCGCCTTAGACTTCTTATTCTTTTGCCTTCATATACTTATGCTTGTTTGGACACTTGTCTTGTCCTTCTAATTCATTTACTTTATTTATGTTTTGGGCTTATGTTTGGGAACCGATGTTTATTCCGGTTTTCCCTATGGTCATGTATGTTTTAGTACATATTACCTTGTATGCTTTGATGACACGCCATAAATACACGTAATGGTCCACTTATCAAAGTGGGGTGTTACAATTATGGTATCAGAGCCCAAGGTTTCGACCTGTAGGCTCTAAAACTTGACATGTGACTAGTGGGTAGTCACTAGGAGCTTCCTAAACCGACGCTTGTTATTCCACGTATTAACATTCTCAGAACCTTAATGTTTTAATCATGATGTTTTTCTCGAAATTTTTTCTGATATGGATTGAACAACCGTCATCCATACTTAGTTACATGTCATTGTTTTATGCATGATGTTCCTAGAGAATTTAGGCTAATATAAACTGAACCACTGTACTTTATACTTGGTCATACGTTTCTGTTAAATTTTGACAGTTGATTTTCAGTCTTATTTATTTTCATGTATTATTGTTGCAGGTATTTTGACTAAGTAATGGTTGGTACACGAATGGCCATATTTAGTCGCATGCAATTTTTATTCAAAGTTTGTTTTGGTGAACCTTCCCATAGGCGTTCACCCTTGTCATGTCAATTTTGTTTTGATGAACCGACCCATAGGCGTTCATCATTACTCATGCCAATTTTGTTTTGTGAACCGACCCATGGTCGTTCACACCAGCGATTTTTTCAAATTCCATTTCATTACAGTGATATTTCTTTCATGTCTCCTCATTAATTGATATGTTCTTTATGTCAATTATGTTTTCATACTATCATGGTTAATTTCGTTTTCATGCTGATTATGTTTTATGCTCCTTCGTGATTTTGTTCCATGTTCTTCATGTGATTTCGTCTTCATGCTGATTATGTCTCACGTCTCTTATGTTGATTATGCTTTCATCATGTTGATTACGCTTTCATGCAAGTCAATGATGGATTTCATTTCATCCTACTTTCATGATAGTCATGGTTGGTTTTCATTAATCATGCTTTCAGGCAAATCATCATTGCATTTCATTTAACCACACTTTTAGTGTTTTATCTAAGCAACCAGAATGATGTCTATGCTGGAATTGCTAGGCTATCATGGTGCTCATTCTAGTTCGGTTTTCAAACCATTTAACAAATTAATTTCCTTTAAAATCATGTCAGATGATCGACCCCATACCGATCATTTCATGTACATTACATGTGTACTCCATGTACCGTATTCCATGCGCATTACACGTACCGTGATCCATGTTTATTTCACCTACAATACTCCACGAGTATTCGCTAGTCGATTCTAAATCATCTCAGGCGTATTCTACTTGTTGATATTCTACAAGATGTTGATGCCGCTCATAATTTGGAGATGTTACTAAATGTTGATGCTGCTGAGTTTTTTTGAGACGCTATGAGATGCTGATGTTGTTCACAACCTGGAGATCCTACAAGATTAAGACAAAGGCGTTAGATCAAAGCGATTAGACGAGAAGAATGCTTCACCACCAGACGATTTCCATCACAACCGATGTCCCTATTTTTCAGTTATATGTCACATGTCATTCAGTTGTGTTTTCAGTCATATGAGTGAAAACCGGTACCAGCCGACCACTCAGCTGAATAGTTACATGAATCACAGTCATGAGAATGACCGTCATGGAACTAATAGACAAGACGATAGTAACTAATACTGTGGCAGCAACTATCCTAGCAATCACAACATAACACCGGTCCCGGATGTGATTAGAAATACAAGGATCAGCAGTCTAACCGATCCGCCAATTCTAGCATGATAACCTAAGAGTTTTAATTTTATTCGTTTCACACCTCGAGAAACATGTCAAGACATCAGTCAAGACACATGTCTCACGTATATTTTTCTAAGATACATGTCAAGACATCAGAAGACACATGTCATAAGCATATTTTCTCAAGATACAAGTTAATACACAAGTTAAGACACATGACCCACGTCTATCTTCTGAAACAGCCCTAAGAAATTGAGGGTACCCTCCAAGGGGTATATCCATTTTGTTGTGCCATGTACTAATCAGGCCACAAGAATTTCAGTACCAACACCGGTGTATTACTCGCGTTTGGACATGCATGATTCGTTCTACGTGAGACAAACAAAACACATTCAGTGAGATCCGTCACGTTTGCTTCACGACACTTTCATTTCTTGATCTCATATTTCATACACCCATGACCTTAAAGGACGCCATTCATATCACCCATGTATACGAAGGTTTTCTAATAACCGTTTTTTAAAATATCGTTTTATCTCGACTCGACTCGAATTAATTAACAACTTTATCACAAGATTAATTGTTCTTGGTTAATAATAATTGTTTGTGTTAGCCTCAAAATATTGAGTCAAACAAGAGTGTTCAGTCATAGGTTATATTGTAATATTTATTAGAACGTTGTAATAGTTAGTTAAAATAGTCGTGACATTACGGGCTTGATAGCTAGCTTAAAAGGCCTCTTTCAAGGTACTAAGCATTTATTCAAGCCCGACCCAATCAAACTATATCCCATTAAGCCACATGTAGGTAAAGGCTATAAATACCCTTCCTAGCATGTTAGGAAGGGTGTTGGTTGTCTCATTTTCTAATCTAATCTCACTAAAGTTTCACACACACTTCTCTCTACTTTCTCTCACTACTTTCTCTCTCTAGAAACCTTCCATCTTTTATCTTCCTTTCTTTCTTCTTTATTCGTGTAGAATCATCATATTTATAGGGACAACAATTGGTATCAATCGCCATAGGGTAGTTTTTGTGATTCGTTGTTGTTATAATATTTGGTTCGTGTGAATTTACTCCTATGATCATCTCGAATTCAAGTATTTTCTTATTTTTCGTTGTGTTTCGTGTTCTAAATCGTACTATAGATTATCTACATACTTGTGGTAAGATTTTGGTTATTTTGGTTTGGAATGAAACACGAATTCCCATGTAAAGTTCTCATCTTTCTTGTTGCCTAAAAGTCTCGAACTCCTTACTTGTTACGATCTGAATACTGCGATCGCATAAACCTAGGATTTCTACTTACGGTCGAATATCACGATCACATCTTACGATCCGTGTTACAATCTAGCGACTACGATCACGTTTTACGATCAGTGACTGCGATCCGTGTTACGATCTAGCGACTACGATCCGTGTTACGATCTAGCGACTACGATCACGTGTTACGATCAGTGACTGTGATCACGTGTTACGATCGGTGACTGCGATCACGTGTTACGATCTAGCGACTGCGATCACGTGTTACGATCAGTGACTGCGATCATGTGTTGCGATTGATTGTTACGATCAATGGGTTGCGATAAAGGTTGCGATAAGGGTTGCGATCAGGGTTGCGATAAGGGTTGCGATAAGGGTTGCGATAAGGGTTGCGATAAGGGTTGTGATAAGGGTTGCGATAGGTTTGGACATTGCGACTATTGAAGGATTTCTTAAAAATTCTAAAAATACACTTCAAAGATTTCGTGTGTTTTTTGGTTTTTGAGAATTTTTGTTTTTTCGAGAACATATTGTTAAGGGATTTCAACACTTTTTCTTCTCAACAAGAATCACTCTAACAACTACTTAAGATCCATATTCATTTCGAAATTCAAAGCTTATAAAGATGGATTTTACTACAGAGTATCGTGTAACAAACAACAATATCATGGTAGCGGGCAATAAAGAGAGACCACCAATGCTTGTGACTGGTAGATATGCACAATGGCAATCACGATTCCTTCGATATCTTGACACTAAACCCAATGGTGATGTTCTTCGACGTTGCATCAAAGAAGGACCATATACTCTCTCTACAATAACCATTCCTGCAATTCCAGCAACCGACTCGACAACCGGTTCTGATGAGCAAACTATTGAGGAAACATATGAGAACACTTCGAAAGAGAAACGTGCTTGGGTTGATGCAGAGAAAGAAGCAATCTATTTGATTCTCAGTGGGATTGGGGATGATATTTACTCAACGGTTGATGCATGCTCTACTGCAAAAGAAATGTGGTTTGCCATTGACGCTTGCAAAAGGAGAATCACTTAACAAGCAAGATGTCAAAACTAACTTGTTCTGGAACTTTGGCAAGTTTACTTCATTGGATGGGGAATCAATTGATTCATACTACTCAAGGTTCTACAAGATGATGAATGACATGACAAGAAACAATCTGCAAGTTTCCACCATGCAAGTCAATGTGCAGTTTCTACAAAAACTTCAACCCGAGTGGACACGATTTGTAACATAGGTGAAACAACAAAATAAGTTGGACGAGGTCAACTATCATACACTTTTTGACATTTTGAAACAATTTCAGAATGAGGCAAATGAACTTCGAGCTGAACGGGTAGCAAAGACTGCTAATCCACTTGCTTTGGTGTCTACCACTCACCATGTCTAAGATCATCGCTCTCGTGCTCCAAAATCATACTCCACTACATCCTCATCACCAAGATACTCCACCACATCCTCTTCACCAAGATACTCCACTTCATCTAAGTATTCAGCTCCCATAAGATCACGAGACAAAGAACCAAGAGCACCATCACCATCACCTGAGCCATCATCTGAAGAGGACAGTGATGAAGAACTAGCTCAGAAGGATAGGGAGATGAAGCAACAAATTGCTTTCATTATGAAGACCTACAAGAAAATCTTCAAACCCACCAACAACAATCTTCGAACATCATCAAATACAAGGAATCAATATGTTGAGACTCCTCGAAGGTATGAAACACGTCAACGTGATAAAAGTCCTCCAAGGTATGATCGACGTAATCCAACACATGTTGAGGGTTCTACACGGTATGATCGAAAAAATGATAAGTTTGATGCCCAGAGGATTGCTACTGCTGCTGGGAATAGGGACAATCTTGGTACTCAAGTGGTTCAACAAAGTGGGATTCAATGCTTTAATTGTCAAGGTTATGGGCATATGGCAAAGGAATGCAGAAAGCCGAAACGAGTTAGGGACTCTGGTTATCATAAGGAAAAGATGTTGCTTTGCAAGAAGATGGAAGCTGGGGTTAAATTGTCGGCTGAGGAAGGAGCCATGCTTGATGACACTGATGATGAAGCTTCCGATCAAGAACTTGAAGCACATTACTCGTACATGGAAAACATTGAAGAAGTTCTCAACGTCACTGAAGATGACAATGGTCCTATCTTTGATACTGAGCCAATCGATAAGGTACACACTGAAGAGGAATATAATGTGTTTGGTAATACTCATGAGCATTGTGAGCTACTGATACAAGGTTTTTCTATGGGTTCAATTTATGTCTCTCAGTCCTCTCGAATTGATCTCGGCCTTAAGTGGAATGATTTGTTTTTGGTTACTAAAAAGGGGTTTTAGATTTCTAATCTACTAAAAAGTTTAAATGTATTAAAATGAAAATTTAAATAAAAAACAATTAATTCAATGACAACTAACAAGACTAGAATTAAAATTAAAATTAAAATAAATAAACAGTAAGAAACAGTAATACAGTAACTCTTAAAAATACTCAAAGAAAACTGATTCGGAAGTTTAACCTTGATTCGGAACTTTTCACCCGGAAGTTGGTTCGGAACTCTTGATCCGGAACTTTTCACCCGGAAGTCTTCATTCGGAACTTTTGGAAAATCCTTCACTCGGAACTTTCTTCGGAAGTTGATCCGGAACTTTGATTCGGAAGTTTATTCGGAACAATCAATTCATTCAGAACTTTTTAATTCATTCGGAACTTTTAAAAAAAAACTCATTCGGAACTTTTCTTAACATAAACTCATTTGGAACTTTTAAACTTAAATTGATTCGGAACTTCAAAACAAACATTCATTCGGAACTTTTTTGAAAATAACATTCATCCGGAACTTTTGTTCATTCGGAACCTGGGAATACGTTCAAGATCAGTAACTTACCCGGAGAACAAGGAAAACTATTTTAATCCAAAATCAAGCTGAATAATCAAAAAGGTTTTACCAAATTAACCACAAATCATCTAATAACCATAAGCAACAAATCCCAACAGTAAAAACACAAATTCAACAACTTTTTAAAGATCAAATCAATCAAATAAAAACTTGAAAACTTGAATAAAAAGATGATGATGAACAAGATGAAATGGAAAGATTAAACAAGAACTTGTATTGATGATTAATGTTTTAACAATAACAAAACAATGATTAAAATTACAAGATTGAAAAAAACAAAGATCAAGATCACCAAACACCCTAGTGGTGTTGGTGATGCTACGAACAAGAAGGGAGAAAAAAGTGGAGGAAAGAAAAACTAAAAACTAACTGGCACTATTGTGTGAGGGGATCCCTTTATATAGGTGTCCCCTTTGGTTGGTGAGTGGGCTTTCTCCCGTTCTTCTTGTCTTCTCGTCTTTTCAGAAAAGTTGACGTTTTTGATTCTGATTCGGGATTTGTCGTCGATTAAATTTAACTCGTCTTTTAATTTCTTCGTTTAATAGACTTGAGTTTCTTCGACTTATGTAAATCTTCCATCTTTGGCCCTTTTCTTCGATAAATCGTCAAATAGGCCCAGTGACTTCAAATCTTTTGCATCTCTTGGACAATAGACTTCGTCTTGAGTCTTTTTCTTCCATAAATCCCGTGCAATCCCATGTTTTCTCCATTATCCATCCGGTTGGCTCTGAAAACACAATAAACACAAAAACCACGCATAATTCCAAACAAATGATATTAAATACGTGTTTTGGTCTCGTTTTAGCCAGAATTAAGTGGTAAAAGGATGGGTGTTTACACACCTATCAAATCCCCTACACTTAACCATTGCCATCAAGGACTTACATTAGGGCTTTGGTGCTGCGAAGATTTATCACCCTCAAGTTTCACATTCCCCAAACTAAGCTTAAAAACGAGATCATTGATATTATAAGTTAGTAAATCAAACACTTACACACATGGCTTAATTAAATGCTTAAACTCCCTTATTCCTAGGTGTATCTCTTATATTTTATTTTTGTCTTAGAATGATCATGAAGATGCATTTTTTGGACTTATTTCGATAGTTTATTTAGGCTGAAAGCAAAGTAGGACGATTTGATCAATAGTTAGCTAAAGGACAAAATCTCTTAAAACTGCTTCTCGGGATATCAAAAAGTTCATATCTTGGCATAACTCGGTTCACGATTTGAGACCTTTCTCGGGCCGATATTTGGCGTGTACTTCATACTTCATATCTTGAGAGACGTGCTTGAGATAATGGTCTTCTCATCGTTCATAGAGTTTCTTCACTTGGAGACTTTTGAGGGGTACTCCAACTTTGTTGACCACGACTTCATGATTATTTCTTCAATCTCTATTTGGGATTTTGAGATACAACGATCCGCCTCCTTTTCGGACTTGGATCTATTTATCCTCATACCTTGTTAGGGTCTTTTTGGATAGACTTCTCCATCATCTTTATGGGAGTTGATTGCTTTTCGTCGTGAGTCTTGATCCTTCATATCGACTTTGGGAATAATGCTTTTCACATCACCTTGGATCTTTAGCAATAAAATAGAATCCTCATGCCTTGTTAGGGCCTTTTCGGACTCGCCAATCTTCGCGCCCCGCTTCATAAGTTATGCCTTGGCTATGAACTCTTATCATTACCGAGCAACTTTTAAACGATCTTGGGCTAGAAGCTAAGTAACCTTTCAAATCGTACGACCTTACTTATTGCAGATAAATTATTAGCAAGTGATGGGAGAATAGGCAAATAATTACACCAAGTGAGCTTGTGCAAGAATACCGACTTATAATTGACTCTATCATTTCTCGTCCTCCACAATTTAAAATCTCAAGTAATGAGACTCGACTTAGCCTAATAAACCAATTAAGGTCTACATGGTTAAGGATACTAGCTAGAATAAACTTGGATAAGTCTATTCGGGTTGAGTCAAAATAAGCGCAACGGGCCTAATATGTCAAAGACTTCTAAACTAGCTACACCACTTTATTAATATTTTTGACTTTATTGCGGGATATATACATATGAAAGCAACGATAAAAATTTAAAAATTACGACTAAATGGCCAAAGTTAATAAAAAATTTGAAAAATGTTGAAAAATAGGATTTTCCGGTTAAATAAAGGCATTTTCATGGAAAAGTCCACTTAAAACTTCGATAGAAGTCCCCCTACACTTAAGATAAACATTGTCCTCAATGTTTAAGCATGTGGGAAAAGTCTCCCCTACACTTATGACATTGTGCACGTTGGTTAACTCAAATTAAGGAAGAGACGACTAAAGTGATCAATTTCAATATGTGAGTATGAAGAAAATTGAAGCACGATAGTTGAGAGATAGAACCGGATTTCGGATAACACGAGAGCACGGTTCTTCAAAGGTTCCAAGAGTGCATTCATCCCTGTAATCACATCACCACACAAGAACAAACACCTAGACAGGTCCCCTTACACTTAGGAGGTTAAAACATAAAAGGATAGATACTCGGGTTGCCTCCCGAGGAGCGCTTGTTTTGGATAACCGAGTCACGAGCCTGACTCGTCCCAAAATTAGTTCATGGGGAACGTGGTGAGGGATGGAATCACCTCCTGAGAGGTGTCCTCACCAAAGTACAACTTCAGACGCTGGCCATTCACCTTGAAATTGGGCCCATTTGGCTGAGAAAGCTCAATGGTCCCATATGGAAAGACTTTGGCGACGGTGAATGGACCAGACCAGCGGCTCTTCAACTTGCCAGAGAAGATCTTCAACCGAGAGTTAAAAAGTAAGACTTGATCACCAACGTGGAACTCTCGGTTTTTGATTTTTGCGTCGTGAAGGATCTTCGTCTTCTCTTTGTAGATCAGCGAGTTCTCATAAGCTTCATTCATCAGTTCGTTGAGCTTGTTGAGTTGAGTCTTACGATGATCACCGGCTTTGTTGATGTCGAAGTTATCCCACTTCAAGGCCCAGTGCGCCTTATGTTCCAGCTCGATGGGTAGGTGGCATGCTTTCCCGTACACAAGACGATAAGGTGTACAACCGATCAGGGTCTTATAAGCAGTACGGAAAGCCCACAGAGCATCATCTAACTTATCGGCCCACGCGGCACGATGCTCTCCCACAGTACGCTCTAAAATTCGCTTCAATCCACGGTTGGATATCTCGGCCTGCCCATTGGTTTGGGGATGATAGGCGGTAGAAAGACGGTGATTGACACCATACTTCGCCATGACTCTTGCAAAATGATCGTTGCAAAAATGAGTCCCGCGGTCACTGATAATAGCACGAGGAACGCCGAATCGAGCGAACAGCGATTTCAAAAAGTTACAAACCACCCTTGCATCATTAGTAGGTAAAGCTTTGGCTTCAACCCACTTTGAAACGTAGTCAACGACTACAAGGATGTATTTGTTTCCTTTAGAGGAAGGGAATGGCCCCATAAAGTCGATACCCCAAACATTAAAGATTTCACACTCTTGAATGAAATTCTGAGGCATCTCGTCTTTATGTGTGATCGCGCCTTGTTTTTGGAAAGCATCACATCGTTTAACCATATCGTGAGCATCACGATAGATGGTGGGCCAATAAAATCCCGAATCAAACACTTTTTTGGCGGTGTAGTTGGGACCAAAGTGACCACCGGTGGGTCCTTTGTGGCAAGCATCAAGGATTTCTAAAGCTGCCGGTCCGTCAACACATCGGCGGATAATCAGGTCGGCACATTGTTTGAATAGGTAAGGGTCGTCCCAAAAGTAAGTCTTAATGTCGGTGAAGAACTTTTTCTTTTGTTGAGACGTCAACCCTTCCTTGAGAATTCCACCCGCCAAGTAGTTTGCAATGTCCGCAAACCACGGGGTTTCATCAGAAGTCGAGTTGATAGACATTAAGGTCTCCAAGGGAAAAGAATCATTGATTGCTTTGGTCGGATGATCCCCCTAGTAAGGATCCTCAAGTCTACTGAGATGATCCGCGGCTAGGTTTTCAGCTCCTTTTTTATCGTGAATTTCGATTTTAAATTCCTGGAGCAGCAAAACCCAGCGAAGAAGTCTTGGTTTGGAATCTTGCTTTGTCAACAAGTACTTCAGCGCGGAATGATCGGTGTAAACGATTGTGGTGGAAAGGACAAGATAGGGGCGAAACTTTTCAAAAGCATAGACAACAGCTAAAAGCTCTTTTTTGGTTGTCGTATAATGCAATTGAGCCCCCATCATTGTCTTGCTAGCGTAATGGATTGGTTGGAAGTGTTTATTCACTCTTTGTCCCAGAACCGCTCCAATAGCAAAATCACTAGCATCGCACATCAACTCAAAAGGCAGCTCCCAATTAGGGGTAACTAAGACGGGTGCCTTAGTAAGCTTATCCTTAAGCGAGTTGAAGGCTTCAAGACACTCTTTGGAAAAGATAAAAGGAGTATCTTTTTCCAAGAGGTGGGTCATCAGGCGAGCGATTTGAGAAAAATCTTTGATGAATCGACGGTAGAAGCCCGCATGACCCAGAAAACTTCTCACGCCCTTCACGGTTGAAGGTGGAGGCAACTTTGTGATAACATCGACTTTAGCACGGTCTACTTCAAGACCGGCTTTGGAAATCTTGTGTCCCAGCACAATGCCTTCTTTTACCATAAAATGGCATTTTTCCCAATTCAGAACAAGACGAGTGTCTTCACACCGCTTTAGCATACATTCTAAATTGGCAAGGCAAGAAGAGAAGGAATCCCCGAAGACCGAGAAATCATCCATGAAGACTTCCATGGTTTGTTCAACCATGTCATGGAAGATAGCTAACATGCACCTTTGGAAAGTCCCGGGGGCATTACATAAGCCAAAAGGCATTCTTTTATAAGCAAATGTGCCATAGGGACAAGTGAATGTTGTCTTCTCTTGATCTTGGGGATCGATGGGTATTTGGAAATAACCCGAGAAACCATCAAGAAAGCAGTAATATTCATTACCTGCTAAACGTTCAAGCATTTGGTCCATAAAAGGTAGAGGGAAATGATCCTTTCTCGTGGCATCATTGAGTTTGCGGTAGTCTATACAAACTCTCCACCCAGTAACGAGACGAGTGGAAATCAACTCGTTGTGTTCATTGGGAACAACGGTTATTCCACCTTTCTTAGGCACACAATGGATTGGACTAACCCATGGTGAATCCGAAATAGGGTAAATCATACCCGCATCAAGAAGTTTGATAACCTCTGTTTTGATGACTTCATGGATTTTTGGATTCACCCTTCGTTGGCTTTGAATTGTGGGCTCCATGAGAATTTTGTGTGTGCAGAAGTGAGGATCAATTCCACGAATATCATAAATCTTCCAAGCAATAGCCTTCTTATGATCTTTCAACACGGTGATAAGTCGGGCTTTTTCTTCTTCCTTTAGGTCCTTATCAATGATGACTGGCGACTTCTTCTCTTCTTCAAGGAATACATACTCAAGATGGGGCGACAACTCCTTAAGTTCTAAATCCGGAGGATTTTCGACGGGAGGCGTTTTCAAAGTCGGAGTATCGATAGCAATAACCGTGGGGGATGGAGGAGAGGGATTGTCTTCGTTGAGAAGGTTGTCAAAGAAATGCATGTCTTCATCCCCATCGGTGGGAGAATCATTAGTAGCTAAATTCACATCCCCCATGGTGTCATCAAGATTGTTCCAAAACAAATCACTATCTCCAAATAGAGACAATGATGAATCAATAGAGGAAACGGTTTCAACATTGGGAAGAGAGGTAGGAATACTTTTACAAGCATCTTTGAAGTGTTCTTCACAAGCCTCATCCAGAACGTCAATACAATTAACACTCTCGTTGGAATAAGGTTGTTTAGACAACTTTCCCATGTTGAAGACGATTTTATCGTCACCCACTCGCATGATAAGCTCACCGGCTTCAACATCGATAAGAGTGCGACCGGTCCTCAGGAATGGACGACCAACAATCAGTGGTACACGAGGGTCCATCTCGTAGTCGACGACGACGAAATCAGCAGGAAAAGTGAATTTGTCGACTCCTACAAAGACGTCTTTGGCTATCCCCACTGGATAAGCAACCGTACGGTTAGCTAATTCAAAAGTCATTTTGGTGGGGACTAGCTCAGGGAGAGATAATTGCTTCCAAACTCTTAGAGGCATTAGATTGATACTGGCACCTAGATCGGCTAGGGCCATGCAATTCTCTACTCCTGGGAAATTTCAAGGGATTAAGAAACGACCCGGATCACCAAGCTTGGTTGGCAATTTCCTTAAGAGCACTACAGAGCAATTCTCATTAAGTTGGGTGTTGGCAATATCGAGGAGCTTTTCCTTGTCGCTCAGAAAATCTTTAAACATTTTTGCATATTTAGGCATGTGAGCGAGAGCCTCAGCGAAGGAGATGTTAAAATTCAATTGTTTGAACATCTTAAGAAAGTTCGAAACCTGAATATCGTCCTTGCTTTTGAGCTTCTCTTTCCTTAACCTAGATGGATAAGGTATATTGGAAGAAGAGGAAGGCTTTGGGAGAATAGGATCACTCACATCCTTGGGTGGAGGAGGGGTAGAAGGAAGAGGTGGAGAAATTGGGGCAGGAGAAGGATGAAGAATAGGAGCAGGTGACTCGTTCTCCTTAGTCACAACCACCGATGGAGGTATAGGAAGCTCGGGTTCCTTGGTACCTTTGCCACTGCGAGTGGTGATTGCTTTCATCTCCCCTCTTGGATTCGCAACGGTGTTACTCGGAAGAGTACCCGAAGAAGAGGGTTGATTACCTTGGAAGAAACTAGCCATCATGTTCTTCAAGTCATTCGTTTGACTATCCAGCGTGTTTCTCATGTCAGCTCTCAGATCGTTTCCTTGTTTGACCAAGTCTGCTTTCAAGTTGCGCACTTCCTGTTGGAGATTTTCCACGATCACATCATTGGTCCTCATGTAGGTTGCAACCTCTTGGTGTAATGCAGTGGGTTGGTTTGGAGGAGCATTGTATGCGGGTGGTTGATAAGCAGGTTGTTGGTAAACTTGGTTGTTACGTTGAGATGGTTGTTGCTGCTTGTGAGGAGGGATGTATGGTGTACGAGGTTGTTGTTGTTGAGGAGGGCGGTTGAGGTTTTGTTGTTGGTTTGGGTTGGTAGGAGGAAAACCAGGTGGTGAGAGGTAGTTGTTGGAGCGGTAGCTAAGCAAATTACGGTCACCTTGAGGTCTAGCTTGATAAGCAGGTTAAGGATAGGTGCCATATGCTGCATTCACATTCTCAGCAGGGTAGTCTTGGGTGGCGGTACAAGTGGTGTAAGAGTGAGGACCACCGCATATCTCACAAGGTTGGCTGACAGCGTTAACTTGAGCGTTTTTAGCGTTGCTGCTGTTGGTGTTGTTGACGGTGTGGGTAACAAGCGATTCAAGAAGCACAATGATTTTGTCAAGTCGCTTGTCGCTGTCACTAGTGCTAGCACTAGCGACATTGGTCCGAACACTCTTGGTTTGCACACGAGACTTATTCTCAATGATATCCCAAGCAGCATTGGAAGTCTTAGCCAAAAGATTACCCCCCGAGGCACTGTTTAGTGAATCTTGGTCACTCATGCTTAAACCATTGTAAAAAGTATTAATTTGATGTACTTTGGTAAAACCATGTTGTGGGCATTTTCTTAAAAGATCTTTAAAACGATCCCAAGATTCACTGAACGACTCATCGTACTTTTGTTCAAAATTTATGATTTCATTCCGCAAAGCGATAGTACGAGAGGGTGGGAAAAAGTAATTGATAAACTTGGTCTCCAAATCCGTCCACGAGAGAATACTATGTGGCGGTTCCTTAGCAAGCCAATGCCGGGCTTGTCCCTCTAAAGAAAAGGGAAAAAGTTGTAACCTGATAACCTCTTGCGGAACACCATTGAACTTGACCGTGTTAGTGAGTTGCAAGAATCTCTTGATGTGGTCGTGTGGATCATCAATGGTGCGTCCCAAGAATGGTTGAGCGGAGACCATCTGGATAAAGCCTGATTTGAGCTCAAAGTTGTTGGCGGCAATTGGTGGTATAACAATTGGATCAGTGTTGCCATCTACATGAGCTTGCAGCAGTTCAATCATCGGGCGATTATCCGGAAGGGGCTCATTGTTGTTGTTATTATTCATGTTGTTGAAAGGTGGGTTGTTGTTGTTATTATTGTTGTTTGGAGGTGGTATGTTGTTGTTGTTTTGTACACCGGCCATGTCTAAGTTATCGAGAGGCTCGGGCTCTTGATAAGACGTGGATCAAGTGCGCATACACCTGCAAAAGAACGAACAAAGAAAAACAAAACAAAAATATTTTTGGTTTTTATGTTTTTTAATTTTTTTGGATTTTTGAAAATTTTATATTTTTTAGTGTTTTTTTGAAATTTTTTATGAAAAAGTAACGTTCACGGGGAACAGATCCCAAAATCCAAGTTCTCACAAAAAACTTTTGATCTTAACGAGAAGAGCCGGCAGCGGCGCCATTTGATACAAGGTTTTTCTATGGGTTCAATTTATGTCTCTCAGTCCTCTCGAATTGATCTCGACCTTAAGTGGAATGATTTGTTTTTGGTTACTAAAAAGGGGTTTTAGATTTCTAATCTACTAAAAAGTTTAAATGTATTAAATTGAAAATTTAAATCAAAAACAATTAATTCAATGACAACTAACAAGACTAGAATTAAAGTTAAAATTAAAATAAAGAAACAGTAAGAAACAGTAACAGTAACTCTTAAAAATACTCAAAGGAAACTGATTCGGAAGTTTAACCTTGATTCGGAACTTTTCACCCGGAAGTTGGTTCGGAACTCTTGATCCGGAACTTTTCACCCGGAAGTCTTCATTCGGAACTTTTGGAAAATCCTTCACTCGGAACTTTCTTCGGAAGTTGATCCGGAACTTTGATTCGGAAGTTTATTCGGAACAATCAATTCATTCAGAACTTTTTAATTCATTCGGAACTTTTAAACAAAAAAACTCATTCGGAACTTTTCTTAACATAAACTCATTCGGAACTTTTAAACTTAAATTGATTCGGAACTTCAAAACAAACATTCATTCGGAACTTTTTTGAAAATAACATTCATCCGGAACTTTTGTTCATTCGGAACCTGGGAATCGTTCAAGATCAGTAACTTACCCGAAGAACAAGGAAAACTATTTTAATCCAAAATCAAGCTGAATAATCAAAAAGGTTTTACCAAATTAACCACAAATCATCTAATAACCATAAGCAACAAATCCCAACAGTAAAAACACAAATTCAACAACTTTTTAAAGATCAAATCAATCAAATAAAAACTTGAAAACTTGAATAAAAAGATGATGATGAACAAGATGAAATGGAAATATTAAACAAGAACTTGTATTGATGATTAATGTTTTAACAATAACAAAACAATGATTAAAATTACAAGATTGAAAAAAACAAAGATCAAGATCACCAAACACCCTAGTGGTGTTGGTGATGCTACGAACAAGAAGGGAGAAAAAAGTGGAGGAAAGAAAAACTAAAAACTAACTGGCACTATTGTGTGAGGGGATCCCTTTATATAGGTGTCCCCTTTGGTTGGTGAGTGGGCTTTCTCCCGTTCTTCTTGTCTTCTCGTCTTTTCAGAAAAGTTGACGTTTTCGATTCTGATTCGGGATTTGTCGTCGATTAAATTTAACTCGTCTTTTAATTTCTTCGTTTAATAGACTTGAGTTTCTTCGACTTATGTAAATCTTCCATCTTTGGCCCTTTTCTTCGATAAATCGTCAAATAGGCACAGTGACTTCAAATCTTTTGCATCTCTTGGACAATAGACTTCGTCTTGAGTCTTTTTCTTCCATAAATCCCGTGCAATCCCATGTTTTCTCCATTATCCATCCGGTTGGCTCTGAAAACACAATAAACACAAAAACGACGCATAATTCCAAACAAATGATATTAAATACGTGTTTTGGTCTCGTTTTAGCCAGAATTAAGTGGTAAAAGGATGGGTGTTTACACACCTATCAGCTACCCAAAACCATTAATGACACATGTATGATGGAGAGGGTTGATAGCAATACCACACCCGATTCATCAGACATGTGCAATAATTAGTCTGAGGATGATCAACATGCAAACGAGTATGATGATGATGAGATGCGTATTGTGATTGCTAACTTAATTGCTTCTTTACAAAAAGATGTCAAAGAAACTAGAAAGAGTCAAAAGCAATTAAAGAAGGCAAACGCTACGCTCACTCAAAATTTTGAAGAATGCAAAGATGCTCTAATCAAATCTAGTGAGACCATTGATAGATATAGAGCTCAACTTCTTCAAAAGACCAATGAGATTGAGGGGTACAAAGGGTGTTTAATTAACGTCAAAAAGGACGATTATCAACAGAAATATAACGAAACTCTTAAGCTTCTAGAACAAGAGAAACATAATTATAACACCTCTTTCAGTACTGAACGTCACAAAACGTATCTTGCTACCACGAAATTCAATGAGCTAACTCAAGTAAATGGTTTTCTTCAAGAGGATAAAACTAAACTTGTTAATGATAAGAAAGCAGTGGTTGAAAAGTTGGAAAAGGATTTCAAAACTAAACAAGAGAAAGATATCGACAAAATGGTGGAACTTGAAACTCAAACTGATTTTTACAAGAAAATTGTTTACAAAACTAATCAATCAGTTCAAACCATGAGAATGTTGGCACCTCGTTCGTTTTTTAAGGATCGACCTAGTTTTGCTAATCCTAAATACCTTGAGCAAGATCAATCTGAGAATCAGCACTTATATCTTGATGAGTCCCAATGGACCGATCTTGATTGCCTTGTTGTTAGGCCCGATAGTGAAGAGACAAACAATTTGGAAGAAGAGAGTAGAACAAAAGTTAATAAAGAATTTGTTAAACCATATAATTATGCTTATGAAAATAGTCTTTATGGTCTTTTGATGTAGTGATTTTACTACTCTTTAGGAAAAGAGAGCAAAAGTGGCAAGTTTTAAGTGTCGGTTTAGGAAAACCAAGCACTAATGACCCAAAAGTGGGGATCGTTCTCAAGGAGGCTTGTGTATTGTGTTAAGAAATGATTAATGATGTGATTATGATTTATGAGAAAAGAGAAAATAGAAAAGAGATTAGAAGAGAATGACGGTTACGATTATGAATTAAACAAAGACGAATAGTCGTGCATGTAAAACCGTAAAAGGTGACCAAATTAAAAATTTACCCTAAAAATTCCTATAAAATTGAAATAAATCCTAAAAAATGTAATTAGAGTTTACAAAAAATCAAAACAATCACTCAACCTTTTATTTAATTAAATAATAAATTTTTAATACTAATTAAAGCCCAAAAAATCAAATTAATTAACAAAAAGCCCAAAATGAGATTTTTTAACTTGTAAACCTCTAAAATGACTTAACTAAGTTTAAAACTAATTTTGAAAATTTTAAAATTAATAAAAACTATTTAAAAACAATTAAAAACTATTAAAACTTAAAATAATTCTAAAAATTAATCTAATGACAATAAAAATATTCTAAAAATTGTAAAATTCCTAACTTAATGTAATAAACCTAGGAAAAATATAAAAAGTGCAAAAATGTAAAAACTGAAATTTAATAATAAAATAATATTAAAATAATATTAAAAATCCAAAAATTATAAAAAATTCTAAAAACTTGCAAACTAGTTTATTTTAACCTAATTAAATAGAAAATGAACTTGAAATACCAAAAATACCCCTATTGGGCCTTCAAATGGGCCAAATACCCAAACAGATCCTTATGGGCTTAGAATTGGGCCCAATAAGAAAAAGTTCATAGAAATGGCCCAAAAGCTCCAGTCAAGCTTAAAACTTGAATTTAAACACAATTTTCCGAAGGCCTAAAAGCTGAAAATGAGCTTAAGCTAGCTTATTTCAAAACAACTTATTCTTAATGGGCTTTTTGGCCCATTAAGCTATATGCTGATGCCATAAGCTAAAATTTTACCCACGTCCTTCTCTTGACCTAATTAAGCTATTTGCAAAAAGAAACTTGAAATAAGCTCAAGGAATAAGCCTGAAATAAGCCAAAGTCCTCTTCACAAAACGACAAAATAGTCGTTTTTGAGTTCTAGACTATTTCAAGAGCTGATTCAAGTTGCAATAAGTCACAAATGGCTTAACTAAGCTTAATCAACAAAAAGTTTTCCAATAAGCACACTCAATAAGTTGAAATAAGCAAAAAGCTGATTTTGAAAAAGACAAAATAGTCGTTTCTAGTCAAAACCTAAAACCAAAAGCTGTAAACTTCCAGAATGACTTATAAGCTCAAAATATTAAGACCTATTACAAAAATAATTTGTTGCACATTGAAATAAGCTAGAATAAACAAGTAATAAGCTGTTGACCAAATATAACTAGCAGTGGCTAGAAGTAGGGGAAAGGAGTTCCCACTGCCTTGACTTTTTGGCTTTGAATTTAAGAGAGTTTTACTTGGTTTTGTTGGACAATCAAGGCACCCTTGTGATCAGTGAATTACAAGGAGTCAATAACAAGCAAACAATCACAAAAACACCCAGCCAATCAGTGCAGTTAATTCAATCTTTGCTCAAATATGTTCCAAACAAGTAATAAGTAGGTCTGATGATTATAAGCTACTTTTAAGCTAGTAAAAGCTAAACACAAACTACCAAATGCATACACAAGCTCAATACAACTTAAAGAAACACATATTAACTATTATCATGCAATGAATCCAACTTATGAACAAGATCTAAGCAAGAACAGTTACTGATGAACAAGGATGAACACAAGAACAATGTTTGCTGATATACTTGACACCAAATCCAAATTCAAGGCCTCAGATCTATCACACAGGTTGCAATAACAATGATTTAACACTTGTTAGCCCTAGGTTAACATGCAAACTAGGTGTGCACAAGATTTCAGAGCAAAACAACAAGTTTTCAAGATTTTATAGCCAATTGTTTGATTAAGTGATTCAAGGCACAAATTTTGCATATATCAGAACACAATCACCTCTATAACAGATAACAACTCAAACAATAACACAATACCAACTCAAAATAAAACAAGCTTGAACCAACAGTCAATCCCAAACACCCTTTAAACTTTTCAAAACCAATTTTAACAAAGCCAAAGTCTTCTCAAGATTGATTTAAGCCCAAATAAGTATCATAACACACAACATATGAATCAAGAACCAATTTGTAGGCATAAAAACACATAAACACAAGCAGAATATCAAAATCACTTCGAACACAAATACTTAATCAGAAATATGAAAATTTGAGAATTCAAACCTCCAAAATGTACATCCACACTTTGGAATCAATGAGCGAAGGTGCTAGCAAAAACAAGCACCAGCTTCCCCCTGCTAAGAACAACAAACAAGCTTAACCAAAGGCTTGAGCCTAGGTTAACACAAATAGGGTAAAATAAGGTGACAAATGGTCAAGTCTATGCAAGACTTAGGTTCCCACAAGGCCAGAATCTTCCCTTATGGCCTCACCACCCCTTAATCAACCAAGATTAGGAGGCTATGATCACCCTTAAGCTAAAATAAGCAAGCTGTTGAACCACAAGCACTTAGCAAACCACTTGACAGATCTTTGTTATAAAAACATATAACCAACTTCCAATATTGCTTAAGCTAGTTGATTTGTGAATTATGTCACTTAAAGAAACACCTCAATGAACAATCCTCACCAAGCACAAGCCAAATTCTGGACCTCAACAAGAACAAAGGGACTCACAAGCTTATAGGCACTCTTGGACTTGTTCAAGGTTTTGTTTAAGTACAAAAACGTGACAATTAACTACTCATCACAATAACAAACAATGGAACTCAGTTTTAAATCATAACACAACACCACAATTTCATAAATTTAGAAAAGGGCTTTACAAGGTTTGACAAATGAAAAACTAAGAACAAGGCTAAATGTTGTGATACTAATGCTTTATATAGGCTACATGAAGTCCTAATATACTGAAAATAAAGTAAAACCCTAATGCTTGAAGTCCCAAAAATACCCTTGTCGATTTTGAATATCTTGGAATCATGTGACTGAATTTTGGCAGTTTGTTGAGGTGTGAGGTGTTGGAATTTCATCAAGGGTCCATATTAAGCTTAGATATGAAGCTAGGATCTTGGACGTTGGATCTCTTTGGCTTGTTTGTCTTCTTCCCCAAAAGCGTGTGCAAGGCACCTTTCATGTGACCTTGTGAGTGATGAGGTGGCTTGTTTAAGGATTGGGTTATGATTAGGACACCATTAATCATAAATCTGGAAAAGGTTATGGCTTAATTACAAGTAATTAAGGAATGCCCAATTTTGTCAAGAACATGAAGAACAAGTTGTTTAAACTTGTTTTGTGTTTGAAAAAGTGTTAACCGCCTAATTAAATAACTAATTAAGGGTTAGTTATAAACGGTTGTGAGTGGGGTGTGAGGTGGAGGAAGAGTGGATTCTGATTGGTTGTGGGAGGTGAGTGGGGCACGTGTCAGGAAGGGATTGGTCTAGGTAATTATTGCTATCTGCCAACTATAGTCCCTCACTTCTTCTTTCTTTGTCACTTGAGGTTTAAATAAGCAAAATGCAGATTCCTTTGTTAATGAAGTTTCCTTTTTCACACTTTTGCCTCAAATACTTTTCCAAAGTATTTTCAGGGGTATTTCTTGCCAATTCTTGATACTTGAAGGGTTGTTTTGGCATTTTCTTCAAAGATGATGGTCTTGACTTGTATTGTTGACTTTGTGGAGGACTGAAATAGACAAGTCTTCATTGTTGAGGGACCATTCTTGCCAATTCTTCAAAGTGGAGGGCCCTTTTTGTAAATTTGACAAACTTTAAGGACCAAACTTGTAATTATGAATAAACAAGGGTTTAAAGTGTCAATTCTTCAATATTGGAGGACCCTTCTTGCATAATCTTTAATTCTTCAAGGTTTTTCTTGGAAAATCATCACTTGGGTCCGGTTCATTGTGCCGCTTCTTTTCCCGTTTTCGTTTTTCTTTGATTCTTGTGATCTTTTATGATTTCCTCAATATTCGTACCTAAAATACACATGTAACAAACACAAGCATGTATTTGGCCATTTTCATGATATTTTATGCATTTAAAGCCCGCTTTGGACGATGAGACTATGTATAAAAGCAGTCTCATCACTCCCCCATACTAAACCATTGCCGTTCCCTCACGCAATGCTAGAATTAAGTATCGTAGAACCTCCAAAATTCTTTTTTATTCACTTTGATAAACTTGCTACACTACTACTATTACTTCTACTACTTGCGTTTTAGACATAATGTATGATTTTCATCGCAAAATGGGACGTTTAGGTTCATAGAATAAGAACACGTGAATGCTTCGTTAGAAATATTTTTATCGTCCTCGATTTTCACCCCAATTCCATGCTAAGCGTGCAACGAGATCATTGTCATTATAAGTTAGTAATGCTAACACTACTCATATGCCCTAATCACGTACTTATCCTCCCATTTTCCTAAGTTGTATCTCTTATATTTTATTTTGTCTTGAATGTTTCACGAGGATACATTGTTTGATTTATGCGATAATAGAGATTTAGGTCTAAAAATAGAGTCCTAACGGTGTAACCAAGACCATAAAATTAATAGCCCCTAATAATAGACAACGATGTCAAAAAATTAAGCCAACAAGAAGGATCGATAAACACATTTGTTGGCCTTAAAATGTGTGCGACTAACGGAATTACATTAGTTTCATAGCCGGGACTTGCAAGGACTAATATTGTCATATGTAAAGTCCAAGTCCCGTGCTATATAAACCCCTCCATACTTCCATGGAGGGGTGAGGCTTATCATTTCCTTCTTGTCTTTCTCTCACTAGAATAAACACACTTTTCTAGTTACTTGTTTCTCTCTCTAAAATGGCTAAACACCACTTCTATCCTCCCCGACCTCCGGATCATAAACCCGTGTTCATAGTGAATCCAAGTTAACAATTGGCATCAGAGCTAACCGGGGGTGTTTCGTGTTTTTGTCTCACGTTTTGTGTTCGTGTTTGTGTGTCAGATGTATTTTAGTTTGGTACGTTTTTTATTATCTTTGAATATCTGTGTTACACATCTCCACATCATCCATATCTTATTTCCATTCGATTTCTTATCAGTCCATTTATTACCATCTTTTTATCAGTAATCTGTTAGTTGGTTTCATCAAATTTCTGTCCATTTTTCAACACGTTTTTTTGTCCCATCAAATATTAACTGATCATTTATTGGGGAAAGGACAAAACTAACATATATGGCTAGATCCAACATTTTCGGCAGTATAACCCTACTCAGATGGCTCATTCCGATGGTGAGTTACGATGGGGTGAGACTGGCTACGATGGCGCCTTCTGTATTAGATCGCATTGATTGCGATTGATGATTACGATGACTCGCTGCGATGTCACGCTGCGATGTCCCGTTGCGATGGCTTCCTTCATATTGCGATGGATGTGGTACTAGAATACGATGGGAATACGATGGGAATGCAATGAACTCAATTTTTAATTGCAATGGGACTGCGATGGTGTCCATCAGGGTGCGATGGAACCATCGAGATGATGTGCAATTTGACTGCGATGGCAAAATAAATTCGATGCAGTTTGAGAAAACTTTGTGACCAGTTTAAAAACATGACCATGATGTTTAAAAAAACATTACCCGAGACCTATGCCCCCCTCACACATCATTCACCATCACTGACTCAACAAACTTCGACTCGATCTATATCCCCCGTCTCTTATCTTACTAGACTCAAACCAAAACAAAACCCTGCTGATCTCAGATTCTATTCGTGGGTGACATGCATGTCAAGATCTTTAAAGATCAAAGCCCATGAATTCATCATCAGTGATCTTTTTAGATGTAAACCATTCTTTTTATTCGAATTTAAAGAAAGTCAATTAACAAATCTGTTATTGCTTACTTTGATTCGATGACTGAAAACTTCATTATCTAATCTAACCAAACCTTACCCGAGACCTCAATGAGATCTTGAAGACATGTATGATGTGATTAGTGGTTGACTTGTTATCAAACGATGATGGCTTTCGGATTAATTTTGGCTTGTGATAAATGGATATGGGTTTTTGTATGAATTTAATTGATGAGATGGAGTATCTATAGATATTAGACCGCGTCTGATATATCCAACAGGAAAGCTTGATGCACCGGATGTGCTTTGTTGATTGAAAGATGGATGATGGATCAGTTTAATCATATTTTAGTTGTCTGTAGGTTTAGAAGAGATGGGGACGAATGTTTGAGCGATATGATTTTGATAAGCAGATAAGAGTGAGGCGGAGTTAACAAGAGTAAGTGGGGCGATGTGATCTATGAGAAAGATTAGGATTTGACTTCATAAATATCCTTTTTCTTAACATGGATCGGGTATACGTTTTAAATGGGCTGGTAAATCATTGTTAGTATATCTCATGATGGGCTTGCCAGCAAAGTATTGTGATGGGCTGAATGCTTTATCAGATTGTGCCATATTTTGGTTGACGAATTTCAAATGGGCCAGCTCAAAGATTTGAATTTGGTTGATTAAAGAATTTTGGGCTGGTAGTCGATAAAACATGAGATAGACGTAAAATGTTATAATGGCTGGCCAAACTTTGAGTTGAAAAGTTATGAAAATTTAAGACTTTGGTCGGGTATGATGGATGTGCGGATTATGGGGATATGGTGATTACGGGTTCATTCCGATTAAAGAAAACCCTAGTTTTGAAACCCTAATCTCTCGAAAAAATTTTCGACGACCTCAGTTGGGTATATGATTGGGTATATGATTGATTTGGGTATATTCCGGTGAGGTCGATCCGCGCATCAGTTGGGTATATGATTGATTTGGGCTTCAAAAATCAAGTTTGCTAGACGATGTTGACGACCTCTCTTTCTCTAGTCATTGTTGGTTCCCTAGTTAACGACACTCACTCATACTCAACACACACAACAAACACGAAGACAAAAACAAACTAACACCAAAACGATCCTTTAAGATTCACTAAAATTGTCAAAACGGCTAGTATTCGGGCAAAGTAATGTCAAGTGATTACGAAGTGGATTTGGTATTTATTATTTGAAGGTGAAGTGGAATATCACGAAGGCGTCTACTCAATTCATCATCGAGCCTTTTCACCCCCTCTATCGATTGATGATTCGCTTCAGCATTAATGATTCAGACTTGATTTATCTAGTTTCCACTGTCAAGGGGTGGATGGTCGACGACATGGACAACTATCACTTAAGGAGTTACGTTGTAGTGCTCAGTGTCACACTCACCGGGAGTTGTGGATACTTCAAGAGGTGTTCTACATCTTATACCTCTCTCTCTTTATGTATAAGATATTAAGAGACGTTTCTCTGCACCGTTCTTCAATCAACACAGTGCTAAGCGTAAGTAACAAATTTGGGAGATTGTACTTCAGTTTCAAGTTTGGAATATCAGGTTTACTTCACCAGTGGTCATTACAGATAGCCGAAAGAATACGAGGTCGGTAAGTTTAGCCAGAGAGTACAAGAGTAGAGATGTGATCAGCAACCAATTCTCACGAGCAACTTGAGCTACAGAATGTCAACAAAGATTACTGCTTCAGACACGGACTTCTCGCGATTCTGATTGTACTCGTCAGATGATGCTATCGAGTGTTCTTAACCACCATACTTTTGACAAGAATGCTACCGAGTGTTCTTAACCACCATACTCTTGACAAGAATGCTACCGAGTGTTCTTTACCACCATACGTTCGACAAGAACGCTACCGAGTGTTCGTCACCATCATACTTTCGACAAGAACATCTCGCGATTTTGACCGTACACGTCAGATGATGCTTCCGAGAGTTCGTCGCCATCATGGGGGAAGAACGTGTACTTTGGAGACTTAGTTCCCACTCTGGAGTACTTAGTTCAACTTCTAGGGGGAAGCATTCTACAAGCGTGAGAAGATTTGTTGCTGATTTCTTACATGTTCCCCCAAACACATAATCATGAAGACCAAAAATGTCAAGGTAGTAGTTACTTGGTGTGGTTTGCTTCTTCTTCTTCTACAAAATTCCGCTGTGCACTTTAAATGTCAAAGATAGAAGATTGCTCAAGCTATAGGTTCTGCTCAAGACAGGGATATTGGTTTGGGGGGAAGCTGATTCAGAAGCTTCGTCAAAAAGAAGTCTATGAAGAAAGCTTTTCAAGACATGTGGTATGAATTGGGGGGAAGTTAATCCAGTTCATACATGATACAATGGTTCCTCAACAAGCAAAGACAAAGAGGATTCTAAGTGGGGTATAAGTTTTTCTAGAAGACTTGAAGACAACGGTGTCATCCTCAGCATTGGAAGCAAACTTAATACTGTCATATTTTTGTTGTATTTGCATTTGTTAGGAACATTGTAAGTAATTCCGTATGTCACCACATTGGGGGAAGATTGTTAGCCTTAAAATGTGTGCGACTAACGGAATTACATTAGTTTCATAGCCGGGACTTGCAAGGACTAATATTGTCATATGTAAAGTCCAAGTCCCGTGCTATATAAACCCCTCCATACTTCCATGGAGGGGTGAGGCTTTTCATTTCTTGTCTTACCTTTCTCTCTCTAGAATAAAACACACTTTTATTCTCTCTTGTTTCTCTCTCTACCATGGCTAAACAACACTTCTATCCTCCCCGACCTCCGGATCTTTTACCCGTCTTGTTAGTGAATCCATGATTAACAACGTTTTTATAACGGTTTTGAACATGAGACTTATTACCAAGACTTTTATACGCCCCCGAAAGGAAGGGCCTTATTATCATAGGTTTACCTCCATTTTTTATTCAACTTCGCCATGAAGCTTTTATTATGACTTCGGTCTTGCCTTGCCTTTTATTTAACCTCGCCACGAGGTGTTTATTGTGGCCAGAGACGTATATCCTCACGCTAAAAGCGAATTTTGGATTTTAAAGCTTCAAAGATTAAGGGTTGATTCACTTTCAATTTTGCATAGATTTTTCGGCCTTGTGAGCTTCAAATTGTATGCTTGATTTACGTGAGCACTTGAAATCTTATTATTGGGTGAAGCTTTCGATTATTCGGGTTGCCAATACTTCAAAACCGTGATGCTGGCGATACCTTAATGTCTTCCCAATTTAATTACATGGAAGCTACTAAAAAAGACTAGAAACCAACAATCAAGACTAAACTGCTAAGTCAATACTTATTAAGCAAAAAATATTTACAAGCGAAGGGAGAATAAGCAAACAACGAGAACACATGAGTTTTTGAAAGAATACGAGTACTCTACGTTTAGCATAGTAACTTATAATTAACTCTATCATTTCTCGTCGTCATTTAAGAGACTTAGCCTAATATAAAGTTAAGGAATCAAAGCTAAGTGCTCAACACGCACGGTCGAGTCAAAAATTACTCTTATTCTCGCCATCGGAAAATCTACATTCGGGTCTTAAACACTTATGAAACATGAAACTTTTTTTAAAATTTGGCCATTTTTAGCCTTATTTTGCAACAAAACGATAAACAAAAAGATAAAATTTGGAAAGCGTGAAGGTTTGGCAAGGCAAGTATCTATTCACCCCCCAATACTAAAGTTAAACATTGTCCTCAATGTTTCGAGTCTAAGGGTTGGAAAACCCCCATACTAGAGACGTAGTCGAATGCTTAATCTAGCATGGAAAGGATGTAACCGTTAAATTTAAAGCCGTTTATGAAGTGTTCTATAAACCTAAGGTTAGAACATATAAGGATATATCATGTGGATATCTAGAAATTCTTCAAAGCAAACGATCGAGTACTCCCATAAAAATGAACACGAGAGGCTCTAATCGTGAAGATCATGATCATCTAAAAACCACAATGCACAAATAACCACGGAACAAAGGTTGGAAGGGTACAAATCCCCTCACATTAGCTGCATTAGAAAGCGATAATATGTACATAGGATAAGCATGGAACTCCCCCACGAGGCACCTTGTTTTTGATAACCGAGTCAAAAGCTCGACTCGAATCCCCCATAAATGTGATCATTTAGGGATAATCATGGTATGGTCAATTTTTAGTGGGGCTTACATGATAAACAAGGCCAAAAAACAACCGGTATTAAGGACTAAGTCCTTTGATGGTGTAAAATACTAGGATCGAAGATGGCGTTCTAGTTTTCATTGGATAAACAAACCAACGCCACTTCAACATGTGCCAACACAAACCCAAAGGGTTCAAAGAAAATAGATGAGGAGAGATACAAGGGTGGGACAATGGGTAAGTAAAAAAAACCATGAGCTACTCGAGGTAGACTCGCACCAATGAAATAGAAATATTTTCCATTTATTGCATCGGTGGAAGACTGAGATTTCCCTTTATTAGCAATTCCGGGATCAAATATCTCGTCCTCGGTGGAGAAAGGGGAGGGAACATAAGGGGCTTCCCCCACACTAAGTCCACACAAAGCATTGTCAAAAGGAGAAGACGAGCTTGTAGCACTCAAAACACGAGGTGATGACGGAGTTAGAATTGTAGAATTTTTTTTAAATCCAATTCAAATTTTTTTCGTTTTTCATCTTTTGAAAACTCCTTATGAAAACCCGATTTTATTATGTAAAAAATATTTGGTGTTTCTAAGATGATGTTAGTTACACTAAAAATTCTCACATTTGAAAACCGTTTTGGTTTTGGTGGTGGTAAGTTCTCAAAACGTTTGTCAACAAAGAACACCTCCCCATCGGGGTCAACATATTCATCATCCGAAGAACCATTCGTGATTGGAGACGTAGGCTTAACACTCTTAACCTCCACTGGCGGAGGGGATGGGAAATTGTTTTTATCATCAACTCCTAACACTCTTTTTGAAATTCTTTTGCAAATGTTTTTGATGGGATTAACATTGTTCAAAGACGTGATAGAATACACATGAGAAAGCGTAGAGTTTTGAGTTGCATTTATGACGAGTTCTTCCTCATTGAAACGTAGAGTGATTTTCCTAGCATGCACATCGATAAGTGCTCTCGAGGTATCCAAAAATGATCGACCTAAAATTAGAGGAACTTTAGGATCGATTGGAATGTCAACAACGATAAAGTCCACGGGATAGTAAACTTTCCAACTTTCACGAAGACGTCTTCGGCTACTCCACAAGCTAGAATCGTAGAATTATCGGCCATCTCGATTGACATTCTTGAAGGAGTGAGATTAGGAAGATTGAGCGACTTAAAAATCTCAAGAGGCATCAAATTTATACTAGCACCAAGATCGGCCAAGGCGTAGCATTCCTCCATATCTTGTATTGCACATGGGATTAAAAATTTACCAGGATCACCGACTTTTTGAGGTATGCGGCTAAGAAAAACCGAAGAACAACTAGACGATTTTTGCAATTTCTCTTTGTTATTCAACATACTTTTGAAGTTTGCGGCAAATCGAGGCATCATGACCAAGGCGTCGGCAAAACTTATATTAAAATGTAAGCCATGAAACATTTTCATAAAAAGTTCAAATTGATAATTGTTACGTTCTTGTGCCTTTTCCTTGTTTCGTCTTGAAGGGTAAGGTAAGGGTGGTGTGGGTTGGGGCATAGGCGACGGCCTTGGAATCTCGGGTTCTACTAATTGTATTCGTTCAACCATAGGTGTTGTTTGAGCGGTACTTTGTGGGATTGGAATTTGCTCCTTTTCTACCACCACCTTGGGTTCTTTCTCTATTTCCTTCTCCGTAGAAGTACATGGACGAGAAATGGGTTCTTTGAAAGTTTTACCACTACGAGTAGTAATAACCTTCAATTCTCCTATCGGGTTTACGATGGTATCACTAGGAAGACCACCCGAAGAAGAAGGTTTACACATGATAGCTTCAAACATTTTTCTCATTCGATCTTCAAACTTAGATTGTCTAGCATCCGCTTTTAACAATTCTTGCTTAATTTCATGTTGACCTTGCTCCGTTTTTTGTTGATTTTGTTGGAGACGTTGAACATTTCCTTCTATTTTATTAGCATGATTTTTCAATTCATTAGAAAGTTCGTTTTTAAGCTCGTTTTTCAACTCGGATCTTAAGCTAATCATCTCATGTTGCATGTTATCAAACTTAGCATCGTTTGCCTTTGCATAATCCAAAAATTCTCCATTAAGATTTTTAATGTGAGCATTTTGAAAACCTTGTGTGGTATTTTGAAAATCACGGTTTTGGTTATGGTTTGAAATTTGCCCATTTCCACTTTGGTAATTACCTTTGTTGTAGTTACGTGAATTTCCATGGTAAGCACCATTTTGATTGTTGTTTTGATAGTTGTTAGCATTTTGATTTTGTGGAGCTTGATTTTGGCGGGAACCTTGACCGTTTTGGTTATAAGTTCCCGTGGCTACATAAGCATTCGAAGTGTTACCATCCGTGGTAATGCACTCGGAAAAATCATGAGTTCCACCACACGAAATACAACTCTTGGCAACCGCTTTAACCGATGCGGAATTCAAAGCATCTTGTGCTTTCCAATGAGTCATAAGAGTCGAAAACCTATCGAAAAACCGATTCTCCTCATTTGCTTTATATTGCAAGGCACTCATTTTACGAGACGACGATGACGAACCCATAGTGGCAAAACTCGGTGTGTTACGAGGGCTATAAACTTTAGACCTATTCTCAATGATTTTCAAAGCCTCATCGGTCGTTTTGCACAAACAATTACCACCCGCGGCGGCATTTAAGTAATCTCGTTCATGATCATTAAGCCCATTATAAAAAGTGTCAATTTGATGCAATTCGGAAAAATCATGGTGTGGACATTCATGTAACATTTCTTTAAACCTTTCCCAAGCCATTGAAAAACTCTCATTAGATCTTTGAGTAAATCGTGAAATCTCGTTTTTCAAATGTGTTGTTTTAGATGGTGGAAAAAATTGATTCACAAACTTAGAAACGAGATCACCCTATGTCAAAATCGAATTTGGGGGTTCTTTCTCGAGCCATATCTTGGCGGGTCCATCTAACGAGTATGGAAACAACATCATCTTAATGGCATCGTGGGGTATATCCTTAAACATGCTAGTCGCGATGAGACGATTGAATTGCCTAATGTTATAATGTGGGTTGTCTTTTTCGTGTCCGCTAAACTTGTTGGCTTGAAGCATAGACATTAAACCCGTCTTGATCTCGAAGTTCTCCGCAAGGATGGCGGGAATCACAATGGCCTCTCCAAAACCCTCGGTGGGTGATTGAAGCAACTCCATCATAGTACGATTAGCCATGATAGCTTCTTGTTCTACAAGGGGATCCTCACTTGGAGTCTCTTCACTAGAAGGTGTTGGTGTTGGTGTGTTTTCCTTTCGACTACGACGTTTACGTGCACGTCTTGCTTGATTACGAGTAAGCATAAACGTCACGTACAACGTGGGGATGAGAAAAGAAGATTCTTTTGGGTGTTTTTGACCTTTACAATTTTTATGGTTTTTGATTGTTTTTACTTTTTTTGGATTTTTGTGATTGTATTAAGTAGATAAAAATCAACAAATCTCCTCCTTAATTAAATCTCTTGATTAAAGAAGCCTCAAAGAATGAAAACGATCACGTGAAGTGAACTCCTTCGATGACTTTAAAACGTTGGTGAAACACCAAAACGTTCAAGAGGGTTTAATAAAATGAAACCAAGAAAATATATATGATACTTAGATAATACTTTGGTTGGCAAACCCTCGATTAGCCCTTTTTATCTAAACACGCACAAGCAAGCGGGGAAACGAGGCGGCACGAAGCACTTACGAGCCTTTTTCCTTAGGGTATATTTTATAATACTCGCCTTATACCCACCTTATAGTTTGTGTTTTTTAAAATTAAGCTTCACGAAACTATTTATCTATTTTGCCCTTTCTTTCTTGTTTAAGATTCGAATACAATGATTAAGTAATGACCTCCCAATCAAGGTTGTGTTTTCACACTTTTAGAGTACTTGTGAATTTATTGTTCTACGTATACAATATAGTAATAGTATTCACACAAAAAACGAAAACCGATAATACGTATTAGTAGAGTGCTACTAATACAAATACTATTTATGGTTAGTATAAAAACAACAATTGTTCAAATCAAAACACAACACGCCTCCCCGGCAGCGGTGCCAAAATTGATGTAGTGATTTTACTACTCTTTAGGAAAAGAGAGCAAACGTGGCACGTTTTAAGTGTCGGTTTAGGAAAACCAAGCACTAATGACCCAAAAGTGGGGATCGTTCTCAAGGAGGCTTGTGTATTGTGTTAAGAAATGATTAATGATGTGATTATGATTTATGAGAAAAGAGAAAATAGAAAAGAGATTAGAAGAGAATGACGGTTACGATTATGAATTAAACTAAGACGAATAGTCGTGCACGTAAAACCGTAAAAAGTGACCAAATTAAAAATTTACCCTAAAAATTCCTAGAAAATTGCAATAAATCCTAGAAAATGTAATTAGAGTTTACAAAAAATAAAAAAAATCACTCAAACCTTTTATTTAACTAAATAATAATTTTTTAATGCTAATTAAAGCCCAAAAAATCAAATTAATTAACAAAAAGCCCAAAATGAGATTTTTTAACTTGTAAACCTCTAAAATGACTTAACTAAATTTAAAACTAATTTTGAAAATTTTAAAATTAATAAAAACTATTTAAAAACAATTAAAAACTACTAAAACTTAAAATAATTCTAAAAGTTAATCTAATGACAATAAAAATATTCTAAAAATTGTAAAATTCCTAACTTAATGTAATAAACCTAGGAAAAATATTAAAAGTTCAAAAATGTAAAAATTGAAATTAATAATAAAATAATATTAAAAATCCAAAAATTATAAAAAATTCTAAAAACTTGCAAACTAGTTTATTCTAACCTAATTAAACAGAAAATGAACTTGAAATACCAAACATACCCCTATTGGGCCTTCAAATGGGCCAAATAACCAAACAGATCCTTAATTGGCTTAGAATTGGACCCAATAAGAAAAAGTTCTCAGAAATGGCCCAAAAGATCCATTCAAGCTTACAATTTGATTTAAACACAATTCTCCGAAGGCCCAAAAGCTGAAAATTAGCTTAAGCTAGCTTATTTCAAAACAGCTTATTCTTAATGGGCTTTTTGGCCCATTAAGCTATAAGTTGATGCCATAAGCTAAAATTTTACCCACGTCCGTCACTTGATCTAATTAAGCTATTTGCAAAAAGAAACTTGAAATAAGCTCAAGGAATAAGCCTGAAATAAGCCAAAGCCCTCTTCACAAAACGACAAAATAGTCGTTTTTGACTTCTAGACTATTTCAAGAGCTGATTCAAGTTGCAATAAGTCATAAATGGATTAACTAAGCTTAATCAACAAAAAGTTTTCCAATAAGCACACTCAATAAGCTGAAATAAGCAAAAAGCTGATTTTGAAAAAGACAAAATAGTCGTTTTCTAGTCAAAACCTAAAACCAAAAGCTGTAAACTTCCAGAATGACTTATAAGCTCAAGATATTAAGACCTATTACAAAAAATAAGTTGTTGCACATTTGGAATAAGCTAGAATGAACAAGTAATAAGCTGTTGACCAAATATAACTAGCAGTGGCTAGAAGCAGGGGAAAGGAGTTCCCATTGCCTTGACTTTTTGACTTTGAATTTAAGAGAGTTTTACTTGGTTTTGTTGGACAATCAAGGCACCCTTGTGATCAGTGAATCACAAGGAGTCAATAACAAGCAAAAAATCACATAAACACCCAGCCAATCAGTGCAGTTAATTCAATCTTTGCTCAGATATGTTCTAGACAAGTAATAAGCAGGTCTGATGATTATAAGCTACTTTTAAGCTAGTAAAAGCTAACCACAAACCACCAAATGCATACACAAGCTCAATAAAACTTAAAGAAACACAGATTAACTCTTATCATGCAATGAATCCAACTTATGAACAAGATCTAAGCAAGAACAGTTACTGATGAACAATGATGAACACAAGAACAATGTTTGCTGATATACTTGACACCAAATCCAAATTCAAGGCCTCAGATCTATCACACAGGTTGCAATAACAATGATTTAACACTTGTTAGCCCTAGGTTAACATGAAAACTAGCTGTGCACAAGATTTTAGAACAAAACAAAAAGTTTTCAAGATTTTATAGCCAATTGTTTGATTAAGTGATTCAAGGCACAAATTTTGCATGTATCAGAACACAATCACCTCTATTACAGATAACAACTCAAACAATAACACAATACCAAATCAAAATCAAACAAACTTGAACCAACAGTCAATCCCAAACACCCTTTAAACTTTGCAAAACCAATTTTAACAAAGCCAAATTCTTCTCAAGATTGATTTAAGCCCAAATAAGTATCATAACACACAACATATGAATCAAGAACCAATTTGCAGGTATAAAAACACATAAACACCAACTGAATATCAAAATCACTTAGAACACAAATACTTAATCAGAAAGATGAAAATTTGAGAATTCAAGCCTCCAAAATGTACATCCACACTTTAGAATAAATGAGCTGAGGTGCTAGCAAGAACAAGCACCAGCTTCCCCCTGCGAAGAACAACAAACAAGCTCAACCAAAGGCTTGAGCCTAGGTTAACACAAATAGGGTAAAATAAGGTGACAAATGGTCAAGTCTATGCAAGACTTAGGTTCCCACAAGGCCTGAATCTTCCCTTAAGGCCTCACCACCCCTTAATCAACCAAGATTAAGAGGCTATGATCACCCTTAAGCTCAAATAAGCAAGCTGTTGAACCACAAGCACTTAACAAACCACTTGACAGATCTTTGTTATAAAAATGTATAACCAACTTCCAATATTGCTTAAGCTAGTTGATTTGTGACTTATGTCACTTAAACAAACACCTCAGTGAACAATCCTCACCAAGCACAAGCCAAATTCTTGACCTCAACAAGAACAAAGGGACTCACAGGCTTATAGGCACTCTTGGACTTGTTCAAGGTTTTATTCAAGTACAAAAACATGACAATTAACTACTTAACACAATAACAAACAATGGAACTCAGTTTTAAATCATAACACAACACCACAATTTCTAAATTCAGAAAAGGGCTTTACAACGTTTGATAAATGAAAAACTGAGAACACGGCTAAATGTTGTGATACTAATGCCTTATATAGGCTACATGAAGTCCTAAAATACTGAAAATAAAGTAAAACCCTAATGCTTGATGTCCCAAAAATGCCCTTGTCGATTTTGAATATCTTGGAAACATGTGACTGAATTTTGGTAGTTTGTTGAGGTGTGAGGTGTTGGAATTTCATCAAGGGTCCATATTAAGCTTAGATATGAAGCTAGGATCTTGGACGTTGGATCTCTTTGGCTTGTTTGTCTTCTTCCCCAAAAGCGTGTGCATGGCACCTTTCATGTGACCTTGTGAGTGATGAGGTGGCTTGTTTAAGGATTGGGTTATGATTAGGACACCATTAATCATAAATCTGGAAAAGGTTATGGCTTAATTACATGTAACTAAGGAATGCCCAATTTCATCAAGAACATGAAGAACAGGTTGTTTAATCTTGTTTTGTGTTTGAAAAAGTGTTAACCGCCTAATTAAATAATTAATTAAGGGCTAGTTATAAATGGTTGTGAGTGGGGTGTGAGGTGGAGGAAGGGTGGATTCTGATTGGTTGTGGGATGTGAGTGGGGCACGTGTCAGGAAGGGATTGGTCTAGGTAATTATTGCTGTCTACCAACTATAGTCCTTCACTTCTTCTTTCTTTGTCACTTGAGGTTTAAATAAGCAAAATGCAGATTCCTTTGTAATGAAGTTTCTTTTTTCACACTTTTGCCCCAAATACTTTTCCAAAGTATTTTCAGGGGTATTTCTTGCCAATTATTGATACTTGAAGGGTTGTTTTGGAATTTTCTTCAAAGATGATGGTCTTGACTTGTATTGTTGACTTTGTGGAGGACTGAAATTGACAAGTCTTCATTGTTGAGGGACCATTCTTGCCAATTCTTCAAAGTGGAGTGCCCTTTTTGTAAATTTGACAAACTTTAAGACCAAACTTGTAATTATGAATAAACAAGGGTTTAAATTGTCAATTATTCAATATTGGAGGACCCTTCTTGCATAATCTTTAATTCTTCAAGGGGTTTTCTTGAAAAATCATCACTTGGGTCCGGTTCATTGTGCGACTTATTTTCCCGTGTTCGTTTTTCTTTGATTCTTGTGATCTTTTATGATTTCCTCAATATCCGTACCGAAAATACACATGTAACAAACACAAGCATATATTTGTCCATTTTCATGATATTTTATGCATTTAAAGCCCGTTTTGGACGATGAGACTATGTATAAAAGTAGTCTCATCATCTTTTCAAACCGCAAACACAAAAAAATCTTGAGCAAATATTTTTCGAATGTGAACAAATAAGAATTAAATGGAGATAATCTTTTGCCACTAAGAAAACTAATGTTTCAAAATTTATTGACTACTTGCCATTTAAAGCTTCTGTAAGCAAGAGTAAGCAAGCACTTAGTATTCTCAAGAGTAACATTGAAAATTTCAAAAAGGTTGTTGATGATGACTGGAAAAAACGTGAACTTTCGAAAGGAGACAAAGAAATTCCTCACGATATAACTGTGCTTGTGAAAAGTATTTTGATTCCGCTTGTGGAAAGAATGCAAAAACATATTTTGGAATTTGAAACATTAAATAAGCAAGGAATGTTTTGATGATTTGAAATATGTAGAATCTCTTGAACAAGAAGTGAACGACCATCAACCTGAAAGAGACAAGTTTTCTACATCATATGATCTACTCTTACATGAATGTCTCCCAAAAGATATTATGTGTGTTTATGTTACATCTTGTGCTGATATTGATGAATATTCTGATGTTGCATGCAAATATCTTGATCAAGTAAAAGAGTGTAAACGTCTTGAAACTGAGCTTTCGAATAAAGTTGACCAAAAAGAGTTTTCGTTACTTCAACATAGATATGATTATCTTCAAAAACATTGTCACTCACTTGAAATTGCTTTGCAAAATAAAGTTGGCAGCTTTTCAAATGATACACCTTTGGAAGTAAAATTATCTGAGTCATGTCGATTACTAAACGAAAAAAGTCTTGATATTACGGATTTGATAGCTCAGTTACAAGAAAAAGACATCGCTATAACAGAGTTGAAGAAACTCGTTGCTAAGATGGGTGGGAAAGTTGTGAAACCAAGCGTTAAGAAACCTGTTCTTAGACAACCCAATGCCTCTAAAGTAAATAGATCCTCCATCTTGGGAAAACCATCTGCTTTCTCAAATTCTTCGTTTGCAAAACCTGTGTTTGCCCCCAAGATGGATGGAAAGGAAAGGTTACCACATACTCAACCCATAAGGAATATTGTAGCACCAAGCGTTAAGCACAATAATGTGATTAAACCAGAAATGTATAGAATGACCACTAAACCCACAAACAAAGTTAGTCACTCGCCTCGAACTTCTAGAAACATTAATATTCGTGTGTCTTCTACTACAGGAGTAGTCTCTACTGCTAGTGTTATCCGGCCTCAGCTTAAGAGCACTCAAGTGAATGATAAGGTTTGGAAACACAAGAGTAAAGGGAAGATGAAGGAAGTAGAAGAACACCCTAGGAATTTCAATGTTTTTAAGAATAAAAAGTCTGTAATCGCGTGTAATGACGATTTCAATGCTTGAATGACTTGAATGCTTTGAATGTCAAATTTGTTTGTGTCAAATGTGGAAAATGTGCTAACGCTAATCATTCTATGTGTGCTATGAATAATGTCAAGGGCGTAGATACTAGAACTAAGAAGCAAGTTGCGATGCCTATTAGTGCTAGTAAACCCAAACGCAAAGTGAACCATTCTGAGCAACCCCCACTAAGAAAAGTAATGCGTCAGACTCCACCACTAAGAACCCTAGAAGCAGAATTAGGGAATTATATGAGTCTTCTAGCAAGTCTTGGAAATGGTGGTTTTCTAATCAATGTCCTCCGGGATATAAATGGATGCCTAAAGTTTGGACAGAAAATGTGACAACGAGTATTAGTATGCCTTTAAATGATGCTAAGGACACTAATGATTCTAAAATCACAACTACTATGGTATCCAATTCAGAAAATGCTCCATCGTGTTCTAACTTTTCTGCAGGTGATACATATAATTCTCTTCATACTGGACTCCAGATGCACGAAGCACATGACGGGGAATCTCAAGCTTCTAATTATCTTCGTGGAGAAGTTCCTGGGTACGGTCCGATTCGGAAATGATCAATTTGCACCGATCCTAGGATATGGAGATTTGGTTCAGGGGAATATAACGATAAAAGGGTATACTACGTCGAAGGGCTCAATCACAATCTTTTCTCGGTTGATCAATTATGTGATGCAAATTTGGAAGTTGCTTTCAGAAAAAAAACATGTTTTGTTCGTGATTATAATGGGAATGACTTACTTACCGGTACACGGGGTACTGATCTTTACATAATTTCACTACAAGACACAACTTCATCAACTCCAATTTGCTTCATGGCTAAAGCTTCAACGACTCAGGCATGGTTATGGCATCAACGTCTATCTCATCTCAACTTTGATACCATAACTTGCTTTCCAAGAAAGATATTTTGAGAGGCCTTCCAATCTTGAAATTCATCAAAGATCATCTTTGTTCTTCTTGTGAGCTTTGTAAAGCTAAATGAAGTAGCTTTAAGATAAAGACTACACCAAGCTCTAAAGGACGGTTAGATCTTCTTCATATAGATTTGTGTGGTCCCATGCGTGTTCAAAGTATCAATGGGAAGAAATATGTTATGGTAATTGTCGATGATTACTCAAGGTACACATGGACTCACTTCTTGAGGTCCAAGGATAAAACACCTAAGTTCTCATCAGCTTCCTTAAACTGATACAACGTGGTCTTCAAGCTCAAGTAAAAGTGGTTCATACTGACAGAGGCACATAATTTTTGAATTCAACTATGAGAAACTATTTTGAAGCTGAAAGAATTGAACATGAAACATCTATTGCCCGAACACCCGAACAAAACGACCTTGTTGAAAGACGAAACCGTACTTTAGTTGAGGCTGCTCGAACATTATTATCTGCTTTAAAACTTCCACTATACTTTTGGGCCGAAGCCGTGTCAACCGCATGCTACACACAAAAACGATCCTTAATTATCCCAAGACACGAAAAGACACCATATCACATAATCCATGATCGAAAACCTTCACTCAAACACCTTCATGTTTTTGGATGTACTTGTTACATAATTCGAGATGGTGAAAATTTGGGTAAGATGAAAGAGAAAGGTGATGCATGTATTCTAGTGGGATATGCAACTCAGTCTAAGGGATATAGAGTTTACAACAAGAGAACAAAACTGATAGTCGAGACTATTCATATCAGATTTGATGAATTATAAGAAATGGCACTTGAACAAAACAGTTTAAATCCCGATCCACAACGACAAACGACTTTCGTTCACAACCGCACGGAACTCGGAACTCAAGACCACAGCAATGAACCGTCAAGTTCAAAGCTGGTTCAAGAAAATGTTCCAAGAGAAGATATGACAGTCAACACGACAATTGAAGAGTTGGAAATGTTATATGGACCAATGCATGATGAATATTTGACGGGGGAGAAACATGTTGTATCGAAGTCTTCCGCTGTCACTCATGATAAGAATGATGATACCGATCATCGTCAACAAAAGGATACAACTTCATCTACTTCAACACAGGTTGCTGCAGATTTACCTCCTTAGAATATCACATCAACAACCGTTCCTTCAACAACTACAACTACTGTCATTGCTCCAGAGAACCCAAATCAAGCAGACTATGCATTAAATGACAAAGACGACTTTATCAACCCATTCGGTACATCGGTACACGAAACTGGAGAGTCTTCTACTCGCCATGTTGATCCGTCAAATATGCATACATTTTATCAACGAAATCCTTCAACACATCATTGGACCCGAGATCATCCTTTGGTTCAAGTAACTGGAAACCCTTCATAGCCCGTTCGTACAAGACGACAGCTTAACACCGATGGTGATGTTTGTATGTTCGCACTCACAGTAAGTACAACTGAACTAACAAATATCAAAGAAGCCTTGGCTGATCATGCTTAGATTGAATCAATGCAAGATGAAATTCTCCAATTTGAAAGACTAAAAGTCTGGGAACTTGTTGATAGACCATACAATGTAATTCCATTAAATCTTTGATGGGTCTGGAAAAACAAGATGGATGAAGAAAACACGATTATCAAGAACAAATCTTGGCTCGTGGCTAAAGTGTATGGTCAGAAAGAGTGTATTGATTTTGAAGAATCATTTGCACCAGTAGCTCGTTTGGAAGCGGTCATGATTTTCCTAGCTTATGCTGCACATAAGGGATTCATTGTTTATCAAATGGATGTAAAGACGAAGTTTCTTAATAGTCCTTTGAAGGAAGAAGTCTATGTCACGCAGCCGGAAGGATTCGTCAATCCTCATTATCTTGACAAGGTGTATCGTCTCCACAAAGCACTTTATGGACTCAAGCAAGCTCCAAGGGCGTGGTACGACGAGCTCTCGAAATTTTTGGTATCCAAATGTTTTTCAAAAGGTTCCATTGACCTAACTTTGTTCACTTATAAATACGAGGATGACATTTTGCTTGTGCAGATTTATGTTGATGACATTATTTTCGGGTCTACAAACCCAAAACTATCAAAATGGTTTGAAAAAGTAATCCACAACAAATTTGAAATGTCAATGATGGGCGAACTAAAATTCTTTATAGGAATTCAAGTTCACCAATCCCCAAGTGGTATCTTTATCAACCAAGCTAAGTATTGTCAAAACATAATCAAAAAGCATGGTATGACTTCATGTGACCCCGTTGGGACACCATTATCAACCACATCACTAGATGCCGATTTGGAGGGAGATGCCATAGATCAAACGAAATATCATTCTATGATCGGCTCCCTCATGTACTTAACATCAAGCAGACCAGATATATTACATGCTACGTGTTAGTGTGCACGATATCAAGCACGACCCACTGAAAAGCACCTCAAGGAGGTTAAAAGGATCTTTCGGTACCTCAAGAATACCATTCATTTGGGACTATGGTATCCAAGGGAAACCAGTTTCTTTCTAACGGCCTATTCAGATTCTGATCATGCAGGGTGTCTTGATACACGAAAACTTACTTCTGGTGGTGCACAATTTCTAGGTCAAGATAAGCTTGTGGGATGGTCTTCCAAGAAGCAGGATTGCACGTCACTGTCATCAGCTGAAGCGGAGTATATGTCTCTATCTGCGTGTTGTGCTCAAGTTCTTTGGATGAGAACACAACTCACAGATTATGGCTTCCACTTTGATAAAGTACCTATGTACTGTGACTCAAAGTCCGCCATAGCCATCTCCTGCAATCCGGTACAGCATTCCCGCATGAAGCACATTGATGTCAGATATCACTTCATTAAGGAACAAGTTGAAAGGGGTATCGTTGAACCTTACTTTGTTGGAACTGATTACCAACTAGCTGACTTGTTTCCAAAAGCTCTTCCGAAAGAGAGGTTTGCGTATCTAGTTAGACAAATTGGTATGAGATGTTTGACTCCAACAGAACTGGAGATTATGACAAAGAAGCCTGCTTGACTCATCTATCAAACATCTACTTGTAAATATCTTTGAAAAAGCAAAATACAAAAATATAAAACAAATAAAAGCAAAACACAAATTTAAAAATCTTTCAAAATCCAAAAAGATTCTTCTAGACATGTCTTCAGTATCGATAATATGGACGTACCTAGAAATGTTGCTCAATAACGACACGGGTGTGTACATAAAGCTCGAATGAAAGTTGTAAATATTTTTCAAAACATGTCATTTCTATTTTTTAATAAAGGAAAATGTCTATTTTGGACAATTTTTTCCAACAACGGGTAGAGCAATCTATCTTGGGTTGAGCTTGTCACAAAACATTCAACGTTTTGAGCTCAACACAATGACTTGTAATCACTTTAAGATTGTAACCCGGATCTATATTCACGGGGGAGTGTACGCTTTATTACCCTTACCCTCAGCAAAAGAAGAGAAATCTTCTTACACTTGAGTGGATTTGTCAAGACATTTAAAGTCTATGAACTCAAGTTTATGCTTTAGAAAAATCTTTTCGCCAACAAGAAATAGAGTTTTTCAAAAAGCGTTAAACACAATTTTTCAAGAATTTCTCAATGATTATTCAAAATCTTTCAAAAATTGTGTGTTAACATCTCCTATCCTCAAAAAGTGAAATGTGGATCACATCCTCACAATGACAATTTAATTGGATCAATTTTTGAGGGGGAGCATTCCAAATTCATGCTAGTTTGACACATTCGTCTCCTGAAGATTTTCAAGATTATTCTTCACAATATATTTTAATCAAATTTGGTATCTCTAATATCAAACGATTTTATATATTAGAGATAGGGGAGAAAATGTGATTAAAATGTGATCTAAAGACTCAAGCACTCATGGTTATGATCAAAGACGTTATTGGTGTCAAAAGGGTGGTTAGGCTTAAGTCCTATGATCCAACCAGAACCGAAAGGGATCTTCCCAGGGACAATCCAATAGATTATCAGAAGTCCTTAGGAAAGATAGAGTAGAACGTGAACGGAGCTGAATGCCTACTAAGTACTGACGTTAGCACTGGAACAATCACAACAAGGTGTTAGTAATGATGTATTGGTAAGCATTGAAGGGGTTGAAGAATGAAAAAGAAATGTAAGGATAAAGGGTGTAAACAAACAAGCCCTCCATACAACTTAGGCAGAAACTGGGTCAACACATCATGAAGACAACACATCATGGACCCAGTGATGTAATGCAACCCCCCCCCCCCCCCCCCAGCTGACTTAGGCTTCTCTCAAAAGAAGTTTTTTTTATTGTCACAGAGATCAACATGGCTTTTATTGACTTTCTCACTCCGAGATAGTTGATATTGAATAGGTGGCATCTTCTCCAGCCTCCGACATCTAAAAGTGCAAAAATCGAGTCTGGAGCCAAAAGATCAATCAAATCTCGTTAGGACACACGGATGACGATCAAGAGAGTCCTACGCTATATCCTTGCGATATTGCTAGAACACTCATAGTGATATTTCATAGTATTCACAATGATGAGTGGAAATCCTTCCAGTGTTAACATCAAACAACACTGTGGTAGGTCATGTGTAAGGTTCTTTATGAATTAAACATATGTAAAACTGAAAAGCAACAGTGGTTTGTTTCTTTATCGATTCAAACTCGTTTCAGGTTTCTACGCAATATCTTTATGGTCTTGCCGGAACATTCAGAGCGATATTCATTAATATTCACAATGACGAATGGAAATCCTTCTAGCGTCAACATCAAACAGCGCTACGGTAGGTAACTTGCGAGATTCTTATGAATCATGCTTGTGTCAACTGGAAAGCAACAATGGTAAGATTCTTAATGAATCAAACTTGTTCCAGGAATCTGAATTGACGACTTTAATCAAGCGGATATTTATCCAATTGATTCACTCTTTATGTTCGCAATCTTGCTTTGAGACGGTCGAGTAAAGAGAATGGCTAGTACAACCGCGAACCCCTGTCAAGGAGGTTCTTAATCGAATCTACCTAATCACAGGTACGATATTTAATATTGTGTAACGGTCTTCACCGACCGGAGGTAAAACGCTACCGATTTAGGACGAATGTCAAAGCCATTCAGTCCGTGTCTAAGTTTTGGCTCGAGAAGGTGGAGTTACGGTGTACTCAGCAAAGTCAAAGATTCAAAACCACGTACTCATGCCCAAAGACATTCAACAATCAAGAAAGCTAAAGACTTCCGCAATTCCGATGATCAAAATCTTCGTTATCAATTAAGTAGAGGAATGACCTCACTTCAAAGGAGATTGTTAGCAAGATTTCAAGATAGTGCAAAGTATGAGCATATGGATAAAGACACAAGATCGCAAGATGGCAAAGACAAGTCAAGGATAATTTGAAGATCTCAAGTTTAAAGACAAAGTCGAAATACAACGACAAAGGCTCAAAGATCACAGGATGAAGAAAAAGACTATTATTACACGTTCAAGACTTATTTATGATGAAATTCATAATCTCCACCGATCTCCAAATATCAAAGAGGAATGACCTCACATTGGGGGAGATTGTTAGCCTCAAAATATTGAGTCAAACATGAATGTTCGGTCATAGGTTTATATTGTAACATTTATTAGAACGTTGTAATAGTTAGTTAAAAGTCGTGACATTACGGGCTTGATGGCTAGCTTAAAAGGCCTCTTTCAAGGTACTAAGCATTTATTCAAGCCCGGTCCAATCAAACTATAGCCCATTAAGCCACATGTAGGCAAAGGCTATAAATACCCTTCCTAGCATGTTAGGAAGGGTGTTGGTTGTCTCATTTTCTAATTTAATCTCACAAAAGTTTCACACACACTTCTCTCTACTTTCTCTCTCTAGAAACCTTCCATCTTTTATCTTCCTTTCTTTCTTCTTTATTCGTGTAGAATCATCATATTTATAGGGACAACAATTTGGTAATCTATGTCTATTTAAACTAAAAAATGGGTATATGTAGGCTAAGGAATATATAAAAGTAAAAGCGCAATTAATTCACGTAAAGTTATTCTAAAATGCAATATCAAATTAAACTACAAATTTATATCTAGATGCAACAAAAGTAAACTATAATTAAAAATATTAATAAATCTAAATGCAAAATTAATCTAATTGCAAGCACGTAATAGCAAATAAAAGTGACAAAAAAATGAAATCACAAAGATAAACTTAAAAATAAAGCGTAAAGCTTCAACCTTTTAAGCTTATTAATCTTTTTAGATGATAAAGCTTGAAGCTTTATATACTAATAAGCTTAATAATCACAAAAAGGTGTAAACTTTATACTAATAATAAGCTTATCTAAATGAAATGTAATTTTTAAAACTTTAAATCTATATTTTAAAACCATAATAATATCTAAAACTAATTAAACCGATTTTTATGAAAAATATAATTTTATTAAAAACAATTTAAACTATAACGATCTAATTAATAAAACTAAAGCGATTAAGCGAGAAATTTAAAAAGGAGAGAGATTTGGTACCCGTGGTTCGTAGATAACGGTCTAAAACAACATCAACAACATCAACTTAATCAACAAAAACATGGCCCGTAAAGTACATGGCCTCCCAAAAGCAATAAAATACTGCCCGTAAAGTACTCGACCAACCAAATCAATACTAAAGCCAAGAGTATCCCGGCCCGTAAAGTACACGACCAACCAAATCAAACTCAAACCAAATTAATCAACCATATCAAACTCGAACCAAATTAATCAACTGTAAGCTCTCTACCAAACTTGATGAATCGATTCGCCAATATCACAAAAACACAAGAGGTTAGAACAATAATAAGCAACTATTAACATTCTATAAAGAGATTCAAATAAAACTAATAGATCTAGAATATTTTTTATGTTTTATAAAAATATATTAATTTTTAATGCTTTAAATTTATAGATCTAAATTAATTAATATAAAAAACTAATAGATCTAACTATTTTTTTGGTTTTATGAAAGTATTTTTAATTTTTAAAACTTAAAACTAATAGATCTAAAAAACTAATAGATATAAACTAAAAGTACTTAATTAAAAAGCTAGCTTATAAATAAGTTGTAAGCCTAAGCTTAGAACTTATGAGATTTAAAAAGCTAAAAAGCTAATTAAATAAATCCTCCAACAATAAGCTAGATAATATAAGGCAACAATAAGCTTGAAATAAGATGACTTATTCCAAGCTTTTATATAAATATTAACTTATTTGGAAAAAGTTATAAAAACTAATCCCAAAATAATAAGCTAGATTATTAAAAGAAAAAAGATAAAGAAAGGTAGAATGAGCATAAGCTAAGAGAATAAGCTAAAACTTGAATTTTATTAATATTAAAAGAGCTTAATAATAAGCTTAGTACAAACTTGAAAGGAAATACATTTAAAAAATAAGAAATAAAATTGACATTATTTAGCTACCTAAAATCTACATACAAAATAAGAAAAATGAGGTGCTATTTATAGTTGAAGTCAAGGTGCTTGAGGTAGATTAGTCTTTTTAGGCATTTAATCACCTTCTATTCTTTAACTTGAGGGCATCTTAGTCATTTGATAGGTGATGATGTGTTTCCACCAATATGATGAAAGATGCTTTATAGATAGACCAATGAGAGCACTTCACATGGATCACCATCTTCACCTTTCATTATTCTTTTATCCAAGGGCTCTTGATTAATCTTCTTTAACCAACTATACCATCTTTAATCTTCTAGAAGCACACATCTAATTACTCAGAAAAGAAACACACATGCTATTTTTTTTTCTTTTTAATATTTTTGTGTTAGTTTAAAATAGATAAAAATAAATAAAAATAAAACTACTAAAACTAAAAATATTTTAAAATCAAAGTTAATTATTTCAATACTAAACTAACTATTATAAAATAAAAAACTTTATTTATTTAATTTTTACTAAGATTAATAAAATGTTAAAATTAGAAATAAAATTGTAGAATATGCGAAATGCAAACCAAGACGAGTTACACGGCAAGGGCGAAACCGTTGGTTTCGTAATTTTGTGCTCTTTCCATTCTCAAGCTTGTTTTTACGTTTCTTAACCTTGTCTTTTATTCTTTTCTTCAATAAATGACCGTAAACTACCGTGTTTTCTTTCCTTTTGATATTTTGTACCTATTTCACAACAAAAACACAAACCACGCATAATTCCGACATTTATGATATTAATTACACGTTTTGGTTTCGTTTTTCATTGTTTTAAGTGGTAAAAGGATAAGTGTTTACACACTTATTAAATCCCCTACACATGACCATTACAATGTCCCCATGCAATGCATTAAATTAAGGCAAAAATTTACATTTTTCTCATAATTAATCGATCTTGGCCTTTATTACTACTTCTAAAATCAAAAAGAAAACTTAAAACGATAAAAGATTAAAGCTTTATAAAGGATAAAACAGTTTCCACTTATTCATTTATTTTTGAAATTGTTTGATGGAAATAACTTGAAAAGAAATCTAAGACTTAAATTAGGGCTTTTGGTGTCATGAATATTTATCACCCTCAAGTTTCACGTTCCCCATATCAAGAGGAGTCAAACACAACAAAGAAATCACAATCAACAACAACCAATTTGTACAGTTAATTCAAATAATCACCAGATATGCACTAGACATGAACACTTAAGCAGTTGAGGTTCAATAAGCACTTAGAGCACAATTCAGCCAGCCAAACTTAACCACATACATACACAAGCAATATTAAACTTAAATAAGCAAGTCTAAACAGGTTTCATGCACTGATTCAAAGTTTTAAGCAAGATTCAAGCACTTAAAGTTACTGATGAACACAAGAACATGTAGTTTTACTTTTGCTGATGCAATTGACCAATCAGCCAGATTCAAACCTCCAAATCTATCACATATGTTATATAAATGATGTTTAAACAACTTTTAACCCTAAGCATGCATAAATTCTAGATTTTACCAAAATCCTAGGTCAAAAAAAGTTAAAATCAATTAGTTATAGCACAATGTATGATTCAAGGTTTCAAGCCCAAAAACTTGCAGCAATATGCACTCAACCAAGTGTATAACAGATACGAAGCAAATACACAAACTTTCAACCACACAATAACAAGTTATGATTCAAGACATGTAATCCCAAACACCATTTTAACTTTTCAAATCAAGATTTTCAAATCAAAACAGCATTCCAAGGTTACCCAAGCCCAAATCAACACAATAACAGATAAGATAAGCAGATTCAAGCAAGATTAAGCCACAAAATTCACAAGAACACAAGCAACAATCAAATATCACAAATATACAATATTTTATCAGATTTTGAGATTAAGGATGTGTACCTATGTATGTACATCCACACCCACGAATTTTGAGCTTATGTACTAGCAAGAATAAGTACAAGCTTCCACAACAAAGCCTGCTAAGATTCAACAAGCTCAGAAGCAAAATATGAAAACAGTAAGGTGACTTTTTGGAATATAAACTTGATTAATGCAACTTCTTGTACCCACTCTTGATTATCCCCAAGTTATAAGCTTCACAACACCTTAATATCACAATTAGGGTGCTATGATCAGCTTATAGCCCAAAAATTCCAAGATGTACCAAGAAACTTAGCAAAATATCAAATTTTAGTCCAATGTGCAATTTCTTACACAAGGTTTACAAACACGTTTTAGGGTTCAATTTTAGTTAACATATAACATAAACAAGCATAGAATTAAATGGCACTTGGTCTTTCTTCAACAAACTCAAACACAATTTCATAAAACTAAAAGTAGGGTTTACAGGTTTGTGAACAAGGAAAAACCAAAAGCAAAGTGCAAATGTTGCATCCTAAAGCCTTTATATAGGCATACAAGTGAGCTAAGAAAACTAAAAACGTAACCCTAATAGCTGTGATCTCCCAAAATTTCCCTTGGAGATTTTTGAACTTCTTGGCTTCATCTGACTCATCTTTGTTGTGTTGTGGTAGCTGGCAAAGCAAAAGTGAATCCAATGGTCCAAATATTTCTTAGGATGAAAGCTGGAATCACATACGTTGGATGACTGGCCTCTTTTGGCTTCTTCTTCAAAAGGTGGGACAAGGGGGGGTTTATCATGTGACAATGGGATGATGTGGCAGGGTAAGTGAGAGTGGGGTTTGGTTTAGTGTCACCTTTATTATCATTCTAGAGCAGATTAGGGTTTAATTGTTACACAACTAAGAAAACCCAAATTTCGTATGAACACTAAGAACAGCTCATTTGATCTTTGTTTTGGGTTTAGTGGGTGTTTAGCGCCAGTTTATATTATTAATTAACTTTTGAAAAGTTAGTTAATATTAGACGGTGAGTGGAGGATGATGTGGAGGAAGGGTGCAATTTGATTGGAGGAGAAGTGGTAGTGGGGCACGTGTCACCCCACTACTGGTCTAGGTTTCTTTTATGTCTGGCCATGTTTAACCCCTTATCTTTCCACTTCCTTTCATGTTGTAAATAAACAGCCACAAATACGAATCCCTTTGTAATAAAGTTTCACTTTTCACACTTTTGCCCCAAATACTTTTCCAAAGTATTTTCAGGGGTATTTCTTGCCATTTTCTGATTCTTGAAGGACTGTTTTGGTATTTTCTTCAAGGATTATGGTCTTGACTTGTATGATTGGCCTTTTGGAGGACTGAAATTGCCAAGTCATGATTGCTGAGGGACCATTTTTTCCATTCCTTCAAAGTCAAGGGTCCTTTTTTCAATTTTGATATTTTCAAAGGACCAAACTTGTAATTCTTGTAACTTGGAGTCCTTCTTGGTATGTTTGACTTTGAGGAGGATAAATATTGACATTTTAGTTTTATTGAGGGACTAAAATTGCCAATTCTTCAAAGTAGCGGGCCCTTTTTGCAATATTGACAAACTTTAGGGACCAATCTTGTAATTATGAAGATACAAGGGTATAAAGTATCAATTCTTCCATATTGGAGGACGATTCTTCATAAATCTTCAAATCTTCAAGGGTTTTCTTGGGAAAATCTTCATTAGAGCTTGGTTCAATGTGCGGCTTCGTTTCCCGTGTTCGTTTTTTTGCATGATTCTTGTGATCTTTTGTCATTTTCTCAATATCCGTACCTAAAATACACAAGCAACAAACACAAGCATATATATGGGTATTTTGATGATATTTAATGCATTTTAAGCCCTTTTTGGACGATGAGACTATGCATAAAAGCAGTCTCATCATTCCCCCATACTAAACCATTGCCGTGCCCTCACGCAATGCTAGAATAAAGTATCGTAGCACCTCTAAAATTCATTTTTATTCACTTTTATTGAATGATAAACTAGCTACACTACTACTATTACTACTACTTGAGTTTTAGACATAATGTATGATTTTCATCGCAAAATGGGACGTTTAGGTTCATAGAATAAGAACATGTGAATGCTTCGTTAGAAATAATTTCATCGTCCTCGATTTTCACCCCAATTCCATGCTAAGCGTGCAACGAGATCATTGTCATTATAAGTTAGTAATGCTAACACTAATCATATGCCCTAATCACGTACTTATCCTCCCAATTTCCTAAGTTGCATCTCTTATATTTTATTTTGTCTTGAATGTTTCACGAGGACACATTGTTTGACTTATGCGATAATAGAGATTTAGGTCTAAAAATAGAGTCCTAACGGTGTAACCAAGACCATCAAATCAATAACCCCTCCTAATAGACAACGATGTCAAAGAATTAAGTCAACAAGAAGGATCGATAAACACGGTTTATAATGGTTTTGAACATGAGACTTATTACCAAGACTTTTATACGCCCCCTAACGGAAGGGCCTTATTATCTTTGGTTTACCTCCATCTTTTATTCAACTTCGCCATGAAGCTTTTATTATGACTTCGGTCTTGCCTTGCCTTTTATTATCCACCTCATCGGTAGTTTTATTAGCCAAAGACGTATATCCTCACGCTAAGGCGAATTTTGGATCTTTAAAGCTTCAAAGATTAAGGCTTGATTCACTTTCAATTTTGCATAGATTTTTCGGCCTTGTGGGGCTTCAAATTGTTTGCTTGATTTAGGTGAGCACTTGAAATCTTATTATTGGGTGAAGCTTTCGATTATTCGGGTGCCAATACTTCAAAACCGTGACGCTGGCGATACCTTAATGTCTTCCCAATTTAAATACACGGAAGCTACTAGAAAAGATTAGAAACCCAACAATCAAGATTAAACCGCTAAGTCAATATTTATTAAGCAAAAAATATTTACAAGCGAAGGGAGAATAAGCAAACAACGAGAACACATGAGTTTTTGAAAGAATACGAGTACTCTACGTTTAGCATAGTAACTTATAATTAACCCTATCATTTCTCGTCCTCATTTTAGAGACTTAGCCTAATGTGAAGTTAAGGAATCGAAGCTAAGTGCTCAACACGCACGGTCGAGTAAAAAATTACTCTTACTCTCGCCATCGGAAAACCTACATTCATGTCTTCAAACACTTATAAAACATGAGAATATTTTTAAAATTTGTCCATTTTTAGCCTTATTTTGCAACAAAACGATAAACAAAAAGATGAACTTTGGAAAGCGTGAAGGTTTGGCAAGGCAAGTATCTATTCACCCCCCCATACTAAAGTTAAACATTGTCCTCAATGTTTCGAGTCTAGGGGTGCAAACACCCCCATACTAGAGACGTAGTCGAATGCCTAATCTAGCATGGAAAGGGTGTAACTGTTAAATTTAAAGCCGTTTATGACGTGTGCTATAAACGTAAGGTTAGAACATCAAAGGATATATCATTTGGATATTGAAAAAGTCTTCAAAGCAAACGATCGAGTGCTCCCATAAAATGAACACGAGAGGCTTCAATCGTGAAGATCATGATCATCTAAAATCCACAATTCACAAACAACCACGGAACAAAGGTTGAAAGGGCACAAATCCCCACACGTTACTACATTAGAAAGCGATAATATGTACTTCAGATAAGCATGGGACTCCCCCCCGAGGCACCTCATTTTTGATTACCGAGTCATGAGCTCGACTCGATCCCCTCAATACTAATTATCATTGGGGAAGGTGATTTGGTCGAGGTAGTTCAAGGATGGAACTTCCCAGCCAAAGTAGTGGTTCAACCTATGTCCATTCACCTTTGAAATTGGGGCCATCATTTTGAGCTAGCTCGATGGTCCCATATGGAAAAACTTGAGTCACGGTGAATGGACCGGACCAACAGGATTTCAATTTATCGGAAAAGATTTTCAATCGAGAATTAAAAAGCAAAACTTGATCCCAAATGCTAAAAACCCGGTTTTTAATTTTAGAATCATGCAACTTTTGAGTCTTTTCTTTATAAATCAATGAATTTTCATAAGTAATATCCCTTAATTCATCCAATTCATTTAATTGCATTTTCCGGTGCTTTCCCGCGGTCTCCATGTCATCATTACAATGCTTTAGGGCCCAATAAGCCTTGTGTTCCAATTCAATTGGCAAATGACAATTCTTCCCATACACAAGCTTATAGGGAGTGCACCCAATGGGCGTCTTATGAGCGGTCCTAAAGGCCCATAAAGCATCGTCTAACTTATCCGACCAAGATTGTCGATTTTCCCCAACTGACCTCTCCAAGATCCTCTTCAATGCTCGGTTTGAAACCTCGACTTTGCCACTCGTTTGTGGGTGATAAGCCGTAGAAAGCCGATGTGTAACCCCATATTTCCTTAGGACCCTTTCGAATTGGTCGTTACAAAAATGGGTTCTATGATCGCTAATGATCGCACGAGGGGTTCCAAACCGAGAAAACAAGCTTTTCAAAAACTTGACTACCACACGAGCATCATTGGTGGGCAAAGCCTTAGCTTCCACCCACTTAGAAAGGTAGTCAACCGCGACAAGGATGTACTTATTACCACAAGATGATGGGAACGACCCCACAAAGTCGATGCCCCAAACGTCAAAGATCTCACACACTTGGATGATATTTTGTGGCATTTCATCTTTTTGTGAGGCTTTTCCTTGTCGTTGGCATGAGTCACATGACTTCACAAGTTCATGTGCATCTCGGAAAAGTAGGCCAAAAGAAGCCGGCATCAAAAACCTGCTTAGCTGTGAGATTAGCACCATGGTGACCACCCGTGGGTCCCTCGTGACAAGCTCTAAGGATATTAGAAGCTTCGGTGCCAAATACACAACGTCGGATGATTTGATCCGCACAAGTTCAAAACAAGTAAGGGTCGTTCCAAAAGTAGAACTTGACGTCACGAAAGAATTTTCGTTTTTCTTGAGTCGTCGTACCCTTGATGATGAAGTTGCCCGCATCGTAATTTGTGATGTCCGCAAACCATGGGGTGGAAGAATCAAGATTAGAATTCACTACACCAAGTGTCTCGAGCGGAAATGTTTTGGTGATTTCCTTGGGCTCGTAAACACTTTGGTGAGGATCTTCCAAACGAGAAATATGATCGGCCGCTAGATTCTCGGCTCCTTTTTTGTCAACGATTTTGTGATCAAATTCTTGAAGGAGGAGAATCCAACAAAGTAATCTCGGCTTTGCATCTTGTTTAGCCATAAAATACTTGATAGCCGAATGATCCGTATACACTATGCATTTTGTCAAGACGAGATAAGGTCGAAATTTCTCAAATGCATACACCACGACAAGGAACTTCTTCTCCGTTGTAGTGTATTTAAGTTGAGCCTCGATCATCGTCTTGCTAGCATAGTGAATAGGCAAGAAGTGCTTTTCATGATGTTGCCCCAATACCGCCCCAATAGCGTAGTCACTAGCATCACACATCAGCTCAAAGGGGAGGTTCCAATTGGAAGCAACAAGAATGGGAGCTTCGGTAAGTTTCCTCTTAAGGATTTCAAAGGCTCGTACACAATCTTCGTCAAAGACAAAACGTGCCTCTTTTTGAAGAAGATGTGTAATAGGTCGAGAGATCTTTGAAAAATCCTTGATGAATCGACGATAAAAGCCCGTGTGGCCTAGGAAACTCCTAACCCTCTTAACGGTTTTGGGATGAGGTAATTTGGCGATGACGTCTACCTTGGCTTGATCTACCTCAATCCCCGCTTTCGAGACCTTGTGCCCTAAGACGATTCCACTTTTAACCATAAAATGACATTTTTCCCAATTGAGCACAAGGTTGGTTTCCTCACAACGCTTCAACATTCTCTCAAGATTCGACAAACACGAAGTGAACGAATTACCAAACACGGAAAAGTCATCCATGAAGACTTCCATCGTCTTCTCGATCATGTCATGAAAAATAACCATCATGCACCTTTGGAAGGTTCCCGGTGCATTGCAAAGTTCGAATGGCATTCTACGATAGGCAAACGTTCCATATGGACACGTAAAAATAGTTTTATCTTGATCACGAGGATCGATGGGGATTTGGAAGTAACCGGAAAAACCATCTAAAAAGAAATAGAAATCGTTTCCCGCAAGACACTCCAACATTTGGTCCATGAAGGGCACGGGAAAATGGTCTTTACGAGTGGCTTCATTCAACTTACGATAGTCAATGCACACTCTCCATCCGGTCACGAGTCTAGTGCGAATTAACTCGTTGGCATCGTTTGGCAGAACGGTCATTCCTCCCTTCTTAGGGACACAATGAATAGGACTCACCCAAGGGCTATCGGAGATAGGGTAAATCATTCCCGCGTCAAGGAGTTTAAGGACTTCCTTTTTAATGACGTCGTGAATTTTGGGGTTCACCCTCCTTTGACATTGGATTGCGGGCTTGTAATCCTCCTCTATTAAGATTTTGTGGGTACAAAATTTGGGATCGATCCCCTTAATGTCAGATAACTTCCACGCAATTGCCCCTTTGTGATCCTTTAGAACATCGACAAGTGCGGTTTTTTCATCATCCGAAAGTTCCTTCGCAATAATAACCGGCAACTTGTAACACCCCCAAATTTATACAATTCAATACAGCGGAAGACTCGTTGGTGTTACAGGATAACACATTACTCACATCATAGACAACGCTTAAAAATCACGTCGTTTAATAATAAAGCATTTCCATTCATAAATATCAAATTTACATAGGTCCCAAGTCATATTATTTCATACAGGTTTTACAAAGCATTTGAATGGAAATTATTATTTAAGTGCGGGCCATGAATTCTTGTTGTCTTCCCGAGAATTACCTTCAAGTACCTGAGATAAAACATGTTAAAAGAAAAGGTCAGCGATAACGCCGAGTGAATTCATAGAGTTTAATAAAACCATTAATATATCATCGGTATATAATTATTACCGAAAATCATTTTGTACAAATCCTTGTAGTAGGCCATAAAATAGGCCAAAAACATTTTATACAAATCCTTGTCAAAGTCATAATATAGGTTGTTGCCTTCAAAACCATTATACGAACCATTGTCGTAAAAACATCATACAATACGTTTTATAACGTTGTATAAAGTTAAATAAAAACCGTTTATATGGATATGGTTATATAAAACCAAAACACGAACATAATATCAGTGATAAGACCCTGTATTGCTAGTCAGGCAATATATCATAATTCAATGCATAAAGCAGTATTTTCGTTATTTTGGATTATTATAAGCCGCATGACATTGTTACCTTACTACAACAAACAACGGGTAGCTAGCCCGAAACTCAATTTTCCCATCTAAATTAGCGTGTCGTCACAATAATCACGCTTGTGTAAATCTTTTCATACATAAATTCGCTTACCAATCAATGTGGCACGATGAGGATCAACCGTCAAGGCGCGAACTGGGGTGATCGTCCCCAAATAGTACTATTATATGCATAAGCGTCTACCAAATCCTGGTAGTTCACAATTCATGCTAATGGGTCTTTTAGTGACATAACCTAACTTTAATAATCCATTTCATTTCATCCGTCGGGTCATTTAATCATTTATCGGGTCATACAATCATTCGGGTCCAAATCAATAAACAAACAATCGGGACAATTGGTGTCCTATTTAATTAAAACTAACATGTTATCTCCCTCGCGGGTTTATAAAACATTTCATAAAAACATTTAAAAGAGTGCGAGGCTATGAACTCACGTGGATTGGGAAAGGCGGGTTATCGGCGATTCGGATGTACGGTACGTGCTTCAATCACGGAAACCTAGACAAATAATACTCGTCTTAGACTCTTGTCCAATGACTTTATAAAAATAATAATTATGTATACATATGATGATTTTATACATATAATGATGATCAAGTGGGTTTACACATTCTCATTTACTCATTCTTTATAGTGTTTATATGTTGGTAACATTTTTATTCTAGTTTTACTAGTTTTACCTATTTACATGTTTTAGGCCCAATAAGCCTATTACAAGCCCAATACTTTATATTAGTCCATTTTATACCTTTATTATCAGTATTATACTTTACATGTTGGGCCCAAGTGGGTTAAGCCCAATAAGTAAATTTATAAGTGTTTAACTTATTTAGTTAAATTATTAGTCCAAATATGCTAACTTAGCTCGTTAATGTCCGTATGTCATGTAGTTCGGATTTTATCGGTTTTTACTTGTATTAGGTACTTATACATCAGTATATGACTTTTAAAAACTTTACATTAGACGGGTTTGATCGTCTAAGTTTTAATTGGCGAAAAACGTTAATTTTACGGTAATAGCCGAAAAAGTCGTAAAAATCATGTTTATAGTTTTTATAACTTATAAATCTTATTCAACTACCATTTTTATAAAGTTTCCATTTATTTAACCTTATACATATTTATATAAATGAAATTTATAAGTTAGTGGGTTTTAATTTTATATTTTATACTATATTATTTTGAGTGCTTATATAATACTATTAAACTTTAATTTCACAAAATTTGATTTTTAGTTTCACTTTCACCATTTTTATCATATCTTGAGTTCTATAAGGAGATAGAAGCTCATTTTTGGATGGCATAAACTTTATATTATGTGCTATAAATAAGTTAGTTATAGCTACTGCTCAATCCATGTCTACGTATCCTTAACAGTCCCTACAAAACAGACTATTCAGATAGGTATACTAATTTTGTTTTGATCATATCTTACTCATTTTTATGATTTCATTGCATGGCCAACTCTCACATGTGTATGAAATCTTATACTTACTGTAATTGATTCTACAATGCAATTTTATCAGTTTATAACTTGGTTACATAATGTTTTTATACAACCATCATTTTAAGCAAGATTTTAACATTGTTACCTATGGTTTTTCCATCTTTTTAACCATATTTATCAAATCTATCAACACCAAATCCCCACATAATATTTTTAATCATCATTCATCATCATATACATATACATAAATAAATAAATTACAATATTTCATAATCAAAATAACAAGAGGATGGGAAGAACAATCTTTATACCACCAAGGTTGTGTAGGTTATGATCAAGGCTTGGATTTTTTATGGAAAAACTTGTGATAGGTCAACACCAATCTTCAAGACCACCAATATTTGTAAACTCCTTGTATAAATCAGCCCTTGGACATCACCAAATCACCATCTTGGATGTAAGAATCACCTTCAATCTTCAAGGCTTCAAAGGAGCATCATCATGTGTATGAATAACACATGATTCTATGGATAAAATAGATCAAAGAGGGGTGTTTTGTGGTGATTTTGGGACGAATTTTAGAGAGGAAAGAGATAAAGTTGTGGTGGTTTGCATGTTGAGAATGAGAGAAATGGTTTAGTGAAGTGGTTTTGTGGTTTGGTGGTATGTGTATCTTACTTTGTAAGCTCTAGTTAACAAGTGTTAACTTGTTAGCTACAACTTTGCCACATCTTGTGATGTGGTGTCATTGTGTAGCCATCCCATATAGTGGGGTGGGCAAGTGTAAACTTGTCCCATCCCACTAATTTACGGGTACTCTTCGATTCTAGTTTCCTCGATTTGTGTGCCCTCGGGTCGTTTTATAAAAAACGTTTTTATAAATTATGAATCGACGGCACAAAACGAATCTAATAAATATTGTATCATCAAAAACGGAGTTCAAAAACGTAAATACGTAATCCTAAGGTTTCCGGTTTAGTCGTAAAGGACGTTAAATTATTCATGTAAGTCCTAATCTCTTCTCGTAAATTAGTGAGTTTATGAACCAACACAAATTTAAAATCCCAAAATAATATTCACGGATGAATTTATTTTTTTAAATGTCGGGCTGTCACCAAGAACGGTGTATGTAAACGTAAGCATGTAACGTAGAATCCTGCGGTTTAGACGTAGTCGATGCTACTTCAAGACGTAAATCCAAATTTATTCCCAAAAATAAGTGAGTTCATAATATAACATTAAAATAATGTTTTTAAATAATACTTGAGAATAAAATATCAACCATAAATTGACGGATTGTCACAACATTTACCCCTAAACAGGATCTTTGTCCTCAAAGATCATCTTATCTTACTACTCGCTTCTTATAGAGTTAAAGCCATGTGGGTATTTCCTCCACATTCGGTCTTTTCTCACAAGTGTAATTCATTACAATACGCGAGTTCCATTAAACATAACTACGGGAATAAGATCAGGCTTAATGTTGACTTACTTTCTCTATCCATGATGTTCACGGGTTATTGATGAATGCAACTTTTCGCCGATCTAAACTTTATTAAGGAATAGTTAGATTTTCACTTGATAGGCATTTTATCAAGTTCGATATACGAAACATAATTCACGCAGCTCTTGAAGTCCTAGGGTAGATCCAGCTTATATGCCTTTCAAACCAATCTTTTACATCATCTCAATGGTCCCATACAATAGGGACTTATATCCCGTGATCTTTCAGATCATCAATTCATTTTTTTCCATGGTTAAAATTTTTGGCGTAACTTCGCTACCCATCTGGCACTTCAAGATCTACATTTCATATTCACATAACCTCCTGCCCACTACCGGCAGTCAATAATCAGATCTTAATTTCAACAATCATTTCAGGTCTCGCGGGTCGAGTATTTTGTAAGGTTAGGTTCGCCATCATAGGCAACCTTAAACCTAAAAGACATGTCCAACTCACAATGGGTGTATGTCGGGTGTCTTCATCTGAACTCCTGCTTACAGATGCTCTAATATATATCCTCACAAGATTCGATCTCGATCCTAAAACGATAGTTTTCAATGATAATCTCTCCAAAGGAAAAAGATTATACGGTTCATTACCAAAGGTCAATCATTCAAACATAAAACAAGACTTCTATTATTTTGTATCGTTACTTTACCTCGTCCCTTCGATTGGGGTGGTACACAGTACTCTCATCAAGATTCGTTCTCAATGACTTCTGAGCAAATCTCTAGAAATTCGATGCAAAGCGAGGATCTTGATAGAGATGATCGATACAGGCACACCATGTTTACACAACTCCTTTAAATACAAAAGGGTCAATTTCGTCATCAAGAATCTATCATTAACAGGAATGATATTAGCAGATTTGGTCAGTCTGTCGACGATTACCCAAATCAAATCAAATTCAGATGATGACCTTTGCAATAGTTAGACGTTTACTAATGTATGAGGCGATGTATGCCTTCATAATTTGCCATTAGTACAACTTCTTCAGATAAAAATACATTAAATCATAAATGTCATGAACAAAAAACTTATAAACATAACTATATCTCATAATCCTCCATATTTAGACAATCACAAGTGGCCTTTTAATCATTTAGCGCCATCGGCTTCTCAATTCTAATGGTTCACATTAGCCGCGAACCCCCTTTTATTATTTATATTATCCTTCTTACAAACATTAGTTATTTTTAAATTATTCGGCAATTTATTTTTGCACCTTCATTATTAAGGAACATGTCCTAATTGGTTCTTTATCTTTTCTACATAATGTGTCAGTAATTTATTCACCTTCCTCGATGAAATAAATATCATGACCGTACTTATCCAGAAATTATTCCTTCATATTTTCTAAATCTTAATTCTATCTCAACTATTATTTTTATCAGTTTTGCTTGATCCGACGTTTAAAGCGTCGATAATTACTACAAGTAATTAAATAATAAATATTTAATTTTTATGAAACGTAAATGCAAAAAGTTTTTAAGTTTTCTCAGTTTGTCCAATTATAAAAAATGTTAAAAATAAATTTGAATTTTATTAACACAATTTTTGTTGATTTATCGGAAATAATTAGTAAGATTCGTAAATGTTCGAAAAACCTTCGTTTATTCTTTGGTAAAAATTTTCGTAGTTGAAAAGAAAAAATTGTCGTTTCAAATTTTAAGTCATGGTTTAAAGGTTTCCTCAATCCCTCTTAGGTTGTCTTTGAGGTATACACAAGCATTTACCCCTAAACAGGAGTTTAGTTAAATGATTTGTGTATAAGGGAATAGTCCCTTAAAAATCCTTTGTTAAAACATTTGTCAAAACATATTTCCATTTTCTTTTTGGTAAAACCCAAAGCCTTAATGGTTCCAATTTTTGAAGAGTCAATATATTCCATTTTCTATTAATCACGCGGTCAAATAATTTAAAGGATTAAGTCTTAAGTCATATGTTAAATATTCAAAGTACAGGTTTTCATTGTTCGGTCAATTCAGGGCAATCTATAAATAATTATTAACTCCTTCTTATTCTTAGAAACAAACAAATGGTCCTTATTGATCTCAAGCATGAGTTTATCAAATTACGACTTACACACGTGATTCACCAAATTTATGGATGCTACATGTGTATTAGTCAACCTAAACGACATCACGTGAAACTCATAATGTTCATTACAAGTTCTGGATGTAGTGATTGGAATAGATAATCTTTTTCGCAGATGCGAAGTTGATGATAACCATGTCGTGGATCAAATTTTTGGAATATACGCTAGAACCTTGTAAATGATCGAACAAATCTATCATCTTGGGTAGTGGATATAGATTTTTAATCGTCAATTTACCTTGTTCACGGTAATCAATAAATATAAGAAATAATAACACCACAGCTCTTCATGATGACGAGCTTGGTAAAATAAAAGCTTTCTCCGACAACTCTCTCAGTTGTACGGTAATTCCTTTAATTCAGATGGTGCTGACGTATAGTGCACACGCCATAGGTGCAACACCGGTGAATATAATCAATTCCAAATTCAACTTGCCTTAATGGCAAAAGTCTAGGTAATTCATCAACAAATACCTCCTAAAGTTTCAGATAACAGAAACATCTTTTAATAAATTCATATTAGGTTCTTTCTAGATTACAAGGTCTATGACTAGTTCTCAACCATTCATGGTATAATTTCAAGTCTAAATGCAGGATATGGTCATACATCAAGAATTATTTAGATCACTTTTGATAATTAACATCTTATCTTTTAGGGGAATTCTAGTCGAGTTCTCATCAATTAAGACAATGTCGTCATGTCATAATCATTCGATCCATTCTACTGGCACTATCAACTTTTCAGTTTTATTGTCGTCAATAAGATGTGAACTTCTCAAAAGACTAATAATAACTCATAATCCTTCACAAATTCACGGATATATGGAGACATAACTAACCTTAAAAGAGTAGGGTTAACGCATAATCTATGCGAGAGAATTTCAAATCAGATATAGACGAAAACATTTAACGAATATGAATATATCCCATGTTTTCATAATTTGAGTACGCATTCGAAAGCTCCTCGGATCGTTACCCATGTCATTCAAATGAAATCAAATCAAAAGAAATGATAGGAACGTCGATACATCCAGTCGGGTATCAACACTCAGTAATCAGATACTTTTCCTAAGAATCTCACTACGGGAGAATTGGACAAGAAAGAATTGTCAATTGTTAAATAAGACAATTTCCACAGATGAGTAAATTCGACTCAGAAGAATGGATGCTACAGGCACATATGTAGGTGTCCCTAACACTATGTCCCTATTTTTCACTTCTTGCAGATCTCATAAAATTTAATCTTTCACAATCTTCAAAGAAAATGTAGTGTTTATTCATTAGTTTTATGGTGACTACTAATCAGCCTTGCATGGTCCATTCCAAATTGTATGTAGGCGCGCAACTATATACAATTTCAAGATTAATGATGCAATACTCAGTTCGTCAAAACTTTTATCATCATGTTTATAATAAAAACATTTTCATGCTTAATTCTTAAATAAGAATCAAAAATAAATTTACAAGATTTTCTTTGTTATGAAAACAATTAAGTTTTCCAAGATGTTTTATAAACAACTTCATTTCGATAACGGCTACTTATAAATCTCACTTTAAATAATCCTTACGGTGATGAAAATTCAATATTTATCAAGGGATACTGTTTTATCTTATAAAAACAATCAGTGATCTGCAAGAGAGTGATGAAAAGTTGTTCACCAAGAACTAACTACAATATAATAGGAAATGAGCTTAGCCAAATAATCATGAGGTTCATTACCTCGATGGCACTCAAAAAGAATAATCCACAACGTAACTCAATTCGAGATGAGTACTTGTTCAATGGTTGCATCACTAATGTGGGCATTAGGAAGAAGCAATAAAAGATAGATAACATCGATACATGTAGAATTTAGCAATCAAAGGTAGTCTTTTCATTAATCACAAACAAGTCAAAATTGTACTGTAACACATTACGTGTCACTATGTCATACAATTCCAAGAACTCATCCTACCAACTGATGTCTCAGTTAAGTTAGGGATTATTTTAAAAGATACCACAATGACTACTAATCTACAAGAGTCATTAGGTGTCCCACCTGTCCCGGAAGATCCATCGGTCCCAATTCAGAAGAAGATTTCTTCAATTTATTTATTGGACACTGGGCATCCTCGTCATTGGACAATGGCCTAGGAACAACCCTTAACATGAACCAACAATCATTTAAAACCTTATAATTTAATCACAGAACTCAACAATTTCCTCTTAACAATTTCTTATTCCAAACAAGTTAAATTTTACTTTATTCAAGTTTCAACCAACTTATACTCAATGTGATATCCTACCTCATTCTCCAATACTTTTCATCCTTATTCTTACACCTTGAAAGGGCAATAAAAGTTCGATATGAAAAACACTCAATTTTCAATCCTATAGCTTCTTACAACAATAGTTATCAAATAAGTCACTAGTATGAAATGACTCACACATTCAATTAGACTTCTCGGAAAGGTACTAGTGGCATGAGGCTTTTGGGTAACGGTTCCAATGACAGCCTCAAGTGCAACATTCACCCTTTCGATTTCAAATTTAAGAATTGGGTGACAACGAATCAGATGACATCTTTCTAGGTGGTAATGTTTTGTCAAACTCCACTCTATAAGAAAAGATCGTCATGACATCAATATCATATTTAATCTCGCCAATTCTTCTTTAATATCAAAATAATCTAATATCAACATTTCTACGAATATCAACCATTTGTTGGGATCATAAATATCCATAACTTGGTTTAGATCTAGGATAGCTAGAATTCCTACGAGAATAGCTTCGATTAATTTACTAGGGGATTTAGGGTTCCTTGTGACAATCTACGTCGTATTAATACCTCGTATAAATATAGAAATAATCATCAAACAATCATGTAATCAAATTACATTATATGTATATATATAATCCAAGTTATATATATATTAAAATAAAACTTCTCAGTCTCGCATTGTCGGTAACTCGGGAATTCTTCGGCACCGTTATAGTCAAAATATTTTTAGACATTTTTAGAATAATGTTTATAGTTAAAAGATTTTGAAATGTTTTATTCAAAACCTTGGTTTTAAAAATCTTTCGTTCTCTATAACGAGAGCTCTGATACCAAACTGTAACACCCCCAAATTTATACAATTCAATACAGCGGAAGACTCGTTGGTGTTACGTGATAGCACATTACTCACATCATAGACAACGCTTAAAAATCGCGTCGTTTAATAATAAAGCATTTCCATTCATAAATATCAAATTTACATAGGTCCCAAGTCATATTATTTCATACAGGTTTTACAAAGCATTTGAATGGAAATTATTATTTAAGTGCGGGCCATGAATTCTTGTTGTCTTCCCGAGAATTACCTTCAAGTACCTGAGATAAAACATGTTAAAAGAAAAGGTCAGCGATAACGCCGAGTGAATTCATAGAGTTTAATAAAACCATTAATATATCATCGGTATATAATTATTACCGAAAATCATTTTGTACAAATCCTTGTAGTAGGCCATAAAATAGGCCTAAAACATTTTATACAAATCCTTGTCAAAGTCATAATATAGGTTGTTGCCTTCAAAACCATTATACGAACCATTGTCGTAAAAACATCATACAATACGTTTTATAACGTTGTATAAAGTTAAATAAAAACCGTTATATGGATATGGTTATATAAAACCAAAACACGAACATAATATCAGTGATAAGACCCTGTATTGCTAGTCAGGCAATATATCATAATTCAATGCATAAAGCAGTATTTTCGTTATTTTGGATTATTATAAGCCGCATGACATTGTTACCTTACTACAACAAACAACGGGTAGCTAGCCCGAAACTCAATTTGCCCATCTAAATTAGCGTGTCGTCACAATAATCACGCTTGTGTAAATCTTCTCATACATAAATTCGCTTACCAATCAATGTGGCACGATGGGGATCAACCGTCAAGGCGCGAACTGGGGTGATCGTCCCCAAATAGTACTATTATATGCATAAGCGTCTACCAAATACCGGTAGTTCACAATTCATGCTAATGGGTCTTTTAGTGACATAACCTAACTTTAATAATCCATTTCATTTCATCCGTCGGGTCATTTAATCATTTATCGGGTCATACAATCATTCGGGTCCAAATCAATAAACAAACAATCGGGACAATTGGTGTCCTATTTAATTAAAACTAACATGTTATCTCCCTCGCGGGTTTATAAAACATTTCATAAAAACATTTAAAAGAGTGCGAGGCTATGAACTCACGTGGATTGGGAAAGGCGGGTTATCGGCGATTCGGATGTACGGTACGTGCTTCAATCACGGAAACCTAGACAAATAATACTCGTCTTAGACTCTTGTCCAATGACTTTATAAAAATAATAATTATGTATACATATGATGATTTTATACATATAATGATGATCAAGTGCGTTTACACATTCTCATTTACTCATTCTTTATAGTGTTTATATGTTGGTAACATTTTTATTCTAGTTTTACTAGTTTTACCTATTTACATGTTTTAGGCCCAATAAGCCTATTACAAGCCCAATACTTTATATTAGTCCATTTTATACCTTTATTATCAGTATTATACTTTACATGTTGGGCCCAAGTGGGTTAAGCCCAATAAGTAAATTTATAAGTGTTTAACTTATTTTGTTAAATTATTAGTCCAAATATGCTAACTTAGCTCGTTAATGTCCGTATGTCATATAGTTCGGGTTTTATCGGTTTTTACTTGTATTAGGTACTTATACATCAGTATATGACTTTTAAAAACTTTACATTAGACGGGTTTGATCGTCTAAGTTTTAATTGGCAAAAAACGTTAATTTTACGGTAATAGACGAAAAAGTCGTAAAAATCATGTTTATAGTTTTTATAACTTATAAATCTTATTCAACTACCATTTTTATAAAGTTTACATTTATTTAACCTTATACATATTTATATAAATGAAATTTATAAGTTAGTGGGTTTTAATTTCACATTTTATACTATATTATTTTGAGTGCTTATATAATACTATTAAACTTTAATTTCACAAAATCTGATTTTTAGTTTCACTTTCACTATGTTTATCATATCTTGAGTTCTATAAGGAGATAGAAGCTCATTTTTGGATGGCATAAACTTCATATTATGTGCTATAAATAAGTTAGTTATAGCTACTGCTCAATCCATGTCTAAGTATCCTTAACAGTCCCTACAAAACAGACTATTCAGATTGGTATACTAATTTTGTTTTGATCATATCTTACTCATTTTTATGATTTCATTGCATGGCCAACTCTCACATGTGTATGAAATCTTATACTTACTGTAATTGATTCCACAATGCAATTTTATCAGTTTATAACTTGGTTACTTACTGTTTTTATACAGCCATCATTTTAAGCAAGATTTTAACATTGTTACCTATGGTTTTTCCATCTTTTTAACCATATTTATCAAATCTATCAACACCAAATCCCCACATAATATTTTTAATCATCATTCATCATCATATACATATACATAAATAAATAAATTACAATATTTCATAATCAAAATAACAAGAGGATGGGAAGAACAATCTTTATACCACCAAGGTTGTGTAGGTTATGATCAAGGCTTGGATTTTTTATGGAAAAACTTGTGATAGGTCAACACCAATCTTCAAGACCACCAATATTTGTAAAATCCTTGTAGAAATCAGCCCTTGGACATCACCAAATCACCATCTTGGATGTTAGAATCATCTCCAATCTTTAAGGCTTCAAAGGAGCATCATCATGTGTATGAATAACACATGATTCTATGGATAAAATAGATCAAAGAGGGGTGTTTAGTGGTGATTTTGGGACGAATTTTAGAGAGGAAAGAGATAAAGTTGTGGTGGTTTGCATGTTGAGAATGAGAGAAATGGTTTAGTGAAGTGGTTTTGTGGTTTGGTGGTATGTGTATCTTACTTTGTAAGCTCTAGTTAACAAGTGTTAACTTGTTAGCTACAACTTTGCCACATCTTGTGATGTGGTGTCATTGTGTAGCCATCCCATATAGTGGGGTGGGCAAGTGTAAACTTGTCCCATCCCACTAATTTACGGGTACTCTTCGATTCTAGTTTCCTCGATTTGCGTGCCCTCGGGTCGTTTTATAAAAAACGTTTTTATAAATTATGAATCGACGGCACAAAACGAATCTAATAAAAATTGTATCATCAAAAACGGAGTTCAAAAACGTAAATACGTAATCCTAAGGTTTCCGGTTTAGTCGTAAAGGACGTTAAATTATTCATGTAAGTCCTAATCTCTTCTCGTAAATTAGTGAGTTTATGAACCAACACAAATTTAAAATCCCAAAATAATATTCACGGATGAATTTATTTTTTAAATGTCGGGCTGTCACCAAGAACGGTGTATGTAAACGTAAGCATGTAACGTAGAATCCTGCGGTTTAGACGTAGTCGATGCTACTTCAAGACGTAAATCCAAATTTATTCCCAAAAATAAGTGAGTTCATAATATAACATTAAAATAATGTTTTTAAATAATACTTGAGAATAAAATATCAACCATAAATTGACGGATTGTCACACAACTTTTCGCCCTCCTCCAAAAAGATATATTCGAGATGAGGAGGTAAATCTTTCAACTCGAGGATAGGTGGTTCCTCAATTGAAGATTTGGGCTCGATACTCATAACCTCCTCGGGTGGAGGAAATGGGAAATCGTTAAGGAAATCCTTGATAATCGAGAAGTCCTCATCGTTCTCGAGGTCTTCGTTACAAGTACGTGGAACATTGAATTCTTCCAACGTAAAACCACCACCTTCAAATGGAGTGAAGGTTGGTGTCGAGTTATCAAGGATGGGATCTAACATAGTGGGATTGCCACTATTTTCATCATCACCAAAACCTAGAACTTCTTGTGAAAATTCCTCGCAAACCACGTCAATCATATCAACGAGGTTTAAGGTTGCAACGGAATAAACATGAGAAATTTGAGAGTTTTGAGTTGCGTTTATAACAAGTTCCTCGTCGTTGAAACGTAAGGTGATATTTCTAGCATGAACATCGATCAAAGCCATAGACGTATCTAAAAACGAACGACCTAAAATGAGAGAAACTTGAGGATCCGTGGGAATATTGACAAAGATAAAGTCTACCGGATAATAGAACTTTCCCACTTTCACAAAAACGTCTTCCGCCAATCCACATGCTGGAATCGTGGAATGGTCGGCCAACTCGATAGACATTAGTGAAGGAGTAAGATTAGGAAGATTGAGCGACTTGAAGATTGCAAGTGGCATCAAGTTAATGCTAGCACCAAGATCGGCCAAGGCAAAGCATTCTTCCAAATCTTGGATTGCACAAGGGATCAAGAATTTACCGAGATCACCGACTTTTTGAGGTATGCGATTAAGATAAACCGATGAACAACTAGATAATTGATGCAATTTCTCCTTGTTGTTCAACATACTCTTAAAGTTTGCGGCAAATCGAGGCATCATGACCAAAGCATCGGCGAAACTCACATTAAAGTGCAAATCACGAAACATTTTCATAAAACGCTCAAATTGATAATTGTCGCGCTCTTGACGTTTCTCCTTTCTAAGTCTCGATGGATAGGGCAAAGGTGGTGTGGGTTGAGGCATAGGCATAGCCTTTGGATTCTCGGGTTCCAATGTTGGTAATGGGTCAACCGTAGGTGTGGCATGAGCGATACTTCGTGGGATTGGAACATGCTCCTTTTGGACCACCACCTCGGGTTCTTCCTCAATTGCCTCCTCCGTAGGAGCAATTGGTTGAGGAGTCGGTTCCTTAAGTGTCTTACCACTACGTGTGGTAATCACTTTCATCTCACCCTTAGGGTTTGATACGGTGTTTCTAGGAAGACTACTCGAAGACGGTTTACACAAAATTGCCTCAAACATAAATGAAATTTTATCTTCAAACATTGATTGCCTCTTCTCGGCTTTAATCATCTCTTGCTTAATTTCATGTTGCCCTTGTTCCATTTTTTTGTTGGTTTTGTTGTAACCTTGTTACATATCCTTCCATCTTGTTGGTATGGATTTTAAGCTCATTTGCTAACTCATTTTTCAACTCTTTCTTCATGTCGTTCTTAAACTCGGATCTTAGGCTAATGATTTCTCTTTGAATGTTGTCAAACCTAGCATCGTTTCCATTAGCGTATTCAAAAAAATCATTTGGAAGATTTTTCAAAGTTTGCAAATCTTTGTTGTAGTTTTGAAAATCATTTTGATTTTTGTTTGAAAGTTGATTATTAGCCCCTTGATTACCATAGTTTCCCTTTTTGTAATTGTTTTGAAACCAACTTGATTGTTGCGATAGTTGTTGTTAGCATTTTGATTTGAACCAAAACCCGGTGGAGTCAATTGATTAGAGCGGGTAACTTGACCGTTTTGGTTGTAAGTTCCCATGGCCGCGTAGGCACTCGAAGTGTTACCACCGTTGGTAATACACTCGGAGAAATCATGACCCCCACCACAATACATGCATGAAACCTCAACCGATTTAGCCGTAGCGGGAGCACTTGGTTCCCCAACTTTGAACTCAATTAGAAGACCCTTAAGCTTATCAAAGATTTTGTTTTCCAAGTTCGCCTCAATTTGGCAAGCATCGATGGTAGTAGACAAAGAAGGTGAAGCCGAAGACGAAGCCTTACGAACACTAGACGTGCTACGAGGACTATACACCTTAGATCTATTCTCAATGATTAATAATGCTTCCCCGACCGTTTTACACAAAAAATTACCACCCGCGGCGGCATTAAGATAATCCCTTTCATGATCATTAAGTCTATTGTAAAACGTGTCAATTTGATGCAAATCGGAAAAACAGTGATGAGGACACTCATGTAACATTTCTGTAAACCTATCCCAAGCCAGTGAAAAACTTTCATTAAATTCTTGTGAAAATTTTGAAATCTAGTTTTTCAAGTGTGTAGTCTTAGAGGGCGGAAAAAAATGGTTCACAAATTTAGACACGAGATCCTTCCACGTCAATATAGAATTGGGTGGCTCTTTCTCTAACCAAATTTTTGCGGGCCCCGCTAAGGAATACGGAAAAAGCATCATCTTAATCGAATCATTAGCAACATCCTTAAACTTGCAAGTGGCGGTAAGACGATTGAATTGGCGGATATGGTTGTGTGGATTATCCTTCTCATCACCACGGAATTTGTTGTTTTGGATCATCGACAACAAACCCGTTTTCACCTCAAAATTCTCCGCAAGGATAGTGGAAATCACAATAGCCTCTCCATAACCATTGGTGGGTGCTTGAAGTAACTCCATCATAGTACGATTCGCCATGGTTGGTTCTTCTCTTACAATGGGTTCGACAATGGGAGATTCTTCACTAGAAGATGTTTAGTTTCCTTCCTTTTGACGACGTTTACGTGCATGTCTTGCTTTAAAGCGAGTTTTCATAAACGTCACGTACAACGAGGGGATGAGCAAAGAAGATTCTTTTTGGTGTTTTGTATTTTTCCAATTTTTTTTTGTGGTTTTTGATTGTTTTTACTTTTTTTGGATTTTTGTGATTGTATTAAGTAGACCAAAATCTACAAATCTCCTCCTTAATCAAATCTCTTGATTAAAGAAGCCTCAAGAAAACGATCACGTGAAGTGAACGCCTTCGATGACTTTAGAACGTTGGTGGAACACCAAAACGTTCAAGAGGGTTTAATCAAATGAAACCAAGAATTTATATATGATACTTAATAATACTTTGGGCGGCAAAACCCTCGATTAGCTCTCAAAATCAAATACTCACAAGCAAGAGGGGAAACAAGGCGGTGCGAAGCACTTAAGAGCCTTTTTCCTTAGGATATATTTTATAATATCCGCCTTATACCCACCTTATAGTTTGTATTTTTCAAAATCGAGCTTCACGAAAGTATTTATCTATTTTTGCCTTTTTCTTTGGTTTGAGATTCGAATACAATGATTGGGTAATGACCTCCCAAGTCAAGGTTTTGATTTCTCACTTTTGGAGTACTTGTGTATTTATTGTTCTACGTATACAATATAGTAATAGTATTCACACAAAAAACGAAAAACCGATAATACGTATTAGTAGAGTGCTACTAATACAATAGATATTATGGCTATATATAAAAACAACAATTGCCAAATCAAAACACAACACGCTCCCTGGCAGCGGCGCCAAAATGATAATTGTAATTTTACACACCTTTAGGAAAAGGAGGAAAAATAGTGGTAAGTACGACGATTTAGGAAAATCGTGCACAAATGACCCAAAGTGGGGATCGTTCTCAAGGAGGCTTGGTGTGTGTGTTAAGAAATGATTAGTGATGTGATTATATTGATTATGAGAAAAGAAAAATAGAAAGGGGATAAGAAGAGAATAACGGTTACGATGACGGATAACACTAAGACGAAAAGGTCGTACACGTAAAACCGTAAAAGCACCAAAATCAAAATTTTATCCTAAAAATTCCTAAAAAATTGCAATAAATCCTAAATAATGTATTAAGAGTTTACAAAAAATCAAAAATCATCCAAACCTTTTATTTAATTAAATAATGATTTTTTAATTCTAATTAAAGCCCTAAAAATCAATTTAATTAACAAAAATCCCAAAATGAGTTTTATCACTTTGTAAACCTCTAAAATACCCTAACTTAATTTAAAAATATTATTGAAAATTTTAAAATTAACTAAAACTACTTAAAAACAATTAAAAACTATTAAAACTTAAAATAATTATAAAAATTAATCTAAGAACAATAAAAATATTCTAAAAATTTTAAAATTCCTAACTTAATGTGTTTAACCTAAGAAAAATGTAAAAACTTGAAAAAACTAAATTTTAATTTTTAATAATAAAATAATATTAAAAATCCAAAATTTATAAAAAAATTCTAAAAACTTGCAAACTAGCTTAATTTAACCTAAATAAGCAGAAAATGAACTTGAAATTACCTAAATACCCTTATTGGGCCTAGAAAATTGGCTAAAGTCCAAGCAGTCCCTTAATGGGCTTAGAATTGGCCCAATAAGAAAAAGTGGCCCAAATTAGCCCAAAAACCACTACTTGACTCAAAATTCGATTCTGAACAACTTTTTCCAAAGACCCAAGAGCTGAAAATGTGATATAAGCTAGCTTATTACCAACAGCTTATTCTTAATGGGCTTTTTGGCCCATTAAGCCATAAGTTGATGCCATAAGCTGAAATTAAACACACAAGCTTCTCTTTACCTAATTGAGACTTTTGTAAAAAGAAATTTGAAATAAGCCAAGGGAATAAGCCTGAAAATGCAAAAAGCAATCTACAGAAAACGACAAAATAGTCGTTTTTGAGTTCTAGGCTATCCCAAGAGCTGATTCCAATTGCAAAAGCTTTTAAATGACTTAACTAAGCTTAACCAACAAAAAGCTTTCAAATAAGTTGACTCAATAAGCTGGAAAAAGCAAATAAGCACTTATGAAAAAGTCAAATAAGTTGGTTTTCTAGCAAAAAGTCAAAGTCAAAGTCCAATAAGCTCCAGTTCAATCAAATGGGTCAAATAATGAAGATCTATCACAAAAAATAAGTTGTTGCAGGTCTGGATAAGCCAAAATGGCTTATTGATAAGCTGAATGAAAAATTGCACTAGTAGGGGCTAGTTTTGGGTGTTGAGTAGTGGAAACTTTTTCCACTACTTGACTTGTTGACTTTTTTGTCTTTAGTGACTTTTTTGGAGATTCAGGTTACACAAAGGCACCCAATTGATCAGTGGATCAAGAGGAGTCAAACACAACAAATAAATCACAATCAACAATAGCCAATTTGTACAGTTAATTCAAACAATCACCATATATGCACCAGACATGAACACTTAAGCAGTTGAGGTTTAATAAACACTTAGAGCACAATTCAACCAGCCAAACTTAACCACATGCATACACAAGCAATATTAAACTTAAATAAGCAAGTCTAAACAGGTTTCATGCATTGATTCAAAGTTTTAAGCAAGATTCAAGCACTTAAAGTTACTGATGAACACAAGAACATGTAGTTTTACTTTTGCTGATGCAATTGACCAATCAGCCAGATTCAAACCTCCAAATCTATCACATATGTTATATAAATGATGTTTAAACAACTTTTAACCCTAAGAATGCATAAATTCTAGATTTTACCAAAATATTAGGTAAAAAACAGTTAAAATCTAGTAGTTATAGCACAATGTATGATTCAAGGTTTCAAGCCCAAAAACTTGCAGCAATATGCACTCAACTAAGTGTATAACAAATACCAAGCAAATACACAAACTTCCAACCATACAATAACAAGTTATGATTCAAGACAGGTAATCCCAAACACCCTTTTAACTTTTCAAATCATGATTTTCAAATCAAAACAACATTCCAAGGTTACCCACGCCCAAATCAACACAATAACAGATAAGATAAGCAGATTCAAGCAAGATTAAGCCACAAAATTCACAAGAACACAAGCAACACTCAAATATCACAAATATCCAATATTTTATCAGATTTTGAGATTAAGGGTGTGTACCTCATGGATGTACATCCACACCCACGAATTTTGAGCTTATGTACTAGCAAGAACAAGTACAAGCTTCCACAACAAAGCCTGCTAAGATTCAACAAGGTCAGAAGCAAAATATGAAAAACAGTAAGGTGAATTTTTGGAAAATAAACTTGATTAATGCAACTTCTTGTACCAACTCTTGATTATCCCCAAGTTATAAGCTTCACAACACCTTAATATCACAATTAGGGTGCTATGATCAGCGTATAGCCCAAAAATTCCAAGATGTACCAAGAAACTTAGCAAAATATCAAATTTTAGTCCAATGTGCAATTTCTTACACAAGGTTTACAAACACGTTTTAGGGTTCAATTTTAGTTAACATATAACATAAACAGCATAGAATTAAATGGCACTTGGTCTTTCTTCAACAAACTCAAACACAATTTCATAAAACTGAAAGTAGGGTTTACAGGTTTGTGAACAAGGAAAAACCAAAAGCAAAGTGCAAATGTTGCATCATAAAGCCTTTATATAGGCATACAAGTGAGATAAGAAAACTAAAAATGTAACCCTAATAGCTGTGATCTCCCAAAATTGCCGTTGGAGCTTTTTGAACTTCTTGGCTTCATGTGACTGATCTTTGTTGTGTTGTGGTAGCTGGCAAAGCAAAAGTGAATCAAATGGTCCAAATATTGCTTAGGATGAAAGCTGGAATCACATACTTGGATGACTGGCCTCTTTTGGCTTATTCTTCAAAAGGTGGGACAAGGGGGTTTATCATGTGACAATGGGATGATGTGGCAGGGTAAGTGAGAGTGGGGTTTTGTTTAGTGTCACCTTAACTATCATTCTGGAGCAGATTAGGGTTTGATTTTTACACAATTAAGAAAACCCAAATTTCGTATGAACACTAAGAACAACTTATTTGATCTTTGTTTTGGGTTTAGTGGGTGTTTAGCGCCAGTTTATATTATTAATTAACTTTTGAAAAGTTAGTTAATATTAAACGGTGAGTGGAGGATGATGTGGAGGAAGGGTGCAATTTGATTGGAGGAGAAGTGTTAGTGGGGCACGTGTCACCCCACTACTGGTCTTGGTTTCTTTTATGTTTGGCCATGTTTAACCCCTTATCTTTCCACTTCCTTTCATGTTGTAAATAAACAGCCACAAATACGAATCCCTTTGTAATAAAGTTTCACTTTTCACACTTTTGCCCCAAATATTTTTCCAAAGTATTTTCAGGGGTATTTCTTGCCATTTTGTGATTCTTGAAGGGCTGTTTTGGTATTTACTTCAAGGATTATGGTCTTGACTTGTATGATTGGAATTTTGGAGGACTGAAATTGCCAAGTCATGATTGATGAGGGACCATTTTTTCCATTTCTTCAAAGTCAAGGGTCCTTTTTGCAATTTTGATATTTTCAAAGGATCAAACTTGTAATTCTTGTAACTTGGAGTCCTTCTTGGTATGTTTGACTTTTAGGAGGATAAATATTGACATTTTAGTTTTTTTGAGGGACTAAAATTGCTAATTCTTCAAAGTAGAGGGCCCTTTTTGCAATATTGACAAACTTTAGGGACCAATCTTGTAATTATGAAGATATAAGGGTATAAAGTGTCAATTGTTCCATATTGGAGGACCCTTCTTCATAAATCTTCAAATCTTCAAGGGTTTTCTTGGGAAAATCTTCATTAGGGCTTGGTTCAATGTGCGGCTTCGTTTCCCGTGTTCGTTTTTTTTGCATGATTCTTGTGATCTTTTGTCATTTTCTCAATATCCGTACCTAAAATACACAAGCAATAAACACAAGCATATATATGGGTATTTTGATGATATTTAATGCATTTTAAGCCCTTTTTGGACGACGAGACTATGTATAAAAGCAGTCTCATCATGAACGGATCCCAAAATCCAAATCGTCTTCACGAAAAATCGTCAATCGTAACGAGATCGATGCGGCAGCGGCCCCATTTTAATAACCGTTTTTTAATATATCGTTTTATCTCGACTCGACTCGAATTGCTTAACAACTTTATCACAAGATTAATTGTTCTTGGTAAATAATAATTGTTTGGTAATCTATGTCTATTTAAACTAAAAAATAGGGAAAATATCTAGGCTAAGGAATATATAAAAGTAAAAGCGCAATTATTTCACGCAAAATTACTCTAAAATGCAATATAAAATTAAACTACAAATTTAGATCTAGATGCAACAAAAGTAAACTATAATTAAAAATAATAATAAATCTAAATGCAAAATTAATCTAATTGCAAGCACGTAATAGCAAATAAAAGTGACAAAAAATTGAAATCACAAAGATAAACTTAAAAATAAAGCATAAAGCTTCAACCTTTAAGCTTATTAATCTTTTTAGATTATAAAGCTTGAAGCTTTATATACTAATAAGTTTAATAATCACAAAAAGGTGTAAACTTTATACTAATAATAAGCTTATCTAATGAAATCTAATTTTTAAAACTTTAAATCCATATTTTAAAACAATAATAATATCTAAAACTAATTAAACCGATTTTTATGAAAAATATAATTTTTTTAAAAACAATTTAAACTATAACGATCTAATTAATAAAACTAAAGCGATTAAGCGAGAAATTTAAAAAGGAGAGAGATTTGGTACCCATGGTCCGTAGATAACGGTCTAAAACAACATCAACTTAATCAACAAAAACATGGCCCGTAAAGTACATGGCCTCCCAAAAGCAATAAAATACGGCCCGTAAAGTACTCGGCCAACCAAATCAATACTAAAGCTAAGCGTATCCCGGCCCGTAAAGTACATGGCCAACCAAATCAAACTCAAACCAAATTAATCAACCATATCAGACTCGAACCAAATTAATCAACCATAAGCTCTCTGCCAAACTTGATGAATCGATTCGCCAATATCACAAAAACACAAGAGGTTAGAACAATAATAAGCAACTATTAATATTCTATAAAGAGATTCAAATAAAACTAATAGATCTAGAATATTTTTTATGTTTTATAAAAATTTATTAATTTTTAATGCTTAAAACTTATAGATCTAAATTAATTAATATAAAAAACTAATAGATCTAACTATTTTTTTTGGTTTTATGAAAGTATTTTTAATTTTTAAAACTTAAAACTAATAGATCTAAAAAACTAATAGATATAAACTAAAAGTACTTAATTTAAAAGCTAGCTTATAAATAAGTTGTAAGCCTAAGCTTAGAACCTATGAGATTTAAAAAGCTAAAAAGCTAATTAAATAAATCCTCCAACAATAAGATAGATCTAGGAATATAAGGCAACAATAAGCTTGAAATAAGATGACTTATTCCAAGCTTTTATATAAATCTTAACTTATTTGGAAAAAGTTATAAAAACTAATCTGAAAATAATAAGCTAGATTATTTAAAGTAAAAAGATAAAGAAAGGTAGAACTAGAATAAGCTAGAACTTGACTTTTATTAATATTAAACGAGCTTAATAATAAGCTTAGTACAAAGTTGAAAGGAAATACATTTAAAAAACAAGAAATAAAAGTGACATTATTTAGCTACCTAAAATCTACATACGAAATGAAGAAATATGAAGTGCTATTTATAGTTGAAGTCAAGGTGCTTGGGGTAGACTAGTATTTTTAGGCATTTAATCACCTTCTATTCTTTAACTTGAGGGCATCTTGGTCATTTGGTAGGTGATGATGTGTTTCCACCAATAGGATGAAAGATGCTTTATAGATAGACCAATGGGAGCACTTCACATGGATCACCATCTTCACCTTTCATTATTCTTTTATCCAAGGGCTCTTGATTAATCTTCTGTAACCAACTCCACCATCTTTAATCTTATAGAAGCATGCATCTAATTACTCACAAAAGAAACACACATGCTCTTTTTTTTCTTTTTAATATTTTTGTGTTAGTTTAAAAATAGATAAAAATAAATAAAATTAAAACTACTAAAACAAATAATATTTTAAAATCAAAATAACTATTTCAATACTAAACTAACTATTATAAAATAAAAAACTTTTATTTATTTAATTTTTACTAAGATAAATAAAATGTTAAAATTAGAAATAAAATTGTAGAATAGGCGAAATGCAAACCGAGACGATTTACGCGGCAAGGGCGGAACCATTGGTTTCGTAATTTTGTGCTCTTTCCATTCTCGTGCTCGTTTTTACGTTTCTTGACCTTGTCTTTTGTCCTTTTCTTCAATAAATGATCGTAAAATCCCGTGTTTTCTTTCCTTTTGATCTTTTGTACCTATTTCACAACAAAAACACAAACCACGCATAATTTCGACATTTACGATATTAATTACAAGTTTTGGTTTCGTTTTTCATTGTTTTAAGTGGTAAAAGGATAAGTATTTATACACTTATTATTTTCCTTCAGTCTAATGATAAGATCCAATTTGCTAACGCACTTACCTCGGACAGACGCACGTTAAATATGATTCCGAATATGGACTATAAATAGCACACCATGCTACGATTGGTCGCCATTCATATTAGATTATGTACAACGATATTCAGGCTCCTGAATACGTGCAACATGGTTTTCCATCAGGAAAATTTGTACAAATTATTTATGCTTTACAAGCACGTGTTTGTTACCCATGGCTGCGAAGATTTTCTAGCTATTAGTTACGCCACAATTTACAAAGTTTCCTTCATTCATAATCAACCGATCATTTCAAAATTTCCTGATATACTCTAGGTGTATCACCATGGTGTGCACCGGTTATGTTATTAAGGAGAATGACGGTAAAATGGGATTATATGTCGACTACCGTCGATTTAAAACAAATCACCATTCACGACCGTTATTTCCCTCCACGTATTGACAATCTGTACGATCGACCCACAAGGTGCTAAGAACTTTCCTAAGATCGAATTACGATCATGCTGTCGACGGTGGAAAGTGAAAGGGCAGGACATTTCCATGACTGCTTTTAGCACACGATATAGTCATGCTAAATTCATGATTTTGTTTTAATCTTACGAATGCGACAACAACATTTATGGACTTGATGGAAGGAGTTCCCCATGAACTCACGAACAAATTCATTATTGTTCTCATCGATGTCGACCTAACCTTCTCTAAGTCTAAAGAAGAGTACGAAGACCATACCGGCACTATCTTGCAAATTATAGGACAAAAGAAATTTCACATCGAAATTTTTCCAGTATGAATTCTGATTAATTTCAGTGACACGCTAAATCACAGTGATTCTCACAGTTAATCCCACCATGACTCAACTTACGCGTAAGGAGAGAATTATACACTAAATTATGTGTTCCAGAGGATCTTACGCTAAGGGAAGTCTAGTTTACAAAGACTCATGGTATTCCAAACTTCTATGTATCCAGTTTCTATGAAACAAGATATGGTTACGTTCATATCTAAGTACCTGACATACCAACAGGCTAAGATACAACACCAACGGACTAGGATTTATTTCCAACATTAGAAATTTATGAACGGAGAAGTGACAAGATCTCCATGGATTTTGTTACCGGAATTCCGAAAACTCAGAGGAAGCATTATGATATCTGGGTGTTATCAATAGTTTGACCAAGTCTGCAAAATCCTTTCATCCGCAAGGATTTCACAGTCAGCAGATAATCAGATGCTTCCAGCAAAGGATCATCCGATCACTTAATACTCCTCCAGCTATCAGACCGAACAGAGGTGCACGTTCGTATTCGTTCTCACGTTCATGTCCTTGTCCAATTTTACGACTTGATTTCGCACTCACGTTCATGAAACTGTTCATGCTCATGATCGTATCATGGCTTACGATTTATGTTTCATTTTCATTCTGGAAAGTTTTGCAGAAGCTTGGGAGACCAAACTCAAGTCTAAATAAACTTTTCGTCGTCTCATATCAGTGGCGTTACCTCCTCCGTTATCTCATGTTCACGATATGTTTCACATGTCATGTTCATTCCACGTTCCTCATATCACGTTCACGATAAGTTTCACGTATCATTATCCACCACATGTTTCTCACATTACACTCACCATATCTCTACGTATCACGTTCACAATTGTTCACGTATCACGTTCATAATTGTTCACGTACTACGTTTCAGTATGTCTCGCGCGTCATTGCTAAGACGTTTCTAATGTCAGTTATTCCATATTATTTTGCATCGTAAAGGTTCATTTACCCTCACACGTTATTTCTTAACCATTCGATCGGATTCATGGGGATCTATCTTACATAATAAACAAGAAACTCTCAATTGTCGCCAAGTCAGGTTCATGAAGACCAAGATTATCATTTGTGTCAAGACCTTCTAGAGGAACCGTTCCGAGCGGGAAGCCACTTGGAAACGAAGGAGTCCATCTGGATTTCTTATCCTCTTTTCCGTCCATAAGTCAGAGATGTTATTTTTAGTCACGTCATATTCCATGTCCTTTACAGTCATGTCACGTCCATGTTCCATCCAAACTATCGTATCTCTAATTCGAGGACGAATTATTCTTTTTAGAGGGGAAGAGTTGTAAAACCCGCATGAAAATACCATGAACAGTAACCATCAACAGTAAATACATGAAAATACGAATAAATTAAAACTTTCCATTTATAATATATAACACGTGTCACGACATTAGATAACAAGTACTCAAGTATATTATAAATGTATCATGAACACGACATTAAGTTCACGACAATTAAACACGAGAATACACGAATAGTTAATTAAGTAGGAAAAATATGAATTTGGTGTTGGGCTTAGTGGTAGCCGCGACATAGACCAAGAAACAATGGAGAGGGCCTTTTGGCCAATTACCCAATACTAATCCCAAAACAATTAAACCTCAAGGGAAATTAAGCATAATATTTGTTAATGCAAAGCAATGCCTAAAAATATTGTTAGTATTAATTAATCTTTCTTAGTTTTGATCACGACAAATTACAAAGACATTTAATGTCCAACACAATCATAAAACGAATTATCTAACAAACACTATCATCAACATAATAATCATTACACTAACATATCTTAATCATGTTGAGTGATCATAAAAGTGATTAGCCTTAAACCCACTTTTGTCAAATGTAACAAAAGATTTTTAATAAACTTTATTTTTAAGAAAATGTTTTTATTAAAATGAAAATGTAAATTTGGATATGGCATATTCCAAATGCCATAAGAATATCCTTTGAAGGTTTAAACAACCTCAGATATTTCAAATTTACTAAAAGACAAAAGGGAGCGGACTCTACGCCGGCGGTACCTTAGCACCTACGGCGGTTCCTTATCGATAAGGAACTACGGGCTCCAATAAGGAACCGCAGGCAGATATAGCCGTTGGATGTTTGTCTTATAAATAGTGGATCAAATCTGCATTCTTATCAACCCTTTTTGGACATCTCTTTCAGCCTTCTTTCTCCTATCTAATCCTAGTCATTTGTAAATGATCACTTAATGTGTTAAGTATGTTTACTCATGATTATCCTCTTGATCTCCTTCTTTACCTTGTTCAAAGAGAAGATCACTCACACACTTGTGATGTGATTAAAGATGTAGAATTGATGAAGATCACCTTCTCCTAAAGATTTAGTCATGCTCATCATTCACTTATTTGTGTCTTGTGTAGATCCAATGTATTTATGAATACTTGGACTAGTTGTGTTCATCCAAGCTATATGTTAATACTTGGATTAGAGTTGTGTAAATCCATTGCACATGCGTGTGCTTGGATTTGTGTTGTGTAGATCTAAGCTACATGTGTGTACTTGGATATGTTTAGTTGAGTTATAGTTAGTTGTGTTAGTTCTCACTAAACTATAAAGAGATGTGGTTGTGTCTTCTGAGTTCTCACTAAACTATAAAGTGATATGTAGTTGTGTTGTGTGAAGTTCTCACTTAACTTCAAAGTGAAGAGTCGTGAAGATTGGTACTAGCTTTGGATTAGAACTCGACATCTAGCCTTGTGTCGGAAAATGGTGAAGTAGGCAACGTTGTGAAGATTGGTTCTAGCTTTGGATTAGAACTCGACATCTAGCCTTGTGTCATAAAACGGTGAAGTGGGCGATGTTGTGTAGATTGGTCCTAGCTAAGATTAGGTCTCGACATTTAGCTTAGTGTCAGAAAATAATGTAAGCGACGTTGTAAGGTTTTCTCTGCCAAGAAGGGAGCTTGTGGATATAGTGGAAATCTCGAGTAAGGTGCACTCAAGGAGTGGAGTAGGAACGAGGATAGAGCCTCGTTGCCGAACCACTATAAATCTTGGTGTCTTCCTACTAGGTTGTTTCTTTCCTTACTCATTACTTACATTCATTATCATTATACTTACTAAACATTGTTAATGCATTAGAATTGAACCTAATCATTATGCAACTACCTTTCAAGTAAAAGATAGTTTTGTACACTCACCTAATTGAGAGGAATTTTAATTAGGAGATAAACTAATGAGAAACTATTCAACCCCCATTCTAGTTTCTACAATTGGTATCAGAGCGATGGTGACACAAGATCTTTGAAGTATATTGTACTTTAAAACTTGGATCGATCCATTGTCTCCTCAAATTAGAAGGTTAAGTTGTACTAAAGTTTTTCTTTGGTCAAAACTATTTTTTTGAAAATAAGCCTTTTAAATTGTTAATATTGCATATTACTTAAATTAGTAGTATTAATGCATTTTATATTTACTCTTGAAATGTATCTACTAGTTTGCATCTTGTTATGTGTAGGTACTCATGAAGATAAATCATTCTATTGATTGTGGATTGAGTTACTTACACTTGTAGAAGACTCATCTTCTTTGATTTCCAACATCATTGAATGATGATATCAAGATGGGTAGGAGTGATACTAGTCTCTGAAGACTTAGTAGTCACTATTAGTCATAGTTGGGCTTTGCATTGGTTCCTTGAAAGCTCGGAATGCAATTTGTGGCCAAGGTACGCTTTCGTTCTTCCACACGCCCTATTGATCATTCTTTTGATCATTAATTGACTATATGCTTGTTCTTGGCATCCTTGTCTTGACATTTACTTGTGGTTTGTGATTCTTTCCTTTTTCCCTCTCAAACCTTCATTGCTTGGATACTTGACTCACTATGGAGATGTAGAGTGAGTTAGTAGAAGCTTAAAGTATCAAGCATGATTTCCATGGTTTGCACCCTTATGGTTAGTAGGCCTTATATCATGGGTAACTTATGCAACTAAGCTCATCTCTAGGATGATTAGTGAATCCCTTGAGATACAAACTACTTCATTAAGTTGTAGGTGGATTTTACACATTTAGAATTAAAATATTCCAAGGATATTGTTTTAATTCTAGCAATAATTATCCAATCATGTAGGAGAGAAAGTGAATCTATACTTTGCTCATGTTTTGAAATAGAATAAGACTACTCTTGAAAATGATTTTATTCTATGCATCAAAATTGCTTGGTATAATTCATTACCAAAGCCGTTTAGACTTTCGCTGGAAAGGCACGTCTTAAACCACTATATATGACACAAGCTCTTCTCCCCCTCAATTTGAAGAATGTCATTTGTCTCTTGAGCAATGTTCTTGGTCTTGATTCATTTCCCTTGACTCCTCTCCTTTTGCTTCTTTGCTACGTGATGAGACTACTTTTATACATAGTCTCATCGTCCAAAACGGGCTTAAAATGCATAACATATCATAAAATGTGCCAAATATATGCTTGTGTTTGTTCAATGTGTATTCTAGGTACGAATATTAAGAAAATCACAAAAGATCACAAGAATCAAAGAAAAACGAACACGGGAAAAGAAGCCGCACAATGAACCGGGCCCTAGAGTTGATTTTCTAAGAAAAACCCTTGAAGAATTGAAGATTGTACAAGAAGGGTCCTCCAATATTGAAGAATTGACACTTTAAACCCTTGTATATTCATAATTACAAGTTTGGTCCTTAAAGTTTGTCAAAATTACAAAAAAGGACCCTTAACTTTGAAGAATTGGCAAGAATGGTCCCTCATATTTGAAGACTTGTCACTTATAGTCCTCTACAAAGTCAACAAACAAGTCAAGACCTTGAAGAATGAAGAAAATGCCAAAATCACCCTTCAAATATCATCAAATGGCAAGAAGTACCCTTGAAAATACTTTACAAAACTTTTTGGGCAAAAGTCTAAATGCCAGGTGACGAAGATGTTGGCGGAGATACTAGCGGAAGTAGTAGCGGAGAAGAATCCCCACCACGGGGTGTTGATTCTTATTACAGGCCGGGGATCTTCGAGGATCCCTCGCCTATCGTTTATCCGGATCCGGTTAAAGGGGTTACGAGTAACTTCAAGATCCAGCCGAACCTCATAGCAATCTTGCTAGTGTTTAGAGGTCGTGAGGAGCCATACGCACATCTGCGAGAATTCTTCTCACTTGCCGACACACATCAGGTTAATAACATTACAAAGGATGAGGTACGACTTCACCTTTTTCCTTTTTCTCTTAAAGATCAAGCTAAGGACTGGTTCTCATCTCTTGAGCCAGGTAGTATTAACTCATGGTCTGAAATGCAATCTGCTTTTCTTGAGGACTTTTATTCTATAAGTAAAACTACTGCCATTTGAAATAAGATTAAATCCTTTCATCAAATCCCAGGCGAGCAGTTTCTTGAAGTATTTAGTAGACTTAAGGAGTTATTAAGAACATGCCCTCATCACGATGTTCCAAAATGGGAGCTTGTCAAAGTCTTCTATGATGGGTTGGATTATAATAACCAACAATTTGTGATGGCCACTAGTGGGGGTATGTTTTTCTCGCGACCTACGGAGGAATAATGGGAGTTTTTTTGAAAAACTAAGCAAAGGTTCCAAGACCCAAGCTTTAGTAGATCGAAACAACCACCCATCTTCTGTCAATTTTGTGTCTAACCAACGTGGCACAAATTCTGAAATTAGCGAGTTAAGTAAGAAAGTTGATCTTTTATTGAAAAATCTAGGAAAAGGTGTGCCAAATGTGTCGCATAGTGGGTGTTAAATGTGTGGTGATCCGAGTCATTCAGTTGATAATTGTCAAAGTTGGGGGGCGCCACCAAATGAGGAGGTGAATGGAGTCTCTGGAGGTCGTCAACGAAATGACCCATTCTCCAAAAGTTACAATCCTGGATGGCGCAATCACCCCAACTTCCGTTGGAAAGATGAAGACAATCGCCCTAATAATACCCAACAACAACACTATGGTTACAAACCAAGGTATGAGGGTGGAGATTCATCTAACTTCCAACAAAAGTCTTACTATCATAAGCCACAACCACAATATCCAAATCAGGGCCAAGGGCAAGATGACAACCGTCTCTTGAACCTTGACCGAAAGTTTGATAGGCTTATGGGTTCATTATCTACCAATAATCAAGAGATCAATAGAAAACTTGAGGTCACTAATCAAAGACACGAGACCACTACTAAATCTATTGCAGCTCTTGAGAGACAAGTTGGTCAATTGGCAGATCAATTAAGCAAAAGATATGAGGGAAGGGTACCGAGCTACCCCACCATGAATCCCGCACATAAGAAAAATGGAAATGAGCACGTGAATATGGTGACGTCTCTTTGAAACGGTAAAATCTACAACAGTGACAAGGGAATTCCAAATTCTCCTGATGTCGAGGATTTCGTTACCGATAACGAAATTATTGTTGAAGGTAAAAATTCTGATAATGTTAAGTCCGGTTCTGAGTTGGTAAATGATTTGTTAAATGATTTTCCTAAACCAACAACACCGAATCCAAAAGCTACTGAATCTCCCGAAGTTGGGGAGGGTGGTGTGTCCAGCACACCATACCCCACAGCTTTGGAAAAATTGACATCTGCAAAGTTAGCTAAAAAGGGTCCTCATGCCGAGGATATGTGGGAGACTTTCAAGCAAGTTAAAATCAATCTCCCCCTTATTGATGCTATCAAGCAAATTTCTGCATATGCCAAGTTTTTAAAGGACCTGTGTACTCAAAAGAGGAAGCTGAAGGCGTCGTTGCCTAAAAAGATTGACCTAACGGAGCATGTTAGTGCAGTCTTATCTAGATCTCTTCCTCCTAAATTCAAAGATCCTGGAGCACCGTTGATTTCAGTTGTGGTGGGGAATATTGCCATTAAGAAGGCGCTCCTTGATCTTGGTGCTAGTATCAACATCCTTCCTGCTAGTTTGGTCAATAAGTATGACTTAGGAACTCTTCGTAAGACAGACACCATTATTTCCTTAGCTGATCAATCTACTAAAGTTCCTAGAGGTATATTAGAGAATGTAATTGTGAAAGTTGATGACTTCTATTACCCAATTGACTTCTTTGTTATGGACACCGAGTCACAACACAAGGATGTTCAACCAACTATTATCCTTGGGCGCCCATTTTTAGCCATGATAGATGCTAGGATTAATTGTCGAACTGGTGCCATGGATATTGCATTCGGTAATAAGAAGATAAGATTAAATGTGTTTAATTCTATGAATTCTCCTACAATGAATGAATGTTACCAAGTTGATGTGATTGACGAGGAAGTCCAAAAGCATGCATCCCGTATGCTTAAGGATGATCCTTTGGAATTATATCTAACTGGTGAGAATGAGGAGATTCTTGATGTTGATGAAGTTCAAGAAATTCAAGAGTGTTTGGTCAGTTCTTTGGACCATCAAAAACCACCTTGGTCTTATAAGGTGGATCCCTTGCCTTCTACTTTTGACACGGCCACGAAGCCATCTCTAGAGGTCCCTCCAACTCTTGAACTAAAACCTTCAATCTCAAATATGCTTTTCTAGGTCCTAACAATACGTTACCCGTTATTGTTGCTTCTGATCTTTCTGAATCACAAGAGGAAGCACTTTTAAAAGTGCTTTCCAAGTACAAAGCAGCAGTGGGATGGACAATTGCAGACTTGAAAGGGATCAGTCCTTCATTATGTATATCGAATTGTTACGGACCCATATATTAAGCCATCAAGAGATGCGCAAAGGCGTTTGAATCCTAATATGAAAGACGTAGTGAAGACGGAAGTTCTTAAATGGTTAGATGCTGGTATCATCTATTCCATCTCGGATAGTAAATGGGTAAGTCCTACTCAAACGGTGCCTAAAAAGGCCGGAATCACCGTTGTGGAAACCGAGAGTGGGGAAAAACTCACAACCCGACCAGTTACAGGGTTGAGAGTTTGCATAGATTACCGTAAGCTTAACAATGCCACATCGAAAGATCACTTCCCACTACCCTTCATTGATCAAATAGTTGAGAAACTTTCTGGTAAAAAGTTCTATTGCTTCCTGGATGAATATTCCGGTTATAATCAAATACCCATCCATCCTAATGACCAGGCCAAAACTACGTTTACATGTCCTTATGGGACATTTGCATTTCGAAGAATACCTTTTGGCCTGTGTAATGCACCCGCTACCTTTCAGCGGTGTATGATGAGTATCTTTTCTGACATGGTTGGAGAATCTGTAGAGATATTTATCGATGATTTCTCCATCTTTGGTCAATCCTTTGAAAGCTGCCTTGATCAGCTTGAAAGCGTGTTAAAAAGATGCACCGAAACTAATTTGGTGCTTAGTTAGGAGAAGAGCCATTTCATGGTTCGAGAGGGAATTGTATTAGGGCATGTTGTGTCTAAAAAAGGATTTGAGGTTGACCGTGCTAAAGTTCAAGTAATTTCGACCCTTCCTCCTCCCACTACCGTCAAGGGTGTGGGTTCTTTTCTTGGTCATGCCGGGTTCTATAGGTGATTTATTAAAGATTTTAGTGCAATATTAAAGCCTCTTTATAATATAATCTTAAAAGATGCACGCTTTGACTTTAATGAATCATGTCTTAAAGCATTCAATATGCTTAAGCAAAAGCTTGTAGAATCCCCTATTCTGCAATCACCTGATTGGTCGAAGCCTTTCGAGATCATGTGTGATGCAAGTGATTATGCCGCTGGGGCGGTTCTGGGACAACGGGTCGATAAGAAACCTGTTGTAATCTTTTATGCTAGTAAAACTTTTTCAGAAGCTCAAATGAATTACACCACTACTGAAAAAGAGTTGTTAGCCGTGGTTTTTGCTCTTGATAAGTTTAGGTCATATATTTGGGGGCATTCTAAGGTGATAGTATTTTCAGATCATAGTGCCTTAAGACATTTGTTGACTAAGAAAGAGACAAAACCGAGGTTGCTTAGGTGGATTTTACTTTTACAGGAATTTAATCTAGAAATCCGAGATAAGAAGGGGTCAGAAAATGTAGTTGCCGATCATTTGTCTAGAATTATTCCTCCGCCGTTCAACCCTTCTGATGTGATTAAGGAAAGCTTTCCGGATGAAAGTTTATTTGAGGTTTCTAAGGTTCCTTGGTACGCAAATATAGTTAATTACTTAGCTGTTAAAAAGCTCCCGGATTTTTGGTCCAAGCAACAAAGAAAATACTTCTTCTCCCAGTTGAAGCATTATTTTTGGGAGGATCCGGAGCTCTATAGGGTGTGTGCTGACCAAGTTGTTAGGAGATGTGTTCCCGACCATGAGCATATGGACATATTGGCTCATTGCCATTCTTATGCATGTGGTGGTCACTTTGGTGCTACGAAAATTGGGCATACAATCCTACAAAGCGGTTTCTTTTGGCCGACTATATTCAAGGATGCCCAATCTTTTGTGAAAGTGTGTATTCGTTGCCAACAAGTTGGTGGGATTTCAAGGCGTGATCAAATTCCTATCAATCCCATACTTGTTGTTGAGATCTTTGATGTGTGAGGTATTGACTTTATGGGGCCATTCCCTACTTCCCATGGAAATGTGTACATTTTAGTGGCCATTGATTATGTGTCTAAGTGGGTAGAGGCTGAGGCTACTAGAACCAATGACCATAGTGTAGTTCTTAAGTTTGTTAAGAAGAATATCTTTGCTAGACATGGAATTCCTAAGGCTATCATTAGTGATGGGGGTTCTCATTTTAAGAACTTTAGATTTGGAAAATTATTGAAACACTATGGAGTTAATCATAGGATAGCTAACCCTTATCACCCACAGACTAGTGGACAGGTGGAAGTATCTAATAGGGAGATTAAGCGAATTTTAGAAAAGACCGTTCGTAGTGATAGGAAAGATTGGTCCTTGAGGTTAGATGATGCCTTGTGGGCATATAGGACGGATTTTAAGACTCCAATTGGTATGTCACCTTATAAGTTGGTATATGGAAAGGCGTGTCATTTACCGGTTGAGATAGAGCATAGGGCTGAATGGGTGATTAAGACCGTTAATCTGGATTTAGAGAAAACAGGTAGTTCTAGGAAACTTCAATTATCTGAATTGGATGAGATTAGACGTGATGCTTATGAAATTTCTAGGATTTATAAGGAGAAAACCAAAGCTTTTCATGATCGACACATCACCAAGAAATCTTTCTTGGTTGGTCAAAAAGTTTGGTTATTCAATGCTAGACTTAAGTTTTTTCCTGGAAAGTTGAGAAGTAAATGGACGGGTCCATATATTGTGACTCAAGTCTCTCCACACGGAGCCATTGAAATCAAAAATATGGTGGGTGGAGAGCCGTTTTAAGTTAATGGACACCGTTTGAAGCCGTATGTTGAGTTGGAAAGTGATCAGATGGAAACGGTGGATGTGGTTTACTTGGAACCACTCCAATCGTCTCAATAGCTCATACGAGTTATGTCTGGCTGAAGACGGTAAACTTAGCGCTTTGCGAGAGGCAACCCGTGGTTTGTGGAACTTTGTGGGTGTGTTCACTACAAATCCCCACGAGACAAAACTCGTCCAGTCGGGCTACGGAGTGGTTTAAAGGCTTGTTGCATACGCTATATGCAACCGTGATTCCTACGAAAGTGAGTTAGGTTTTTGTTTTTTATGTGAGTTTGTCAAATTGATTTTTAACCAAAAGTTCAATTTAAAGTTTTTGCATTGGGGGCAATGCAATGCTTTAAGTTGAGGGGGGTGGCACATGTGTTACATGTTTTTGTGTGAAATTTTGGTCAAAATTGGTTAAAATGTGATTTTTAGGAAAAATTGAAATTTTTTAAAATTTTAAATCACATTATAAGAGTCTTGTGCTGATTAGATGTGGAAGTTTCTTCTACATATATGTTTGTTGAGTGTTTGCAGAATCTAAAGATTAGCTTGTGGATGATTTATTAGAGCAAGCTAGAGGATTTGGCCATAATTATCAGGTGCACCCGATTCCATTGTATAATTTGGTTATTAAAATGATTTGATTGTTTGCATGTAGTTAGGCATATGTATAATTTAGATGATCAAACCACGCCGGTTGAATTCTCTCTACTTACCTTTGCTTAGATCGAGTAGAAAGTTTGAATAAATAGTATGAAATATAGTAATGTAATAGTTGGGTTAGGACATTTAGAATTGATCTTATTCGGCTCGCCTCCCGCGCACGGTGGCCTTAGAAAAGAGTTGGAGATCTGTCATAATTATTGGTGGTAGTCATATGCTGGGCTTGCCTATCTGCTTCGTCACCCGCGCAAGGTGATACTTTAGTTGTTAGCATGGGTCAGACGCCAATTTTTATGATGGATAGCATTGCACTTAGCTGAGATAATTTTATGTGAAATAACCCAATACTAGATTATTGTAATGAAATTAGAAAGATTAGTTTAATTTAGTGCATTGTATAATTATACTATGTGGTAGATAATTCCATCATGTGATGTATCAGTAGGGACAAAGTATAAGTGTTCCCATTTAATTAAAACAGAAAAATTAACCGGTTCCCATGTGCTAATGTGTCTTAGTATGCACCTATATGATAGATATTCATTTTTCTGAATAATTGGTCTTTATATCAACCTTGAAAGGAGTGTTTAAAACGTTCAGGATGACTTGTATAAGAAACGGTCCCGAATAGCTAAAAAAGAGCTTATGTGTGATGTGAAAAAAAAGAAAAAAAGAAAAAAAAAGTGAAAAAAAATGAAAAAATTTTTTTGTGAAAAAAAGAAAGGAGGTGAAACTAAGTAAGCTAAAGTATGATGGCTTAAGGTGCGCTCTTATGGTATATAAAATCCAATGTTATAATAGGTGTACGTTATTCTCACCTCTTGTTTTAGATAAATGTTTAGATTGATTATAGGTGTGCATTGGGTACGTTGGACACATGGTTAATTATATGAAACATAAAGTAAATGGAATCAATGGGAATGGTTATGCTAAGTGTTTAAGAAGGATAAAAATATTGGTAATCATTTTGGATTATTTGTCATGTAGGTGGTTATTAGTGTATTAGGTTGAATGTGATCTTTTTGATGAAATTTCAATAGTATGATTAAAAATTATGAAATTAACATGCTTGTATATTTTTATTTTATTTTTACTCGAGACGGTAAAAGTTAAGTTGAGAGGATTTAATCGGTGTATTTTGCATACACCTAATAGATGTTGGGGTTTACTTCGTTCCAACAGGGTGAAGATAATCAATAGCCTAACTACGTACCAATGAATGGTTACCGGATATCTCTTGGAGTCGTGTAATCACTTTCCAAAGAAGATTATTCGACCCTATGCCTGGGTTAACACGAATACCTCCTTGGGATAAAACCAAGAGTTAGTTCTTGTTTTAGGCACAAATCAAGAACTCTGTGCGTTTATGTGTTTCTTGTTTCTGTATTTCATCATGCAAAATATGATCACTATTTATAGTGATCCTATTCCTTTAAGGAATGTAACTCCTAGTCAAAGGTATTAAAAGCATTAATCGGCCTATTAATCTCATAATAACCTTCATAAAGCATAGTGGTTACATGACCAGAAATCTGGTCATCAAGTCAATATTAAACCCTCATTAACTGGTCAAAGAGGTTACAAAGACTTTGTGCATCACCAGGAGCAACGTCCTAACCAGGAGCAGCTTCCTGACCAGGAGCAGCTTCCTGACCAGGAGCAACTTCCTGACCAGAAGCAACTTCCTGACCAGAAGCAACTTCCTGACCAGGAGCAGCTTCCTACTGATATCACAACCACTATATTGAGTCCAGGGAGGTAAGGGACTTAATAGGTGTACACTCCGTACCTCCAAACCCATTTACAAGTATTACCCGTTCCCACAATTGCACTAAATTTCCAACAATCCTCCCCAATTTAGTACAATTCCTTTTTGCATGAAAATCAACTTTAACAAAACCAGTGCATAAATGAAAATGTCCTGAGGATTGAATTTCCATCTTAGTACATCACTCCAAATATTCGAGAATCAGGGTGTTCTAAGAATTGAACCCTTCAACTACTTTGAACACCTGAAGATAACATACACCCAAGTTTTCAAACACTTAAAACGCTCCTGACACCATACAAGCCATGTGTCCATATCCAATTCATAAATGTTGTAAGAGCCAAAGTCCATGCTCCTTGAGGCGGCGAAACCTCAACATTTACATAAGTGGTTCCTCTTTAGTTCATGCTCCTGCTTAAGCACTTTTTCAAAGAAATTAACCATTAAGAAGTTTATAACTTCATCCTCCTTTCAGCAGGTACAAGCACATCCTTGGGATGATATACATGTGCTTCAGTCCCCTGAATGTTCAGCTTTCCACATTGAACTCAGCTCCCAAGTTTCCTCAGGAGGGAGTTGGGTGTCCTAGCATTCAGTGACTAGAGTGGACTTTTAAACCCATCCCTTTACCAGACTTTATAACCAAGTCTCTAGCCAATCCCTTCGTCAAGTGATCAGCTAAGTTTTGTTGAGACCTCACAAACTCTATTGAAATCACCCCATTCGTGATCAACTCACGAATCATGCTATGTCTAACACCTAGGTGTCTAGACTTGCCATTGTACATCTGGCTATATGCCTTAGCCAATGTAGCTGCACTATCACAACGGATAGAAATGGGTGCCATAGGTTTGACCCACAATGGAATCTCAAGAAGCAAGTTTCTCAACCATTCAGCCTCTTTACCAGCAGCTGCTAGAGCCACAAATTCAGATTCCATTGTTGAACCAGTAATGCAAGTTTGCTTCTTGGATGCCCAAGAAATTGCACCACCACCAAGAAGGAATACCCAGCCACTTGTGGATGAATTATCCTCAGTATTGCTGATCCAACTTGCATCAGTGTAACCTTCCAACACTGAAGGATATCCAGTATAAGACAAACAATAATCCATTGTTCCTTTCAAATACTTCAGTACCCTCTGAATTGCTTGCCAATGCTGAGTACCAGGATTACTAGTATACCTACTCAGTTTACCCACAGCAAATGCAATGTCAGGCCTAGTACTAGTCATGGCATACATCAAGCAACCAATCACCCTAGAATACTCAAGCTGGGAGACAGCCTGACCATTGTTAGGCATCAGTTTCTCACTTGTATCCATAGGTGTACTCACTGGAGTACAATCAAAGTGATTGAATTTCTTCAGCACCTTCTCAATGTAATGAGACTGAGAAATTACAATACCATCACTTTCATGTTTAATCCTTATGCCAAGGATAACATCAGCCTCCCCCATGTCTTTCATGGAGAACTTTGACGACAAAAAATCCTTTGTCTGATCAACCTTAGCTTGGTCAGCACCAAAGATTAACATGTCATCAACATATAGGCAAATGATGACTCCTTTACCAGATTCATCAAATTTGCTATATACACATTTGTCAGCTTGGTTAAGTGAGTAACCATTAGACAAAACCACTTCATCAAATTTCTGGTGCCATTGCTTAGGTGCCTGCTTCAGTCCATATAAGGACTTAATCAGTTTACACACCTTTCCTTCATGACCAGGCATGATGAAGCCCTGAGGTTGGTTCATATAAACCTCCTCATCCAAGTCACCATTCAAGAATGCTGTCTTCACATCCATCTGATGAATAATCAGATTGTGAATACTTGCTAGAGCAATCAACATTCTTATGGTACTGATACGTGCTACTGGAGCATAAGTATCAAAATAGTCTATCCCTGACTTTTGTTTAAAGCCTTGAATGACTAGCCTTGCCTTGAACTTTTCAACAGTTCCATCTACCTTCATTTTTCTTTTGAAGATCCACTTGTTACCAAGTGGATTACAACCTGGAGGTAGATCAACCAACACCCAAGTGTTGTTGCCCATGATAGAATCCATCTCATCATTGATTGCTTCTTTCCAGAAAGCAACATCCTGGGACTTCATTGCTTCATCAAATGTTTTGAGATCATCCTCAACATTAAAGCAATAGTAGAATTGGTCAGAGACCTCATCTCTTGTACCTTCAACTAAGTATAGTTGAAATTCAGGCCCAAAATTCTTTGGAGTCCTATGCCTTGTGCTTCTTCTAAGCTCAGGCTCAGGTTGCTGAACCACAACCTCATCAGTGACCCTTTCAGGTTCCACTGAAACACCAGTGTCCTCAGCTCCTATAGGAGTCCTAAGGCTTGGTCTAGGGACTGATGAGAACCTAGTCTCATCAAAGTTAGCATCCCTTGATTCAATTATTGAGTTTATTGAAACTGAATCATTAGGTTCAATAACATAGAACCTATAAGCCTTGGAATGCTCAGCATATCCAATAAAGATGCATTCAATGCCTCTTTCACCCAAGGTTTTCACCTTTGGATCAGGGAGTCTTACAACAGCCCTACAACCCCAAACTTTGAGGTAGTTCAAGTTTGGTTTCCTTTTAGTCCAGAGTTCATAAGGGGTAATCCTGTTCCTTTTATTAGGAACCCTATTTAATAAATAGCAAGCTGTTAACATAGCTTCTCCCCAAAACCCTTGACTCAGTCCTGAGTAGGACAACATGGAGTTAACCATCTCTTTTAGTACTCTATTTTTCCTTTCTGATATACCATTTTGTTGTGGAGTATAGGGGGCAGTTGTTTCATGGATTATTCCAACAGACTGAAAATACTGAGTATTCATGTACTCACCTCCCCTATCAGTCCTAAATCTTTTGATTTGGACTCCTTGTTGTAATTCAACTTCAGTTTTAAATACTTTAAATTTATCTAATGCTTCATCCTTAGTATGTAACAAATAGACATAACAAAACCTTGAAGCATCATCAATAAATGTTACCAAGTATTTCTTATTCCCTAATGAGGGAGTAGCATGCAAATCACATAGGTCACTATGGATTAGCTCCAAAACTGTAGTTACACGTTTTACATCCTGAAATGGTTTCTTAGTAATTTTATTCAGCATACAAGTCTGACACTTATCAGTGTCCATGTCAAAAGCTGGAATTAACCCATCCTTAGACATATCTTGCATCCTCTTATAGTGGACATGGCCTAGTCTAGCATGCCATAGTGATGAATCATTTAGTTTAGTGGTAGTCATCAGGACAGAATCAACATTTATACTAGAATCAATATTAAGCCTGAACATTTGATTACTCAAATAGCCAAAACCAATAAACACACCATGTTTTGATAAAACAAATTTATTAGATTCAATCACTTGTTTATAACCACAATTATTCAACACACTACTAGAAACCAAGTTCTTCCTAATATTAGGAACATGCAAAACATTAAACAAAGGAACAATCTTTCCAGAACTAAATTTAAGATCTACACAACCACGTCCATGCACTAGGGCTGTTGACTCATTTCCCATGTGAAGAATAGATCCATCATTCATTGACTCATAAGTCTTGAACCAGCATCTATCTTTACACACATGTACTGTTGCTCCAGAGTCAACCCACCACGCAACATCATCATCCTTTTGTGCCTGATCCATTAGCTTGGTTGCCAATGCTAACACCTTTGCAATCCCTTTTGAAGTGTCCAGGTTTCCCACACTTCCAACAAGCCACTGATGACTTCTTGTTAGGATTAGCCTTGGTGTTATCATGATGCTTACGTTTGCCCTTGTTGTCTTTGTACCTGGTGGAGTTGTTATGCTCCACCATATTGACAACAGATGAACCAGCAACATTGTTGCTCTTTGGCTTATCACTTTCATGCACCCTGAGGGATTCCTCAATGCGCAAATGACTGCCCAACTCAACAAGAGTTAACTCCTCCTTCTTATGTTTCAAGGTGTGCTTGAAATCTTTCCAAGAAGGAGGTAGTTTGTCAATGACACACGAGACCTGAATGGTCTCATCCATGTTCATTTTATGTTGTGTAAATCTGCCAAGTATTCCAAGAAGTTCATTGTATTGTTCCATGACTGGTCTTGAATCAGTCATTTTGTAATTTGTGAAATCACTCACAAGGAACTTCTTACTTGATGCATCCTCAGCCATATATTTGGCTTCCAAGGAATCCCATAGTTCTTTAGCAGATTCAACATTTTGGTAAATATCAAATAAAGAATCAGACATACCATTGAGAATTATGCCGCGACACACATAATCATCATTTTCCCATTTGCTCCTTTTCCGCATCTCCTCCAAAGTAGCATCATCACCACCATCAGGAATGGGAGTGGTCAGCACGTACACCACGTTCATGGTAGAAAGAAGAAAGTGCATCTTCTTCTGCCATCTCCTAAAATCAACCCCTTCAAACTTGTCCAGTTTGGAGAAGTTAGCCACCATATGCTTCATTGCCGCCGCCATTGATTATCACAAAATAATCTTCTTTGATTGTTGGGGTTTACTTCGTTCCAACAGGGTGAAGATAATCAATAGCCTAACTACGTACCAATGAATGGTTACCGGATATCTCTTGGAGTCGTGTAATCACTTTCCAAAGAAGATTATTCGACCCTATGCCTGGGTTAACACGAATACCTCCTTGGGATAAAACCAAGAGTTAGTTCTTGTTTTAGGCACAAATCAAGAACTCTGTGCGTTTATGTGTTTCTTGTTTCTGTATTTCATCATGCAAAATATGATCACTATTTATAGTGATCCTATTCCTTTAAGGAATGTAACTCCTAGTCAAAGGTATTAAAAGCATTAATCGGCCTATTAATCTCATAATAACCTTCATAAAGCATAGTGGTTACATGACCAGAAATCTGGTCATCAAGTCAATATTAAACCCTCATTAACTGGTCAAAGAGGTTACAAAGACTTTGTGCATCACTAGGAGCAACGTCCTAACCAGGAGCAGCTTCCTGACCAGGAGCAGCTTCCTGACCAGGAGCAACTTCCTGACCAGAAGCAACTTCCTGACCAGAAGCAACTTCCTGACCAGGAGCAGCTTCCTACTGATATCACAACCACTATATTGAGTCCAGGGAGGTAAGGGACTTAATAGGTGTACACTCCGTACCTCCAAACCCATTTACAAGTATTACCCGTTCCCACAATTGCACTAAATTTCCAACAATAGAATGGTAATTTAGCATAGTTATATATTTATTTTTTGTTATATATGTACTTTGAGTGTGTTTTGTGATTATGTTGGTTACGAGCGACATGGAATAAAATGGCCGCTTGATTAATTTTTTGGAGAAAAGCCATTGTGAGCGCCGATAAATGAAGAAAAAATATTAAAGAAAAAGATTTGAGCGCGTCGCAATATTTTCGGTCATCTTTTATTTGTCCCAGCTTCGTTTGAGCAATTATTGTCGTCGGATTATTTTTTATTGGGGCAAAGTTATTATATGCTAGAAGAATAAAAGAAAAAGAAACAAAAATATATAACTTTGGGCCCAAAAATTATAGCCGACTATGAGATAGCATAAAAGGAGGAGACACAAAGAAGAAAAGGGGGAGTCGACTATTAAACAACAAACAAAGAAGACATTGACTTTTGATAGGTGGTCGGATGGTACATCACAAAAGGGAAAAAGAAGAATAAAAAAGGAGGATTGAAAGTGACGTAGCAAATAGTCAATAGAAGAATAAAATGTTTTTGATGTGATTTTGGTTTTCATTCTATGACAAGTGGGATAAGCAACATACAGTGACCATATTGTTTTGGATAGCAAAAGTGGGAGTCGACTAATATATAAAAAAAAGACAAAGGATGTTGCTAGTGAAAGTGGTGATGTTTGATATGATGCGGGTCGGGCACACCGCGATGTCCAGCTAATTTTGCTGTAATTCCTTCCGGTAACTTTATTTATGGTTTGATCATCACTTTTGGATTATTATATTTTTATTACATTGATTTATAATTTATTTATAAATTATTTGTATTGATTTAATATTATGTTTAATTATTTGTGCAAATATTGTTAGATAACGATTCATACTTAGTTTATTTAGTTAAAAAAAGATGGTCGTATAATCAACATAAGTTGTACCTAAATAAATTATGAAAACATAATTATTAGTTGGATTAATATAAGATATATTATTGCAAGTTATTGATAAACATAATAAATGCCGACATTAGTTCATTCATATTAAGTCGAAATAATCTTTGTAAACGAACTAAAAAGTGTCGATAATCTATAAGTGTGATCAACCATAAATATTAGGAGCTGGAAGGGATTGCATTTTTCTTTTAATTGTTTACATCTTTATTATATTTTTCTAGCTTTATTATTAGTTTAATTATTATTTTAATTTTTAATCAGCATTTTTATTATCAAGAGTATTTTAGTTGTTAGATTTCAACACCAAAACTTTTATTGATCATTGATCACCCTAAAACTTAAATTAAAACCACATATTCCTCGTGGATTGATACCCGCTTACCCTATCTAGTATAAGGTAATTAGGTTATTTTTGACCGGCACTTCGACGTCGATCATATATCCATCTAGCAATAGATGATCTCTTTCCAAAAATCTCTGTATCAATATATTGATCTTCAAATTTTACTATCTTCAAGTACTTCTTCAAGATCTCATCATCATCACTATCTTCTACTGTTGACTTAGCCCTCTTGGCTTTCTGATTTCTCTTTGTTGATCTTTCCTTTTAACACCCTTGGAGGTTCCCTCCTTTTAACACCCTTGGAGGTTCCCTCAAATTATGTTGAACCCACTTCCAAGTTTGTATGTACTGTTTCTTTAGCATGTACTGTTGACTGTGTATGTACTGCTTGTACATTTTCAGTCTGAGCAATATCTTGAGCCTTATCTCCTTCATTCATTCTTTGAGCAGTCTCTTCCTCCTTTGAACTTACCTTCTCCTTTTTATTCTTCCTCACATAAGCGGTCTTGCTAGTTAGAGATGCATTTATAGGTTCAGCAGTACTTGACTCAATTCTAGGAGTGCTTCCAAATTGTCTTTGTTGTTGCAGATGTCTTCTATGTCTTTCAACATCCATTCTATCTTCTTTAGATCTAATCTCAACCAAATTCAATTCAGTTCTCTTATGTTGCTCATACAAAGTCCTGATTTCTTCAAAATTATTCTTGACCAGCTGAATACGAGTGAAACCCTTAACTTTCTTGAGAAAGTTCATCATTTGATTCCTAATCTGCATGGTAGTTGGAGGCTTAATCTTTTCTCTTCTTCTCTTTTCAGCAAAGAATCTTTGTTGCTCCCTTACTAGATCATCAATCAACTTTGATTTCTCTTCTTCATCATAAGCATCTCTCTCTCTTCAGCTATCAATGAGTCTGCAAGAAGCTCACTTACATGTAATTCAGCTTGAATCCTATCATACTCTTGTATGTTCCATTCTTGTTGTATTCTCTTAGCTTCTAGTAAATGCTGCTTAGCTTCAAGTTCTTCTTGTAAGTCTTCTTCACGAATCTGAGCTTGCATTCTAAGAGCATATTCCTCATCATGGTCTAATTGATTAAATCTATACATGACTTTGCTTATGTCTTCATCTGAATCACTTTCATTTTCAGATTCTGATAGTATTTGCTTCTTCCCCTTATCTTTTGGATTAATCTTAGGTAGCTTCTTCTTCAGCTTGGAAGGTCTTTCCTCATCAGCTTGCTGTTGAATAACTATACCTTTAGTAGGATGTGAAGCTTGAACTTTCTTACCTTTAGTTTGATCCTTTTTGGCAAGAACTTCATGTTGTGTCTTGTTCTCTGCCTCTGCTTGTTTTGCTTTCTCAGCTGAATTCTTCTCTCTTAAGTCAAGCAGTATTTGGGATAACGTCTCATCCCCTCCAAAAGGAGTTTGACTTTCTAGTGAATGATGATCACCAGCGGTACTTGCAATCGGCTTAGTTGGCTTAGCAGTACTTGGATCTTCAACAATGTCATCAGTACCTGCAGTCGCCTTAGTTGGCTTAGCAGTACTTGGATCTTCAACAATGTTGACTTCATCAGTATTAGACACATTTGTTTCTTCAATCACTTGCGTATCTACAGATACTCTTTCTTCCACTGAAGCTCTCTTTTCAACTTGCACCTCTTTAGTCTTGTCTGATCCAATGCTCATTCTTGATCTGGACAGTACTTGTAAAGACTGTTTCTTGTGAAACCAAATTTGTCTTTATGGTGGTGGAGTTGAAGATACAGGAAATTAAACATCTATTTCCTCCAACTTCCCATAGAAAGTACTCCAATTCACTTGAAGTGGTGAATGAGGTGTTGGTGCTGGCTGAGTTACCATCATTTCTTCAACTTGTGGCTCCTCATGAGTAGGTTGTGGTTCTTCCTGTTGAAACTCCATATTTCTAGGTTCATCCACACCAGTCTCTAAACCAGTTCCATCTTCATAAGTCCCAATGACATCTTCATCCAGCTCAAAATTGATGTCATTTCGAGAGATCCTTGTTTGATTATCATAAGAAGGTGGTTGTTCTTCATAATTCCTCCCCTGTTTGGTTGCATTCAGTTGCCTTTTCTTGTGGTTTCTGAATCTTTGCTTTTTGAGTGCAGCCTTCTGAATAGATCTATGTTGCCTCATCCAAGGTGATACTTTGTTCCTCAACTTGATTAGGCTAGCTTCCAATTTAGCAATTTTGTTGTCTTGAACAAGTTTTTCTTTTTGCAACACGTGTATACCTGTTGGGACAAACTAGTACACAAAGCAGTCAAATTTGCAACATCCACCACCTCTGGTGCTTGTGCTGGTGGTGAACCACTAGCAGCAATAGAAGCAGCATGTGTATGGATCATCTCATCAGTATTTGGTGTAGCACCAACATTGTGAGAAGAAGATTGTGAATCTTCTAGGGAATGGGAACTCTGGTGAGAAGGAGTTTGCTGAGAAGCACTAGCATTGCTAGGTTCCTCACCTTCTTGGTTGGAAGGTTGGGCTAACATATGAGCAAACAATGGTGTAACTATTCCTGTAAAGGCATTGCCTTGTTTGGTCAAGAAAGTGAAAGTTCTCTTTGTGAATGTAGGAACATCCCATGTATCAGTTAACTCTGGTAGGTTAGGTATTTGGTCACTAACTAAAGTCTGAATGAATCTAGGATACATCAAAAACTTTTTAGTTCCTTCCAAGTTCCTACTCATGCCTTCAAAAATTAATCTTGAAAATTTGAAAACCCTATTATTTGCTAGAAAAAATACCAGCTGATGCCAATGTAGCAGGAATTTGATCAAAAGATGTACTTTTAGAGCTTAAACAGTGAATAATACATGAAAAAGCAATTTCCATTGAGGTGAAAATAAAGCTTTAAAGAAAGTAAGACTTTTCCTACCACCCTCATAGCCCATGGCTGCAAGGCTAATAATGTTGGGAATAAAATGTAGCCAGTACACTTGGACGCTGACAAGAGCAATCAGGACGTTGATGAGAAGAAAACAAGCGTTGACAGAACTAGTGTTGACAGGAAGATGTCAAGCGTTGATAGGATGAAGTCAAGCACTGATAGAAGACTTAGTCTACACGTATTATGTTTCTAGTTTGTTTCTAGTAAAGATATGATCAACAATGTATTTTCTATGTTTATCTTTACCTAGAATAGCTGATACGTAGACTCTTGTACAAGGCTTCTTATTCTATAAAAGGAGACCTTTAGGTTTATGTTTGATATGCGTTTTACACTTTCATTGTACGCAAGTTTGTTTTTATCAATCAAGTGAAAGTTTGGTTTACATTGTTTGTGTGTTCTTATTTGAGTATTAATTCCACATAATACTTAAATTGTTTTATACACAAAAAAGTTTCTCTACGTGTTAAATTTGATTTAATCTCGTTAACACAAAGCTAAATCGATCTAAGTTTGGGATCAACAAGTGGTATCAGAGCTTTTTGAGAAACTTTGATATAAAGAACACAAGAACCCTAAATCGCCAAAAACCCTAATTTTCACGAAACTTTAAAAACATCATGTCTACCCCAGAAGTAAACTCCTCCTCCTCTTCAACCCCCAACATCAAGATCCCCATGCTAGACCCAGACAATTTTGAGCTGTGGAAGTTTAACTTTGAACCATATCTACAAATCCATGATTACACCCTATGGGAAATTATTGAATATGGAAACACATTCAATAAAGCTCAAAAGATTGCAGCTGCCATCTTACAAAGAATAAATGTTCAAGGCTCTACTGAAGAGGATCGAAAATAAAAACCTGAAGATGGTAGAGCTGTCTCAACTGAGGACATAGCAAAGAGAAGGAGTGACATGAAAACCCTAAGGATTCTGAAACTCTCTTTGGGACAAGAAAATCAGCACAAACATAGAAGCTATGAGTCTGCAAAAGATATTTGGGCAGCCCTTGAAGTTGCTTATGGTGGTAATGCTGATACTGTACACGAGAAAAAGAAGCAACTCTTGCATGAGTATGCTGTTTTCAAGGCTCAACCCAGTGAGAAGCTAAGTGGAGTGAGAAGCAGACTTCTTGACATTACAAGCAAGCTATCCTTCATGGGAACAGTGCTTGGTGATGTTGATATTATCAACACTTTTCTTAAAAGTCTTGGTGATGCATGGAAGATTGAAGCAAGATCTATAATTGCTAATAACACTCACAAAACTTCTACTTTTGATGATGTTTACAATAAACTGAGGTTGGTAGAGAATGAAACTCTTTTGGATCATGGAAGCAAGTCCACAAATGGAAACATGGCCTTCTTCTCACATAGTGAAGGTCAATTTGATCAAAAGGAGTCATACATGCACCCCGTTACTGGATCAACTTGTGTCAACGCTGGATCAAAACCTATCAACGCCTCATATTCAGACGCTGACACATACAAAGTTGACTCACCAAGAGTTAAGCCTGCTGGTATTGATCTAGATACTATGTGTGCATACATTGCTTCATTGCCCAATGGTTCAGTGATTACATATGAGGACCTTGAGCAAATTAGTGATGAGCATTTGGAGGAGATGGACATAAAGTGGAATATGGACCTTGCAAGCATAAGGGAAAATAAATGGAATAGAAGATTCAAGAAGAAGATGGCTGTTAATGCTAACGACACTGCTGGATTTGATAAATCCAAGGTTGAGTGTTATAATTGCCATCGAATGGGACACTTTATGAGAGAATGCAGATCTCCAAGAAGATCTGATGCAGGAAAACCCTCAAGCCAAATCATCAAGGCTCAGGATTCCAAAGCTATGGTTGCCATTGATGGTGTTGGCTGGGATTGGAGCTACTTGGCCAAGGATGAGGAAGAGAACAAAGGTTTGGTTGCAGAAAAGGAAGAAGAAGAGAATGTTCACTATGCTCTCATGGTACACTCCTCATCTTCATCAGACAATGAGGTATATGATGATGCATTTTGTAGTAAGGGTTGTCGTCTAAACACTGAAAAACTTAACAAAGAAGTTTTAAAATTGACAACAGATGTGGTTAATGAAAGATGCAGGTTATCTAACTATCAACTTGCCCTTACCCAAACTGAAAAAACTATAGCTGAGTATAAGAAAATGAAGCTTGACCTAAAAGATCAAATCAATATTTTAAATCATGATTTAAAAGCTAGTATTGAGATTAGAAACATCATGGAGAGAGTCAATGCTGATTTACAGGTTAAGTTAGATGAGGCTATCAAAAATAAAGATAATGTAGATCTTAAAATTCAGAGATTTGATAAAGCCTCACAAACCTAGAAAAATGTGTTAGTGAACAAAGGGATTCTAGGGATATGAATGGGATTGGGATGAAAGAGTATGCTGGTGTTCCACCACCTGCTGGGAATTTCTATGGTGTCCTTAGAAAGGACTTGTCTTGGACTGGTTTACCAGAACTCCAAGAAGAGGAATTTATTCCTCCACCAAGAGTTCTTACCCCAGTAGAGGAATATAGGCAGAAGTTGACTGATTTGGACCAATGGAAGAAAGCCAACCCTACTTTGTTTGTTAAGAGTGGCATGCTTAGTGATAGCCCAAATGAGTCTACATCTATCAAAGTGACAAACCCAACCACTGGCAAGATTGTTGACCTTTGCTTAAACGTTGATAGAAAACCTAGTATTAAATATGCAGAAATGTATAGAAAACATAGGTCACCAAAAAGCTAAATTAGTGATAATGGAACAGGTTTTGTTTTCTTCTAGACCTAGAGTTATGTCTAGAAAAGCCTGTTATACATGTGGAAGTTTTTCACATTTAGCCTATAAGTGTGTCAATGCTTCAAAGGTCAACGCTGACAAATAGTCAAACACTGTCAAACCTAAATCTTTTGTCCAGCAAAGTCCACAAGTTGTTAGACCCGCTCCATTCTTTACTAAAGGGTCTAATACTTATGGACAAAGACCTTTTCAGAAGACCAATACATGGTCTAAGAGATAATGGGTTCCTGTAGCAAACCCTAGGTTCAACGCTGATAAGGATAATTTCAGCGTTGAAAAGACCAAATTAAACGCTGACAGAAACGTTGCCAGACCAAATAATGGTAAATATTTGCAACCAAAGGGAAAGGGGTCTAAAGCTTCTTCTATCTTGACATGGAGACCTAATCAAGACCAAAACCCTAATTCAGATCGGATTTCTATGACCTGTAACAAATTTCATTATATTTCAAAGGTCATAACAAAACCAATTGGGGTTAACTGGGTGTTTAATCCAAAAAGGGATGAACAAGGGGTTGTCATAAGGACTAAGTCTGTTCTTGTTGAACAACCAAATGAATCCAAGTCTGCTCAGGCTTGAGTTCCCAAAGAAAACTAATTTGTTTTCTTTATGTGCAGGGCATTCAAAAGCAGGTTAATGATTATGGCTATTGGGATAGTGGATGCTCTAGGCACATGATTGGGAAGGAAGATTATCTCACAAACTTCACTCCCATTAAGGATGGTAACAAAGTTTACTTTGGAGGCGGATATGGAACTATCACAGGAAAAGGAACTCTTCTCACCAATAATTTGCATTTTGAAAACGTGTTTCTGGTAAAGGAACTTGACTATAATCTGTTTAGTGTATCACAAGTTTGTGATAACAAAAATAAGGTTCTGTTTACTGATACTGAATGCTTAGTGTTGAGTAACGATTTTAAAATACCAGATGAGAAATTCATTGATTATAGAACACCTAGGCATAAGGACATTTATAATGTGAATCTTAATGGAATTAGGATGAATAATAATTTGTCATATCTATATGCTAAGGCTTCAGTTGATGAGAGTAATCTTTCGCACATGAGGTTAGGGCACATTAATTTTAAAAATATAAACAAACTTGTGAGACATGGTTTGGTTGATGGTTTGCCTGAAAAGGCTTTCCACAATGACCACTCTTGTATTGCATGCCTTAAATGCAAACAACACAAGGTCTCATTTAAGTCTAAATAGGTGCACTCTAGTTCTAAACCACTTTACTTGCTGCATATGGACTTGTTTGGTCCAACTAATATAGAAAGCTTAAATGGTAAAACTTACTGTTTTGTCATCACTTATGATTTTTCTAGTTTTACTTGGACTTTCTTCTTAGCTTTTAAAAGTGACACTGCTGAGAATAGGGCATTAGTCAACAAGATTCATAACAAAACACCTTATGAGTTACTTTAGGGAAGGAAACCTAATACTGGTTTTCTTAAACCTTTTGGTTGTCATGTAGTTGTGATGGATACTAGTGATGCCTTAGGTAAGTTTAGTGCTAAAGGTGATGAAGGCTACTTCATGGGTTATTCTGTGCAGTGTAGAGGATATAGAGTTTACCTTAAGAAAGAAAAACATATACTTGAAAAAGTACATGTTAGGTTTTTAGAAAGTAAACCTAGTGATCCTGAAAGTGGTCCAAATTGGTTATTTGACTTGGAACCACTATCTACGACTTTGAATTATATGCCTGTTACTAATCCAAACATTGTGAAGGTAACTTCAAATGTTGTGGAAGAACCAGTTGTTGATGTTTCAGGTACACATGTTAATGAAGAGGTTGGATCACAAGCAGACAAATCAGCACCCATACTTGAGTATGTTACTATTCCCATATGGACAGATGCATTTGCTGCTACTGCTGCTGTTGGAAAGGAAAAAGGTAGTCCCCAAGTATCACCAGTTGACAACATTCATGATCTTTCAGACGCTGACAAAGGAATTTCTGGCGCTGACAAGACAAATTTAGGCGTTGATGGCTCAAACGCTGACAACCTTGGTCCAGGCGTTGACAGCTCTTTTGACCATATTTTCTCTTCCAATAATTTTGAACAAGGTGAACCTTCAAACAGAAATGGAGAGGTTCATTCAGATGTTGATGGAAGAGAGTCTAAAGAGGATATTGGTAACATGGAAGATGAGATTGAGGACAACACACTTATTGAGGGAGGAGTGCTTACTTCTACAATCAAATATCACCCCCTTCTCTAATTATTGGTGATGTGATGACTCCTGTGCAAACTAGAAGATCTCATCAGAATCTTGGAGGATTTATTGCCAATATTCACAAGAAGGTTGATACCCCTCTTGTTTAAGCATGTTTGTTTGCCTATTTTCTCTCACAACAGGAACCCAAGAAGATTTTTGATGCTCTCAAAGAACCAAGTTGGGTGGAAGCAATGCAAGATGAGCTTCACCAATTTGCTATTCAGGATGTTTGGGAGTTGGTTGATTGTCCCAGACATGTCAGACCTATTGGGACAAGATGGGTTCTTAGAAACAAAAAGGATGAAAGAGGCATTGTGGTCAGAAACAAGGCACGTTTAGTGGCTCAAGGATATACACAAGAGGAAGGGGTAGACTGTGAGGAGGTCTTTGCACCAGTTGCAAGGATTGAGGCTATAAGGATTTTTCTATCTTATGCTTCCTGCATGGGCTTTACAGTCTATCAAATGGATGTAAAGAGTGCTTTTATTTATGGCACAATTGCAGAGGAGGCTTATGTAATGCAACCTCCTGGTTTTGAAGATTCAGAACATTCAAACAAGGTGTATAGAGTGCAGAAAGCTATGTATGGACTTCATCAAGCCCCAAGAGCATGGTATGGCACATTGTCCACCTATCTGGTGGAAAATGGATTCAAAAGGGGCACCATAGATCAGACCTTATTTACAAACAAGACTGGTAAGGATTTCTTACTTGTTTAGGTCTATGTGGATGATATCATTTTTGGCTCTTCTAGTCCAAAGATGAGTGAAGAATTTTCCAAGCTTATGACAGACAAGTTCAAGATGAGTGCAATGGGGGAGATGAACTTCTTTATAGGGTTACAAGTTCAGCAGAAAGAAGATGGTATCTTCATCTCTCAAGATAAATATGTAGCAGAAATCTTGAAGAAGTTTGGCTTTTCTCCACATGAGAAAAGGGCCAGCATTCCTATGGATAGAGAACACCCTTGCGGAAAAATTGGAGATGGAAAAGAAGTGGATGTCAGGCACTATAGATCAATGATTGGTTCATTGATGTATCTCACAGCTTCAAGACCTGACATTATGTTTGCTGTGTGTGCATGTGCACGCCATCAAGTGACTCTCAAAGAGTGTCATCTTCATGCTGTCAAGAGGATCTTTAGATATCTTAGATGTTATCCAGACCTGGGATTATGGTATCCAAAAGATTCACCATTAGAGCTTATTGCATATTCAGACAGTGATTATGGTGGTGACAAATTTGATAGAAAATCCACAACTGGTGGATGTCAGTTTCTTGGGAGTAGATTGATATCTTGGCAATGCAAGAAACAAACAGTGGTGGCCAATTCTACAACTGAAGCAGAGTATGTTGCAGCAGCTGCTTGTTGTGGACAAGTCTTATGGTTTCAGAACCAGCTGTTGGACTTTGGGTATAATTTCATGCATACCAAGATTTTTGTAGACAATAACAATACTTTATGCATTATTAAAAATCCTATACATCAATCTAAAACAAAACACATAGAAATTAGGAATCATTTTATAAGAGATTGTTTTGAAAAAGGTTTAATACAACCAGATAGGGTTGACACAAAAGAGAATGTGTCTGATTTATTGACTACACCTTTTGATACTGGAATTTCAATATTTGGTAACAAGTATTGGAATGATCAATCTCACTTAATATGTGTTTTGGGGTCTTATTGTAAAAGTATGTACAGGATATGCATTGTTATTGGTCTTTTTGTGAAGTTAGATTTTCCACTTTATTTGTCTAACGCTGACAAAGGTTATGTTAACGCTGATAAGTGTTATCGTGACGTTGTCAGCAACATGTTAGTTTTGTGATTTTTGATCTAATTGTGCAGGCGTTGTTAGCATTGTACCATTGGATACAGAGTTGCTTATGGATCCTTGGAGAATTATTGGAGCATGTTTTAATTTATGGATGATGGTTGGAATATTTATATTCCTATCTTGACATACATTTTTTTACATGCATATTATTTGGCAACTTATGTATCATAGTTTAAGGGGAGGTTTAGGAACCTTTTAGGACTTTTTAGGTATTCTTATAATACTCTTATCACAATTCTAGATTGTGTCCACTGGTGAGTATGATTTAGTTTACTATCTCATGAGGCACTGTAGCATGCAAAGTTGATATACTATGCATGCTGCCAAGACTTTTTGGCCTAGAATTAGGAGTGGTGTGTTGGGAGACTTGGGTATGATTTCTATTGGGATTACCTGGGAAGTTACAAAGGGTTTTATGAGATAACTTAACTGTTAAGAATTTTAGTTAGCAAGGGACACTAGAGGACTGTTATGTCTGTCTTGCATAAGCAAGTGTGCATGATTGGACAATGCTTGCCACCCTATAGTAATTTTCAGTTTATTGGTTATCTTCACTAGGATAAATTACTTTGTTAAGGTCCTTTTTCATTTTTATTATTTTTATTTTTGGACGTTGACAGATAAATTTTCAAACGTTGTTGTGACCAATTTAGACGTTGACATGGCTTTTACCAACATTGATACGAATATAGCCGTTGGGCGTTGATGGGTTATTTTTGACCGTTGACACTCATTGGGTCCTATCCAGTTGTTATTTTTGACGAAAATTGGGGCCGTAATTTTGGGGGTTGATAACTTTTAATTAATGCACAAGATAACTTATTTTCTTTTCAATATTTTCATCATTATATTTTGAAAATACTTGCCTCATTTTTTACCAATCACATGTGCCTATCCCTCCTATAAATTTGGCTCCTTCTTTTTAAAACAGGGTACTCTCATATTCTGGTCTAACAACTTTTCTCCTATACTTCATCTTTTATAATCTTTCACAAACAGCTGTCTACATCAATGGCGCCTAAGTTTAAACCAAGTGACTTGGTATTGGGATTCAGAAGTCAACATAATATGATCGCTTATTTGGAGGCTGATGATGCTCTGTTTCCTTAATACACCCAGATGGTGGCGTATTTGAATGCATCTCCATTACGGTATGCTCTTTCTCATGCTACTCTCATCCCTGTCACTCATATTAAACAGTTTTGGAACACTGTCAGTTCCTCAATGCTTAATAATGTGACTACATTAACAGCTATTTTCCATGGGCGTTCTTGGGTGGTTAATGAAGCCTTGGTTCGCTAGGCTTTGCATCTTAATGATGCAGATGGTATAACCACTCTTCCCATTGGTGAAATAGAACAAGGACTCCAAGCTTTGGGTTATCCTTTCCCTGAAGAGGGAACTTTAAATAAATATAACAAACAAGAATTTCCCCCAGCTTGGAAGTACTTAATACATGTCATCCTTCAATGTTTGAGTCCCAAATGTACTACACATAATGAAATTAACAGATCCATTGCTAGTGCAATTGTGTGTATTACAAATGGGCAAAAGTATAATTTTTCTAAACTAATTTTTGATGGCATGTGTAAAAACAAGGGTAATAAGATGACTTTGGCTTACCCACGACTTTTACAAATGATTTTTGATGAGCAAAGGTATTGCACCAGGGATCATGATGATTTTTATGTGATCCTTGTGCAAAAGAAAGCTATTTTTGATAAGATGAATTCACCCCCTCACAGAGACTTACCCCTTACCCAAGCCATGCTTCCTGTTATTACAGCAGCACAACCTCAACCTGACCCACAACCATTGCCTGAACCATCACCTTCACCTCAACACATGAAACATGACCAATATCCCTTCAACGCTAATACATTAAATGTTGGCGTTGATACTTTAAATCCAGACGTTGCCACCTTTCTACAACAGACCCAAACACCACTTAACCTTCAAACTACCATCCAATCCACATCATCTTCTACACCCCCTGCATTTAGGTTGGGAAAACACCCAAGGACTACTGGAGTGTTCTCCTCTAGTGGTCCTAGCCATGTTGTAGAGAGAACCACCACCCAAGTGTGGTTGGTGCTATGGATGAGGCTGGGACTATTGGTACTCGCTTAGATGCAGGCCAAGCCAGTCCTAACATCTTTAAGACCTCATCCATGCCCCATGACTCTACTTTGGGAGGTCAAATCCCCACTCTAGAGGAGGGCAGATTGGAACTATATACTATGTTGGAATTGACGGTTGTCTGCATTAGCTTGCAAAAGCAAAATGCAGACTTGGTACATACTGTCTCTACCCAAGGCCTTGAACTCAAGCAATTGAGGGAGAGGATTGTTGTTTTGGAAACTGCTGAATCTAGGAGAAGGCAGACAAGAGTCCTTTCATCAGGGGAGGATTCTTACAAAGGGGAGGAAGCTGCTACAGAGCCTGTTAATTTGAGTGATTAAGGCTCACATGAAGCTGCTACAGAGCCAATTGATTTGAGTGGCAAAGGCTCATATTATGGAGAAACTTTGGGTGTGGCTGAAGCTCTTACTGAATTGAAGAAGCAACCACGTTTTGATGTATCTTTGGTTACTCCTACAAATTTGAACTTATCCTTTACAGCAATGATGGAGCAGTTCACAAGAAGCGCTGACAAGAGTAAGGTGAGCGTTGAGAAGCAGATTTTGGACGCTGACACACCAAGTGCTGACAAGAGTAAGTTGGGCATTGACACACATGATTTGAACGTTGACAGACCTACAGATATGGTTGATGTATTTCGGTCATCAGCTATCATCAAGGAAGTGTCTTCACATGTACCATCATCATCTTTACCCATCATTGATCCATTAGATAAGGGTAAAGGAACCATGGTAGAAACAGAGGTTCCAAAGGATGCAGCACAAGTAGAGTTTGATTCAAAGTTGGCTGCACAACTTATGGAACAAGAAAAGAAGAAGATTGGTGAGTCACCATTTGTAATTACTTCTGAGGAGCAAGAAGGAAGTAATGATGAAAGTTCAGATTCAAGTGTTATGATAGTTGAAGAACCAGAAAGACTTGAATATGGTGATGAGTTGGCAAGGGAGAAACTTAGAGAGTTAAAGTGGCAGGTAGATTATGATATGCCAGAAGTTGCTCAGATGTACCATGCTTGGGAGAATAAGGTTATGGAGAATCCATATATGACAATTTCAGATCAAATTTGGGGTTTGGAGATTCTTCTTAGAGTTCAAAGAGATTACAAGGTAATATAAGGCTAGCAATGTTTTCTCATTGCTGAAGAGAGATAGAAGGGAGCTTTATTACATGTTGCTCAGATGTCATCAAACAGGATGAACATTTCAAAAAATACAGGGATTATCCTTTGAAGAATTAGAGTATAAGGCTTATCCCATTTGGGCAACAGTGCAAGAAATGAACACTATCAGACTTCTCTCAGATGAAAGGAGAGAAGAACTTGCAGAAGAGATGGAGATTCAAAAGGATATGATTGTTCCAAGGCCTTTGAAGAAGGGAGTTCCACTTGAGTTCCCTAAAGATTTGAATAAAGTGAATCCCAGTGAAGCTGTTATTAGAAGGATTATTAAGCTCTCACCCATGGAAGCTTCAAATATGGTACAAGTGTTACCTCTTGATGCCAGAAACCCTATCATTAGCTTTGAGGAAGATGCAAGTGAGTTTTGGATGATTGGCAGATATGGGAAAGAGGTACACACCTTTACTACTCTTATGTCTCTATTTACAAGTATAGATAGGGAAGACTTAGTAGACCTTTGGAGGTTATTGATGGCCAAGTATGAGACTGAAGCACCTACTTTAGTCAATGGAATAAAGCTTTGGTCAACATTCAAGAGAATGTGTGCACCAGAAGAAGAAGATCCTGTTTGGAAGGATCTTGAGGATGATATCAGTGGACTTCAATGGCGTTTGTATTCAGCAGCTGGTGTGTATTATTTGAGTTCTACAAAGTTTTCTGAATATCTTCTTGTGGATTCTGAGTATCCCATGTTCAAAGAAGTTTTTGAAAAGATGAAGACAACACAGTTGGAGATTGACTACTCAAGTGACGTGGCCAAAGATTTGATTAGGCATGTTTATTACCAATTTGATAAGATTTGTAAGAATCCTCCTAGTTCTTAGTTTTTATTCAGAAACTTGATTGCTAGAGTAGATATCAAGTTTAGGGGAGGATTGTTGGGAATAAAATGTAGCCAGTACACTTGGACGCTGACAAGAGCAATCAAGACGTTGATGAGAAGAAAACAAGCGTTGAAAGAACTAGTGTTGACAGGAAGATGTCAAGCGTTGATAGGATGAAGTCAAGCACTGATAGAAGACTTAGTCTACACGTATTATGTTTCTAGTTTGTTTCTAGTAAAGATATGATCAACAATGTATTTTATATGTTTATCTTTACCTAGAATAGCTGATACGTAGACTCTTGTACAAGGCTTCTTATTCTATAAAAGGAGACCTTTAGGTTTATGTTTGATATACGTTTTACACTTTCATTGTACGCAAGTTTGTTTTTATCAATCAAGTGAAAGTTTGGTTTACATTGTTTGTGTGTTCTTATTTGAGTATTAATTCCACATAATACTTAAATTGTTTTATACACAACAAAGTTTCTCTACGTGTTAAACTTGATTTAATCTCGTTAACACAAAGCTAAATCGATCTAAGTTTGGGATCAACAAATAAGTATGAAAACACTTATCCTTTTACCACTTAATTGTAATAATAACCAAGCCAAACGTGTATTTTATGTCGTAAATGTCGGAATTATGCGTGGTTTGTGTTTTTGTTGTGATTTAGGACCAAAATGCGAAAAGGGAAGAAAACACGGGCTTTCACGGGCTTTTATCGAAGAAAAAGACAAAAGACCATGTCAAAAGATCAAGGGTGCAAAAAGAACGGAAGTACAATGCCTATTCTAAAGATTTATCGAAGAAAAAGTCTAAAGAAGGAAGTTTAATGAAGTCGAAGAACTCAAGTCTAATAAATGTAGAAATTGTAAGACAAGTTCAATTTATCCATCAACAAATCCCGAGACAAAGTCGAGAAAGTCGAAGATTTTATAAGACGAAAAGACGAGAAGAAGAACAAAGCAACAACACATGTTAATCCTTCCTATAAATACCCTCCTAATGTGTCATTAGGAGGTGTTAGCTAAATTGATAACTTAGTCTTTCCATTTTACTTTCATGCACTCTCATATTGTCATCTTAATTTCTTGTCTTTAATTTCAAGTATGTTTTTAATTTTGTTGTTGAATCTTTATTTTTAATCAAGTTTTTAATTAATCTCTCATTCTACCTTTCTTGTTTTGCTTAATCTTTATGCTTATTTGTTTATTTTCATGCTTATTTGATTGTTTGTTATGTTTTTATGTGTTTGATTGTGTTAGCTTATTGATTTTATAGCTTATTGTGTGCTTTTCTTATATTTAATTAAGTGTTTTTTAAAAGTTATTTCATAAAAAGTTGATTAAAAATATTTTAATTAATTTGTGTTTTTAAAAGTTTTTAAATTTTGGCTTATTTGTTTTTTCTTAAAATCCTTTTGGTTAAGTTTTTTATTAAGTGCTTATTGATTTTTAGCTTATTTTGAATTTCTGCTTAATTGTTTTTAATTCGGATTACCGTAAACCCTAACTTCCTGAATTATGTGTAGGACTGCCCTTTTTCCAAATTACATGCAGCTTTCCCTTTCTCGAATTGTGTGCAAGACTGGTTTTCCCGAATTAGATCCTTCATCCCTTATTCCGAACTAAGTTCTTGGTTTGTGTATTCCGAATTGGGTATAGAACAGAGTATTCCGAATTAAGTCGTGATCCGTTATATTCCGAACTATATTATAGTTGCCTATTCCGAGTTACGTTAGAACCATACATTCCGAATTAGGACTTGAACCTATATTCCGAACTGTGTGTGTAACTCTTATCCTGAATTACTAGTGGTTCTCGTTTTCCGAACTATATTAAGTCGTGATCCGTTATATTCCGAACTATATTATAGTTGCCTATTCCGAGTTACGTTAGAACCATACATTCCGAATTAGGACTTGTACCTATATTCCGAACTGTGTGTGTAACTCTTATTCTGAATTACTAGTGGTTCTCGTTTTTCCGAACTAGGTTAGGAATTGAGATTCCGGATTAACTTCTTGCCTGTATTCCGAATTAGGTCAACATCACACATTCCGAATTAGGTTAGTGTTTGTATTCCGAATTAGTTTGGGATTCTAACATTCCTAATTAGGTCTAGAATATGGATTCCGAACTAGGTTAGGGATTTGGGATTCCGACTTATGTTTTACTTGTTTCCTGTTTTAGTTTTTAAGCTTTAATTTTCCCGCCATTTTTCTTAAGTGTCATTTTAATTGTTTTAACTTAATTTTATTTTCAAGCTTACATCTTTAATTAAGTTTTTAAATTTACGTTTTGTCAAGTTTTAATTTCTCGTCATTTAATTAAGTTACTTTTAAAGTCTTAATTTTTCGCCTTTTACATTTTAAACATTTTTAGCTTTATTTACCGTTTCATTTACGTTAAAGTTGCAATTTCATTTTCAACAACGACAAACCATTTCTTTTTCTCCAAAAGACGACTGAGTCGCACGATTAACGATAATCAATTCGATTAGACATAATTCAAAGAACGATAATTCAGTTATTAAAGGCCATCATGAATCTCTGTGTTATTAAGCATACTAAGTCCATTTTCATCATTTAATCTCAAACTTGCCCTTAGCAGTACCTCAGTTACATATATATTTCTATGATTCACCCTTGCACTAATGCAAGGTTGATCAAACCGAGTACCTAAGACAACAGTGTTCCAAAATTGTTCAACAATGGAAACAGAGACAATGGGACTTACATTGAATGCAAAACGAACATGACTTCGAGATAAGAAACCAAGAATCTCATGGAATCCAAGAGAGTCATCATTCACAGAAAGATACGCAACCAAATTATGCTTAGAGATCACTTGTATAGCAGCCATTAGTATTTTTGATGATCGAAAAATTAGAGAGACGGTTATAGAATCAAGAGATAAGAATAAAAGATTAGATGAATCAATTGTGTAATTGGAGTAAGTATTTAAGTAAATAACAAACCCAAGCGTGAAGAAACCACCAAATTTACAAAAGAAACCCTTAACGGTACAACGGACATGTAGCGGTAGATGGAACATACTCGGTACTTGAACTTGTGCTAGCGGTACTTGGAGTTATAACGGTACCTCACAATTTTGACCAGTTCATGCATTCCACTATTATTATAACCTCTTTTATCTTTCTCTATCAACCTGCAATCACATCAAAAACACAAAACATAGACTATACAATAAAAATTAGTATAAAAATTGTACAGCTATTACCTCCCCTCAACATATGCAGCAGTCTATTGGTTAAGCATAGCAATATGTGTCACCAAGAATTCAAATCTCTTTGCATCAAATGCCTTGGTCAACAAACCAGCTACATTGTTGTCTGTATGAATCTTCAAGACTTAAATAAGCTTCTTGTCATAGGCATCTCTTATAAAGTGATGTTTATTTCAATATGCTTGGTCTTGGAGTGAAATACTGGATTCTTAACAATGTATATAGTACTTTCATTATCAATGTAAATCTTGGTGTTCATGAAGTTAAACCCATAATCTAACAACTGATTTTGAATCCAAAGTACTTGTCCACAACAATGAGCAGCAGCTACATATTCATCTTTAGTTGTAGAAGTAGCAACAATGGTTTGCTTCTTACACTGCCATGATATGAGTCTTCTGCCTAGGAATTGACAACCTCCTGTTGTGGATTTCCTATCATAATTAGCTCCATCATAGTCACTATCTGAGTAAGCTTCCAATTCAAAGGTGGAATCTCTAGGATACCATAATCCCAAATTGGGTTGACTTTTAAGATACTTAAAAATCTTCTTCACAACATGTAGATGTGACACCTTTGGATTGACTTGGAACCTTGAACGGGCACACACAACAAACATAATATCTTGCCTTGAAGTAGTAAGATACATCAATGAACCAATCATTGATCTGTATAGATGAATATCAACACTTTCTCCATGTTCATCTTTTGATAAAGACTTCTTAGCTTCAAAAGGTGTGCATGTACTCCTTATATCCATACATGAAAATTTCATAAAGATTTCAGCAACATACTTATCTTGGCTGATAAATATTCCATCTTTCTTTTGTTTGACTTGCAGTCCCAAAAAGAAAGTTAGTTCTCCCAAAGAAATCATCTGAAATCTTCCTTTCATCAAAGCCTCAAACTCTTCACACCATGACTTCTTGGTAGAACCAAAAATGATGTCATCAACATAGACTTGAACTAGAATAATATCCTTAGAATTTATCTTGATGAACAGAGTTTTGTCAATGGTCCCTCTCCTATATCCATGTTCTAACAGAAAATTGGATAAAGTTACATACCAGGCCCTAGGAGCTTGATGCAGAACATAAAGTGCTTTGATAAACTTGTAGAATCTGTTGGGGAATTTAGGATCTACAAAACCTAGAGGTTGTGAGACATATACCTCATCTAAAATAGTACCATAAAGAAAGGCACTTTTCACATCCATTTGATAGACTATAAAACCCATATATGATGAAAAGGCCAAAAATAACCTAATGGCTTCTATCCTTGCCATTGGTGCAAAAACCTCATCATAGTCTATCCCTTCTTCCTGTCTATAGCCTTGAGCAACAAGTATTGCCTTGTTCCTCACAACAACTCCTCTTTCATCCTTCTTGTTCCTAAAAACCGATCTAGTACCAATTACTCTCTTACTTGAGGGACGATCCACAAGAATCCAAACCTTTTGTAGCTCAAATTGTGTTAATTCTTCTTGCATGGCATCTACCCAACTTTCTTCATCAAGTGCCTGAGAAATGTTTTTGGGCTCTACTTGTGATAAGAAACAGGCAAACAAACAATGCTGAGTATCTTTATGATTAGTTCTTTGCTGTTGTTTGACATAACTCACAAGTGCATGAGTTTCAGTATTGGTTTGAAGTTGTCTTCTGGTTTGTACAGCAAACTTGGGATCTCCAATGATCTGTGTAGTAGGATGGTTGTTGTTGACTCTATGAGTGGGAATAGAACTGACTGGAATTTCTATTTCTAAATTGTTGAAATCAGTTACTGCACCCTTCTCATCATAGGAAGCTTTGGAGAAGATTCCTTCAGCTAGACTAGCAAACACATCTTCATCGTCCATAGCTTGTAAAATATCTTCTAATGACTCAGCAGACTTTGCAGATTTTGACTTAGCAATACTTGCAGATAGAGTACCGCTATGTGTAGTATGTACTGCTGAGTGTTGTGACTCAAAAGATTCTTCTCCTGAATGCTTATAGCAGATGTAGCATTCTTTTCTTGATCTTGAAGCCTCTGAAGCTTTTGGGAGGCTTGATCATCTATTGATGGCATGGTTTTCTTCTTGGGAGTAGCAGACATGGGAGTAACAGTAGGCATATTGGGTACATAGATATGAACATTATCATCTGATGACGAAACTTCTTCTTGAGCACCTGCATTAGTTTCACTAGACTCCTTAATATTAGGAATTTTAGTCCAAGTAATGCAATTAAATCCCTGGCAGCGGCGCCATTTTAATATTAAGGTTTTTGCAAACTCTTTTTATCTCTATTTATCGTTCCTCGACTCACTCGAATTTGAAATCGGACTAAACGTAAGACTTACTTTGTTTTTGGTGAAATGAATATTTGGAATTTTAAACTAAAAACTATTTAATAATAAAACTATTTAATCTAATTTAAAAAAATAAACTAATTTTAATAAAAACTATTTAAAACTTAAACCAAATTAAAACTAATTTTTGTGAAACTACAATAAAGAATTTTTAAATGAAATCTAGACTAAATTGAAACTAAATTTAAAAACAAGTTAAATAAAATATTGAAATATATTTTTTTTAAAACAAAACAAAACTATTTTTTTAATAAAAATAAAATGAAAACTAATTTAAAAAATGTAAAAGTAATTTAAATAAAATATATTTTTTATCTTTTTATATTTTTTTTAAAACTGAATAAACAAAATTTAAAAAAAACTTTTTAAATTTAGATTTATAAAACTAAAACATTTAATTAAACTAATTTAAAAACTGCAGCTAATTAAAGAGCTATATTAATTAAATGAAGCCAAAGTAAACACAAAAAGTGGTCTAGATGAGATGGAAGGGGCGTTGGTTTGTTGAGCTTGAGGTCAGGGGTTCGAGTCCCCTAATAGACAACTTTTTGTTAATATTTTTTAGTTTTTGGAATTTGAACAAACAGACTAAAAAGTCTGTTATTTCTACAACAATATAAGCAGAATAAGCTACATAAAATAAGCATGAAAAAGCAGTTACACTGAAAATAAGCAAATAATACCATTTAAGAAATCCTAACTAGGAATAACAAATAAGCAAATCTAAGCAAACCGAAGCTAGAAGATCTACAAAACCCGAATAAGTAGATCTAATAAACTATCTAAACCAAAATGAAATAAGCAAAAGGTAATAAGCAGTCCAAACAACTTAATGAAGCTTAACAGTAAGAAATACTAACCAAATAAACCAAGAAAAACAAGCAGATTCAGACAATCATAAACTAAAATAAATCTAAAAAAACTCAAAACATAAGCAGATCCAATAAACTAAATAAACCAAACAATAAGCAGATAACTCAACAGTAACATACGAAAAAAATAAGCAGATTTAAACATAAATTAAAACTTAAACAAAAAGATTAAAAAGAAGATTAAAACACGGTGTCGATTTCCGTTGGGGAGAAGGGTGGTGCTGAACCCCCTTTGTCACCGAATACAAACACCACCTTAAATCATCAACATCGTCTTCACCATCGAACAAAACTTCTTCTGAACAATATCCAAACGAACAATATTTTTAATTCTCCTAGTAGGGGAAAATTTATATCCACTTTCTTTTATTTATTTTATTTTTTTATTTAATCGAATGAAAATCAAACCGTAATAAAATAAAACAGATTATAAGTAAATTTGACAGAAGATTAAAAAGAGACAGAAATAAACTAAAATCAACTTTTCATTAATTATAATAAAAGAAAATTACATTAACTGAAAATTAAAGAAATACATTAAACCTAACTAATTTGCAGAAAATTAAAAATAAAAGAAAAGTGCTCCCTAATTACATCATTGATGGGGGTTTTTATATACAAAACCACCAAAACTTCTTGAATCTTCTTGGTGCCCACGGCTTCGAATCGTAGCCGCTCTTCTTCTTTTTCTCTTTCTTCTCTTCAAATCAACGGTTGAAAATGATTCTTGCCACGGATTGCCAGCCTGGATAGGTTTTTGTGCTTCTTGTGTTTGTTTAAAGGTGATGTGGAGCTAATTGATTTGATGGAGTGGAGTTGTGGAGGTGTTTTGGCCAATCAAAATAAGGGAAAAGGCCACGTGAGATGGAGGACCACAATTAACAAGTTCCGAGTTTCAAGGGAATTTATTAAAGCTACGTGTGATTCACACGCTTGTTTATTGTGAAAAACCCCAATTTATTTTGATCTAGGGTAAAAAAAAAAGAAAGGGAATAAAGCTTCGTAGTTTTGGGAGGTGAGGGAAGGATGAGGGTAGATTCATTGTTTGTATCGAAGGAAGTAGGTGAATGTGTGTGGGTAAAAAGAGTTTTTATTATTTAAACGTGTGAAAGGAAAAGAGGGTTGACTGTCAAAACGTGTGGGGAAGAGTGTTTGTGTTACACGTGTGAGAGAGAGGGTAAGTATTTGTTTAATTAAAAAGTGATGAAGGGGTGGGTTGGTGTAGGGTTTTAAAACGTGTGTTGGTTGAGAGTTGTGATTGTTTGTTGACCAGGCAAAGTGAAATATTTATTTACTTTGTAACCGTCCTAGTCATTTATCAAATGGGCTTTTGGCCCAATCTTTCCCATTCATTCCATCCGTCTAAATAATATTGTTGGGCTTTTTATGGGCCTTGATAAAATGAACTTAATACTCCATAAAGGGGCCTTGAAGCCCATTAAGCTTAAGTGTGGGACCCACAAAGCTCGAATATCTTCAAAAAGTTAAATCTGTTAAAACTCGAACTTGAATTTGACTTCCTTGATCTTTCTTTAAAATCGAGTCGATTTTGTCGGTTTTCGTGAACTTGGGCACACTTTTGGTCTTTGACTTTGTCTTTGTCTCTTTCTTGGACTTTTCTTCAACATTTGACCGTGAAATCCCGTGTTTTCTCTTCTTTTGGTCATTTGTACCTATTTTAACACAAAAACACAAAACCACGCGTAATTCTGACTTTTACGATATTAAACACATGATTAGGTCTTGTTTTTCCTTGATTTTAGTGGCAAAAGGATAAGTGTTTACACACTTATTAAATCCCCTACACTTGACCATTGCAATTACCCCATGCAATGCATTATTTTAAAGCATAAAGTTACATTTTTCTCATAATTAACCCATCATGGCCTTTATTAAGATAGACTAATACGACTACGATGAAAAAAAACTTTAAAGGAAGCAAAAGTTATAACAATTTATTAACATGGAAATTATTTTATGGAAGAAACTCGTAAAGAAATCTAAGATTTAGATTAGGGATTTGGTGTCATGAATATTAATCACCCTCAAGTTTCACGTTCCCCATACCAAGCTTAAAAACGAGATCATTGTTTACCATAAGTCCTTAGGTTAAAACCACTCTATATAAGACAATTGTGTAATACTCTTTCTCCAATTCCTACTTTGTATCTCTAGATTTTATTGATTGTCATTCACCCGAAGGCTCATTTGACTTATTTGATAATTATTATTCCAAAAATGAAGGCCAAACGATGCAAACCCGACACTCAAAACCTAACCTCGTCCTCAAAAGCATTGTCACTAAAGTAAGCCCACATCAAGGATGATTTAACACGATTTGGGGAATAAATTCCCGGACCCAAAATTTGGCCAAATAATACTACTTATTAATTATTCCTCCAAAGTCATGTAGACTTTATGTGGAGTTTAGCAAGTTCACATCATATACCCTTAGGCTCTTTAAGATGTAAAAATGCTCCCCGTCTATTGTCCACACCCTAAGGCTCCTTGACCGATAAACGAGGGAATTGATTTTTTGGATCAATTTTTATTCAACACTTACCATGCCATACACCCTAAGGCTCTAATGACAAGGTTCGTGCTACATGCCCCACACCCTAAGGCTCCTTGAGGTCATGTTTTAATCTTATTCTTTTTATTATGATATATATAGTAGGCCAAATTCCGCGGTCCCATGGTCTGAATACCTCCTACTTAGTGGTTATGAGCCACCTTAGTCGGAAGTCCACAATGCTGGCACCCTCAATGTGTTCATTCTTTAATTACAAGGAGAATAAAGATTCGGCTAAGAGTTAAGATATCCAATCGACGCCACAAAAATCCTAATTTATTAAGCAATTTAAATATACAAGCGGGAAGAAAGAGCCACAAAAACTTATATAAGCAAAAATTAACCCTCAAACTTATTATCAACTCTATCATCTCTCGTTCTCCACAATTTAAAATCTCAAGGAATGAGACTCATGGATGCTTAGCCTAATAAACCAATTAAGGTCCATATGGTTAAGGATACTAGCTAGAGTAAACTTAGATAAGTAAACTCGGGTTGAGTCAAAATATTCACGACGGGCCTAATATATCAAAGATATCTAAACTTGTTAAAACCATTTTATTTATTTATTTATATTTGACTTTATTCTTAAAATGGAAAATATAAAAACGATGCGAAGATAAAAGAAAATAAATGAAAATACTACAAGGCCAAAATAGATCAAAAATTTGAAAAACGTTGAAATTTTTTAAATTTTCCGGTTAAATAGGGTCAAATTCATGGAAAAGTCCACTAAATTTCGATAGAAATCCCCCTACACTTAATATAAACATTGTCCTCAATGTTTAAGCATGTGGGAGAATAAACTCCCCTACACTTAGGACATTGAGTACGTTGTTTAAAATCAAGCTAAGGAAAGGACAACTAAAGTGATTACATTTATTCACGTTTTATTTATATACAAGATTGAATCACAATAGCAAAAACTTATCGAAGGAACCGGGTACACGGGAAACACGGGAACACGGGTCGCGTCAAAAACACCAAAAGTGGATCATTAAGCACATGTCCCTGTACACAACATCACAACACATAAACAACCTACTTGGCTCCCCCTACACTTATTGGTGAAAATGAGTGAAAGGTGAAAAAGGTGGAAAGGATTGAAAAGGAAAAATCTAACCTAGTTAAACGATGCTTGATTTATTAATCACGAGTCTCTAGCTCGACTCGATTTCCCGAATGTCATCATTCAAATGGGAAAATCATGGGAAAACTGAGAGTTCCAAGGGAGGAAAATCTCTCCATGATAAAAGGGTGAAACAAAGTCATATAAGGCATACCCCATGAAAATCCACCCGGGTCAAACACATAATTTCCATCACAAAAGGAAATAAACCCCGAGGTGGTAAAATCACGCAAGTCAAAGAAAAGTGGGGTATCCTTGGTCAAAAGTCTTTAATAAGGAAGGGTAAGGTGATTTGGAAATGATAGCACTAAAGTCTCTATTCCGGGATCAAACACCGGTTCCTTAATGGGATAATAGCAAGAGGTGTTGGCATTTAAGCTCAAAATATCATCAAAATCCAAAGTGGGAAGGTCGTCCTCTTCCAAACTCGATGTGAAAACATAAGTATCGTCGGAGTCATAGGAAAACTCTTCCTCATGAGGAAAATAGGTATTTAGAAAGATATCTAAATCCTCCTCAAATGGAATAACCTCTAAAGTCGGAATGATCTCTAAGAATGGAGGATCCTCCTCAATAGTCATGACTTCTAAAATTGGAGTATAAAAGTCAAAAGGAGTCTCCATGGAAGAATCACTCATAGAGATATGAGGTGCATTAAGATCATGGGGTGGGTCATCAAAATTAATGAGATCACTTAAAGAAGTGTCATCATCGTAGGTATCAATGATTGGGGTATCATAAATGGGTGGATCAAAAGTGGGTGGGTCAAAAGACGAGTCGTCTAAACCGAAGATAGTGCGATCACTTGAAGAAGTGTCATCACTATAGGTGTCATAAATAGGAGTTTTAAAAATTTGAGGCTCTAAGGAAAGGATGAATTTATCACAAAATCATTTTGAGTAGACTTTTCAATTCCAAAAGGATTAATAAAAATCTCTTCATTATCATATTTAAGGACATCAATCATATTGACCGACTCTTTTCCATTTGATTTTGTTGTAATTTTTCCCATTTTAAAAACTTGTTGTTCATCCCTAACCCTAAGAATTAACTCCCCTTCGGCCACGTCAACTAAGGCTCTTCCGGATCGTAAGAATGGTCTACCAAGTATTAACGGAATACGAGGATCCATCTCATAGTCGACGACGACAAAGTCAACGGGAAAAGTGAATGTACCAACTCGAACAAAAACATCTTCGGCAATACCAACGTGGTATGCAAGAGTTCGATTAGATAACTCGAGAGTCATACGAGTCGGTACAAGGTCGGGTAATGATAATTGTTTCCAAACCGAAAGTGGCATAAGATTGATGCTAGCGCCGAGATCCGCTAAAGCCATACAATCATCGATTTGAGGAAACGAGCAAGGTAACACGAATCGTCCGGGATCTCCTAGCTTTTCGGGAAGCTCTTTGAGAAGAATCGCGGAACAATTCTTATTTAAACGGGTGTTCACGAGCTCAACCATTTTTTCTTTCTTATTAAGCAAATCTTTAAACATTTTGACAAATTTTGGCATTTGAGCAAGTGCTTCAATAAGGCTTATGTTAACATTGACGTTGGAAATCATTTTCAAAAAGTTGGAAACATGAACGTCATCTTTCGTGAGCACTTTAGCCTTGTCTAACCTAGAAGGATAAGGGATATTAGGCTTAGACTTTGAAGGTTGAGAAGGAGAAGGACTCGCTTCTTGAACAACCGTAGGGATAGGCTCTTTCGGCAATGGAGCACTAATACTAGGAGTGGTAGTGGGCGTAATCACCGAAGGGGGAGTAGGATTACTCATTATGACCTCCGGGCCTTGTCTCTCCTTTATGGGCGAAGAGATGGAAGGTCCCACTAAAGTGGCTCTACTTCGAGTATTGATAGCACTCACATTAGCACGAGGGTTAATCTCGGTATTTGAAGGTAAGGCTCCTTGGGGTCTAAGGGCTTGAATCATTGTCAAAAATCTCTTATCGTTGGACTCTTGCATTTGTCTAGTAGATTCTTGCATCGCTTTCATGATTTTCTCATGTTCGGTCAATTTTTGTAGAACCAAGTCCATTTGAGGATTTTGCATGTTCATTTGATTAAACCCTTGATTAGGAAAACCTTGATTAGGAAAACCTTGGTTTTGATATTGAGGTTGAAAATCGTTGTTGTTATAAAAACCTTGGTTATTATTTTGAAAACCTTGATTTTGACCATTAAAATTCCTTTGATTAGCATTTCCTTGAAAATTACCCATTTGAGGACCTTGGTTCCTATTATGGTTTTGGGTATTTTGGGCGGGTGGGGATGGTCTTTGTGGTGCTACAAATCCCGGGGGAGCCAAATAACTAGTACTCTTATAAGACAAATGGTTAACATCAACATTAGGTTTAAATTGAACCCGTTCATTAGCATTAAAAGCACAATCTTGTTGTTGTTGATTGTAAACCTTGTCACAATTAAAATATGAATGTGGTCCACCACAAGTCTCACACGTTTCTTTCATGGCATTAACTTGACCATTTAGGGTTTCGGTTTTTAGAGCAAGTGATTCAACAAGCGTAGTGAGTTTATCGATTCTCTTGTCACTCTCACTAGAACTAGCACTCGCCGTAGTGGCCCTAACACTCTTGGTTTGAACTTTAGCCTTGTTTTCAATTATGGCCCAAGCCTCGTTCATTGATTTCACAAGAATATTGCCCCCCGCGGCACTATTAAGTGAGTCTTGGTCATTTAGAGTTAAACCATTGTAAAACGTATTAATTTGATGCACTTTGGTGAAACCGTGTTGTGGACATTTTCTCAAAAGCTCTTTAAATCGATCCCAAGACTCACTAAACGTTTCCCCATATTTTTGCTCAAAGGTGATTATGTCATTTCTCAAAGAGGTGGTCCGTGATGGTGGGAAAAAGTAATTAATGAACTTGGTCTCTAAATAAATCCATGTTATAATACGTTGGGGTGGTTCCTTATCAAGCCAAATCTGGGTTTGTCCCTCGAGGGAAAAAGGAAAGAGTTGTAAACGAATAGCCTCTTGTGGCACCCCATTGTATTTGACGGTATTAGCCAATTTTATGAAACGTTTGATATGAGCGTGTGGATCATCATTAGTACGGCCTAAAAATGGTGTGGCGGAAACCATTTGAATAAAACTCGTTTTAAGTTCAAAATGATTAGCTCCAATATCCGGCACCACAATCGCGTCATCGTTTCCTTCAACGTGAGATTGTAGAATCTCAATCATTGGTCGATTATCCGTTGCCATCGTTTTGTCGAAAGCTCGATTCTCGGGATCGGCTTGAATGACGGTCTTTTTGTTTTTCTTCTTCTTCTTCTTTTTGGAAGAATTGGAAGAGTTTGGTACACCAATCGGTATGCATGTATGCGCGCGAGTGCGCATACAATTAAAACTTGGAATGAGGTAGGTGACCTCGGTCGACTTTGAGAGGAAAAGGATTTTCCCTCTCGAGGTGCAATATTAAAAAGCTACAAAAATATATACTTAAGTACTACTTGAGTTGGCAAACCAATAATCGGTCGTCCCTCTCAATATACGCACAAGCAAGCGGGGAAACGAGGTGGCACAAAGCACTTAAAAACCTTTTTCCTTAGACGGCCTTTTATAGCGCGTCGCCTTATACCCATCTTATAGTTTGTATATGTCGAGTTCAAACGTCTTACTAGTATTTATCTATTTTTCCCTTTTATTTCGTTATGGATGCGAATACAATAGTTAGGTGATGAAATTCCAACTAAGGCTTATTTGAAAAGTAGGTAAATTAATGTTCTACGTAATATAATATAGTAAAAGAAAAATCTTTTTGTATTTTTTTAAGAAAAATATATATTCACAATAAAAACGAAAGAAATCGAACTAAAAAATAACACTAATACGTAATATTTTTGGTGTAATACTTTTAGCAAAAGTATTACTTTTGATTTTTTTAATTTTTTTGGTGCAAATCTTACGAAATAATTTGCTTTTGTGGTTTTTTAATTTTTTTTTGTATTTTTATATTTTTGATTTTTTTGTATTTTTTGATTTTGTGCAAGAAAGTAACGTTCAAAATGAACGGATCCCAAAATCCAAACGTCTTCACGAAAAATCGTCAATCGTACAAGCGAAGCGGCAGCGGCGCCATTTTAATATTAGGAATTTTAGTCCAATTAATGCAATTAAATCCCCGGCAGCGGCGCCATTTTAATATTAGGGTTTTTGCAAACTCTTTTTATCTCTATTTATCGTTCCTCGACTCACTCGAATTTGAAATCGGACTAAACGTAAGACTTACTTTGTTTTTGGTGAACTGAATATTTGGAATTTTAAAATAAAAACGATATGATAATAAAACTATTTAATCTAATTTAAAAAAATAAACTAATTTTAATAAAAACTATTTAAAACTTAAACCAAATTAAAACTAATTTTTTTGAAACTACAATAAAGACTTTTTAAATGAAATCTAGACTAAATTTAAACTAAATTTAAAAACAAGTTAAACAAAATATTGAAATCTATTTTTTTTAAAACAAAACAAAACTATTTTTTTAATAAAAATAAAATGAAAACTAATTTAAAAATTGTAAAAGTAATTTAAATAAAATATATTTTTTATCTTTTTATATTTTTTTAAAGCTGAATAAACGAAATTAAAAAAAACTTTTTAAATTTAGATTTATAAAACTAAAACATTTAATTAAACTAATTTAAAAACTGCAGCTAATTAAAGAGCTATATTAATTAAATGAAGCAAAAGTAAACACAAAAAGTGGTCTAGATGAGATGGAAGGGGCGTTGGTTTGTTGAGCTTAAGGTCAGGGGTTCGAGTCCCCTGACAGACAACTTCTTGTTAATATTTTTTAGTTTTTGGAAATTTGAACAAACAGACTAAAGAGTCTGTTATTTCTAGAGCAATATAAGCAGAATAAGCTACATAAAATAAGCACGAAAAAGCAGTTACACTGAAAATAAGAAAATAATACCATTTAAGAAATCCTAACTAGGAATAACAAATAAGCAAATCTAAGCAAACCGAAGCTAGCAGATCTACACAACCCGAATAAGCAGATCTACTAAACTATCTAAACCAAAATGAAATAAGCAAAAGGTAATAAGCAGTCCAAACAACTTAATGAAGCTTAACAGTAAGAAATACTAACCGAATAAACCAAGAAATACAAGCAGATTCAGACAATCATAAACTAAAATAAATCTAAAAAAAACTCAAAACATAAGCAGATCCAATAAACTAAATAAACCAAACAATAAGCAGATAACTCAACAGTAACATACGAAAAAAATAAGCAGATTTAAACATAAATTAAAACTTAAACAAAAAGATTAAAAAGAAGATTAAATCTCGGTGTCGATTTCCATTGGGGAGAAGGGTGGTGCTGAACCCCCTTTGTCACTGAATATAAACACCACCTTAAATCATCAACATCGTCTTCACCATCGAACAAAACTTCTTCCGAACAATATCCAAACGAACAGTATTTTTAATTCTCCCAGTAAGGGAAAATTTATATCCACTTTCTTTCATTTTTTTATTTTTTTTTATTTTTTTTATTTAATCGAATGAAAATCAAACCGTAATAAAATAAAATAGATTATAAGTAAAATTGACAGAAGATTAAAAAGAGGCAGAAATAAATTGAAATCAACTTTTCATTAATTATAATAAAAGAAAATTACATTAACTGAAAATTAAAGAAATACATTAAACCTAACTAATTTGCAGAAAATTAAAAATAAAAGAAAAGTGCTCCCTAATTACATCATTGATGGAGGTTTTTATAGGCAAAACCACCAAAACTTCTTGAATCTTCTTGGTGCCCACGGCTTCGAATCATAGCCGCTCTTCTTCTTTTTCTCTTTATTCTCTTAAAATCAACGGATGAAAATGATTCTTGCCACGGATTGCCAGCCTGGATAGGTTTTTGTGCTTCTTGTGTTTGTTTAAAGGTGATGTGGAGCTAATTGATTGGATGGAGTGGAGTTGTGGAGGTGTTTTGACCAATAAAAATAAGGGAAAAGGCCATGTGAGATAGAGGACCACCATTAACAAGTTCCGAGTTTTATGGGAATTTATTAAAGCTGCGTGTGATTCACACGCTTGTTTATTGTGAAAAACCCCAATTTATTTTGATCTAGGGTAAAAAAAAAGAAAGGGAATAAAGCTGCGTAGTTTTGGGAGGTGAGGGAAGGATGAGGGTAGATTCATTGTTTGTATCGAAGGAAGTAGGTGAATGTGTGTGGGTAAAAAGAGTTTTTATTATTTAAACGTGTGAAAGGAAAAGAGGGTTGAATGTCAAAACGTGTGGGGAAGAGTGTTTGTGTTACACGTGTGAGAGAGAGGGTAAGTATTTGTTTAATTAAAAAGTGATGAAGGGGTGGGTTGGTGTAGAGTTTTAAAACGTGTGTTGGTTGAGAGTTGTGATTGTTTGTTGACCATGCAAAGTGAAATATTTATTTACTTTGTAACCGTCCTAGTCATTTATCAAATGGGATTTTGGCGCAATCTTTCCCATTCATTCCATCCGTCTAAATAATATTGTTGGGCTTTTTATAGGCCTTGATAAAATGAACTTAATACTCCATAAAGGGGCCTTGAAGCCCATTAAGCTTAAGTGTGGGACCCACAAAGCTCGAATATCTTCAAAAAGTTAAATCTGTTAAAACTCGAACTTGAATTTGACTTCCTTGATCTTTCTTTAAAATCGAGTCGATTTTGTCGGTTTTCGTGAACTTGGGCACACTTTTGGTCTTTGACTTTGTCTTTGTCTCTTTCTTGGACTTTTCTTCAACATTTGACCGTGAAATCCCGTGTTTTCTCTTCTTTTGATCATTTGTACCTATTTTAACACAAAAACACAAAACCACGCGTAATTCCGACTTTTACGATATTCAACACATGATTAGGTCTTGTTTTTCCTTGATTTTAGTGGCAAAAGGATAAGTGTTTACACACTTATTACTCCTCACCTGCATTGTTAGTTTGACAATCCTTTTGCACAGAATAGTAATCCATGGAGTTAGTTAGATAATCTAAATCAAACATCCAAGCATAACCTTTTCCTGGGACATTGGGTTATTTTCTAAGAAATTAACATGGGCATTTTCTTCAACCTTTTTAGATGCCAAATTATAAACCCTATATGCTTTACTTTGCAATGAATATCCTACAAGATATCCTGGATCAGAATTTCCATCAAACTTTCCCAAATGATCAAGAGTATATAGTATAGACACATGACACCCAAAAGGTCTTAAATGACTTATGGCAGCCTTAACACCAGTCAAAAGTTCATAAGGTGTTTTGTTTTGAGGCTTGGTCACTAAGACTCTATTTAACACATAACATGCAGTGTTGATTTCTTCTACTCAAAAGGTATTTGGCAAAAGAGAATCAACCAACATAGTTGTAGCAGCCTCAATTAGTGTCCTATTCTTCCTTTAAGCTACTCCATTTTGTTGTGGAGTCCTAGGATTAATAAATTGTCTCTTAATGCCTTTAGACCTATATAATTCATCAAATTCAGCATTCTTGAATTTTGTCCCATTATCTGTCCTAATGATTAAAACTTATTTAGTGAACTGCTTTCCAACTAAAGTGATAAAATCCTTAAGTAATTCATTGGTTTTACTCTTAAGAGCTAAAAAGAAAACCCAACTGAATCTGCAATAATCATTAGTTATGACTAGACAAAAGGTCTTATGACTAATGCTTCTTATAGAATCTGGACCAAACAAATCCATATGCAAGAGTTGCAAAGGCTTTGTCACAGTATTGACAGTCTTGGTCTTACAAGATGCTCTATGTTGTTTACCTTTTTGACAAGCAACACATGTGAAGTCATTTTGAAAAGATTTGTTAGGTAACCCTCTAACCAAATTCCTATTCACAAATCTGTTAAGATTCTTGAAATTCACATGACCTATCCTTCTATGCCATAAATTAGACTCAATATAAGAAGCCTTAGCTAGCAAACATGTAATACCATCTGTTGGAGTAATAGTATGAAGATTAAAGGTGTACATATTTTCTTGCATGGGTACTTTAAGCAATACTTGAGATTCTTTAGGCATCTCAAAGTCTTTAGACATCACCAAGCAGTCTTTGTTTGTGAACAACACCTTGTTCTTCTTATCACACATTTGTGATACAGAAAAGAGATTGAACTCATTCAATTCTTCCACAAAGAACACATCTTCAAATTCTAACTTCCCTGTATTGATTTTCCCTTTGCCAGTAATTCTACCTTTGCTACCTCCAAGGGCTACTGGTCCTCCTCTGAATTCTTCAAATTCAGTAAGGAAATCTTTGTTCCCTGTCATGTGTCTTGAGCATCCACTATATACTATACCTTTGTCCTTCATTTCATCAATTAGATTCCCCTGCACATAAACAAAACTTATTAGTTTTTAACAGGGACCCAAGCCACATTTGGCTCGGATCTTGTGGGACCTATACACTTAAGAGTCTAATTAGAAGCATTCCCAGTAATGCTGCTTTTACTCTTATACTTCATGGTTTCAGTTATGTAGTCAAAGACATAGGGTGACTCTATGTGCTCAGACTTCTTTGCCTTAAGTACTGCTTTAGCAGTACTTGCTTTAACACATGATTCTTCTCTTTTATGAACCCACATTTGCACCGGTTTGTTATTAAACTTACTTCTAGATGTTTTGGCTTTTTCAACAACATTTTTAGAAGTCTTAGAGAACTTTGGTTTTACAAACTTTTAACCAACATTACTTAAGTTTGGTCTAGCAGTACTTGCAGGTCTAGACTTGCCGGTACATGATTTACCAGACTTCAAAGGTACTAGACCTTGTTTCTTACTTCTGATAAGAACATCTCGCGATTCTGAGCGTACACGTCAGATGATGCTTCTGAGTGTTCGTAACCACCATACTTTCGACAAGAACATCTCACGATTTTGACCGTACACGTCCGATGATGCTTCCAAGAGTTCGTCACCATCATGGGGGAAGAACGTGTACTTTGGGGTACTGAGTTCAACTTCCAGGGGAAGTATTCTACAAGCGTGAGAAGATTTGTTGCTGATTTCTTACATGTTCCCCCAAACACATAATCATGAAGACCAAAAATGTCAAGGTAGCAGTTACTTGGTATGGTTTGCTTCTTCTTCTACAAATTTCCGCTGTGCACTTTAAATGTCAAAGATAGAAGATTGCTCAAGCTACATATTATGCTCAAGACAAGGATATTGGTTTGGGGGAAGCTGAGTCAGAAGCCTCGTCAAAAAGAAGTCTATGAAGAAAGCTTTTCAAGACATGTGGTATGAATTGGGGGGAAGTTAATCCAGTTCATACATGATACAATGGTTCCTCAACAAGCAAAGATAAAGAGGATTCAAACTGGGGTATAAGTTTTTCTAGAAGACTTGAAGACAACGACGTCATCCTCAGCATTGGAAGCAAACTTAATACTGTCATATTTTTGTTGTATTTTCATTTGTTAGGAATATTGTAAGTAATTCCGTATGTCTCCACATTGGGGGAAGATTGTTAGCCTTAAAATGTGTGCGACTAACGGAATTACATTAGTTTCATAGCTGGGACTTGCAGGGACTATTAATGTCACATGTAAGTAGTTCAAGTCCCGTGCTATATATACCCCTCCATACTTCCATGGAGGGGTGAGGTTGTTCATTTCTTTCTTGTCTTTCTCTCTCTAATAAACACATATTTATTAGAGAATCTCTTTCTCTCACTAACAATGGTTAAACACCTCTATCATCCTTCCCGACCTCTGGATCGAACCCGTGTTCATAGTGAATCCAATTTAACATATAAATACCCTACTAATGTGTCATTAGGAGGTGTTAGCTAAATTGACAACTTAGTCTTTCCATTTTACTTTCATGCACTTTCATATTGTCATCTTAATTTCTTGTCTTTAATTTCAAGTATGTTTTTTATTTTGTTGTTGAATCTTTATTTTTAATCAAGCTTTTAATTAATCTCTCATTCTACCTTTCTTGTTTTGCTTAATCTTTAAGCTTGTTTGTTTATTTTCATGCTTATTTGATTGTTTGTTATGTTTTTATGTGTTTGATTGTGTTAGCTTATTGATTTTATAGCTTATTGTGTGCTTTCTTAGATTTAATTAAGTGTTTTTAAAAGTTATTTCATAAAAAGTTGATTTTAAATATTTTAATTAATTTGTGTTTTAAAAGTTTTAAAATTTTGGCTTATTTGTTTTTTTCTTAAAATCCTTTTGGTTAAGTTTTTAGTTAAGTGCTTATTGATTTTTAGCTTATTTTGAATTTTTGCTTAATTGTTTTTAATTCGGATTACTGTAAACCCTAACTTCCCGAATTATGTGTAGGACTGCCCTTTTTCCGGATTACATGCAGCTTTCCCTTTCCCGAATTGTGTGCAAGACTGGTTTTCCCGAATTAGATCCTTCATCCCTTATTCCGAACTAAGTTCTTGGTTTGTGTATTCCGAATTGGGTATAGAACAGAGTATTCCGAATTAAGCCGTGATCCATTATATTCCGAACTATATTATATTTGCCTATTCCGAGTTACGTTAGAACCATACATTCTGAATTAGGACTTGAACCTATATTCCGAACTGCGTGTGTAACTCTTATTCCGAATTACTAGTGGTTCTTGTTTTCCGAACTAGGTTAGGAATTGAGATTCCGGATTAACTTCTTGCCTGTATTCTGAATTAGGTCAACATCACACATTCCGAATTAGGTTAGTGCTTATATTCCGAATTAGTTTGGGATTCTAACATTCCTAATTAGGTCTAGAATATGGATTCCGAACTAGGTTAGGGATTTGGGATTCCGACTTATGTTTTACTTGTTTCCTGTTTTAGTTTTTAAGCTTTAATTTTCCCGCCATTTTTCTTAAGTGTCATTTTAATTGTTTTACCTTAATTTTATTTTCAATTTTACATCTTTAATTAAGTTTTTAAATTCACGTTTTGTAAAGTTTTAATTTCTCGTCATTTAATTAAGTTACTTTTAAAGTCTTAATTTTTCGCATTTACATTTTAAACAGTTTTAGCTTTATTTACCGTGTCATTTACGTTAAAGTTTTGCAATTTCATTTTCAACAACGACAAACCATTTCTTTTTCACCAAAAGACGACTGAGTCGCACGATTAATGATAATCAATTCGATTAGACATAATTCAAAGAACGATAATTCAGTTATCAAAATGGCGTCGCTGCCGGCTCTTTTCGTGAAGATTAATGGTTTTCTGTGAGAGACGCGTTGAATTTTGGGATCCGTTCACTCGTGAACGTTATTTTTCGTGTCAAAAATTTTCAAAAATCCATAAAAATTAAAAATATTCAAAAATACAAAAACATTAAAAAAACTCATAAAATGTATTTCTTTTTCAAAGTTTTGCACCAAAAAGATTTTATATTTACAAGTACATATATTTTGTCTATTTCTTTGTTATCTTTTTCTTTTGTAGGTGTATGCGTACTAGATCTTCGTCTTATTCTGAGCCCGAGACTCTTGAAGACTTAGATATGGCTGGTGTGTACAACAATAATAACCCACCTCACCCCAACATGAATAATAACAACAATCTTCCTCAACCAGACCTTCGAACGATGGAGGAGCTTTGTCAACCAACAATGAATGGACGCGGAGGACCGATTGCGCCGATGCAAATCACGGCTCCAGAGTTTTCGTTGAAGCATCACATGATCCAACAAGTTCAAAATACTTGTCCATTTCGCGGATTACCGGATGATGATGCCAACAAACATCTCGACAAATTCATTACCGTCACTCAAAGCATGAAATTGCCTGGTGTTACCATGGATTTTCTTCGCCTTCATCTATTTCCACACACTTTATCCCACCATGCCGAAAAATGGTTTGACCGTCTTCCTAAGAATTCAATTCATACATGGGACGAGATGACTCAACGATTTTTGTCGCGCTACTTTCCACCATCCATGGTCACGAGCCTTCGGAATCAAATCAATGGATTTACTCAAGAACCTGATGAATCACTTTTCGATGCTTGGGAACGTTATAATGTTTTGATCGATCGATGTCCTAACCACAATATCCTCCCCGTCACCTTAATTGATACTTTCTACAACGGTTTAACTTTTCGTGATCGTGATACGATTAATGCAGCCGCCGGTGGCACATTTATGAAAAGAAGACCCGAGGAGTGTAGAGAGCTTATCGAGAACATGACTACTCATCACAAAAATTGGGATTCATCCGCATATTCAAGGAATAACCCGAGAGTCAATGTTTCTTCTAATTTATCACAAACCGAGATGACCGAATTAACCCGCATGATGGCCAAAATGAACAAAAATATCCTGCTCATAGCTACGAATCAACAACAACAAGTTAAAGCTGTAGCACTTTCTTGTGAGATTTGAGGCGGTCCTCATTCATACACTGATTGTCCTTCTACTCATGACAATCCGGAAAACGTGTATGCGACTCATGGTAACTATTCAACGGAAAGCTATCAAGCCCGACATCAAGGTGATCGTAACTTGCTAAGTTACCGTTCTAACAACTTTCTTTCACCCGGTTTTTCTCCTCAAAACCACAACCCAAAAAAATTTAATAGAAGCAATCCAAACCCAACTCGAGCTTCTAATCCATATCACCCACCCACTCAACAAGCACCACCCATCACTCCACCCACAACTTACAATCATGATGTTGGAGCTTTCATGAGGACCCAAGGAGAGGTAGTTAAGAATCTTCAAAGCCAAATCATCAACTTGAAAGGTGATATCACTAAATAAGGGAATGATATTCGAACCGAGCTTCGACATGATATGAAAACTTCTTTGATCAATCAAACGAACGATTTAAAGAATATGATGGCTAGTTTCTTCCAAACCACTCAACCCTCTACTTCGGGCTCTCTTCCTTCAAATACCGTCTGTAACACCCCCAAATTTATACAATTCAATACAGCGGAAGACTCGTTGGTGTTACGGGATAGCACATTACTCACATCATAGACAACGCATAAAAATCACGTCGTTTAATAATAAAAGCATTTCCACTCATAAATATCAAATTTACATAGGTCCCAAGTCATAGTCATTTCATACAATTTTTACAAAAGATTTGAATGGAAATGGTTATTTAAGTGCGGGCCATGAATTCTTGTTATCTTCCTGAGAATTACCTTCAAGTACCTGAGATAAAACATGTTAAAAGAAAAGGTCAGCGAAAACTCCGAGTGAATTCATAGAGTTTTAATTAAATCCATCAATATAACATCGGTATAAAATTATTACCGAAAATCATTTTTGTACAAATCATTATAGTAGACAATAAAATAGGCCAAAAACATTTTATACAAATCCTTGGCAAAATCACAATATAGACTTTCGCCTTCAAAACCGTTATACGAACCAATGTCGTAAAAATATTATACAATACTTTTTATAACGTTGTATAAAGTTAAATAAAATCCGTTATATTAATATGGTTATGTAAAACCAAAACACAAACATAAAATTAATAATAAGACCCCGTATTGCTAGTCAGGCAATATATATCGTAATTCAATGCAGATAGCAGTAGTTTCGTTATTTGGATTATTATAAGCCGCATGACATTGTTACCTTACTTCAACAAACAACGGGTAGCTAACCCGAAACTCATTTGCCCATATAAATTAGCGTGTCGTCACAATAATCACGCTTGTGTAAATCTTCTCATACATAAATTCGCTTACCAATCAATGTGGCAAGACGGGGATCAACCGTCAAGGCGCGAACTGGGGTGATCGTCCCCAAATAGTACTATTATATGCATAAGCGTCTACTAAATCCCGGTAGTTCACAATTCATGCTAATGGGACTTTTAGTGACATAACCTAACTTTAATAATCCATTTCATTTCATCTATCAGGTAATAAAATCATTCATCGGGTCATGCAATCATTTAGGTCCAAATCAATAAACAAGCAATAGGGACAAATGGTGTCCTATTTTATCAAAACTAACATGTTATCTCCCTCACGGGTTTATAAAACATTTCATAAAAACATTTAAAAGAGTGCGAGGCTATGAACTCACGTTGATGTGGGAAGGCGGTTATCGGCGATTCGGATTTACGGTACGTGCTTCAATCACGGAAACCTAGACAAATAATACTCGTCTTAGACTCTTGTCCAATGACTTTATAAAAATAAAAAATATACATATGATGATTTTATGTATATGATGATGATTAAGTGGGTTTATACATTCTCATTTACTCATTTTAGTGTTTTGTGTTGGTAACTTTTATACTAGTTTACCAGTTTTACCTATTTACATGTTTTAGGTCCAATAAGACTATTATAAGTTCATTAACTTGTATTAATCCATTTTATACTTGTATTATCAGTATTTATACTTTACATGTTGGGCCCAAATGGGTTAAGCCCAATAAGTAATTTTTATAAGTGTTTAACTTATTTAGTTAAATTATTAGTCCAAATATGCTAACTTAGCTCGTTAATGTCCGTATGTCATATAGTTCGGGTTTTATCGGTTTTTACTTGTATTAGGTACTTATACATCAGTATATGACTTTTAAAAACTTTACATTAGACGGGTTTGATCGTCTAAGTTTTAATTGGCGAAAAACGTTAATTTTACGGTAATAGCCGAAAAAGTCATAAAAATCATGTTTATAGTTTTTATAACTTATAAATCTTATTCAACTACCATTTTTATAAAGTGTCCAGTTATTTAACCTTATACATATTTATATAAATGAAATTTATAAGTTAGTGGGTTTTAATTCACATTTTATACTATATTAGTTTGAGTGCTTATATAATACTATTAAACATTAATTCTTCAAAATCTGATTTTTAGTTTCATCTTCACCATTTTTATCATATCTTGAGTTCTATAAAGAGATAGAAGCTCATTTTTGGATGGCATAAACTTCATATTATGTGCTACAAATAGGTTAGTTAAGCTACTGCTCATTCCATGTCTAACTGTCCTTAAAAGTCCCTACAAAACAGACTATTCAGATTGGTACACTAATCTTGTTTTGATCATATCTCACTCATTTTGATGATTCCATTGCATGGCCAACACTCAAATGTGTACAAGACCTAATAATTACTGTATATTGATTCCACTTTGCCATTTTATCAGTTTAACATGTGGTTAGTTACTGTTTTTATACAGCCATCATATTAAGCAAGGTTTTAACCTTGTTACCTATGGTTTTTCATCTCTTTAATCATATTTATCAACACTTGATCCCCACACAACATTTTTATCATCATATATTCATCATATACATATACAATAAGAAAGAAAATACATGATTACATAATCTAAATAACAAGAGAATGGGAAGAACAATCTTTATACCACCAAGATTATGTATGTTGTGATCAAGACCTGGATTTTGATCACACAACTTGTGATAAATCAGCACCAATCTTTAAGGCCACCATTACTTGTAAACTTTATGTAGAAATCAGCCCTTGGACATCATCAAATCACCTCCTTGGATGTTATAATCACCTCCAATCTTCAAGTCTTCAATAGGACTTCACCATATGTGTAGATAACACATTGTTTATGGCTAGAATTGATCAAAATGGTGGTGTTGTGGTGAATATGGGACGGCTAGGGGAGAGAGTAGAGAGAACTTTTGGTGGTTTTGCATGTAACAAATGAGAGCTAGTGGTATGTGTGAAGTAGTTTTGATGGTTTGGTGGAAAGTTGGCTTACTTGTTAAGCTTTGCTTAACAAGTGTAAGCAACTAGCTAAAACTTGACACATCACATGTTGTGGTGTCAAGTTTTGGCCGTCCCATGTGGGGGTGGGGCAAAACTTGTTTTTGTCTCAACCCAATTATTTACGGGTACTCCTCGATTCTAGTTTCCTCGATTTACGTGCCCTCGGGTCGTTTTACGAAAAACGATTTTAGAAATTATGAATCAACGACACAAAAAGAATCTAATAAAAATTGTCTCATCAAAAACAGAGTTCGAAAACGTAAATACGTAATCCTAAGGTTTCCGGTTTAGTTGTAAAGGACGTTAAATTATAATCGTAAGTCCTAATATCATCTCGTAAATTTGTGAGTTTATGAACCAACACAAATTTAAAATCTCAAAATAATATTCACGGATAAATTTATTTTCTGAAATGTCGGACTGTCACCAAAAACGGTGTATGTAAACGTAAGCACGTAACGTAGAATCCTCTGGTTTAGACGTAGTCGATGCTACTTCAAGATGTAAACCCAAATTTCTTCCCAAAAATAAGTGAGTTCATAATATAACATTAAAATAATGTTTTTAAATAATACTTGAGAATAAAATATCAACCATATATTGACGGATTGTCACAACATTTACCTCTAAACAGGATCTTTGTCCTCAAAGATCATCTTATCTTACTACTCTCTTCTTATAGGGTTAAAGCCATGTGGGTATTTCCTCCACATTCGGTCTTTTCTCACAAGTGTAATTCATTACAATACGCGAGTTTCATCAAACATACCTACGGGAATAAGATCAGGCTTAATGTCGACTTACTTTCTCTATCCATGATGTTCACGGGTTTTGATGAATGCAACTTTTCGCCGATCTAAACTTCATCAAGATGTGATCAGATTCTCACTTGATAGACATTTCATCAAGTTAGATATACGAAACATAATTCACGCAGCCCTTGAAGTCCTAGGGTAGATCCAGCTTATATGCCTTTCAAACCAATCTTTTTACATCATCTCAATATTCCCATACAACGGGGACTTAATTCCCATGATCTTTCAGATCATCAATTCATTTTTTCCAAGGCGAAATATTTTGTCATAACCTCGCTACCCATTCGGCACTTCAAGATCTACATTTTATAACCTTCTGCCCACTACCGGTAGTCAATAATCAGATCCTAATTTCAACAATCATTTCAGGTCTCGCGGGTCGAGTATTTTGTAAGGTTAGGTTCGCCATCATAGGAAACCTTAAACCTAAAAGACATGTCCAACTCATAATGGGTGTATGTCGGATGTCTTCATCCCAACTCTTGCTTGCAGATGCTCTTATATTTAGATCCTAACAAGATTCGATCTCGATCCTAATACAATAATTATCAATGATAATCTCTCCAAAGGAAAGCGATTATACAGTTTATTACCAAAGGTTAATCATTCAAACATAAAACAGCACTTATAGTATTTTGCATCGTTACTTTACCTCGTCCCTTCGATTGGGGTGGTACACAGTACTCTCATCAAGATTCGTTCTCAATGACTTCTGAGCAAATCTCTAGAAATTCGATGCGAAGCGAGGATCTTGTTAGAGATGATCGATACAAGCACACTATGTTTACACAACTCCTTTAAATACAAAGAGTCAATTTCTTCATCAAGAATCTATCATTAACAAGAATGATATTAGCAGATTTGGTCAGTCTGTCGATGATGACCAAATCGAATCAAATTCAGATGATGACCTTTGCAATAGTTAGACGTTTACTAATGTATAAGGCGATGTCTGCCTTCATAATTTGCCATTAGTACAACTTCTTCAAATAAAAATACATTTAGTCAGAAATGATAGGAACAGAATACTTATACTTACAAGATTCCAACATGACTACATATCGAAATCCTCCATGTTTAGGCAACCACAAGTGGCCTTTAAAACGTTTAACGCCATCGGCTCTTATTACTAATGGTTCACATTAGCCGCGAACCCCCTTTTTTATCTATATTATCCTTCTTTACAAGCATCAGCTATTTTTAAATTGTTCAGCAATTTATTTTGTACCATCATTACTAAGGAACACATCCTATTTGGTTCTTTATCCTTTATATATAATGTGTCGGTATCTACATTCACTTTTCCTGATGAAATAATTATCATGTCCACAATTCACTCAGAAATTCTTTCTTCATATTTTCTAAGTTTTAGTTTTGTTTCAACTATTATTTTTATCAGTTTTGCTCAATCCGACGTCTAAAGCGACGATAATCATTACAAGTAATTAAATAATAGATATTTAATTTTTATGAAACGTAAATGTAAAAAGTTATAAATTTCTCGGTTCGTCCAATTATAAGAAAATGTTCAAAAGAATAAATTTGAATTTAATTTACACGATTTTTTTTGCTGATTTATCGAAAATAATTAATAAGATTCGTAAATGTTTAAAAAAGCTTTGGTTATACTTTGGTCAAAATTTTCTTAGTTGAAAAGCAAAAACTGTCTTTTCAAAATTCAAGTCAGGGTTAAAATGGTTTCCTTAATTCCTCCTAGGTTGTCTTGAGGTATACACAAACATTTACCCCTAAACAAGAGTTTAGTTAAATGTTCTGGGTATAAGGGAATAATCTCTTAAAAATTCCTTTGATAAAACATTTGTTAAAACATATTTGCAGTTTCTTTTTTGTATAACCCAAAGTCTTAAATCACATGTTAATTATTCAAGGTACATGTTTTCATTGTTCGGCCAATTCAGGGCAATCTATAAATAATTATTAACTCATTCTTATTCTTATAAATAAACAAATGGTCCTTAATGATCACAAGCATGAATTTATCAAAATACAGCCTACACACGTGATTCACCAAATTTATGGATGCTACATGTGTATTAGTCAATCCAAATGACATCACGTGAAACTCATAATGTTCATTACAAGTTCTAGATGTAGTAATTGAAATAGATAATCTTTTTCGCGGACGCGAAATTGATGATAACCATGCCGTGGATCAAATTCCTGAATATACGCTAGAACCTTGTAAATGAACGAACAATCTATCATCTTGGGTAGTGGATATAGATTTTAATCGTCAATTTACTTAGTTCATGGTAATCAATAAATATAAGAAATAATAACACCATAGCTCTTCATGATGACGAGCTTGGTAGAATAAAAGCTTTCTCCGACAACTCTCTCAGTTGTACGGTAATTCTTTTAATTCAGATGGTGCTGACGTACAGTGCACACGCCACCAGTGCAGCATCGGGAATATAATCAATACCAATTTCAACTTGCCTTAATGGCAAAAGTCTAGTTAATTCACCAATAAATACCTCCTAAAGTTTCAGATAACAGAAACATCTTTTAATAAATTCATATTAGGTTCTTTCTAGATTATAACATCTACGACTAATTCACAACCATTCATGGTATAATTTCAAGTCTAAATGCAGGATATGGTCATCCATCAAGAATTATTTAGATCACTTTTGATAATCAACATCTTATCATTTAGGGGAATTCAGTTCCCATCAATTAAGACAATGTCGTCATTTCATAATTAATCAATCCATTCTACTGGCACTATCAACTTTCCAGTTTCATTACCGTCGATAAGATGTGAACTTCTCAAAAGACTAATAATAACTCATAATCCTTCACAAATTTAAGGATATCAGGAGACATAACTAACCTTAAAAGAGTAAGGTTAACGCATAATCTATGCGAGAGAATTTCAAATCAGATACAGACGAAATCATTTAACGAATATGAATATATCCCATGTTTTCATAATTTGAGTACGCATTCGAAAGCTCCTCAGATCGTTACCCAGGTCATTAAATGAAATCAAATCAAAAGAAATGATAGGAACGTCGATACATCCAGTCGGGTATCAACACTCGGTAATCAGATACTCTTCCTAAGAATCTCACCACGGGAGAATTGGACAAGAAGGGAATATCAATTGCCAATTAAGACAATATCTATAGATGATTAAATTCGGCTCAAGAGAATAAATAGTACGGGAACATATGTAGGAGTCCCTATCAATATGTCCCTATTTTTCACTTCTTGCAGATCTCATAAAATTTAATCTTTCACAATCTTCAAAGAAAATTTAGTGTTTATCAATAATTTCATGGTGACTACTAATCAGCCTTGCATGGTCACTTCCAAATTGTATGTAGGCGCACAACTATATACAATTTAAAGATTAACGATGCAATACTCAGTTCGTCAAAATTTTGTCATCATGTTTATAATAAAAACATTTTCATGCTTAATTCTTAAATAAGAATCAAAAATAAATTTACAAAGATTTTCTTTGTTATGAAAACAATTAAGTTTTTCCAAGGTGTTTCATAAACAACTTCATTTCGATAACGATCACTTATAAATCTCACTTTTATAGTGATGAAAATTCAATTTTTCTCAAGGGATATTATTTTAACTTATAAAAACATTTAGTGATCTGCAAAGGAGTGATGAAGAGTTGTTCACCAAGAACTAACTTAAATGATAAGAAATGAGCTTAGCTAAATAATCATGAGGTTCGTGACCTCGATGGCACACAAAAAGAATAATCCACAACGTAACTCAAATCGAGATGAGTACTTATTCAATGGTTGCATCACTAATGCGAACATTAGGATAAAGAAATAAAAGATAGATAACATCGATACATGTAGAATTTAGCAATCAAAGGTAGTCTTTTCATTAATCACAAAAAAGTCAAAACTGTACCGTAACACATTACGTGTCACTATGTCATACAATTCCAAGAACTCATCCTACCAACTGATGTCTCAGTTAAGTTAGGGATTTTTAAAAGATACCACAATGAATACTAATCTACAAGAGTAATTAGGTGTTCCACATGTCCCAGAAGATCCGTCGGTCTCAATTTAGAAGAAGATTTCTTCAATTTATTTCTTGGACACTGGGCATCCTCGTTAGTGGACAATGGCCTAGGAACAACCCTTAACACGAATCAACAATCATTTAAAACCTTATAATTCAATCACAGAACTTAATGACTTCCTCTTAATAATCTCATATTCCATACGGGTTAAATTTTACTTTATTCAAGTTTCAATCAACTTATACTCAATTTGATATCCTACCTCATTCTCCAATACTTTCAACCTTATTCTTAGACCTTAAAAGGGCAATAAAAGCTCGATATGATCAACACTTAATTTCCAATCCTATATCTCTTACAACAATAGTTATCAAATGAGTCACAAGTATGAAATGACTCATACATTCAATTAGACTTCTCGGAAAGGTACTAGTGGCATGAGGCTTTTGGGTAATGGTTCCAATGACGGCCTCAAGTGCAACATTCACCTTTTCGATTTCAATTTTAAGAATTGGGTGACAACGAATCAGATGACATCTTTCTAGGTGGTAACATTTTGTCAAACTCCACTCTATAAGGAAAGATCGTCATGACATCGATATCAGATTTCATCTCGCCAATTCTTTTTTATATCGTAATCAACTAATATTAACATTTCTATGAATATCAACCATTTGTTGGGATCATAAATATCCACAACTTGGTTTAGATCTAGGATAGCTAGAATTCCTACGGGAATAGCTTCGATTAATTTACTAGGGGATTTAGGGTTCCTTGTGACAATCTACGTCGTATAAATACCTTGTATAAATATCAAAATAATCATCAAACAATCATGTAATAAAATTACATCATATATATATATATATATATATATATATATATATATATATATATATATATATATATATATATAAATATATATATATATATATATATATGTATATATATATATATATATATGTATATATATATGTATATATATATATATATATATATATATATATATATATATATATATATATATATATATATATATATATATATATATATATATATATATATATATATATATATATATATATATATATATATATATATATATATATATATATATATATATATATATATATATATATATGTATGTATATATATATGTATGTATATATATATATATATATATATATATATATATATATATATATATATATATATATATATATATATATATATATATATATATATATATATATATATATATATAATCCAAGTTATATATATATTAAAATAACACTTCTCAGTCTGGCCTTGTCGGTTACTCGGGAATTCTTCGGCACCGTTACAGTCAAAAGATTTTTAGACATTTTGGGAAAAATGTTTATAGTTAAAAGATTTTGAAATGTTTTATTCAAAACATTGGTTTTAAAAATCTTTCGTTCTCTATAACGAGAGCTCTGGTACCAAACTGTAACACCCCCAAATTTATACAATTCAATACAGCGGAAGACTCGTTGGTGTTACGGGATAGCACATTACTCACATCATAAACAACGCATAAAAATCGCGTCATTTAATAATAAAAGCATTTCCATTCATAAATATCAAATTTACATAGGACCCAAGTCATAGTCATTTCATACAATTTTTATAAAAGATATGAATGGAAATTGTTATTTAATTGCGGGCCATGAATTCTTGTTGTCTTCCCGAGAATTACCTTCAAGTACCTGAGATAAAACATGTTAAAAGAAAAGGTCAGTGAAAACGCCGAGTGAATTCATAGAGTTTTAATTAAATCCATCAATATAACATCAGTATAAAATTATTACCGAAAATCATTTTTGTACAAATCTTTATAGTAGACCATAAAATAGGCCAAAAGCATTTTATACAAATCCTTGGCAAAATCACAATATAGACTTTCTCCTTCAAAACCGTTATACGAACCAATGTCGTAAAAATATTATACAATACGTTTTATAACGTTGTATAAAGTTAGATAAAATCCGTTATATGAATATGGTTATGTAAAACCAAAACACAAACATAAAATCAATAATAAGACCCTGTATTGCTAGTCAGGCAATATATATCGTAATTCAATGCATATAGCAGTAGTTTCATTATTTGGATTATTATAAGCCGTATGAAATTGTTACCTTACTTCAACAAACAACGGGTGGCTAACCCAAAACTCATTTGCCCATCTAAATTAGCGTGTCGTCACAATAATCACGCTTGTGTAAATCTTCTCATACATAAATTCGCTTACCAATAAATGTGGCACGACGGGGATCAACCGTCAAGGCGCGAACTGGGGTGATCGTCCCCAAATAGTACTATTATATGCATAAGCGTCTACCAAATCCCGGTAGTTCACAATTCATGCTAATTGGACTTTTAGTGACATAACCTAACTTTAATAATCCATTTCATTTCATCTATCGGGTCATAAAATCATTCATCGGGTCATGCAATCATTCGGGTCCAAATCAATTAACAAGCAATCGGGACAAATGGTGTCCTATTTTATCAAAACTAACATGTTATCTACCTCGCGGGTTTATAAAACATTTCATAAAAACATTTAAAAGAGTGCGAGGCTATGAACTCACGTTGATGTGGGAAGGCGGTTATTGGCGATTCGGATGTACGGTACGTGCTTCAATCACGGAAACCTAGACAAATAATACTCGTCTTAGACTCTTGTCCAATGAATTTATAAAAATAACAAATATACATATGATGATTTTATATATATGATGATGATTAAGTGGGTTTATACATTCTCATTTACTCATTTTAGTGTTATGTGTTGGTAACTTTTATACTAGTTTACCAGTTTTACCTATTTACATGTTTTAGGTCCAATACGCCTATTATAAGTTCATTAACTTGTATTAATCCATTTTATACTTTTATTATCAGTATTTATACTTTACATGTTGGGCCCAAATGGGTTAAGCCCAATAAGTAATTTTTATATGTGTTTAACTTATTTAGTTAAATTATTAGTCCAAATATGCTAACTTAGCTCGTTAATGTCCGTATGTCATATAGTTCGGGTTTTATCGGTTTTTACTTGTATTAGATACTTATACATCAGTATATGAATTTTAAAAACTTTACATTAAGCGGGTTTGATCGTCTAAGTTTTAATTGGCAAAAAACGTTAATTTTACGGTAATAGCCGAAAAACTCGTAAAAATCATGTCTATAGTTTTTATAACTTATAAATCTTATTCAACTACCATTTTTATAAAGTGTCTATTTATTTAACCTTATACATATTTATATAAATGAAATTTATAAGTTAGTGGGTTTTAATACATATTTTATACTATATTAGTTTTAGTGCTTATATAATACTATTAAACATTAATTCTTCAAAATCTGATTTTTTGTTTCATCTTCACCATTTTTATCATATCTTGAGTTATATAAGGAGATAGAAGCTCATTTTTGGATGGCATAAACTTCATATCATGTGCTACAAATAAGTTAGTTATAGATACTTCTCATTCCATGTCTAACTATCCTTAACAGTCCCTACAAAACAGACTATTCAGATTGTTACACTAATCTTGTTTTGATCATATCTCACTCATTTTGATGATTCCATTGCATGGCCAACTCTCACATGTGTACAAGACCTAATACTTACTGTATATTGATTCCACTTTGCCATTTTATCAGTTTAACATGTGGTTAGTTACTGTTTTTATACAGCCATCACATTAAGCAAGATTTTAACCTTGTTACCTATGGTTTTTCATCTCTTTAATCATATTTATCAACACTTGATCCCCACACAACATTTTTATCATCATATATTCATCATATACATATACGATAAGAAATAAAATACATGATTGCATAATCAAAATAACAAGAGGATGGGAAGAACAATCTTTATACCACCAAGATTATGTAGGTTGTGATCAAGACATGGAATTTGATCACACAACTTGTGATAAATCAACACCAATCTTCAAGGCCACCATTACTTATAAACTTTATGTAGAAATCAGCCCTTGGACATCATCAAATCACCTCCTTGGATGTTAGAATCACCTCCAATCTTCAAGTTTTCAATAGGACTTCACCATATGTGTAGATAACACATGGTTTATGGCTAGAATTGATCAAAATGGTGGTGTTGTGGTGAATATGGGACGGCTAAGGGAGAGAGTAGAGAGAACTTTTGGTGGTTTTGCATGTAACAAATGAGAGCTAGTGGTATGTGTGAAGTAGTTTTGATGGTTTGGTGGAAAGTTGGCTTACTTGTTAAGCTTTGCTTAACAAGTGTAAGCAACTAGCTAAAACTTGGACACATCACATGTTGTGGGGTCAAGTTTTGGCCGTCCCATGTGGGGGTGGGGCAAAACTTGTTTTTGTCTCATCCCCAATTATTTACGGGTACTCCTCGATTCTAGTTTCCTCGATTTACGTGCCCTCGGGTCGTTTTACGAAAAACGTTTTTATAAATTATGAATCAACGGCACAAAACGAATCTAATAAAAATTGTCTCATAAAAAACAGAGTTCGAAAACGTAAATACGTAATCCTAAGGTTTCCGGTTTAGTCGTAAAGGACGTTAAATTATAATCGTAAGTCCTAATATCTTCTCGTAAATTTGTGAGTTTATGAACCAACACAAATTTAAAATCTAAAATAATATTCACGGTGATGAGACTGCTTTTATACATAGTCTCATCGTCCAAATAGGGCTTAAAATGCATTAAATATCATCAAAATACCCATATATATGCTTGTGTTTGTTGCTTGTGTATTTTAGGTACGGATATTGAGAAAATGACAAAAGATCACAAGGATCATGCAAAAACGAACACGGGAAATGAAGCCGCACAATGAACCAAGCCCTAATGAAGACTTTCCCAAGAAAAACCCTTGAATACTTGAAGAATTATGAAGAAGGGTCCTCCAATATGGAAGAATTGACACTTTATACCCTTGTATCTTCATAATTACAAGTTTGGTCCCTAAAGTTTGTCAAAATTACAAAAAGGGCCCTCCACTTTAAAGAATTGGCAAGTTTAGCCCCTCAACAAAGCTAAATTGTCAACCATTATCTTCCACAAAGTCAAATATATCATGAAGTCCTTCAAAGTACGAGAAATTACAAGTTTGGTCCTTTAAAAATTTCAAAATTAGAAAAAGGACCCTTAACTTTCTTTATTTGGCAAGAATGGTCCCTCGTCAAACAAGACTTGGCAATTTCAGTCCTCCAAAATGGCAATCATACAAATCAAGACCATTACCATTGAAGAAATTACCAAATCATCCATTCAAGAATCCAAAATTGGCAAGAAATACCCCTGAAATCATTTCACAAAAGTTTTTGGGGCAAAAGTGTGAAAACTGAAAGTTTAATTACAAAGGGAATTCAGTTTATTGTGATTATTTACAAAGTGAAAGGAAGAAAGGAGTTAAGGGACCAAAAGGGGCAGACAACCTGATAGGTGTGAAAACACCCATCCTTTTACCACTTATTTCTTGCTAAAACAAGACCAAAATGCGTATTTAATGTCATTTGTTTAGAATTATGCGTGGTTTGTGTGTTTGTTGTGTTTTCAGAGCCAACCGGATAAATATTGAAGAAAAAATGGGATTACACGGGTTTTATCGAAGAAAAAGACGAAAAGACGAAGTCTATAGTCCAAGAGATGCAAAAGATTTGAAATCGATGGGCCTATTCGAAGATTTATCGAAGAAAAGGACCAAAGATGGAAGATTTACATATGTCGAAGAAACTCAAGTCTAATAAATGAAGAAATTAAAAGACGGGTTGAATTTATTCATCGACAAATCCCGAATCGAAATAAAAAACGTCAACTTTTCTGAAAAGACGTGAAGACAAAAAGAAAGGGAGAAAGCCCACTCACCAAACCAAGCCAAGCCCTATAAATACCCTTCCCATTACACATTTTGAAGAGAGTTAATTTTTCTGTTATTTCATTTCCTGTTTCGTAGGAACCATCTCCCTTAAGGAGATTGGTGGTTTTTCATTTTCTTGGATTTCTTCCACAATCTTGTAAGTTAATCTTTCCATTTTGTTTGTTTGAATCTTATTCATTAATACAAGTTTCCATTTAATCTTTCTTTCTTCTCTTGTTGATTCAAAGTTCTAAGTTTTTTATTTTATTGGTTTGATCTTAAAAAGTAAGTGGGTTTTATGTTTTTGTTGTTGTGGATTGATGTTTATCATAAGTTAATGATTAGTGGTTAAATTGGTTTAAGTTTTGATTAAAAACTTGTTGGATTTTGGGTTAAAATCGTGATATTTAACATCCCCTGTTCTTCGCGTTTCCAGACTTGCCCAGATTCCGAATCAACATAAGATTCCGGATCAAGGGTTTTGAGATTTTATTCCGGATCAAGTCCTTTGGTTCGGAATATCCAATATTCCGGATCAGCTATTCTTTCCGGATCAAGTTTTATTCCGAGTTAAAAAAAATTATTCCGAATCAACTTGTTCATCCGGAATAATCAATATTCCGGATGAGTAGTTATTCCGAATGAAGGTCATTGTTTAAGTTATTCCGAGTAAGCACATTATTCCGGATCAAAGGTTATTCCGAACGAAGGCCAATATTCCGCATAAAGGACATTTATTCCGGATAGAATTTTATTCCGGATCAACTACTACATTCCGGATAAACTGTTATTCCGCATGAAGCAAACATTCCGGATCAACACATATATTCCGAATCAAGATCATTCCGAATGAAGCAGTTTTTAGGATTATTCCGCATGAGTTGATTAATTCCGCATGAGCCAAATTTCCCGAATATTCTTGATCAAGCTATTATTCTGCATCAACTGTTTTCCAAGTTTAGGTACTTTACGGTTTGATTTTAATTCTAGTTTTATTTCCAATAATTGCTTTTAGTTTAATTTTATTACTTCTCGCATTTATTGTTTTAGTAGATATAGACCAAAGCTCCCCCTTTTTAGTTACCAAGTACAACAATTCCACTTTGAATCGTGATCGATTCGAGAAGATACCGAGAACGAAACAACGACATATACAATTGGGTACGAGCAATGCAAACAAAGATCTTGCAAAAGCTACATTTTTAATCAACTAACCATATATCAGTTATTAAAATAGCGCCACTGCCGGCTCTTTTCGTAAGGATCAACGGTTTCTTGTGAGAAAAATTGGATTTTGGGATCCATTCTTTCGGGAACGTTATTTTCAAGTACAAAAATTTTCAAAAACCCATAAAAATATAAAATTTTCAAAAATACAAAAACATTAAAAACCTATAAAAACCAAAAATATTTTCTCTTGCATTTTCTTTTTAGAGTATGCGTACTCGATCAACGTCTTATCCAGAGCCCGAGACTCTCGAAGATTTAGACATGGCCGGTGTACACAACAAAAACAATAATAATCCACCCCACCCCAACAATAACAATCCACCCCACCCAAACATGAATAATCCACCCTTACCCGACCTACGAACCATGGAGGAGCTATGCCAACCTACGATGAACGGACGTGGAGGCCCGATTGCGCCGATGCATATCACGGCTCAGGAGTTTTCGTTGACGCATCACATGATCCAACAAGTGCAAACTAACCCATTTCGCGGAATTCCAGATGATGATGCCAACAAACACCTCGACAAATTCATTACAATCACCCAAAGCATGAAGTCCCCGGTGTTTCTATGGATGACCTTCGCCTCCAACTATTTCCCCACTCGCTTTCTCACCATGCAGAAAAATGGTTTGACCGTCTCCCAAAGAATTCTATTCATACTTGGAATGACATGATTCAACGCTTTTTGTCGCGCTACTTCCCACCATCCATGGTCACAAGCCTTCGTAACCAAATTAGTGGATTTATGCAAGACAATGATGAATCGCTCTTTGATGCTTGGGAACGATACAATGATTTGATCGATCATTGTCCAAATCACAACATGCTCCCCGTCACTCTCATTGATACTTTCTACAATGGTCTCACTTTTTGTGATCGTGACACGATCAACGCCGCCGCCGGTGGTACCTTTATGAAAAGGAGACCGGAGGAATGTAGAGAGTTGATTGAAAACATGACTACTCACCACAAGAATTGGGATTCATCCGCATCCTCAAGATCTAATCCGAGAGTCAATGTTTCATCTACTTCTTCCACCACCGACATGTCCGCCATGGAACGTGCTATTCTTGAAATTAGCAAAAGTATGCAAATTTTGGCCTCTAACCAAACTACACAAGCTAAATCCATTGATATTTCTTGTGACACATGCGGTGGTCCCCATTCTTACAATGATTTTCCTTCTACTCAAGGCAATTTTTCTGAAAACGTTAACGCAACATACGGTACTTATCCCACGGGAGGCTATCAAGCTCGTCCTCAAGGAGACCGTAGCTTGCTAAGTTATCGTTCAAACAACTATCTTGCACCACCTGGTTTTCCTCCTCCAAACCAAAACCAACAACAAAGCTATAACCGAAACAACCAATCCCAACCTCGTGCAAACAATGAATATCAATCCCAAAGAAACTCATACCCACCTCAAGGAAATTCTCAAGCTTACCAAGCTCCACCTCTCAATCAACCGATGGTATTGAATCCAGACGTCGAGACGTTCATGAAGACTAATAGAGAGATGGTGACGAATCTTTAGAGTCAATTCGTCAACTTGAAGAATGACATGGTGAAACAAGGGAGCGATATTCGAGCCGAGCTAAGGAATGACATGGTGAAACAAAGCAATTATATTCGTGCAGACATGAGAGACTCTTTCAACACTCAAGCGGATAACATACGTGATATAATCGGTTCGCTCTTCCAAGGTAATCAACCCTCTTCTTCGGGTACTCTTCCGAGTAACACCGTTGCGAATCCAATAGGGGAGATGAAAGCAATCACCACTCGTAGTGGAAAAGGTTATACGGAACCCGAGCTTCCTACACCTCCACCCGTGATTGTGAACAAGGAAAAAGAGAAACTTTCCTCACCTCCTTTGCCTTCTACCCCCATTCCCCCACCACCCGTGGTTGTGAGTGATCCTACACCCCTAAAGCCTTCTTCTTCATCCAATATATCTTATCCTTTAAGGTTAAGGAAAGAGAAGCAAAAGAGCAAGGATGATATTCAAGTTTCAAACTTTCTAAAAATGTTTAAACAATTGAATTTTAACATCTCCTTTTCCGAGGCTCTCGCTCACATGCCTAAATACGCGAAGATGTTTAAAGATCTTCTTAGTGACAAGGAGAAGCTTCTTGACATTGCTCAGACCCAACTTAATGAGAATTACTCCGCCGTTCTCTTAAGGAAATTGCCCACCAAACTTGGTGATCCGGGTCGCTTCTTAATTCCTTACAACTTCCCAGGAGTAGAGAATTGCATGGCCCTAGCCGATCTAGGTGCCAGTATAAACTTAATGCCTTTAAGTGTTTGGAAGCAATTATCTCTCCCCGAGCTAGTCCCCACCAAAATGACTTTGGAATTAGCCAACCGTACGATTGTTTATCCAGTGGGGATAGCCGAAGACGTCTTCGTTGGCGTTGACAAATTCACCTTCCCGGCGGATTTTGTTGTCGTTGACTACGAGATGGATCCTCGTGTTCCATTAATCGTTGGACGTCCCTTCTTGAGGACCGGTCGCACTCTCATTGATGTAGCCGCGGGCGAGATAATCATGAGAGTTGGTGACGATAAAATTGTCTTCAACATGGGTAAGATTTCTAAACAACCTTATTCATATGAGAGTGTTAATGCTATTGATGTTCTCGATGAGGCTTGTGAAGAACATTTTCATGATGCTTGCAAAAGTACTCTCTCTTCTCTACCCAATGTTCAGACCGTTGCCTCATTTGCTCCGTCATTGACTCCTTTTGGAGAAAGTGACTTGGATGATTTCGAAGCTATCTTGGTTCCTCTCGATCTTAAGTATGATGATTCTTCCATCGATTGGGATGAAGACATTCGTACAATTGAGAAATTTCTCAATGAAGACCCGTTTTCTCCTCCTTCCCCTAAAGAGGTGACTAATGATGATCCATCGTTAGTTACACCATCTATTGAGGATCCTCCTACTCTTGAGCTTAAGGACTTACCTCCCCATCTCGAGTATGTTTTCTTAGAAGGCATTGATCAACTTCCCGTTATCATTGCTAAGGACTTAAAAGCCGATGAGAAAACTCGTCTCATTGAAGTTCTCAAGAAACATACAAGAGCTATCGCTTGGAAAATCTCCGATATTCGCGGAATTGATCCTCACTTTTGCACACATAAAATTCTCATGGAGGACGACTTTAAGCCCATAATTCAAAGCCAACGAAGGGTGAATCCTAAAATCCATGACGTTATCAAAAAAGAGGTTATCAAACTTCTTGATGCCGACATGATTTATCCTATCTCGGATTCACCATGGGTTAGTCCAATCCATTGTGTGCCTAAGAAAGGCGGAATCACCGTTGTGCCCAATCAAAACAACGAGTTGATTCCTACACGTATCGTTACTGGGTGGAGAGTTTGTATAGACTATCGCAAACTCAATGATGCCACGAGAAAGGATCATTTCCCTCTTCCTTTTATGGACCAAATGCTCGAACGTTTAGCGGGTAATGAATATTACTGATTTCTTGATGGTTTCTCGGGTTATTTCCAAATACCCATCGATCCCCAAGATCAAGAGAAGACAACATTCACTTGTCCCTATGGCACATTTGCTTACAAAAGAATGCCTTTTGGCTTATGCAATGCCCCAGGGACTTTCAAAAGATGCATGTTGGCTATCTTCCATGACATGGTTGAGCAAACCATGGAAGTCTTCATGGATGATTTCTCGGTCTTTGGGGATTCCTTCTCTTCTTGCCTTGCCAATTTAGAACGTATGCTTAAGCGGTGTGAAGACACTCGCCTTGTTCTAAATTGGGAAAAATGCCATTTTATGGTAAAAGAAGGCATTGTGCTAGGACACAAAATCTCTAAAGCCGGTCTTGGAGTCGATCGTGCTAAAGTGGATGTCATAGCCAAATTACCTCCACCTTCAACCGTGAAGGGTGTGAGATGTTTTCTGGGTCATGCGGGCTTTTATCGTCGATTCATTCAGGATTTCTCTAAAATCGCTCGCCCGATGACCCACCTCTTGGAAAAAGATACTCCTTTTATCTTTTCTAAAGAGTGTATCGAAGCCTTCAATCTTCTTAAGGATAAGCTAACTAAGGCACCGGTCTTGGTTACCCCTAATTGGGAGCTACCCTTTGAGTTGATGTGCGATGCTAGCGACTTTGCTATTGGTGCGGTTTTGGGACAAAGGATCAACAAACACTTCCAACCAATCCACTATGCTGGCAAAACCATGACGTGGGCTCAATTGCATTATACGACAACCGAAAAAGAGCTTTTAGCTGTTGTCTATGCTTTTGAAAAATTTCGCCCCTATCTTGTTTTATCCACCACAATCGTATACACGGACCATTCCGTGTTGAAGTACTTGATGACTAAGCACGACTCTAAGCCAAGACTTCTTCGCTGGGTTTTACTCCTTCAAGAATTCAACATTGAAATTCATGACAAGAATGGTGCCGAAAACCTAGCCGCGGATCATCTTAGTAGACTTGAGGATCCATATCAAGGGGATCATCCAAACAAAGAGATCAATGAATCTTTTCCCCTTGAGACCTTAATGTCTATTAATCTCAATCTGGATGACACCCCGTGGTTTGCTGACATTGCAAACTACTTAGCGGGTGGTGTTCTCATCAAAGGGTTAACATCCCAACAAAAGAAGAAGTTCTTAAATGATGTCAAGACTTATTTTTGGGATGACCCTTTTCTCGTCAAACAATGCGCTGATTTGATTATTCGCCGATGTGTTGACAAACCGGCAGCTTTAGACATTCTCAAGGCTTGCCAAAAAGGACCCACCGGTGGTCACTTTGGTCCCAACTACACCGCCAAAAAAGTGTTTGACTCGGGATTTTATTGGCCCACCATTTATCGTGATGCTCACAAGATGGTTAAACATTGTGATGCTTGCCAAAAACAAGGCAAGATCACACATAAAGATGAGATGCCTCAAAATTTCATACAAGAATGTGAAATCTTTGATGTATGGGGCATCGAATTTATGGGGACATTCCCTTCTTCTAAAGGCAACAAATACATCCTTGTCGCTGTTGACTACGTTTCCAAATGGGTTGAAGCCAAAGATTTACACACTAACGACGCGAGGGTGGTTTGCAATTTCTTGAAACAACTGTTTGCTCGATTCGGTGTTCCTCGTGCTATAATCAGTGACCGCGGGACTCATTTTTGCAATGATCAATTTGCAAGAGTCATGGCTAAGTATGGTGTCAATCACCGTCTTTCCACCGCTTACCATCCTCAAACCAACGGTCAAGCCGAGATATCCAACCGTGGATTGAAGCGAATTTTGGAACGTACTGTGGGAGAGCATCGTGCATCATGGGCCGATAAACTTGATGATGCTCTATGGGCTTTCCGTACCGCCCATAAGACACCGATCGGTTGTACACCTTATCGTCTTGTGTACGGGAAAGCATGCCACCTCCCTATCGAGCTGGAACATAAGGCATACTAGGCCTTGAAGTGGGCTAACTTCGACATCAACAAAGCCGGTGATCTTCGCAAGATTCAACTCAACGAGCTACAAGAATTGAGGAATGAAGCTTACGAGAACTCATTGATCTACAAAGAGAAGACCAAGATTATCCACGATGCTAAAATTAAGAACCGAGAGCTCCACGTTGGTGATCAAGTCTTACTTTTTAACTCTCGGTTGAAGATCTTCTCGGGAAAGTTGAAGAGCCGCTGGTCTGGTCCATTCACCATCGCCAATGTCTTTCCCTATGGCACCATTGAGCTTTCTCAGCCAAATGGGCCAAATTTTAAGGTGAATGGCCAGCGTTTGAAGTTGTACTTTGGTGAGGATATCTCTCATGAGATGATTCCATCCCTCACCACGTTTCCCATGAATTAGTTCGGGACCGAGTCAGGCTCGTGACTCGGTGAACAAAAACAAGCACTCCTCGGGAGGCAACCCGAGTATCTATCCCCCTTTCCTGTTTTTCATCCTAAGTGTAGGGGGAGCTATATAGGTTGCTTGTGTTTGTATGGTGATGTGCTTACAGGGATAAGTGCACTCTTGGAATCTTTGAAGAACCGTGCTCCCATGTTATCCGCAATACCGGTTCTTTCTCTCAACTATCGTGATTCAATTTTCTTCATACTCACATTTGAAATTGATCACTTTAGTTGTCTCCTCCTTAACTTGATTTAACCAACGTGCACAATGTCATAAGTGTAGGGGAGACTTTTCCCACATGCTTAAACATGGAGGACAATGTTTATCTTAAGTGTAGGGGAGACTTCTATCAAAGTTTTAAGTGGACTTTTCCATTAAAATGCCTTCATTTAACCGGAAAATCATCTTTTTCAGCATTTTTTAAATTTTTAATTGTCTTTGGCCATTTAGTCGTAATTTTTAAATTTTTTTTATCGTTGCTTTCATATGTATATATCCCGCAATAAAGTCAAAAATATTAATAAAGTGGTGTAGCTAATTTTGATATCTTTGACATATTAGGCCCGTTGCGATTATTCTGATGCAACCCGAATAGACTTATCCAAGTTTATTCTAGCTAGTATCGTTAACCATGTAGACCTTAATTGGTTTATTAGGCTAAGCATCCACGAGTCTCATTGCTTGAGATTTTAAATTGTGGAAAACGAGAAATGATAGAGTCAATTATAAGTCGGTATTCTTGCACAAGCACACTTGGTGTGATTATCTTCCTATTCTCCCATCACTTGTTAATAATTTATCTGCAATAAGTAAGGTCGTACGATTTGAAAAGTTACTTAGCTTCTAGCCCAAGATCGTTTAAAAGTTGCTCGGTAATGATAAGAGTTCATAGCCAAGGAATAAATTATGAAGCGGGGCGCGAAGATTGGCGAGTCCAAAAAGGCCTAAACAAGGCATGAGGATTCCATTTTATTGCTAAAGATCCAAGGTGATGTGAAAAGCATTATTCCCAAAATCAATATGAAGGATCAAGACTCACGACGAAAAGCAATCAACTCCCATAAAGATCATGGAGAAGTCTATCCGAAAAGACCCTAACAAGGTATGAGGATAAATAGATCCAAGTCCGAAAAGGAGGCGGATCGTTGTATCTCAAAATCCCAATTAGCGATTGAAGAAATAATGAAGAAGTCGTGGTCAACAAAGTTGGAGTACCCCTCAAAAGTACTCCAAGTGAAGAACTCTATTAACGAAGAGAAGACCATTATCTCAAGAACGTCTCTCAAGATATGAAGAATGAAGTACATGCCAAATATCGGCCCGAGAAACGTCTCAAATCGCGAAGCGAGTTATGCCAAGATATGAACTTTTTGATATCCTGAGAAGCAGTTTTAAGAGATTTTGTCCTTTAGCTAACTATTAATCAAATCGTCCTACTTTGCTTTCAGCCTAAATAAACTATCGAAATAAGTCCAAAAATGCATCTTCATGATCATTCTAAGACAAAAATAAAATATAAGAGATACACCTAGGAATAAGGGAGTTTAAGCATATAATTAAGCCATGTGTGCAAGTGTTTGAATTGCTAACTTATAATAACAATGATCTCTTTTTTAAGCTTAGTTTGGGGAACGTGAAACTTGAGGGTGATAAATCTTCGCAGCACCAACGCCCTAATGTAAGTCCTTGATCTCTTTGCAAGTTATTTCCATATAGCTATTTTCAAGTGAAAATGGTTTTCTATCCTTTTGTTTCCTGTAAAGTTTTAATTTCTCTTAGTACTCTAAGTTTTGTTTTAGTAGTATGTTAATAAGGCCAAGGTTGATTGATTATGAGAAAAGTGTAAATTTGCTTTATTACTAAGCATTGCATGAGGGCATGGAAATGGTTAAGTGTAGGGGATTTGATAGGTGTGAAAACACCCATCCTTTTACCACTTATTTCTTGCTAAAACAAGACCAAAACGCGTATTTAATGTCATTTGTTTAGAATTATGCGTGGTTTGTGTGTTTGTTGTGTTTTCAGAGCCAACCGGATAAATATTGAAGAAAACATGGGATTGCACGGGTTTTATCGAAGAAAAAGACGAAAAGACGAAGTCTATAGTCCAAGAGATGCAAAAGATTTGAAGTCGATGGGCCTATTCGAAGATTTATCGAAGAAAAGGACCAAAGATGGAAGATTTACATATGTCGAAGAAACTCAAGTCTATTAAATGAAGAAATTAATAGACGAGTTGAATTTATTCGTCGACAAATCCCGAATCAAAATCGAAAACTTCAACTTTTCTGAAAAGACGAGAAGACAAAAGAAAGGGAGAAAGCCCACTCACCAAACCAAGCCAAGCCCTATAAATACCCTTCCCATTTCACATTTTGAAGAGAGTTAATTTTTCTGTTATTTCATTTCCTGTTTCGTAGGAACCATCTCCCTTAAGGAGATTGGTGGTTTTTCATTTTCTTGGATTTCTTCCACAATCTTGTAAGTTAATCTTTCCATTTTGTTTGTTTGAATCTTATTCATTAATACAAGTTTCCATTTAATCTTTCTTTCTTCTCTTGTTGATTCAAAGTTCTAAGTTTTTATTTTATTGGTTTGATCTTAAAAAGTAAGTGGGTTTTATGTTTTTGTTGTTAGTGATGTTTATCATAAGTTAATGATTAGTGGTTAAATTGGTTTAAGTTTTGATTAAAAACTTGTTGGATTTTGGGTTAAAATCGTGATATTTAACATCCCCTGTTCTCCGCGTTTCCAGACTTGCCCAGATTCCGAATCAACATAAGATTCCGGAAAAAGGGTTTTGAGATTTTATTCCGGATCAAGTCCTTTGGTTCGAAATATCCAATATTTCGGATCAGCTATTTTTTCCGGATCAAGTTTTTTTCCGAGTAAAAAAAAATTATTCCGAATCAAATTGTTCATCCGGAATAATCAGTATTCCGGATGAGTTGTTATTCCGAATGAAGGTCATTGTTTAAGTTATTCCGAGTAAGCACATTATTCCGGATCAAAGGTTATTCCGAACGAAGGCCAATATTCCGCATGAAGGACATTTATTCCGGATAGAATTTTATTCCGGATCAATTACTACATTCCCGATCAACTGTTATTCCGCATGAAGCAAACATTCCGCATGACGCAAACATTCCGGATCAACACATATATTCCGAATCAAGATCATTCCGAATGAAGCAGTTTTTAGGATTATTCCGCATGAGTTGATTTATCCCGCATGAGCCAAATTTCCCAAATATTCCGGATCAAGCTATTATTCCGCATCAACTGTTTTCCAAGTTTAGGTACTTTACTGTTTGATTTTAATTTTAGTTTTATTTTCAGTAATTGCTTTTAGTTTAATTTTATTACTTCTCGCATTTATTGTTTTAGTAGATATAGACCAAAGCTCCCCCTTTTTAGTTACCAAGTACAACAATTCCACTTTGAACCGTGATCGATTCGAGAAGATACCGAGAACGAAACAACGACATATACAATTGGGTACGAGCAATGCAAACAAAGATCTTGCAAAAGCTACATTTTTAATCAACTAACAAAATATCAGTTATTACAGCCATACTTACCTAGACCAGTGACAACATGCCACGTGCCCCACTCACTCACCATAGCCAATCACACTTCACCTTTCCTCCACCTCAGCTTCCCGCTCACCCGGGTTAATTAATATATTAATCTTGGCGCCTTAACAACAATTTAAACTTAACCCACCCTTAAACAAGATCAAATCTTGTGTTCATCAGCTCAAGAACACAATTAGGCATTCCTTAATTATTATGAATTAGAGGCTAATTCTTTCCAGAATAATGATTAAGGGTCCTATTATCACAACCCAACCTTAAAACCTTCCACCTCATCATCCCTTTTGTCACATGCTACCTCCCATGTCCCAACCCTTCACGTCCAAACAAGAATGAGCCAGTGATCCAACCATCCTCATTCCTGCTTACTTTCTAAGCTTGATATACACCCTTTGATCAACTTTTCACCTTGCCAACTAAAGCTACAAGCCAAATTCAGTCACATGATTTTCCAAGTTCAAAACAAGGCAAAGGGCAATATGGGGACTTTACAGCTTTAGGGTTTACGTTTTTTATGCTTTGTAGTAGTTACTTGTAGCCTATATAAAGGCATTTAGGCTGTCATTTAGAATTTGCTTTTGGTTTTTCCTAGTTCAACTTCTTGTAAATCCTCTTTTCATTTAATGAAAGTGTGTTGAGTTTTGTTGAAGAAAGACCAAGTGCCACCTTTATTTTAGCTTGTTTATGTTATTTGTTCACTGATTTTGAATCTAAAAACCTGTTTTTAAGGAGAGTGCAAAAGTTTGCATTTTTCCTTCAAGCTTGATATTTTGCTAAGTTCTTGTTTCAACCTTGGAATTCTTGGGTTATAGAGCTGATCATAGCATCCTAATTGTGATAATTAAGGTGTGGTGAGGCTTATAACTTGGGGATAATCAAGTGTGGGGTAACAAGTTAGCATTAATCAAGGCTTTTTAAGTTTCTGTTTTGATAATCTTGCTTCTAACCTTGTTGAATCTTAGCAGGGGTGTTATTGGAAGCTTGTGCTTGTTCTAGCTAGCACATAAGCTCATAAATTCGTGGGTGTGGATGTACATCCATGAGGTTTGTCTAAAATCCTTGAAAATCTGATAAATATTAGAATTTTTGTGGATTTGTGCTATACTGTTGTTCTTGTTGATTTCTTAGCATAAATCTTCTTAGTCTTGCATGATAATGTTGTTTATATGCTAGATTGATCATTGGGTTAACTGAATCTTGCTTTTGATTTGAAAAACTTGGTTCTGAAAAGTTAAAAGGGTGTTTGGGATTACCTGTTTGTGATTGAATCTTGTTATTGTGTTTGTGGAAGTTTGTATTTGTGCTCTATATCTGATATACACTTGTTTGAGAGTGTTTTGCTGCAAGTTTTGTGGTTTGAAACCTTGAATCAAAGATTGTGCTATAACTTATTGAGTTTGACTATTTTTGACCTGAAATTTTGGGAAAACCTAGAGTTTATGCATGTTTAGGGATAAAAGCTGTTTAACCATTATTAATATAACATACTTGATAGATCTGAGGTGTTGAATCTGGCTTGTGTGTCAAATACATCAGCAAAGTGAATAACTGCATGTTCTTGTGTTCATCAGTAACTTAAGGTGCTTGAATCTTGCTTGATTCTTTGAATCACTGCATGAAACCTGTTTAGACTTGTTTATTTGAGTTTAATATAGCTTGTGTATGCATTTGGTTGAATTTGGCTGGCTGAATATTGCTCTAAGTGCTTATTGAACCTGTTCTGCTTATTTGTTCATGTCTGTGCAACATCTGGTACTTTATTGATTAAACTGTATCAATTGGGTGTTTGTGGTTGTGATAATTTGGTTGTTATTGACTCCTTTTGATCCAAAGATCATTTGGGTGCCTTTGTGTAATCTAAATCTCCAAAAAAGTTCACTAAAGACAAAAAAGTTTATAAGTCAAGCAGTGGAAAAAGTTTCCACTGCTCAACACCCATAACTAGCCCCTACTAGTGTAAAATTGAACTCAGCTTATCAATAAGCTATTGTATCCTATCCAGACTTGCAACAACTTATTTTTTGTGATAGATCTTCATTATTTGAACCATTTAACTAGATTGGAGCTTATTGGACTTTGACTTTTACTTTTTGCTAGAAAACCAACTTATTTGACTTTTACATAAGTGCTTATTTTCTTTTTCTAGCTTATTGAGTCAACTTATTTGAAAACTCTTTGTTGATTTTGCTTAACTAAGTCATTTGAAAGCTATAGAAACTTGACTCAGCACTTGGTGTGGCCTAGAACTCAAAAACGACTATTTTGTCGTTTTCTGTAGATTGCTTATTGCATTTTCAGGCTTATTCCTTGGGCTTATTTCAAATTTCTTTTTACAGAAGTCTTATTTAGGATAAAAGAAGCTTGTGTGTCTAATTTCAGCTTATGGCATTGGCTTATAGCTTAATGGGCCAAAAAGCCCATTAAGAATAAGCTGTTTGGTATAAGCTAGCTTATTTCACACTTTCATCTTTTGGGCCTTTGGAAAAAGTTGTTTAAAATCAAATTTTGAGTCAAGTAGTGCTTTTTGGGCTTATTTTGGACACTTTTTTATATTGGGCTCAATTTTGGCCCATTAAGGATCTGTTTTGGGTATAACCCACTTTTTAGGCCCATTAAGGGTATTTAGGTCATTTCACTTTCATTTCTGAGTTATTTAGGTTAAATAAAGCTAGTTTGCATGTTTTTAGAATTTTTTATGATTTTTGGATTTTTAATAATATTTTAATATTATTTTATTGTTAAAAATTAAAAGTTTGATTTTCTAAGTTTTTATATTTTTCTAGATTGTAGACACTTAATTAGGAATTTTGCAACTTTCCAAATATTTTTAGAGTCTTTTAATTATTTTCTAGATTTAATTTAAGTTTTAATTGATTTTAATAGTTTTTAATTGTTTAAAAATAGTTTTTAATGGTTTTAAAATTTTGAAAAATACTTGTTAGCTTAATTAGGATATTTTTGAGGTTTACAAACTTTAAGATCTTGTTGTGGACTTTTTAATTGTTAATATTGATTTTTAGGGCTTTAATTAGCATTAAAAAGTCATTATTTAATTAATTAAAAGGTTTTGGCAAGTTTGGATTTTTGTAAACTCTTATAATATTTTTGTGGATTTTTAGTGATTTTTGGTAATTTTTAGGGTAAAATTTTAATTTTAGTGCTTTTTACGATTTTACGTGTACACCTTTTTCGACTTAGTTTAATCCGTCTTCGTAACCGTCATTCTCTTCTAATCTCATTTCTATTTTTCTTTCTCAAAAATATAATCACAAAGATAATCAATTCATTACACACACACTAAGCCTCCTTGAGAACGATTCCCCATCTTGGGTCATTTGTACACGGTTTTCCTAAATCGTCATGCTTAACGCTTACCACTACTTTGCCTTCCTTTTCCTAAAGGGGTAAAAAACTCTACATCATTTTTGCGCCGCTGCCGGGGAGGCGTGGTGTGTTTTGATTTGGAATTGTTATTTTTATATACTAACCAAAATAGTATTTGTATTAGTAGCACTCTACTAATACGTATTATCGGTTTTCGATTTTTTTGTGAATACTATTACTATATTGTATACGTAGAACAATAAATTCACAAGTACTCCAAATACGTGAGAAATCACAACCTTGACTTGGGAGGTCATTACCCAATCATTGTATTCGAATCTCAAACCAAAGAAAAAGTCAAAAATAGATAAATACTTTCGTGAAGCTCAATCTTGAAAAATACAAACTATAAGGTGGGTATAAGGCGGATATTATAAAATAATCCTAAGGAAAAAGGCTCTTAAGTGCTTCGCGCCGCCTCGTTTCCCCGCTTTCTTGTGAGTATTTGATTTTGAGAGCTAATCGAGGGTTTTGCCGCCCAAAGTATTACTAAGTATCATATATATTTTCTTGGTTTCCATTGATTAAAACCTCTTGAACATTTTGGTGTTCCACCAACGTTCTAAAGTCATCGAAGGCGTTCACTTCACGTGATCGTTTTCATTCCTTGAGGCTTCTTTAATCAAGAGATTTGATTAAGGAGGAGATTTGTAGATTTGTGTCTACTTAATACATTCACCAAAATCCAAAAAGGTTAATACAATCAAAAATCACAAAAAAATTGAAAAATACAAAACACCAAAAAGAATATTCTTTGCTCGTCCCCTCGTTGTACATGACATTTATGCTAACTCGTAATCAAGCAAGATGTGCACGTAAACGAAAGAACAAAACTCCCACTCCCAATCTTTCTAGTGAGGAGTCTCCTATTGACGAACCCATTGTAAGAGAAGCACCAACCATGGCGAATCGAACTATGATGGAGTTACTTCAAGCACCCACCGAGGGTTATGGAGAGGCTATTGTGATTCCCGCTATCCTTGCGGAGAATTTTGAGGTGAAAACGGGTTTGTTGTCGATGATCCAAAACAACAAATTCCGTGGTGATGAGAAGGACAATCCACACAACCATATCCGCCAATTCAATCGTCTTACCGCCACTTGCAAGTTTAAGGATGTCTCGAATGACTCGATTAAGATGATGCTTTTTCCGTATTCCTTAGCGGGGCCTGCTAAAATTTGGTTAGAGAAAGAGCCACCCAATTCTATATTGACGTGGAAGGATCTCGTGTCAAAGTTTGTGAACCAGTTTTTTCCTCCCTCTAAGACTACGCACTTGAAAAACGAGATTTCAAAATTTTCACCAGAGTTTAATGAAAGTTTTTCAACGGCTTGGAATAGGTTTAAGGAGATGTTACATGAATGTCCTCATCACGGTTTTTCCGACTTGCATCAAATTGACACGTTTTACAATGGACTTAATGATCATGAAAGGGATTATTTAAATGTCGCCGCGGGTGGTAATTTTTTGTGTAAAATGGTTGAGGAAGCTTTGGTGATAATTGAGAATAGATCTAAGGTGTATAGTCCTCGTAGCACGTCTAGTGTTCGTAAGGCTTCGTCTTCGGCTTCACCTTCTTTGTCTACTACCATCGATGCTTGTCAAATTGAGGCGAACTTGGAAAACAAGATTTTTGATAAGCTAAAAGGACTTTTGATTGAGTTTAAAGTTGGTGAAACAAGTGCTCCCGCTACGGCTAAAGAGGTTGAGGTTTCCTGCATGTATTGTGGTGGAGGTCATGATTTCTCCGAGTGCATTACCAACGGTGGTAACACTTCGAGTGCCTACGCGGCCACGAGAAATTACAACCAAAACGGTCAAGTTTCCCGCTCTAATCAATTGACTCCACCGGGTTTTGGTTCAAATCAAAATGCTAACAACAACTTTCGCAACAATCAAGTTGGTTTCAAAAACAATTTCAACAAGGGAAACTATGGTAATCAAGGGGCTAATAATCATGTTTCAAACAAGAATCAAAATGATTTTCAAAACAACAACAAAGGTTTGCAAACATTGAAAGATCTTCCAAATGAATTTTTTGAATACGCTAATGGGAATGATGCTAGGTTTGACAATATTCAAAGAGAAATCATTAGCCTAAGATCCGAGTTTAAGAACGACATGAAGAAAGAGTTGAAAAATGAGTTAGCAAATGAACTTAAAATCTACACCAACAAGATGGAAGGAAATGTCACAAGGTTACAATAAAACCAACAAAAAATGGAACAAGGGCAACATGAGATTAAACAAGAAATGATCAAAGCCGAGAAAAGGCAATCCGTGTTTGAAGATAAAATCTCGTCTATGTTTGAGGCAATAATGTGTAAACCGTCTTCGAGTAGTCTTCCTAGCAACACCGTATCAAACCCTAAGGGTGAGATGAAAGTGATTACCACACGTAGTGGTAAGACACTTAAGGAACCGACTCCTTAACCAATTGCTCCTACGGAGGAAGCAATTGAGGAAGAACCCGAGGTGGTGGTCCAAAAGGAGCATGTCCCAATCCCACGAAGTACCGCTCATGCCACACCTACGGTTGACCCTTTACCAACATTGGAACCCGAGATTCCAAAGGCTATGCCTACTATGCCTCAACCCACACCACCTTTACCCTATCCATCGAGACTTAGAAAGGAGAAACGTCAAGAGCGCGACAATTATCAATTTGAGCTTTTTATGAAAATGTTTCGTGATTTGCACTTTAATGTGAGTTTCGCCGATGCTCTGGTCATGATGCCTCGATTTGCCGCTAACTTTAAGAGTATGTTGAACAACAAGGAGCAATTGCACCAATTGTCTAGTTGTTCGTCGGTTTATCTTAATCGCATACCTCAAAAAGTCGGTGATCCCGGTAAATTTTTGATCCCTTGTGCAATCCAAGATATGGAGGAATGCTTCGCCTTGGCCGATCTTGGTGTTAGCATTAACTTGATGCCACTTGCAATCTTCAAGTCGCTCAATCTTCCTAATCTTACTCCTTCACTAATGTCTATCGAGTTGGCCGACCATTCCACGATCCCCGCATGTGGTTTTGCGGAAGACGTTTTTGTGAAAGTGGGGAAGTTCTACTATCCCGTAGACTTTATCGTTGTTGATATCCCCACGGATCCTCAAGTTCCTCAAATACGTCTATGGCTTTGATCGATGTTCATGCTAGAAAGATCACCTTACGTTTCAACGACGAGGAACTTGTTATAAACGCAACTCAAAACTCTCAAATTTCTCATGTTTATTCCGTTGCAACCATAAACCTCGTTGATATGATCGACGTGGTTTGCAAGGAATTTTCACAAGAAGTTCTAGGTTTTGGTGATGAAGAAACTAGTGGCAATCCCACTATGTTAGATCCAATTCTTGATAATTCGACACCAACCTTCACTCCATTTGAAGGTGGTGGTTTTACGTTGGAAGAATTCGATGTTCCACATACTTGTAACGAAGACCTCGACAACGATGAGGACTTCTCGATTATCAAGGATTTTCTTAACGATTTCCCATTTCCTCCACCCGAGGAGGTTATGAGTATCGAGCCCAAATCTTCACTTGAGGAACCACCTATCCTCGAGTTGAAAGATTTACCTCCTCATCTCGAATATGTCTATTTGGAGGAGGGCGACAAGTTGCCGGTTATTATTGCGAAGGAACTTTTGAATGATGAAAAAACCGCACTTTTTGATGTACGAAAGGATCACAAAGGGGCAATTGCATGGAAGTTATCCGACATTAAGGGAATCGATCCCAAGTTTTGTACCCACAAAATCATAACGGAGGAGGATTACAAGCCCGCAATCCAATGTCAAAGGAGGGTGAACCCCAAAATTCACGACGTCATCAAAAAGGAGGTCCTTAAACTCCTTGACGCGGGAATGATTTACCTTATTTCCGATAGCCCTTGGGTGAGTCCTATTCATTGTGTCCCTAAAAAGGGAGGAATGACCGTTGTGCCAAACGATGCCAATGAGTTAATTCCCACTAGACTCGTGACCGGATGGAGAGTGTGCATTGACTATCGAAAGTTGAATGAAGCCACTCGAAAAGACCATTTTCCCTTGCCCTTCATGGACCAAATGTTGGAGCGTCTTGCGGGAAACGATTTCTATTGCTTTTTAGATGGTTTTTCCGGTTACTTCCAAATTCCCATCGATCCTCGTGATCAAGAAAAAACTACGTTTACGTGTCCATATGGAACGTTTGCCTATCGTAGAATGCCATTCGGACTTTGCAATGCACCGGGAACCTTTCAAAGGTGCATGATGGCTATTTTTCATGACATGATCGAGAAGATGCTGGAAGTCTTCATGGATGACTTTTCCGTGTTTGGTAATTCGTTCACTTCGTGTTTGTCGAATCTTGAGAGAATGTTGAAACGTTGTGAGGAAACCAACCTTGTGCTGAATTGGGAAAAGTGTCATTTTATGGTTAAGAGTGGAATCGTCTTAGGGCACAAGGTCTCGAAAGCGGGGATTGAGGTAGATCAAGCTAAGGTAGACGTCATCGCCAAATTACCTCATCCCAAAACCGTTAAGGGATTTAGGAGTTTCCTAGGCCACGCGGGCTTTTATCGTCGATTCATCAAGGATTTTTCAAAGATCTCTCGACCCATTACACATCTTCTTGAAAAAGAGGCACGTTTTGTCTTTGACGAAGATTGTGTACGAGCCTTTGAAATCCTTAAGAGGAAACTTACCGAAGCTCCCATTCTTGTTTCTCCCAATTGGAACCTCCCCTTTGAGCTCATGTGTGATGCTAGTGATTACGCTATTGGGGCCGTATTGGGGAAACGTCATGATAAGCACTTCTTGCCTATTCACTATGCTAGCAAGACGATGACCGAGGCTCAACTTAAATACACTACAACGAAGAAGGAGTTCCTTGCCGTGGTGTATGCATTTGAGAAATTTCGACCTTATCTCGTCTTGACGAAATGCATAGTGTATACGGATCATTCGGCTATCAAGTATCTCATGGCAAAGCAAGATGCTAAGCCTAGATTACTTCGTTGGATTCTCCTCCTTCAAGATTTTGACCACAAAATTGTTGACAAAAAAGGAGCCGAGAATCTAGCGGCCGATCATCTTTCTCGTTTGGAAGATCCTCACCAAAGTGTTTACGAGCCCAAGGAAATCACCGAAACATTTCCGCTCGAGACACTTGGTGTAGTGAATTCTAAGCTTGATCCTTCCAACCCATGGTTTGCGGACATCGCAAATTACCATGCGGGTAACTTCATCATTAAGGGTATGACGACTCAAGAAAAATGAAAATTCTTTCGTGACGTCAAGTTCTACTTTTGGAACGACCCTTACTTGTTTCGAACTTATGCGGATCAAATCATCCGACGTTGTGTATTTGGCACCGAAGCTTCTAATATCCTTAGAGCTTGCCATGAGGGACCTACGGGTGGTCACCACGGTGCTAATCTCACGGCTAAGAAGGTGTTTGATGCCGGCTTCTTTTGGCCTACTATTTACCGAGATGCACAAGAACTTGTGAAGTCATGTGATTCATGCCAACGACAAGGAAAAGCCTCACAAAAAGATGAAATGCCACAAAATATCATCCAAGTGTGTTAGATCTTTGACGTTTAGGGTAATAAGTACATCCTCGTTGTGGTTGACTACCTATCTAAGTGGGTGGAGGCCAAAGCCTTGCCCACCAATGATGCTCGTGTGGTAGTAAAGTTCTTGAAAAGCTTGTTTTCTCGGTTTGGAACCCCTCGTGCGATCATAAGCGATCGTGGAACCCATTTTTGTAACAACCAATTCGAAAGGGTCCTAAGGAAATATAGTGTTACACATCGGCTTTCTACGTCTTATCACCCACAAACGAGTGGGCAAGTCGAGGTTTCAAACCGAGCGTTGAAGAGGATCTTGGAGAGATCCGTTGGGGAAAACCGACAATCATCGTCAGATAAGTTGGACGATGCTATATGGGCCTTTAGGACCGCTCATAAGACACCCATTGGGTGCACTCCCTATAAGCTTGTGTATGGGAAGAATTGCCACTTGCCTATCGAATTGGAACACAAGGCTTATTGGGCCCTAAAGCATTGTAATGATGATATGGAGACCGTAGGAAAACACCGGAAAATGCAATTAAATGAATTGGATGAATTGAGGGACATTGCTTATGAAAATTCATTGATTTATAAAGAAAAAACTAAAAAGTTGCATGATTCTAAAATTAAAAACCGGGTTTTTAACATTGGGGATCAAGTTTTGCTTTTTAATTCTCGCTTGAAAATCTTTTCCGGTAAGTTGAAATCCCGTTGGTCCGGTCCATTCACCGTGACTCAAGTATTTCCATATGGGACCATCGAGCTAGCTCAAAATGATGGCCCCAATTTCAAGGTGAATGGACATAGGTTGAAGCACTACTTTGGCGGGGATGTTCCATCCTTGAACTACCTTGACCAAGTAACCTTCCCCAATGATAATTAGTATTGAGGGAATCGAGTCTAGCTCATGACTCGGTAATCAAAAACGAGGTGCCTCGTGGGGGAGTTCCATGCTTATCCTATGTACATATTATCTCGCTTTCTAATGTAGTTAACGTGTGGGGATTTGTGCCCTTCCAACCTTTGTTCCGTGGTTGTTTGTGAATTGTGGACTTTAGATGATCATGATCTTCACGATTGGAGCCTTTCGTGTTCGTTTTATGGGAGCACTCGATCGTTTGCTTTGAAGACTTTCTCAATATCCATGATATATCCTTTTGATGTTCTAACCTTAGGTTTATAGCACACTTCATAAACGGCTATTAATTTATTGGTTACACCCTTTCCATGCTAGATTAGGCATTCGACTACGTCTCTAGTATGGGGGTATTTGCACCCATAGACTCGAAACATTAAGGACAATGTTTAACTTTAGTATGGGGGTGAATAGATATTTGCCTTGCTAAACCTTCACGCTTTCCAAAGTTTATCTTTTAGTTTATCGTTTTGTTGCAAAATAAAGCTAAAAATGGCCAAATTTTAAAAATTTTCTCATGTTTTATAATTGTTTGAAGACACGAATGTAGGTTTTCCGATGGCGAGAATAAGAGTAATTTTTGACTCGAACGTGCGTGTTGAGCATTTAGCTTTGGTTCCTTAACTTCACATTAGGCTAAGTCTCTTAAATGAGGATGAGAAATGATAGGGTTAATTATAAGTTACTATGCTAAACGTGGAGTACTCGTATTCTTTCAAAAACACATGTGTTCTCGTTGTTTGCTTATTCTCCCTTCGCATGTAAATATTTTTTGCTTAATAAATATTGACTTAGCGGTTTAGTTGGGATTGTTGGGTTTCTAGTCTTTTCTAGTAGCTTCCATGTAATTAAATTGGGAAGACATTAAGGTATCGCCAGCGTCACGGTTTTGAAGCATTGGCACCCTAATAATCAAAAGCTTCACCAAATAATAAGATTTCAAGTGCTCACCTAAATCAAGAAAACAATTTGACGCCCCACAAGGCCAAAAAATCTATGCAAAATTGAAAGTGAATCAAGCCTTAATCTTCGAAGCTTTAAAGATCAAAAATTCGCCTTAGCGTGAGGATATACGTCTTTGGCTAATAAAACTACCGATGAGGTGGATAATAAAAGGCAAGGCAAGACCGAAGTCATAATAAAAGCTTCATGGCGAAGTTGAATAAAAGATGGAGGTAAGCCAAAGATAATAAGGCCCTTCCGTTAGGGGCGTATAAAAGTCTTGGTAATAAGTCTCATGTTCAAAACCGTTATAAAACCGTGTTTATCGATTCTTCTTGTCAACTTAATTTTTTGACATCGTTGTCAATTGGGAGGGGTTATTGATTTGATGGTCTTGGTTACACCGTTAGGACACTATTTTTAGACCTAAATCTCTATTATCGCATAAGTCAAACAATGTATCCTCGTGAAACATTCAAGACAATATAAAATATAAGAGATATAACTTAGGAATAATGGGAGGATAAGTACGTGATCAGGGCATATGAGTAGTGTTATCATTACTAACTTATAATGACAATGATCTCGTTGCACGCTTGGCATGGAATTGGGGTGAAAATCGAGGACGATGAAATTATTTCTAACGAAGAATTCACGTGTTCTTATTCTATGAACCTAAACGTCCCATTTTGCGATGAGAATCATACATTATGTCTAAAACGCAAGTAGTAGTAGCAATAGTAGTAGTATAGCTAGTTTATCGTTCAATAAAGTGAATTAAAATGAATTTTGGAGGTGCTATGATACTTTATTCTAGCATTGCGTGAGGGCACGACAATGATTTAGTATGGGGGAGTGATGAGACTGCTTTTATACATAGTCTCATCGTCCAAATAGGGCTTAAAATGCATTAACTATCATCAAAATACCCATATATATGCTTGTGTTTGTTGCTTGTGTATTTTAGGTACGGATATTGAGAAAATGACAAAAGATCACAAGGATCATGCAAAAACGAACACGGGAAATGAAGCCGCACAATGAACCAAGCCCTAATGAAGACTTTCCCAAGAAAAACACTTGAAGACTTGAAGAATTATGAAGAAGGGTCCTCAAATATGGAATAATTGACACTTTATACCCTTGTATCTTCATAATTACAAGTTTGGTCCCTAAAGTTTGTCAAATTTACAAAAAGGGCCCTCCACTTTGAAGAATTGGCAAGTTTAGCCCCTCAACAAAGCTAAATTGTCAACCATTATCCTCCACAAAGTCAAATATATCATGAAGTCCTTCAAAGTACAAGAAATTGCAAGTTTGGTCCTTTAAAAATTCCAAAATTACAAAAAGGACCCTTAACTTTCTACATTTGGCAAGAATGGTCCCTCATCAAACAAGACTTGGAAATTTCAGTCCTCCAAAATGCCAATCATACAAATCAAGACCATTACCATTGAAGAAATTACCAAATCAGCCCTTTAAGAATCCAAAATTGGCAAGAAATACCCCTGAAATCATTTCACAAAAGTTTTTGGGGCAAAAGTGTGAAAACTGAAAGTTTAATTACAAAGGGAATTCAGTTTATTGTGATTATTTACAAAGTGAAAGGAAGAAAGGAGTTAAGGGACCAAAAGGGGCAGACAGCCATACTTACCTAGACCAGTGACAACATGCCACGTGCCCCACTCACTCACCATAGCCAATCACACTTCACCTTTCCTCCACCTCAGCTTCCCACTCACCCGGGTTAATTAATATATTAATCTTGGCGCCTTAACAACAATTTAAACTTAACCCACCCTTAAACAAGATCAAATCTTGTGTTCATCAGCTCAAGAACACAATTAGGCATTCCTTAATTATTATGAATTAGAGGCTAATCTTTCCAGAATAATGATTAAGGGTCCTATTATTACAACCCAACTTTAAAACCTTCCACCTCATCATCCCTTTTGTCACATGCTACCTCCCCTGCCCCACCCTTCACTTCCAAACAAGAATGAGCCAGTGATCTAACCATCCTCATTCCTGCTTACTTTCTAAGCTTGATATACACCCTTTGATCAACTTTTCACCTTGCCAACTCATGCTACAAGCCAAATTCAGTCACATGATCTTCCAAGTTCAAAACAAGGCAAAGGGCAATATGGGGACTTCATAGCTTTAGGGTTTACGTTTTTTATGCTTTGTAGTAGTTACTTGTAGCCTATATAAAGGCATTTAGGCTGTCATTTAGAATTTTCTTTTGGTTTTTCCTAGTTCAACTTCTTGTAAATCCTCTTTTCATTTAATGAAAGTGTGTTGAGTTTTGTTGAAAAAAGACCAAGTGCCACCTTTATTTTAGCTTGTTTATGTTATTTGTTCACTGATTTTGAATCTAAAACCCTGTTTTTAAGGAGAGTGCAAAAGTTTGCATTTTTCATTCAAGCTTGATATTTTGCTAAGTTCTTGTTTCAACCTTGGAATTCTTGGGTTATAGGGCTGATCATAGCATCCTAATTGTGATAATTAAGGTGTGGTGAGGCTTATAACTTGGGGATGATCAAGTGTGGGGTAACAAGGTAGCATTAATCAAGGCTTTTTAAGTTTCTATTTTGATAATCTTGCTTCTAACCTTGTTGAATCTTAGCAGGGGTGTTATTGGAAGCTTGTGCTTGTTCTAGCTAGCACATAAGTTCATAAATTCGTGGGTGTGGATGTACATCCATGAGGTTTGTCTAAAATCCTTGAAAATTTGATAAATATTGGAATTTTGTGGATTTGTGCTATACTGTTGTTCTTGTTGATTTCTTGGCATAAAGCTGCTTAGTCTTGCATGATAATGTTGTTTATATGCTAGATTGATCATTGGGTTAACTGAATCTTGCTTTTGATTTGAAAAACTTGGTTTTGAAAAGTTAAAAGGGTGTTTGGGATTACCTGTTTGTGATTGAATCTTGTTATTGTGTTTGTGGAAGTTTGTATTTATGCTCTATATCTGATATACACTTGTTTGAGAGTGTTTTGCTGCAAGTTTTGTGGTTTGAAACCTTGAATCAAAGATTGTGCTATAACTTATTGAGTTTGACTGTTTTTGACCTGAAATTTTGGGAAAACCTAGAGTTTATGCATGTTTAGGGATAAAAGCTGTTTAAACATCATTAATATAACATACTTGATAGATCTGAGGTGTTGAATCTGGCTTGTGTGTCAAATACATCAGCAAAGTGAAAAACTGCATGTTCTTGTGTTCATCAGTAACTTAAGGTGCTTGAATCTTGCTTAATTCTTTGAATCACTGCATGAAACCTGTTTAGACTTGTTTATTTGAGTTTAATATAGCTTGTGTATGCATTTGGTTGAATTTGGCTGGCTGAATATTGCTCTAAGTGCTTATTGAACCTGTTCTGCTTGTTTGTTCATGTCTGTGCAACATCTGGTACTTTATTGATTAAACTGTATCAATTAGGTGTTTGTGGTTGTGATAATTTGGTTTTTATTGACTCCTTTTGATCCAAAGATCATTTGGGTGCCTTTGTGTAATCTGAATCTCCAAAAAAGTTCACTAAAGACAAAAAAGTTTATAAGTCAAGCAGTGGAAAAAGTTTCCACTACTCAACACCCAAAACTAGCCCCTGTTAGTGTAAAATTGAACTCAGCTTATCAATAAGCTATTGTAGCGTATCCACACTTGCAAAAACTTATTTTTTGTGTTAGATCTTCATTATTTGAACCATTTGACTAGACTGGAGCTTATTGGACTTTGACTTTGACTTTTTGCTAGAAAACCAACTTATTTGACTTTTACATAAGTGCTTATTTGCTTTTTCCAGCTTATTGAGTCAACTTATTTGAAAACTCTTTGTTGATTTTTCTTAATTAAGTCATTTGAAAGCTATAGAAACTTGAATCAGCACTTGGGGTGGCCTAGAACTTAAAAACGACTATTTTGTCGTTTTCTGTAGATTGCTTATTGCATTTTCAAGCTTATTCCTTGGGCTTATTTCAAATTTCTTTTTATAGAAGTCTTATTTAGGACAAAAGAAGCTTGTGTGTCTAATTTCAGCTTATGGCATTGGCTTATAGCTTAATGGGCCAAAAAGCCCATTAAGAATAAGCTGTTTGGTATAAGCTAGCTTATTTCACACTTTCAGCTTTTGGTCCTTTGGAAAAAGTTGTTTAAAAACAAATTTTGAGTCAAGTAGTGCTTTTTGGGCTTATTTTGGACACTTTTTTATATTGGGCTCAATTTTGGCCCATTAAGGATCTGTTTTGGGTATAGCCCACTTTTTAGGCCCATTAAGGGTATTTAGGTCATTTCACTTTCATTTCTGAGTTATTTAGGTTAAATAAAGCTAGTTTGCAAGTTTTTAGAATTTTTTATGATTTTTGGATTTTTAATAATATTTTAATATTATTTTATTGTTAAAAATTAAAAGTCTGATTTTCTAAGTTTTTATATTTTTCCTAGATTGTAGACACTTAATTAGGAATTTTGCAACTTTCCAAATATTTTTAGAGTCTTTTAATTATTTTCTAGATTTAATTTAAGTTTTAATTGATTTTAATAGTTTTTAATTGTTTAAAAATAGTTTTTATTGGTTTTAAAATTTTGAAAAATACTTTTTAGCTTAATTAGGATATTTTTGAGGTTTACAAACTTTAAGATCTTGTTGTGGACTTTTTAATAGTTAATATTGATTTTTAGGGCTTTAATTAGCATTAAAAAGTCATTATTTAATTAATTAAAAGGTTTTGGCAAGTTTGGATTTTTGTAAACTCTTAGAATATTTTTTCGGATTTTTATTGATTTTTGGTAATTTTGAGGGTACAATTTTAATTTTAGTGCTTTTTACGGTTTTACGTGTACACCTTTTTCGACTTAGTTTAATCCGTCTTCGTAACCGTCATTCTCTTCTAATCTCATTTCTATTTTTCTTTCTCAAAAATATAATCACAAAGATAATAAATTCATTACACACACACTAAGCCTCCTTGAGAACGATTCCCCATCTTGGGTCATTTGTACACGGTTTTCCTAAATCGTCGTGCTTAACGCTTACCACTATTTTGCCTTCCTTTTCCTAAAGGGGTAAAAAACTCTACATCACACGGATAAATTTATTTTCTGAAATGTCGGACTGTCACCAAAAACGGTGTATGTAAACGTAAGCACGTAACGTAGAATCTTCCGGTTTAGACGTAGTCGATGCTACTTCAAGATGTAAACCCAAATTTCTTTCCAAAAATAAGTGAGTTCATAATATAACATTAAAATAATGTTTTTAAATAATACTTGAGAATAAAATATCAACCATAAATTGACGGATTGTCACACCGTCACCAACCCAAGAGCGAATGTGAGTGCTATTACTACACGCAGTGGAGCAACGCTTGTAGGACCATCTACCTCTCCCCTATTCACTCCATCTACACCCCCTCCACCACCATTTATCCCGCCTACTTCCACGAAGAACCCTTAACCAACCCCACCTTACACCTCTAAACCTTCAATATCTCAACCTGTACCTGCTACACCTTCACCTTCCATACCTACACCACCTAAACCCAACATCCCTTATCCTTTACGGTTAGACAAGTGAAAATTGCTTACGAAAGAGGATTCTCAAATTACTTCCTATTTGAAGATGATCTCTCAAATGAATTTCAACATTAGTCTCATTGAAGCACTTGTCCAAATGCCAAAATTCGTCAAAGCATTCAAGGAATTGCTTAACAAGAAGGAAAAGATGGCTGAGTTTGTCAACACACGCTTAAATGAAAACTGTTCTGCAGTCATTCTTAAAGAACTTCCGGAAAAACTTGGAGATCCCGGTCGTTTTGTATTGCCTTGCATTTTTAACAAAGTTGAAGAATTTACTTCCTTATCCGATCTCGGGGCAAGTATGAATTTGATGCCATTAAGTGTTTGGAAAAACCTATCATTACCCGACCTTACACCAACAAAGATGACTTTTGAGCTAGCAAATCGAACTCTGGCTTACCCTGTTGGTATTGCCGAAGATGTCTTTATTAAAGTTGGTACCTTCACTTTTCCGGTCGATTTTGTTGTTGTTGATTATGAAACGGACCCTCGTATTCCGTTAATACTTGGACGGCCATTCTTGAGAACCGGAAAAGCTTTAGTCGATGTTGCCGAAGGTGAAATGATTCTAAGGGTCGGGAATGATGCACAAGTTTTTAAAATAGGGAAGATCATAAACAAATCCAATGGAAGAGAATCGGCGAATATGATTAATGTGCTTCAAGACGAGCTTGATACAACTACTTAGGAAAGTACAAAGCTCGATGATTTTGTCATCTACAACAATCCTCTTTTCGATTCTTGCTATGATAATCCACTTTTCCAAGATGATGTGGATGATTCTCTCTCCAATTTAGATCCTCCACAAATTTATGAGTCTCCACCAATCTATGTTGACTATGATGATGATTTTAGTTCTGATATGGATGATTCTGATGATTTTGCTTCAGAGTATAAAGACATGCCAACTTATGATGATTTTGATAATGTTGATACTCTTTCGAGTGATTCTTCACATGATGACGTTGTTCTTACTTTTGATGAAGATCCTCCACCAACAATTCTTGATCCTACTTTGGATGACTACTCATTTGAGGAAGATTTTGCTACTTTTCTCAATACCTACTTCCCCAATGAGAATGATTCTCCTCCTTTGGATTTTGATTTTTGTCTTTATCCTCCTTCGGATATAAAGAAACCCGTTTCCAAGGAGAAGAAGTCGGACGACACCAATATCCGTAGTACCTATGTCTTGAAACCTCTTTATCCACCTTTTGAGGATGAGATTGTGAGATTTATGAGCGGATCTTCTTCAAGGTCTACTGAGCCTGAGTCTTATTTTACCCTAAAGGAAAAGGTGTTCGACCATGGTATTACAATTTTTAAGCCATCTCAGTACCCATCTGATGAAATAAAAGGAAATATTTTTAGAAACAATGGAGATATGCTTGCACTTCATCATACTTTCTACCACCGTGCCCAACAACTGCTTAAGGGAACCTTGCCTACTCTTCTTTGGCTTGCCTTGTTCGCCTTAAGCTTGTGCTATTTGATGGACGAAAACCATGTATTTGATCCCGGTGGATGTTCTTTAAGCTTCATACCATGCTAATCAAGGTCGAGTCAGGCTCACGACTCGGTTAACAAAAACAAGCGGTTCTCAGGAGGCAACCCGCAGTATCTATCCTTTTTATCCGCTTTTTTTAATAAGTGTAGGGGGAGACCCTCGTATGTGTTTGTTGTCTTCTTTCTTATGATATGCAGGGATTAAAGCTTCAAATAGCACTTTTGATGATATTTGACGACCCGTGATCCCGTGTACCCGTCTTCTCGGTTTTATCCTAAACTCTCTTGATTCACTATTTTATATTCTTCAATATTAAAAATAGGAATCCCTTTAGTTGTCTCTTCCTTAGCAAGATTTAAACAAAGTGCACAATGTACTAAGTGAAGCGGAGTTTACTCCCACATGCTTAAACATTAAGGACAATGTTTATATCAAGTGTAGGGGGAATTCTATCGAAGTTAAGTGGTCTTTTCCATGAATTTGTCCTCATTTTAACCAGAAAATTCGATTTTTCGACATTTTTCAAAATTTTTAATCTATTTTGGCCAATTAGTATTTTCCTTTGTTATCGTAATTTTCTTTCATTAGAATAAATTTTAAATAGGATGGTTTTAATAAGTTTAGATGTCTCTGATGCATTTTTCAACGTCATGAATCTTTTGACTCAACCCGAGTTTACTTATCTAAGTTTACTCTAGCTAGTATCCTTAACGTGTTTAAGTCAAGCTTTGCTAGGCTTTTATATAGGGAACTTTAAAACTAGAAAGTCTTAACTCTTACGGGTTAAGAACAAGAACTTTTCGCAAGTTCCTATCATTGATCCTAGAAATTCGTTTATCAAGGGAACTTTAAAATGCGAATTCTAATACTTGAAAAAGTCTAAGAAGTTGCAATATCCTATAGATGACTTGAAAACCCGAAACTTTGATTTAATTGGCTAAGCATCCACGAGTCTCATTCCTTGAGATTTTAAATTGTGGAGAACGAGAGATGATAGAGTCAATTATAAGTTTGGTAGTCTTTCATGAATTTATGTGAGTTGATTATGAGCTTTTTCTCCCATCGCTTGTTAATAAATTTAATTGCAATAAGTAAGGTCGTACGATTTGAAAAGTTACTTAGCTTCTAGCACAAGATCGTTTAAAAGTTTCTCGGTATTAATTAGAGTTCATAGCCAAGGCATAACTTATTGAAGCGGGATGCGAAGATTGGCGAGTCCGAAAAGGTCCTAACAAGGCATGAGGGCTACATTTCGTTGCTAAAGATCCAAAGTGATGTGAAGAATAATTTATCAAAAATCAATATGAAGGATCAAGACACACAACGAAAAGCAAATACTCCCCTAAAGATCATGGAGAAGTCTATCCGAAAAGACCCTAACAAGGTATGAGAATAAATAGATCCAAGTCCTAATAGGAGACGGATCGTTGTATATGAAAATCCCAAATAAATATTGGAGAAAAATGAAGAAGTCGTGGTCCAAATATGAAGAATCTCTCAAAAAGTTCAAGTGAAGAAATTCCTATTATGAAGAAAAGACCATTATTTCATGAACGTCTCTCAAGATTTGAAGTATGAAGTCAATGCCAAATATCGATCCGAGAAAGGTCTCAAATCGTGAAGCGAGTTATGCCAAGATATGAACTTTATGAGGTCCCGAGAAGCAGTTTTAAAATATTTTTTCCTTTAGCTAACTATTGATTAAATCGTCCTACTTTATTTTCAGCCTTAATAACTATCGAAATAAGTCAACAATTCATCCTCGCGATCATTCAAGACAACAATAAAATATAAGAGATACATCTAGGAATAAGGGAGTCTAAGTAAATAATTGGGCCACATGAGTTTGTGTTTGTTTGCTAACTTATAATAACAATGATCTCGTTTTTAAGCTTGGTATGGGGAAAGTGAAACTTGAGGGTGATAAACATTCATGACATTCCAAAAACCTAAGGTAAGTCTTTGATCTTTTTACTTGTTTTTCTTCCTTTAAATATTTTGCAATTTTCTATCTCCTTAAGTTTACTTAATGTCTTGTGTTTAATAAAGGCCAAGGTGGATTGATTATGATGGAAAATGTAAAACTTGCTTTGTAATTAATGCAATGCATGAGAACATTGCAATGATCAAGTGTAGGGGATTTCATAAGTGTGAAAACACTTATCCTTTTACCACTTAATTATAATAATAACCAAGCCAAAACGTGTATTTTATGTCGTAAATGTCGGAATTATGCCTGGTTTGTGTTTTTGTTGTGATTTAGGACCAAAATTCGAAAAGGGAAGAAAACACGGGCTTTCACGGGCCTTTATTGAAGAAAAAGACAAAAGACGAAGTCAAAAGATCAAGGGTGCAAAAAGAACGGAAGTCCAAGGCCTATTCTGAAGATTTATCGAAGAAAAAGTCTAAAGACGGAAGTTTAATGAAGTCGAAGAACTCAAGTATAATAAATGTAGAAATTGTAAGACAAGTTCAATTTATCCATCGACAAACCCGAGACAAAGTCGATAAAGCCGAAGAATTTATAATACGAGAAGAAGAAGAAATCAACAACACGTGTTAATCCTTCCTATAATGTTAGCCTTAAAATGTGTGCGACTAACGGAATTACATTAGTTTCATAGCCGGGACTTGCAGGGACTATTAATGTCACATGTAAGTAGTTCAAGTCCCGTGCTATATATACCCCTCCATACTTCCATGGAGGGGTGAGGTTGTTCATTTCTTTCTTGTCTTTCTCTCTCTAATAAACACACATTTATTAGAGCATCTCTTTCTCTCACTAAAAATGGCTAAACACCTCTATCATCCTCCCCGACCTCCGGATCGAACCCGCGTTCATTGTAAATCCAATTTAACAATTGGTATCAAGAGCCTATAGTGGATAGGTGATTGAAGATTCGTGTTTGTGTTCTTGATGTTCGTGCCTATTTTGATCTATATCATTCGAACCAAATATCTTTTTTGTGTTTTTATGGTTTTTTCTTGATACAAATCTTATACATAGTTGTGGTAGAGATTCGGTATATTCACTTTGGCTAAAAACACAAAATTTTTGGGTGTTTTGATCATTTTTTGGCTTAAAATCTCGAATTGGTTGAGTTTTGTCTGAGAAAAGTGGGAATTTGGTACTATTCGGGCAGGTTTTCATTGGAAAGGGGTTTTACTTTCCGATAGATATTCCGATATCTTCCATCGGAATAGAGTTTACATATTCAGATCATTATTTCGATCAAGTATTCCGATAGGTTTGGTGATCATGAATTCCGACAGAACTTTCCGACAGACATCACGATAGTACTTTCCGACAGGCATTCCGATAGCACTTTCCGACAGGTATTCTGATAGAACTTTCCGACGTACATTCCGACAGGTATTCCGATGGTCATTCCGACAGGTATTCCGATGGACATTCTGATATGTATTCCGATGGATATTTTTTTTGAGTAATTTTTAGGCTTAACCACTATCTAGACTAGTCTTGGAACATAGTTTACACGAATATTCAAAAGAATAAAAAATAAAAATAAATAAAAAAATATAGGGCTAACAATCTTCCCTAATGTATCGGTCATCTTAAAAAGCATAAGATGATTGAGTGAATACATTCTTGTAGAGGAGATCTTCCTTCTTTGGTGTTGTATCTTGGTCTTGATCTTGTTTGTAACGGCTTTGTTCCTTCATGCTTTTGTGATCATTATCTTGAGCCTTTGTCATTTGACTTTGAGTGCTTGAGATCTTCAATCTATTCTTGATAGTGTTCATCTTGAGCTCTTGTGACAAGATGACCTATTACATTCTTACATTCTTATGTATCTTGATTATCGCCATCTTGTGCTCTTGTGACTTCTGAATCAACATCGGTTACACAGCTACGCCACCTTCTTGATATGCAACAACATATATAGACACGGATAAAATGGCTTTGAACATTTCATCCTAACTCGGTAGAATTTTACCTCCGGTCGGTGAAGACCGTTTAGACGGTATTAGATACCGTACCTGTGATCGGGTAGATTCGATTAAGAATCTCCTTGACAGGGTTTCCCGGCGGTAGTAGCCAGTTCTCTTTACTCGACCATCTCAAAGCAGACTACGAACGTAAAGAGTGAATCATAAGGATAAATTATCCGTCTGATTAAAGTCGTCAATTCAGAATTCTTGGAACAATTTTGATTCAATAAGAATCGCATCATTGTTGCTTTCTAGTTTGTCACAAGCTTGATTCATAGAGAATCTTGCGAGTCACCTACAACATTGCTGTTTGATGTTGACATTGGAAGGATTTCCATTCGTCACTGTGAGCACTAAGGAGTGTCACTCTGAATGTTCTGGCAAGATCACATGGATTTTGGATAAAAAAGAGTTAACATTTTTAGGTCAAGTAAAATCAAATTTTTTCCCTACTAGTTTTTGGCTATTTCTAACTTAATTTCAAAATTTGGTGATACAAATTTTTTCGGCTTACCATTTTGTCGGACTGAGGAATTTATTGTCGGACTGGGAATTTTTTTTTTGAAGCTTTCGCAATTTCAACCACAATCAAATCACAACACATTCACTAAGATCCTCATCCATTCACAAGTATTCACCATGTTTAACAACAACATCAACATTGCGACTGCTAATCAAATTCGTTTGGAACAAGGTGGCAACGGTAATCCACCTGTGCTGACAGCCAGTTGCTACATTCAGTGGAGATCTCGTTTCCTGAGATTTCTAGATGGAAAAGAGAACTGAACCGCTCTTCGACATTGCCTTGAGAATCAACCTCCAGTTTTTGAATTCAGACCTATTACCACACAAGCAGAAGATGGTACTTCATCAACAACACGAGCTATGGAGGATTTCGACACATGTCCTACTGAGAAAAAGAAACTCCTCCAAGCTGAAGCCGATGCTGTTAACTACATACTCACTGGGATTGATAACGATATCTATTCCACGGTTGATGCATGTCCAAATGCTATGGAAATGTGGAATGCAATTCATCGATTGAAGCAAGGTGAGTCGATAAATGTTCAAGATCTTGAGACTAATCTACTTTGGGAGTTTGGAAAATTCACATCCGAAGATGGTGAATCCATTGACTCATATTACTCGAGATTCTACAAAATGATGAATGAGCTTGTCAGAAATCAGGGCACCATCTCCAATCATCATGCCAATGTTCAGTTTCTACTTCAAATCAAACCGGAATGGCAAAGGTTTGTGACCTTTGGTCAAACAAAGGGAGGATATCAATACTATATCTTACCACAAACTTTATGATATATTGAAACAACATCAGAATGAAGTGAATGAACTTAGGGCTGAAAAGGCAGAACGATCTGCAAACTCTATTGCTTTTGTGGCTGCTACTTCAACAAAACCCGTTCCCCGTCAACAACCACCTACACATTCCTCAAGGTCATCAAGCTCATCCAGCAAACCTCTAGCTACTTCTAGAAAAAAAGCAAAAGCAATTGTCCCCACTCCACCTCCAAAGTATGACACCGAGTCAGATGGAGATAGTGATGATGAACAAACTTCAAGGGACAAGAAGATTGAAGAACTCATATCTTTACTCACCACGACTTATAAGAAGATCTACAAACCTACCAACAACAACCTCAGATCATCATCAAATGCTAGATATAATGAAGTTGATCATGCACCTTGGTATTATCGTGATGCTAGGTATGATAATCAGAGGATGCCGAATCAAGTTGGGGCTCGAGATACTGTAGGCACTCCGGTTGTGCAGAAGAATGGGATTCAATGCTTCAACTACAAGGGATTTGGGCACATGGCTAGGGAATGTAAGAAGCCAAAACGGGTTAAAGATTCGGGATATCAAAAGGAAAAGATGATACTATGTAAGAAAGAAGATGTAGTGATTCTACTCACAGCAGATGAAGTTGACTAGCGTGATGATACTGATGATGAAGCCGATGATCAAGAGTTAGAGGCACATTATGTGTACATGGAAATGATTCAAGAAGTGATTCCAGAGATTGCTGAAAATTCTGGACCAATCGAAGACACTGAGCCAATCGAAAAGGTACCATCAAATGATAACTATAATGTGTTTGTTAATGAACGACGACATCCTGAGCAACCGGAAGGCATCAATGACACATATGTAATGGACACGGAGGATAGCAATATCTCTATGGATTCACAGCATATGTGTAATGATGACGGAAATGCTACTAAGGATACTGACTCGGAAGAGGACCAGTGATGAGATGGCATTTATACATGATCTCATCGGTCTTTTCGGGCTTTAAATACATAAAAATGTCATAAATTACCATATATATATATGCTTGTGTTTGTTTACTTGTGTATTTTAGGTATGGATATCGTGAAAAAGACAAAAGATCACAAGAAACAAGGAAAAACGGACACAAGAAACGAAGCTGTACAAAGAACCGGGCCCTAGATCATGATTTATCCAACAAATACCCTTGAAGACTTGAAGAGATGCAAGATTGATCCTCATTAAATGAAGAAATGATTAAAACCCTTGTGAAATCATAATTACAAGTTTGGTCCCTTAAGTTTGTCAAAATTACACATATGGTCCTTCAACTTTGAAGAAATAGCAAGTTTAGTCCCTCAACAATTCTAAATTGCTAAATATGGTCCCTCATGAAGTTAAAATTATATTGAAGACCTTTGAAGATCAACAATGTCCAAGATCAGCCCTTGAATTATCTCAAAATGGCAAAAACAATCCTTTTAAACCTTTTTGAAAAGTTTTGTGCCAAAAATGCAAAGTTATGAAAGTTGTTAACAAAGGAAATTCATTTTTGTTGGCTGAAAACATTAATTACCCACTTTCCCAAAACACAAGGACCCAAGTTGCCAATTCCAAACTTTGAATCCCATAACACGCGCCAAACAACTTTATTCCCCCAATTTCGGATCAAATGTACCACTTTTTACCCTTCTTCACCCCCAGATTTTACATCACTTAAACTTAAGGTAAAAATCAATTACCTTTGCACACACTTGATTCACATATGCAGAAACACATCCCAACCTTAAAACCCTTAATCCCACTCACTATGGACCCCACCCCTCATTCCCGTTTAACCAATCACATGACAACTTAACCTCCAAGTCATCCTATGTGGCAAAATCAACAGCTAAGAGTCCTTGCTTCATTCCAAAGCTAAAATGAACTTCCAAGATCACTTTGGACAGCTCACACCAAGAAAACGTCTAGAAGGCTCAAGGATAGAATAGGAATTTCACTTCTAGGGTTTGTGAACAGTGCTAGAATTGGCATTTGCCTATAAATAGACTCCTCAACCTGTGAGAGAGCTTTTGTTCCAGTTTTAGGCTATTAATCTTTGTAATTCCTTTTTAAATTAATAAAAGTTGATTTTCTGAATTTTGAAATCTCTTTGATATTTGTTAAAAGTTGGTGTTGGAATAGCCTAATTCTGAGTTCCACTTTGATATTTGAAGGTTTTTGAGGCAAGGTTTTAATCCATAAGGCTTGTGCTTCAAAAATCAGGTAAGTACTTGTTTATTGTGCATCACTTTGTTTGTTCATCTTAGCAGGTACTTGGAAGCTGGTACTTGTTTTGCTAGTACCTAAGCTCAAACAATCCAGGGCCTGGATGTAGGTCTTGGAGGTTTGCACCTTCTTCCCTTTTCATTTTCTCTCTTATTTTTCTGATTTTGGTGATTATTGCATGATAGTTGTTGAATCTATGATTTGATGGTTGATTATTGTTCATTTGGAGTTGTTTGATGTTTATGAGGTGTGGTTAGTTTGATTTGTGGTTTGAAACTGGATAATCCTTTGAAAAATTGTGAAAACTGGTTTTTAAGGGGTGTTTGGGTCAACTGCATAGTTTGGATTTGTGGTGTTTTGAGTGGTTGTTTATTGTTTCTATCTGTTGGTACATGCTTATCTGATATACTTGGTCTTATTGCTGCACATTTTGTGGTTTGAAACACCTTGATTCATAAAAGGGTATAAAATCTTGTTTACTTGGTAAAATTGGCTAGAATTTTGAGGACACCTAGAGCTAAGCTTAGGCTAGGGCTAACAAGTGCTAAACCTTAGTTAATTACACCAGGAGAAGAGATTTGAGTGCCTGAAATTGGATCTAGTGTCAAATAGATCAGCAAATAGGTTTCTACATATGCACCTTGTTCATCAGTAACTGTTTATGCTTTGACCTTGTTATTTACTTTGATTCAGTGTTTGATATAAGTTTGTTTGTGCTTATTCATAGTTTATATAGCTTGTGTATGCATCCTGCTGAGTTTGGTTGGCTTATTCAGGCTTAATCTGCTTATTTGCGCAGTACTGCTTATTTTCCATGTATGTGCATCATCTGGTGACTGTTTGATCATTTCTGGCTTATTGTGTGAATCATATTTGGATTTTCTTGTTGCTATTGACTCCTTGTGATTCACTGATCACAAGGGTGCCCTTGTTTCCAATTGAATCCAACTAAATCTCTCTAAAAAGCTTGGTCAAAAAGTCAAAGCAGTGGGAACCAGTTCCTACTGAAAGTTGCCACTGCTAGTGTTAATTGGGTTTCAGCTTATCAATAAGCTATAATAGCTTATTTTAACCAGCAACAACTTGTATTTTGTAATAGGTGCTCATTATTTGACCCATTTGTTCATACTGGAGCATTTGATGGGTTGACTTTAGGGTTTGACTAGAAAACCAACTTAATTGACTTTTTCATAAGTGCTTATTGGCTTATTCTGGCTTATTGGTTTTGCTTATTGGAATTTTGTTGATTGTTTTGGCTTATTGAGTTCATTTGTGACATTTTGCAAGTTGAATCAAGTCCTGAGGTGCCTTATTTCTCAAAAACGACTATTTTGTCTTTTAGTGAAATATTACTTTGCTTATTTCTGGCTTATTGAGTGTGCTTTTTCAAAATTTCTTTTTACAGATCTCTTAAGCATCCCAAAAGAAGGTTGTGTGTCAAATTAGAGCTTATGGCATTAGCTTATTGCTTAATGGGATAAAAAGCCCAATAAGGATAAGCTGTTTGCTTATTAAGCTGTGATAAGCTCACTTTCAGCTTTTGGGCCTTTAGAGTTTTGTGTTTAGAATTAAATTTTGAGTCAAATAGGGCTTTTCCAAGTCAATTGGGCCAAGTTTGACTTTTTGGGCTAAAAAGCCCATTTGTGTTGACTAAATTTGGTTTTGGTCCATTTGAGGGCCCAATAGGGGTATTCTGGTCATTTCACTTTGATTTTCTGTTTATTTAGGTTAAAATAAACTAGTTTGCAAGTTTTTAGAATTTTTTATAAATTTTGGATTTTTAATAATATTTTATTATTATTTTTCAAATTTCACATTTTTCAACTTTTTACATTTTTCTTAGCTTAAATACATTAAAATAGGATTTTTGCAACTTTTAGAATAATTTTATCACTTTTAGATTAATTTTTATAATTATTTTAAAATTTAATAGTATTTAAATCATTTTAAATTGTTTTTCTTAGTTTAAAATTTTCTAAAAATAGTTTTTAATCTTTTTAGGTCATTTTAGAGGTTTACCAATTGAAAAATCTTTATTTGGGCTTTTTGATAATTTATTTGATTTTTAGGGCTTTAATTAGCATTTAAAAATTGAATATTTAATTATTTAAAAGGTTTGAAAAAGTTTTGATTATTGGTAAACTCTTAGTTTATTAATTTTAATTTTGGTGAATTTTTGGTAATTTTTAGAATTAATTTTTAATTTTGTAGTTTTTACGGTTTTACGTTTTGTCGTCGTAGTATTAATTTCACGTCTTCGTCATCTTCTTTTCTCATCCCCTTCTAAACTAATTATTAATCTCAAACATTTAACAAGTTTTTCACACACATATACCTCCTTGGGAAACGAACTTTCACACCACACGGGTCATTAGTGCTTGATTTTCCTAAATCATCACTTAATACTTACCGCTTTTACGCACCTTTTCCTAAAGGTCATATTTTACCACAATCATTTTGGCGCCGCTGCCGGGGAGGTGTGTCGTGATTAATTTGCATTGTTGTTTTTAATATTAACCATAAATAGTATTTGTATTAGTAGAAATCTACTAATACGTATTATCGGTTTTCTTGGTTTTTCTTGTGAAAATATTATTACTATATTGTATTAAGTATCACAACAAATAAACAATATCTCCAAAAGTGTGAAAACACAACCTTAATTGGGATTTGATCCTAATTATTGTATTCGAATCTCAAACAAAAAGAAAAAGCAAAAATAGATAAATACTTTCGTGAAGCTCGATTTTGAAAAATACGAACTATAAGGTGGGTATAAGGCGGATATTATAAAATATACCCTAAGGAAAAAGGCTCTTAAGTACTTTGCGCCGCCTCGTTTCCCCGCTTGCTTGTGAGTATTTTGAGATTGAAGGCTAATCGAGGGTTTTGCCGCCCAAAGTATTATTACGTATAATATATTTGCTTGGTTTCTTTGTGATTAAACCCTCTTGAACAAATATGGTTTTCACCAAAGTTCTAAAGTCATTTGAAGGCGTTCACTCCACGTGATCGTTTTCATTCCTTTGAGGCTTCTTTAATCAAGAGTTTGATTCGAGGAGAGATTTTGTAGATTGTTGTCTATGAAGATACACCAAAATCCAAAAAAAAAAAATATAATCAAAAACACAAAAAAAATTGAAAATTCACAAAACACCAAAAAATAATCTTCTTTGCTCACCTCTCATTCTTCGTGAAGTTTATGATCACTCGTAATCAAGCAAAACGAGCTCGTAAACGTCTTCAAAAGCAATCCAATCAAGAGACGTTGATTGAAGAACAACCTCCAATTGTTGAACCTATTGTAGAACAAGAAGTCGTCATGGCTAATCGTACTATGATGGAGTTGCTACAAGCACCCACCGAGGGTTTTGGAGAGGCCATTGTGATTCCCGCCATCCTTGCTGAGAATTTCGAGATTAAGACGGGTTTAATGTCGATGTTGCAAGCAAATAAGTTTAGAGGTCATGAGAAAGACAACCCGCATTATCACATTAGGAATTTTAATCGTCTCACCGCTACTAGCAAGTTTAAGGATGTTCCACATGACGCCATTAAGATGATGTTGTTTCCATACTCGTTAGATGGACCCGCTAAAATTTGGCTTGAGAAAGAACCGCCAAATTCAATTTTGACATGGGGTGATCTCGTTTCTAAGTTTGTGAACAAGTTTTTTCCACCATCTAAAACAACACATTTGAAAAATGAGATTTCACCGTTTGTGCAAAGAAATAATGAAAGTTTTTCAATGGCATGGGAACGCTTTAAAGAAATGTTACATGAATGTACACACCATGATTTTTCGGAATTGCATCAAATTGATACTTTTTATAATGGGCTTAATGATCATGAACGACATTACTTGAATGCCGCCGCGGGTGGTAATTTTTTGTGCAAAACGACCGAAGAAGCTTTAAAGATTATCAAGAATAGATCTAAGGTTTATAGCCCTCGTAACACACCGAGTGTTGCCAATTTGGGTTCGTCATCGTCGTCATCGTCTCGTAGCATTAATGCCTTACATGATTAAGCTAATGAGGAAAATTGGTTTTTCGATAGATTTGCTAATCTTATGTCCCATTGGAAAGCTCAAGAAGCTTCAAATTCCGCTTCGGTTAAAGCGGTTGCTAAGAGTTGTTTGTCTTGTGGTGGAGCTCATGATCTTTCCGAGTGCATTACCGCGGATGGTAACAGTTCGAGTGCTTATGTAGAAACGGGAACTTACAACCAAAACGGTCAAGGTTCCCGCCCAAATCAAGCTCCACCAAATCAAAATGCTAATAACTATCGAAACAACAACCAAGGTGGTAATTACCAAGGTAATTCACGTAACTACGACAAGGGGAATTATCAAAGTGGGAATGGAAAAGTCACTAATCAAAACCAAAACCGTGATTTTCAAAACACTACACAAGGTTTTCAAAATGCTCACACTAAAAATCTTCAAGGAGAATTTTTGGATTATGCTAAAGCAAATAATGCTAAATTTGATAACATGCAACGTGAGATGATTAGCTTAAGATCCGAGTTGAAAAACGAGCTTAAAAATGAACTTGCTAATGAACTTAAAACTCATGCAAATAAAATGGAAGGGAATGTCTAACGTCTTCAACAAAATCAACAAAAGATGGAACAAGGACAACATGAGATTAAGCAAGAGTTGTTAAAAGCGGATGCTAGGCAATCAAAATTTGAGGACCGAATGGCTAAGATGTTTGAAGCAATCATGTGTAAACCCTCTTCCTCGGGTGGTCTTCCTAGTGATACCATTGCAAACCCGAAGGGAGAAATGAAGGTTATTACTACACGAAGTGGTAAAACTTTCAAGGAACCAATCTCTCTTCCAAGTACTTCTACGGAGAAGGAAATCGAGAAAGAACCCGAGGTGATGGTCAAAAAGGAACACATTACAATCCCACGAAGTACCGCTCATGCCATACCTACGGTTGAACCAATACCAATTGTGGAACCCGAGATTCCAAGGCCGTTTCCTAATGTCCAACCCACACCACCTTTACCTTACCCTTCGAGACGAAACAAAGAGAAATTGCAAGAACGTAATAAACAACAAATCGAGCTTTTTATAAAAATGTTTCAACAAGTGAATTTTGATGTGAGTTTAGCCGACTCGTTGTTGTATATGCCTCGTTATGCTTCCACTTTTAAAAGTATGATGAGCGATAAGGAAAAGCTTTCAAAGCTTGCTAATTGTTCTTCGGTTTATCTTAACCGCATACCGGAAAACGTTGGTGACCCCGGAAAGTTTCTCATTCCTTGTGACATACAAGATACGAAAGAATGCCTCGCCTTGGCCGATCTTGGTGCGACATTAATTTGATGCCATTTTCCATTTGGAAATCGCTTTCGCTTCCGGCTCTTATTCCTTTGAACATGTCTATCGAGATGGCCGATCATTCTACGATTTTAGCATGTGGAGTAGCCGAAGATGTTTTCGTGAAAGTGGGGAAGTTCTACTATCCCGTTGATTATATAGTAGTTGACATCCCCGCGGATCCTCAAGTTCCTCTAATTTTAGGTCGTTCATTTTTAGACACCTCGAGATCGCTTATCGACGTTCATGCAAGAACTATCACTTTGAGATTCAACGAAGAGGAACTTGTTATAAACGCTACTCAAAACTCGAAACCTACTCATGTTTATGCAATCGCTACCATCAATCACATTGACATCGTTGATGTGGTTTGCGATGAGTTTTCACAAGAAGTGTTAGGTTTTCCTGATAGCTCGTCAAGTGGCAATCCCACTATTTTGGATCCGATTCTTGCTAATTCCACACCAAATCTCACTCCATTCCAAGGAGGCGATCTCACTTCAAATGAAATCGACAATGAAGATGAGGTGTTGATTAGTGATGATACTTCTATTCCACCATTTCTTCCGCCGATGGAAGTTATGAGTGTTGAACCAAAATCTTCAATCGAGGAACCACCTATCCTTGAATTAAAGGATCTTCCTTCTCACCTTGAATATGCATTCTTGGAAGGTGATGACAAGTTACCGGTTATTATTGCAAGAGGTATTGCTAATGATGAAAAAACCGAGCTCTTGAAAGTTCTTAAAGCTCATAAAGGGGCAATTGCGTGGAAAATTTCCGACATTAAGGGTATTGACCCAAAATTTTGTACTCACAAGATTTTAATGGAGGAGGACTACAAGCCCGCAATTCAAAGTCAAAGAAGGGTGAATCCCAAAATTCACGATGTCATTAAAAAGGAAGTATTGAAACTCCTTGACGCGGGAATGATTTATCCTATCTCCGATAGCCCATGGGTGAGCCTAATCCATTGTGTCCCTAAAAAGGGAGGAATGACCGTTGTGCCTAATGAAAACAACGAGTTAATTCCCACTCGTGTTGTGACCGGTTGGAGGGTGTGTATTGACTACCGAAAGTTAAATGACGCCACTCGTAAAGACCACTTTCCTTTGCCCTTCATGGATCAAATGTTGGAGCGACTCGCGGGAAATGAATGCTATTGCTTTTTAGATGGTTTTTCCGGTTACTTTAAATCCCTATCGACCCTCGTGATCAAGAGAAGACTACTTTTACGTGTCCTTATGGAACGTTCGCTTATCGTAGGATTCCTTTCGGACTTTGTAATGTACCGGGTACATTTCAACGGTGTATGATGGCGATTTTTCACGATATGATCGAGTAGTCGATGGAAGTGTTTATGGATGACTTCTCGGTGTTTGGAAATCCGTTCACGTCGTGTTTATCTAATCTCGAGCAAATGTTAAAACGTTGTGAAGAAAACAATCTTGTGCTTAATTGGGAAAAATGTCATTTTTTGTGTAAACAAGGAATCGTCTTAGGACATAAGGTGTCGAAAGCGAGGATTGAGGTCGATAAAGCTAAGGTAGACGTCATCGCCAAGTTACCTCATCCCAAAACCGTTAAGGGATTTAGGAGTTTCCTAATCCACGCGGGCTTTTATCGTCGTTTCATCAAGGACTTTTCGAAAATCTCTCGACCAATGACACACCTTCTCGAGAAGGATGCTCCTTTTAACTTCAATGAGGATTGTGTTAGAGCTTTCGAAACTCTCAAAAGGAAACTTACCGAAGCTCCCATTCTTTTTGCTCCTAATTGGGAATTACCCTTTGAAATCATGTGCGATGCAAGTGATTATGCTATAGGGGCCGTCTTAGGGCAACGTTATGACAAGCATTTCCGTCCTATCCATTATGCTAGTAAGATGATGACCGAGGCTCAATTAAAGTACACCACAACGGAAAAGGAATTCCTTGCCGTGGTCTATGCTTTTGAGAAATTCCGACCTTATCTCGTCTTGACTAAAAGCATCGTGTATACCGACCATTCGGCTATTAAGTATCTCTTAGCTAAGCAAGATGCTAAGCCGAGATTGCTTCGTTGGATGCTCCTCCTCCAAGAATTTGATGTCACCGTGCTTGACAAAAAAGGAGCCGAGAATCTAGCGGCCGATCATCTCTCTCGTCTAGAAGACCCTTACAAAGGTGTTTTCGAGAACAAGGAAATCACAGAAACATTTCTTCTTGAGACTCTCGGTGTTGTGAATTCTAAAGACACCACCCCATGGTTTGCAGATATTGCAAATTACCATGCGGGCAACTTCATAATAAAGGGTATGACGACACAACAAAAACGAAAATACTTTCGTGACGTCAAGTTCTATTTTTGGGACGACCCTTATCTCTTTCGAGTTTGTGCGGATTAACTCGTTCGACGTTGTGTGTTTGGTGTCGAAGATTCTAATATCCTTAGAGCTTGTCACGAGGGACCCACGGGTGGTCCCCACGGTGCTAATCTCACGGCTAAGAAAGTGTTCGATGCCGGCTTCTTTTGGCCTTCTATCTATCGTGATGCACACGCACTTATGAAGTCGTGTGATTCGTTCCAACGTCAAGGAAAATCGTCTCAACGTGATTAAATGTCGCAAAACATAATTCAAGTGTGTGAGATTTTCGACATATGGGGAATAGACTTTATGGGGTCGTTCCCATCGTCTCATGGCAACAAATATATCCTCGTCGCGGTGGACTACCTTTCTAAGTGGGTGGAAGCTAAGGCTTTACCTACTAATGATGCTCGTGTGGTAGTGAAGTTTTTGAAGCAACTATTCTCTCGGTTCGGAACCCCTCGTGCTATTATAAGCGATCATGGAACCCATTTTTGTAATGACCAATTCGAGAAGGTCTTAAAGAAATATGGAGTTACTCATCGTCTTTCTACGGCTTATCACCCGCAAACGAGTGGGCAAGTCGAGGTTTCGAACCGAGCTTTGAAGAGGATTTTGGAAAGGTCGATTGGAGAAAACCGTGCTTCATGGTCCGACAAACTCGATGACGCTTTATGGGCCTTTAGGACCGCTTATAAGACACCTATCGGTTGCACTCCTTATAAGTTAGTCTATGGGAAGAATTGTCATTTGCCCATTGAATTGGAGCACAAGGCATATTGGGCCCTTAAGCATGCAAACTTTGACTTGAAGACCGCGGGAGATCACCAGAAAATACAATTGAATGAATTTGATGAATTAAGAGACAATACTTATGAAAATTCATTGATTTTTAAAGAAAAGACTAAAAAGTTTCATGATGCAAAGATTAAAAACCGGGTTTTTAACGTTGGTGATCAAGTGTTACTTATTAACTCTCGACTTAAGATATTTTCCGGGAAATTGAAATCTCGTTGGTCGGGTCCGTTCACCATTACACAAGTGTTTCCTTATGGGACCATCGAGCTAGCTCAAGATGATGGTCCTAATTTCAAGGTGAACGGACATAGGCTTAAGCACTACTTTGGTGGGGGAATTCCTTCAATGGTTGCCCTCGACCAAGTCACCTTCCCCAATGATAATTAGCATTGAGGGGATCGAGTCGAGCTCATGACTCGGTAATAAAAAACGAGGTGCCTCGTGGGGGAGATCCCATGCTTATCCTTTTATGCTTACTATTCACTAATAAGGGGACTTGTACCCTTCAACTCGTTGTCTCGTGGTTGTTTGTGATTGCGTTATCTAGATCATCATCATCATCTACGATTGAAGACTCTCGTGTTCATTTACGTGAGCCTCCATCGTTTGCTTGAAGAAGTTTTTCACGAATCCATTGACATATCCTTTATTGTTCTAACAATTATCTTTTAGCATATTTAATAAACGACTTTAGATATATTGTTGATCACCCTTTCCATGCTAGATCCTAAGCACTCGACTCTTCGTCTCTAGTATGGGGGTGCTCCACCCTTAGACTCGAAACATTGAGGACAATGTTTAATTTTAGTATGGGGGGTGAATAGGTACTTGCTTTTCTACGCCCTCACGCTTTCCAACTTTCAATGTTTTGTTTTTTTTGCTAATAAGGCTAAAAATGGCAAAATTTTAAATTTTTCCTAGTTTTCATAAGTGTTTTTAAGCCACGAATGTATATTTTCCGTTGGGTAGAATAAGAGATAATTTTTGACTTGATGGGCATTTGGAGCCATTTACATTCCTTAACCCGCTCAATTCAAGTTTTGCTAGACTTTTATATAGGGAGCTTTAAAACGCGAAAGTCTTAGTTCATTCGGGTTAAGAACAAGAACTTTTCGCAAGTTCCTATAATTGATCCTAGAAAGTCACTTATCAAGGGAACTATAAAATGCATTCTCTAAACTTGAAAAAGTCCAAGAAAGTGCAAGATCCTATAGGTGGCTTGAAAACCCAAATCTTTGATTTGATATAGTCTTAATGAAAGCTAATCCAAATTTGGCTTAATTTTGACTTGCATGGCTAAGTATTCACGAGTCTCTTTAATTAGAGGTCTTTATATAGTGAAGAACGAGAGATGATAGAGTTATACAAGTGATCATGCTAAACGTAGAACATGAAAATGTTCTTTCAAAAACTCATATGTTTTTAATTGTGGCTTTTTCTTCCCATAAAATCAATGCATTAGGAATAAATATAATTGCAATAAGTAAGGTCGTACGATTTGAAAGGTTACTTAGCCTCTAGCGCAAGATCGTTTAAAAGTTGCTCGGGGTTGAATAGAGTTCATAGCCAAGGCATAACTTATTGAAGCGGGACACGAAGATTGGTGATCATCCAAAAAGGCCCTAACAAGGCATGAGGATCCCTATTTTGTTGCTAAAGATCCAAGATGATATGAAGTATCATTATTCCTAAATCAATATGAAGGATCGAGACACACGACGAAAAGCAATTACTCCCCTAAAGATCATGGAGAAAGTCTATCCGAAAAGACCCTTACAAGGTATGAGAATAAATATATCCAAGTCCGAAAAGGAGGTGGATCGTTGTACATCAAAGTCAAAAATAATGATTGAAGAAAAATGATGAAGTCGTGGTCCAAATATGAAGAATCTCTCAAAAACGTCAAGTGAAGAAATTCCAAATATATGAAGAGAAGACCATAATTTCAAGAACGTCTTCCCAAGATTTGAAGTATGAAGTACATGCCAAATATCAGTCCGAGAAAGGTCTCAAATCGTGAAACGAGTTATGCCAAGATATGAACTTAAGGAGATACACGAGAAGCCGTTTTAAAAGATTTTGTCCTTCGGCTAACTATCGATCAGATCGTGCTACTTTGCTTTCGGACTAATAACTACTCAAATAAGTCAATATGAATCACTTGTGATCCATGACAAATAGTTAAAAAATGCTAGTAACCCATTTTCCTTTTATAATAACTAGGATTGCGGGGAGAAAAAGTATTACACAATTTGGACGTATGAGCAGTGTTAGCATTGTGACTTGTACCAACAATGATCTCGTTTTTGCACTTAGCATGGAATGTATGACAATCAAGGATGACGAAGTTTACTCTAAGGGACATTTACTTGTTTCTATTCTTTGACCCTAAAAGTCACACTAGTGATGAAAATCATACATTGTGTCTTTACACATCTTCGTAGTATGTTGCTAGTCTTTTACTCTTCAATAAAGGTTAATAAAATTGAACTTTGGTGATGCTTAGATACTTTATTCTAGCATTGCGTGAGGGCATGAGAATGGCTTAATATGGGGGAGTGATGAGATGGCATTTATACATGATCTCATCGGTCTTTTCGGGCTTTAAATACATAAAAATGTCATAAAATACCATATATATGCTTGTGTTTGTTTACTTTTATATTTTAGGTATGGATATCGTGAAAAAGACAAAAGATCACAAGAAACAAGGAAAAACGGACACGGGAAACGAAGCCGTACAAAGAACCGGGCCCTAGATCATGATTTATCCAACAAATACCCTTGAAGACTTGAAGACATGCAAGATTGATCCTCATTGAATGAAGAAATGACACTTAAAACCCTTGTGAAATCATAATTACAAGTTTGGTCCCTTAAGTTTGTCAAAATTACACAAATGGTCCTTCAACTTTGAAGAAATGGCAAGTTTAGTCCCTCAACAATTCTAAATTGCCAAATATGGTCCCTAATGAAGTTAAAATTATATTGAAGACCTTTGAAGATCAACAATGTCCAAGATCAGCCCTTGAATTATCTCAAAATGGCAAAAACAATCCTTTTAAACCTTTTTGAAAAGTTTTGTGCCAAAAATGAAAAGTAATGAAAGTTGTTAACAAAGGAAATTCGTTTTTGTTGGCTGAAAACATTAAATGCCCACTTTCCCAAAACACAAGGACCCAAGTTGCCAATTCCAAACTTTGAATCCCATAACACGTGCCAAACAACTTTATTCCCCCAATTTCGGATCAAATGTACCACTTTTTACCCTTCTTCACCCCCAGATTTTACATCACTTAAACTTAGGGTAAAAATCAATTACCTTTGCACACACTTGATTCACATGTGCAGAAACACATCCCAACCTTAAAACCCTTAATCCCACTCACTATGGACCCCACCCCCAATTCCCGTTTAACCAATCACATGACAACTTAACCTCCAAGTCATCCTATGTGGCAAAATCAACAGTTGAGAGTCCTTGCTTCATTCCAAAGCTAAAATGAACATCCAAGATCACTTTGGACAGCTCACACCAAGAAAACGTCTAGAAGGCTCAAGGATAGAATAGGAATTTCACTTCTAGGGTTTGTGAATAGTGCTAGCATTGGCATTTGCCTATAAATAGACTCCTCAACCTGTGAGAGAGCTTTTGTTCTAGTTTTAGGCTATTAATCTTTGTAATTCCTTTTTAAATTAATAAAAGTTGATTTTCTGAATTTTGAAATCTCTTTGATATTTGTTAAAAGTTGGTGTTGGAATAGCCTAATTCTGAGTTCCACTTTGATATTTGAAGGTTTTTGAGGCAAGGTTTTAATTCATAAGGCTTGTGCTTCAAAAATCAGGAAAGTACTTGTTTATTGTGCATCACTTTGTTTGTTCATCTTAGCAGGTACTTGGAAGCTGGTACTTGTTTTTCTAGGACCTAAGCTCAAACAATCCAGGGCCTGGATGTAGGTCTTGGAGGTTTGCACCTTCTTCCCTTTTCATTTTCTCTCTTATTTTTCTGATTTTGGTGATTATTGCATGATAGTTGTTGAATCTATGATTTGATGGTTGATTATTGTTCATTTGGAGTTGTTTGATGTTTATGAGGTGTTGTTAGTTTGATTTGTGGTATGAAACTGGATAATCCTTTGAAAAATTGTGAAAACAGGTTTTTAAGGGGTGTTTGGGTCAACTGCATAGTTTGGATTTGTGGTGTTTTGAGTGGTTATTTATTTTTTCTATCTGTTGGTACATGCTTATCTGATATACTTGGTCTTATTGCTGCACATTTTGTGGTTTGAAACACCTTGATTCATAAAAAGGGTATAAAATCTTGTTTACTTGGTAAAATTGGCTAGGATTTTGAGGACACCTAGAGCTAAGCTTAGGCTAGGGCTAACAAGTGCTAAACCTTAGTTAATTACACCAGGAGAAGAGATTTGAGTGCCTGAAATTGGATCTAGTGTCTAATAGATCAGCAAATAGGTTTCTGCATATGCACCTTGTTCATTAGTAACTGTTTATGCTTTGATCTTGTTATTTACTTTGATTTAGTGTTTGATATAAGTTTGTTTGTGCTTATTCATAGTTTATATAGCTTGTGTATGCATCCTGCTGAGTTTGGTTGGCTTATTCAGGCTTAATCTGCTTATTTGTGCATTACTGCTTATTTTCCATGTCTGTGCATCATCTGGTGATTGTTTGATCATTTCTGGCTTATTGTGTGAACCATATTTGGATTTTCTTGTTGCTATTGACTCCTTGTGATTCACTGATCACAAGGGTGCCCTTGTTTCCAATTAAATCCAACTAAATCTGTAAAACCCGCATGCTTTTACCATGAATAGTGCCCTTAAGATCGTACGTCCTAGATTAAAACTTACCTCATGTAGTATTGATCACATTCATGTGCTAATAATCAAGCAAGTGCATACGTGTATGACATGACAAGTATCGATTATGTACGAACTCATGATAAGCAGTTAATAAATATATCACGTGAACATAATTAAATTATGATCACCATTTAAAATACGAACTAAAATAATTACGTAAATACTTATAATATAATTACGAGCGTTAAGTTTACGATAAACGACACGTTAGAATAAACAGAAACACTTCAGACACGAACACGTTTAACCACGAACGAACACGAAACATCGGGGCACGAGAAAGGTACGGGTACCCCATGTGGGGCCGCCATACCCACGGCACACATATGAGAAATGGGCTTAGCCCATGGACTTTACAAGTAAAGGGGGGTAAAGTGTTAAACATGTTTTCACTTTTCACTTTCAAGAAAATAAACAAAAAACCCTAAAAGAGTTTTTCTCCTCTCCTTTTGCTCTCTTGGTGCCGCCACCTCTACACCACCATAAGGGGGTGATTTGTTTGACTTTGATCTTAAAAACTATTGTGTAATCAGTGTTTGTTCATCCTTTTTCCAAGCTACATAGTGGTATACCTTTCTAACCCTTCTTTTTAATTCTTTTTAATTCTTTTAATCTTTGATTATTTTCATGAACATGTTATTATTTTTCTTATTAAAACATGGTAATTAATCATTGATCTAACATGTTTTGGTATTAAATAAAATCAAAGAATGATTTAAAAGGGGTGTTATGTTTGGCCGCCTAGCAAACAAACCCGAGGGGGGTTTGGTTTGCTATTGCCGCCACCACCAAGACCATTTTTGGTCTTGGTTGGCTCATGTGGGACCCACGGCAGCAAGGAGACACATGTGCCCCGCGTTTGGCTCGGGGTACGGTGTCGAATTCATGCCCGATTCATGGTTCGTTGGTTAAATCATGATTCATGCTACATGTTAATTTTTATGAACTATGAACTTAGGATATATTAATTAATAACATGAAATATTAATTAAATCATGACTTAGGTTATTTTAATTATTAGTTTATCATGACATTAAATTAACCTAAGTATTTTATGTTATAAGTTATAATTAATTAATTATTAAAACATGCCTATAATTAATTAATTTAGACATGACTTAGGTTATATTATTATTAATAATAATACACATTTTAACCTAAGTATTTTCATTTCATTTTAATTAATACATGTTACACTTTAATTAAAATGCTTAACCTATAGTTTAATTAAAATACATGAAATAATAATTAAACTATACACTATATCATATGACTTAAGAATAAGCTTATAACACTTAGACTTATATGTTAGCTTATGTAATCAGCTTAATTCTAATTATGGAAACTTCTATTTATAGAAACTTAATTAAATAAGGCAACTAATCTAATTATGGAAACCTTCTATATATGGAAATCAATCTATTTCAGGCAGCTAATCTAATTATGGAAACCTTCTATATATGGAAACTTATTTAATTAAGGCAGCTGATCTATTTTTGGAAACTTTCTATTTTTAGAAACTAATCTATTTTAGGCAGTAAATTCTATTTTTGGAAACTTTCTATTTTTGGAAACTTTCTATTTTTGGAAACTTTCTATTTTTGGAAACTTTCTATTTTTGGTAACTTTCTATTTTTGGAAACTTTCTATTTTTGGAAACTTTCTATTTTTGGAAACCTGCTATTTTTGGAAAGTTACTTATTATTACACAGTAAGTATAATAATACATGAAACACCAGTAATACTTAATCAGATTAATCAGAATACTAGATAAACACAGTTTAAGGCTTTAAACAGTGAACCATGACCTAAAACATACCAAATCAGCTAAAATGAGACACAAAACCCAGTACGTAATCAGTGAATCGATACTTATACACGTGTGTATTCATGTAGAGTTAGTGATCCAGAAGTAGGAGTCTTTCTTCCGTTCATTCACTGGACTTGAGGTACGGATTCCCGTCCTTTCAGTATGGACATTCTTTCCTTATTAGGATTTCCCCGTATGCAGCCAACTGTTTTCCCCAGCATTTGTTTTATTGTTTTGAACTGCTTATGTTTAATTAGCATAATCTATAGCCATATACAAGCATGACCAGTTTCACCTAGTTATGGAGGTACCATAACCATAGCATTGGAGGCACCGATGTTATGACTTCCCCACGGCAGAGTGATTGCTCGTGGCGTCCCTTTTCAGTTTTGGCCATATTATTATATCACGTGGGGCGTATGGGTGCATCCTAGTTACATGTTTTATTCAGTTTATCATGGTGAATGTGGTGTGTGCCTTGCACCTTTCACAAGGAGTTGATCCCTCCTACCCAAACCAGTATATTGATTAGAGGCATCCCCTCTAATCAGCATGATGAGGTCACCCCTCCAAGTATTCATGCACGTGACCTTTTCATGACCTATATGGGCTATGGTATATATATGTTAAAACAGTTTTCACAAGATAAACATAAGGCTTTTCAAACTATAAAACCAGTTTTCTTGATACTTAACCAGTTACTCAGAACTTAGTCTTCCGCTGTTATATGTTACATGCTTATCCTATTTCATGCTTTATTGTACATCCGTGCACTGAGCGTCTTGCTCAGCCGTTACTTTCCTTTCCATGTCCCAAAACGGCAGGTACCCAAGACTCGAGCATTTGGAGGACATGCATAGGATGGAAGCTGCCATAGACTTCTTCTCCTGTTTCCTTCATATATTTATGCTTGTTTAGTCTTTCATTCAGTTCATTTACTTTGTTATGTTTTGGGCTTATGTTTGGGAACCGATGTTTGATTCCGGTTTTCCCTATGGTCATGTATGTATTACTACATATTACCTTGCATGCTTTGATGACACGCCATAATCACGCGTGACATTCCATTTATCAAAATGGGGTGTTACAATTATGGTATCAGAGCCAAGGCTTCGACCTGTAGGCTCTAAAACTCGACCTGTGACTAGTGGGTAGTCACCAGGAGCTTCCTAAGCCAACGTTTGTTATTCCACGTATTGATGTTTCAGCGCGTTGTTGTTTCAACCATTACGTTTTCAGCACCTTTTTGTTTTAGCCATGACGTTTTCAACACCTTGTTGTTTTCACCATGATGTTTTCACCAGTATCGTCTTACTAATATGGAATGAACAACCGTCATCCATACTTAGTTATGTGTCATTGTCTATGCATGATGTTCCTCGTGAACTGTGACGATGTGGACTGACCCCAGTAGTTCATAATTTTCACATAAAAATTTTTCTGTTAAGTTTTGACAATGACTTTTAATTATTATGTTTCATGCATTCATGCATTTATATCATATGTCATCTGTTACAGGAATTTTGACTAAGTAATGGTTGGTACAGGACTGGCCCTATTTAGTCGCATGTGCTTTTATCGAAACTTTTAACTTTGGGACCGACCCATAGGCGTCCCCTCGCCATGTCTTTTGTTTTGGAACCGACCCATAGGCGTTCCCTCGCACATATAAAGGTTTTATAAACTACATTACGCATTCATGCACTGTTTTCTTGCATAAATTTTTTCTCATGATTTAAATTGGCATAAATTTTTTTCATGTCCCATCATAAGTTATTATGTTTTTATGTCAAGTATGCCTTCATACTGTCATGGTTAACTTCAGTTTCATGCTGATTATGTTATACACTTCTTGTAATAGATGGTTTCATGTTTCCTCATGATAATTCCGCCTTCATGTTGATTATGTTTCACGCCTCTTTTGTTATTTACGTGGTCCTGCAAGATATTGTTAGATTTCTTGAATCATGCTTTCATGATAATCATGGTTGGTTTACATTGATCATGCCGTCAGGCAAATCATCGTTGAATTTTGTGTAACCACACTTTAGCGTTTCGCTATGCAACCAGAATGATGTCTATGCAAATACAGCAAGGTTATCACAATGGTTTTCCTAACCGTTTAACCGGTTTACTTTCCTTAAATCATGACAAATGATCGAGCCCATACCGATCATTTCAGGTGCATTCCATGTGTACTCCACGTATCGTATTTCATGTGTATACATGTACCTTAATCCATGTATATTCCACTTGCAATACTTCACGAGTGTTCGCTAGTCGATTCTAAATCATCTCAGGCGTATGTTCACTTGCTGATATTATACAAGATTGTCGATGCCGCTCATAGCTTGGAGATGTTACTGAAGGTTGATGCTGCTGATGTTGAGAGACGCTACGAGATGCTGATGCTGATGCTGTTCACAACCTGGGGATCCTAAAAGACTAAGACAAAGGCGTCGGAGCAAAGCAATTGGACGAGAAGATGCTTCACCATCAGACAATTCCCATCAATCATTGTCCGAAATTCATAGTTACATGTCACACGTCGTTCGGCTGTCATTTCAGCCATATGAGTGCAAACCAGTACCAGCCAGCCACTCAGCTAAATAGTTACATGAGTCACGGTCATGAGAATGACCGTCAGGGAAACGACAGACAAGATGATAATAACCACTACTATGACAGCAACTATCTTAGAAATCGCAACCGAGGCTCCGGCCACGGACGTGTTCAGACATACAAATGATCAGTAGTCCAACCGATCCGCCAATTCTGGCATATTAACCTAATAATTGTAGTTCTATTATTTTACGTCTCGGGACGCATGTCAAGACATCCGTCAAGACACATGTTTCACGTATACTTTCTGAGGACACATGTCAAGATACAAGTCAAGACATATGTCATGCTTATAGTTCCAAGACACGAGTCAAGACACATGACTCACGTCCAACTATGGAACATTTCTAAGAAATTCAGGGTAGCCTCCAAGGGTATATCCATTTTGTCGTGCCATGTATTAATCAGGCCACAAGAATTTCAATACCATTATCGGCGCATCAGTGAGAACTGTCACGTTGCCAATGTCACTTTCATTTCTTTCACCAGACTTCATATATTCATGACCATGAAGGACGCCTTTCGTATTCCCACGCATACGAAGGTTTTCCTTCAGCTTAATGATAAGATCCTAGCTGCTAACGCATTTCCTCGGACAGACACGAGATAAATTTTATCCTAATTATGTACTATGAACACCACACCATGCTATGATTCATAATTATGTACAGTAATGTTCAGGCTCCTGAATACATTCAGCTTAATTTTCCATCAGGAAAATCTGTACAAATTATCTATGCTTTTCAAGCACGTGCTTTGTTAGCCATATTGCTAAAATTTTCTAGCTGTCAGTAACACACGACTACTAAGGTCCTTTTACGCATAACAAACGGATTATTCCAAAATTGATCCTTACACTCCAGAAGAACCTTCAAGGAGAAGGATGGTACCATGAGATTATGTGTCGACTACCGTCGACTTAAACAAATCACCATTCATGACAGTTATTCTCCTCCACATATTGACAACATGTCCAATCAACCGTTTGGTGTTAATCACTTTTCCAAGATCGAACTCACGATCATGCTGCCAACAGTGACGAGTGAAAAAGCAGGACATGTCCATGACTGCTATTCATACACGACACGGTCATGCTAGATTTATGATTTTGTATTAGTCTCATCAATGCTCCAACCGCATTATGGACTTAATAAATTGAGTTTCCATGAACTCCTAAACAAATTCATCAGCGTTTTCATTGAGGATAACCTGATTTCCTCTAAGCCTAGAGAAGAACAGGAAGACCATATCTGCACTATGTTGCAAATTCTATGACAAGAGAAATTCTACCCTGGAATTTTTTTTTCCAATATCAATTCTGTTTGATTACAGTGACACACTGAATCACATGGGTTTCTATGGTTAATCTTACCATGACCCAGCTTATGCGTAAAGGAGAGAACCCTACACTACATTAGGTGTTCTAGAAAATTATACGCTAGGAGAAGTCTAGATTCAGAGACTCAGAGTTTCGCAACCTTCTATGTATCAAGTTTCTACGAAGCAGGATACAGTTACGTTCATATCTTCATACCTGTTATACAAACAGGCTAAGATAGGACACCAACAAACTGGGATGTTTTCATCATATGAAATTGTGAATCGAAAAGGGACAAGATCTCCATGGATTTTAGTTACCAGATTACAGCAAACTCAGAAGAAGCATGATGCTATCTGGGTTATTGTCAACAGTTGATCAAGTCTGCAGAATCCTTACATCCGTACGGATTTCAGAACCAACAGATTGAACAAACATGTTCCAGCCAAGGCTCATCCGACCACTTGGCAATCCCTCAGCTATCGGGTCAGACAAAGATTCGTAATTGTACTCCTAACTTACTTCACGCCTTCATTCTGATTCCACGACTTGCTTTCGCGCTCACGTTCATGACACTATTCACGTTCATGATCGTATTTTGGCTTACGATTCTACGTTCATTTCTTATCTCGTTCTGGGAAGTTTGCAAGAACTTGTGAGACCAGACCCAAGTTTAGTATAACTCTCCATCATCAGATAGACGTTTCACGTCATATTCCACGTCTCACCTTGTAGCGTTTGGCGTTACCGCCATTGTATTCTATGATCACGATATGTTTCACATGTCATGTTCATTCCACGTTCCTCATATCATGATCAAGATGTGTTACACGTATCATGGATCACGACATGTTTACTCATACTACACTCGCTATATCTCCACGTAGCACGTTCAAAATTTTTCACGTATCACGTTCAAAATTTTTCACGTACTACGTTTCTTCATGTCTCGCGCATCGTTTCTAATTATCAGTTCAGTCAGATTGTCTTGCAACGTATCGGTTCAGCTACCCTTGCACGTTAACTCTTTTTTTCCTCGATCGAATTTAGGGGATCTACCTTCCGTTGATAACCAAGAATTTCTTCGTATTCCAAGTCAAGGTCAGGAGGACCAAGATTTATCATTAGTGTCAGGATCTTCTGAAGAAACCGTTCCAAGAGGGAGGCCACTTGGAAACGGACAAGTTCATCCGGACTTCTTATCCATTTTCTCTTATCGATTTGATATGTCCTTTCAGTCACGTCACGTTCCATGTCTTTTCAAGACATGTCATGTTCCACGTTCCCTTCTACCATGTCACCTTCATTTCCGTTATTTTGCATACCTTTCCAGTTTGATTCGGGTATGTTACTTCTTTCCAGTTTACTTTATCTATAATTCGGGGACGAATTATTCTTTTTAGGGGGGAAGAATTGTAAAACCCGCATGCTTTTACCATGAATAGTGCCCTTAAGATCGTACGTCCTAGATTAAAACTTACCTCATGTAGTATTGATCACATTCATGTGCTAATAATCAAGCAAGTGCATACGTGTATGACATGACAAGTATCGATTACCTACGAACTCATGATGAGCAGTTAATAAATATATCACGTGAACATAATTAAATCATGATCACCATTTAAAATACGAACTAAAATAATTACGTAAATACTTATAATATAATTACGAGCGTTAAGTTTACGATAAACGACACGTTAGAATAAACAGAAACACTTCAGACACGAACACGTTTAACCACGAACGAACACGAAACATCGGGGCACGAGAAAGGTACGGGTACCCCATGTGGGGCCCCCATACCCACGGCACACATATGAGAAATGGGCTTAGCCCATGGACTTTACAAGTAAAGGGGGGTAAAGTGTTAAACATGTTTTCACTTTTCACTTTCAAGAAAATAAACAAAAAAACCCTAAAAGAGTTTTTCTCCTCTCCTTTTGCTCTCTTGGTGCCGCCACCTCTACACCACCATAAGGGGGTGATTTGTTTGACTTTGATCTTAAAAACTATTGTGTAATCAGTGTTTGTTCATCCTTTTTCCAAGCTACATAGTGGTATACCTTTCTAACCCTTCTTTTTAATTCTTTTTAATTCTTTTAATCTTTGATTATTTTCATGAACATGTTATTATTTTTCTTATTAAAACATGGTAATTAATCATTGATCTAACATGTTTTGGTATTAAATAAAATCAAAGAATGATTTAAAAGGGGTGTTATGTTTGGCCGCCTAGCAAACAAACCCGAGGGGGGTTTGGTTTGCTATTGCCGCCACCACCAAGACCATTTTTGGTCTTGGTTGGCTCATGTGGGACCCACGGCAGCAAGGAGACACATGTGCCCCGGGTTTGGCTCGGGGTACGGTGTCGAATTCATGCCCGATTCATGGTTCGTTGGTTAAATCATGATTCATGCTACATGTTAATTTTTATGAACTATGAACTTAGGATATATTAATTAATAACATGAAATATTAATTAAATCATGACTTAGGTTATTTTAATTATTAGTTTATCATGACATTAAATTAACCTAAGTATTTTATGTTATAAGTTATAATTAATTAATTATTAAAACATGCCTATAATTAATTAATTTAGACATGACTTAGGTTATATTATTATTAATAATAATACACATTTTAACCTAAGTATTTTCATTTCATTTTAATTAATACATGTTACACTTTAATTAAAATGCTTAACCTATAGTTTAATTAAAATACATGAAATAATAATTAAACTATACACTATATCATATGACTTAAGAATAAGCTTATAACACTTAGACTTATATGTTAGCTTATGTAATCAGCTTAATTCTAATTATGGAAACTTCTATTTATAGAAACTTAATTAAATAAGGCAACTAATCTAATTATGGAAACCTTCTATATATGGAAATCAATCTATTTCAGGCAGCTAATCTAATTATGGAAACCTTCTATATATGGAAACTTATTTAATTAAGGCAGCTGATCTATTTTTGGAAACTTTCTATTTTTAGAAACTAATCTATTTTAGGCAGTAAATTCTATTTTTGGAAACTTTCTATTTTTGGAAACTTTCTATTTTTGGAAACTTTCTATTTTTGGAAACTTTCTATTTTTGGTAACTTTCTATTTTTGGAAACTTTCTATTTTTGGAAACTTTCTATTTTTGGAAACCTGCTATTTTTGGAAAGTTACTTATTATTACACAGTAAGTATAATAATACATGAAACACCAGTAATACTTAATCAGATTAATCAGAATACTAGATAAACACAGTTTAAGGCTTTAAACAGTGAACCATGACCTAAAACATACCAAATCAGCTAAAATGAGACACAAAACCCAGTACGTAATCAGTGAATCGATACTTATACACGTGTGTATTCATGTAGAGTTAGTGATCCAGAAGTAGGAGTCTTTCTTCCGTTCATTCACTGGACTTGAGGTACGGATTCCCGTCCTTTCAGTATGGACATTCTTTCCTTATTAGGATTTCCCCGTATGCAGCCAACTGTTTTCCCCAGCATTTGTTTTATTGTTTTGAACTGCTTATGTTTAATTAGCATAATCTATAGCCATATACAAGCATGACCAGTTTCACCTAGTTATGGAGGTACCATAACCATAGCATTGGAGGCACCGATGTTATGACTTCCCCACAGCGGAGTGATTGCTCGTGGCGTCCCTTTTCAGTTTTGGCCATATTATTATATCAGGTGGGGCGTATGGGTGCATCCTAGTTACATGTTTTATTCAGTTTATCATGGTGAATGTGGTGTGTGCCTTGCACCCTTCACAAGGAGTTGATCCCTCCTACCCAAACCAGTATATTGATTAGAGGCATCCCCTCTAATCAGCATGATGAGGTCACCCCTCCAAGTATTCATGCACGTGACCTTTTCATGACCTATATGGGCTATGGTATATATATGTTAAAACAGTTTTCACAAGATAAACATAAGGCTTTTCAAACTATAAAACCAGTTTTCTTGATACTTAACCAGTTACTCAGAACTTAGTCTTCCGCTGTTATATGTTACATGCTTATCCTATTTCATGCTTTATTGTACATCCGTGCACTGAGCGTCTTGCTCAGCCGTTACTTTCCTTTCCATGTCCCAAAACGGCAGGTACCCAAGACTCGAGCATTTGGAGGACATGCATAGGATGGAAGCTGCCATAGACTTCTTCTCCTGTTTCCTTCATATATATATGCTTGTTTAGTCTTTCATTCAGTTCATTTACTTTGTTATGTTTTGGGCTTATGTTTGGGAACCGATGTTTGATTCCGGTTTTCCCTATGGTCATGTATGTATTACTACATATTACCTTGCATGCTTTGATGACACGCCATAATCACGCGTGACATTCCATTTATCAAAATGGGGTGTTACAAAATCTCTCTAAAAAGCTTGGTCAAAAAGTCAAAGCAGTGGGAACCAGTTCCTACTGAAAGTTGCCACTGCTAGTGTTAATTGGGTTTCAGCTTATCAATAAGCTATAATAGCTTATTTTAACCAGCAACAACTTGGATTTTGTAATAGGTGCTCATTATTTGACCCATTTGTTCATACTGGAGCATTTGGTGGGTTGACTTTAGGGTTTGACTAGAAAACCAACTTAATTGACTTTTTCATAAGTGCTTCTTGGCTTATTCTGGCTTATTGGTTTTGCTTATTGGAATTTTGTTGATTGTTTTGGCTTATTGAGTTCATTTGTGACATTTTGCAAGTTGAATCAAGTCCTGAGGTGCCTTATTTCTCAAAAACGACTATTTTATCTTTAGTTGAAATATTACTTTGCTTATTTCTGGCTTATTGAGTGTGCTTTTTCAAAATTTCTTTTTACAGATCTCTTAAGCATCCCAAAAGAAGGATGTGTGTCTAATTAGAGCTTATGGCATTAGCTTATTACTTAATGGGCTAAAAAGCCCAATAAGGATAAGCTGTGATAAGCTCACTTTCAGCTTTTGGGCCTTTAGAGTTTTGTGTTTAGAATTAAATTTTGAGTCAGATAGGGCTTTTCCAAGTCAATTGGGCAAAGTTTGACTCTTTGGGCTAAAAAGCCCATTTGTGTTGACTGAATTTGGTTTTGGCCCATTTTAGGGCCCAATAGGGGTATTCTGGTCATTTCACTTTGATTTTCTGTTTATTTAGGTTAAAATAAACTAGTTTGCAAGTTTTTAGAATTTTTTATAAATTTTGGATTTTTAACTTTTCACATTTTTCTTAGCTTAAATACATTAAAATAGGATTTTTGCAACTTTTAAAATAATTTTATCACTTTTAGATTAATTTTTATAATTATTTTAAGTTTTAATAGTATTTAAATCATTTTAAATAGTTTTTCTTAGTTTCAAAATTTCTAAAAAGAGTTTTTAATCTTTTTAGGTCATTTTAGAGGTTTACCAATTGAAAAATCTTTATTTGGGCTTTTTGATAATTTATTTGATTTTTAGGGCTTTAATTAGCATTTAAAAATTGAATATTTAATTTTAATTTTTGGTGAATTTTTGGTAATTTTTAGAATTAATTTTTATTTTTGTAGTTTTTACGGTTTTACGTTTTGTCATCGTAGTATTAATTTCAAGTCTTCGTCATCTTCTTTTCTCATCCCCTTCTAAACCAATTATTAATCTCAAACATTTAACAAGTTTTTCACACAAATATACCTCCTTCGGAAACGAACTTTCACACCACAAGGGTCATTAGTGCTTGATTTTCCTAAATCATCACTTAATACTTACCGCTTTTACGCACCTTTTCCTAAAGGTCGTATTTTACCACAATCAACCGTGATTTGCTTGCGTCTATTATTGATTCTTTAAAACGTGAAATTAATGAAAACAAAGAGGCTAATAAACGTCTGAAGCAAGCAAACACATCCTTAGCCGAGGAGATAGACAAGCTTAAAGAGAGTGATTATGTAAAAGAAGCTGATCGACGAGTTGCAATAGCTAATGGTTTGGTATATGAACGTAAGGTGCTCATCGAACAATATTGTTCTCAAGTAACACACGAAATTCATATGTCAAAACTAAAGATATCAGAACTCGAAGAACAACTACTGCTACATAAACTCCAGATTACTGAGTTGGAGTCGGTTAACAAAGAACAAACTGAGCTTTATAAAACTCGTGAAGAAAAGGATATTGAAAAAATTCTTGATTTGGAAAAGAGAGTCGAAACGTTAAACAACATTGTTTACAAAACGAGTCAGTCTATTCAAACTATGAATATGCTTAATAGAAATATGAATACGAGGTTTGTGAAGCATGAATATCTCAAGAACGTTCAATCTATAAAGGCTGGTCTTTATGATATCGGTTGTTATGTTGATAATCTTGCTCTTATGCTTTCCCTTAACAGCGACGAAATCCTTCGTCATCAAGAAGAAAGTCGATCGAACTTAACTGATTTGATAAACATTTCTGATTCTAACAATCATATTAAGTTTGTCCCTCAAAAAGAACTTTAAAAAGAACAAAAGATGTATAATAGTGTTCCACCACCAAGTGATGAACCACAAAAGAAAGTTTCTTTAAAAAGGAGTTTCAAAAAACAATCAATTTTGTTAGAAAAGCGAATTTTGGATGAAAAACATAAATGGGATGAGAAAAGCAAAAGTGTTTAGCAATTTGAGTTTATAAAACAGGGGGTTTTAAATTTGTACAAAGGTGTCGTCGACTATGAAAAAGTTTCTAGGGATACCGTTTGGAATATTAAACCTAACCCACAAGTAGAAGTCGTCATTCAACAATGTATTGTTCCAACCATTGATCTTTCAAAAAATGTGGAAATGTTTTATAACGCTCTCACTAAGGAAATGTTAACTGATTTCAGTTATGTTAAATCTCTTGAAGATGAAGTTGATTTTCTTCAAACAAAATTAAAGACACAAGAACACCAACTTTCTAACGAAATTGATCGACTTTCGAAGGAATATTTCTATGTTGACCATATGAATGCTATACTTGGTGTGTATACCGATCTTGATCAATATTGTCATGTAGCATGTCTAGTGTCAGAAACGGACGAGAAATGTCGCAATCTTGAAGTAGAGCTTTCAAAACAAATTCAGTCATATAAAAAACTTTCGAAAAGTTTTTCCCAATTTGAGAAACACTCCATTTCTCTTGAACTTGCTTTACAAAAAGGTGATAAATCTCATAATCATAAAAAGTGTCAAGAAATGGTAGCTTCTTCGTTTCGTCAATTAAATGAAAAAGGTTTCGAAATAAATGATTTGAAAACTCAGGTACAAGAAAGGGACATAGCCATTAGTGAGTTATAGAAACTCATTGCGAAAATGAAAGGAAAGTCTGTTTCGGGTAAACCATCCGCCGTTCGTCAACCGAATGAGGTTAAATGCCCTAAATCATCTATTTTGGGACAATCCCCTCAGACTTTGCCTAAGATAGGAAATGATAAGAGTACAAATGTGATAGCACCTGGAATGTATAAGATGAACACTAAGTCTACTCAAACTGGAACATCACGGTTACCTCAGAATATTAAGAAAACTAATCAACGTGTGTCTTCTTCTACAGGAGTAATCCCCACTACTAGCGTTAGCGGACCACAGCTTAAGAGCACTAGAATGCAAGATATGGTCATGCCTAACAATAGTCAAGGAAAGAAGTTGGAGGTAGAAGACCACCATAGGAATTTTAAGTTTTCTAAGAATAAAACGTCTGTAACTGCATGTAATGACAGTTTAAATGCTAAGACCTCGAATGTTGAATTTGTTTGTGATGAATGTGGAAAATGTGTTGGTACTTTCAATCATGATGCTTGTGCTCTTAATCATAATGGCGTGAATACTAGAACTAGGAAGCCTATTCTTGTGCCCACTAGTACTAGAGAACCCACAAGAACTTTGAACCAATCCATTGATCAACCACTTAAGAAACTAAGTGCGTTAGACTCGACTACTCTGCGTAAACAAAACAGATTAAAGAAGCTATATGAGAACATGATTAGGACATGTACACGGGGGTATTCGAGATTTACACCACCCGGATACAAATGGGTACCTAAGACAACCCCTATTCTAATTGGGTCTATGAATGTTAGCTTTCAGTTAGAATCTAGGCCTAATACAATTTTGGAACCCGTTTCCATAAAGGGCTCCCATTTGTCAAATGCTACATTGTCTTCTAATTCTTCTGCAACTCGTCGAAATCATCCTATTCATAATGGACTTCGGGTGCACAAAGCACATGACGGGCAATCTCAAGCTTCTCATTAACTTCATGGAGAAGTTTCTGGGTACGGTACGGTTCGGAAATGATCAGTTTGCACCGATACTCGGATACGGAGATTTGATTCAAGGGAATATAACTATTAAAAGGGTTTATTACGTCGAGGGACTGAATCACAATTTATTCTCGGTTGGTAAATTTTGTGATGCAGATTTGGAAGTGGCTTTTCGGAAATCTACTTGCTATGTTAGAGACTACGATGGGAATGACCTTCTTACAGGTTCTCGTGGTTCTGATCTCTACTCAGTTACTCTTCAAGACTCATCTTCAACAAATCCAATTTGCTTAATGGCTAAAGCTTCATCATCTCAAGCATGGTTATGGCATCAACGATTGTCACATCTCAACTTTGACACCATCAACTTGCTTTTGAAGAATGATATTGTGACCGGTCTTCCTAAGTCAAAATTCGTCAAAGACCATCTTTGTTTTTCTTGTGAGTTGGGGAAAGCAAAATGAAAGTCTTTCAAAACAAAGACTACCCCAAGCTCAAAAGGACGATTAGAACTTCTACACATGGATTTATGTGGTCTCATGCGTGTAGAGAGTATTTACGGGAAAAAGTATATTCTCGTGATTGTTGATGATTACTCTAGATACACATGGACTTTCTTCTTAAGGTCCAAAGATGAAACCCCGGAGGTTCTCAAAAACTTTCTCAAGATGATACAACGCAATCTTCAAGCTCAAGTCTTAACCGTAAGAACGGATAGGGGTACTGAATTTTTTAACAAGAACAAGCAGTCTTTCTTTCAAGAAGAAGGCATCTAACATCAAACGTCTATTGCTCGAACTCCTGAACAAAACGGCGTTGTCGAAAGACGGAACCGCACTTTGGTTGAGGCAGCTCGAACAATGCTTTCTGCTTCAAAATTACCACTATTCTTCTGGGCTTAAGCAATTGCAACTTCTTGTTATACTCAGAATCGTTCACTCGTAATCCCTAGACATGAAAAGACACCTTACCACATCATCAATGGCAGGAAACCTACTGTCAAATTCTTTAACGTATTTGGATCTTTATGCTACATTCTTAAAGATGGTGAAAATCTCGACAAGATGAAAGAAAAAGGTGATGCATGCATTTTTGTCGGGTATGCTACATTGTCGAAAGGATATCAGGTCTATAACAAGAGAACAAAGATTATTGTCGTAACAATTCATGTGAACTTTGACGAATTGCCACAAATGGTACATGATCACAACAGCTCAAGTCCCGCTCCTCAATGTCCAACAATGGCACCTCACAAAACAGTGTACGTCCCGTGCAAGAATTTCAAGAAAGTACTCCTACAGCAGACTCGGCGGATTCGACACAAATGAATGAGTTGGTTTATTTATAGGATCCAATGTTTGATGAATATTACTATGGAAACAATCAAGTTGTGTCAAAGCCTTCCGATGTCAATACTACTGATGCACCTGAACAAAATCAACAAGACACAACTGCATCTACTTCAGCAACCGTTGCTCAAGAGAAAATTCCATTCAATACTCAACAAACTCAAGAAACTGTCATACAACCAACATCACCAACCGTCAATGCTGAAGGAGGAAACAACAATCAAGCAGTCGATGCAACTTGACAAAGAAGAATTTATCAACCCCGTTCGGTACACCGGTACGTGAAGTCGGAGAGTCTTCTACTCAACATGTTGATCCGTCCAACATGCATACATTCTACCTACGATATCCATCCACTCACCATTGGACACGTGATCATCCATTGGAGGAAGTCACTGGAAATCCTTCACAACTGGTTCGAACACGCAGACAAATCGACACCGATAACGATGTGTGTATGTTTGCACTCACCGTGAGTTCAACTGTACCTACAAACATCAAACAAGCCATGACTGATCATGCGTGGATTGAATCAATACAAGACGAAATTCATCAGTTTGAATGCCTAAATGTTTGGGAACTTGTTGACAGACCCTATAGAATGTCAATTTTAGATTTCAAATGGATCTGGAAAAATAAACTGGATGAAGAACAAACCATCATCAAAAACAAATCTTGTCTTGTGGTTAAGGGATACCGTCAACAAGAAGGCATAGACTACGATGAATCATTTGCTCTAGTTACTCGTTTGGAAGCTGTCAAGATATTCATTGCTTATGCTGCACATAAGGGCTTCACGGTTTTTCAGATGGACGTTAAAACTACTTTTCTCAACGGTTATTTGAAGGAAGAAGTGTATGTGAATCAGCCCGAAGGATTCATCGATCCTCATCATCCTGACAAAGTCTACCATCTCAAGAAGGCTGTATATGGACTTAAACAAGCTCCAAGGGCATGGTACAAAGAACTATCAAACTTCTTGGTTTCCAAAGGATTCTCCAAAGGTTCTATTGATCCTACTCTCTTTATTAATAAATACGGGAATGACATATTGCTGGTGCAAGTTTATGTTGATGACATTATTTTTGGTTCTACGAACCCAAAACTTTCAAAACATTTTGAAAAAATAATGCACAACAGATTTGAAATGTCAATGATGTGGGAGCTAAAATTCTTTTTAGGCCTCCAGATTCATCAATCCCCACGTGGTATCTTCATTAACCAAGCTAAGTATGCTCAAGAGATACTTAAAAAGCATGGTATGACCTCGTGTGCTCGCGTTGGTACACCATTGTCGACCAAATCCCTAGACGCTGACTTATACTCATATCCCGTAGATCAAACGCGATATCGTAGTATGATCAGGTCACTTATGTACCTCACATCCAGCAGGCCTGATATTCATCATGACACATGCTATTGTGCACGATATCAAGCCAGACCTACTCAAAAGCACCTCAAAGAGGTTAAACGGATCTTTCGATACCTTAAGAATACCATTCACATGAGACTCTGGTATCCGAAGGAAACCAGTTTTCATCTAACAGCTTTTTCAGATTCTGATCACGCAGGTTGCCTTGATAGTCAAAAAAGCACTTCTGGTAGCGTACAATTTTAGGGGAAGATAAGCTTGTGAGCTGGTTGTCAAAGAAGCAGGATTGCACTTCGCTCTCATCAGCTAAAGCAGAATATGTGGCTCTATCCGCGTGTTGTGCTCAAGTCCTCTAGATGCGAACTCAACTCACGGATTATGGTTTCCACTTTGATAAAATACCTATGTATTGTGACTCAAAGTCGGCCATAGCCATCTTATGCAATCCGGTTCAACACTCCCGTACCAAGCACATCGCAGTCAGATATCACTTCATCAAGGAACAAGTGGAACGTGGTATCATGGAATTATACTTTGTCAGAACTGAGTACCAGATAGCAGACTTGTTTACTAAAGCCCTATCTCAAAATAGGTTTCAGTATCTCGTTGGCCATCTTGGTATGAAGTATATGACTCCAGAAGACTTGGAGGTTTTGGCAAATGAAGCAGCTTGATACTCTCTCGTAATGACTTCTAAGCGCATCACAGCTTAGGACTCGAACCTCAAATAAGGAAAGTTTATCACAGATGATAACTTATCCTTCTCAACAAGAAGTTCATATTTCTCGGTCATAAGCTTCTCATAAAAACAATCAAAGTTTTTAAGCTCATGAAAAACGATTTCTAAGTAAATGTCAACTTAGAACTCGCACTTCAACTTAAGGAAAGTTTATCACGGATGATAACTTATCCTTCACAACGGGAAATTTATCTTTCTCGGTCATGAGCTAGTCACAAAACAATTAAAGTTTTGAGCTCATGAAAAACGGACCCGCAAGGGAAGTGTACGTTTCAGTGCGCTTTCTGAAAGCAATAGAAGAGAAGTCTTTTATCCTGATTATTTTAAAACCGTTGAACACAATTTTTCAAGAATTTCTCAAAAGGTTTTTCTAAATATTTCAAAATTGTGTGTTCAACACTCCCTTCCTCATATGTGGTTTTTATATCTCAAAATTGTCATATGTTATTTTGATAAAATTTTGAGGGGGAGCGATTTAAAATCAAGCCTTTAATGTTGTTGGGGTACATCTCTAAAAATTGTCATATTTTATGTATCCAACACATTCTGAAAAGGATATGAAATTGTCAAATGTAATATATTATATCGGAAAAGGCATCTCATCTCCGTACCTCAACATATTTTGTGGTGTCGTTTTTCAAAATTTTTTGTCAAATTTTGCCTCAAGACACACAACCCGACTTAATGTTCCATGATTCATGCGTGCACACATGTTTCTCTGCCAATCGGTTTTAAGAAATTGTCATATTTAATCAATTGGTATCTCTAATATGATGTTTTTATATTAGATATAGGGGGAGAAAATGTGATTAAAATGTAATATATTGCAACATGTGATCTTAAAGACTCAAGTGCAACTCTTTCCTTCACATGCTAAACCATTTCATATATCGATGCATGTGTGTAGGGGGAGCTTTTCGGAAATGTAAAAATTTCGAGTGTTAAAAGTTTTGATTTTTATCAAACATTTTGAATGGTTTTCAATGGTTTATGGTTACGATCTATACCCAAAACAACCTACTATCCACGACGGAATGATGGAGTCAAAAGGTGGTTTAGGATAGGAAACTAAGTCCTATGATCCAACCTGAACCGGAGGGATCTACCCAAGGACATTCCATAGCTAGAAATAGTTGTCCTTAGGAAAGATGGAGTTGAATGAAGCTGAATGCAGACCAATTACTTAAGTTAGCACTGGAACAATCACAACAAGGTGCTACTAATGAGGTATTGGTAAGCATTGAAGAAGTTGAATATTCTATGCAACTTAGGCAGAAACCGGGTTAACACATCTATCGAAGATAAGTGTCATGGACCCAGTGATGCGATGCACAACCCTTCCCCAGCTATTCGAGTTTCTATCAAAAGAAACTTGTCTCATTGTCACGGAGATCAACACGTATCTATTGACTTTACTCCAAGTTAGTTAATATTGAAAAGGTGGCAGTCTGCTCCATCCTCTGATTACCAAAATGCACTTATTGAGTCTAGAGCCAAACGAGATCTATCTATCATCTCATTAGGACACAATCTAGTCCTACGCATTATCCTTGTGATATTTCCAGAACATCTGAGTGATACGATTCACAATGAAGATGGAAATCCTGCTTGAGCCAGCATCAAACAAGCTCATGGTAGGTAACTTGTGCGATTCAAAATGAATCAATCTTGTGAGAACTGGAATGCAACTAAGTTTGGATTCTTAATTTATTCAAACTTTATTCTAGGTTTCTTCGCAAAATCCGTGTGATCTTGCCACAACATTCAGAGTGACACTCCTTAGTGCTCACAGTGACGAATGGAAATCCTTCCAGTGTCAACATCAAACAGCATTGCGGTAGGTGACTCGCAAGATTATGAATCAAGCTTGTGACAAACTGGAAAGCAACAATGGTGCGATTCTTATTGAATCAAACTTGTTCCAGGAATTCTGAATTGACGACTTTAATCAAACAATGGGGCGATTCTTATTGATTTTACTTGACCTAAGAATTTGTTGTTGATTTGATATGTAAATTCGTTTGGGGGATTTAGATATGATGGCTAAGTTTGGTTAATTCAGTGTTGGTTTGAGATGATCTTTCTGTTTTCATGAGATTTGATGGAGAAATCGAGATAGATAGATGAAGATTGGTTTTGGATGAGTATTGAAACTATGTGGCTGGGAGATTGGTTTTGTGAGAATGTGTCTTATTTATCGCTACATTTTGTTTACTTGGACCGGGTTAACAACTATTGTATGGGCCAAAGTAATGTGAAGTGATTCCGAAGTGGATTTGGTATTTATTATTTGAAGTTGATGTGGAATATCACGAAGGCGTCTACTCAATTCATCTTCGAGCCTCTTTCACCCCATTCTATCGATTGATGATTCGCTTCAGCATTTATGATTGAGACTTGATTTATCTAGTTTCCACTGTCAAGGGGTGGATGGTCGACGACATGGACAACTATCACTTAAGGAGTTAAGTTGCAGTGCTCAGTGTCACACTCACCTGGAGTTGTGGATACTTCAAGAGGTGTTCTACATCTTATACCTCTCTCTTTCATGTATAAGGTACAAAGAGACGTTTCTCTATACCGTTCGTCAAGCAACACAAGTGCTAAGCGTAAGTAACAAATTTGGGGGATTGTACTTCAGTTTCAAGTTTGGAATATCAGGTTTACTTCATCAGTGGTCACTACAGATAGCCGAAAGAATACGAGGCTAGTAAGTTTAGCCAGAGAGTACAAGAGTAGAGATGTGATCAGCAAACAATTCTCACGAGCAACTTGAGCTACAAAATGTCAACAAATATTTCTTCTTCTGATACGAACATCTCGCGATTCTAATTGTACTTGTCAGATGATGCTCCCGAGTGTTCTTAACTACCATACTCTTGATAAGAACATCTCACGATTTTGACCGTACACGTCAGATGATGCTTCCGATAGTTCTTAACCATCATACTTCTGATAAGAACATCTCGTGATTCTGAGCGTACACGTCAGATGATGCTTCTGAGTGTTCGTAACCACCATACTTTCGACAAGAACATCTCACGATTTTGACCGTACACGTCAGATGATGCTTCCGAGAGTTCGTCACCATCATGGGGAAGAACGTGTACTTTGGGGTACTGAGTTCAACTTCCAGGGGGAAGTATTCTACAAGCGTGAGAATATTTGTTGCTGATTTCTTACATGTTCCCCCAAACACATAATCATGAAGACCAAAAATGTCAATGTAGCCGTTACTTGGTGTGGTTTGCTTCTTCTTCTACAAAATTCCGTTGTGCACTTTAAATGTCAAAGAAAGAAGATTGCTCAAGCTACAGATTCTGCTCAAGACAAGGATATTGGTTTGGGGGGAAGCTGAGTCAGAAGCCTCGTCAAACAAGAAAGCTTTTCAAGACATGTGGTATGAATTGGGGGGAAGTTAATCCAGTTCATACATGATACAATGGTTCCTCAACAAGCAAATACAAAGAGGATTCAAACTTTGTTGTATTTGCATTTGTTAGGAACATTGTAAGTAATTCCGTATGTCTCCACATTGGGGGAAGATTGTTAGCATTAAAATGTGTGTGACTAACGGAATTACATTAGTTTCATAGCCGGGACTTGCAGGGACTATTAATGTCACATGTAAGTAGTTCAAGTCCCGTGCTATATATACCCCTCCATACTTCCATGGAGGGGTGAGGTTGTTCATTTCTTTCTTGTCTTTCTCTCTCTAATAAACACACATTTATTAGAGCATCTCTTTCTCTCACTAACAATGGTTAAACACCTCTATCATCCTCCCCGACCTCCGGATCGAACCCGTTTTCATAGTTAATCCAATTTAACATATAAATACCCTCCTAATGTGTCATTAGGAGGTGTTAGCTAAATTGACAACTTAGTCTTTCCATTTTAACTTCATGCACTTTCATATTGTCATCTTAATTTCTTTTCTTTAATTTCAAGTAAGTTTTTTATTTCGTTGTTGAATCTTTATTTTTAATCAAGTTTTTAATTAATCTCTCATTCTACCTTTCTTGTTTTGCTTAATCTTTATGCTTATTTGTTTATTTTCATGCTTATTTGATTGTTCGTTATGTTTTTATGTGTTTGATTGTGTTTTGATTATTGATTTTATAGCTTATTGTGTGCTTTTCTTAGATTTAATTAAGTGTTTTTAAAAGTTATTTCATAAAAAGTTGATTTTAAATACTTTATTTAATTTGTGTTTTTAAAAGTTTTTAAATTTTGGCTTATTTGCTTTTTTCTTAAAATCCTTTTGGTTAAGTTTTTAGTTAAGTGCTTATTGATTTTTAGCTTATTTTGAATTTCTGCTTAATTGTTTTTAATTCGGATTACTATAAACCCTAACTTCCCGAATTATGTGTAGGACTGCCCTTTTTCCGAATTACATGCAGCTTTCCCTTTCCCGAATTGTGTGCAAGACTGGTTTTCCCAAATTAGATCCTTCATCCCTTATTTCGAACTAAGTTCTTGGTTTGTGTATTCCGAATTGGGTATAGAACAGAGTATTCTGAATTAAGTCGTGATCCATTACATTCCGAACTATATTATAGTTGCCTATTCCGAGTTACGTTAGAGCCATACATTCTGAATTAGGACTTGAACCTATATTCCGAACTGTGTGTGTAAATCTTATTCCGAATTACTAGTGGTTCTCGTTTTTCGAACTAGGTTAGGAATTGAGATTCCGGATTAACTTCTTGCCTGTATTCCGAATTAGGTCAACATCACACATTCCGAATTAGGTTAGTGCTTGTATTCCGAATTAGTTTGGGATTCTAACATTCCTAATTAGGTCTAGAATATGGATTCCGAACTAGGTTAGGGATTTGGGATTCCGACTTATGTTTTACTTGTTTCATGTTTTAGTTTTTATGCTTTAATTTTCCCGCCATTTTTCTTAAGTGTCATTTTAATTGTTTTACCTTAATTTTATTTTCATGTTTACATCTTTAATTAAGTTTTTAAATTCACATTTTGTCAAGTTTTAATTTCTCGTCATTTATTTAAGTTACTTTTAAAGTCTTAATTTTTCGCCTTTTACATTTTAAACATTTTTAGCTTTATTTACAGTGTCATTTACGTTAAAGTTTTGCAATTTCATTTTCAACAACGACAAACCATTTATTTTTCTCCAAAAGACGACTGAGTCTCAAGATTAACGATAATCAATTCGATTAGACATAATTCAAAGAACGATAATTCAGTTATTAAAGGCCATCATGAATCTCTGTGTTATTCAGCATACTAAGTCCATTTTCATCATTTAATCTCAAACTTGCCCTTAGCAGTACCTCAGTTACATATATATTTATATGATTCACCCTAGCCCTAATGCAAGGTTGATCAAACCGAGTACCTAACACATCAATGTTCCAAAATTGTTCAACAATGGAAACAGAGACAATGGGACTTACAGTGAATGCAAAACGAACATGACTTCGAGATAAGAAACCAAGTATCTCATGGAATCCAAGAGAGTCATAATTCACAGCAAGATTTTAAACCAAATTATGCTTAGAGATCACTTGTAAAGCAGCCATTAGTATTTTTGATGATCGAAAAATTAGAGAGAAGGTTATAGAATCAAGAGATAAGAATAAAAGATTAGGTAAATCAATTGTGTAATTAGAGTAAGTATTTAAGTAAATAACAAACCCAAGCGCGAAGAAACCGCCAAATTTACAAAAGAGACCCTTAACGGTACAACGGACATGTAGCGGTACATGGAACATACTCGGTACTTGAACTTGTGCTAGCGGTACTTGAAGTGATAACGGTACCTCACAATTTTGACCAGTTCATGCATTCCACTATTATTATAACCTCTTTTATCTTTCTCTATCAACCTGCAATCACATCAAAAACACAAAACATAGACTATACAATAAAAATTAGTATAAAAATTGTACAGCTATTACCTCCCCTCAACATATGCAGCAGTCTATTGGTTAAGCATACCAATATGTGTCACCAAGAATTCAAATCTCTTTGCATCAAATGCCTTGGTCAAGAAATCAGCTACATTGTTGTCTATATGAATCTTCAAGACTTGAATAAGCTTCTTGTCATAGGCATCTCTTATAAAGTGATGTTTATTTCAATGTGCTTGGTCTTGGAGTGAAATATTGGATTCTTAAAAATGTATATAGTACTTTCATTATCAATGTAAATCTTGGTGTTCATGAAGTTAAACACATAATCTAACAACTGATTTTGAATCCAAAGTACTTGTCCACAGCAATGAGCAGCAGCTACATATTCAGCTTTAGTTGTAGAAGTAGCAACAATGGTTTGCTTCGTACACTGCCATGATATGAGTCTTCTGCCTAGGAATTGAAAACCTCCTGTTGTGGATTTCCTATCATGGTTAGCTCCAGCATAGTCACTGTCTGAGTAAGCTTCCAATTCAAAGGTGGAATATCTAGGATACCATAATCCTAAATTGGGTTGACTTCTAAGATACTTAAAACTCTTCTTCACAGCATGTAGATGTGACACCTTTGGATTGACTTGGAACCTTGAACAAGCACACACAACAAACATAATATTATTCCTTGAAGTAGTAAGATACATCAATGAACCAATCATTGATCTGTATAGATGAATATCAACACTTTCTCCATGTTCATCTTTTGATAAAGACTTCTTAGCTTCAAAAGGTGTGCTTGTACTCCTTGTATCCATACATGAAAAATTCATCAAGATTTCAGCAACATACTTATCTTGGCTGATAAATATTCCTTCTTTCCTTTGTTTGACTTGCAGTCCCAAAAAGAAAGTTAGTTCTCCCAAAGAACTCATCTGAAATCTTCATTTCATCAAAGCCTCAAACTCTTCACACCATAACTTCTTGGTAGAACCAAAAATGATGTCATCAACATAGACTTGAACTAGAATAATATCCTTAGAATTCTTCTTGATGAACAGATTTTTGTCAATGGTCCCTCTCCTATATCCCTGTTCTAACAGAAAATTGGATAAAGTTGCATACAAGGCCCCATGAGCTTGATGCAGAACATAAAGTGCTTTGATAACTGATGAGATGGCATTTATACATGATCTCATCGTTCTTTTGGGCTTTAAATGAATTAAAATGTCATAAAATACCATATATATGCTTGTGTTTGTTTACTTGTGTATTTTAGGTATGGATATCGTGAAAAAGACAAAAGATCACAAGAAACAAGGAAAAACGGACACGGGAAACGAAGCCGTACAAAGAACCGGGCCCTAGTTCATGAATTATCCAAGATTAAACCTTGAAGACTTGAAGAAATACAAGATTGATCATCAATGAATGAAGAAATGACACTTAACACCCTTGTGAATTCATAATTACAAGTTTAGTCCCTTAAGTTTGTCATAAATATAAAAAGGTCCTTCAACTTTGAAGAAATGGCAAGATTAGTCCCTCAACTATTCAACATTGTCAAATATGGTTCCTCATGAAGGCAAACATCCTATAAAGACCTTTGAAGATCAAGAAAGTCCAAATTCAGTCCCCCAAGTATGAGAAAATGGCAAAAACAACCCTTGCAACACTTTTGCCAAAGTTTTGGGGCAAAAGTGTGAAATTCATAACTTCAACAACAAAGGAATGCGTTTATGTGAGCTGAAATACATGTTATGCATCTTTTCCCAAAAACAAAGGACCAAAACTGCCAAGCTAAAAGTTTAAATTCCTAATAAAGCGGGTAACATTTACTGTAGAGATTTTACCAGCCAAGAACACCCTTTTACCCAGGATTAAAAATGAAGAAAACAAAGGGGAAAGTGAAATTGGTTGTTCCCACGTATAATTCACATCACCTAATCCCATCCCACAACAAAAACCTTAAACTCCACTACCAGAAAGATACCCCCATCCCCACTCACATGACGACACCTGGCAAAGGATCATGACTTGGCAAGATCAATGAACTTAAACCTTTCCTTAGTCACCAAGCACTAAATGAACGTCTCTAATTCAACCAATCAAGCTGGCAACAAGCCTAGAAGATTCTGCAAGGATAATTTAGGAAATTTAGTGCTAGGGTTTATGAATAGTGTTTTGTATGCATTTTCCTATAAAAGGAGACCTCAACTTGTGAGATTCCATTTGTTCCAGATTTTTGCTATTATCTTTGTAATCCCTTTTTACTTAAATAAAATTTGAATTTCTGAAAATTGTGAAATCTCTTTTGTGTTTTATAAAAGTTGGTATTAGAATAGCTGAAATCTGAGTTCCATTTGATGTTATAGACCTTCCTTAATCTTGTGGTTAAGGCACGTCTATGTTTGTTAGGATTTCAAAGGTTCAAAAACCTTGAAATCTCTATTTCTGTTTTAGCTATTATCCTGTACTAACCCTTAGCCAAAAGCTTTAAGCTCCTTCAAGCTTGTTGAGACCAAGCCTGAGAAGAGATTTAAGCTATTGGTTGAGTTGTTTGCTCATTTGTGTTGAAGAATCATCATTATCAAAACCTTGTTCTACTTTGAACATCAACAGGTTTTGATCCTCTTTTTGAAGAACCTTGGTCTTGTTCTAGTTGTTGAACAAGGTCCAAGGAGCATTGCTGGTCCTCCTAGGATGTTGTGGAGGACAGGTATGGCCTCTTGTTTAAATTTTCCTTAAAAATTTCATGATATTGCCTGTTTTTGATTTTGGACTGTGATTTTGTGTTCTTGTGTTTAAGGTTGTGATTTTTGTGTTTGAATCTGTTAGTAGTCATCTAGGAAGTGTGATTGAATCATAAAATCAGTAGGTTGTTAGTTGGAATCACAAGTTGCTTTGAAAAGTTGTGGATTATGGGTTGTTTGGTTTGCTGGTTCAAAGGCCTTAAGGCCTTGGAGCTTGGCTCCTTTTGTTTTGTATCTTTTTGTTTGCTGATATACAAGTTGTTTCAAGTGTTGGATAGGTTTAAAACAAGGTATAACTAAAAATCATAGGTTGCCAGTTTTTGAACACTTTTTCAGTCAAACACATCAGCAGGTCTAATTTGTTTGTTTGTTTGAATTAGGGTGTGAAACTTGGTTTGCTTATAGATTTGTTGGTTGTGCATCTCTGCATCATCTGGTTTTAGAGTTTGGTCGCTTATTGAGTAGTCTATAGCTTATTGAGTTTCAGCTTTTGGTCATTTAGATCAGCAAATGCATGCTATGAGATTTTGATGCTATTGGGTTGATTCCTGTTGTTTTATGATAGTATTTGGTTCCTTGTGCATTACTTGGTTTGTGCCTTTTGTTTGCTGCTTATCTCACAAGCTTATAAGCCCACTGGCTTATTGGCTTATTTGTGCCAAAACTTATCAAGTCTACCCAACTGGTAGGCCTTGATTCACAAGGTTTGCACTCAAGCCTTGACCAGCAGGTTGGAAACAAAGTCTCAACACTTCATTAAGTCTGTCAACGTCCAATTTGTGCTTGTCAGCGTTTGATTTACTCTTGTCAGCGTTTGACTTTTGGTCAAACTTGGTCATATAGGTTATTGAATCTGTTTTGCTTTTTGGTACATGCAACAATTTGGTTTTTGTAATAGAACTCATTTTTTTCAGCTTAATAACAAGTCTGGAAGGTTACAAGTCTTTTGGATAAGCTTTTGCTAGAAAATTAGCTTATATGGCTTTTTCAGCCAGCTTATTGGTTCTTACAGCTTATTCTACTTGGCTTTTTGTGATTTTCTTGATTGATTATTCTTATTTAAGCTATTTTTGAGCTTTTTCAACAAACTAGAGCTTCTGAAACAACCTAGAACTCTATTCCGACTATTTTGTCATTTTGTGGAATTGTTCTTGGCTTATTTCTGGCTTATTGAGTGAGTTTTTTTCAAAATTTCTTTTTACAAATCTCTTTAATATCCCAAAAGAAGGTTAAGCAGAGCTTATGGCATTGGCTTATTGCTTAATGGGCTTATTGGCCCAATAAGGATAAGCTGTTTGTTCATTAAGCTGTGATAAGCTCATTTTCAGCTTTTGGGCCTTCAAAGTTTTGTGTTTAGAATTGAATTTTGAGTCAGATAGGGCTTTTCCAAGTCATTTGGGCTTAGTTTGACTTTTTGGGCTAAAAAGCCCATTAAGCTTGACTGTTTTTGCTTTTGACCCATTTGGGGGCCCATTAGGGGTAATTTGGTAATTTCACTTTCATTTTCTGATTATTTAGGTTAGAATAAACTAGTTTGCAAGTTTTTAGAATTTTTTAGAATTTTTGGACTTTTAATATTATTTTAATATTATTTTATTATTATTTTTCAAATTTCATATTTTTTCACTTTTTATATTCTTCTTAGCTTAAATACATTAAAATAGGTTTTTTGCAACTCTTAGATTAATTTTATCATCTTTAGATTAATTTTTATAATTATTTTAAGTTTTAATAGTTTTTAAATCATTTTAATGTTTTACTTAGTTTGAAAATTTATAGAAATAGTTTATAATCTTTTTAGGTCGTTTTAGAGGTTTACCAACTGAAAAATCTTTATTTGGGCTTTTTGATAATTAATTTGATTTTTAGGGCTTTAATTAGCATTTAAAAATTAAAATTTAATTAATTAAAAGGTTTGAAAAAGTTTTGATCATTGCTAAACTCTTAGTTTATTTATTTTGTTTTTTGGTGAATTTTTGGTAATTTTTAGAATTAATTTTTATTTTTGTACTTTTTACGGTTTTACGTTTCGTCGTAGTAGTAATTAATTTCACGTCTTCGTCATTCTCTTTTCTCATCCCCTTCTTTCAAATATTAATCTCAAACCAATTTACGAATTACTCACACGCAAATACCTCCTTGGGAAACGAACTTCATTAGGGTCATTTGTACACGGTTTTCCTAAACCGTCGTATTTAATACTTTCCTTGTTTACCTCCTTTTCCTAAAGGTGTGGTAAAACACTGCAATCATTTTGGCGCCGCTGCCGGGGAGGTGTGTCGTGATTAATTTGTCTTGTTGTTTTTAATATTAACCATAATAGTATTTACATTAGTAGAAATCTACTAATACGTATTATCGGTTTTTTTGGTTTTTCTTGTAAAATTATTATTACTATATTGTATTAAGTATCACAATCAATACAAAATATCTCCAAAAGTGTGAAAACACAACCTTAATTGGGATTTGATCTCCTAATTATTGTATTCGAATCTCAAACAAAAAGAAAAAGGCAAAAATAGTTAAATACTTTCATGAAGCTCGACTTTGAAAAATACGAACTATAAGGTGGGTATAAGGCGGGTATTATAAAATATACCCTAAGGAAAAAGGCTCTTAAGTGCTTCGCGTCACCTCGTTTCCCCGCTTGCTTGTGAGTATTTTGAGATTGAAGGCTAATCGAGGGTTTTGCCGCCCAAAGTATTATTACGTATAATATATTTGCTTGGTTTTCTTTGTGATTAAACCCTCTTGAACAATTTGGTTTTCACCAAAGTTCTAAAGTCATTTGAAGGCGTTCACTCCACGTGACCGTTTTCATTCTTTTGAGGCTTCTTTAATCAAGAGTTTGATTCGAGGATAGATTTGGTAGATTGTTGTCTACGAAGATACACCAAAATCCAAAAAAAATTAAAAACAATCAAAAACACAAAAAAATTGAAAATCACAAAACACCCAAAAAGAATCTTCTTTGCTCACCTCCCATTCTTCATGAAGTTTATGATCACTCGTAATCAAGCAAAACGAGCTCGTAAACGTCTTCAAAAGCAAGCAAATCAAGAGACGTTGATTGAAGAACAAACTCCAATTGTTGAACCTATTGTAGAACAAGAAGTCGTCATGGCTAATCGTACTATGATGGAGTTGCTTCAAGCACCCACCGAGGGTTTTGGAGAGGCCATTGTGATTCCCGCAATCCTTGCGGAGAATTTCGAGATTAAGACGGGTTTAATGTCGATGTTGCAAGCTAATAAGTTTAGAGGTCATGAGAAAGACAACCCGCACTACCACATAAGGAATTTTAATCGTCTCACCGCAACTAGCAAGTTTAAGGATGATCCACGTGACGCCATTAAGATGATGTTGTTTCCATACTCGTTAGATGGACCCGCAAAAATTTGGCTTGAGAAAGAACCGCCAAATTCAATTTTGACATGGGGTGATCTCGTTTCTAAGTTTGTGAACAAATTTTTTCCACCATCTAAAACAACACATTTGAAAAATGAGATTTCAAGATTTGTACAACGAAATAATGAAACTTTTTCAATGGCATGGGAACGATTTAAAGAAATGTTACATGAATGTCCACACCATGATTTTTTGGAATTACATCAAGTTGATACTTTTTATAATGGGCTTAATGATCATGAACGAGATTATTTGAATGCCGCCGCGGGTGGTAATTTTTTGTGCAAAACGACCGATGAAGCTTTAAAGATTATCGAGAATAGATCTAAGGTTTATAGCCCTCGTAACACACCGAGTGTTGCCAATATGGGTTCTTCATCATCATCATCGTCTCGTAGCATTAATGCCTTACATGATGAAGCTAATGAGGAAAATCCGTTTTTCGATAGATTTGCTAATCTTATGACTCATGGGAAAGCACAAGAGGCTTTGAAATACCGCCGGTGGTAACACTTCGAGTGCTTACGTAGCAACGGGAACTTACAACCAAAACGACCAAGGTTCCCGCCCAAATCAAGCTCCACCAAATCAAAATGCTAATAACTATCGAAACAACAACCAAGGTGGTAATTATCAAGGTAATTCACGTAACTATAACAAAGGGAATTATCAAAGTGGGAATGGACAAGTTACTAATCAAAACCAAAACCGTGATTTTCAAAACACTACACAAGGTTTTCAAAATGCTCACACTAAAAATCTTCAAGGAGAATTTTTGGATTATGCTAAAGCAAATGATGCTAAGTTTGATAACATGCAACAGATGATTAGCTTAAGGTCCGAGTTGAAAAACGAGCTTAAAAACGAACTTGCTAATGAACTTAAAACTCATGCCAATAAAATGGAAGGAAATGTTCAACGTCTTCAACAAAATATGGAACAAGGACAACATGAGATTAAGCAAGAATTGCTAAAAGCGGATTTAAGGCAATCAAATTTGAGGACCGAATGGCAAAAATGTTTGAAGCAATCATGTGTAAACCCTCTTCCTCGGGTGGTCTTCCTAGTGATACCGTTGCAAACCCGAAGGGATAAATGAAGGTTATTACTACACGAAGTGGTAAAACTTTTAAGGAACCAATCTCTCGTCCAAGTACTTCTACGGAGAAGGAAATCGAGAAAGAGCCCGAGGTGATGGTCGAAAAGGAGCATATTACACTCCCACGAAGTACCGCTCATACCACACCTAGTTGAACCAATACCAATTGAGGAACCCGAGATTCCAAGGCCGTTGCCTAATGTCCAACCCACACCACCCTTACCTTACCCTTCGAGACGCAACAAAGAGAAATTGCAAGAACGTAACAAACAACAAATTGGGCTTTTTATAAAAAATGTTTCAACAAGTGCATTTTGATGTGAGTTTAGCCGACGCGTTGTTATATATGCCTCGTTTCGCTTCCACTTTTAAAAGTATGATGAGCGATAAGGAAAAGCTTTCAAAGCTTGTTAATTATTCTTCGGTTTATCTTAACCACATACTGGAAAAAGTTGGTGACCCCGAAAAGTTTCTCATTCCTTGTGACATACAATATATGAAAGAATGCCTAGCCTTGGCCGATCTTGGCGCGAGCATTAATTTAATGCCATTTTCCATATGGAAATCACTTTCGCTTCCGGCTCTTAATCCTTCGAACATGTCTATCGAGATGGCCGATCATTCTACGATTTTAGCATGTGGAGTAGCCGAAGATGTTTTCGTGAAAGTGGGGAAGTTCTACTATCCCGTTGATTTTATAGTAGTTGACATCGCGGATCCTCAAGTTCCTCTAATTTTAGGTCTTCCATTTTTAGACACCTCGAGATTGCTTATCGACGTTCATGCAAGAACTATCACTTTGAGATTCAACGAAGAGGAACTTGTTATAAATGCTGCTCAAAACTCAAAACCTTCTCATGTTTATGCAATCACTACCATCAATCACATTGACTTAGTTGATGTGGTTTGCGATGAGTTTTCACAAGAAGTGTTAGGTTTTTCCGATAGATCGTCAAGTGGCAATCCCACTATTTTAGATCCGATTCTTGCTAATTCTACACCAAATCTCACTCCATTCCAAGGAGGCGATTTTACTTCAAATGAAATCGACAATGAAGATGAGGTGTTTATTAGTAATGATACTTCTATTCCACCATTTCTTCCGCTGATGGAAGTTATGAGTGTTGAGCCAAAATCTTCAATCGAGGAACCACCTATCCTTGAATTGGAAGATCTTCCATCTCACCTTGAATACGCATTCTTGGAAGGTGATGAAAAGTTGCCGGTTATTATTGCAAGATGTCTTGCTAATGATGAAAAAACCGAGCTCTTAAAAGTTCTTAAAGCTAATAAAGGGGCAATTGCGTGGAAAATTTCCGACATTAAGGGTATTGACCCAAAATTTTGTACTCACAAGATTTTAATGGAGGAGGACTACAAACCCGCAATTCAAATTCAAAGAAGGGTAAACCCCAAAATTCATGATGTCATTAAAAAGGAAGTTTTAAAGCTCCTTGACGTGGGAATGATTTATCCTATCTCCGATAGCCCATGGGTGAGCCCAATCCATTGTGTCCCTAAAAAATGAGGAATGACCGTTGTGCCTAATGAAAACAACGAGTTAATTCCCACTCGTGTTGTGACCGGTTGGAGAGTGTGTATTGACTACCGAAAGTTAAATGACGCCACTCGTAAAGACCACTTTCCTTTGCCCTTCATGGATCAAATGTTGGAGCGACTCGCGGGAAATATTTTCTATTGCTTTTTAGATGGTTTTTCCGGTTACTTTCAAATCCCTATCGACCCTCGTGATCAAGAAAAGACTACGTTTACGTGTCCTTATGGAACGTTTGCTTATCTTAGGATGCCTTTCTGACTTTTTAATGCACCGGGTACGTTTCAAAGGTGAATGATGGCCATTTTTCATGATATGATCGAGAAGTCGATGGAAGTATTTATGGATGACTTTTCGGTGTTTGGCAATTCGTTCACGTCGTGTTTATCTAATCTCGAGCAAATGTTAAAACGTTGTGAAGAAACAAATCTTTTGCTTAATTGGGAAAAATGTCATTTTATGTGTAAACAAGGAATCGTCTTAGGACATAAGGTCTCGAAAGCGGGGATTGAGGTCGATAAAGCTAAGGTAGACGTCATCGCCAAGTTACCTCATCCCAAAAAGGTTAAGGGAGTTAGGAGTTTCTAGGCCACGCGGGCTTTTATCGTCGTTTCATCAAAGACTTTTCGAAAATCTCTCGACCTATGACACACCTTCTCGAGAAGGATGCTCCTTTTAATTTCAATGAGGATTGTGTTAGAGCTTTCGAAACTCTTAAAAGAAAACTTACCGAATCTCCCATTCTTGTTGCTCCTAATTGGGAATTACCCTTTGAAATCATGTGCGATGCAAGTGATTATGCTAGAGGGGCCGTCTTAGGGCTACGTTATAAAAAGCATTTCCGTCCTATCCATTATGCTAGTAAGACGATGACCGAGGCTCAATTAAAGTACACCACAACGGAAAAGGAATTCCTTGCCGTGGTCTATGCTTTTTGAGAAATTCCGACCTTATCTCGTCTTAACTAAAAGCATCGTGTATACCGACCATTCGGATATCAAGTATCTCTTAGCTAAGCAAGATGCTAAACCGAGATTGCTTCGTTCGATGCTCCTCCTCCAAGAATTTGATGTCATCGTACTTGACAAAAAAGGAGCTGAGAATCTAGCGGCCGATCATCTCTCTCGTCTAGAAGATCCTCACAAAGATGTTTTCGAGAACAAGGAAATCACCGAAACATTTCCTCTCGAGACTCTCGGTGTAGTGAATTCTAAAGACACCACCCCATGGTTTGCCGACATTGCAAATTACCATGCGGGCAATTTCATAATCAAGGGTATGACGACACAACAAAAGCGAAAATTCTTTCGTGACGTCAAGTTCTATTTTTGGGACGACCCTTATCTCTTTCGGGGTTGTGCGGATCAACTCGTTCGACGTTGTGTTTTTGGTACCGAAGCTTCTAACATCCTTAGAGCTTGTCACGAGGGACCCACGGGTGGTCACCATGGTGCTAATCTCACGGCTAAGAAAGTGTTCGATGCCGGATTCTTTTGGCCTTCTATCTATCGTGATGCACACGCACTTGTGAAATGCCGCAAAAAATAATTCAAGTGTGTGAGATTTTCGACATTTGGGGCATAGACTTTATGGGGCCGTTCCCATCGTCTCATGGTAACAAGTATATCCTCGTTACGGTTGACTACCTTTCTAAGTGGGTGGAAGCTAAGGCTTTACCTACTAATGATGCTCGTGTGGTAGTGAAGTTTTTGAAGCAACTATTCTCTCGGTTCGGAACCCCTCGTGCTATTATAAGCGATCGTGGAACCCATTTTTGTAATGACCAATTCGAGAAGGTCTTAAAGAAATATGGAGTTACTCATCGTCTTTCTACGGCTTATCACCCGCAAACGAGTGGGCAAGTCGAGGTTTCGAACCGAGCTTTGAAGAGGATTTTAGAGAGGTCGATTGGAGAAAACCGTGCTTCATGGTCCGACAAACTCGATGACGCTTTATGGGCCTTTAGGACCGCTTATAAAACACCTATCGGTTGTACTCCTTATAAGTTAGTCTATGGGAAGAATTGTCATTTGCCCATTGAATTAGAGCACAAGGCATATTGTGCCCTTAAGCATGCAAACTTTGACTTAAAGAACGCGGGAGATCACCGGAAAATACAATTGAATGAATTGGATGAACTAAGAGACAACGCTTATGAAAATTCATTAAAGACTAAAAAGTTTCATGATGCAAAGATTAAAAACCGGGTTTTTAACGTTGGTGATCAAGTGTTACTTTTTAACTCTAGACTTAAGATATTTTCCGGGAAATTGAAATCTCGTTGGTCGGGTCCTTTCACCGTTACACAAGTGTTTCCTTATGGGACCATCGAGCTAGCTCAAGATGATGGTCCTAACTTCAAGGTGAATGGACATAGGCTTAAGCACTACTTTGGTGCGGAAATTCCTTCAATGGTTGACCTCGACCAAGTCACCTTCCCCAATGATAATTAGCATTGAGGGGATCGAGTCGAGCTCATGACTCGGTAATAAAAAAACGAGGTGCCTCGTGGGGGAGATCCCATGCTTTTCCTTTTATGCTTTCTAATAACTAATGAGATGGGATTTGTGCCCTTCCAACTCGTTTTCTTGTGGTTGTGTGTGATTGTGTTATCTAGATCATCATCATCATCTACGATTGAAGACTCTCGTGTTCGTTTACGTGATCCTCCATCGTTTGCTTGAAGTAGTTTTTCACGAATCCATTGACATATCCTTTATTGTTCTAACAATTATCTTATAGCATACTTAATAAACGGCTTTAGATATATTGTTGATCACCCTTTCCATGCTAGATCCTAAGCATTCGATTCTTCGTCTCTAGTATGGGGGTGCTCCATCTTTAGACTCGAAACATTGAGGATAATGTTTACTTTTAGTATGGGGGTGAATAGATACTTGCTTTGCTACGCCCTCACGTTTTCCAACTTTCAATGTTTTGTTTTTGTTTGCTAATAAGGCTAAAAATGGCCAAATTTTAAATTTTTTCTTAGTTTTCATAAGTGTTTTTAAGACACGAATGTATATTTTCCGATGGGTAGAATAAGAGCAAATTTTTGACTTGATGGGCATTTGGAGCCATTTACATTCCTTAACCCGCTCAATTCAAGTTTTGCTAGACTTTTATATAGGGAACTTTAAAACGCGAAAGTCTTAGCTCATTCGGGTTAAGAACAAGAACTTTTCGCAAGTTCCTATAAAAGATCCTAGAAAGTCACTTATCAAGGGAACTATAAAATGCATTCTCTAAACTTGAAAAAGTCCAAGAAAGTGCAAGATCCTATAGGTGGCTTGAAAACCCAAAACTTTGATTTGATATAGTCTTAATGAAAGCTAATCCAAATTTTGCTTAATTTTGACTTGCATGGCTAAGTATTCACGAGTCTCTTAAATTAGAGGTCTTTATATAGTGAAGAAAGAGAAGTGATAGAGTTAGACAAGTGATCATGCTAAACGTAGAACATGAAAATGTTCTTTCAAAAACTCATATGTTTTTAATTGTGGCTTTTTCTTCCCATAAGATCAATGCATTAGGAATAAAAATAATTGCAATAAGTAAGGTTGTACGATTTGAAAGGTTACTTAGCTTCTAGCCCAAGACCGTTTAAAAGTTGCTCGGGGTTAAATATAGTTCATAGCCAAGGCATAACTTATTGAAGCGGGACGCGAAGATTGGTGAAGATCCAAAAACGCCCTAACAAGGCATGAGGAGCTCTATTTTTGCTAAAGATCCAAGATGATGTGAAGTATCATTATTCCTAAATCAATATGAAGGATCGAGACACACGACGAAAAGCAATTACTCCCCTAAAGATCATGGAGAAAGTCTATCCAAAAAGACCCTTACAAGGTATGAGGATAAATATATCCAAGTCCGAAAAGGAGGCGGATCGTTGTATTTCAAAATCCAAAATAAAGATTGAAGAAAAAATGATGAAGTCGTGGTCCAAATATGAAGAATCTCTCAAAAACGTCAAGTGAAGAAAATTCCAAATATACGAAGAGAAGACCATAATTTCAAGAACGTCTTCCCAAGATTTGAAGTATGAAGTACATGCCAAATATCGGTCCGAGAAAGGTCTCAAATCGTGAAACGAGTTATGCCAAGATATGAACTTAAGGAGATACACGAGAAGCTGTTTTAAAAGATTTTGTCCTTCGGCTAACTATCGATTAAATCATGCTACTTTGCTTTCGGACTAATAAATACTCAAATAAGTCAATATGAATTACTTGTGATCCATGACAAATAGTTAAAAAATGCTAGTAACCCATTTCCTTTTATAATAACTAGGATTGCGGGGAGAAAAATTATTACACAATTTGGACGTATAAGTAGTGTTAGCATTGTGACTTGTACCAAAAATGATCTCGTTTTTTCACTTAGCATGGAATGTATGACAATCAAGGATAACGAAGTTTACACTAAGGGACATTTACTTGTTTCTATTCTTTGACCCTAAAAGTCACATTCGTGATGAAAATCATACATTATGTCTTTACACATCTTCGTAGTATTATTGCAAGTCTTTTACTTTTCAATAAAGGATAATAAAGTTGAACTTTGGTGATGCTTAGATATTTTATTCTAGAATTGCGTGAGGGCACGACAATGGCTTAGTATGGGGGAGTGATGAGATGGCATTTATACATGATCTCATCGTTCTTTTCGGGCTTTAAATGCATTAAAATGTCATAAAATACCATATATATGCTTGTGTTTGTTTACTTAAATATTTTAGGTATGGATATCGTGAAAAAGACAAAAGATCACAAGAAACAAGGAAAAACGGACACGAGAAACAAAGCCGTACAAAGAACCGAGCCCTAGTTCATGAATTATCCAAGATTAAACCTTGAAGACTTGAAAAAATACAAGATTGATCCTCAATGAATGAAGAAATGACACTTAAAACCCTTGTGAATTCATAATTACAAGTTTGGTCCCTTAAGTTTGTCATAATTATAAAAAGGTCCTTCAACTTTGAAGAAATGGCAAGATTAGTCCCTCAACTATTCAACATTGTCAAATATGGTCCCTCATGAAGGCAAACTTCCTATAAAGACCTTTGAAGATCAAGAAAGTCCAAATTCAGTCCCCCAAGTATGAGAAAATGGCAAAAACAACCCTTGAAACACTTTTGCCAAAGTTTTGGGGCAAAGTGTGAAATTCATAACTTCAACAACAAAGGAATGCGTTTATGTGAGCTGAAAAACATGTTATGCATCTTTTCCCAAAAACAAAGGACCAAAACTGCCAAGCTGAATGTTTAAATTCCTAATAAAGCGGGTAACATTTACTGTAGAGATTTTATCAGCCAAGAACACCCTTTTACCCAGGATTAAAAATGAAGAAAACAAAGGGGAAAGTGAAATTGGTTGTTCCCACGTATAATTCACATCACCTCAATCCCATCCCACAACAAAAACCTTAAACTCCACTACCAGAAAGATACCCCCATTCCCACTCACATGACGACACCTGGCAAAGGATCATGACTTGGCAAGATCAACGAACTTAAACCTTTCCTTAGTCACCAAGCACTAAATGAACGTCCCTGATTCAACCAATCAAGCTGGCAACAAGCCTAGAAGATTCTGCAAACAATTTAGGAAATTCAGTGCTAGGGTTTATGAATAGTGTTTTGTATGCATTTGCCTATAAAAGGAGACCTCAACTTGTGAGAGTCCCTTTGTTCTAGATTTTAGCTATTATCTTTGTAATCCCTTTTTATTTAAATAAATTTTGAATTTCTGAAAATTGTGAAATCTCTTTTGTGTTTTATAAAAGTTGGTATTAGAATAGCTGAAATCTGAGTTCCATTTGATGTTATAGACCTTCCTTAATCTTGTGGTTAAGGCACGTCTATGTTTGTTAGGATTTCAAAGTTTCAAAAACCTTGAAATCTCTGTTTCTGTTTTAGCTATTATCTTGTACTAACCCTTAGCCAAAAGCTTTAAGCTCCTTCAAGCTTGTTGACACCAAGCTTGAGAAGAGATTTAAGCTATTGGTTGAGTTGTTTGCTCATTTGTGTTGAAGAATCATCATCATCAAAACCTTGTTCTACTATGAACATCAACAGGTTTTGATCCTATTTTTGAAGAACCTTGGTCTTGTTCTAGTTGTTGAACAAGGGCCAAGGAGCATTGCTGGTCCTCCTAGGATGTTGTGGAGGACAGGTATGGCCTCTTGTTTAAGTTTCCCCTAAAAATTTCATGATATTGCCTGTTTTTGATTTTGGACTGTGATTTTGTGTTCTTTTGTTTAAGGTTGTGATTTTTGTGTTTGAGTCTGTTAGTAGTCATCTAGGAAGTGTGATTGAATCAGAAAATCAGTAGGTTGTTAGTTGGAATCACAAGTTGCTTTGAAAAGTTATGGATTAAGGGTTGTTTGGTTTGTTGGTTCAAAGGCCTTAAGGCCTTGGAGCTTGGCTCCTTTTGTTTTGTATCTATTTGTTTGCTGATATACAAGTTGTTTCAAGTGTTGGATAGGTTTAAAACAATGTATAACTAAAAATCATAGGTTGCCAGTTTTTGAACACTTTTTTAGTCAAACACATCAGCAGGTCTAATTTTTTTGTTTGTTTGAATTAAGGTGTGAAACTTGGTTTGCTTATAGATTTATTGGTTGTGCATCTCTGCATCATCTGGTTTTAGAGTTTGGTCGCTTATTGAGTAGTCTATAGCTTATTGAATTTTAGATTTTTGTCATTTAGATCAGCAAATGCATGCTATGAGATTTTGATGCTATTGGTTTGATTCCTGTTGTTTTATGCTAGTATTTGGTTCCTTGTGCATTACTTGGTTTGTGCCTTTTGTTTGCTCCTTATCTCACAAGCTTATAAGCCCATTGGCTTATTGGCTTATTTGTGCCAAAACTCATCAAGTCTACCCAACTGGTAGGCCTTGATTCACAAGGTTTGCACTCAAGCCTTGACCAGCAGGTTGGAAACAAAGTCTCAACACTTCATTATGTCTGTCAACGTCCAATTTGTGCTTGTCAGCGTTTGATTTACTCTTGTCAGCGTTTGACTTTTGGTCAAACTTTGTCATATAGCTTATTGAATCTGTTTTGCTTTTTGGTACATGCAACAACTTGGTTTTTGTAATAGACTCATTTTTCTCATCTTAATAACAAGTCTGGAAGGTTACAAGTCTTTTGGTTAAGCTTTTGCTAGAAAATTAGCTTATTTGGCTTTTTCAGCCAGCTTATTGGTTCTTACAGCTTATTCTACTTGTCTTTTTGTGATTTTCTTGATTGATTATTCTTAGTTAAGCTATTTTTGAGCTTTTGCAACAAACTAGAGCTTCTAAAACAGCCTAGAACTCTATTCCGACTATTTTGTCGTTTTGTGGAATTGTTCTTGGCTTATTTCTGGCTTATTGAGTGAGTTTTTTCAAAATTTCTTTTTACAGATCTCTTTTATATCCCAAAAGAAGGTTAAGCAGAGCTTATGGCATTGGCTTATTGCTTAATGGGCTTATTGGCCCAATAAGGATAAGCTGTTTTTTCATTAAGCTGTGATAAGCTCATTTTCAGCTTTTGGGCCTTCAAAGTTTTGTGTTTAGAATTGAATTTTGAGTCAGATAGGGCTTTTCCAAGTCATTTGGGCTTATTTTGACTTTTTGGGCTAAAAAGCCCATTAAGCTTGACTGTTTTTGCTTTTGACCCATTTGGGGGCCCATTAGGGGTAATTTGGTAATTTCACTTTCATTTTCTGATTATTTAGGTTAAAGTAAACTAGTTTGTAAGTTTTTAGAGTTTTTTATAATTTTTGGATTTTTAATATTATTTTAATTTTATTTTATTATTATTTTTCAAATTTCACATTTTTGCACTTTTTATATTCTTCTTAGCTTAAATACATTAAAACAGGATTTTTGAAACTCTTAGATTAATTATATCATCTTTAGATTAATTTTTATAATTATTTTAAGTTTTAATAGTTTTTAAATCATTTTAAATAGTTTTACTTAGTTTGAAAATTTATAGAAATAGTTTTTATTCTTTTTAGGTCATTTTAGAAGTTTACCAATTGAAAAATCTTTATTTGGGCTTTTTGATAATTAATTTGATTTTTAGGGCTTTAATTAGCATTTAAAAATTAATATTTAATTAATTAAAAGGTTTGAAAAAGTTTTGATCATTGGTAAACTCTTAGTTTATTTATTTTGTGAATTTTTGGTAATTTTTAGAATAAATTTTTATTTTTGTACTTTTTACGGTTTTACGTTTCGTCGTAGTAGTAATTAATTTCACGTCTTCATCATTCTCTTTTCTCATCCCCTTCTTTCAAATATTAATCTCAAACCAATTTACGAATTACTCACACACAAATACCTCCTTGGGAAACGAACTTCACTAGGATCATTTGTACACGGTTTTCCTAAACCGTCGTATTTAATACTTTCCCTATTTACCTCCTTTTCCTAAAGGTGTGGTAAAACACTGCAATCAATAACCTTGTAGACTCTGTTGGGGAATTTAGGATCTACAAAACCTGGAGGTTGTGAGTGATTGTAGTAAAATACAACTCTTGTCTAGGAAAACAAAGAGCGTAAATAGCGGTAAGTATCGAGTGATGATTTTAGGAAAAATCAACACTAATGACCCTCAATCACTTAAAAGAGATGAAAGATTCGTTTCCCAAGGAGGTATGGTGTTGTGAATTAACTTGTATTTCTTTGAGATTAATATTGATGGGATGGAATGATGGTTTTGTGAAAATTACACTATGACGTAAAAAACGTAAACGTAAAGCCGTAGAAAATCCAACCAAATTAAAAATTAAGCTAAGACCAAAAACAAAATCAAGAAAAAGATAAAAAGAAGTCTTAAATAATATAAATAAAGATAAAAATCCAACAAAGATATTTTAAAACCTTTTGTTAATTAAATAATTAATTTTAAATGCTAATTAAAGCCCTAAAATTAAATTTAACTAATTCAAATGTCTAAAATATGATTTTATTGAACAATTACTTAACTTATATTATTAGAAGACTAAAAAGTAATTTTCTAAAAATTAAAACCTATTAAAACTATTTTTAAAACTCTAAAAATGATAAAAAAAATGATTAAAACCTAATTAAACTTAAAATAATTATAAAAATAAATCTAAAAGTGATAAAAATAATCTAAAAATGGAAATAGTCCTAATTAATGACAAAAAACCTAGGAAAAATGAAAAAGAAAGAAAAATAAAATTTTGAAAATTAATTAATAAAATAATATTAAAATAATGCTAAAAATAAAAAGTTTCTAAAATTTAAAATAAAAAATTTCTAAAAATCCTAAATAATATAATTAAGAGAAAAACACAAATTATAGCTCCTAAACCTTTTTTAATAATTTTATAAAAATCTTTAAAGTTTATTAAAAACCTTAAAATATTATAAAATTAAAAATAAATGTTTTTGAAACCAAAATTAGATGTAAACCTCAAAAATATATTTTAAAAACTAAGAACTATTTTTCCTAGAAATAAAAACTATTTTTGGTATTTTTTAATGATTTAATAAAAACGTCTATTAAATAAATTCTAAAAAATAAACTAATAAAGTGAAAAATATGAAACCAATTTTAAAAAATCTACAAACCTATTAAGTTCCTAAGAAAAATAGGCTAAGAAAAATAAGCTAAGAAAATAAGCTAGAAAATGGGAAAAACGGCTACGGCTTATTAAATAAGCTAGAAACCAAAATAGGTTAAGTAAATAAGGAAACCACTCCCTAGTAGTCAAAGACCCTAGGGCGCAGTGGTGAGTGTGGTGTGGTGTGAACGTGGTGACCAGGGTTCGAATCCTGAAACCCCCCCTTTTTTGTCACTTAGTTGCGCCGCAACGCGTGTGTCTTGCGCCGCAACTAGTGAAACGATAGCACCTTTGGTCAGTAACTCCTTCAGTTGCGCCGCAACGTTTTTTTCTTGCGCCGCAACTAGTGAAACGGGAATACCAAGATCTGCAGCTCCTTCAGTTGCGCCGCAACGCTTAGGTCTTGCGGCGCAAATTGTATAACGTGCCTGGTTTTTTTTGCTGGTGTTCAAGCTTTCACAGATTTCAAAAGGACCAAGAGGTGCTTGGTCCTATGGCTTATTTGGAGGATGCTTATTGGACAATAATGGCACTCTTGTGATCCTTTGATCACAAGAAGTCAATGACAACAAGGAAACAAACACCTAGCACTCAAATTCAAGAAATCAAATGCACCATAAGCTAAGCCAAGTTGCTGTGATGTTTAAGCTAGAATAGTGGACTAAAATGCTTCTAGCTAGCACCTTAGTGATATCTAGACCACAAAAATAAGCACACACATTCACCAATTAGTACTCTAGCTATAACAATAACTCTTATAACCTGAATCTCAACAACAATCAAAGATCATGCACAATAACTGAGTAAAAATCAAGCAAAGGTGGCATAAGCAGATTTTTGCTATCCTATATCCTTTTAAACCTCACCAACTTGATCCAAAAGTGTTCCAAACTGATTAATTACTTATTATTAACCTAACTTAACCCTTTTTAATCCCTCCTAACAACTTAGATCAACCAAATCAATGATGTTGCCCTGCTAAAACGTATTGCCAAACACCCTTGTAAATTCTGGAAACCAATTTTAACAAACCAAAACCTAATAAAACTCTTTCAAACTGATTCCCTTAACATCTAGCATGCATATAACATAAAATAAACACAAATCCCACACCTCAAACACACTTAGTAACAAAATCACATAGGATCATATAAACTAGCACTTTAATGAACTTTTCAAAAGGAAATAAGAAAGATACCTTAGGGCTTTAACATCCAAAGCCCTAGAGGGTGTATAACCCTCCTCCAATCCAACCCGGGTTGGAGCTGAACTAAATCAACAAGCCTTCAACCTGTTTGAACACAAAACAAAGAAAATACAATTCAAGCTTACAATATTCTTTTTTTTTTTGTCTTTTTTCTTTTTAAAACTTTACCAAAACTTATCAAACTTCTTAAAAACGTTTCTATTAACACTATAACACCAATTAATCAAAACCTCTTAACACCAAAAACCTTTTGAGAAGATTTTACCAAAATCTCTCAAAATCTCAAAACCTTAAACAACTTTGAAAATCAAAGTTGCTTAACCATAAAACAAAGTGGAACTCAGAATCAATCTCCTCACAACACACAATCTTTTAAAAACAATAAAAAAGGAATTACACTTGAATATTTCAAAAACCAAACTTTTTATTTCTTTAAAAAGGAATTACATGTGAGAGACTAAAAACTGGCACAAAGGGATCACCACAGCTTGGGTCTCCTTTTATAGAGCCTATAGAACAATCTAGAATAGAAAAAACTAAACCCTAATCATAAGAAAATCCCAAATGTGCCCTTGAATGGTTTTGAGTGCATTTTGTCCTCTCATTTGATCTTGGCCTTTAAATTTTGCTTTGTGAGCAAGCATAGCATCTTGGACGTCCATTTTGCCACGTCATGATGCTTGGGGGCTAAGGAATGATGTGATTGGTGGATTGGGGAATTGGGGGTTTGGTGCACATGAGTGGGATGCAGGTTTTTAGGAGTGGGAAGGGTTTTGGCATGTGTGAATTAAGTGTGTGCAAGTTTAATTGGTTTTTACCCAAGGAAAAGTGAAGGTAAATTCTGGGTGGGTAAGAATGATGAACAGTTACCCTTTGATCCGAAATTAGGGGAAATACTAGTGTTAAGCGCCAGTTTCTTTTGAATCTTTCACTTTGTGCACATTTCGTCCCTTTCTTTTGATATTTTTGCCATATAATGTTTCCCAGCCCTAAAATCTCCTTTCCTTTGTTAATAAGTTCCAACAATTGACACTTTTGGCACAAACTTTCCACAAAGGCTTATCAAGGGTACTTTTTGACATTTTTGATTAATTCAAGGACTGAACTTGGACAATCTTGATCTTCAAAGGTCTTCAATGTCTCTTAAACTTTATGAGGGACCATTGTTGGCAATTTTGAATTGTTGAGGGACTAAACTTGCCATTTCTTCAAAGTTGAAGGACCTTTTTGCAATTTTGACAAACTTAAGGGACCAAACTTGTAATTATTAATATACAAGGGTTTTAAGTGTCATTTCTTCATTCATTGAGGATCAATCTTGTTTGTCTTCAAGTCTTCAAGGGTATTTGATGAAAATTCCATGATTAGGGCCCGGTTCATTGTACGGCTTCGTTTCTCGTGTCCGTTTTTCCTTGTATCTTGTGATCTTTTGTCTTTTTCACGATATCCATACCTAAAACACACAAGTAAACAAACACAAGCATATATATGGTATTTTATGACATTCTTATGCATTTAAAGCCCGAAAAGAACGATGAGATCATGTATAAATGCCATCTCATCACTCCCCCATACTAAACCATTGCCGTGCCCTCACGCAATGCTAGAATAAAGTATCTAAGCATCACCAAAGTTCAATTTTATTAACCTTTATTGAAGAGTAAAAGACTTGCAACATACTACGAGAATGTGTAAAGACATAATGTATGATTTTCATCACCAAAATGTGACTTTTAGGGTCAAAGAATAGAAACAAGTTAATGTCCCTTAGAGTAAGTTTCGTCATCCTTGATTGTCATACATTCCATGCTAAGTGCAAAAACAAGATCATTGTTGGTACAAGTCACAATGCTAACACTACTCATACGTTCAAATTGTGTAATACTTTTTCTCCCCGCAATCCTAGTTATTATAAAAGGAAATGGGTTACTAGCATTTTTTATCTATTTGTCATGGATCACAAGTGATTCATATTGACTTATTTGAGTAGTTATTAGTCCGAAAGCAAAGTAGCACGATTTGATCAATAGTTAGCCGAAGGACAAAATCTTTTAAAACGGCTTCTCGTGTATCTCCTTAAGTTCATATCTTGGCATAACTCGTTTCACGATTTGAGACCTTTCTCGGACCGATATTTGGCATGTACTTCATACTTCAAATCTTGGGAAGACGTTCTCGAAATTATGGTCTTCTCTTCATATATTTGGAATTTCTTCACTTGACGTTTTTGAGAGATTCTTCATATAGGACCACGACTTCATCATTTTTCTTCAATCTTTACTTTGGATTTTGATATACAACGATCCGCCTCCTTTTCGGACTTGGATATATTCATCCTCATACCTTGTTAGGGTCTTTTTGGATAGACTTTCTCCATTCTTTAGGGGAGTAATAGCTTCTCGTCGTGTGTCTCGATCCTTCATATTGATTTTGGAACAATGATACTTCACATCATCTTTGGATCTTTAGCAAAAATAGAGCTCCTCATGCCTTGTTAGGGCCTTTTTGGATGATCGCCAATCTTCGCGTCCCGTTTCAATAAGTTATGCCTTGGCTATGAACTCTATTCAACCCCGAGCAACTTTTAAACGATCTTGCGCTAGAGGCTAAGTAACCTTTCAAATCGTATGACCTTACTTATTGCAATTATGTTTTATTCCTAATGCATTGATCTTATGGGAAGAAAAAGCCACAATTAAAAACATATGAGTTTTTGAAAGAACACTTTCATGTTCTACGTTTAGCATGATCACTTGTCTAACTCTATCATTTCTCGTTCTTCACTATTTAAAGACCTCTAATTAAAGAGACTCGTGAATACTTAGCCATGCAAGTCAAAATTAAGCCAAATTTGGATTAGCTTTCATTAAGACTATATCAAATCAAAGTTTTGGGTTTTCAAGCCACCTATAGGATCTTGCACTTTCTTGGACTTTTTCAAGTTTAGAGAATGCGTTTTAAAGTTCCCTTGATAAGTGACTTTCTAGAATCAATTATAGGAACTTGCGAAAAGTTCTTGTTCTTAACCCGAATGAATTAAGACTTTCGCGTTTTAAAGCTCCCTATATAAAAGTCTAGCAAAACTTGAATTGAGCGGGTTAAGGAATGTAAATGGCTCCAAATGCCCATCAAGTCAAAAATTAACTCTTATTCTACCCATCGGAAAATATACCTTCGTGTCTTAAAAACACTTATGAAAACTAAGAAAAAAAATTTTAAAATTTGGCCATTTTTAGCCTTATTAATAAAACAAAACATTGAAAATTGGAAAACGAGAGGGCGTAGCAAAGCAAGTACCTATTCACCCCCCCATACTAAAAGTAAACATTGTCCTCAATGTTTCGAGTCTAAAGGTGGAGCACCCCCATACTAGAGACGAAGAATCGAATGCTTAGGATCTAGCATGGAAAGGGTGATCAACAATATATCTAAAGCCGTTTATTAATTATGCTAAAAGATAATTGTTAGAACAATAAAGGATATGTCATGGAATCGTGAAAAACTTCTTCAAACGAACGATGGAGGCTCACGTAAACGAACACGAGAGTCTTCAATCGTAGACGATGATGATGATCTAGATAACACAATCACAAACAACCACGAGACAACGAGTTGGAAGGGTACAAGTCCCCTTATTAGTGAACATAAAGCATAAAGATAAGCATGGGATCTCCCCCACGAGGCACCTCGTTTTTGATTACCGAGTCATGAGCTCGACTCGATCCCCTTAAAATGTGAACATTTAGGGATATCATGGTGTGGTCAATTTTTGGTGGGGCTTACATGATAAACAAGGCCCAAAAAGCAACCGGTAAAAAGGACTAAGTCCTTAGATGATGAAAAATACCGGGGTCGAAGATGGCGTTCTCGTTTTCATGGGAAAAACAAATTAACACCACTCCAACATGTGCCATAAACTCAAAGAGTTTGAAGAAAATAGATGAGAAGTAGAAGGGTGAGACAATTGGTAAGTCAAACGTTTGAGCTACTCGAGGTAGACTCGCACCAAGCAAATAGATATAGTTTCCATTTATTGCATCGGTGGAAGACCGAGATTTCCCTTTACATGAAATTCCGGGATCGAATATCTCGTCCTCGGTGGACAAGGATGAGGGAACATAAGGGGCTTCCCCCATACTAGAACCACACAAAACATCGTCAAAAGGAGTAGACGAGTTTGTAGTACTCAAATCACGTGGTGATGACGGAGTTAGATTTGTAGAAAAATCAATTAAATCACATTTAAGATCATTTCCTTTTTTATCTTTTAAACTCTCTTTATGAAAACCCTTTTTAATTATGTCGAAAATATTCGGTGTTTCTAAGACGATGTTAGTCACACTAAAAATTCTCACATTTTGAAACCGTTTTGGTTTTGGTGGTGGCAAGTTCTCAAAACGTTTATCGACGAAGAAAACCTCCCCATCGGGGTCCATATATTCATCATCCGAAAGATTTTCCGTAGAAACCGGCAACTTATCAACACTTTTCAAGAATGAAGGTGAAGGATTTTTTGATTCAAGTATTGATGGTTTCTTCTTTGTAGGCTTAGCACTCATAACCTCCACCGGCGGAGGAAATGGTAAATTGTTTTTGGCGACATTCCCTAAAACTCTTGGTGAAAATTCTTTGCAAACGACATTGGTCGAGTCACCATGGTTTAAAGTTGCAATAGAATAAACATGAGAAAGATTGGAGTTTTGTGTTGCATTGATGACAAGTTCTTCTTCATTGAAACGAAGGGTGATTTTACGAGCATGAACATCGATAAGTGCTCGTGATGTATCCAAAAATGAACGACCCAAAATGAGAGGAACTTTTCGATCGATGGGAATGTCTACAACGATAAAGTCAACGGGATAGTAAAACTTTCCGACTTTAACGAAAACGTCCTCGGCTACTCCACATGCCATGATCGTAGAATGATCGGCCATCTCGATGGACATGTTCGAAGGAATAAGAGCCGGAAGCGAAAGCGATTTGAAAATCTCGAGAGGCATTAAATTAATACTAGCGCCAAGATCGGCCAAGGCGTAGCATTCCTCCATATCTTGTATAGCACACGGAATCAAAAATTTACCGGGATCACCGACTTTTTGTGGTATGCGGCTTAGAAAAACCGATGAACAACTAGACGATTGTTGTAACTTCTCTTTGTTGTTAAGCATACTTTTGAAGTTTGCGGTGAATCGAGGCATCATGATTAAAGCATCGGCAAAACTTATGTTAAAATGCAAATCACGAAACATTTTCATAAATAGCTCGAATTGATAATTGTTCCTTTCTTGTGCTTTCTCTTTGTTACGTCTCGAAGGGTAAGGTAAAGGTGGTGTGGGTTGGTCATTAGGCAATGGCCTTGGAAACTCGGGTTCCACAATTGGTATTGGTGTAACCGTAGGTGTGGTTTGAGCGGTACTTCGTGGGATTGTAATGTGCTCCTTTTCGACCATCACCTCGGGTTCTTTCTCGATTTCCTTCTCCGTAGAAGTACTTGGACGAGAGATTGGTTCCTTGAAAGTTTTACCACTTCGTGTAGTAATAACCTTCATTTCTCCCTTCGGGTTTGCAATGGTATCACTCGGAAGACCACCCGAAGAAGAGGGCTTACACATGATAGCTTCAAACATTTTAGCCATTCGGTCCTCAAATTTTGATTGCCTAGCATCCGCTTTCAATAACTCTTGCTTAATCTCATGTTGTCCTAATTCCATCTTTTGTTGGTTTTGTTGAAGACGTTGGACATTTCCTTCCATTTTATTTGCATGAGTTTTAAGTTCATTAGCAAGTTCATTTTTAAGCTCGTTTTTCAACTCGGACCTTAAGCTAATCATCTCACGTTGCATATTATCAAATTTAGCATCATTTGCTTTTGCATAATCTAAAAATTCTCCTTGCAAATTTTTCGTGTGAGCATTTTGAAAACCTTGTGTAGTATTTTGAAAATCACGGTTTTGGTTTTGATTAGAGATTTGTCCATTCCCACTTTGATAATTCCCTTTGTTGTAATTGCGTGTGTTGCCTTGGTAATTACCTTGGTTGTTGTTTCGATAATTGTTAACATTTTGGTTTGGTGGAGCTTGATTTTGGCGGGAACCTTGGCCGTTTTGGTTGTAAGTTCCCGTTGCTACGTAAGCACTCGAAGTGTTACCATCCGCGGTAATGCACTCGGATAAATCATGAGCTCCTCCACACGATAAACAACTCTTAGCAACCGCTTTAACCGAAGCGGAATTGGAAGCTTCTTGAGCCTTCCAATGGGACATTAGATTAGCAAATCTATCAAAAAACCGATTTTCCTCATTAGCTTCATCATGTAAGGCATTAATGCTACGAGACGATTGTGATGACGATGACGAACCCATATTGGCAACACTCGGTGTGTTACGAGGGCTATAAACCTTAGATCGATTTTCAATGATTTGTAAAGCCTCATTTGTCGTCTTGCACAAAAAATTACCACCCGCGGCGGCATTCAAATAATCTCGTTCATGATCATTAAGCCCATTATAAAAGGTATCAATTTGATGCAATTCCGAAAAATCATGGTGAGGACATTCATGTAACATCTCCTTAAATCGTTCCCATGCCATTGAAAAACTTTCATTGTTACGTTGCACAAATCGTGAAATCTCATTTTTTAAGTGTGTTGTTTTCGATGGTGGAAAAAACTTGTTCACAAACTTAGAAACGAGATCGGCCCATGTCAAAATCGAATTTGGCGGTTCTTTCTCGAGCCAAATTTTTGCGGGTCCATCCAACGAATATGGAAACAACATCATCTTAATGGCGTCATGCGGAACATCTTTGAATTTGCTAGTGGCGGTGAGACGGTTGAAATTCCTAATGTGGTAATGCGGGTTGTCTTTCTCATGACCTCGAAACTTGTTTGCTTGTAGCATCGACATTAAACCCGTCTTAATCTCGAAATTCTCCGCAAGGATGGCGGGAATAACAATGGCCTCTCCAAAACCCTCGGTGGGTGCTTGTAGCAACTCCATCATAGTACGATTAGCCATTACGACTTCTTGTTCTATAATAGGTTCAACAATTGGAGGTTCTTCAACAATCAACGATCCTTGATTTGCTTGCTTTTGAAGTCGTTTACGAGCTCGTTTAGCTTGATTACGAGTGATCATAAACTTCACGAAGAATGGGAGGTGAGCAAAGAAGATTCTTTTTGGTCGTTTTGTGGATTTTCAATTTTTTTGTGTTTTTGATGATATTTATTTTTTTTGGATTTTGGTGTATCTTCGTAGACAACAATCTACAAAATCTCTCCTTGAATCAAACTCTTGATTAAAGAAGCCTCAAAGGAATGAAAACGATCACGTGGAGTGAACGCCTTCGAATGACTTTAGAACTTTGGTGAAAACCAAATTGTTCACGAGGGTTTAATCACAAAGAAACCAAGCAAATATAGTATACGTATTAATACTTTGGGCGGCAAAACCCTCGATTAGCCTTCAATCTTAAAATACTCACAAGCAAGCGGGGAAACGAGGCGGCGCGAAGCACTTAAGAGCCTTTTTCCTTAGGGTATATTTTATAATACCCGCCTTATACCCACCTTATAGTTCGTATCTTTCAAAATCGAGCTTCACGAAAGTATTTATCTATTTTTGCCTTTTCTTTTTTTGTTTGAGATTCGAATACAATGATCGAGTGATGAAATCCCGAATCAAGGTTGTGTTTTCACACTTTTGGAGATATTGTATTTTGATTGTGATACTTAATACAATATATTAATAATATTCACAAAGAAAAACCGAGAAAACCGATAATACGTGTTAAGGGAGTTCCACTTAACACAAATACTATTTATGGATAATATCAAAAACAAAATTTTCCAAATTAAATCACGACACACCTCCCCAGCAGCGGCGCCAAAAATGATTGTAGTAAAATACAACTCTTGTCTAGGAAAACAAAGAGCGTAAATAGCGGTAAGTATCGAGTGATGATTTTAGGAAAAATCAACACTAATGACCCTCAATCACTTAAAAGAGATGAAAGATTCGTTTCCCAAGGAGGTATGGTGTTGTGAATTAACTTGTATTTCTTTGAGATTAATATTGATGGGATGGAATGATGGTTTTGTGAAAATTACACTATGACGTAAAAAACGTAAACGTAAAGCCGTAGAAAATCCAACCAAATTAAAAATTAAGCTAAGACCAAAAACAAAATCAAGAAAAAGATAAAAAGAAGTCTTAAATAATATAAATAAAGATAAAAATCCAACAAAGATATTTTAAAACCTTTTGTTAATTAAATAATTAATTTTAAATGCTAATTAAAGCCCTAAAATTAAATTTAACTAATTCAAATGTCTAAAATATGATTTTATTGAACAATTACTTAACTTATATTATTAGAAGACTAAAAAGTAATTTTCTAAAAATTAAAACCTATTAAAACTATTTTTAAAACTCTAAAAATGATAAAAAAAATGATTAAAACCTAATTAAACTTAAAATAATTATAAAAATAAATCTAAAAGTGATAAAAATAATCTAAAAATGGAAATAGTCCTAATTAATGACAAAAAACCTAGGAAAAATGAAAAAGAAAGAAAAATAAAATTTTGAAAATTAATTAATAAAATAATATTAAAATAATGCTAAAAATAAAAAGTTTCTAAAATTTAAAATAAAAAATTTCTAAAAATCCTAAATAATATAATTAAGAGAAAAACACAAATTATAGCTCCTAAACCTTTTTTAATAATTTTATAAAAATCTTTAAAGTTTATTAAAAACCTTAAAATATTATAAAATTAAAAATAAATGTTTTTGAAACCAAAATTAGATGTAAACCTCAAAAATATATTTTAAAAACTAAGAACTATTTTTCCTAGAAATAAAAACTATTTTTGGTATTTTTTAATGATTTAATAAAAACGTCTATTAAATAAATTCTAAAAAATAAACTAATAAAGTGAAAAATATGAAACCAATTTTAAAAAATCTACAAACCTATTAAGTTCCTAAGAAAAATAGGCTAAGAAAAATAAGCTAAGAAAATAAGCTAGAAAATGGGAAAAACGGCTACGGCTTATTAAATAAGCTAGAAACCAAAATAGGTTAAGTAAATAAGGAAACCACTCCCTAGTAGTCAAAGACCCTAGGGCGCAGTGGTGAGTGTGGTGTGGTGTGAACGTGGTGACCAGGGTTCGAATCCTGAAACCCCCCCTTTTTTGTCACTTAGTTGCGCCGCAACGCGTGTGTCTTGCGCCGCAACTAGTGAAACGATAGCACCTTTGGTCAGTAACTCCTTCAGTTGCGCCGCAACGTTTTTTTCTTGCGCCGCAACTAGTGAAACGGGAATACCAAGATCTGCAGCTCCTTCAGTTACGCCGCAACGCTTAGGTCTTGCGGCGCAAATTGTATAACGTGCCTGGTTTTTTTTGCTGGTGTTCAAACTTTCACAGATTTCAAAAGGACCAAGAGGTGCTTGGTCCTATGGCTTATTTGGAGGATGCTTATTGGACAATAATGGCACTCTTGTGATCCTTTGATCACAAGAAGTCAATGACAACAAGTAAACAAACACAAGCATATATATGGTATTTTATGACATTCTTATGCATTTAAAGCCCGAAAAGAACGATGAGATCATGTATAAATGCCATCTCATCAGTGAGACATATACCTCCTCTGAAATAGTACCATAAAGAAAGGCACTTTTCACATCCATTTGATAGACTATAAAACCCATATATGATGAAAAGGCCAAAAATAACCTAATGGCTTCTATCCTTGCCATTGGTGCAAAAACCTCATCATAGTCTATCCCTTCTTCATGTCTATAGCCTTGAGCAACAAGTATTGCCTTGTTCCTCACAACAACTCCTCTTTCTTCCTTCTTGTTCCTAAAAACCGATCTAGTACCAAACTCTCTTACTTGAGGGACGATCCACAAGAATCCAAACCTTTGGTAGCTCAAATTGTGTTAATTCTTCTTGCATGGCATCTACCCAACTTTCTTCATCAAGCGTCTGAGAAATTTTTTTGGCTCTACTTGTGATAAGAAACAGGCAAACGAACATTGTTGAGTATCTTTATGATTAGTTCTTTGCTGTTGTTTGACATAACTCACAAGTGCATGAGTTTCAGTATTGGTTTGAAGTTTTCTTCTGGTATGTACAGCAGACTTGGGATCTCCAATGATCTGTGTAGGATGGTTGTTGTTGACTCTATGAGTGGGAATAGAACTGACTGGAATTTCTGTTTCCAAATTGTTGAAATCAGTTACTACACCCTTCTCATCTTAGGAAGCTTTGGAGAAGATTCCTTCAGCTGGACTAGCAAACACATCTTCATCGTCCATAGCTTGTAAAATATCTTCTAATGAATCAGCATGCTTTGCAGATTTTGACTTAGCAGTACTTGCAGATGAAGTATCGGTAGGTGTAGTATGTACTGCTGAGTGTTGTGACTCAAAAGATTCTTCCCCTGAATGCTTATTAGCAGATGTAGCATTATTTTCTTGATCTTGAAGCCTCTGAAGCTCTTGGGAGGCTTGATCATCTATTGATGGCATGGTTTGCTTCTTGGGAGTAGTAGACATGGGAGTAACAGTAGGCATATTGGGTACATAGATATGAACATTATCATCTGATGAAGAAACTTCTTCTTGAGTACCTGCATTAGTTTCACTAGACTCCTCACCTGCATTGTTAGTTTGACAATCCTTTTGCATAGAATAGTAATCCATGGAGTTAGTTAGATAATCTAAATCAAACATCCAAGCATAACCTATTCCTGGGACATTGGGTTATTTTCTAAGAAATTAACATGGGCATTTTCTTCAACCTTTTTAGATGCCAAATTATAAACCCTATATGCTTTACTTTGCAATGAATATCCTACAAGATATCCTGGATCAGACTTTCCATCAAACTTTCCCAAATGATCAAGAGTATTTAGTATAAACACATGACACCCAAAAGGTCTTAAATGACTTATGGCAGGCTTAACACCAGTCAAAAGTTCATAAGGTATTTTGTTTTGAGGCTTGGTCACTAAGACTCTATTTAACACATAACATGCAGTGTTTATTGCTTCTGCTAAAAAGGTATTTGGCAAAATAGAATCAGCCAACATAGTTCTAGCAGCCTCAATTAGTGTCCTATTCTTCCTTTCAGCTACTCCATTTTGTTGTCGAGTCCTAGGATTACGAAATTGTCTCTTAATGCCTTTAGACCTATAAAATTCATCAAATTCAGCATTCTTGAATTCTGTCCCATTATCTGTCCTAATGATTAAAACATATTTAGTGAACTGCTTTTCAACTAAAGTGACAAAATCCTTAAGTAATTCATTGGTTTTACTCTTAAGAGCTAAAAAAAATCCAACTGAATCTGCTATAATCATTAGTTATGACTAGACAAAAGGTCTTATGACTAATGCTTCTTACAGAAACTGGACCAAACAAATCCATATGCAAGAGTTGCAAAGGCTTTGTCACAGTATTGACAGTCTTGGTCTTACAAGATGCTCTATGTTGTTTACCTTTTTGACAAGCAGCACATGTGAAATCATTTTGAAAAGATTTGTTAGGTAACCCTCTAACCAAATTCCTATTCACAAATCTGTTAAGATTCTTGAAATTCACATAACCTAACCTTCTATGCCATAAATTACACTCAATATAAGAAGCCTTAGCTAGCAAACATGTAATACCACCTGTTGGAGTAATAGTATGAAGATTAAAGGTGTACATATTTTCTTGCCTGGGTACTTTAAGCAGTACTTGAGATTCTTTAGGCATCTCCAAGTCTTTAGACATCACCAAGTAGTCTTTGTCTGTGAACAACACCTTGTTCTTCTTATCACACATTTGTGATACAGAAAAGATATTGAACTCATTCAATTCTTTCACAAAGAACACATCTTCAAATTCCAACTTCCCTATATTGATTTTACCTTTGCTAGTAATTCTACCTTTGCTACCTCCAAAGGCTATTGGTCCTCCTCTGAATTCTTCAAATTCAGCAAGGAAATCTTTGTTCCTTGTCATGTGTCTTGAGCATCCACTATCTACTATACCTTTGTCTTTCATTTCATCAATTAGATTCCCCTGCACATAAACAAAACTTATTAGTTTTTAACAGGGACCCAAGCCACATTTGGCTCGGATCTTGTGTGACCTACACACTTAAGAGTCTGTTCAGAAGCATTCCCACTAATGATGATTTTACTCTTATACTTCATGGTTTCAGTTATGTAGTCAAAGACATAGGGTGACTCTATGTGCTCAGACTTCTTTGCCTTAAGTACTGCTTTAGCAGTACTTGCTTTAACATATGATTTTTCTCTTTTAGGAACCCACATTTGCACCGGTTTGTTATTAAACTTACTTCTAGATGTTTTGGCTTTTTCAACAACATTCTTAGAAGTCTTAGAGAACTTTGGTTTTACAAACTTTCAACCAACATTACTTAAGTTTGCTCTAGCATTACTTGTAGGTCTAGACTTGCCGGTACATGATTTACCAGACTTCAAAGGTACTAGACCTTATTTCATAAGTACTGCTCTAGGAACAAAACTTTTGGTAGAGTTATTTTTAACTTGTTTAGCTACCCTTTTTGAGTGATCAAACTTAGGTTTTTCATTCTTATGTTTCTGATTCCTATTAACCTGTGCATTTTTCCCGTTACTGTTTTTCATGACCTTTTGTGCAGCCTTTTGTTTCACAATTTTATCTTCATGCAAAGTACAATCTTTGATAAAATGACTTAGACTACCACACACATAACATCCTTTTCTTCTCAAAGAAGACCCAAAAGGTTGTTTTGATTTAACTTTCTAAAAACCTAACCCACCCCTCTTGATTTTATTATGTTTTACATCATTTTCCAATAACTTGCTAGGAGTTTTTACCTGCTTGGGAGCATAACTAGTCTTAGATTCTTCAGAAACAAAATTGTTCATTAAAGGTGGATTTACAATGTTCTTGGTCACAACAGTGTTATCTTGGGACAAAGTACTAGAGTTTTAGGTATTTGTAACCTTTGGTTCTTCTAACTCTATACTTTTATCATTACTAGGGGGCATGAAAATTCCTGATAGTGGTGGAGGAACTGCCTTCATTCCTTTAGCATATCTATCATTCTCAGGTGTACTATCTGACTCACTAGAACTATCAAAAATCCCCTTTGATAGGTCCTTGTCAGTAAAAGTTATCCCAGGTTGGTCCTCAATATTTCCTAGGCCTGACTTATCATAATACCTCATTTGTGAATTAATCAGTTTTCCCAATCCTTTAGAGGACTTTTGCCAATGATTAATCACTTCCCTTTCATTATAGAGACTGGCTTTTAAAGCTTCATTTTCTGGTGACACTTTCAAAAGTTGTCTTTCAAAGGCTTTAATTTCCACATCTTTTTCGCTAATTTGAAGAGTTAAAATTCTTATTTTCTCTTCATAGTTTTGTTGACCCTTTTTATACAAAACTATATTTTCTTCTAACTTAGCAACACCATGTTTAAAAGCATTTAGTTCTACAGTGCATGTGTTGACTTTTTGATACTTTTCCTCTAGTTCTACTCTTAAGCTATTAAATTTAAGAACACAATCTTTAGAACAAGGATGTACCTCAGTATCTTCATGTGAGAGAGCCATTAAACCAAGCTCTTCTTCTTTTTCATCTTCATCCCAATTTGTGACAATCCGTCAATTTATAGTCGATATTTTATTCTCATGTATTATTTAAAAACATCATTTTAATGTTATATTTTGTACTCACTCTTTTTTGGGAAGAAATTTGGGTCTACATCTTGAAGTAGCATCGACTACGTTTAAACCGGAGAATTCCACGTTACGTGCTTACATTTACATACACCGTTTTGGTGACAGTCCGACATTTCAGGAAATAAATTTATCCGTGAATATTATTTTGGAATTTTAAATTTGTGTTGGTTCATAAACTCACAAATTTACGAGAAGAGATTAGGACTTACGTGCATAATTAACGTCCTTTACGACTAAACCGGAAACCCTAGGTTTACGTATTTACCTTTTTGAACTCCATATTTGATGAGACAATTTTTATTAGATTCGTTTTGTGCCGTTGATTCATAAATTATAAAAACATTTTTTGTAAAACGACCCGAGGGCACGTAAATCGAGGAAACTAGAATCAAGGAGTACCCGTAAATAAATGGGGATGAGACAAAACAACTTTTGCCCCACCCCCACAATGGGACGGCCAAAAGTATACAACACACCTCATGTGTGTCAAGTTTATACACAAGTATAGGACACTTGTCCTACACTTTTGACCAAAACCACTTGATGCATAAACTAGCAACTAGAAACCATTTTCTCACACACTACATGCAAAATTCACACATCTCTCGCTCTTTTGCTCTCCTTAGCCGTCCACCATGCTACCACCACCACCATCATCATCAAAATTCTAGCCATGAACTTCAACTATAATCGACATATGTTGAAGTCTAGTTGAAGTTATGAAGATTGGAGGTGATTTAACAACTAAAAAGGAGTTTCCATGGAGATCAAGGGCTGAATTCATCGAGGTATTCATGCATATGAAGATCTCTGGAATTTCATTTGCCAAGTTGAAGATTTGGTAACAAGGAACCAAGCCTTGTTCATCAAAATCCCATCTTTCCATCATCTTGATTGGTATAGGGATCAACCTATTCCTATCATCTTGTTATTTTTAATATGTAATCTTGTATTTTCTTTATTTATGTATATGTATATGTTGATGAATGATGATCAAAATATTATGTGGGGATTTGGTGTTGATAAATTTGGTTAAAAAGATTAAAAGCTACATGATAAGATGTTAAAATCATGTCTAAAATAATAGGCTGTATAAAACAGTAAAAGACCATATGATAACTTGTCAAAATGGCTTGGATAATTTAATATACAGTAAGGTATGTGACTTATACATATGTGAGAGTTGTCCACTCAATGGAATCCATAAAATGAGTGAGATATGATCAAAACATTATTGAAGTCCAAATTTGTATAGTCTGTTTTGGACGAACTGTTAGAGACATTTAGAGGTTGATTGAGCAGTAGCTAATATGGAGTTAAATGTAGCACATATCATTTAGTTTGTGCTGCCCAAAAATGAGCTTCTATCTACTTGTAGAACTCAAGATATGGTAAAAATGGTGAAAGTGAAATTCATAATCAGATTTGTAAAATAAAAGTATATATTATAAAATTAGCACTCAAGTAAAACTAATATAAAATGTATACCTAAAATCCAATAACTTATATATTACTTATAAATAAGTATATACTTTGATAAGTAAATGTGACATTTTATAAAAATAGCAATTTAATAAGTTTTATAAGTTATACAACTATATACTTAAGTTTTACGTCTTTTCGGCTAAAACCGAAAGATTAACGTTTTCGTCAATTAAAACTTAGACGGTCAGACCCGTCTAATGTAAACTTTTTATAACCCATATAATGATGTATAAGTACATATGACAAGTAAAAACCGATAAAACCCGAGTTTTATAACTTATGGACAATAACGGGTCAAAGTAGCCTTATTGGACTATTGACCCAACTAGTTTGAATAAACACTAATGGACTTACTCATTGGGCTTAACCCACTTAGGCCCAACATATGAGTATAGGACTGATATTAGAAGTATAATTGGGATAATATAAAGTATTGGATTTTAATGTGCTTATTGGGCCTTAATATGGAATTGGATTGAAACTAGTGTAACTAGTCAAAAATTTGACTAACACATAACACTATAATGTGTATGAAGAGATAAAATCCCACTTGATCATCATCATACTTATAATATCATCATATATATACATAGCCATTGTTTTTATAAATTCATTGTACAAGAGTCTAAGACGAGTAGTCTAGGTTTCCGTGATTGAAGCACGTACCGTACATCTAAATCGCAGATATCCCGCCTTTCCCAATCAACGTGAGTTCATAGCCTCACACTCTTTTAAATGTTTTTATGAAATGTTTTATAAACCCGCGAGGGAGATAAAATGTTAGTTTTAATAAAATAGGACACAAGTTGTCCCGATTGTTTGCTTATTGATATGGACCTGAATGATTGTATGACCCGATCAATGATTATATGACCCGATGAATGAAATAAAATGGATTATTATTAGTTAGGTTATGTCACTAAAAGTTCCATTAGCATGAATTGTGAACTACCAGGATTTGGTAGACGCTTATGCATATAATAGTACTATTTGGGGAAGATCACCCCAGTTCGCGCCTTGACGGTTGATCCCCGTCGTGCCACATTGATTGGTAAGCGAATTTATGTATGAGAAGAATTATATAAGCGTGATTATTGTGACGATACACTGTTTTAGATGGGCAAATGAGTTTCGGGTTTGCTACCCGTTGTTTGTTATAGTAAGGTAGCAATGTCATGCCGCTTATAATAATCCAATAACGAAAATACTGCTATATGCATTGAATTACAATATATTGCCTGACTAGCAATACGGGGTCTTATTATTGATATTATGTTCGTGTTTTGGTTTTACATAACCATATTCATATAACGGTTTTTATTTAACTCTATACAACGTTATAAAACGTATTGTATGATGTATTTACGACATTGGTTCGTATAATGGTTTTGAAGGCAAAAGCCTATATTATGATTTACAACAAAGATTGGTATAAAATGTTTTTGCCTTATTTTATGGCCTACGATAAAGAATTGTACAAAATGATTTTCGGTAATAATTTTATACCGATGAGATATTAATGGATTTCATTAAACTCTATGAATTCACTCGGCGTTTTCGCCGACCTTTTCTTTTAACATGTTTTATCTCAGGTACTTGAAGGTAATTCTCGGGAAGACGACAAGAATTTATGGCCCGCACTTAAATAACAATTTCTATTCAAATGTTTTTTAAAAATTATATGAAATACTATGACTTGGGACCTATGTAAATTTGATATTCATGAATGGAAAATTCTTTATTATTAAACGACGTGATTTTTAAGCGTTGTCTATGATTTGAGTAATGTGCTATCCCGTAACACCAACGACTCTTCCGCTGAACTAAAGTATGAATATTTGGGGGTGTTACAGTTTGGTACCAGAGCTTTCGTTATAGAGAACGGAAGATTTTTAAAACCAAGGCTTTGTATAAAACATTTCAAAATGTTTTAACTATAAACATTTTTCTCAAAATGTCTAAAAATCTTTTGACTATAACGGTGCCGAAGAATTCCTCGAGTTATCGACAAGGCCTGACTGAGAAGTGTTATTTTAATATATATATATAATTTGGATTATATATATATATATATATATATATATATATATATATATATATATATATATATATATATATATATATATATATATATATATATATATATATATATATATATATATATATATATATATATATATATATATATATATATATATATATATATATATATATATATATATATATATATATATATATATATATATATATATATATATATATATATATATATATATATATATATATATATATATATATATATATATATATATATATATATATATATATATATATATATATATATATATATATATATATATATTGTAATTTGATTACATGATTATTTTAATATTTATACGAGGTATTTATACGACGTAGATTGTCACAAGAAACCCTAACTCCCCTAGCAAATCAATTGAAGCTATTCCCGTAAGAATTCTAGCTATTCTAGATCTAAACCGAGTTGTGGATGTTTATAATCCCAACGAAATAGTTGATATTCGTAGAAATGATGATAGTAGTTGATTATGATCTTGAAGAAGAATTGGCGAGATTAAATCTGATATCAATGTCATGACGATCTTTCCTTATAGAGTGGAGTTTGACAAAACCTTACCACCTAGAAAGGTGTCATCTGATTCATTGTCACCCAATTCTTAAATTTGTAATCGAAAGGGTGAATTTTGCACTTGAGGATGTCACTGGAACCTTTACCCAAAAGCCTCATGCCACTAGTACCTTTTCGAGAAGTCTAATTGAATGTGTGAGTCATTTCATACTAGTGACTCATTTGATAACTATTGATGAAGGAGCTATAGGATTGGAAATTAAGTGATATTCATATCGAACTTTTATTGCCCTTTCTAGATCTAAGAATAAGGTTGAAAGTAATGGAGAATGAGGTAGGATGTCGCATTGAGTATGATTTGGTTGAGACTTGAATGAAATAAAATTTAACTTGTATGGAATAAGAAATTGTTAAGAGGAAGTCTTTGAGTCCTGTGATTGAATTATAACGTTTAAATGATTGTTGGATCGTGTTAAGGGTTGTTCCTAGGCTATTGTCCAATGACGAGGATGCCTAGTGTCCAAGAAATAAATCGAAGAAATCTTCTTCCGAATTAGGACCAATGGATCTTCTGGGACAGGTGGAACACCTAATGACTCTTATAAATTAGTATTCATTGTGGTATTTTTTAAAAATCCCTAACTTAACTGAGACATCAGTTGGTAGGATGAGTTCTTGGAATTGTATGACATAGTGACACATAATGTGTTACGGTACAATTTTGACTTGTTTGTGATTAATGAAAAGACTACCTTTGATTGCTAAATCCTACACGTATCGATGTTATCTATCTGTTCGTGCTTCTTCCTAATGTTCGCATTAGTGATGCAACCATTGAACAAGCACTCATCGCGGTTTGAGTTGCGTTGTAGATTCTTCTCTTTGTATTCCTGAGAGCCATCGAGGTCATGAACCTCATGATTAATTGGCTAAGCTTATTTTCTATTATATTGTAGTTAGTTCTTGGTGAACAACTTTTCATCACTCTTTTCCAGATCACTCATTGTTTTTATAAAGTTAAAACAACATCCCTTCATAAAAATTGAATTTTCGTCACCATATGGATTATTCAAAGTGAGATTTATGAGTAATCGTTATCGAAATAAAGTTGTTTATGAAACACTTTGGAAAAATTAATTGCTTCCATAACGAAGAATATCTCTGTAAATTCATTTTGATTCTTATTCCAAAATTAAACATGGAATTATTTTTTATTTTAAACATGATGACAAAGTTTTGACGAACTGAGTATTGCATACTTAATCCTAAACTTGTATATAGATGCGCGCCTACATACAATTTAGAAGGGACCATGCAAGGACTGATTAGTAGTCACAATGAAATTGTTAATAAACATTACATTTTCCTTGAAATTGTGAAAGACTAAATTTTATGAGATCTAAAAGAAGTGTAAAATAGGGACATATTGTTAGAGACACCTACATATGTGCCCGAACCATTTATTTTCTAAATCGAATTTAATCATCTGTGGAAATTGTCTTATTTGACAATTGATATCCCCTCATTGTCCAATTCTCCCGTGGTTAGATTCTTTGGAAATGTATCTGATTACCGAGTGTTGATACCCGACTGGATGTATCGACGTTACTATCATATCTTTTGATTAGATTTCATTTGAATTACCTGGGTAACGATCCGAGGAGCTTTCAAATGCGTACTCAATTCATGAAAACATGGGATACATTAATATTCGTTAATGTTTTCGTCTGTATCTGATTTGAAATTCTTTCGCGTAGATCATGCGTTAACCTTACTCTTTTTAAGGTTAGTTATGTCTCTAGATATCCTTGAATTTGTGAAGGATTTTGAGTTATTATTAGTCTTTTGAGAAGTTCACATCTTATCAACGGTAATGAAACTGGAAAGTTGGTAGTGCCAGTAGAATAGATTGATTGATTATGACATGACGACATTGTCTTAATTGATGGGAACTCGAGTATAATTCCCCTAAAAGATGAGATGTTGATTATCAAAAGTGATCTAAATAATTCTTGATGGATGACCATATCCTGTATTTAGACTTGAAATTATACCATGAACGGTTATGAACTAGTTATAGATCTTGTAATCTAGAAAGAATTAAAGTAAATTATTAAAAGATGTTTCTGTTATCTGAAACATTAGGAGGTATTTGTTGGTTAATTAACTAGATTTTCGCCGTTAAGGCAAGTTGGATTTTGTATTGATTATATTCCCGGTGTTGCACTTGTGGCATGTGCACTATACTTCAGCACCATCTGAATCGAAAGTGTTACCGTACAACTGAGAGAGTTGTCGGAGAAAGATTTTGTTCTACCGAGCTCGTCATCATGAAGAGCTATGGTGTTATCATTCCTTATATTTATTGATTACCGTGAACTAAGTAAATTGACGATCGAAATCAATATCCATTACCCAAGATGATAGATTTGTTCGATCATTTACAAGGTTCTAGTGTATGTTCTAAAAATTTGATCCACGGCATGGTTATCATCAACTTCGCGTCCGCGAAAAAGATCATTTTAACTACATCCAGAACTCGTAATGAACATTATGAGTTTCATGTGATGTGGTTTGGATTGACTAATACACATGTAGCATCCATAAATTTGGTGAATCACATGTGTAGGCTGTAATTTGATAAATTCATGCTCTTGATCATTAAGGACCATTTGTTTGTTTATAAGAATAAAAAGGAGTTAATAATCATTTATAGACTGCCCTGAATTGGCCGAGCAATGAAAACCTATACCTTGAATATTTAACATGTGATTTAAGGTTTAATCCTTTACATTATTTGACCATATGATTAATAGATAATGGAATATATTGACTCTTCAAAGATTAGAGCCATTTAAGACTTTGGGTTTTACCAAAAAGAAAGCGTAAATATGTTTTGACAACTATTTTATCAAAGGATTTTTAAGGAATCATTCCCTTATAGCCATAACATATAACTAAACTCCTTTAGGGGTAAATGTTTGTGCATACCTCAAGACAACCTAAGAGGGATTGAGGAAACCATATAAACCATGACTTGTGTAGAAACTAGAAGGGGGGGGGGGGTTGAATAGTTTCTTATATTTACTTGTTAAAAGATGGTTTTCAAAAAATCCTTTTTCAAAAATTTAGGCTTGAGGAAATATGTGAACTCTTCTTATGCACAATATGAACAATGATAGTGTAGCTAAACTACTACTAACTAATATATATGCACAAGGAATAAAGAATGTAAAGAGTTAAGGGTAAAGAAAGATCAAACCAAACACCAAGGATTTATAGTGGTTCGGCAACGAAGCTCACTCCTCGTTCCTAATCCACTCCTCGAGTACACCTTACACGAGAGTTCACTACACAACAAGCTCCTTATGGTGGAGAAAACCGTACACGTTGCTTAACCAATTTCCGACTCTAAGCTAAAAGTCAAGCCCTAATCGTAGCTAGGAACAATCTACACAACTATACTTAGTACATACACAACTTCCAAATAGACGCAACAACTTGGATCTTCACAACTATGACACAACAACAAATGTATAAGATTTGATCTTCAAAGGATCTTTGATGGTGGACTCAACACTTCACAAGGATAGTGTTCTTCTCTTTGCACTTGGAGAGGAAGGGATGGATGGGATAGATTCACTTCTACACAAGTAGTAATAAATCGAAGGATCAAGGATTTGAATGATTTAAGAAGTATGTTAGAATCTGGAAATGTATGTGCAAAAGAGGTGAAGAGAAAATCTGAGAATGGTCCACTATTTATAGGACAAAGGGCCAACGCCTATATCTGCCCGCGGTTCCTTATCTTAGCCGGTGGTTCCTTATCGATAAGGAACCGCATAGGCACTAGGGAACCACCAGAGTAGACTCCGCTCCCTTTTTGTCCTTTAGTGGTGGAGGTCTTATCTGATTATAAAGTATTCTGAAAGAATATTCCAAATCAAAAAAGAATATGCCATTTTCAAATTTTCAATTGTTTAATTTAATAAAACATTTTCTTAAAAAGAAAGTTTAATAAAAAACTTGTCACACTTAATAAAAAGTGAGTTTTAAGAAAAGATTAAATCACTTGTTCACTTGATTAAGGTTAGTTCTTGTTTATTCACACCTTAAGTGAAAATGGGTAAATTGAAAAATACTTGAACTCAAGAATTCGTTTTTCGTTGTTTTCGTAAATGCTTGTTTTTACATATTGTCGTAATCAAAACTAAGCGAGACCGAAAAATGAAAGTAACGTTTTTAGGCATTATTGCATTAACAATCTCCCCTTTTTGATTCCGACAATACATAAACTCAATCACATAAAAACAAGATTTTCGAAGACGAGTTTATTCATTTCTCCCCCTTTGTCAAAACAAAAAGGTTGCACAAGTCGGTGTTGAAGAGACGGACTTTGCAAAGACTCCCCCTTGGTGCTTACTCCCCCTTGCTTGGGGCACCGAGGAATCGAGATTTGGTGACAAGCTACATAGAAGGGTTAGTTGAACAAAAGCGACAACCAACAAGAGATAGCTATAGGTCACAAAAAAATAAAATAAAAAGAGAAGAAAACACAAAGACTAAGATCCAAGTGAAGTCATGTAAAAAAATCATACAAAGATGTATGAAAAAGGAAACAAGCCAAAAGCATAAATCTAATCCTAGTTAATCTAGAATTCTAAGATTTGCTTGAATTAGGTGTCTTGTAGATAAGAAACCAATGCTTATATGAAAGACAAGGTAGTGGCGGAAGGTGGTGGTGGTGGCTTGGTGGAAATCTCATAATCAAGGTGAAGAGGAGGCTTGATTAAGAGACTCTTGATGTAGCTCAACTCCTCATAGATGTGTGCCATAGCAAGATGTTGATATTGATAACAATGACAATATGTCCCATGGTGCATGACATTATCATGAGAAGGAGGAAAAACACTAAAGGGTGGTGGTGGAAGAAAAGATGTTCCACAATCAACATTCTTGATAGGAGAAATGTGATTAAGAGTGTTCTTGGGTGAATTTGGATTGAAAGTGTTCTTGGGTGAGTTGGGATTGAAAGCAATTGGGGAAAATGGAGGGGAATCAAGGCTTTAATTAGGAGAATAAGACATTTTGGGATGTGAAGTATGGCAAAATGTTTATGGTTAAATAGGGAAGTGATAATTGTAAAATACGTCTTTTAGGAAAAAGAGCGTAATTAGGGCAAGTATTAAGTGTCGGTTTAGGAAAACCAAGCACTAATGACCCAAAAGTGGGGATCGTTCTCAAGGAGGCTTGTGTGTTATGTTAAGAACTGATTAATGGTTTGTGGTTATAAGTGATAAGAAATGAAAAGAAGAAAAGAGATTAGAAGAGAATGACGGTTACGATTATGAATTTAACTAAGACGAATAGTCGTGCACGTAAAACCGTAAAAAGTGACAAAATTAAAAATTTACCCTAAAAATTCCTAGAAATTTGCAATAAATCCTAGAAAATGTAACTAGAGTTAACAAAAAATAAAAAATAACTCAAACCTTTTATTTAATTAAATAATAATTTTTTAATGCTAATTAAAGCCTAAAAAAATCAAATTAATTAACAAAAAGCCTAAAATGAGATTTTTTCACTTGTAAACCTATAAAATGACTTAACTAAATTTATAACTATTTTTGAAAATTTTAAAATTAATAAAAACTATTTAAAAACAATTAAAAACTATTATAACTTAAAATAAATCTAAAAATTAATCTAATGTAATTAAAATATTCTAAAAATTGTAGAATTCCTAACTTAATGTATTTTATCTAAGAAAAATGAAAAACTTTGAAAAATCTAAATTTTAATTTTTAATAATAAAATAATAATAAAATATTAATAAAAATCCAATATTTATAATAAATTATAAAAATTTGCAAACTAGTTTATTTTAACCTAAATAAAACATAAATGAAGTTGAAATTACAAAATACCCCTATTGGACCTTCCAATGGGCCAAATACCCAAACAGATCCTTATTAGGCTTAGAATTGGGCCCAATAAGCAAAAGTTCTCAGAAATGGCCCAAAAGCTCCAATCAAGCTTAAATTTGATTTTAAACACAATTTTCCAAAGGCACAAAAGCTGAAAATGAGCTTAAGCTAGCTTATTTCAAAACAGCTTATTCTTAATGGGCTTTTTGGCCCATTAATCTATAAGCTGATGCCATAAGCTAAGATTTTACCCACGTCCTTCTCTTGACCTAATTAAGCTATTTGCAAAAAGAAACTTGAAATAAGCTCAAGGAATAAGCCTGAAATAAGCCAAAGCTCTCTTCACAAAACGACAAAATAGTCGTTTTTGAGTTCTAGGCTAAGTTGCAATAAGTTACAAATGGCTTAACTAAGCTTAATCAACACAAATTTTTCCAATAAGCACACTCAATAAGCTGAAATAAGCAAAAAACTGATTTTGAAAAAGACAAAATAGTCGTTTTCTAGTCAAAACCTAAAACCAAAAGCTGTAAACTTCCAGAATCACTTATAAGCTCAAAATATTAAGACCTATTACAGAAAATAAGTTGTTGCACATTGGAATAAGCCAGAATGAACAAGTAATAAGCTGTTGACCAATTATAACTAGAAGTGGCTAGCAGCAGGGGAAAGGAGTTCCTATTGCCTTGACTTTTTGACTTTGAATTTTAGAGAGTTTCACTTGGTTTTGTTGGACAATCAATGCACCCTTGTGATCAGTGAATCACAAGGAGTCAATAACAAGCAAACAATCACAAAAACACCCAGCCAATCAGTGCAGTTAATTCAATCTATGCTCAGATAAGTTCCAGACAAGTAATAAGCAGGTCTGATGATTATAAGCTACTTTTAAGCTAGTAAAAGCTAACCACAAACCACCAAATGCATACACAAGCTCAATACAACTTAAAGAAACACATATTAACTCTTATCATGCAATGAATCCAACTTATGAACAAGATCTAAGCAAGAACAGTTACTGATGAACAATGATGAACACAAGAACAATGTTTGCTGATATACTTGACACCAAATCCAAATTCAAGGCCTCAGATCTATCACACAGGTTGCAATAACAATGATCAACACTTGTTAGCCCTAGGTTAACATGCAAACAAGGTATGCACAATATTTCAGAGCAAAACAACTAGTTTTCCAGATTTTATAGCCGATTGTTTGATTAAGTGATTCAAGGCAAAAATTTTGCATATATCAGAACACAATCACCTTTATAACAGATAACAACTCAAACAATAACACAATACCAACTCAAAATCATACGAACTTTGAACCAACAGTCAATCCCAAACACCCTTTTCACTTTCTAAAATCAGTTTTAACAAAGTAAAAGTATTCTCAATATTTATTTAAGCCCAAATAAGCATCATAACACACAACATATGAACTAAGAACCAATATACAGGCATAAAAACACACTTACACCAACAGAATCTCAAAATCACCCAAAACACCCTTTTTTATCAGATTTTCAAGGATTTAAGACAAACCTCATGAATGTATATCCACACTCACGTATGTTTGAGCTTATGTGGTAGCTTAATAACCACAAGCTTCCAACAAGCTGCTAAGATCAACAAGATTAGTAACACACAAATTATATAAAACAGAAAATGAAAATAACCAAGATTTTTCAAGCTTGGTTCCCCACTCCATGATGCTTTCTAAACCACAAGCCTCACAACACCTTGATAAACTCTTTTGAACAAGAACTTAGAAAAATAAGGTTTTTGGAAAAACTTGTAAACTTTTGCACAATCTTTAAAACCAATCTCTGAAACTTCAAACTCACAAACATATATCAATAACAACAAAATATAAAGGTTGGAACTTGGATTTCGTCACAGCTTTCAAACACTTTTTTCATTAACTTGAAAACAAGGATTTAAAGAAACTTGACTAAGGAAAACCAAGAACAAGTTGGTATGTTGTGACCTAATGGCTTTATATAGAGCCTTACATGTACTAAGAAGCTGATAAAAAACATAAAACCCTAATGCTTGAAGTCCCAAAAATTCCCTTTGAATTTTTAATTTACTTGACTGAATTTTTGACTTCTTGGCGTTTTGTTGGAGTGCCAGTGGTGAAAATGTGATCAAAGGGCTCCCAATGAGCTTAGAAATGAAGCTAAATTGTAGATGGTTGATTCTCTACAAGGTTTGTCTTCTTCCCCAAAAAAACGCGTAATAAGGGTGTAGCATGTGATCATGAGAGTGATGTGGCAAATGGTTTAAGGGTGGTTTATGATTAGTGGGACCTTAATCAAATATCTGGAGTTGATTGGGGCTTAATTTTCAATAATTAAGAAAAACCCAATTTTGATATGAACACTAAGAACACATGGTTTTAATCTGATTAAGGTTTTAAAGTGCTGAGGGACCATTCTTCCAATTCATCAAAGTGGAGGGCCCTTTTTGTAAATTTTACAAACTTTAAGGACCAAACTTGTAATTATGAATATACAAGGGTTTAAAGTGTCAATTCTTCAATATTGGAGGACCCTTCTTGTACAATCTTCAATGCTACAAGGTTTTTTCTTAGAAAATCTTCATTAGGGCTAGGTTCATTGTGCGGCTTCGTTTCCCGTGTTTGTTTTTCTTTGATTCTTATGATCTTTTGTGATTTCCTCAATATCCGTACCTAAAATACACAAGTAACAAACACAAGCATATATTTGGCATTTTTGATGATATTTTATGCATTTTAAGCCCATTTTGGACGATGAGACTATGTATAAAAGCAGTCTCATCACTCCCCCATACTAAACCATTGCCGTGCCCTCACGCAATGCTAGAATAAAGTATCGTAGCACCTCCAAGATTCATTTTTGTTCACTTTTATTGATAAACTAGCCACACTACTAATATTACTTCTACTTGTGTTTTAGACATAATGTATGATTTTCATCGCAAAATGGGACGTTTAGGTTCATAGAACAAGAACACGTGAATACTTCCTTAGAAATAATTTCACCGTCCTCGATTTTCACCCCAATTCCATGCTAAGCGTGCAACGAGATCATTTTCTTTATAAGTTAGTAATGCTAACAGTACTCATATGCCCTAATCACGTACTTATCCTCCCATTTTCCTAAGTTGTATCTCTTATATTTTATTTTGTCTTGAATGTTTCACGAGGATACATTGTTTGACTTATGCGATAATAGAGATTTAGGTCTAAAAATAGAGTCCTAACGGTGTAACCAAGACCATCGAATTAATAACCCCTCCTAATAGACAACGATGTCAAAAATTAAGTCAACAAGAAGGATCGATAAACACGGTTTTATAACGGTCTTGAACATGAGACTTATTACCAAGACTTTTATACACCCCCTAACGGAAGGGCCTTATTATCATAGGTTTAACTCCATCTTTTATTCAACTTCGCCATGAAGCTTTTATTATGACTTCGGTCTTGCCTTGCCTTTTATTTAACCTCGCCATGAGGTGTTTATTATGGCCAAAGACGTATATCCTCACGCTAAAAGCGAATTTTGGATCTTTAAAGCTTCAAAGATTAAGGCTTGATTCACTTTCAATTTTTGCATAGATTTTTTGGCCTTGTGAGCTTCAAATTGTTTGCTTGATTTAGGTGAGCACTTGAAATCTTATTATTGGGTGAAACTTTCGATTATTCGGGTTGCCAATACTTCAAAACCGTGACGCTGACGATACCTTAATGTATTCCCAATTTAATTACATGGAAGCTACTAGAAAAGACTAGAAACCAACAATCAAGACTAAACTGCTAAGTCAATATTTATTAAGCAAAAAATATTTACAAGCGAGGGGAGAATAAGCAAATAACGAGAGCACATAAGTTTTTGAAAGAATACGAGTACTCTACGTTTAGCATAGTAACTTATAATTAACTCTATCATTTCTCGTCCTCATTTAAGAGACTTAGCCTAATATAAAAGTTACGGAATCGAAGCTAAGTGCTCAACATGCACGGTAGAGTCAAAATTTACTCTTATTCTCGCCATCGGAAAATCTACATTTGTGTCTTCAAACACTTATAAAACATGAGAAAAATTTTAAAAATTGGCCATTTTTAGCCTTATTTGGTAACAAAATGATAAACAAAAAGATAAACTTTGGAAAGCGTGAAGGTTTGGCAAGGCAAGTATCTATTCACCCCCCATACTAAAGTTAAACATTGTCCTCAATGTTTCGAGTCTAAGGGTAGGATACCCCCATACTAGAGACGTAGTCGAATGCTTAATCTAGAATGGAAAGGGTGTAACCATTAAATTTAAAGTCGTTTATGAAGTGTGCTATAAACCTAAGGTTAGAACATAAAAGGATATATCAGGGATATTGAGAAATTCTTCAAAGAAAACGATCGAGTGATCCCATAAAACGAACACGAGAGGCTCCAATCGTGAAGATCATGATCATCTAAAATCTACAATTCACAAACAACCACGGAACAAAGGTTGGAAGGGCACAAATCCCCTCACGTTAAACTAATTAGAAAACAATAATATGTACATGGATAAGCATGGGTCTTCCCCATGAGGAACCTTGTTTTTGATAACCGAGTCAAAAGCTCGACTCGAACCCCCCCATAAATGTGATCATTTAAGGGATAATCATGGTATGGTCAATTTCTGGTGGGGCTTACATGATAAAAAAGGCTCAAAAAAACCCGGTATTAAGGACTAAGTCCTTTGATGGTGCAAAATACCGGGATCGATGATGGCGTTTTTGTTTTCATTGGATAAACAAACCAACGCCACTTCAACATGTGCCAACACAAACCCAAAGGGTTTAAAGAAAATAGATGAGAAAAAAATAGAAGGGTGGGACAATTGGTAACTCACAAAAACCATGAGCTACTCGAGGTAGACTCACACCAATCAAATAGAAAGATTTTCCATTTATTGCATCGGTGAAAGACCGAGATTTCCCTTTATAAGCAATTCCGGGATCAAATATCTCGTCCTCGGTGGAGAAAGGGGAGGGAACATAAGGGGCTTCCCCCACACTAAGTCCACACAAAGCATCGTCAAAAGGAGAAGACGAGCTTGTAGCACTCAAAACACGAGGTGATGACGGAGTTAAAATTGTAGAAAAATCTTTTAAATCAAATTTAATTTTTTTTCTTTTTCATCTTTTGAAAACTCCTTATCAAAACGCGACTTGATTATGTCAAAAATATTTGGTGTTTCTAAAATGATGTTAGTCACACTAAAAATTCTCACGTTTGAAAACCGTTTTGGTTTTGGTGGTGGTAAGTTTTCAAAACGTTTGTCAACAAAGAACACCGCTCCATCGGGGTCAACATATTCATCATCCGAAGAATCTTTCGTGATTGGAGACATAAGCTTAACACTCTTAACCTCTACCGGCGGAGGGGACGGAAAATCGTTTTCATCAACAACTCCTAACACTCTTTTTGAAATTCTTTTGCAAATATTTTTGATGCGATTAACATTGTTCAAAGACGTGATAGAATACACATGAGAAAGCGTAGAGTTTTGAGTTTCATTTATGACGAGTTCTTCCTCGTTGAAACGTAGAGTGATTTTCCTAGCATGCACATCGATAAGTGCTCTCGAGGTATCCAAAAATGATCGACTTAAAATTAGAGGAACTTTAGGATCGATGGGAACGTCAACAACGATAAAGTCCACGGGATAGTAAAACTTTCCAACTTTCACGAAGACGTCTTCGGCTACTCCACAAGCTAGAATCGTAGAATGATCGGCCATCTCGATTGACATTCTTGAAGGAGTGAGATTAGGAAGATTGAGCGACTTAAAAATCTAAAGAGGCATCAAATTTATACTAGCACCAAGATCGGCCAAGGCGTAGCATTCCTCCATATCTTATATTGCACATGGGATTAAAAATTTACCGGGATCACCGACTTCTTGAGGTATGCGGCTAAGAAAAACTGAAGAACAACTAGACGAATTTTGCAATTTCTCTTTGTTATTCAACATACTTTTGAAATTTGTGGCAAATCGAGGCATCATGACCAAGGCGTCGGCAAAAATTATAATAAAATGCAAGTCACGAAACATTTTCATAAAAAGTTCAAATTGATAATTATTTCGTTCTTGTGCCTTTTCCTTGTTTCGACTTGAAGGGTAACGTAAGGGTGGTGTGGGTTGGGGCATAGGCAACAGCCTTGGAATCTCAGGTTCCACTATTGGTATTGGTTCAACCGTAGGTGTGGTTTGAGCGGTACTTTGTGGGATTGGAATTTGCTCCTTTTCTACCACCACCTCGGGTTCTTTCTCTATTTCCTTCTCCGTAGAAGTACTTGGACGAGAAACAGGTTCATTGAAATTTTTACCACTACGAGTAGTAATAACCTTCAATTCTCCTTTTCGCGTTTACGATGGTATCACTAGGAAGACCACCTGAAGAAGAAGGTTTACACATGATAGCTTAAAACATTTTCCCATTTGATCTTCAAACTTAGATTGCCTAGCATCCGCTTTTAACAACTCTTGCTTATTTTCATGTTGTCCTTGCTCCATTTTTTGTTGATTTTGTTGGAGACGTTGAACATTTCCTTCCATTTTATTAGCATGATTTTTCAATTCATTAGCAAGTTCGTTTTTAAGCTCGTTTTTCAACTCGGATCTTAAGCTAAGTTCATCTCACCTTGTGTGGTAGTTTGAAAATCACGGTTTTTGTTTTGGTTTGAAATTTGCCCATTTCCACTTTGGTAATTACCCTTGTTGTAGTTACGTGAATTCCTTTGATAAGCACCATTTTGATTGTTGTTTCGATAGTTTTTAGCATTTTGATTTTGTGGAGCTTGATTTTGGTAGGAACCTTGACCGTTTTGGTTATAAGTTCACGTGGCTACATAAGCATTCGAAGTGTTACCATCCGCGATAATGCACTCGGAAAAATTTTGAGCTCCACCACACGAAATACAACTCTTGGCAACCGCTTTAAACGATGCGGAATTCAAAGCATCTTGTGCTTTCCAATGAGTCATAATAGTCGAAAACCTATCGAAAAACTGAATCTCCTCATTTGCTTCATCTTGCAAGGCACTCATGTTACGAGACGACGATGACAAACCCATAGTGGCAACACTAGGTGTGTTACGAGGGTTATAAACTTTATACCTATTCTCAATGATTTTCAAAGCCTCATCGATCGTTTTGCACAAAAAATTACCACCCGTGGCGGCATTTAAGTAATCTCGTTCATGATCATTAAGCCCATTATAAAAAGTGTCAATTTCATGTAATTCGGAAAAATCATGGTGTGGACATTCATGTAACATTTCTTTAAACCTTTCCCAAGCCATTGAAAAACTTTCATTAGACGTTTGAGTAAATCGTGAAATCTCGTTTTTCAAATGTGTTGTTTTAGATGGTGGAAAAAATTGATTCACAAACTTAGAAACGAGATCACCCCATGTCAAAATCGAATTTGGGGGTTCTTTCTCGATCCATATCTTGGCGGGTCCATCTAACGAGTATGGAAACAACATCATCTTAATGGCATCGTGGGGTGCATCCTTAAACTTGCTAGTCGCTATGAGACGATTGAATTGCCTAATGTGATAATGTGGGTTGTCTTTTTTGTGTCCGCGAAACTTGTTGGCTTGAAGCATAGACATTAAACCCGTCTTGATCTCGAAGTTCTCCGCAAGGATGACAGGAATCACAATGGCCTCTCCAAAACCCTTGTTGGGTGCTTGAAGCAACTCCATCATAGTACGATTAGCCATGATAGCTTCTTGTTCTATAAGGGGTTCCTCACTTGGAGTCTCTTCACTAGAAGGTGTTGGTGTGTTTTCCTTTCGATTACGACGTTTACGTACACGTCTTGCTTGATTACGAGTAAGCATAAATGTAAGGAATAATGTATTTAGAAGTTACTCCTGGTCATATAGCAGTTCCTACTGGAGTACTTCGTTCCTCCTGGTCGTATTATAAAGTTGAAAGATGATTATAGAAGATATGATCAAAGAAGATTGTAGAAGATAAGATCAAATATTTAATCTTACTATTCATATGGAAAGTATTAAATATATTGATTATGATGAGGATGTTACAAGATTATTTAGGAAATAATTAAATGGTATTAATGTATAATACTTAGGCAAGTATTAATTATGTTGTAACCACCTAAGACCCCTTGCACTATAAAAAGGAGGTCCTAGGGTGTAGAGATAAACACACTTCTACACACCTTCATCCAACATTATTTTAGTTTATATTAATATTAGAAATCCTTAGAAAAGGATCAACTCATTATAGTTATTATGTTCTTCTTGTTCATAGTATTTGTATTCCGCACTTATACTGTGTGATTCATCTAGAGTCTCTCTATGAATATACTTGTGATTACAGAAGTCGTTCATCATCCCTAACAGGCTGCAAGATTCACATCTAGTGGACCCAACAAGTGGTATCAGAGCCTCGTTGAGAAGCTTTGATTGAGAAGAACAAGATTTCTACATCCGTGTTGCTGTGAAGTGAAGTTGCTGTTCATAATTCGCGACAGTTTAGGGACAGATTAGCGACGGTTTGCCAGAAATTTCTAATTAAGGTGTTACTGAAGAAGACATGGCGTGTAGAACTTCAATTCCAGACAATGAGGTAATTCTTATGACAGAATCTGAAGTTAGAGAATATAATGCTAAATTAAAGAATAAAATGCATGCTTATAACAACTATGACGTAGTAATTAGTTGTTTTGAAAATTGTGAACAAAAATATGCTGATCTTCAAAAACAATGTTCTAATTTAGATTCTCAAAATGATAAATATTTCTTAGAAGTTCAGTCATACAAAAGAGCTCTAATAACTTTGGAACAACAGAAAAAGTGGTTTCAAAATACTCAATTAGAGTATGAAGATAAGATTAGGGTATTAAGTATTGACATAGAAAATACAACTAATCTATTGACATATTCTTAAAAGCTTAATACTGAGGTAAATAAAGAGAAGCAGGAGCTACAAACTAAACTAGATAATGCTTTGGCTAGGTTTGATAAATGTAAAAATTCATCTAAAATCTTAGTCAAAATAGTAGATTACTCTATGTCTAGTAGAACCAAAATGGGCTTAGGATTTGGAAACTATCTAGGGCCAAATGATGTTTTTGACTCCTCTTTGTCTAGTGTGTTTGATACTAACCCTGAAGATGTCGAGGGTAGGCCTATTTTCAATAGGTATAAACCAGCTGCAGAGATGCATGCTGTTCCTCCACCTCTCACAAGGACATACATGCCTACCTCAGACCACTCTGACTTTGATGAATCGCAAATGACATATGGTACAAGGTCTACTGGCTCAATTGAAACTACTTATGTGTCTAATGACTTTGTCTCTTGTAACTTTAGTGACAAGTCTTTAGAACCTAAGACTAGTGACCTTGACTCTTCTGAGTCCGAATCTAGTATTAAAACACTTGAGTCTGTTCCTGAACCTGTTATAATTGAACCCACGACTAGTAAATATGCCTCATGTACGTCTACCTTAAGTGCTAAATCACCTAAGTTCTACCCTCAATCTGTTTGTGCTAAGAATGAAAGTAAAAGGAAAGCAGATAACCCTAGGAAAAACAATAAGAGTTCTAGAGATAATCAAAGAGGTTGGAATGGCATGATGACTCAGAAATTAGATGATAACTTTGAGTTCAAAAATAAGGCTTGCTATGTGTGTGGTAGTTTTGATCACTTGCACTATACTTGTAAACACAAGATAAAGATTAATAATCAACAACAGATTAAACCGGTGTGGAATAACTCAAGACGGGTAAATCATAAGAACTTTGGTAGAGTTTTTCACCCTAATCCAAAAAGTAACATAACTCCACAAACAAGATGTTTTAATAATGTTAAAGGTACTAGGGTTGAGTCTGCGCGGTCAAAAACAAAGGTTAATATTGTTAAGGCCTTAGCTCGGTGGGGTTTGGAATCCTAAACAAGATGGTTAACAACATGTCTCCAAATCAAGTAGTGCATCAAAAACCTTAACAAGATATGACTATGTTGATGTTTTTGGAAGATTCAAGTCTGTCTTAGCTTGGGACTTCCATAAACACTAATCTTTGCTTGGTTTGTGTTTATTTCAGCAAGTGTGATTATTAATTACTATGTTTTGTATTTTCTATATTTGTGTGAACTAACTTTTTGCAGGAAAAGAGAAGTCTAAAAAAAAAATCCTTGCTGGTGAATACTTTGCTCCGTTGAGGGGAGGTTTTAGCCTAAGGGGAGGCTTGTTGTATGTATAACTGTGTATATTCTGGTGTTTTTCTGTCTAATCAATTTTACAGGTTGACATTGGTGCTAGTGGATATGGTTCCTCCTAGTAGAACTAAGTTGCTCCTAGTCGACCAATGGTTCCTCCTGGTTGCACGCATCCTGCTTCTGGTGGACCATTGTTCTTCCTGCTGCATTCTACGTTCCTACTGTTTGACTCATAGTCTTTGAGTGTTTACAAAAAAAAATTACAAAAAAAAAATTACAGAAAAAAAAGTTTAGAAACATTCGAATCAAAATAACTTTGTATATATTTCACTTTTTGGGCTGTTTCTGTTTGGTACTTAGGTGTTAGCTACCCCCCCCCCCCACACAACAAATGGTGCTCAACTCACCATGTTTAACAGACAAGAAAGAGTTGATTCACCATGAGGGTACGGCTCTGGTGTGATTCTCAAATTCGTTGATGGTTGCCAGTTTACCCAAAATTGGATGGTTTTCACTTGCCTTGGTCCTAGAGTGAAAAGTGGCTAGTCCAAGGGGGCACAACTCTTGGTAAAGACTCTTATCAAATCCGTTAATAGCTATAATAGCTTGCTCAAAGCTATAGGGTTTTCAGCTCACCGATGCTTTATTGCTAAGAGTTGGATAGTACGGAAGGGTACAACTTCTGGTAAAGACTTTAATCAAATCCGTTGAAGGCTATGATGGTTTGCCTAAAATTATAAGGGTAATCCAACTCATCGATGATTCATGTTCCAAGAGTTGGACTGGTACTAGTCTCCCAGGGTGATGTCATGATTCTACCAAAAGGCTGGTTAGCCCAAGAGTGAGTAGCTACTTGGTAAAGGCTTATCAAATCTGCTCCTGTTGCTCTCAAGATTCAACATGTGCAGATGTTTTCAAGCTTTAAAATAGTTCAGCAATTAGTGTATCAGCAACTACTTTTGTGTTTCTTCTAGTGTTAGCAACTGAGATTGTTGCTGCTATGGTTAATATTCCAATCCTCATGCTTATTGGTGGCACATCTACTTGGAAACTTGAACTCAACCAGGTTAAATTCAAGTTTAGGGGAGGATTGTAAGGAATAATGTATTTAGAAGTTACTCCTGGTCATATAGCAGTTCCTACTGGAGTAGGTCGTTCCTCCTGGTCGTATTATAGAGTTGAAAGATGATTATAGAAGATATGATCAAAGAAGATTGTAGAAGATAAGATCAAATATTTAGTCTTCCTATTCATATGGAAAGTATTAAATATATTGATTATGATGAGGAGGTTACAAGATTATTTAGGAAATAATTAAATGGTATTAATGTATAATACTTAGGCAAGTATTAATTATGTTGTAACCACCTAGGACCCCTTGCACTATAAAAAGGAAGGTCCTCGGGTGTAGAGATAAACACACTTCTACACACCTTCATCAAACATTATTTTAGTTTATATTAATATTAGAAATTCTTAGAAAATGATCAAGTCATTATAGTCATTATGTTCTTCTTGTTCATAGTATTTGTATTTCGCACTTATACTGTGTGATTCATCTAGAGTCTCTCTGTGAATAGACTTGTGATTACAGAAGTCGTTCATCATCCCTAACAGGCTGCAAGATCCACATCTAGTGGACCCAAAAATAAACGTCACGTACAACGTGGGGATGAGTAAAGAAGATTCTTTTTGGTGTTTTTGACTTTTTCAAATTTTTTTTGATTTTGAATTGTTTTTACTTTTTTTTTGGATTTTGGAATTGTATTAAGTAGACAAAAATCTACAAATCTCCTCCTTATTCAAATATCTTGATTAAAGAAGCCTCAAGGAATGAAAACGATCACGTGAAGTGAACGCCTTCGATGACTTTAGAACGTTGGTGGAACACCAAAACGTTCAAGATGGTTTAATCAAATGAAACCAAGAAAATATATATGATACTTAGATAATACTTTGGTTGGCAAACCCTCTATTAGCCCTTTTTATTTAAACACGCACAAGCAAGCGGGGAAACGAGGCGGCGCGAAGCACTTAAGAGCCTTTTTCCTTAGGGTATACTTTATAATACCCGCCTTATACCCACCTTATAGTTTGTGTTTTTCAAAATTAAGCTTCACGAAAGTATTTATCTATTTTGCCTTTTCTTTCTTGTTTGAGATTCGAATACAATGATTGAGTAATGACCTCCCAATCAAGGTTATGTTTTCACACTTTTGGAGTACTTGTAAATTTATTGTTCTACGTATACAATATAGTAATAGTATTCACACAAAAAACGAAAAACCGATAATACGTATTAGTAGAGTGCTACTAATACAATTAGCTATTATGGCTATATAAAAACAACAATTGTTCAAATCAAAACACAACACGCCTCCCCGGCAGCGGCGCCAAAAATGATAATCGTAAAATACGTCTTTTAGGAAAAAGAGCGTAAATAGGGCAAGTATTAAGTGTCGGTTTAGGAAAACCAAGCACTAATGACCCAAAAGTGGGGATCGTTCTCAAGGAGGCTTGTGTGTTGTGTTCAGAAGTGATTAATGGTTTGTGAATATAATTGATGAGAAATTAAAAGAAGAAAAGGGATTAGAATAGAATGAAGGTTACGATTATGAATTTAACTAAGACGAATAGTCGTGCACGTAAAACCGTAAAAAGTGACAAAATCAAAAATTTACCCTAAAAATTCCTAGAAAATTGCAATAAATCCTAAAAAATGTAATTAGAGTTTACAAAAAAATCAAAAATCACTCAAACCTTTTATTTAATTAAATAATAATTTTTTAATGCTAATTAAAGCCCAAAAAATTCAAATTAATTAACAAAAAGCCCAAAATGAGATTTTTTCACTTGTAAACCTCTAAAATGACTTAACTAAATTTATAACTATTTTTGAAAATTTTAAAATTAATAAAAACTATTTAAAAACAATTAAAAACTATTAAAACTTAAAATAATTCTAAAAATTAATCTAATGACAATAAAAATATTCTAAAAAGTTTAAAATTTCTAACTTAATGTATTTGATCTAAGAAAAATGAAAAACTTTGAAAAATCTAAATTTTAATTTTTAATAATAAAATAATAATAAAATATTAATAAAAATCCAAAATTTATAAAAAATTCTAAAAAGTTGCAAACTAGTTTATTTTAACCTACATAAAACAGAAATGAAGTTGAAATTACAAAATACCCCTATTGGGCCTTCAAAGGGGCCAAATACCCAAACAGATCCTTAATGGGCTTAGAATTGGGCCTAATAAGAAAAAGTTCTCAGAAATGGCCCAAAAGCTCCAGTCAAGCTTAAAATTGGATTTTAAACAAAAATTTTCAAAGGCCCAAAAGCTTAAAATGAGCTTAAGCTAGCTTATTTCAGAACAGCTTATTCTTAATGGGCTTTTTGGCCCATTAAGCTATAAGCTGATGCCATAAGCTAAGATTTTACCCACGTCCTTCTCTTGACCTAATTAAGCTATTTGAAAAAAGAAACTTAAAATAAGCTCAAGGAATAAGCCTTAAATAAGCCAAAGCTCTTTTCACAAAACGACAAAATAGTCGTTTTTGAGTTCTAGGCTATTTCAAGAGCGGATTCAAGTTGCAATAAGTTCCAAATGGCTTAACTAAGCTTAATCAACAAAAAGTTTTCCAATAGGCACACTTAATAAGCTGAAATAAGAAAAAAGTTGATTTTGAAAAAGACAAAATAGTCTTTTCTAGTCAAAACCTAAAACCAAAAGCTGTAAACTTCCAGAATCACTTATAAGCTCAAAATATTAAGACCTATTACAAAAAATAAGTTGTTGCACATTGGAATAACCCATAATGAACAAGTAATAAGCTGTTGACCAATTATAACTAGCAGTGGCTAGCAGCGGGGGAAAGGAGTTCCCACTGCCTCTACTTTTTGACTTTGAATTTGAGAGTTTCACTTGGTTTTGTTGGACAATCAAGGCACCCTTGTGATCAGTGAATCATAAGGAGTCAATAACAAGCAAACAATCACAAAAACATCCAGTCAATCAGTGCAGTTAATTCAATCTATGCTCAGATAAGTTCTTGACAAGTAATAAGCAGGTCTGATGATTATAAGCTACTTTTAAGCTAGTAAAAGCTAACCACAAACCACAAAATGCATACAAAAGCTCAATACAACTTAAAGAAACACAGATTAACTCTTATCATGCAATGAATCCAACTTATGAACAAGATCTAAGCAAGAACAGTTACTGATGAACAATGATGAACACAAGAACAATGTTTGCTGATATACTTGACACCCAATCCAAATTCAAGGCCCCAGATCTATCATACAGGTTGCAATAACAATGATTCAACACTTGTTAGCCCTAGGTTAACATGCAAACTAGGTGTGCACAAGATTTCAGAGCAAAACAGCAAGTTTTCAAGATTTTATAGCCAATTGTTTGATTAAGTGATTCAAGGCACAAATTTTGCATATATCAGAACAAAATCACCTCTATAACAAATAACAACTCAAACAATAACACAATACCAACTCAAAATCATACAAACTTTGAACCAACAGTCAATCCCAAACACCCTTTTCACTTTCTAAAATCTGTTTTAGCAAGTTAGAAGTATTCTCAAGATTGATTTAAGCCCAAATAAGCATCATAACACACAACATATGAACTAAGAACCAATTTGCAGGCATAAAAACACACTTACACCAACAAAATCTCAAAATCACTCAAAACACCCTTTTTTATCAGATTTTCAAGGATTTAAGACAAACCTCATGAATGTACGTCCACACTCACGTATGTTTGAGCTTATGTGGTAGCTTAACAACCACAAGCTTCCAACAAGCTGCTAAGATCAACAAGATTAGTAACACACAAATTATATAAAACAGAAAATGAAAATAACCAAGATTTTTCAAGCTTGGTTCCCTACTCCTTGATGCTTTCCAAACCACAAGCCACACAACACCTTGATAAACTCTTTATCAGGGTGCTATGATCAACCTATAGCTCAAAAAGTTCAAGTGTTTGAACAAGAACTTAGAAAAATTAGGTTTTTGGAAAAACTTGCAAACTTTTGCACAATCTTTAAAACCAATCTCTGAAACTTCAATCTCACAAACATATATCAATAACAACAAAATATAAAGGTTGGAACTTGGATTTCGTCACAGCTTTCAAACACTTTTTTCATTCACTTGAAAACAAGGATTTACAGAAACTTGACTAAGGAAAACCAAGAACAAGTTAGTAAGTTGTGACCTAATGGCTTTATATAGAGCCTTACATGTGCTAAGAAGCTGATAAAAACATAAAACCCTAATGCTTGAAGTCCCAAAAATGCCCTTTGAATTTTGAATATACTTGACTGAATTTTTGACTTCTTGGCGTTTTGTTGGAGTGCCCGTGGTGAAAATGTATTCAAAGGGCTCCCAATGAGCTTAGAAATGAAGCTAAATTGTGGATGGTTGATTCTCTGCAAGGATTGTCTTCTTCCCCAAAAAACGTGTAGTAAGGGTGTAGCATGTGAGCATGAGAGTGATGTGGAAAATGGTTTAAGGGTGGGTTTATGATTAATGGGACCTTAATTAAATATCTGGAGTTGATTGGGGCTTAATTTTCAATAATTAAAAAAAACCCAATTTTGATATGAACACTAAGAACATATGGTTTTAATCTGATTAAGGTTTTAAAAAGGTGGTTAGGCGCGAATTATAACTTAATATTAATTAAGTTATAACCGGTGTTAGTGGATGGCTGAGGTGGAGGAATTGTGGGAGGTGATTGGTGGATTTTGGTGAGTGGGGCACGTGGCAGGCTACCACTGGTTAGGGTATCTTTCTTTGTCTGCCCATTTTGGCCCATCACTTTCCTTCTTTTGTCATTTGAAGTTTAATTAAGCAAAAACCGGATTCCTTTGTTAGTGAAGTTTCATTTTTTCCACTTTGGCCACAAATACTTTTCTAAAGTATTTTCAGGGGTAATTCTTGCCATTTGTTGATTCTTGAAGGGCTGTTTTGGCATTTTCTTCATAGATAATGGTCTTGACTTGTATGATTGACTTTTTGGAGGACTAATATTGACAAGTCATGATTTTTGAGGGACCATTCTTGCCAATTCTTCAAAGTGGAGGGCCCTTTTTGTAAATTTGACAAACTTTAAGGACCAAACTTGTAATTATGAATACACAAGGGTTTAAAGTGTCAATTCTTCAATATTGGAGGAACCTTCTTGTACAATCTTCAATTCTTCAAGGGTTTTTCTTGGAAAATCTTCATTGGGGCTTGGTTCATTATGCGGCTTCGTTTCCCGTGTTCGTTATTCTTTGATTCTTGTGATCTTTTGTGGTTTCCTCAATATCCGTACCTAAAATACACAAGTAACAAAAACACAAGCATATTTTGGCATTTTTGATGATATTTTATGCACTTTAAGCCCATTTTGGATGATGAGACTATGTATAAAAGCAGTCTCATCAGGAAGGCTCAAGGTATTTTTAGGGTGGTCAAAGGGTTGAAACAAAGATTCCTAAATGTGTTGGAACAAATTTGGAGTTTCAGAAATACCCGAAAAAGGAAGCACTGTACGCGGTTCTTTATCACTTATGGCGGATCCTTATCGCTAAGGGACCGCGGTTCATATATGGAACCGCTTACAGAGGTTGTGTTTTGGTGGTGAAGGAAGATTTTTCAATTCAGCAAATCTTATTTTTCTAGTCTAACTAATCATAGGGATATGCTTAAAAGTAAAGATAGAAAAAGAAAACACATACGAACTCACCAAATAGAGATTTGACCAAAATACATGGATTTTAAAATAAAAATCAATGTAGGAGGTGTGTAAGACAAGACCTTAAGTCACGACACAATGATCCTCCATGATTCTATCTTGTTCTTGCTATGTTTGTGAGAATCATACATATGAATTATGTAAGCTCGAGATTAATAGCAAGAATCTATGAAAAACATTTTTAGATTGAATTAACAATGTCAAAACATTTCTCGACCATTTTCAAAAGAGACTTTGAGAATTTTGAAAAGGAGAAGAGAAGATTTTCAAGATGAGTTTAGGAGACTCAATGACTCAAAGTGATAAAAGACTCAAAAGAAAATAAGAGACTCAGTAAAAGGAAAGCAATTAAGGAATATGTTCCATTAATCCTAGACCTAGACGCAAGTAATTAAAAGGTTCCCTCTTAAGTGGCTTAGTGAAGATGTCGGCTAAATTATCCTCGGAGGGTACCTTCTCAATCGAAATGTTCCCCTTTTGAACATTATCCCTAAGTAAATGGTGGTGAATTTCTATGTGCTTGGTTCGTGAATGTTGCACGGGATTCTTGCTAAGGTCTATAACACCTTTATTGTCGCACATGATAGTAACATCATCAAGAGAAATCCCATAATCAACAATCGCTTGCTTCATCCATAGAGCTTGTTGGCATGCTTTTTCGGCACTCACATACTCGGCTTCTGTGGTGGATATCGCAAGAGCGGTTTGTTTCTTGGAGAACCAAGAAGTTAAACAACAACCCATGAAGGTAGAAACTTCACTAGTGCTTTTCCGGTCCACATAGTCTCCCGCATGATCCGAGTCCGCGTAGGCAATGGTTTCTACGCCAGTCCCCTTAGGATACCATAATCCTAAATGTATAGTGCCCTTAATGTATCGGAAGATATGCTTAACCGCTTCCAGCTGAGAGGTTTTGGAGCCTCTTGGAAGCGAGCACAAAGGCAAACACTAAACATTATATCCGGTCGACTTGCCGTTAGGTACAACAAACTACCAATCATACCTCTATATTTGGTGTTGTCTACCGACTCACAATCATCATCTACGGTAAGTTTAGTATCTGAGGCCGTTGGGGTCTTCATTGGTCTAGATTCTTCTAATCCAAATTTCTTTAGCATTTCTTTAGCATACTTAGATTGACTTAAGAAAATACCATCATCCATTTCTTTAATTTGGAGTCCTAAAAAGAAGTTAAGTTCTCCCATCATACTCATTTCAAACTTATCATGCATGATTTTGGAAAAGTCATCACACAACTCTTGACAAGTTGAGCCAAATATAATGTCATCAACATATATTTGCACGATTATGAGGTGAGAACCTTTCTTCTTTGTAAAGAGCGTGTTGTCTACCATACCAATGGTATACTCATGTTTAACAAGAAACACTTTAAGTCTATCATACCAAGCTTTGGGTGCTTGTTTAAGACCATAAAGTGCCTTCTTAAGCTTATAAACATGATCCGGTTTTTCAAAATCAATGAAGCCGAGAGGTTGAGCCACATATACCTCCTCATTGATCAAACCTTTAAGAAACGCACTATTTACATCCATTTGTTTAAGCTTAAAGTCTAAGGCACAAGCGTAGGCTAAAAGGATTCTAATGGATTCTAATCTTGCTACCGGTGCATATGTCTCGTCATAATCAATTCCTTCTTGTTGATTATAGCCTTGAGCTACAAGTCTAGCCTTGTTACGAGACACAACACCATTCTCATCTAACTTATTCCTATAGACCCATTTGGTTCCTATAATGGTAGAACTTTTAGGTGGAGGAACAAGTTCCCAAAACATCATTAGCAACGAATCGATTCAATTCTTCTTGCACAATCTTTGGTTCAATCAAGGAGACGAAACAAAAGAAGTTTCTTTGGTTTTGGACTTGAGATCTTAGGGTCCTTTAATTTAAGTTACCAATGATATTATTGAGAGTATGATCCTTAGACTCCTTAATGTTTACTTCCTTTTCAACACTAAGGTCTTCAACTCCTATTTTTCTAACCTCTTTGGCTTTAACTATTTCTATTTCATCCAAGTCATCATCAACCAATGATGGTGTCTTGGGTAAAGGATGGGTTTCATCAAAAGTCACGTTAAGTGATTCTTCAATTATGCTCGAGGTTCTATTGAGGACTATGTAGGCTTTGCTAGTTTGGGAATAACCTAAAAAGATACCTTCGTAATACTTTGGGTCGAACTTGGTAAGGTAGTCTTTGGTGTTGAGGATAAAGCACTTGCTTCCAAACACCCTAAAGTATTCCAATGAGGGTTTCTTACCTTTAAGAATCTCATAGGGGGTCTTTCCTAGGAAAGGTCGAATAAGAATTCGGTTGAGAATATAAGTCGATGTGTCCACGACATTGCACCAAAACTTTTAGGCAAAGATAGCTCGTTTAAAATCATCCTACTCATCTGTTGGATGGTCCTATTCTTCCTTTCAACTACCCCATTTGATTGTGGAGTGCGAGGAGCCGAGAAGTTATGGGTAATGTGACAATCCGTCAAATTATGGTTGATATTTTATTCTCAAATATTATTTAAAAACATTATTTTAATGTTATAATATGAACTCACTTATTTTTGGGAAGTAATTTGGATTTACGTCTTGAAGTAGCGTCGGATACGTCTAAACCGGGGGATTCTACGTTACGTGCTTACGTTTAAATACACCGTCTTTGGTGACAGTCTGACATTTCAGAAAATAAATTTATCCGTGAATATTATTTTGAGATTTTAAATTTGTGTTGGTTCATAAACTCACAAATTTACGAGAAGATATTAGGACTTACGATTTTATTTTAACTTCCTTTACGACTAAACCGGAAACCTTAGGATTACGTATTTACGTTTTCGAACTCCGTTTTTGATGAAACAATTTTATTAGATTCGTTTTGTGCCGTTGATTCATAATTTATAAAAACGTTTTTCGTAAAACGACCCGAGGGCACGCAAATCGAGAAAACTAGAATCGAGGAGTACCCGTAATTAAATGGGGATGAGACAAGTGGGACACTTGTCCCACCCCCACTCAAAACCGGCCTAACTAAGCCACACATCCCATGATGTGTCCAACTTGTAGAAACTAAGCTAACAAGTGTTAGCTTAGCTTAAAAGCTACTCCACATTACCACAAAACCACTTGCAACATACCACTCTTCTCATTTCAACATGCAAAACAACTCAAGTTTTTCTCTTCCTCCTCCATTTGTTTCGTCCCATTTCTCCCCTTAAACACCACTTTTGATCAAAATAAACCATGAAATCTTATGTTATTCTTGCACATATTGAAGCCCTTTTAAAACCCTATTGATTAGTGGTGATTATAACATCCAAGAAGGAGTTTCCATGGATTCTTGGGGCTGATTTTCCACAAGGAGTTTATGAAGAATGGTGGTCTTGAAGATGGTCTTGGTTATGCACAAGTTTCTCCAACAAAATCCATGTCCAAATCACAACCTACATCAACTTGGTGGTATAAAGATTGTCCTCCTCATCCTCTTGTTATTTTTGATTATGTAATCTTGTTTTTCTTTCACTTATGTATATGTATATGATGATGAATGATGATTAAAAATATTGTGTGGGGATTTGGTGTTGATAAACATGCTTAAAAAGATGAAAAACTATAAGAAACAAGGTTAAAATCTTGCTTAATTTAGATGGCTGTATAAAACAGTAAAGAAACATGTCATGAACTGATAAAATGATGAAGTAGAATCAATTTACAGTAAGCTATGGGTCTTGTACACATGTGAGAGTTGGCCATGCAATGGAATCATTGTAATGAGTGAGATATGATCAAAACAAGTTTAAAGTACAAATCTGAGTTCACTGTTTTGGAAGATTTTTAGAAAATACTTAGAAGATGATTCAAGTAGCTATAGTAGAGTTAAATGGAGCACATATCATGTAGTTTATGTGATAAAAATTAGAGCTTCTATCTCCATATAGAACTCTAGATATGGCAGTTTTGGTGAATATGAAAATAAAAATCAGATTTTAAGATATAATGTTTATTATTATTATATAAGCACTCAAAATTATATTGTATAAAATGTAAAATAAAAACCCAGTAACTTATGGATTTTATTTATATAAATATATAAAAGGTTAAATAAGTGTATAAATTATAAAAATTGTAGTGGAATAATACTTATAAGTAATAAAAACTATAAACTTGATTTTTACGACTTTTTCGGCTATTACCGTAAAATTAACGTTTTTCTCCAATTAAAACTTAGACGATCAAACCCGTCTAATGTAAAGTTTTTAAAAGTCATATACTGATATATAAGTAACTAATACAAGTAAAAACCGATAAAACCCGAACTATAGGACATACGGACATTAACGAGCTAACTAAGCATATTGGACTAATAATTGGACTAAATAAGATAAACACTTATAAAAAGAACTTATTGGGCTTAACCCACTTGGGACCAACATGGAAAGTATATATACTTATAACATAAGTATAAAATGGATTAAAACAAGTTAAAGAACTTATAATAAGTTTATTGGACTTAAAATATGTAAATAGGTAAAACTAGTAAACTAGTATAAAAGTTATCGACATATAACACTAAAATGAGTAAACGAGAATATATAAACCCACTTGATCATCCTATATATATAATCATCATATGTATACATAATTGTTATTTTTATAATGTCATTGGACATGAGTCTAAGACGAGTATTATTTGTCTAGGTTTCCGTGATTGAAGCACGTACCGTACGTCCGAGTTGCCGATAACCCGCCTTCCCACATCAACGTGAGTTCATTGCCTCGCACTCTTTTAAATGTTTTTATGAAATGATTTATAAACCCGCGAGGGAGATAACATGTTAGTTTTTATAAAATTGGGCACCATTTGTCCCGATTGCTTGTTTATTAATTTGGACCCGAATGATTGTATGACCCGATTGTATGACCCGATAAATGATTAAAGGACCCGATAGATGAAAATCAAATGGATTATTAAAGTTAGGTTATGTCACTAAAAGTCCCATTAGCATGAATTGTGAACTACCGGGATTTGGTAGACGCTTATGCATATAATAGTACTATTTGGGGACGATCACCCCAGTTCGCGCCTTGACGGTTGATCCCCGTCGTACCACATTGATTGGTAAGCGAATTTATGTATGAGAAGATTTCCATAGCGTGACCTTTGTGACGACACGCTACTTTAGATGGGCAAATTGAGTATCGGGTTAGCTACCCGTTGTTGGTTTAGTAAGGTAACAATGTCATGCGGCTTATAATAATCCAAATTAACGAAATACTACTAGACGCGCCGAATTACGATGTATTGCCTGACTAGCAATACAGGGTCATACTATTGATATTATGTTCGTGTTTTGGTTTTCATAACCATATTCATATAACGGTTTCTATTTAACTTTATACAACGTCGTAAGACGTATTGTATGATGTTTTTACGACATTGGCTCGTATAATGATTTTTAAGGCAAATGCCTATATTATGATTTTCAATAAGGATTTGTATAAAAATGATTTTGGCTATTTTATGGCCTATTACAATGATTGGTACGAAATGATTTTCAGTAATAATTTTATATTGATATTATATTGATGGATTTTATCAAACTCTATGAATTCACTCGGCGTTATCGCTGACCTTTTCATTTAACATGTTTTGTCTCAGGTACTTGAAGGTAATTCTCAGGAAGACAACAAGAACTCATGGCCCGCACTTAAATTATAATTTCCATTCAAATGTTTTGTAAAACCTGTATGAAATATAATGACTTGGGACCTATGTAACTTTGATATTTATGAATGGAAATGCTTTATTAATAAACGACGCGATTTTTATGCATTGTCTATGATGTGAGTAATGTGCTATCCCGTAACACCAACTAGTCTTCCGCTGTATTGAGTTGTACAAATTTGGGGGTGTACAGTTTCGTACCAGAGATCTCGTTATAGAATACGAAAGATTTTTAAAACCAAGGTTTTGAATAAAACATTTCAAAATCTTTTAACTATAAACATTTTTCTAAAAATGTCTAAAAATCTTTTGACTATAACGGTGCCGAAGAATTCCCGAGTTACCGATAAGGCCAGACTGAGAAGTGTTATTTTAATATATATATATAACTTGGATTATATATATATATGATGTAATTTTATTACATGATTGTTTGATGATTATTTTGATATTTATACGAGGTATTTATACGACGTAGATTGTCACAAGGAACCCTCCATCCCCTAGCAAATTAATCGAAGCTATTCTCGTAGGAATTCTAGCTATCCTAGATCTAAACCAAGTTGTGGATATTTATGATCCCAACAAATGGTTAATATTCGTAGAAATGTAGATATTAGTTGATTGTGATATTAAAGAAGAATTGGTAAGATTAAATCTTATATCGATGTCATGACGATCTTTCCTTATAGAGTGGAGTTTGATAAAACGTTACCACCTAGGAAGATGTCATCTGATTCGTTGTCATCCAATTCTTAAACTTGAAATCGAAAGGGTGAATGTTGCACTTGAGGCTGTCATTGGAACCATTACCCAAAAGCCTCATGCCACTAATACCTTTCCGAGAAGTCTAATTAAATGTATGAGTCATTTCATACTAGTGACTCATTTGATAATTGTTTCTGTAAGAGCTATAGGATTGGAATTTAAGTGTTGATTCATATCGAGCTTTTATTGCCCTTTTATAGTTTAAAAATAAGGTTGAAAGTAATGGAAAATGAGGTAGGATATCGAATTGAGTATAAGTTGATTGAAACTTGAATAAAGTAAAATTTAACCTGTATGGACTATGAGATTGTTAAGAGGAAGTAGTTAAGTCCTGTGATTGAATTATAAGATTTTAAATGATTGTTAGTCGTGTTAAAGGTTGTTCCTAGGCCATTGTCCACTAATGAGGATGCCCAGTGTCCAAGAAATAAATTGAAGAAATCGTCTTCTGAATTGGGACCGATGGATCTTCTGGGACATATGGAACACCTAATGACTCTTGTAGATTAGTATTCATTGTGGTATCTTTTAAAAATCCCTAACTTAACTGAGACATCAGTTGGTAGGATGAGTTCTGAGAATTGTATGACATAGTGACACGTAATGTGTTACGGTGCAATTTGACTTGTTTGTGATTAATGAAAAGACTACCTTTGATTGCTAAATTCTGCATATATCGATGTTATCTATCTCTTATTGCTTCATCCTAATGTTCACATTAGTGATGCAACCATTGAACAAGTACTCATCTCGATTTGAGTTACGTTGTGGATTATTCTCTTTGTATTCCTGAGTGCCATCGAAGTCATGAACCTCATGATTATTTGTCTAAGCTCATTTTCTATTATATTTAGTTAGTTCTTGGTGAACAAGTTTTCATCACTCTTTTGCAGATCACTCATTGTTTTTATAAGATAAAACAGTATCCTTTGAGGAAATTTAATTTTCATCACTATAAGGATTATTCAAAGTGAGATTTATAAATAATCGTTATCGAAATGAAGTTGTTTATGAAACATCTTGGAAAACTTAATTGTTTTCATAACAAAGAAAATCTTTGTAAATTTATTTTTGATTCTTATTTAAGAATTAAGCATGAAAATGTTTTTATTATAAACATGATGATAAAATCTTGACGAACTGAGTATTGCATCGTTAATCTTGAAATTGTATATAGTTGCGCGCCTACATACAATTTGGAATGGACCATGCAAGGCTGATTAGTAGTCACCATAAAACTAATGAATAAACACTACAGTTTCTTTGAAGATTGTGAAAGATTAAATTTTATGAGATCTGCAAGAAGTGAAAAATAGGGACATAGTGTTAGGGACACCTACATATGTGCCTGTAGCATCTATTCTTTTGAGTCGAATTTACTGATCTGTGGAAATTGTCCCATTTGACAATTGACAATTCTTTCTTGTCCAATTCTCCCGTAGTGAGATTATTAGGAAAAGTATTTGATTATCGAGTGTTGATACCCGACTGGATGTATCGACGTTCCTATCATTTCTTATGATTTGATTTCATTTGAATGACCTGGGTAACGATCCGAGGAGCTTTCGAATGCGTACTCAAATTATGAAAACATGGGATATATTCATATTCGTTAAATGTTTTCATCTGTATCTGATTTGAAATTCTCTCGCATAGATTATGCGTTGACCTTACTCTTTTAATAGTAGTTGTGTCTCCATATATCCTTTAATTTGTGAAGGATTATGAGTCATTATTAGTCTTTTGAGAAGTTTACATCTTATCGACGGCAATAAAACTGAAAAGTTGATAGTGCCAGTAGAATGGATTGATTAATTATGACATGACGACATTGTCTTAATTGATGGGAACTCGAATTGAATTCCCCTAAATGATAAGATGTTGATTATCAAAACTGATCTAAATAATTCTTGATGGATGACCCTATCCTGCATTTAGACTTGAAAATATACCATGAATGGTTGTGAATTAGTTATAAATATAATAATCTAGAAAGAACCTAATATGAATGTATTAAAAGATGTTTATGTTATCTGAAACTTTAGTAAGTATTTGTTGATGAATTACCTTGACTTTCGCCATTAAGGCAAGTTGAAATTGGTATTCATTATATTCCCAGTGCTGCACCTGTGGCTTGTGCACTGTACGTCAGCACCATCTAAATTAAAGGAATTACCATACAACTGAGAGAGTTGTCGGAGAAAGATTTTATTCTATCGAGCTCGTCATCATGAAAAGCTATGGTATAATCATTTCTTATATTTATAGATTACTGTGAACTGAGTAAATTGACAATCGAAAACGATATTCATAACTCGAAATGCAAGATTTGTTCGATCATTTACAAGGTTCTAGCGTATGTTCTAAAAATTTGATCCACGGCATGGTTATCATCAACTTCGCGTCCGCGAAAAAGATTATCTATTCCAATCACTACATCCAGAACTTGTAATGAACATTATGAGTTTCACGTGATGTCGTTTGGATTGACTAATACACATGTAGCATTCATAAATTTGGTGAATCACGTGTGTAGGCTGTAACTTGATAAATTCATGCTCGTGATCATTAAGGACCATTTGTTTGTTTATAAGAATAAGAAGAAGTTAATAATTATTTATAGATTGCCCTGAATTGGCCGAACAATAAAAACATGTACCTTGAATAATTAACATGTGATTTAAGACTTAATCCTTTATATTAATTGATCGTGTGATTAATAGATAATGGAATATAATGACTCTTTAAAAATTAAGATGCCATTTAAGACTTTGGGTTTTACCCAAAAAAAAAAAAAGAAAAAAAAAGAAAGTGCAAGTGTGTTTTGACAAATGTTTAACAAAGAACTTTTGAGGGATTATTCCCTTATACACAAACCATTTAACTAAACTTCTGTTTAGGGGTAAATGTTTGTGTATACCTCAAGATAACTTATGAAGGATTGAGTAAAACCATTTATACCATAACCTGAAAACTTGAAACGACAATTTTTGCTCTTTAACTAAGAAAACTTTGACCTAAGTATAAACAAAGGTTTTTTCGAACATTTACGAATCTTATTAAATATTTTCAATAAATCAACAAAAATCTTGTTAATTAAATTCAAATTTATTTTGAACATTTTATATAATTGGTCGAACTAAGAAATTTAAAATTTTTATATTTACGTTTCATAAAAATTAAACAATTATTGTTAATTTACATGTAATAATTATCGACGCTTTAGACGTCGGATTGAGTAAAATGAATAAAGATAATAGTAAAGACGAAACTAAAACATAGAAGATATGAAGAAAGAATTTTGAATAAATACGGTTATGATATTTATTTCATCAGGAAAGTGAACGTAATTACTGACACATTATGTATAAAAGATAAATAACCAATTAAGACATGTTCCTTAATAATGAAGGTGCAAAATAAATTGCCGAAAAATTTAAAATATAGCCGATGCTTATAAAAAGAATAATATAGATAATAAAAGGGGTTCACGGCTAATGTGAACCATTAGAATTGAGAAGCCGATAGCGTTAAATGTTTTAAAGGCCACTTGTGATTGTCTAAATATAGAGGATTGTGAGATATAGTTATGTTGGAATTTTGTAAGTATAAGTAATATATGTATGTCATTTTTGACTAAAAGTATCTTTGTCTGAAGAAGGCAGACATCGCCTCATACATTAGTAAACGTCTAGCTATTGTAAGGGTCATCATCTGAATTTGATTCGATTTGGGTCATCGTCGACAGACTGACCAAATCTGCTAATATCATTCCCGTTAATGATAAATGCAAAAGAGTTATGTAAACATAGTGTGCTTGTATCGAACATCTTTATCAAGATCCTCACTTCACATCGAATTTCTAGAGATTTGCTCAGAAATCATTGAGAATGAACCTTGATGAGAGTACTATGTACCACCCCAAATCGAAAGGACGAGGTAAAGTAACGATACAAAGTAATATAAGTGCTGTTTTATGTTTGAATGATTGACCTTTGGTAATAGACCGTATAATCGTTTTCCTTTGGAGAGATTATCCTTGATAACTATCGTATTAGGATCGAGATCTAATCTTGTTAGGATCTAAATATTTAAGCATCTGTAAGCAGGAGTTAAGATAAAGACACCCGACATACACCCATTGTGAGTTGGACATGTCTTTTAGGTTTAAGGTTTCTTATGATGGCGAACCTGACCTTACAAAATACCGGACCCGCGAAACCTGAAATGATTGTTGAAATTAGGATCTGATTATTGACTGCCGGTAGTGGACAAGAGGGTATGTGAATATGAAATGTAGATCTTGAAGTGCCAGATGGGTAGCGAAGTTATGCCAAAATTTTTAACCTTGGAAAAATGAATTAATGATCTGACAAATCATGGGATATAAGTCTCCGTTGTATGGGACCATTGAGATGTTGTAAAATATTTGGTTTGAAAGGCATATAAGCTGGATCTACCCTAGGACTTCAAGAGCTGCGTGAATTATTTTTCGTAAATCTGACTTGAAAAAATGTCTATCAAGTGAAAATCTGATTGTTTCTTAGTAAAAGCTTAGATCGGCGAAAAGTTGCATTCATCAGAAACCCGTGAATATCATGGATAGAGAAAGTAAGTCAACATTTGGCCTGATCTTATTCCCGTGGTTATGTTTGATGAAACTCGCGTATTGTAATGAATTACACTTGTGAGAAAATACCGAATGTGGAGGAAATACCCACATGGCTTTAACTCTATAAGAAGCGAGTAGTAAGGTAAGATGATCTTTGAGGACACAGATCCTGTTTAGGGGTAAATGCTGTGACAATCCGTCAAATTATGGTTGATATTTTATTCTCAAATATTATTTAAAAACATTATTTTAATGTTATAATATGAACTCACTTATTTTTGGGAAGTAATTTGGATTTACGTCTTGAAGTAGCGTCGACTACGTCTAAACCGGAGGATTCTACGTTACGTGCTTACGTTTACATACACCGTCTTTGGTGACAGTCCGACATTTCAGAAAATAAATTTATCCGTGAATATTATTTTGAGATTTTAAATTTGTGTTGGTTCATAAACTCACAAATTTACGAGAAGAGATTAAGACTTACGATTTTATTTAACGTCCTTTACGACTAAACCGGAAACCTTAGGATTACGTATTTACGTTTTCGAACTCCGTTTTTGATGAAACAATTTTTATTAGATTCGATTTGTGCCATTGATTCATAATTTATAAAAACATTTTTCGTAAAACGACCCGAGGGCACGCAAATCGAGGAAACTAGAATCGAGGAGTACTCGTAATTAAATGGGGATGAGACAAGTGGGATACTTGTCCCACCCCCACTCAAACCGGGCCTAACTAAGCCACACATCCCATGATGTGTCCAACTTGTAGCAACTAAGCTAACAAGTGTTAGATTAGCTTAAAAGCTACTCCACATTACCACAAAACCACTTGCAACATACCACTCTTCTCATTTCAACATGCAAAACAACTCGAGTTTCTCTCTTCCTCCTCCATTTGTGCCGTCCCATTTCTCCCCTTAAACACCACTTTTGATCAAAATCAACCATGAAATCCTATGTTATTCTTGCACATGTTGAAGCCCTTTTGAAACCCTATTGATTAGTGGTGATTATAACATCCAAGAAGGAGTTTCCATGGAGTCTTGGGGCTGATTTTCCACAAGGATTTTATGAAGAATGGTGGTCTTGAAGATGGTCTTGGTTATGCACAAGTTTCTCCAACAAAATCCATGTCCAAATCACAACCTACATCAACTTGGTGGTATAAAGATTGTCCTCCTCATCCTCTTGTTATTTTTGATTATGTAATCTTGTATTTATTTCACTTATGTTTATGTATATGATGATGAATGATGATTAAAAATATTGTGTGGGGATTTGGTGTTGATAAACATGCTTAAAAAGATAAAACTATAAGAAACAAGGTTAAAATCTTGCTTAATTTAGATGGCTGTATAAAACAGTAAAGAAACATGTCATGAACTGATAAAATGATGAAGTAAAATCAATTTACAGTAAGCTATGGGTCTTGTACACATGTGAGAGTTGGTCATGCAATGGAATCATTGTAATGAGTGAGATATGATCAAAACAAGTTTAAAGTACAAATCTGAGTTCACTGTTTTGGACGATTTTTAGAAAATACTTAGAAGATTATTCAACAGTAGCTATAGAAGAGTTAAATGGAGCACATATCATGTAGTTTATGTGATAAAAATTTGAGCTTCTATATCCATATAGAACTCTAGATATGGCAGTTTTGGTGAATATGAAAATAAAAATCAGATTTTAAGAATTAATGTTTATTATTATTATATAAGCACTCAAAATTATATTGTATAAAATGTAAAATAAAAACCCACTAACTTATGGATTTTATTTATATAAATATATAAAAGGTTAAATAAGTGTATAAATTATAAAAATGGTAGTGGAATAATACTTATAAGTAATAAAAACTATAAACTTGATTTTTACGACTTTTTCGGCTATTACCGTAAAATTAACGTTTTTTGCCAATTAAAACTTAGACGATCAAACCCGTCTAATGTAAAGTTTTTAAAAGTCATATACTGATATATAAGTAACTAATACAAGTAAAAACCGATAAAACCCGAACTATAGGACATACGGACATTAACGAGCTAACTAAGCATATTGGACTAATAATTGGACTAAATAAGATAAACACTTATAAAAAGAACTTATTGGGCTTAACTCATTTGGGCCCAACATGGAAAGTATAGATACTTATAACATAAGTATAAAATGGATTAAAACAAGTTAAAGATTTTATAATAAGTTTATTGGACTTAAAATATGTAAATAGGTAAAACTAGTAAACTAGTATAAAAGTTATCGATATATAACACTAAAATGAGTAAACGAGAATATATAAACCCACTTGATCATCATATATATATATATATAATCATCATATGTATGCATAATTGTTATTTTTATAAAGTCATTGGACATGAGTCTAAGACGAGTATTATTTTTCTAGGTTTCCGTGATTGAAGCACGTACCGTACGTCCGAGTTGCCGATAACCCGCCTTCCCACATCAACGTGAGTTCATAGCCTCTCACTCTTTTAAATGTTTTTATGAAATGATTTATAAACCCGCGAGGGAGATAACATGTTAGTTTTTATAAAATTGGACACCATTTGTCCCGATTGCTTGTTTATTAATTTGGACCCGAATGATTGTATGACCCGATTGTATGACCCGATAAATGATTAAAGGACCCGATAGATGAAATCAAATGGATTATTAAAGTTAGGTTATGTCACTAAAAGTCCCATTAGCATGAATTGTGAACTACCGGGATTTGGTAGACGGTTATGCATATAATAGTACTATTTGGGGACGATCACCCCAGTTCGCGCCTTGACGGTTAATCCCCGTCGTGCCACATTGATTGGTAAGCAAATTTATGTATGAGAAGATTTCCATAGCGTGATCTTTGTGACGACACGCTACTTTAGATGGGAAAATTGAGTATTGGGTTAGCTACCCGTTGTTGGTTTAGTAAGGTAACAATGTCATGCGACTTATAATAATCCAAATTAACGAAATACTACTAGACGCGCCGAATTACGATGTATTGCCTGACTAGCAATACAGGGTCATACTATTGATATTATGTTCGTGTTTTGGTTTTCATAACCATTTTCATATAACGGTTTTTATTTAACTTTATACAACGTCGTAAGACGTATTGTATGATGTTTTTACGACATTGGCTCGTATAATGATTTTTAAGGCAAATGCCTATATTATGATTTTCAATAAGGATTTGTATAAAAATGATTTTGGCTATTTTATGGCCTATTACAATGATTGGTACGAAATGATTTTCAGTAATAATTTTATACTGATATTATATTGATGGATTTTATCAAACTCTATGAATTCACTCGACGTTATCGATGACCTTTTCTTTTAACATGTTTTGTCTCAGGTACTTGAAGGTAATTCTCGGGAAGACAACAAGAACTCATGGCCCGCACTTAAATTATAATTTCCATTCAAATGTTTTGTAAAACCTGTATGAAATATAATGACTTGGGACCTATGTAACTTTGATATTTATTAATGGAAATGCTTTATTAATAAACGACACGATTTTTATGCGTTGTCTATGATGTGAGTAATGTGCTATCCCATAACACCAACTAGTCTTCCGCTGTATTGAGTTGTACAAATTTGGGGGTGTTACAGGTAATACCATGAGCTTTACAAAAGGCACCAAGTTGCACTTCATTATCAAAAACCCTACCTTGATCCGTCCTAATAGAGACAACTGGACATCCTAGTTTATTTTGAATTCTTCGACTAAAGGTTTCGAAATGATCGAAAGCTTCATTCTTAGATGCCAAAAAACTAGTCCAAGTGAATCTAGAATAGTCGTCAACTATAACTAGGGTATAAAGGTTACCTCCATAACTCCGTATGGAGGAAAGTCCAAAGAGATCCATATGTAGGAGCTCTAAGCAACGAGAGTTTGAAACCAAATTATTGACTTTGTGACTTGAGTGAACTTGCTTTCCAACTTTGCAAGCATCACAAAAGTGACTATCAAACTTCATCTTGGGGAGGTGTCTTACCAACTCATTAGAGACTAAAAATTGAATTAAACACATATTAGCGTGACCTAATCTCCTATGCCAAAGAGTAGAACTATCATCTATAGTCGCAAGACATATGTTGTCTTTTGACTTCTTATTGACCTTCATGACATAAAGCCCATGCTTTCTAACACCTTTTCCAATGAACTTTCCATCTTTTACGATTTCAGTATCATGTTCTGAAAAGATGACCATACACTTATTGTCAAAAATTTGACCTATACTTAAAAGGATAAACCATAAATTATCTACGTGCTCAACATTTTCAATGGTCATGGAGTCAAGAGAAACCGTACCTTTGCCAATTATATTACCACGTAGACTACTAGCGAATGTGACGTTACCTCCATCATATGCTTTGTAGTGCGAGAACAAACTTCGATTACCCGTCATGTGTTTAGAACAACCACTATCCTTAATCCACTCGTCGGGTTCCAAATCAATTCCCAAGCATATCTAGGTAACAACACACAAGATCAAACATTTGGTTCCCAATATCTCATGTGTCCAAAATTGTTAGTTCTAAACATCCCTTGCATTTGGTTGGGATGCATGAATGGAGGAGGGGTTCCCTATGGGGAATAAAATGGAGGAGGATAATAATTCATATAACCATTTTGTTGTTCATTATTTCTCCTAGGTGTACTTGATCTTGGTTTAGAGTTGTGGTAATTCCTTCTAGGTGTTGAAGTTTTACTTCTAGGTCGTGAATTGTTTTGACTATCTCTTCTAGGTGTTGTCGTTCTACTTCTAGGCCTAGATTCATTCCGTACTCTTGGTGGAGTAGTGGATGGTCTTGATAAACTTCTATTTCCCATTAGAGGTTTACTCAAGGGCTTATAGAACTTATCAACGGCATTGTCGTCAGGTATGGGTAATTTGACCTTGTTAACAATAAGATGCTTTGGTTGTTCACCAAAATTTGACTTTTTAGAAAGTTCAGGATTTTCAACAAAACCTCTTTCTGGTCGCGGTTCCTTATCTAGGGTGGCGGTTCCCATAGTGATAAGGAACCGCCCCATACAATCTGGGACCGCGTGCAGCAGACGATTTTTCTGAAACTTGTTTAGTTTCACTAGTTGATGCTTCATTTGAGTTAAAACCTACACCAAGTCTTTCCTTAGAATCAATTTGTTTGTTTAACATATCATCAAGAGAACTACTACCTTTCATGAACTTTTCTAATTTAATGGAGGTGCTCTTGAGATCTTCACTCTCTAATCTAAGTTTCTCACGACCTAAGCAACCTAAATCAACTTATTTATTTTTCTCAAGCTTGGCTAATTTCTCCCTAAGTTCATTGATCTCATTTTCAAGCTTAGTTTTGGTTGATTTAAGGTTTTGTTCTTTTCTATGAATTTAAGGCTAAGTTTGTGTAAATTATCATATTGGCCTTCTAATTCAATATCATCATAGGTGGAGCTATCATTGATATAATATTCGGTTTCGGAATGTACCTCTTTAGAAGTATGAGCCATAAGACATTTCTCCTCTTTGGGGTTGTCATCAACATCTTCACCGCTATCGCTCCAAGAACCACTAACGAACGCCGTGTGATTCTTATCGCGTGAAGGCTTTGGACAATCACTAATGAAATGATTTGGATCACCACATCTAAAGAAATTTCTATCACCTTTTTTGTTCTTGGCAAACCGATTCTTTGAGAATGGTTTTTGTCATTGTTAGGTTGCTTCACGTGTTGACCTCGTCTTTTGAAGAACTTCTTGAAATCTCTCACCGCCAATGCATACTCCTCGTCATCGCTATCCGAGGAACTATCATGATCGCTTTGTGCCTTCTTGGCTTTGAGTGCAAGAGACTTCCTTTCACTCTTGGTTTTCACCAATTCTGAGTCCTTCAAAATTATCATCTCATGAACCTTCAAGTTGCCTATGAGTTCATCAAGTGGTAAAGTTAAGAGATCTTTCGATTCTTCAATCGCCGTGACTTTTGCTCTCCACTTCGGATGTAAGGACCTTAGAAACTTCCTAACATTGTTCTTGCTAGAAAAATCTTCATCAAGTGCTTTTAGACTAGTAATAATAGTGTTAAATCTAGCAAAAGCACTATCAATAGTTTCATATTCTAAGATGACAAATTGTTCATATTGTTGGACAAGAAGATCGATTATGCTTTCTTTGACTTGGCTATTAACTTGGTGGGTTACTAAAAGAGTGTTCCAAATATCTTTAGCGGTTTCACACATAAAAATCCTTTCATACTCTTTCTTAGGTAAAGCATTATAAATCACTATTTTAGCCTCATTATTTTTCGAATGTTTCTTTTTAGTATCGTCATTAGCTTGGTCAAAAGTGACCAATTCTTTTGTTTTAGAAACTTCATTAAATTGACAAGGTAAAAAATCACCATTGGTAATAACATGCCAAAGATCTAAATCTTTTGATTTCACATAAGTCTCAAATCTATTTTTCCAACAAATAAAACTATCGGTTTCAAAAAGTGGTGGTCTTTGCATAGATTGCCCTTATAGGTACTTGTTGGAATCCATAGATCGATTCAAGTTTTAAAATACAATATACTTTAAAAATTCTTGAGCAACCTCGCTCTGATACCAATTATAGAAACTACAAGGGGGGGGGGGGGGTTGAATAGTTTCTTATATTTACTTGTCAAAAGATGGTTTTCAAAAAATCCTTTTTCAAAAACTTAGGCTTGAGGAAATATGTGAAATCTTCTTATGCACAATATGAACAATGATAGTGTAACTAAACTAATAATAACTAATGTATATTCACAAAGAATAAAGAATGTAAAGAGTTAAGGGTAAAGAAAGATCAAACCAAACACCAAGGATTTATAGTGGTTCGGCAACGAAGCTCACTCCTCGTTCCTACTCCACTCCTCGAGTACTCCTTACTCGAGAGTTCACTACACAACAAGCTCCTTATGGTGGAGAAAACCGTACACGTTGCTTAACAAATTTCCGACTCTAAGCTAAAAGTCGAGCCCTAATCGTAGCTAGGACCAATATACACAACTATACTTAGTACATACACAACTTCCAAAAAGACACAACTACTTGGATCTTCACAACTATGACACAACAACAAATGTATAAGATTTGATCTTCAAAGGATCTTTGGTGGTGGACCCAACACTTCACAAGGATAGTGTTCTTCTCTTTACACTTGGAGAGGAAGGGATGGATGGGATAGATTCACTTCTAAACAAGTGGTAATCAATCAAATGATCAAGGATTTGAGTGATTTAAGAAGTATGTTTGAATCTTGAAATATATGTGCAAAATAGGTGAAGAGAAAATGTGAGAATGGTCCACTATTTATAGGACAAAGGGCCAACGGCTATATCTGCCCGCGGTTCCTTATCTCAGCCGGCGGTTCCTTATCGATAAACTGCATAGGCACTAGGGAACTGCCAGATTAGACTGCGCTCCCTTTTTGTCCTTTAGTGGTGGAGGTCTTATCTAGTTATAAATATCCTCAAAGAATATTCCAAATCAAAAAAGAATATGCCATTTTAAAATTTTCAAATATTTAGTTTAATAAAATATTTTCTTTAAAAGAAAGTTTAATAAAAGACTAGTCACAGTTAATAAAAAGTGAGTTTTAAGAAAAGATTAAATCACCTGATCACTTGATTAAGGTTACTACTTGTTTATTCATACCTTAAGTGAAAATGGGTAAAATGAAAAATACTTGAACTCAAAAATTTGTTTTTCGTTGTTTTCATAAATGCTTGTTTTTACATGTTGTCGTAATCAAAACTAAGCGAGACCGAAAAATGCAAGTAACGTTTTTAGGCATTATTGCATTAACAACTTGAAATTTGAAACGACAATTTTTGCTTTTCAACTAAGAAAATTTTGACCAAAATATAAACAAAGATTTTTCGAACATTTACGAATCTTATTAATTATTTTATTACTTTCGATAAATCAACAAAGATCATTCTAACTAAATTTAAATCTATTTTGAACATTTTTCGATTATTGAGGCGAACTGAGAAATTTAAAAAAATTCACGTTTACGTTTCATAAAAATTAAATATTTATTATTTAATTACTTGTAATAACTATCGACGCTTTAGACGACGGATTGAGCAAAACCGATAAAAATGATAGTTGAGACGAAACTAAAACTTAGAAAATATGAAGAAAGAATTTCTGAGTGAATTGTGGTCATGAAAATTATTTCATCAGGAAAGGTGAATGTAAATACTGACACATTATGTAGAAAGGATAAAGAATCAATTAGGATGTGTTCCTTAGTAATGACTTTGCAAAATAAATTGCCGAACAATTTAAAAATAGCCGATGCTTGTAAAAAGAATAATATAGATAATAAAAAGGGGTTCGCGGCTAATGTGAACCACTAGAAATGAGAGCCGATGGTGTTAATTGTTTAAAAGGCCGCTTGTAGTTGTCTGAATATGAAGGATTTTGAGAATTGGTCATGTTGGAATCTTATAAGTTTAAGTATTCTATTCATGCCATTTCTTATTTAATGTATCTTTATCTGAAGAAGTTGTACTGATGGAAAATTATGAAGGCAGACATCGCCTCATACATTAGTAAACGTCTAACTATTGCAAAGGTCATCATCTGAATTTGATTCGATTTGGGTCATCGTCGACAGACTGACCAAATCTGCTAATATTATTCCTGTTAATGATAGATTCTCGATGAAGGAATTGACTCTTATGTATTTAAAGGAGTTGTGTAAACATAGTGTGCCTATATCGATCATCTCTATCAAGATCCTCGCTTCGCATCGAATTTTTAGAGATTTGATCAGAAGTCATTGGGAATGAACCTTGATGAGAGTACTGTTTACCACCCCAATCGAATGACAAGGTAAAGTAATGATACAAAACACTAGAAGTGTTGTTTTATGCTTGAATAATTGACCTTTGATAATGAACATGATAATCGCTTTCCTTTGGAAAGATTATCATTGATAACTATCGTATTAGGATCCATATCTAATATTGTAAGGATATAAATATAAGAGCATCTGCAGGCAGGAGTTGGGATGAAGACACTTGACATACACCCATTGTGAGTTGGACATGTCTTTTAGGTTTAAGGTTGCCTATGATGACAAACCTAACTTTACAAAATACCCGACCCATGAGACCTGAAATGATTGTTGAAATTTGGATCTGATTATTGACTGCCAGTAGTGGGCAGGAGGTTATGTGAATATGAAATGTAGATCTTGAAGTGCAGGATGGGTAGCGAAGTTATGCCAAAAATTTCACCTTGAAAAAATGAATTGATGATCTAAAAGATCATGGGAAATAAGTCCCCATTGTATGGGACCATTGAGATAATGCAAAAAGTTGGATTGAAAGGCATATAAGCTGGATCTACCCTAGGACTTCAAGGGCTGCGTGAATTATGTTTCGTATATCGAACTTGATGAAATATCTATTAATTGAAAATCTGATTACTTCTTGATGAAATTTAGATCGCCGAAAAGTTGCATTCATCAAAAACTCATGAACATCATGGATAGAGAAAGTAAGTCAACATTAAGCCTGGTTGTATTCTCGTAGTTATGTTTGATGAAACTCGCGTATGGTAATGAATTACATATGTGAGAAAAGACCGAATGTGGAGGAAATACCCACTGGCTTTAACTCTATAAGAAGCGAGTAGTGAGATAAATCGATCATTGAGGACATAGATCCTGTTTAGGGGTAAATGCTGTGACAATCCGTCAATTTATGGTCAATATTTTATTCTCAAGTATTATTTAAAAACATTATTTTAATGTTATATTACGAACTCACTCATTTTTGGGAAGAAATTTGGGTTTACATATTGAAGTAGCATCGACTACGTTTAAACCGGAGAATTCCACGTTACGTGCTTACGTTTACATACACCGTTTTGGTGACAGTCCCACATTTTAGGAAATAAATTTATCCGTGAATATTATTTTGGAATTTTAAATTTGTGTTGGTTCATAAACTCACAAATTTACGAGAAGAGATTAGGACTTACTTGCATAATTTAACGTCCTTTACGACTAAACCAGAAACCCTAGGTTTACGTATTTACGTTTTTGAACTCCTTATTTGACGAGACAATTTTTATTAGATTCGTTTTATGCCTTTGATTCATAATTTATAAAAACATTTTTTGTAAAACGACCCAAGGGTACGTAATAAGTGTGAAAACACTTATCCTTTTACCACTTATTTCCAATAATAACAAGACCAAAACGTGTATTTTATGTCGTAAAATTCGGAATTATGCATGGTTTGTGTTTTTATTGTGTTTCAGGATAAAAATATGAAAAAAATAAGAAAACACGGGCTATCACGGGCTTTTATCGAAGAAAACGAGAAAAAGACGAAGTCAAAAGATCAAGAGTGTAAAAAGAACGGAAGTCCAAGGCCTATTCTGAAGATTTATCGAAGAAAAAGTCTAAAGACGGAAGTTTAATGAAGTCAAAGAACTCAAGTCTAATAGAAGAAGGAAATTATAAGACAAGTTCAATATATATCGACAAATCCCAAAACGACGTCGAGAAAGACAAAGAATTTAAATCAAATCGAGACGAGAAGAAAGAAAGAAGGAAGCAACACATGCACTCTCCACCTCCTATATATACCTTCCTAATGACACATTAGGAGGGTGTTTGTTAATTTAGCTAGTTCATTTTTTTTTTCTTTAGTTTTATTATTAGAGAGAGAAAGTGTTTAACTTTCTCTCACTAGAACTTCATCTTTTCTTTCTTTTCATGTTTAAGCTTTGATTTGATCTTGTATTTTAGAATCATTAATCTATAAGTTCAAGTTAAGTTTTTCATTTTCAATCTCTTTCTACCTTTCTTAATTTTTACTTATATTTGATCCGAAATCATCTTTGATTTTGTTTAATCTTAAAGTTTATAAGATCGAAAAGTTCATCTTTTGGTTTCTATTTAAGTTTTATACAATTTGAGCTTCGAGCTTAACATGCTTTTTAGCTTATTTAGTATCTAGCTTATTGTCTTTTAAGTTTTCCTAAAAGTTTAGTGTTTTTAAAGTTTGTTTTATAAAGTTTACATATTTCGTGTCTCAAAAGTTTTTAAATTTATGCTTGTTTTCATTTGGTTAAGATATGGATAAGTGCTTATTCGTGTTGCTTATTTGTGCTTATTTATTTTCGGCTTATTTGCTCTTTGATTTCCATCGTATCATGCTTAAGGGTTTTATCAGTTCCGATCAAGTAAGTGTGATCGCATAAACCCCTAGGGTTTCTACTTCCGATCCATTACTTCGATCACCAAGTACAATCGTTCACTACGATCACACTTCATAATCCACACCACAATCACTTGCGATCGTAGGTACGATCATAGAGTGTGATATGTGGCTGCAATCGCTTGTTTCCATCGCATTTAGTGCGATCGCTTGACCACGATCGAGGCTACGATCGACTGTTACGATCGACTGTTACGATCGTAGGCTACGATCACTTGGTGCGATCACCAAGTACGATCCAATAGTGTGATCCCTCATTATTGAGTGCGATCCACCACTGCGATCTGGGTTACGATCGTATTACAATCTAACTTAGGTTTGTTTTATTTATCTTAGTTTTTAAATTTAACTTTTCCCGCATTTTTATGTAGTATTATTTTAAACGAGTTTTGTCTTATTTTATTTTTACAAAGTTCTATGTTTTGAATTCACTTTTAAGTTTCAAAGTTTTTAATCATTTATTTTTTAACTCGTATTTTTTAGTTTAATTTTCAAAGCTTTTATTTTTACTCAAGGACATTTTCATATTTGCTTTTAGTTTAAAATAGATAACACCCTCTCTTTATTTTTCCACCAAGAACGACTGAGTCGCACTTTCAACTTGTAATCAATTCGAAAAGACTAGATTCAACGAACTTTCATACTAGGTGAAATCCTTGTATTAAATGGCGCAGCCGCCGACTCTTTCCGTTAAGATTAACGGTTTTTAGTGAGAGACGCGTTGGATTTTGGGATCCGTTAATTTTTGAACGTTATTTTTCTTGCTTAAATTTTCAAAAAATTCAAAAAAAAATAAAAAATAAAATAGAAAAACATAAAAAAACCAAAAATATTTCTTGTATATCTTTCTTTTCGTTTTGTAGGTGTGTATGCGTACCCGTGCTCGTAAGAAGAAAGCAATTCAAGCCGAAGTAGAAACTCCACCTATTGTCACCATGGACAAACGACCAATGATCGAGCTTTTGCAATCGCAAGTAGAGGGCAACACCGATGCTATTGTCATACCCGAGATTGGAGCCAAAAACTTTGAGCTCAAATCTGGTTTCATTCAAATGGTCTCTGCTCAACCATTCTTTGGGCGTACACTTGATGATCCTCACGACCATATCAAAAGGTTCCTTCAACTCACTAATACGGTTAATTATAATGGGGTTTCACAAGAGGTGATTCGCTTGCAACTTTTTCCTTTCTCCTTAGAGGGACAAGCCCGACATTGGCTTGATAAGGAACCACCACAAAGTATTCTTACGTGGTCGGATTTAGAGACCAAATTCATCAACTACTTTTTCCCACCCTCACGTACTACCGCTTTGCGGAATGAAATCATTAACTTTGAACAAAAGTACGGTGAGACATTTAGTGAATCTTGGGACCGTTTTAAGGAACTTTTAAGAAAGTGTCCACAACATGGTTTCACAAAAGTACATCAAATTAATACTTTTTACAATGGTTTAAGCATGAATGACCAAGATTCACTAAATAGTGCCTTGGGGGTTAACATTTTGGTTAAGTCTTCTAATGCCGCATGGGACATTATTGAAAATAAGTCTAGAGTGCAAACTAAGAGTGTTCGGACTAATGTGGCTAGTGCTAGTACTAGTGACGCCGACAAAAGAATTGATAAGCTCACTTCGATTGTTGAAACACTTGCTCTACAAACCGCTAACAATACCAAAAGCATCAATGCGCAAGTTAATGCTTTGAGTCAGTCATGTGAAATATGCGGGGGATCTCATTCATACACCGATTGTCCTTCGACTCATGACAATCTAGAAAATGTGTATGCCGCCAACGGTAACTTTTCTAAAGGAGGCTATCAAGCACGTCCTCGAGGTGACCGCAATTTGCTCAGTTATCGTTCAAACTACTTCCTTTCACCACCCAGTTTCCCCCCTCAAAACCAAAACAACCTCAATCGCAACAATCAAAACCAACCTCGAGCTCCAAATCAATATCAAACCCAAAGAAACCCATATCCACCTCAAGGAAACAATCAAGTTCACCAACCACCCGCTTATTTCAACCACCTGCCTACCATGCTCTTCCTCCCACCCAACCCACCGCATTTAATCAAGAGGTTGACACATATATGAGGACTAATGATGCTATAGTGCAGAATCTTCAGCGGAAAATCATCAACTTGAAAGGAGATGTGGAGAAACAAGGGAATGATCTTCGAGCCGATATGCGAAACTCTTTGACAAGTCAAACGAATTACTTAAGGGATATGATGGCTAGTTTCTTCTAAAGTAATCAAGCCTCTGGTTCTGGTTCTCTTCCGTGTAACACCGTTGCTAATCCAAGAGGGGAGATGAAACCAATCACCACTCGAAGTGGAAAAGGTTTAAAGGAACCCGAGCTTCCTACACCTACACCAATGATTGTGACAAAGGAAAACGGGTCCCCTTCTCCAATTCCTCCACCTTCTATTTCACCAATTCCTCCACTTTCTACTTCCACCCCCCACCACCCAAGGATGTGAGTGAGAATTGTAAAACCCGTAAAAATAAGGTCATAATTTAATTCTATTTTCAATTATTTTGAAGTATTTTATAACGTTAAATATTATTATGTTTAACGGTTTAAGCTGAAACCGATATTAAATATTATATTTTAATATTTTGACGAGTAACGAGGACTACTAGTGATCGCTATACCGACGGATGCCAAAATTTTATATTTTATTATCGATCGTTTCGATATTTAATATTTTCGACGATATCGTTTTAATTACGTATCGAGTCGTTATATTATTATTTTTCGTGTGCTTTTAAACTTTTAAAAAAAATATTTTTACGAAACCCGAGTCTCGTAAATATTTTAAAATTTACAATTTACATTTTCTACCCTTTTAAACTATTTTATTCCATGTTGGACCAAAACTAACACAAATTGGCAAAAACTACCCTAACCTTACACTATATATATCTTTTCCACTAACACAATTCATTTAAAAAAATTCATTAAAACAAAAACACCATCTTTCTTCTTTCTTTTCCATTTTGGCCTACACCACCACCATCCATTCCATCAATTTTTTTTGATGATCTAGCTTGATTCTTCCAAAACCAAAACAGGTCCCATTCCTAATTTTGAAAGGTGATTCTAATGATACCATTTTTATTTACATGCATTGAGTTTTGAATTTTGATAAAAACTAGACTTGTTAGGTGATGATTTTGATCATGCATGTGTTAGAGATGATGATCAAATGATGTTTATGTAATGTTTTTGTTAAAAAGTTGAATTTTAATTTTTGGGTTTTTTATTTTGATGATGATACAAGTGTTAGGATGGGTTTATGATGATATTAGGATGTTAGAATGATGATAAAAGTTGTTGGTTTTAATCAAAAACTTGATTTTGTAAGAGATTTTTATAGTCAATTTTGGGCAGTAGGTTTGAGGCCATTTTCGAGGGTCTTAAGTCTGAAAATAGATTGATATTATTGGATTATGTCGTAGAGAATTTCGTTAGCTTGGATTTGATATAAAGTAGGCCTTCCAACTCCAAACGAGGTGGAAGATACACTAGTTTGATTTTCGTGTACCGGGAGACGAGTGTCGACACAATCCGAAAATTGTTGTCGATATTTGGATCGAATCTCGGGGACTATAAAATGAGTTTCAAAATGATTCAAGGGCTGTTCTCAGGCTCCAAGTTTAGCATTTTGAGTCTATTTTTAGAATCAATTGGCGGTTTTATAAATGGAGTTGTTTAGAATTGTCAAAATGGTTTCGTAAGTCAAGGTCGCTAAACTGTCCGGATTTTGTGATTCAAAGATGAGTCGGGCAGGGAACTTTAAAAGTAAAATCTTTTGATGGGCTCTTGGGAGGACTTTCTACATATAGTAAGTGAGTTCTCTGAGTAGTATCATAAAAAGTTGATATGTCTAAGTATGGGAAAATGGCTTGGACATTTGGTATGTTCCGGCAGATTTTTGTTAAAGGCATAGAACAATAAAATGAATATATAGGAGAGTGTAATAGTATCACTTGTATCGTTTTCTCTCGAGTTTGTCGTGATTTTATGAGTCGAGTTTTATATTCTTATGTATGGTTTATTTCTCGAGTCTATTATTAATGAACGCACCTCATTTGATAGGTTGCGGTTCTCGTGTTTGAAAGGCATCATCTATCGTCGGCGATCGTCTCATTACCACTATTGGCTAAGGTGAGTCTATAGCCTCGCTTTATACTAGTTATTAAATGATTTTAAACCCGCGAGGGGGAATACATGTTTTATAAACATAGAACACAAGATTTTTATGGTATGCTTTGTCCCTTTATGAATGGACCCGTGGTTGCCTTTAAATTGCATTAAGTGATTGCCTTTGTTAAAACCTCAATTATGGACCATTAATTAACCTATGATGGGTTAACCGCTGGTACAATTAATAGATCTATGGGGGAAGCCGCCCCGGTTCAGTTTTTATGGACTTGTCATAGAAGCTTAGGCCCGACCTCCACACTGTTTGAGCATATTGTATTGAGAAGTCAGGTATACGGCAATGTACCGATAATCTGGAGGTAACCGACAATTAATAAATCTCTCGTCTTATTAGACTGATATGGGAGTGTCTAAGGGCTCGGTTCCATGAGCTTATTGCAATTTATGCTATATACAATTATCATTGTTGATGCAAATTATTATTTGATGCTTATAAGCATGCCACAAACTTATAATCTTTGCTTGTGTTCAAAATGATTTCATAAACTTATAGATTCACTCGGCATTTTTGCTGATTGTTTTACTCACATGTCTTTCAGGTAATCAAGAAGTGGAAGCTTGGAGGTCACGAGAATGAAGTTGTGCACTGCTTTTGTTGTTCAAACTCTTTGATTTATTTATCGTTCCATTTTAAAACAAACTAATATGTTGTTTTAACTTATCTTTTGGTAACGATTACTTGGGACTACGCTACTCTGATAAATTTTTTAGGAACGATAAATTTGAAACGTCTCTTTTCGAGTCGTTCTTTATAAATTATGTGTTGTTGTATCATTGTTTAGCTCCCAAAGATGTATTCCGCTGCGTATAAATTTGGGGGTGTTAAAGATTGGTACCAGAGCCATGAGTTATAGAGAACTAGGTCTTTTTCTAAAAACCTAAACTATAACTGTCGGTTTTATTTTTTTCAAAGAGTCGGTGCACATGATTTCGCGTGACTTCAGGTTCAAGCTACTTCTGGGATTACAACTTTAGTGTACATTATTATGTATGCCTTATTGCTAAGTATTTCTAAATAAATACTATAATCCTTTATCGATATATATTTATGTCGTTAAACTTTTCGATAAAAGTTTATCATTTATTAATGATTAACTTAAATAAATACAATGAATTTTTAAGATCTTTCTGTATTTATTTTTGAAGTATTTAAATTGCTTTTATTGCAAAAATTTTATATTATGACCTTACATACCTTCATCTGCGCGCGTTACTTTCATTATTTAACCCTTTGAGATATCTACGTAGATATCCAAATCGTCTTCCGGCTATTCGTGCTTGGACGTCTTGAAACGTAGTCTCTAGACCATTGTGTAGTTCAATGTGTCCTTGGAAAAGACTAACCGCTATCGTGTGAGTCATACATTTTGAAACATTTCTTAAAATAGTGTTGAATAATACCATGGTTTTTCATAATATTTTGTTGATTTTTATCATCGTTTTACACGACATGCGAAGATTTAACTTATTGACATTTATATGTATCGACTCCGAAGTGTATTGTGCGCTTATATCTCGGTAACGTCATCGTCATTTTATAAATCATCGTCTAGATTATGGCTCTAGATTGGGATACTATTTTACTTCTATAAAATTGTATCATTTGTTTTTCATTAACCTTCTTGCTCCCGGAACGTAACCCTTTAATGTTCCATTCTTTTCTTGTTATGTTTTGTGTTTTTGACAATCGTGGCACCAAGGAGATTTGCCTACTTTACACCTTGAAACTTAAATTATGAACGTCATTCATCGTTTTGCTTCCTAAATTTCGTGTTGAATACCTTGAAGCATCTTCTGTCATTCATTATGCTATATTTTTATTTGATGCTCATTATGAGATTTATTTTTCATTGTTGTAAAATCCACAAGACATGTGTGTATATATATATATATTTTGAGCCGTTAGGAAGTGTCGAAAAATATATTTTATGTACAAACTGCAGGGGGCAGTATAAACAGTTCAAAACTTAAAAGCAAAACATGCGTTCTTAAAATAAAATAGTCAAACCTGCACAGAACTTGCAGGGGTATTTTAGTCATTTTATATTGGGTTTGAGGTATCGAGTAAAACTAGAAAGTCGTCTGAAACGTCGTTTTACATTAAAATGCTTTAGACTCCGAGTCTTTGAGAAGTCGTTTATCGGGTCAATTAATCGGCTCATACTTAAAAGTCAAATCTGACAGAAAATTCGGAACATGGGTTTTAAACGTTCTAAGCAGTTTTGATTTCATTTGAGATCGTAAAATTTTAACAAATATTATTTTACAACTACGAACACTAGTTGCATGTGAAAGTGTTTAAAATAGAAACATTACAGGATTAGCAATTACCGGATAAATGGTGTAATTTGAAAATGAATAATATACTTTCTTAAAAGCATGTTGTGTCGAGTATCTTACATAGAATACACATGTGGATTGTTTTATTCTTTTCATATATATGACTCATTTGTCATTCGATGTTATTTTATTTTAGTTTTCTTCTAACCTTCCACTGATTTGAGTTGAGTTTTGAAGTTTTGTCTTCACATTCTTCATCGATATTTTTCTATTTTATCACGTGTCTCATGGCGTTTCCGTCTAAACCTTATAACCTTTTGAAACATTAACAACTTGTAACCATTTCATTGATTGTTTTATGAGCTACTATTTGCTACTTTTTGCAAACCTTTGGCTACTTTATACGTTGTCATAATGTCATATTATAAATAAATCTGATATTGTTTTATGATTATTTTCACCAATTATTTTTACTTTGGTCTTATAAAATACTTTTCGTAAGATTAAAAGCTACTTATTAAGTATCTCACAAATTACTTGTATCCTATAAATTTATAAACTATTTTTAAATTCCATTTTACAAATGGTATGGTTTATATATAAACATAAGAAACGTAATACTTTTCGACGAAACTGAGCACTGCATTGCTATTCCTAAATTATACATGGCCTGATCACCTATGTCTAATTTAGATGGAGCCATGCTAGGCTGAATAGTAGTCCACTTAAAAATCTTGATAATAATCAACTTTTTACTTGTATTTATGATAAAGATAAATAAAATGAAATAAAATGAAAAGTAGTTTTAAAAACCTTTATATTTTATGCAAGTAGCGCAATTTCTATGCATCCACATACGTTTTCTTACCTTTTCTTGAACGAATTACGCGCTTACGAATACGTTTTTACTCGATGATTGTTTTTCCACTTGTTACTTCATTTTGTCTTATAACTGATTTCTTTTGACCGTTCGTCTAATTACTGACTGTTGATAAATGACTTGAAAGTCTCGATGTTTTATCCTTCCTTCTCGTCCAATGTTCTTTATGCGATTTTATAGATCTTTGGAATGTCTCCGCACGTGAATAATGAATTATCATTAGAGTGATTTCCGTATATCTGGGATGACGTCCGTCACTCTCGTTTGTCTCGAAATCCACTCTTGTGAACCGTGCTTTGACTTCGCTCTTTAAACACTAACATCGTTCATTTGATTTGTTTTAATTACAAGTGATCATTAGGAATTTTCTTTGATTAAATTTTTGTATGGATCTTATTTCCGATCATGTATCAACCACCGCTAAGTTAACGAGCTGATATTGGCGAACCATCGACCGCACTAACCAAAATTTACAACTTGTTTAATCTATTATTTCTTATCGTCTTACCATCAACGCCTTTATTTTATCATTCTCTTTAAGAATTCATACGACATTTGTTTCGTTCCGTTTTGTACCGCTAATTTCGTACTAATTGTTGACCATTATTCCCATTCGTATTCGTTTGTTATTTTGTCACATTTCGAAACCCGAATATATCCCATGTTTATTTTGAAATAATAAACACCTTTATGTATTTCTACAAAGTATTATAAAATTTTTATGGAACTTGTCTACATTTTCTAATGATTTTCAATTATCGAAATAACCATCACAAATAAAAGGTCAAATTTATACACCATATTTTGTATAACTAAAACTAACGTTTAAAATAAAATTATGTTCTACCTTTTGAACTAATTGACTTATTATACTTTACTTTAAATGTAATGAAATTACCGCTTTAATTTATATTCCTAATAGTGATTTAGTTTGGAAATTATATTTTCTAATTGTAACCATCAATATGAGTTTAATTAATAAATTCATTTCATTCTATCAAAGCTTCTTAAGACGACCAAATAAATTTGGAAACTATTGTACTTCTATTTTTAAAATATCATCTTTATCAAGAAAGTACCTCAATTGATTCTTAAGGTAATACCAAATTTGGGACGGATAATTGTGACAAACGTTATTTTAATGTTAATATTCAATTCTTTCTTCGCTCTCATTTTTCTAGTATTGTGAATTATTATGTTTTACTGTTACGTGAGCCGAGATCCCTCGTCGATCGTCAACCTTAAATCATTTTACCACATCTTGTCCGTTATTGCGTCTATTGAATTCATTTTTATCTCGTTCTGTTCCTTGTATTGAAGATCACTATTTTATTCTAAGTTTAAAATGAATCTCGGGAAGCAGTGTATAAGAAGAAACGATAAGTGTCACCAGGATTTATGCGTGTACTTGTGGAAGGATTGAGGACCGAATATCTTAATGAATGGGAGTTAATAAATTCGTTACAACCTCGAGGAGTATGTTGAAGCCGACACCGCAAGTGGAAAGACTCTTGAGATTAAGTAGTTATTATCAAGGGTTCGTTCAAGGTTTTCTCGATGATTAACGATGGAGATCTATAATCGATGTTTATGTTCGACCTTTTCTTTTATGTACTTATATGGTGTGTGATCTAGTCAAATGATCGTAATTTGTGAGAACTTGAGGCGGCATCATCCGATGACGTCCGATCATGTAGAACACATATTATGTAATATATTTTAGATATCCTCCAGTGAGATGGTGTCTTTGTATTATCTTTTGAGAAAGGGACCCGCGTGTGAGCACCCTCCGATGACGAAAATGTTTTTCTTGTTAGTTCTTTTGATGTGTGTCCATGGCTATCCGACCGATGGATATTCTTTAATTTGGAACAGTTCTCTTAACTGGACTTACCCGAAAATCCTGTCATCTATTCTTGTCGTCGAATGAGCTTCGTGTGATTCATAAAATTATCATGTGTCGGACTTGACGGGTGACTGGTGGATAAGTATTTATTTATTCCTTTTTGGTGAGATACAACTTGACGACAAGTTGCGTTTTGTAAAAGAACCAGTGGAGATCATGGATCGAATTTCACGTGGGAACGTGAGGACTTCTTTATAAGGAATGCCCTCATCCTTCCGGGTAGTGAACAACTCGTGTATGAGGCGAGTTGAGCGCCGGGACGTCGCTCCCTTAAGGTGGTGAGGATGTAAAACCCGTAAAAATAAGGTCATAATTTAATTCTATTTTCAATTATTTTGAAGTATTTTATAACGTTAAATATTATTATGTTTAACGGTTTAAGCTGAAACCGATATTAAATATTATATTTTAATATTTTGACGAGTAACGAGGACTACTAGTGATCGCGATACCGACGGATGCCAAAATTTTATATTTTATTATCGATCGTTTCGATATTTAATATTTTCGACGATATCGTTTTAATTACGTATCGAGTCGTTATATTAATATTTTTCGTGTGCGTTTAAACTTTAAAAAAAAATATTTTTACGAAACCCGAGTCTCGTAAATATTTTAAAATTTACAATTTACATTTTCTACCCTTTTAAACTATTTTATTCCATGTTGGACCAAAACTAACACAAATTGGCAAAAACTACCCTAACCTTACACTATATATAAAAATTCCACTAGCACAATTTCATTTAAAAAATTATTAAACAAAAATTACCATCTTTCTTCTTCCTTTTCTATTTTGCCATACACCACCACCATCCATTCCATCAAAATTTTTTGATGATCTAGCTTGATTCTTCCAAAACCAAAACAAGTCCCATTCCTAATTTTGAAAGGTGATTCTAATGATACCATTTTTATTTACATGCATTGATTTTTGAATTTTGATAAAAACTAGACTTGTTAGGTGATGATTTTGATCATGCATGTGTTAGAGATGATGATCAAATGATGTTTATGTAATGTTTTTGTTAGAAAGTTGAATTTTAATTTTTGGGTTTTTTATTTTGATGATGATACAAGTGTTAGGATGGGTTTATGATGATATTAGGATGTTAGAATGATGATAAAAGTTGTTGGTTTTAATCAAAAACTTGATTTTGTAAGAGATTTTTATAGTCAATTTTGGGCAGTAGGTTTGAGGCCATTTTCGAGGGTCTTAAGTCTGAAAATAGATTGATATTATTGGATTATGTCGTAGAGAATTTCGTTAGCTTGGATTTGATATAAAGTAGGCCTTCCAACTCCAAACGAGGTGGAAGATACACTAGTTTGATTTTCGTGTACCGGGAGACGAGTGTCGACACAATCCGAAAATTGTTGTCGATATTTGGATCGAATCTCGGGGACTATAAAATGAGTTTCAAAATGATTCAAGGGCTGTTCTCAGGCTCCAAGTTTATCATTTTGAGTCTATTTTTAGAATCAATTGGCGGTTTTATAAATGGAGTTGTTTAGAATTGTCAAAATGATTTCGTAAGTCAAGGTCGCTAAACTGTCCGGATTTTGTGATTCAAAGATGAGTCGGGCAGGGAACTTTAAAAGTAAAATCTTTTGATGGGCTCTTGGGAGGACTTTCTACATATAGTAAGTGAGTTCTCTGAGTAGTATCATAAAAAGTTGATATGTCTAAGTATGGGAAAATGGCTTGGACATTTGGTATGTTCCGGCAGATTTTTGTTAAAGGCATAGAACAATAAAATGAATATATAGGAGAGTGTAATAGTATCACTTGTATCGTTTTCTCTCGAGTTTGTCGTGATTTTATGAGTCGAGTTTTATATTCTTATGTATGGTTTATTTCTCGAGTCTATTATTAATGAACGCATCTCATTTGATAGGTTGCGGTTCTCGTGTTTGAAAGGCATCATCTATCGTCGGCGATCGTCTCATTACCACTATTGGCTAAGGTGAGTCTATAGCCTCGCTTTATACTAGTTATTAAATGATTTTAAACCCGCAAGGGGGAATACATGTTTTATAAACATAGAACACAAGATTTTTGTGGTATGCTTTGTCCCTTTATGAATGAACCCGTCGTTGCCTTTAAATTGCATTAAGTGATTGCCTTTGTTAAAACCTCAATTATGGACCGTTAATTAACCTATGATGGGTTAACCGCTAGTACAATTAATAGATCTATGGGGGAAGTCGCCCCGGTTCAGTTTTTATGGACTTGTCATAGAAGCTTAGGCCCGACCTCCACACTGTTTGAGCATATTGTATTGAGAAGTCAGGTATACGGCAATGTACCGATAATCTGGAGGTAACCGACAATTAATAAATCTCTCGTCTTATTAGACTGATATGGGAGTGTCTAAGGGCTCGGTTCCATGAGCTTATTGCAATTTATGCTATATACAATTATCATTGTTGATGCAAATTATTATTTGATGCTTATAAGCATGCCACAAACTTATAATCTTTGCTTGTGTTCAAATTGATTTCATAAACCTATAGATTCACTCGGCATTTTTGCTGATTGTTTTACTCACATGTATTTCAGGTAATCAAGAAGTGGAAGCTTGGAGGTCACGAGAATGAAGTTGTGCACTGCTTTTGTTGTTCAAACTCTTTGATTTATTTATCGTTCCATTTTAAAACAAACTAATATGTTGTTTTAACTTATCTTTTGGTAACGATTACTTGGGACTACGCTACTCTGATAAATTTTTTAGGAACGATAAATTTGAAACGTCTCTTTTCGAGTCGTTCTTTATAAATTATGTGTTGTTGTATCATTGTTTAGCACCCAAAGATGTATTCCGCTGCGTATAAATTTGGGGGTGTTAAAAGAATTCTATTCCAAAGCCTTCATATCAACCTAATATACCTTATCCCTCAAGGTTGAGGAAAGAGAAGTTGAAAAACAAGGATGATATTCAGGTTTCTAACTTTATTAAAAAGTTTAAACAACTGAATTTCAACATCTCCTTTGTTGAGGCTCTCGCTCACATGCCGAAATATGCTAAAATGTTTAAAGATCTTCTCAGTGATAAGGAGAAACTTCTTGATATCGCTCAGACCCAACTTAACGAGAATTGCTCTGTAGTGCTCTTAAGGAAATTACCCACCAAACTTGGTGATCCGGGTCGCTTTCTCATTCCTTGCAACTTCCCCGGGGTAGAGAATTGTATGGCCCTAGACGATCTAGGTGCTAGTATAAACTTAATGCCATTAAGTGTTTGGAACAATTATCTCTACCCGAGCTAGTCCCCACACGAATGACATTGGAATTAGCTAACCGTACGGTTGCTTATCCAGTGGGGATAGCCGAAGATGTCTTCGTTGGTGTCGACAAATTCACCTTTCCAGCAGATTTTGTTGTCATTGACTACGAGATGGATCCCCGTGTTCCATTAATAGTTGGACATCCATTCTTGAGGACCAGTCGCACTCTCATTGATGTAGCCGCGGGAAAATTAATCATGAGAGTTGGTGACGATAAAATCGTCTTCAACATGGGTAAACTTTCTAAGCAGCCTTCTGAAAACGAGAGCGTTAATTTTATTGACGTTCTTGATGAGGCTTGTGAAGAACATTTCAAAGAAACTTGTAAAAGTGGTTCTTCTTCTCCTCCCATTGTTGAGACCGTTGCCTCTATTGCTCCATCACTAACTCCATTTGTAGAAAGTGATTTCCTTTTGAAAGAATTTAAAGCAACTTTAGGGGATGTGGACTTACAATATGACGATTCTCCCTCCAATTGGGATGAAGACATTCGTACCATTGAGAAACTTCTCAATGAGGACCATATTTCTCCACCATCTCCTAAGGAAATCTCTATAGATGATCCGAATTTGACTACGCCTTCCATCGAAAATCCTCTGGATTTAGAGCTTAAGGACCTACAGTCTCATCTCGAGTACGTTTTCCTTGAAGACAATAAGAAGTTACCCGTCATCATCGCTAAGGACATGAAAGAAGAAGAAAAATCTCGAATTATCGACGTGCTGAAGATTCATAAGAAGGCAATTGCTTGGAAAATTTCTGATATCCGCGGAATTGATCCGAAATTTTGTACTCATAGAATTCTCATGGAAGATGACTTTAAACCCGCAATCCAAAGCCAAAGAAGGGTTAATCCTCGAATTCATGACGTCATCAAGAAAGAGGTTATCAAACTTCTAGATGCCGGAATGATTTACCCTATTTTGGATTCGCCATGGGTTAGTCCCGTCCATTGTGTGCCTAAGAAAGGCGGAATAACTGTTGTTCCCAATGAAAACAACGAGTTGATTCCTACTCGACTTGTCACGGGTTGGCGAGTTTGCATAGACTATCGCAAGCTCAATGATGTCACTCGCAAGGATCATTTTCCTCTTCCTTTCATGGACCAAATGCGATGTCACTCGCAAGGATCATTTTCCTCTTCCTTTCATGGACCAAATGCTCGAACGTCTAGCGGGTAATGACTATTATTGCTTCTTAGACGGTTTCTCCGGGTATTTTCAAATTTCCATCGATCCCAAAGACCAAGAGAAAACCACATTCACTTGTCCTTACGGAACATTTGCTTACAAAAGAATGCCTTTCGGCTTATGCAATGCTCCTGGGACTTTCCAAAGGTGTATAATGGCTATCTTCCATGACATGGTTGAAGAAACTATGGAAGTCTTCATGGATGATTTCTTGGTCTATGGTGATTCTTTCTTACTTGCCTTGCCAATTTAGAACATAGGCTCAAACGGTGTGAAGACACTCGTCTTGTTCTTAATTGGGAAAAATGCCATTTCATGGTAAAAGAAGGCACTGTCCTTGGTCATAAAATCTCTAAAGCCGGTCTTGAAGTCGACCATGCTAAAGTCGATGTGATTGCTAAATTGCCTCCACCTTCAACCGTGAAGGGTGTGAGAAGTTTCCTTGGTCATGCGGGCTTCTATCGTCGATTCATTCAAGATTTTTCTAAAATCGCTCGCCCGATGACCCACCTCTTGGAAAAAGATACTCCTTTTATCTTTTCTAAAGAGTATTGAATCCTTCAATCTTCTTAAGGACATGATAACTAAGGCACCGGTCTTGGTTACCCCTAATTGGGAGCTACCTTTTGAATTGATGTGCGATGCTAGCGACTTTGCCATTGGAGCGGTTTTGGGCCAAAGAGTAAACAAACACTTCCAACCAATCCATTATGCTAGCAAGGCAATGACGGGGGCTCAATTGCATTATACCACTACAGAAAAAGAGCTTTTAGCTGTAGTGTATGCTTTTGAGAAGTTCCGCCCCTATCTTGTTCTTTCCACCACCATTGTCTATACCGACCATTCCGCGTTGAAGTACTTGTTAACTAAACAAGATTCCAAGCCAAGACTTCTTCGTTGGGTTTGGCTCCTTCAAGAATTTAAAATCGAAATTCGTGAAAAAAATGGAGCCGAAAACATAGCCGCGGATCATCTAAGTAGACTTGAGGATCCTTATCAAGGGGATCATCCGAATCAAGAGATCAACGACTCTTTTCCCCTTGAGGCCTTAATGTCCATCAATTCCAATCTTGATGACACCCGTGGTTTGCGGACATTGCAAACTACTTAGTTGGTGGTATTCTCATCGAAGGGTTAACATCCCAACAAAAGAAGAAGTTCTTTAAAGATGTTAAGACTTACTTTTGGGATGACCCTTATCTTTTCAAACAATGTGCTGATCTGATTATTCGTCGGTGTGTTGATGGACGCGCAACTTTAGACATTATCGAAGCTTGCCATAAAGGACCCACCGGTTGTCACTTTGGTCCCAATTACACCTCGAAGAAAGTATTTGACTCGGGATTCTATTGGCCCACCATTTATCATGATGCTCACGAAATGGTTAAAAATTGTGATGCTTGCCAACGCCAAGGCAAGATCACACATAAAGAGGAGATGCCTTAAAATTTCATCCAAGAATGTGAAATCTTTGACGTATGGGGCATCGACTTTATGGGGCCATTTCCATCATCCAAAGGGAACAAATACATCCTCGGAGCTGTTGACTACGTATCTAAATGGGTTGAAGCAAGGCTCTCCCTACAAACGATGCGAGGGTTGTTGTGAACTTTTTGAAGCAACTTTGCTTGATTCGGTGTTCCTCGTGCTATCATCAGTGACCGCGAGACTCATTTTTGCAATGATCAATTTGCTCGAGTCATGGCTAAGTACGGTGTCAATCACCGTCTTTACACCGCTTATCATCCTGAAACAAATGGTCAAGCCGAGATATCTAACCGTAGATTGAAGCGAATTCTTGAGCGTACTGTAGGAGAGCATCGTGCCTCGTGGGCCGATAAGCTGGATGATGCTTTATGGGCTTTCCTTACCGCATATAAGACTCTAATTGGTTGCACTCTATATCGTCTTGTGTACGGGAAGGCATGCCACCTCCCTAATGATCTGGAACATAAGGCGTACTGGGCCTTGAAGTGGGACAATTTTGATATCAACAAAGCCGGTGATCTTTGGAAGATTCAACTCAACGAGATAAATGAACTAAGGAATGAAGCTTATGAGAATTCATTGATCTACAAGGAGAACACCAAGATCATCCATGATGCAAGGATTAAGAACCGAGAGTTTCACGTTGGTGATCAAGTTTTACTCATTAAGTCTCGGTTGTAGATTTTCTCGGGCAACCTGAAGAGCCGTTGGTCGGGTCCATTCACCATCGCCAAAGTCTTCCCATATGGCACCATTGAGCTTTCTCAGCCAAATGGGCCTAATTTTAAAGTGAATGGCCAGCGTTTGAAGCTGTACTTTGGTGAGGACATCTCTCACGAGATGATTCCATCCCTCACCATGTTTCCCTTGAATTAGTTCTTGGTCGAGTCAGGCTCGTGACTCGGTTATCAAAAACAAGCACTTCTCGGGAGGCAACCCGTTGATCTATCCTTTACCGTTTTCATAATAAGTGTAGGGGGAGCCTCGTATGTGTTTGTTGTCTTGTTTATTATGATGTGCAGAGATTAAAGCTTCAAGATCCATTCTCGATGACTTTTGACAAACCGTGATCCCGTGTACCTGTCATCCCGGTTCTATCCTAAACTGTCGTGATTCAATATTTCATATATTATATGTTCACACTGAAATCACCATAGTTGTCATTTCCTTAGCAAGATTTAAAAATAGTGCACAATGTCCTAAGTGTAGGGGAGCTTATTTCCCCATGCTTAAACATTGAGGACAATGTTTATATCAAGTGTAGGGGGGACTTCTATCGAAGTAAGTGGGCTTTTCCATGAATTTGTCCTCATTTTAACCGGAAAATTTTATTTTTCAACATTTTTCAAAATTTTTAATCTATTTTTGCCTATTTGTATAGTAGTATTTTCCTATGCTATCGTTGTTTACTTTCTTTGCTAAAATAAATTTTTGAATAAAGTGGTTTTAAATTTTTCAACGTCATGAATCTTTTGACTCAACCCGAGTTTACTTATCTAAGTTTACTCTAGCTAGTATCCTTAACTTGTTTAAGTCAAGTTTTGCTAGGCTTTTATATAGAGAACTTTAAAACACGAAAGTCTTAACTCTCACGGGTTAAGAACAAGAACTTTTCGCAAGTTCCTATAGTTGATCCTAGAAAGTCGTTTATCAAGGGAACTTTAAAATGAGATTTCTAAACTTGAAAGAGTCTAAGAATTTGCAAGATCCTATAGATGACTTGAAAAACCAAAACTTCGATTTAATTGGCTAAGCATCCACGAGTCTCATTCCTTGAGATTTTAAATTGTGGAGAACGAGAAATGATAGAGTCAATTATAAGTTTGGTATTCTTTCATGAATTTATGTGAGTTGATTATAAGCTTTTTCTCCCATCGCTTGTTAATAAATATATTTGCAATAAGTAAGGTTGTACGATTTAAAAAGTTACTTAGCTTCTTGCATAAGATCGTTTAAAAGTTGCTTGGTATTAATTAGAGTTCATAGCCAAGGCATAACTTATTGAAGTGGGATGCGAAGATTGGCGAGTCCGAAAAGGCCCTAACACGACATGAGGGCTACCTTTTGTTGCTAAAGATCCCAAGTTGTGACAATCCGTCAATTTATGGTTGATATTTTATTCTCAATATTTATTTAAAAACATTATTTTAATGTTATAATATGAACTCACTTATTTTTGGGAAGAAATTTTGATTTACGTCTTGAAGTAGCATCGACTACGTCTAAACCGGAGGATTTTACGTTACGTGCTTACGTTTACATACACCGTTTTTGGTGACAGTCCGACATTTCAGAAAATAAATTTGTCCGTGAATATTATTTTGAGATTTTAAATTTGTGTTGGTTCATAAACTCACAAATTTACGAGAAGAGATTAGGACTTACGATTTTATTTTAACGTCCTTTACGACTAAACCGGAAACCTTAGGATTACGTATTTATGTTTTCGAACTCCGTTTTTGATGATACAATTTTTATTAGATTCGTTTTGTGCCGTTGATTCATAATTTATAAAAATGTTTTTCGTAAAACGACCCGAGGGCACGCAAATCGAGGAAACTAGAATCGAGGAGTACCCGTAAATTAGTGGGATGGGACAAGTTTTACACTTGCCCACCCCACAATGTGTGGCTTCCAACATAAGCCAACACACTCCATGTGTGTCAACTTGATATTAAATCAAGGACACTTGTCCATTTTAGGCTTACAAACTAAGCTAACAAACTAGCAAAACCACCACCTCAAACCATCCATTCATTTCTTACATGCAAACCACACAACTCTCCTCCCTCTCTCTCTATAAATTCGTCCAACTATCATCACCAAACACCTCCATTTGATCCAAATTTAACCACAAACTATTGTTATAACTTACATAAGTTAATCTCCTTCAAAAGAGATGAAGATTGGTGGTGCTTATAACATCCAAGTAGGAGTTTCCATGGAGTATTAGGGCTGATTTTCCACAAGGAGTTTATGAAGATTGGAGGTCATGAAGATGGTCTTGGTGCATCACAAGTTTCTCCATCAAAATCTATGTTTTGATCAACCTACATCATCATGGTGGTATAAAGATTGTCCTCCTCATCCTCTTGTTATTTTATTACTATGTAATCATGTATTTTATTTCCTATTGTATATGTATATGATGATTATATGATGATAAAAGTATTGTGTGGGGATTTGGTGTTGATAAACATGATTAAAAAAATGGATAAACTACATGTAAAATGGGTAAATCTTGTTTCAATGGTAGGCTGTATAAAACAGTAAAGAAACATGTCATGAACTGATAAAATGATGAAGTAGAATTGATATACAGTAAGCTATAAGTCTTGTACACATGTGAGAGTTGGCCATGCAATGGAATCATTGTAATGAGTGAGATATGATCAAAACAAGTTTAAGGTACAAATCTGAGTTCACTGTTTTGGACGATTTTTAGAAAATACTTAGAAGATGATTCAACAGTAGCTAAAGTAGAGTTAAATGGAGCACACATATCATGTAGTTTATGTGATAAAAAATTGAGCTTCTATCTCCATATAGAACTCTAGATATGGCAGTTTTAGTGAAAGTGAAGATAAAAATCATATTTTGGAAATTAAAGTATAATACTATTATATAAGCACTCAAAATTTAATAGTATAAAATATAAATTAAAACCCACTAACTTATATAATACATTTATATAAATATGTACAATGGTAAATAAGTGGACATTTTATAAAAATGGTAACTTGTTAAGTTTTATAAGTTATAAAACTATAAACATGATTTTTACGACTTTTTCGGCTAATACCGTAAAATTAACGTTTTTGTTAAATAAAACTTAGATGGTTGGACCCGTCTAATGTGAACTTTATAAAACATATATACTGATATATAAACATTTATAACAAGTAAAAACCGATAAAACCCGAACTATAGGACATACGGACATTAACGAGCTAAGTAAACATATTGGACTAATAATTTGACTAAATAAGTTAAACTCTTATAAAAAGAACTTATTGGGCTTAACCCACTTGGGCCCAACTTGTAAACTTTAAATACTGATAATATAAGTGTAACATGGATTAATACAAGTTAAAGAACTTATAATAAGTTTATTGGACTTAAAACACGTAAATATGTAAAACTAGTAAACTGGTATAAAAGTTATCGACATATAACACTAAAATGAGTAAACGAGAATATGTAAACTCACTTGATCATCATATATATATAATCATCATATGTATACATAATTGTTATTTTTATAAAGTCATTGGACATGAGTCTAAGACGAGTATTATTTGTCTAGGTTTCCATGATTGAAGCACGTACCGTACGTCCGAATTGCCGATAACCCGCCTTCCCACATCAACGTGAGTTCATAGCCTCGCACTCTTTTAAATGTTTTTTTGAAATGTTTTATAAACCCGCGAGGGAGATAACATGTTAGTTTTTATAAAATAGGACACCATTTGTCCCGATTGCTTGTTTATCGATTTGGACCCGAATGATTGTATGACCCGATTGTATGACCCGATAAATGATTAAAGGACCCGATAGATGAAATAAAATGGATTATTAAAGTTAGGTTATGTCACTAAAAGTCCCATTAGCATGAATTGTGAACTACCGGGATTTGGTAGACGCTTGTGCATATAATAGTACTATTTGGGGACGATCACCCCAGTTCGCGCCTTGACGGTTGATCCCCGTCGTGCCACATTGATTGGTAAGCGAATTTATGTATGAGAAGACTTCCATAGCGTGACCTTTGTGACGACACGCTACTTTAGATGGGAAAATTGAGTATCGGGTTAGCTACCCGTTGTTGGTTTAGTAAGGTAACAATGTCATGCGGCTTATAATAATCCAAAACTAACGAAATACTACTAAGACGCTCCGAATTACGATGTATTGCCTGACTAGCAATACAGGGTCATACTATTGCTATTATGTTCGTGTTTTGGTTTTCATAACCATATTCATATAACGGTTTTTATTTTTATACAACGTCATAAGACGTATTTTATGATGTTTTTACGACATTGGCTCGTATAATGATTTTTAAGGCAAACGCCTATATTATGATTTTGATGCAGATTTGTATAAAATGACTTTGGCTATTTTATGGCCTATTAAAATGATTTGTACAAAATGATTTTTAGTAATAACTTTATATTGATATTATATTGATGGATTTTAGTAAACTCTATGAATTCACTCGGCGTTATCGTTGACCTTTTCTTTTAACATGTTTTGTCTCAGGTACTTGAAGGTAATTCTCGGGAAGACGACAAGAATTCATGGCCCGCACTTAAACAATATTTTCCATTCAAATACTTTGTAAAACTTTGTATGAAATAATATGACTTGGGACCGATGTAACTTTAATGTTTATGAATGGAAATGCTTTATTAATAAACGACGCGATATTTATGCGTTGTCTATGATGTGAGTAATGTGCTATCCCGTAACACCAACTAGTCTTCCGCTGTATTGAGTTGTATAAATTTGGGGGTGTTACAGTTTGGTACCAGAGCTCTCGTTATAGAGAACGAAAGATTTTTTAAAAACTAAGGTTTTGATTAAAACATTTCAAAATCTTTTAACTATAAACATTTTTCTAAAAATGTCTAAAAATATTTTGACTATAACGGTGCCGAAGAATTCCCGAGTTACCGACAAGGCCAGACTGAGAAGTGTTATTTTAATATATATATAACTTGGATTATATATATAGGATGTAATTTTATTACATGATTGTTTGATGATTATTTCGATATTTATACGAGGTATTTATACGACGTAGATTTTTACAAGGAACCCTAAATCTCCTAGTAAATTAATCGAAGCTATTGTCGTAGAAATTCTAGCTATCCTAGATCTAAACCAAGTTGTGGATATTTATGATCCCAACAAATGGTTGATATTCGTAGAAATGTAAATATTAGTTTATTGTGATATTGAAGAACAATTGGCGAGATTAAAACTGATATCGATGTCATGACGAACTTTTATTATAGAGTGGAGTTTGACAAAACGTTACCACCTAGAAAGATGTCATCTGATTCGTTGTCATCCAATTCTTAAATTGAAATCGAAAGGGTGAATTTTGCACTTGAGGCTGTCATTGGAACCATTACCCAAAAGCCTCATGCCGCTAATACCTTTCCGAGAAGTCTAATTGAATGTATGAGTCATCTCATACTAGTGACTCATTTGATAATTGTTGTTGAAAGAGCTATAGGATTGGAAATTAAGTGTTGATTCATATCGAGCTTTTATTGTCCTATTAAGGTCTAAAAATAAGGTTGAAAGTATAAGGAAATGAGGTAGGATATTGAATTGAGTATAAAATTGGTTGAAACTTGAATAAAGTAAAACTTAACCTGTATGGAATATGAGATTGTTAAGAGGAAGTCGTTAAGTTCTGTGATTAGATTATAAGGTTTTAATTTATTGTTGGTACGTGTTAAGTGTTGTTCCTAGGCCATTGTCCACTGACGAGGATGCCCAGTGTCCAAGAAATAAATTGAAGAAATCTTCTTCTGAATTGAGACCGATGGATCTTCTGGGACATGTGGAACACCTAATGACTCTTGTAGATTAGTATTCATTGTGGTATCTTTTAAAAATCCCTAACTTAACTGAGATATCAGCTGGTAGGATGAGTTCTGAGAATTGTATGACATAGTGACGCGTAATGTGTTACGGTACAATTTTGACTTGTTTGTGATTAATGAAAAGACTACCCTTGATTGCTAAATCCTACATGTATCGATGTTATCTATCTTTTATTGCTTCATCCTAATGTTCGCATTAGTGATGCAACCATTGAACAAGTACTCATCTTGATTTGAGTTACGTTGTGAATCATTCTTCGTGAGTGCCATCGAGGTCATGAACCTCATGATTATTTGGCTAAGCTCATTTCTTATCATATTGTAGTTAGTTCTCGGTGAACAACTCTTCATCACTCTTTTGCAGATCACACATTATTTTTATAAAGTTAAAACGGTATCTTTGAGAAAATTGAATTTTCATTACTATAAGGATTATTCAAAGTAAGATTTATAAGTGATTGTTATTGAAATGAGGTTTTTTATAAAGTATCTTGGAAAACTTAATTGTTTTCATAATAAAGAAAATCTTTGTAAATTTATTCTTGATTCTTATCTAAGAATTAAGCGTGAAAATGATTTTACTATAAACATGGATGATAAAATTTTGACGAACTGAGTATTGCATCGTTAATCTTGAAATTGTATATAGTTGCGCGCCTACATACAATTTGGAACGGACTATGCAAGACTGATTAGTAGTCACCATAAAATAATGAATAAACACTACATTTTCTTTGAAGATTGTGAAAGATTAAATTTTATGAGATCTGCAAGAAGCGAAAAATAGGGACATAATGTTAGGGATACCTACATATGTGCCTGTAGCATCTATTCTTCTGAATCGAATTTACTCATCTGTGGAAATTGTCTTATTTGACAATTGACAATTCTTTCTTGTCCAATTCTCCCGTAGTGAGATTCTGAGGAAAAGTATCTGATTACCGAATGTTGATACCCGACTGGATGTATTGACGTTCTTATCATTTCTTATGATTTGATTTCATTTGAATGACCTGGGTAACGATCCGAGGAGCTTTCGAATGCGTACTCAAATTATGAAAACATGGGATATATTCATATTCGTTAAATGTTTTCGTCTGTATCTGATTTGAAATTCTCTCGCATAGAGTATGCGTTGACCTTAGTCTTTTAATAGTAGTTGTGTCTCCATATATCCCTGAATTTGTGAAGGATTATGAATTATGATTAGTCTTTTGAGAAGTTCACATCTTATCGACGATAATGAAACTAGAAAGTTAATAGTGCCAGTAGAATAGATTGATTGATTATGACATGACGACATTGTCTTAATTGATGGGAACTCGAGTAGAATTCCCCTAAAAGATAAGATGTTGATTATCAAAAGTGATCTAAATAATTCTTGATGGATGACCATATCCTGCATTTAGACTTGAAATTATACCATGAATGGTTGTGAATTAGTCATAGATATTATAATCTAGAAAGAACTTAATATGAATGTATTAAAAGATGTTTCCGTTATCTAAAACGTTAGGAAGTATTTGTTGATGAAATACCTAGACTTTCGCCATTAAGGCAAGTTGAAATTGGTATTGATTATATTCCCGGTGATGCACCTATGGCTTGTACACTGTACGTCAGCACCTTCTGAATTAAAGGAATTACCGTACAACTGAGAGAGTTGTCGGAGAAAGATTTTATTCTACCGAGCTCGTCATCATGAAGAGCTATGGTGTTATCATTCCTTATATTTATAGATTACCGTGAACTGAGTAAATTGACAATCGAAAACGATATCCATAACTCGAAATGGAAGATTTGTTCGATCGTTTACAAGGTTCTAGTGTATGTTTTACAGATTTGATCCACGGCATGGTTATCATCAACTTCGCATCTACGAAAAAGATTATCTATTCCAATCACTACATCCGGTACTTGTAATGAACATTATGAGTTTCACGTGGTGACGTTTGGATTGACTAATACACATGTAGCATTCATAAATTTGGTGGATCACGTGTGTAGGCTGTAATTTGATAAATTCATGTTCGTGATCATTAAGGACCATTTATTTGTTTATAAGAATAAGAATGAGTTAATAATTAGTTATAAATTGCCCTGAATTGGCCGAACAATTAGAACCTGTACCTTGAATAATTAACATGTGATTTAAGACTTAATCCCTTATATCAATTGACCATGTGATTAATAAGATAATGGGATCTATATTGACTCTTCAAAAATTAAGAGCCCTTTTAAGACTTTGAGTTATATTAAAAAGAAAGAGCAAATATATTTTGACAAATGTTTTAACAAAGGATTTTTAAGGGATTATTCCCTTATACACAAATCATTTAACTAAACTCTTGTTTAGGGGTAAATGTTTGTGTATACCTCAAGCCAACCTAAGAGGGATTGAGGAAACCATTTAAACCATAACTTGAAATTTGAAACAACAATTTTTGCTTTTCAACTAAGAAAATTTTGACCAAAATATAAACAAAGGGTTCTCAAACATTTACGAATCTTATTAATTATTTTCGATAAATCAACTGAAAATTTTGTTAATTAAATTCAAATTTATTTTGAACATTTTAACATAATTGGACAAACTGAAAAAATTTTAAAATCTTTACGTTTACGTTTCATAAAGATCGAATATTTAATATTTAATTAGTTGTAATAAATATCGACGCTTTAAACGTCAGATTAAGCAAAACTGATAAAAATGATAGTTAAGAAGAAACTGAAACTTAGGAAAATATGAAGAAAGGTGAACGTAATTACTGACGCATAATATAGAAAGAATATCTGAGTGAATTGTGGACATGATAATTATATCATAATGAGAAGTGAATATAGATACCGACGCATTATGTAGAAAAGATAAAGAACCAGTTAGGACATGTTCTTTAATAATGAAGGTGTAAAATAAATTGCCGAACGATATAAAAATAAACAATGTTTGTAAAAAGGATAATATAGATAATAAAAAGGGGGTTCACGGCTAATGTGAACCATTAGAATTGAGAAGCCAATGGCGTTAAATGTATAAAAGGCCACTTGTGGTTGCCTAAATATGGAGATTTAGAAATGTAGTCATATTGGAATCTTGTAAGTATAAGTATTCTATTCCTGTCATTTCTGATTTAAAGTATCTTTATCTGAAGAAGAGGTTGTACTAATGGCAGATTATGAAGGCAGACATCGCCTCCTACATTAGTAAACATCTAACTAATGCAAAGGTCGTCATCTGAATTTGATTTGATTTGGGTCATCGTCGACAGACTGACCAAATCTACTAATATCATTGTCATTAGTGATATATTCTTGATGAAGAAATTGACTCTTTTGTATTTAAAGGAGTTATTTAAACATAGTGTGCCTGTATCGAACATCTTTATCAAGATCCTCGCTTCGCATCAAATTTATAGAGATTTGCTCAGAAGTCATTGAGAACGAACCTTGATGAGAGTACTATGTACCACCCCAGCCGAAGGGACGAGGTAAAGTAACGATACAAAATACTATAAGCGCTGTTCTATGTTTGAATGATTGACCTTTGGTAATAGACCGTATAATCGTTTTCCTTTGGAGAGATTATCATTGATGATTATCGTATTAGGATCGAGATCGGATCTTGTTAGGATCTAAATCTTAGAGCATCTATAAGCAAGAATTGAGATGGAGACATCCGACATACACCCATAGTGAGTTGGACATGTCTTTTAGGTTTAAGGTTTCCTATGATGACGAACCTAACCTTAAAAATACCCGACCCGCGAGATCTGAAATGGTTGTTGAAATTAGGATCTGATTATTGACAGCCGGTAGTGGGCAAGAGGTTATGTGAATATGAAATGTAGATCTTGAAGTGCCAAATGGGTAGCGAAGTTATGCCACATTTTTTAACCTTGGAAAAAAATGAATTCATGATCTGACAAATCATGGGATATAAGTCCCCGTTGTATGGGACCATTGAGATTATGTAAAAGTTGGGACTGAAAGGCATATAAGCTGGATCTACCCTAGGACTTCAAGAACTGCGTGAATTATGTTTCGTAAATCGAACTTGATGGAATATCTATCAAGTGAAAATCTGATTGTTCTTAGTAAAGCTTAGATCGGCGAAAAGTTGCATGCATCAAAAACTCGTGAACATCATGGATAGAGAAAGTAAGTCAACATTAAGGCTGATCTTATTCCCGTAGTTATGTTTGATGAAACTCGCTGGTTGTAATGGATTACACTTGTGAGAAAAGACCGAATGTGGAGGAAATACCCACATGGCTTTAACTCTATAAGAAGCGATTAGTAAGATAAGATGATCTTTGAGGACAAAGATCCTGTTTAGGGGTAAATGTTGTGACAATCCGTCAATTTATGGTTGATATTTTATTCTCAATATTTATTTAAAAACATTATTTTAATGTTATAATATGAACTCACTTATTTTTGGGAAGAAATTTGGATTTACGTCTTGAAGTAGCATCGACTACGTCTAAACCGAAGGATTTTACGTTACGTGCTTACGTTTACATACACCGTTTTTGGTGACAGTCCGACATTTCAGAAAATAAATTTGTCCGTGAATATTATTTTGAGATTTTAAATTTGTGTTGGTTCATAAACTCACAAATTTACGAGAAGAGATTAGGACTTACGATTTTATTTTAACGTCCTTTACGACTAAACCGGAAACCTTAGGATTACGTATTTACGTTTTCGAACTCCGTTTTTGATGATACAATTTTTATTAGATTCGTTTTGTGCCGTTGATTCATAATTTATAGAAACGTTTTTCGTAAAACGACCCGAGGGCACGCAAATCGAGGAAACTAGAATCGAGGAGTACCCGTAAATTAGTGGGATGGGACAAGTTTTACACTTGCCCACCCCACAATGTGTGGCGTCCAACATAAGCCAACACACTCCATGTGTGTCAACTTGATATTAAATCAAGGACACTTGTCCATTTTAGGCTTACAAACTAAGCTAACAAACTAACAAAACCACCACCTCAAACCATCCATTCATTTCTTACATGCAAACCACACAACTATCCTCCCTCTCTCTCTAGAAATTCGTCCAACTATCATCACCAAACACCTCCATTAGATCCAAATTTAACCACAAACTATTGTTATAACTTACATAAGTTAATCTCCTTCAAAAGAGATGAAGATTGGTGGTGCTTATAACATCCAAGGAGGCGTTTCCATGGAGTATTAGGGCTGATTTTCCACAAGGAGTTTATGAAGATTGGAGGTCATGAAGATGGTCTTGGTGCATCACAAGTTTCTCCATCAAAATCCATGTTTTGATCAACCTACATCATCATGGTGGTATAAAGATTGTCCTCCTCATCCTCTTGTTATTTTTTTACTATGTAATCATGTATTTTATTTCCTATTGTATATGTATATGATGATTATATGATGATAAAAGTATTGTGTGGGGATTTGGTGTTGATAAACATGTTTAAAAAAATGGATAAACTACATGTAAAATGGGTAAATCTTGTTTAAATGGTAGGCTGTATAAAACAGTAAAGAAACATGTCATGAACTGATAAAATGATGAAGTAGAATTGATATACAGTAAGCTATAAGTCTTGTACACATGTGAGAGTTGGTCATGCAATGGAATCATTGTAATGAGTGAGATATGATCAAAACAAGTTTAAGGTACAAATCTGAGTTCACTGTTTTGGACGATTTTTAGAAAATACTTAGAAGATGATTCAACAGTAGCTAAAGAAGAGTTAAATGGAGCACATATCATGTAGTTTATGTGATAAAAAATTGAGCTTCTATCTCCATATAGAACTCTAGATATGGCAGTTTTGGTGAAAGTGAAGATAAAAATCAGATTTTGGAAATTAAAATATAATACTATTATATAAGCACTCAAAATTTGATAGTATAAAATATAAATTAAAACCCACTAACTTATACAATACATTTTTATAAATATGTAAAATGGTAAATAAGTGGACATTTTATAAAAATGGTAACTTGTTAAGTTTTATAAGTTATAAAACTATAAACATGATTTTTACGACTTTTTCGGCTAATACCGTAAAATTAACGTTTTTGTTAAATAAAACTTAGATGGTTGGACCCGTCTAATGTGAACTTTATAAAGCATATATACTGATATATAAACATGTATAACAAGTAAAAACCGATAAAACCCGAACTATAGGACATACGGACATTAACGAGCTAAGTAAACATATTGGACTAATAATTGGACTAAATAAGTTAAACTCTTATAAAAAGAACTTATTGTGCTTAACCCATTTGGGCCCAACTTGTAAACTTTAAATACTGATAATATAAGTGTAACATGGATTAATACAAGTTAAAGAACTTATAATAAGTTTATTGGACTTAAAACACGTAAATATGTAAAACTAGTAAACTGGTATAAAAGTTATCGACATATAACACTAAAATGAGTAAACGAGAATATGTAAACCCACTTGATCATCATATATATATAATCATCATATGTATACATAATTGTTATTTTTACAAAAGTCATTGGACATGAGTCTAAGACGAGTATAATTTGTCTAGGTTTCCATGATTGAAGCACGTAACGTACGTCCGAATTGTTGATAACCCGCCTTCCCACATCAACGTGAGTTCATAGTCTCGCACTCTTTTAAATGTTTTTATGAAATGTTTTATAAACCCGCGAGGGAGATTACATGTTAGTTTTTATAAAATAGGACACCATTTGTCCCGATTGCTTGTTTATCGATTTAGACCCGAATGATTGTATGACCCGATTGTATGACCCGATAAATGATTAAAGGACCCGATAGATGAAATAAAATGGATTATTAAAGTTAGGTTATGTCACTAAAAGTCCCATTAGCATGAATTGTGAACTACCGGGATTTGGTAGACGCTTGTGCATATAATAGTACTATTTGGGGACGATCACCCTAGTTCGCGCCTTGACGGTTGATCCCCGTCGTGCCACATTGATTGGTAAGCGAATTTATGTATGAGAAGATTTCCATAGCGTGACCTTTGTGACGACACGCTACTTTAGATGGGCTAATTGAGTATCGGGTTAGCTACCCGTTGTTGGTTTAGTAAGGTAACAATGTCATGCGGCTTATAATAATCCAAAACTAACGAAATACTACTAAGACGCTCTGAATTACGATGTATTGCCTGACTAGCAATACAGGGTCATACTATTGATATTATGTTCGTGTTTTGGTTTTCATAACCATATTCATATAACGGTTTTTATTTTTATACAACGTCATAAGACGTATTGTATGATGTTTTTACGACATTGGCTCGTATAATGATTTTTAAGGCAAACGCCTATATTATGATTTTGATGCAGATTTGTATAAAATGACTTTGGCTATTTTATGGCCTATTAAAATGATTTGTACAAAATGATTTTTAGTAATAATTTTATACTGATATTATATTGATGGATTTTATTAAACTCTATGAATTCACTCGGCGTTATCGTTGACCTTTTCTTTTAACATGTTTTGTCTCAGGTACTTGAAGGTAATTCTCGGGAAGACGACAAGAATTCATGGCCCGCACTTAAACAATATTTTCCATTCAAATACTTTGTAAAACTTTGTATGAAATAATATGACTTGGGACCGATGTAACTTTAATGTTTATGAATGGAAATGCTTTATTAATAAACGACGCGATTTTTATACGTTGTCTATGATGTGAGTAATGTGCTATCCCGTAACACCAACTAGTCTTCCGCTGTATTGAGTTGTATAAATTTGGGGGTGTTACACAAGTGATGTGAAGAATCATTTATCAAAAATCAATATGAAGGATCGAGACACACGACGAAAAGCAAAAAAACACCCAAAAGATCATGGACAAGTCTATCCGAAAAGACCCTAGCAAGGTATGAGGATAAATAGATCCAAGTCCTAAAAGGAGGCGGATCTATGTATATCAAAGTCCAAAATAAATATTAGAGAAAAATGAAGAAGTCGTGGTCCAAGTATGAAGAATCTCTCAAAAACTTCAAGTGAATAAATTCCTATTATGAAGAGAAGACCATAATTTCAAGAACGTCTCGCAAAGATTCGAAGTATGAAGTCGCTGCCAAATATCGGTCCGAGAAAGGTCTCAAATCGTGAAGCGAGTTATGCCAAGATATGAACTTTAAGAGGTCCCGAGAAGCAGTTTTAAAAGATTTTGTCCTTTAGCTAACTATTGATTAAATCGTCCCGCTTTATTTTTGGCATAAATAAACTATCGAAATAAGTCAAAAAATGTATCCTCATGATCATTCAAGACAATATTAAAATATAAGAGATACACCTAGGAATAAGGGAGTCTAAGTGAATAATTGGGCCACATGACTTCGTGTTAGTTTGCTAACTTATAATAACAATGATCTCGTTTTTAAGCTTGATATGGGGAACATGAAACTTGAGGATGATAAACATTCATGACAGCCAAAACCCCAATGTTAGTCTTTGATTTCTTTACTTGTTTTGTACATATTTCTATCTTTTTAGTTTCCTTAAAAGTTTAGTATTTAATAAAGGCTAAGGTGGGTTATCTATGATGAGAAATGTAATCTGTGCTTTGAAATTAATGCATGCATGAGGGCATTGCAATGGTCAAGTGTAGGGGATTTAATAAATGTGAAAATACTTATCCTTTTACCACTTATTTCCAATAATAACAAGACCAAAACATGTATTTTATGTCGTAAAAGTCGGAATTATGCGTGGTTTGTGTTTTTATTGTGTTTCAGGATAAAAATATGAAAAAGAAGAAAACACGGGCTATCAAGGGCTTTTATCGATGAAAACGAGAAAAGACAAAGTCAAAAGATCAAGAATGGAAAAAGAACGGAAGTCCAAGGCCTATTCTGAAGGTTTATCGAAGAAAAAGTCTAAAGACTGAAATTTAATGAAGTCGAAGAACTCAAGTCTAATAGAAGAAGGAAATTATAAGACAAGTTCAATTTATATCGACAAATCCCGAGACGACGTCGAGAAAGAAAAAGAATTTAAATCAAGTCGAGACGAGAAGAAAGAAAGAAGGAAGCAACACATGCACTCCCCACCTCCTATATATACCCTCCTAATGACACATTAGGAGGGTGTTAGTTAATTTAGCTAGTTCATTTTTTTTTCTTTCTTTAGTTTTATTTTTAGAGAGAGAAAGTGTTTAACTTTCTCTTACTAGAACTTCATCTTTTCTTTCTTTTCATGTTTAAGCTTTGATTTGATCTTGTATTTTGGAATCATTAATCTATAAGTTCAAGTAAAGTTTTTCATTTTCAATCTCTTTCTACCTTTCTTGATTTTTACTTATATTTGATCCGAAATCATCTTTGTTCTTGTTTAATCTTAAAGTTTATGATATCAAAAAGTTAATCTTTTAGTTTCTGTTTAAGTTTTATACAATTTGAGCTTCGAGCTTAACATGCTTTTTGGCTTATTTAGTATCTAGCTTATTGTCTTTTAAGTTTTCTTAAACGTTTAGTGTTTTTAAAGTTTGTTTTATAAAGTTTACATATTTCGTGTCTCAAAAGTTTTTAAATTTATGCTTGTTTTTGTAACACCCCTAATTTCACAAGGCAGCGGAATATCAACTTTGGGTGTTACTTTATAGCACATCACACATAGTCATAGAAAACGAACTCATAAGAGACATTTTATTAAATAAACCATTCTATAACTTTATTAAATCATAGTTTAATATAAATAGGTCCCAACAATTTATACAAACTTTAATAAATATATAAAAGTTTGTCAAAATGTATCGAATGGTAGTTGTTTGTTTTGCCTTTACTTTATCACACGCGGCTCCAGCTCTAGCTACTCTTAAACCAACACACCTGAGAATACATGCTAACATGTCAACACAGTGGTTAAGTGAATTCATAGGTTTTTAATAAATAATAATGGGTTTTTAAATAAACCATAATGCTTTTGAACACAAGAATCTCATCCACTGTCGATAGTGCAACACATGCAATACCCAAAGTCCACGCTATTCTACTAAGCCATTACACCGAAGCCTTAAGTATAATAATGCCCTAGTCAGGTATTTTGCCGAATACCCCCTTACTTCTAATACAACACACCTGGCTGAGCCTCTAACCCACAGGTGCGATCTCCCCAGGTGGGGGCCATCCCCGATGGATCCATCCGTCTGTACTAGCGCCTACCCATTACAGGTAGTTAACGGTTCATGGGTTTTAGGGACTTTCAAATTTTGGCAATACAGCACTTAGCAAATAGCGGTTCACAATCAATACAATCAACGTTTGTGTTCATCTTTCAAAAGCATTTAATCAAACGTCTTTACGTTTATTAACAACAGCTTGTATTCGTTCAAAGCATATATTCCAACAACAAATGTTTATTCACAAACATGTATCCTTTCAAAGGATATATATAATCTCATATGATTATTTTGCAGGTAGTATGTATTCCCCCTCGCGGGTTTATAAAAACATATAAAGCACTAAAAGCGAGGCTATGAACTCACCTGATACAATTGTCACAATCATCAATAAAGAACGAACGCCAATCCAGAACAATGTCAATCGATAATAAATGTTAACGGTCGATACATGATCACACGAGACCTAAAGATAACGAGGCGCGACTTAGGCTTCACACGAAAAATAAATCATTATGTATTAAGTATATGTTAATAAGTTCTTGGACATTGTATAAGTTTTATGATTCTTTATAAAACTTTTAGATGAAAACTTAACCATTTTCTTCTAATATCCAATATGATACTTTGAGCCCATCTTAAGCCTATTAGTGGCCCATTACACATTCATGTGACTTAGGTCCATTTTAAAATCAGCATTTGACTCCCTTTTTGTTATAAATCCCAGGCCCAATAATGGTCTAATAGCCATTATAAGTGTAAGTTTGACTTTTGTGGCCCAAATCAACTTTATATGCATTACGGGCTCTAAAACGACTCATAACGATGTCAACTTAATATCCACGATGGTCAGGTCTTGGGATCTCTAAATATTAGTATAAAACTGGGTCTACAACTCCCGACAAGTGGGTCATACACTTCGGTCTTTATAAAAATCGCCACGTTTTACCTTAATTTAATATATTCCAATTCTTACATTTTTCACGACATGTCTCGTTAATTAGACCGTTTCTCCTAAACCGTAAATAATATAGATGAGTTATTTTTACCAAATTCCTTCTTAACTTATGTAGTTTACTTGTTATAAGTTGAATTGCCCATAATTTATATTTATTATATCTCATTTACCCATTATATCACTTAGAAGAGTTGGCTGTTTTTCGCAGCCAACTTCAGTTCCACCGTTTTGCCCGCCATTTCTAAACCGTTTATCCGTAGAAAACCATCCGATTCGTGTATGTTCTACATAAGTTTAGCTACAACCCAGAGTTTTATCTTTTGCAATTGTTCTGGTTTCTAAAATGAGTTCTCAGTCTGTTCATTCAGCATGTTCAAATTTTACACTTTTTATCATTTCAGCCATATATAATTCACCGGGTATCGTCACGAGACGGGCCACCCGGAGAAATCACCACATAACATAGGCCTATCCACTCATTATTTTAAAACAACCTCAATACTTACTGATTTAGCCACGAAATACAATCTTTCAACTGATCTAATATTACCCTTTTTCAATATTTTATTCATAAGGTTTAATCAATCATGTTTTCAAGTTTCAATGATCAAATACAATTTCCAATATATACTAATCAACTATGACATGCTCAAAATCAATAGATAAATGATATATATACATATTCATAACATATATATATATATATACAAATTGTGTTAATGAAGAATGAGTAGAAAACCTTGCCAATGAAATATGGTTGCTAGTAATCATGCCCTTTAATTTGTATCTCTAAATTTTTTTCTAAAAACTCAATAAAACATAATGGTATGGTTGTATATATGGCTGTTGTGGTGTTCGTAGAAACCAAAGGATAGCAAGGAAATGATATGTGTTATTCTTTTTCGTACATCAAGTGATAAAATAATAAGTCTTTTAGTTTAAGTATGACTTATCTCATAACATTGACACATGTATTTTGAATAGATGAGAGCTTGAGACGTGTAAAAAGGAAAAGAAAGAAGATTTGTATTTTTTTTCAAGTTGTATCTGATGATATAGTAAAGCGGGTATTATCGAAGTTCGATATTTTAAGAGATACGCGATTTAAAAGATACGCGTAAAACACGAAAAATAAACGCTCAATATAAACTAAAAACATCGACATTCGGATAACATTAATATTATGATAAATAAATGAAGCTTATTATATAAAATATGTTAGTAAAATATATTAACACTTTATATAAACGAACGATGCCTACGGGTTTAGCGCCAATTACGAAGAATGATCATAAAACGAGAAATTAAAACGACGACAGTAGAAAATATTTCTATGTCATAACGAGAATATTTACGGTCGATGACGGACATAGACTTTGCCGTTAAATAATAAATGACACGTATTCGATACATTAAATCTCTAACCTCTCGGTTAGCCGAGAAATCAATATTATTCGTCGAACGAATATCACAAATAAAAGTCGAATAATAAATATTGATCCGAATACTAGAGATTAGATTAGATCTCGGTCTAAATGTTGATTTTTAAAGTAAGGGTTATTACATCATCTACCCCTTTAGGAAGCGATGTCCCAGCGATTAATTCGTCTTAATAGTCTTCGGTTAAAGGACGAAGAGGTGAGAGATAGACAAGTCATCGCCGAGGTTTCTAACAAATGTTAAATTAATAAAAAATCAAAGCAACGAGTATACATAACAATCATGAATGAACGTTTTAAATGTAGCTTTAACCCTTATAAGTAAAGAATAATGTATAACTTGAAGGAGAAGCCATTGAAAGCGAAAAATTAACAAGCCGTCAATTTTTGGAAGTTCCTCAAGGTACATTACTACTAGCTTATCAAACTTGCGACGGTCGATATAAGTTACAAAAATTCTACATGAAAAGTGAAGAGACAAAAGAATTGGGCGCATTTGAGAAATTTTCTAATGCGACAATCAATTTAAAACAATCAGCGATCACGTCGATCAAATTAGAACACACATTGTCCACGGGTCTGATAAAAACAATTACGTCGTAAAAGAAAATCCCATGGGTCACACATAAGTCCATCGAAACGTTACAAAATAATCAATAAGAGGTAACTAGTACTAGTCATACAAAATCACCTAATTACATTGATCTCGAACATGCAACCTTATTTCGTCAAAAACGAATTCATCGACACGGAAATCGTTCAGAATATACATACTCGATCATAGGAACTATGATCGAAATCAATTATAAAAGCCATCATTAGGCACATATAATCACATTACGACATGCTTGTATAATAGCCAAGCCATGCCAAATCAATAAGTTCAATCAAGTTAACTCATGCTTGCTAAATAGTCAAGACATGATAAAATGAATATCTGATAGGATTTTCAGATGAGTCCAATCAAAGGAAAGTTTGCAAGTTAAATGATGTTTACGGGCCTGATAGCCATGGATGCATATCCAAATATATTTGTTTCATCGGAGGGTGCTCACACACAGATCCATACCTAAATGATATTACAGGGTGGTCACAAACTGATCCATATCCAAAAGATATTACAGGGTGCTCACAAACGGATCAATACCCAAAAGATATTATAGGGTGCTCACAAACGGATCCATACCCAAAAAAAAATTTTCGTTATGTATGAAAAACTCTTCGATGAACCATCGATAATAACAAGAAAAATTACAAAATCGTTTCATTAACTATCAGCATTTGGTGATAACTTAAACCTAAGTCAATCCACATATACACAGTTAAATACTAGTGTTGATTAAACAAGTCGTCTATCCCTGGGACGTGTAATGGTTCTTAACGGTCAGCTTATCAAGCTTATGATAGTCGAGGCACATTATAAATGGTCCATAAAGACAAATCACAACTTGGGAAAATACTAATGGGTTACTCGTACATAGAAGATAATCAATAATAACCATAAGGACGATCGTAATGAACGAATCATACCAACGAAACACGAGTCGAAGAAATACATCCGTAAACAAAATAATCACAAACCAGCTCAGGCACACTTGAGCCCACTCATTTATAATTCGTTGTTTACATCTAAAGGCGTCCCAATCCATGTAAACAAGAATTATAAATTTATGGTTCGGGAACTTATAACTTTCTTGGTCAAATAAAAAGGCGTCCCAATTTATTTCAACAAGATGATTATAAATCATCCTACTCAGGTAATTCCCTCACATAATACGATATCATAACCAAATTAAATGCCAAGAAAAGTATAGGGTGTCAAACTTACTCCATGATTTCTGTATTGAAACGTCCCATACCATTTGAATAAAGAAATCATCGACAATCTAAGGTCCAATTGTTTAAAACTTTCTTATTCACATGTGCCAATCCATTTTAATAAAAGAACCTTAAACGACACATAGTTGGGCGATTTAAAATCATTATATTTAAATGTCCCATTCCATTTAAATACAAAGTATTAAATTTCTCAACTAATGACTATTCTGAGCATATCTTTGTTGTAACCAAATTATACATAGTTGATTTGGGTATATATATATATATATATATATATATATATATATATATATATATATATATATATATATATATATATATATATATATATATATATATATATATATATATATATATATATATATATATATATATATATATATATATATATATATATATATATATATATATATATATATATATATATATATATATATATATATATATATATATATATATATATATATATATATATATATATATATATATATATATATATATATATATATATATATATATATATATATATATATATATATATATATATATATATATATATATATATATATATATATATATATATATATATATATATATATATATATATATAAATATATATATATATATTTTAGGTCCAACATTGGCATCCTCCTTTTCGCCACAAAATGTAATCAAACGCAATTAAATTAAACGTTATATCACGTAGAAGATGTCTCCTTGAAGAAATGATTCTTCAAAATCATAAGGAGTGCAGAAATATAATAATACGCTTATCAATTACGTTTCAAAAGAAGATGTCCTAAAATGGCACATCATGATGCGATGACAAAAATCGAGCTTAAATTAGTCGACATGCGATAGATTATGAAACAATATATATGTACCCAAAATATCAAACGACTTCCATACTCGTATTCGGATGATAAATTAATTACCGAGAAAAGTGATTGGCGGCGAGGCCAAACTCTCTATAAAACCGTATCATAAAATGTACGATAATCACGCAAGGACCATTGCGTCATGCTCAATGCCCTTAAATACCATAGTATATACATTCATATACATACAACCATTTCTACATACACACATGATCACATTATCACAACCAAGCATTGGTTTGTAGGAGCCATGAGCGCGCGGATACTTCATAAGGCAACCAAACAATTTTACGAAAGAGCAGTTATAGTCTAGGTTTTAAAAATGACCTAGTTCGCTATAACTAGTGCTCTGATACCAATCTGTAACACCCCTAATTTCATAAGGCAACGGAATATCAACTTTGGGTGTTACTTTATAGCACATCACACATAGTCATAGAAAACGAACTCAAAAGAGACGTTTTATTAAATAAACCATTCGATAACTTTATTAAATCATAGTTTAATATAAATAGGTCCCAACAATTTATACAAACTTTATTAAATATATAAAAGTTTGTATAAATTGTTGGGACCTATTTATATTAAACTATGATTTAATAAGTTTATCGAATGGTTTATTTAATAAAACGTCTCTTTTGAGTTCATTTTCTATGACTATGTGTGATGTGCTATAAAGTAACACCCAAAGTTGATATTCCGCTGCCTTGTGAAATGGGGGGTGTTACAGATTGGTATCAGAGCACTAGTTATAGCGAACTAGGTCATTTTTAAAACCTAGACTATAACTGCTCTTTCGTAAAATTGTTTTGTTGCCTTATGAAGTATCCGCGCGCTCATGGCTCCTACAAACCAATGCTTGCTTGTGATAATGTGATCCTGTGTGTCTGTAGAATGGTTGTATGTATATGAATGTATATACTATGGTATTTAAGGGCATTGTGCATGACGCAATGTTCCTTGCGTGATTATCGTACATTTTATGATACGGTATTATAGAGAGTTTGGCCTCGCCGCCAATCACTTTTCTCGATAATTAATTTATTATCCGAATACGAGTATGGAATTCGTTTGATATTTTGGGTACATATATATTGTTTCATAATCTATCACATGTCGACTAATTTAAGCTCGATTTTTGTCATCGCATCATGATGTGCCATTTTAGGACATCTCCTTTTGAAACGTAATTGATAAGCGTATTATTATATTTCTACACTCCTTATGATTTTGAAGAATCATTTCTTCAAGGAGACATCTTCTACGTAATATAAAAACCGAAGTGTAAGAATTAGACTATATTAAATTAAGGTAAAACGTGGCGATTTTTATAAAAACCGAAGTGCACTTGTCGGGAGTTGTAGACTCAGTTTTATACTAATATTTAGAGATCCCAAGACCTGACCATCATGGATATTAAGTTGACATCGTTATGAGGCGTTTTAGAACCCGTAATGCATATAAAGTGGATTTGGGCCACAAAAGCCCAACTTACACTTATAATGGCTATTAGACCATTATTGGGCCTGGGATTTATAACCAAAAGGGAGTCAAATGCTGATTTTAAAATGGACCTAAGTCACATGAATGTGTAATGGGCCACTAATGGGCTTAAGATGGGCTAAAAGTATCATATTGGATATTAGAAGAAAATTGGTAAGTTTTCATCTAAAAGTTTTATAAAGAATCATAAAACTTATGCAATGTCCAAGAACTTATTAAGATATACTTAATACATATACGTATGATTTATTTTTCGTGTGAAGCCTAAGTCGCGCCTCGTTATCTTTAGGTCTCGTGTGATCATGTATCGACCGTTGACATTTATTGTCGATTGACATTGTTCTCGATTGGTGTTCGTTCTTTATTGATGATTGTGACAATTGTATCAGGTGAGTTCATAGCCTCGCTTTTACTTCTTTATATGTTTTTATAAACCCGCGAGGGGGAATACATGCTACCTGCAAAATAATCATATGAGATTATATATATCCTTTGAAAAGATACATGTTTGTGAATCAACATTCGTTGTTGGAATATATGCTTTCAACGAATACAAGCTATTGTTAATAAAAGTAAAGACGTTTGATTAAATTCTTTTGAAAGATGAACACAAGCGTTGATTGTATTGATTGTGAACCGCTATTTTCTAAGTGTTGTATTGCCAAAATTTGAAAGTCCCTAAAACCCATGAACTGTTAACTACCTGTAATGGGTAGGCGCTGGTACAGACGGATGGATCCATCGGGGATGGCCCCCACCTGGGCAGGTCGCACCTGTGGGTTGGAGGCTCAGCCAGGTGTGTTGTATTAGAAGTAATGGGGTATTCGGCAAAATACCTGACTAGGGCATTATTATACTTAAAGCTTCGGTGTCATGGCTTAGTATAATAGCGTGGACTTTGGGTATTGCATGTGTTGCACTATCGACAGTGGATGAGATTCTTGTGTTCAAAAGCTTTATGGTTTATCTAAAAACCCATTATTATTTATTAAAAACCTATGAATTCACTCAACCACTGTGTTGACATGTTAGCATGTATTCTCAGGTTGTAGGTTTATGAGCAGCTGAAACTGGAGTCGCGCGGGATAAAGTAAAGGAAAAACAAACAACTTCCATTCGATACATTTTGACAAACTTTTATATATTTATTAAAGTTTGTATAAATTGTTGAGACCTATTTATATTAAACTATGATTTAATAAATTTATCGAATGGTTTATTTAATAAAACGTCTCTTTTGAGTTTGTTTTCTATGACTATGTGTGATGTGCTATAAAGTAACACCCAAAGTTGATATTTCGCTGCCTTGTGAAATTGGGGGTGTTACAGATTGGTATCAGAGCACTAGTTATAGCGAACTAGGTCATTTTTAAAACCTAGACTATAACTGCTCTTTCGTAAAATTGTTTTGTTGCCTTATGAAGTATCCGCGCGCTCATGGCTCCTACAAACCAATTCTTGGTTGTGATAATGTGATCCTGTGTGTATGTAGAAATGGTTGTATGTATATGAATGTATTTACTATGGTATTTAAGGGCATTGTACATGACGTAATGGTCCTTAAATACCATAGTATATACATTCATATACATACAACCATTTGTACATACACATAGGATCACATTATCACAACCAAGCATTGGTTTGTAGGAGCCATGAGCGCGCGGATACTTCATAAGGGAACCAAACAATTTTACGAAAGAGCAGTTATAGTCTAGGTTTTAAAAATGACCTAGTTCGCTATAACTAGTGCTCTGATACCAATCTGTAACCCCCCTAATTTCATAAGGCAACGGAATATCAACTTTGGGTGTTACTTTATAGCACATGACACATAGTCATAGAAAACGAACTCAAAAGAGACGTTTTATTAAATAAACCATTCGATAACTTTATTAAATCATATTTTAATATAAATAGGTCCCAACAATTTATAAAAACTTTCATAAATATTTAAAAGTTTGTCAAAATGTATCGAATGGAAGTTGTTTGTTTTGCCTTTACTTTATCCCGCGCGGCTCCAGCTCCAGCTGCTCTTAAACCTACACACCTGAGAATACATGCTAACATGTAAAGACAGTAGTTGAGTGAATTCATAGGTTTTTAATAAATAATAATGGGTTTTTAAATAAACCATAAAGCTTTTGAACACAAGAAGCTCATCCACTGTCGATAGTGCAACACATGCAATACCCAAAGTCCACGCTATTCTACTAAGCCATGACAACGAAGCCTTAAGTATAATAATGCCCTAGTCAGGTATTTTTCCGAATACCCCCTTCCTTCTAATACAACACACCTGGCTGAGCCTCCAACCCACAGGTGCGACCTGCCCAAGTGGGGGTCATCCCCGATGGATCCATCCGTCTGTACCAGCGCCTACCCATTATAGGTAGTTAACGGTTCATGGGTTTTATGGACTTTCAAATTTTGGCAATACAACACTTAGCAAATAGCGGTTCACAATCAATACAATCAACGCTTGTGTTCATCTTTCAAAAGCATTTAATCAAACGTCTTTACGTTTATTAACAACAGCTTGTATTCGTTCAAAGCATATATTCCAACAACGTATGTTTATTCACAAACATGTATCCTTTCAAAGGATATATATAATCTCATATGATTATTTTGCAGGTAGCATGTATTCCCCCTCGCGGGTTTATAAAAACATATAAAGCAGTAAAAGCAAGGCTATGAACTCACCTGATACAATTGTCACAATCATCAATAAAGAACGAACGCCAATCGAGAACAATGACAATCGACAATAAATGTCAACGGTCGATACATGATCACACGAGACCTAAAGATAACGAGGCGCGACTTAGGCTTCACACGAAAAATAAATCATACATATATGTATTAAGTATATCTTAATAAGTTCTTGGAGATTGCATAAGTTTTATGATTCTTTATAAAACTCTACCATTTTCTTCTAATATCCAATATGATACTTTTAGCCCATCTTAAGCCCATTAGTGGCCCATTACACATTCATGTGACTTAGGTCCATTTTAAAAATCAGCATTTTACTCCCTTTTGGTTATAAATCCCAGGCCCAATAATGGTCTAATAGCCATTATAAGTGTAAGTTGGGCTTTTGTGGCCCAAATCCACTTTATATGCATTACGGGTTCCAAAATGCCTCATAACGATGTCAACTTAATATCCACGATGGTCAGGTCTTGGGATCTCTAAATATTAGTATAAAACTGAGTCTACAACTCCCGACAAGTGGGTCATACACTTTAGTTTTTATAAAAATCGCCACATTTTACCTTAATTTAATATAGTCCAATTCATACATTTCTCACGACATGTCTCGTTAATTAGACCGTTTCTCCTAAACCGTAAATAATATAGATGAGTTATTTTTACCAAATTCCTTCTTAACTTATGTAGTTTACTTGTTATAAGTTCAATTGCCCAAACTTTGTATTTATTATATCTCATTTACCCATTATATCACTTAGAAGAGTTGGCTGGTTTTCGCAACCAAAATTCAGTTCCACCGTTTTGCCCGCCATTTCTAAACCTTTTATCCGTAGAAAACCATCCGATTCGTGTATGTTCTACGTAAGTTTAGCTACAACCCATAGTTTTATCTTTTGCAATGGTTCTGGATTCTAAAATGAGTTCTCAGTCTGTTCATTCAGCATGTTCAAATTTTACACTTTTTATCATTTCATCCATATATATTTCTCCGGGTATCATCACGAAACGGGCCACCCGTAGAAATCACCACATAACATAGGCCTATCCACCATTATTTTAAAACAACCTCAATACTTACTGATTTAGCCACGAAATAAAATCTTTCAACTGATCTAATATTACCCTTTTTCAATATTTTATTCATAAGGTTTAATCAATCATGTTTTCAAGTTTCAATGATCAAATACAATGTCCAGTATATACTAATCAACTATGACATGATCAAAATCAATAGATAAATGATATATATACATATTCATAACATATATATATATATATATATACAAATTGAGTTAATGAAGAATGAGTAGAAAACCTTGCCAATGAAATATGGTTTCTAGTAATCATGCCCTTCAATTCGTATCTCTAAAATTTTTTCTAAAAACTCAATAAAACTGTGATACCCTAGAACCAAGGTCACTTACATTACCCTAAATTACGCTTATTTTTGAAATTTTTAATAAATTTTATTTGCTATATATTTTATCATTTTTGGTTGAAACCGATGTTCGAGGTTATAATTTTGACGATTGACGATTTTAAGAAGGACGATGACGAATACGATCCCGATGGATGCCCACATTTCTATAATTATTGTCGTTTTATCGATATTGTAATTTTTCGAGAATTTTACTTTCGGTTCGTGTTAAGTCGAGTCGGGTGAGTTTTATTGTTTTGCGGGTACATTTAAAGTGTCCTAAAAATATTTTGGAGTGTTCGGGATGATCCCCGACTCCCGTAAAATTTTCCAAAATGACTAGTGAGTCAATCCCGTAAACTTATAAGGTCGTTTTTGCTTAAGGACAAAAAGAAAGCCTATATTTCACCAAGGTCCCTCCCATTTTTACAAAAAGGACAAGTGGAACACACACTCATTTTTTACCCCAAAAATTTTCACCATCCTCTCTTTTTTCTCTCTTAGGCCGCCGGCCATACAACACCACCACCACCACTACATTCAAATTTCTTGGTTTTTGATTAATTCTAATTAAAGACCACATCTTAAAAAACCTTTTGTAAGTGTTAATCCATGGTTTAATCCAACATGCATTAACATGATTTTTCCAAAAATTAAAAGATTTTTCAAAAGTTTATTTTGATGTTAATTAGGCATTTGAATGTTTAATTCAAGTATGGATGATGTTAAATCACTAAACAAATCAACCAAAATCAATTTGGTTGATGGGTTTTGATCACCCAAACCCCACGGCTCAAGGGGGGTGTTTGGGGGATCATGGTGGTTGATGTTTTGATGATGGGATTATATGTTTAATCTTATTTTTACATGTTTTTGAATGGGTAAAAACCATTTGCATGTTTGATTTTGTGATTGGGTTTTATTATGATTTTGATTAATAGGGGTTTAGGACTGATTATGGTGTTTGAGTATGATTAGGAGTGCTTAGGTTGATGCCTAATGTCGATAAATGGGTTTGAAAACGAGCGTTGGGATGATTTTAGTATAGGTGATTTTAGGCAGAAAGTTTGGAGTGTTTTCGTAAAATCATTTTGTAAACAGGTCTTGAGGTTAGGATGTAGTTGTAGAGCATCTTCTTAGCTTCTATTTGGTATAAGATAGAGCTTACGACTCCTAACGAATCAAAAGTTATGATGTTTTGAAATTCGTGTACCGGGAGATGAAAAACCGTCATAATCCGAAATTATGCTTGGTTTTAGGTCAAATCCCGGGGACTATAGGTTTAGTTTGGTAAATGGTCAAAGGTTGATTTTTGGTCTCAAAACTGCATATTTGAGTCTATTATAAGACTTAGGTGTCAAATGGGTCAATGGAATATTTTAAACGGTCAAATGAGTCCGATTTGGTCAAAGTACAATTTCAGTCCGAAAAACGTAGTTTTGGTAAAGTGTTGAGTAATGGGTCGAAAAAGCAAAAATTTTTAATGGGATTAAATATGTGTTTTCTACAGGTCTTAAGGTATTTTTGTGAATTTTCTCAATTTTTATAAAAAGGTTTAAGTCTAGTAAAACAGTCCGTACTTTTGGTAAGTATCGGCGAAAAATGCGTAAAAAGGAATAACGTTAATAATATGGACGAATGGTATAAAACGAGTAACACTTATTGTTTTGTTTTGGCGTGAGTTGTAATTATCACAAGTGACTTATATGTATGTATTATATACAGTACCTTAAGGTTTATAAATGAGATTACTCATTTCGCGTTATTGGTTTGATAGGTGTTGATTTACCCGGGCATCCTCATCGTCGTCAGTGACCGTCACTCGAACTATCGACTACTTGTTATATAAGGTGTGAATTTATAGCCTCGCTTATTCTTGTTTTAAATTGTTTTACCCGTGAGGGAAATGCATGCTAGTTTTCAAAATGAACATATGTCATGAATGATTGTTGGACCCCGAATGTTGCCTTGAAATTGTGTTAAGTACCTAGTTGCAAAAGGCCCTAATTTCATGAACTATTAACTATTGATTAATCCTAGCGTGGATTAGAAATAGCCGCTTATACAAAGTGAGAGTACTATGGGGTTGACTACCCTATCCGAGACGAGTGCTAGTACGTTGATACCCCTGCGGACGGATAATTTGTGATAAGAGATAAGGTATAATTGCAACTGATGCCTTAGTAGGGGCACAGGTCTCATCTGAATCACGCCGGTAATTATTACGCGGGTGATTGAGTTAACGGTTTAGTGTCATGAGCTTAAACACAATTGTCAGAACCTTGAATATAGATTGTTTGATCGACAAGTCTATGAATGATCGTGAATGGTTTTTATTACACATATGTTCAAAAATGAATTGTAAAACCTATGAATCCCACTCAACGTTTTTGTTGACCAAATTTAGCATGTGTTTCAGGTAACCGATGAAGTGTAGCATGGAGCATGCATTGGATGGAAGTTGTGTGTGGGGCTTGGAGTCTACTTGTTTTTCCTCCCATTATTACTTGAACGTTTTTAAACTTTATGTCATGTTGTTGTGAAAACTGTATCATTTGGGGTTGAGATTCATGGGGACCAAAACGCAAACTCTGTTGTATCATTTGGGGTTGGAAAACCGTAGACATGTAACTTTTTAACAATTTTTAATTTAAGTTCAAACTTTGACGTCTCTTTGGAGTCGTTCGATATATCTTGTGTGCGATGATAACTGCCTAGCACCTAAATGTTGTAGTTCCGCTGCGCATAGCATTTGGTGGGGTGTTAGAGATTGGTAATCAGAGCCATGAGTTATAGAGAACTAGGTCGTTTTAAAAATTCCTAAACTATAACTTTTGGTGTCGTAAGAAATTGTCCAAGCGCACAAAACTATCCTGCATGGCTCCGGTAAGGTTTATTTTTGTATTCATGGCATTGATGTATACTTTTGAATTGAAGTATATATGTGGGTATTTATTACGTAGATATGGAACTACTATATGTAAACGTTAGAATTATACATGGAGTACCCGATACCGTAATTCTTGTACTACTTATGCATGAGCATCATATTATCGCATTTTGGGCATGTGTACCACCTTTGCATTGCATTTGCATGCATGTATTTATAAATATTGAATAGTAATCTTACGTACCCTCCAAAATTCTCTGTTATTGCAGGAATGGCCGAGGTACCGCCTAACGGAAATGGAGACGATTACGTCGTAGGACACGAAGGGGGACCATTTCCTCCGAACCCGCCGAATAATAACAATGGATGGATCGCTCCAGAAGAAGCGATAGAGCCGGGAAATGACAGTGACAAAAGTGACGTGGACAACTTTAGTATCAGTAGCGATGGTAGTGAGGATTCTGAGGAAGAGCCCGAGGAACCGGTGGATGATGGAATTCCTGAGAACGCTGTCAGTCAGACCGAAACCTGAATTATTTCAATCTCCAAATTCGCCAAAGGGTTATGAAGTGCCTCCGACCGACCCGATATGAGCAGCAACCCGTTCAGCGCCCGATGGACAATTGTAAGGACTACCTGAGGACAGTGCCAGGGTTTGTTCGAGTAAGTAATGGGAGTGGTGCACAATCCAGCAATTAATCTAAATCACAATCTATTCATGAGAATATCGCGAGGGTCTATTTTCCGAGACCAAGACACTATTGGGACCCCCGAGGGTCGTTTGAGAAGGATGGATAGATTGATGTATGAGCGGTTTGTGGTGGAGACCAGGGTAATTAAGAGGTTTGATAAGAATGAAAGGGCACACCAAAGGCTACTGGCAAGAACTTCAAGGATTGAGTTTGATGGAAATGCAAACAAGAGTGATATCAACAGTCTGAGATCGATGATAGCGAACTTGAGCGCCAGTCTTGAACGAGTTAGGGAAGATCAAGCGAGATTGACTAGGATGCAGAGTTGGAGCATCGAGTGAGAGCATACTTGCCCCCAGATTGGAGATTTGTAGACGACTTGGAAATGGAAGCTAATGACTTCATAATCCAGCCACCTGCCAGAGGTGTTTGTATCACTGTAGGAAATCATGTAGCGGTTGAGTGTGGGTCTACGTCTGGGACGAGGAAGGCGACTGAATGTGGGCCGAATGACAAAGGAAAGAGGAAGATGGATGAAGTGGACGAGGAAGATAGCGGCGAGGAACCCGAGGAAGATGATGATGAACCGCCATCCAAGAGGTCGTGTGGATCACCACATGACTAGTTGCTTATCTTGTATTTTATCTTTGATCGTTGTAATAGAACTATTTTAGACTTTTGTATGATGGCATTGTGACGAAAAACTTGAGGACTTAAGTTTATGGTGAATGATTGTAGTGGCAATACTTGTCACAATTTTGGTTGATTATCAATACAATCCATGTTTACCTTTCATGATCTGTGATATGTCTTTAATTTGATCTTTTGTGATGTGAATTGATGAATATTAGTAACCTTGTAGTGATGTGTCGTTGTATTTATATTATGTCTTGAAAGAGAAATCCATCTTAATCTTGATGTGTATACTTACATTGTTTTTCTATTTTCCCTGTCTTTGTAGAGAGGTGTATTTGAGAACGCACCATGCCTCCAAAGCTAACAGCAACCCGTGTGAACACGATGATTCAGGAAGCCATTGCGAATGCGCTAGAAGCAGATCGAGCAGAGAGAAACCCAGACCAAGGCAGAAATGTGGGGAGACAGCAAGCCCCAAGAGAATGTACTTACTCTAGTTTTATGAAATGCGGTCCCACGCAGTTTCGTGGAACTGGTGGAGCTCTAGAACTCAGGAGATGGTTAGAAAAGGTCGAGAGTACTTTTGAGATTAGTGGTTGCTCAGAAGCGAACAAGGTCAAGTTTGCGGCTGCTACTTTTCTTGATGACACATTGAGTTGGTGGAACATCCAAGTAGCCACTGTTGGGTTAGCAGTAGCGAATGCAAGAACTTGGACTGCTACTAAAGCTGTTTTGACCAAGAAGTTCTGTCCTGAAGAGGAGCTGGGTCAATTGGAAGATGAGTTGAGGCACCTGACTTTGAGAAACAATGATATCATTGCTTACACCAGGAGGTTTAATGAACTAAGCCTTTTGTGCCCCGATACCTTTGCCGATGATAGCAAGAAGATGAAATAATACATCAAAGGTCTGTCTAGTAATATCAAGGGTGAAACGACTTCCTCAAAGCCTGGGTCGTTTGATGAAGCGGTCCAAATGGCTCACGCATTGATGGATGTCAAACTCCAAGACAAGAAGAACTTCATTGCTGAAGGAAACAAGAGGAAGTGGGAGGCGGCTCAGAGTAATCAATCCCAGGGTCAAAACCGAGGTGGAAACCGTAACAATCAGGGTCAGAACCGCAATCAGCAGTTCAACCAGCGAAGGAATGATGAGATGAGAGCTGTTACAAACCCTAGAGGAGCGAAGGTGAATCCACACTGTGGTCGATGCAATTTGTACCATGTAGGGAGTTGCCCACCTGCGTGCGGCAAGTGTGGAAAAGCGGGCCATAGGATGTCAGATTGCCGAACAAAGGGGGTAGCCACTGGGGCGAATGCTACGAGAGTGATAGGTTGTTTTGGATGTGGAGAAAGAGGACATAAGCAAGGAAATTGCCCGAAGGCTGGGAACAGACAAGGAGGTAACAATGCTGCTGCCGTGTATCAAGTAGGGACGGTTGATAAACCACAAGGTCCTAACGTGTTTACCGGTACGTTTTTGCTAGACGCTTGTTATGCTAGTATTCTGTTTGATTCTGGTTCCGACAAGAGTTTCGTAGATGTTAAATTTAGTCGTCATATCGATAGAAAACCGGTATTGTTAACGACTAGTTATAACGTGGAATTAGCCGATGGGAAAATCGTTAGTACGAATTCTATACTGAAAGGGTGTACCTTGAAGTTAGGAAATTACGCTTTTGAAATCGACTTAATGCCCATAGAGCTAGGATCGTTTGATGTGATTGTTGGAAGGGATTGGCTGATGGCGCATAGTGTTGTGATCGTCTGTGGAGAGAGATTAGTTCAGATCCCGTTGAGGAATAAAGTCTTGACTGTGAAGGGAGATGAATGCACTTCTTGTTTGAAAGTGATTTCTAGTTTGAAAATGATGAAGTATTCAGAAGATGGATGCGATGTGTTTTTGGCACAAGTTTCTAGTGATGGTGACTTAGAGATGAAGATTGAAGAGGTACCTGTAATCTGCGAATATCCAGATGTTTTTCCAAACGAGTTACCTGGTTTACCACCCACCCGTGAGGTCGAGTTTCGAATTGATTTGGTGCCGGGAGCTGCACCAGTTGCGCGTGCACCCTATCGATTAGCACCATCAGAGTTAAAGGAGTTATCGGATCAACTGAAGGAGTTGATGGATAAAGGATTTATTAGACCAAGCTCATCACCATAGGGAGCGCCAGTGTTGTTTGTAAAGAAGAAAGATGGGTCATTTCGGATGTGTATTGACTATAGAGAACTCAACAAGCTGACGATTAAGAATCTGTATCCATTGCCGAGGATTGACGATTTGTTTGATCAATTGCAAGGTTCTTGTGTATACTCAAAGATCGACTTGAGGTCAGGGTATCATCAACTGCGTGTGTGAGAGGAGGATATTCCTATAACTGCCTTTCGTACGCGGTATGGACACTTCAAATTTCGAGTGATTCCGTTTGGGTTGACAAACGCGCCTGCTATATTCATGGACCTTATGAATCGAGTATGCAAGCCGTATCTAGATAAGTTTGTCATTGTTTTTATTGATGATATTCTTATTTACTCTAATAGTAAGGAAGAGCACGAGAAGCACCTGAGAAAGATATTGGATCTGCTGAAGAAAGAGAAGTTGTATGCGAAGTTCTCGAAGTGTGAGTTTTGGTTAGAGTCTGTGCAATTCCTTGGTCACGTAATTGATAGCAAAGGGGTTCGCGTGGATCCTGCCAAGGTCGAAGCGATCAGGGAATGGTCGGCACCGACAACGCCGACTGAAGTTCGACAATTCCTTGGTTTGGCTGGGTATTATCGGAGATTCATTGAAGGATTTTTGTTGATTGCGAAGCCATTGACAAAGCTTACCGAGAAGAATAGAGTGTATGAATGGGGAGATGAGGAAGAATTCGCTTTCAAAACACTCAAGGACAAGTTACGTTTTGCGCCGATATTGTCATTACCTGAAGGAACCGAAGACTTTGTAGTGTATTTTGACGCATCTCGTAAGGGTTATGGAGCTGTGTTGATGCAGCGTGAGAAGGTGATTGCTTACGCGTCAAGACAACTGAGGAAGAATGAGGAGAACTACACGACGCATGATTTGGAATTAGGAGCTGTGGTTTTTGCGTTGAAATTGTGGAGACATTGTTTGTATGGGACGAAGTGTGTTGTATTCACTGACCACAAGAGTTTGCAGCACATTTTAGATCAAAAGGAGTTGAACATGAGACAGAGACGATGGGTAGAATTACTGAGTGACTATTACTGTGAAATTCGCTACCATCCTGGTAAGGCGAATGTCATAGCAGATGCACTTAGTAGGAAGGATCGAGAGAAACCTTTGAGAGTCAGAGCTTTAGTGATGACTGAGAGTGTTGATTTAACCGAAACAATACTGAAGGCTCAAGATAGGGGATTACTGAAAGAGAATGTTAATGCTGAGAACTTGGGAAGAATGTTGAAACCTCTTTTTGTGGTTAGGTCAGACGGGCTGAGATATTTCGAAAATCGGATTTGGTTACCACTGTGTCCATCCGAGGAAGGAAAGCCTGGAGTACGAGATTTGGTTATGAACGAGTCTCATAAGTCGAAGTACTCGATACATCCTGGATCGGATAAAATGTATCATGACCTGAAGAAAGTCTATTGGTGGCCGAATATGAAGGCGGATATTGCTCGTTACGTTAGTAAGTGTTTGACTTGTGCGAAGGTTAAGGCCGAACATAAGAAGCCGTCTGGGTTGTTGGTGCAACCAGAGATCCCAGAATGGAAATGGGAGAGAATCGCTATGGATTTCGTGACGGGTTTACCCAGAACTCTTAGTGGATGTGATATGATTTGGGTAATAGTGGATAGATTGACGAAATCTACTCATTTCTTACCTATGAAGAAGATGGACAGTATGGAAAAGTTGTCCAGTGTGTACGCTTATTTTTGAAATTTTTAATAAATTTTATTTGCTATATATTTTATCATTTTTGGTTGAAACCGATGTTCGAGGTTATAATTTTGAAGATTGACGATTTAAGAAGGACGATGACGAATACGATCCCGATGGATGCCCAAATTTCTATAATTATTGTCGTTTTATCGATATTGTAATTTTTCGATAATTTTACTTTCGGTTCGTGTTAAGTCGAGTCAGGTGAGTTTTATTGCTTTCCGGGTACATTTAAAGTGTCCTAAAAATATTTTGGAGTGTTCGGGATGATCCCCGACTCCCGTAAAATTTTCCAAAATGACTAGTGAGTCAATCCCGTAAACTTATAAGGTCGTTTTTGCTTAAGGACAAAAGAAAGCCTATATTGCACCCAAGGTCCCTCCCATTTTACAAAAAGGACAAGTGGAACACACACTAAACATTTTTACCCCAAAAATTTTCACCATCCTCTCTTTTTCTCTCTTAGGCCGCCGGCCATACAACACCACCACCACCACCACCACATTCAAATTTCTTGGTTTTTGATTAATTCTAATTAAAGACCGCATCTTAAAAACCTTTTGTAAGTGTTAATCCATGGTTTAATCCAACATGCATTAACATGATTTTTCTAAAAATTAAAAGATTTTTCAAAAGTTTAATTTGATGTTAATTAGGCATTTGCATGTTTAATTCAAGTATGGATGATGTTAAATCACTAAACAAATCAACCAAAATCAATTTGGTTGATGGGTTTTGATCACCCAAACCCCACGGCTCAAGGGGGGTGTTTAGGGGATCATGGTGGTTGATGTTTTGATGATGGATTATATGTTTAATCTTATTTTTACATGTTTTTGAATGGGTAAAACCATTTGCATGTTTGATTTTGTGATTGGGTTTTATGATGATTTTGATTAATAGGGGTTTAGGACTGATTATGGTGTTTGAGTATGATTATTAGTTCTTAGGTTGATGCCTAGTGTTGATAAATGGGTTTGAAAACGAGCGTTGGGATGATTTTGGTATAGGTGATTTTAGGCAGAAAGTTTGGAGTGTTTTCGTAAAAATCATTTTGTAAACAGGTCTTGAGATTAGGATGTAGTTGTAGAGCATCTTCTTAGCTTCGATTTGGTATAAGATAGATCTTACGACTCCTAACGAGTCAAAAGTTACGATGTTTTGAAATTCGTGTACCGGGAGATGAAAACCGTCATAATCCGAAATTATGCTTGGTTTTAGGTCAAATCCCGGGGACTATAGGTTTAGTTTGGTAAATGGTCAAAGGTTGATTTTTGGTCTCAAACCTGCATATTTGAGTCTATTATAAGACTTAGGTGTCAAATGAGTCAATGGAATATTTTAAACGGGTCAAATGAGTCCGACTTGGTCAAAGTATAATTTCAGTCCGAAAAACGTAGTTTTGGTAAAGTGTTGAGTAATGGGTCGTAAAAGCGAAAACTTTTAATGGGATTAAATATGTCTTTTCTACAGGTCTTAAGGTATTTTTGAGAATTTTCTCAATTTTTATAAAAAGGTTTAAGCCTAGTAAAACAGTCCGTACTTTTGGTAAGTATCGGCGAAAAATGCGTAAAAAGGAATAACGTTAATAATGTGGACGAATGGTATAAAACGAGTAACACTTATTGTTTTGTTTTGGCGTGAGTTGTAATTATCACAAGTGACTTATATGTATGTATTATATACAATACCTTAAGTTTTATAAATAAGATTACTCATTACGCGTTATTGGTTTGATAGGTGTTGATTTACCCGGGCATCCTCATCGTCGTCAGTGACCGTCACTCGAACTATCGACTACTTGTTATATAAGGTGTGAATTTATAGCCTCGCTTATTCTTGTTTTAAATTGTTTTACCCGCGAGGGAAATGCATGCTAGTTTTCAAAATGAACATATGTCATGAATGATTGTTGGACCCGAATGTTGCCTTGAAATTGTGTTGAGTACCTAGTTGCAAAAGGCCCTGATTTCATGAACTATTAACTATTGTTTAATCCTAGCGTGGATTAGAAATAGCCGCTTATACAAAGTGATAGTACTATGGGGTTGACTACCCTATCCGAGACGAGGGCTAGTACGTTGATACCCCCTGCGGACGGATAATTTGCGATAAGAGATAAGGTATAATTGCAACTGATGCCTTAGTAGGGGCACTGGTCTCATCTGAATCACGCCGGTAATTATTACGTGGGTGATTGAGTTAACGGTTTAGTGTCATGAGCTTAAACACAATTGTCAGAACCTTGAATATAGATTGTTTGATTGACAAGTCTATGAATGATCGTGAATGGTTTTTATTACACATATGTTCAAAAATGAATTGTAAAACCTATGAATTCCACTCAACGTTTTTGTTGACCAAATTTAGCATGTGTTTCAGGTAACCGATGAAGTGTAGCATGGAGCATGCATTGGATGGAAGTTGTGTGTGGGGCTTGGAGTCTACTTGTTTTTCCTCCCATTATTACTTGAACGTTTTTAAACTTTATGTCATGTTGTTGTGAAAACTGTATCATTTGGGGTTGAGATTCATGGGGACCGAAACGCAAACTCTGTTGTATCATTTGGGGTTGGAAAACCGTAGACATGTAACTTTTTAACAATTTTTAATTTAAGTTCAAACTTTGACGTCTCTTTGGAGTCGTTCGATATATCTTGTGTGCGATGATAACTGCCTAGCACCCAAATGTTGTAGTTCCGTTGCGCATAGCATTTGGTGGGGTTTTAGAAAAACATAATGGTATGGTTGTATATATGGCTGTTGTGGTGTTCGTAGAAACCAAAGGAAAACAAGGAAATGATATATGTTATTCTTTTTCATACATCAAGTGATAAAATATTAAGTCTTTTAGTGTAAGTATGACTTATCTCATAACATTGACACATGTATTTTGAATATATGAGAGCTTGAGACGTGTAAAAAGGAAAAGAAAGAAGATTTGTATTTTTTTCAAGTTGTATCTGATGATATAGTAAAGCGGTTATTATCGAAGTTCGATAGATAAGTTCGATATATTAAGAGATACGCGATTTAAAAGATACGCGTAAAACACGAAAAATAAACGCTCAATATAAACTAAAAACATCGACATTCGGATAACATTAATATTTTGATAAATAAATGAAGCTTATTATATAAAATATGTTAGTAAAATATATAACACTTTATATAAACGAACGATGCCTACGGGTTTAGCGCCAATTACGAAGAATGCTCGTAAAACGAGAAATTAAAACGACGACAGTAGAAAATAATTCTATGTCATAACAAGAATATTTACGGTCGATGACGGACATAGACTTTTCCGTTAAATAATAAATGACACGTATTCGATACATTAAATCTCTAACCTCTCGGTTAGCCGAGAAATTAATAGTATTCCTCGAACGAATATCACAAATAAAAGTCGAGTAATAAATATTGATCCGAATACTAGAGATTAGATTAGATCTCGGTCTAAATGTTGATTTTTAAAGTACGGGTTATTACATCATCTACCCCTTTAGGAAGCGATGTCCCAACGCTTAATTCGTCTTAATAGTCTTCGGTTAAAGGACGAAGAGGTGAGAGATAGACAAGTCATCGCCGAGGTTTCTAACAAATGTTAAACGAACAAAAATTCAAAGTAACGAGTATACATAACAATCATGAATGAACGTTTTAAATGTAGCTTTAACCCTTATAAGTAAAGAATAATGTATAACTTGAAGGAGAAGCCATTGAAAGCGAAAAATTAACAAGCCGTCAATTTTTGGAAGTTCCTCAAGGTACATTACTACTAGCTTATCAAACTTGCGACGGTCGATATAAGTTACAAAAATTCCACATGAAAAGTGAAGAGACAAAATAATTGGGCGCATTTGAGAAATTTTCTAATGCGACAATCAATTTAAAACAATCAGCGATCACGTCGATCAAATTAAAACACACATTGTCCACGGGTCTGATAAAAACAATTACGTCGTAAAAGAAAATCACATGGGTCACACATAAGTCCATCGAAACGTTACAAAATAATCAATAAGAGGTAATTAGTACTAGTCATACAAAATCACCTAATTACATTGATCTCGAACATGCAACCTTATTTCGTCAAAAGCGAATTCATCGACACGGAAATCGTTCGGAGTATACATACTCGATCGGAGGAACTATGATCCAAATCAATTATAAAATCCATCATTAAGCACCTATAATCACATTACGACATGCTTGTATAATAGTCAAGCCATGCCAAATCAATAAGTTCAATCAAGTTAACTCATGCTTGCTAAATAGTCAAGACATGATAAAATGAATATCTGATAGGATTTTCAGATGAGTCCAATCAAAGGAAAGTTTGCAAGTTAAATGATGTTTACGGGCCTGATAGCCATGGATGCATATCAAAATATATTTATTTCATCGGAGGGTGCTCACACACAGATCCATACCCAAATGATATTACAGGGTGGTCACAAACTGATCCATATCCAAAAGATATTACAGGGTGCTCACAAACGGATCCATACCCCAAAGATATTACAAGGTGCTCACAAACGGATTCATACCCAAAATATTTTTTTCGTTATGTTTGAAAAACTCTTCGATGAACCATCGATAATAACAAGAAAAATTACAAAATCGTTTCATTAAGTATGAGCATTTGGTGATAACTTAAACCTAAGTCAATCCACATATACACAGTTAAATACTAGTGTCGATTAAACAAGTCGTCTATCCTTGGAACGTGTAATGGTTCTTAACGGTCAGCTTATCAAGCTTATGATAGTCGAGGCACATTATAAATGGTCCATAAAGACAAATCACAACTTGGGAAAATACTAATGGGCTACTCGTACATAGACGATAATCAATAATAACCATAAGGACGATCGTAATGAACGAATCATACCAACGAAACACGAGTCGAAGAAATACATCTGTAAACAAAATAATCACAAACCAGCTCAGGCACACTTGAGCCCACTCATTTATAATTCGTTGTTTACATCCAAAGGCGTCCCAATCCATGTAAACAAGAATTATAAATTTATGGTTCGGGAACTTATAACTTTCTTGGTCAAATAAAAAGGCGTCCCAATTTATTTCAACATGATGATTATAAATCATCCTACTCAGGTAATTCCCTCACATAATACGATATCATAACCAAATTAAATGACAAGAAAAGTATAGGGTGTCAAACTTACTCCATGATTTCTGTATTCAAACGTCCCATACCATTTGAATAAATAAATCATCGACAGTCTAAGGTCCAATGGTTTAAAACTTTCTTATTCACATGTCTCAATCCATTTCAATAAGAGAACCTTAAACGACACATAGTTGGGCGATTTAAAATCATTATATTTAAATGTCCCATTCCATTTAAATACAAAGTATTAAATTTCTCATAATGACTATTATGAGCATATCTTTGTTGTACCCAAATTATACATAGTTGATTTGGGTGTATATATATATATATATATATATATATATATATATATATATATATATATATATATATATATATATATATATATATATATATATATATATATATATATATATATATATATATATATATATATATATATATATATATATATATATATATATATATATATATATATATATATATATATATATATATATTTAGGTCCAACATTGGCATCCTCCTTTTCGCCACAAAACGTAATCAAACGCAATTAAATTAAACGTTATATTACGTAGAAGATGTCACCTTGAAGAAATGATTCTTCAAAATCATAAGGAGTGCAGAAATATAATAATACGCTTATCAATTACGTTTCAAAAGGAGATGTCCTAAAATGGCACATCATGATGCGATGACAAAAATCGAGCTTAAATTAGTCGACATGCGATAGATTATGAAACAATATATATGTACCCAAAATATAAAACGAGTTCCATACTCGTATACGGAAAATAAATTAATTATCGAGAAAAGTGATTGGCGGCGACGCCAAACTCTCTATAAAACCGTATCATAAAATGTACGATAATCACGCAAGGACCATTGCGTCATGCACAATGCCCTTAAATACCATAGTATATACATTCATATACATACAACCATTTCTACATACACACAGGATCACATTATCACAACCAAGCATTGGTTTGTAAGAGCCATGAGCGCGCGGATACTTCATAAGGCAACCAAACAATTTTACGAAAGAGCAGTTATAGTCTAGGTTTTAAAAATGATCTAGTTCGCTATAAATAGTGCTCTGATACCAATCTGTAACACCCCCAATTTCACAAGGCAGCGGAATATCAACTTTGGGTGTTACTTTATAGCACATTACACATAGTCATAGAAAACAAACTCAAAAGAGACGTTTTATTAAATAAACCATTCGATAACTTTATTAAATCATAGTTTAATATAAATATGTCCCAACAATTTATACAAACTTTAATAAATATATAAAAGTTTGTCAAAAGGTATCGAATGGAAGTTGTTTGTTTTGCCTTTACTTTATCCTGCGCGGCTCCAGTTCCAGCTGCTCTTAAACCTACACACCTGAGAATACATGCTAACATGTCAACACAGTGGTTGAGTGAATTCATAGGTTTATAACAAATAATAATGGGTTTTTAAATAAACCATAAAGCTTTTGAACACAAGAATCTCATCCACTGTCGATAGTGCAACACATGCAATACCCAAAGTCCACGCTATTCTACTAAGCCATGACACCGAAGCCTTAAGTATAAGAATTCCTTACTCAGGTATTTTGTCGAATACCCCCTTACTTCTAATACAACACACCTGGCTGAGCCTCCAACCCACAGGTGCGACCTGCCCAGGTGGGGGCCATCCCCGATGGATCCATCCGTCTGTACCAGCGCCTACCCATTACATGTAGTTAACGGTTCATGGGTTTTAGGGACATTCAAATTTTGGCAATACAACACTTAGAAAATAGTGGTTCACAATCAATACAATCAACGCTTGTGTTCATCTTTCAAAAGCATTTAATCAAACGTCTTTACATTTATTAACAACAGCTTGTATTCGTTCAAAGCATATATTCCAACAACGAATGTTTATTCACAAACATGTATCCTTTCAAAGGATATATATAATCTCATATGATTATTTTGCAGGTAGCATGTATTCCCCCTCGCGGGTTTATAAAAACATATAAAGCAGTAAAAGCGAGGCTATGAACTCACCTGATACAATTGTCACAATCATCAATAAAGAACGAACGCCAATCGAGAACAATGTCAATCGACAATAAATGTCAACGGTCAATACATGATCACACGAGACCTAAAGATAACGAGGCGTGACTTAGGCTTCACACGAAAAATAAATCATACATATATGTATTAAGTATATCTTAATAAGTTCTTGGACATTGCATAAGTTTTATGATTCTTTATAAAAATTTTAGATGAAAACATAACCATTTTCTTCTAATATCCAATATGATACTTTTAGCCCATCTTAAGCCCATTAGTGGCCCATTACACATTCATGTGACTTAGGTCCATTTTAAAATCAGCATTTGACTCCCTTTTGGTTATAAATCACAGGCCCAATAATGGTCTAATAGCCATTATAAGTGTAAGTTGGGCTTTTGTGGCCCAAATCCACTTTATATGCATTACGGGTTCTAAAACGCCTCATAACGATGTCAACTTATTATCCACGATGGTCAGGTCTTGGGATCTCTAAATATTAGTATAAATTGAGTCTACAACTCCCGACAAGTGGGTCATACACTTCGGTCTTTATAAAAATCGCCACGTTTTACCTTAATTTAATATATTCCAATTCTTACATTTTTCACGACATGTCTCGTTAATTAGATCGTTTCTCCTAAACCGTAAATAATATAGATGAGTTATTTTTACCAAATTCCTTCTTAACTTATGTAGTTTACTTGTTATAAGTTCAATTGCCCATACTTTATATTTATTATATCTCATTTACCCATTATATCAGTTAGAAGAGTTGGCTGTTTTTCGCAGCCAACTTCAGTTCCACCGTTTTGGCCGCCATTTCTAAACCGTTTATCCAAGAAAACCATCCGATTCGTGTATGTTATACATAAGTTAAGCTACAACCCATAGTTTATCTTTTGCAATGGTTCTGGATTCTAAAATGAGTTCTCAGTCTGTTTATTCAGCATGTTCAAATTTTACACTTTTTATCATTTCAGCCATATATAATTCACCGGGTATCGTCACGAGACGGGCCACCCGGAGAAATCACCACATAACATAGGCCTATCCACTCATTATTTTAAAACAACCTCAATACTTACTGATTTAGCCACGAAATACAATCTTTCAACTGATCTAATATTACCCTTTTTCAATATTTTATTCATAATGTTTAATCAATCATGTTTTCAAGTTTCAATGATCAAATACAATGTGCAATATATACTAATCAACTATGACATGCTCAAAATTAATAGATAAATGATATATATACATATTCATAACATATATATATATATATATATATATATATATATATATATATATATATATATATATATATATATATATATATATATATATATATATATATATATATATATATATATATATATATATATATATATATATATATATATATATATATATATATATATATATATATATATATATATATATATATATATATATATATATATATATATATATATATATATATATATATATATATACAAATTGAGTTAATGAAGAATGAGTAGAAAACCTTGCCAATGAAATATGGTTGCTAGTGATCATGCCCTTCAATTTGTATCTATAAAAATTTTGCTAAAAACTCAATAAAACATAATGGTATGGTTGTATATATGGCTGTTGTGGTGTTCGTAGAAACCAAAGGAAAGCAAGGAAATGATATGTGTTATTCTTTTTCATACATCAAGTGATAAAATAATAAGTCTTTTAGTTTAAGTATGACTTATCTCATAACATTGACACATGTATTTTGAATAGATGAGAGCTTGAGACGTGTAAAAAGGAAAAGAAAGAAGATTTGTATTTTTTTCAAGTTGTATCTGATGATATAATAAAGCGGGTATTATCGAAGTTCAATATTTTAAGAGATACGCGATTTAAAAGATACGCGTAAAACACGAAAAATAAACGCTCAATATAAACTAAAAACATCGACATTCGGATAACATTAATATTTTGATAAATAAATGAAGCTTATTATATAAAATATGTTAGTAAAATATATTAACACTTTATATAAACGAACGATGCCTACGGGTTTAGCGCCAATTACGAAGAATAATCGTAAAACGAGAAATTAAAACGACGACAGTAGAAAATATTTCTATGTCATAACGAGAATATTTACGGTCGATGACGGACATATACTTTGCGGTTAAATAATAAATGACACGTATTCGATACATTAAATCTCTAACCTCTCGGTTAGCCGAGAAATCAATATTATTCGTTGAACGAATATCACAAATAAAAGTCGAGTAATATATATTGATCCGAATACTAGAGATTAGATTAGATCTCGGTCTAAATGTTGATTTTTAAAGTACGGGTTATTACAGTTTTCATTTGGTTAAGATTTGGTTAAGTGCTTATTCGTCTTGCTTATTTGTGCTTATTCATTTACGGCTTATTTGCTCTTTGATTTCCATCGTATCATGCTTAAGGGTTTTATCAGTTCCGATCAAGTAAGTGTGACCGCATAAACCCCTAGGGTTTCTAATTGCGATCCATTTCTTCGATCACCAAGTACGATCGTTCACTACGATCACACTCCATAATCCACACCACGATCAGTACGTAAATCGAGGAAACTAGAATCGAGGAGTACCCGTAAATAAATGGGGATGAGACAAAACAAATTTTGCCCCACCCCTACAATGGGACGACCAAAATTATACAACGCACCTCATGTGTGTCAAATTTATACACAAGTATAGGACACTTGTCCTACACTTTTGACCAAAACCACTTGATGCATAAACTAGCAACTAGAAACCATTTTCTCACACACGCTACATGCAAAATTCACACATCTCTCACTCTTTTTCTCTCCTTGGCCGTCCACCATGCTACCACCACCACCATCATCATCAAAATTCTAGCCATGAATTTCAACTGTAATCAACATATGTTGAAGCCTAGTTGAAGTTATGAAGATTGGAGGTGATTTTAACAACTAAAAAGGATTTTCCATGGAGATAAAGGGCTGAATTCATGGAGGTATTCATGCATATGAAGATCTCATGAAGTTCATTTGCCAAGTTGAAGATTTGGTAACAAGGAACCAAGCCTTGTTCATCAAAATCCCATCTTTCCATCATCTTGATTGATATAGGGATCAATCTCTTCCTATCATCTTGTTATTTTGAATATGTAATCTTTTATTTTATTTATTTATGTATATGTATATGATGATGAATGATGATCAAAATATTATGTTGGTATTTGGTGTTGATAAATTTGGTTAAAAGATTAAAAGCTACTTGATAAGATGTTGAAATCATGTCTAAAATAATAGGTAGTATAAAACAGTAAAAGACCATATGATAACTTGTTAAAATAGCTTGAAAAATTTAATATACAGTAAGGTATGTTACTTATACATATGTGAGAGTTGGCCACTCAATGGAATCCATAAAAGGAGTGAGATATGATCAAAACATTATTGAAGTCAAAATTTGTATAGTCTGTTTTGGACGAACTGTTAGAGACATTTAGAGGTTGATTGAGCAGTAGTTAAAAAGGAGTTAATTGTAGCACATAACATGTAATTTGTGCTATACAAAAATGAGCTTCTATCTCCTTGTAGAACTCAAGATATGGTAAAAATGGTGAAAGTGAAATTCATAATCAAATTTGTAAAATAAAAGTATATATTATAAAATTAGCACTCAAGTAAAACTAATATAAAATGTATACCTAAAACCCACTAACTTATATATTACTTATAAGTAAGTATATAATTTGATAAGTAAATGGGACATTTTATAAAAATGGCAATTTGATAAGTTTTATAAGTTATAAAACTATATACACAAGTTTTACGTCTTTTCGGCTAAAACCGAAAGATTAACGTTTTCGTCAATTAAAACTTAGACGGTCGGAACCGTCTAATGTAAACTTTTTATAACCCATATACTGATGTATAAGTACATATGACAAGTAAAAACCGATAAAACTCGATCTTTATAACTTATGGACAATAACGGGCCAAAGTAGCCTTATTGGACTATTGACCCAACTAGTTTGAATAAACACTAATGGACTTACTCATTGGGCTTAACCCACTTGGGCCCAACATATGAGTATAGGCCTGATATTAGAAGTATAATTGGGCTAATATGAAGTATTGGATTTTAATGGGCTTGTTGGACCTTAAAATGGAATTTGATTGAAACTAGTGTAACTTGTCAAAAATTTGACTAACACATAACACTATAATGTGTATGAAGAGATAAAATCCCACTTGATCATCATCATACTTATAAGATCATCATTTATATACATAGCCATTGTTTTTATAAAGTAATTGGACAAGATTCTAAGACGAGTATTATTTATCTAGGTTTTCGTGATTGAAGCACGTACCGTACATCGAAATCGCTGATAACCCGCCTTTCCCAATCAACGTGAGTTCATAGCCTCGCACTCTTTTAAATGTTTTTATGAAATGTTTTATAAACCCGCGAGGGAGATAACATGTTATTTTTAATAAAATAGGACACAAGTTGTCCCGATTGTTTGCTTATTGATATGGACCCGAATGATTATATGACCCGATGAATGATTATATGACCCGATGAATGAAATAAAATGGATTATTATTAGTTAGGTTATGTCACTAAAAGTCCCATTAGCATTAATTGTGAACTACCAGGATTTGGTAGACGCTTATGCATATAATAGTACTATTTGGGGAAGATCACCCCAGTTCACGCCTTGACGGTTGATCCCCGTCGTGCCACATTGATTGGTAAGAAAATTTATTTATGAGAAAAATTATATAAGCGTGATTATTATGACGACACACTTTTTTCGATGGGAAAATGAGTTTCGGGTTAGCTACCCGTTGTTTGTTATAGTAAGGTAGCAATGTCATGCGACTTATAATAATCCAATAACGAAAATAATGCTATATGCATTGAATTACAATATATTGCCTGACTAGCAATACGGGGTCTTATTATTGATATTATGTTTGTGTTTGATATTATGTTCATGTTTTGGTTTTACATAACCATATTCAAATAACGGTTTCTATTTAACTCTATACAACATTATAAAACGTATTGTATGATGTATTTACGACATTGGTTCGTATAATGGTTTTGAAGGCAAAAGCCTATATTTTAATTTACAACAAAGATTTGTATAAAACGTTTTTGGCTTATTTTATGGCCTACGATAAAGAATTGTACAAAATGATTTTCGGTAATAATTTTATATCAATGAGATATTAATGGATTTCATTAAACTCTATGAATTCACTCGGCGTTTTCGCTGACCTTTTCTTTTAACATGTTTTATCTCAGGTACTTGAAGGTAATTCTCGGGAAGACGACAAGAATTTATGGCCCACACTTAAATAACAATTTCCATTCAAATATTTTGTAAAAATTGTATGAAATACTATGACTTGGGACCTATGTAAATTTGAATTCATGAATGGAAAATGCTTTATTATTAAACGACGCGATTTTTAAGCGTTGTCTATGATTTGAGTAATGTGTTATCCCGTAACACCAACGACTCTTCTGCTGAACTAAAGTATGAATATTTGGGGGTGTTACACAATTCACCACTCCATCTACAGTCACCAATGCTTTGGTTCCTTTAGGACTCCTGTTGTTTCCTTTTGGAAAACTTTCAGTTATTCTTGGACTGGTTCTATAGCTGTTCTTGGACTTTTGACTGCTACTCTCAGCTTTGTCTCTAGTTCATTCTCTTGAAAGTGTCCATTTCTTCCATAGTTAGAGCATTTAACTTTGGACTTTTCATATCCTAATGGCTCATTAGGATCACCAGTCATCTTTCTTCAAGTCTTCTTGAAGAACTTGTTAGATCTTACTAGCACCATAACAACTTGCCATTTAAGATCCATCTCTTCAACATCAGCATCATCCATTTGAAACAAGTCATTGAGTGTTAATCTTGGCATGTTTTCTTGTCCAACAAAGAATGAGAAGGCATCATTGTCACTAAACAATGGTGAAGATCTTCCATGTGGATTTTGAGAGACTATGGGGCTGCCTTCAATACTTTGTGGGTAAGTACCACTTGTAAGTCCCCCAGCGATATTTGTGAAGTATGTACCGCTGCTTGATCCACTAGCGGTATTATGAAAATAAGTACCGTTGTTTCCTTCTGACACAAAATCCAAGTTAGACTTTGTTGTAGTTGTTGCCTTGGTCACCTCAATGCCTTTCACATCCATCTCGTATGCTCTAAGATTGTTATAGATGTGACAATCCGTCAATTTATGGTTTATATTTTATTCTCAATATTATTTAAAAACATTATTTTAATGTTATAATATGAACTCACTTATTTTTGGGAAGAAATTTGGATTTACGTCTGGAAGTAGCATCGACTACATCTAAAACAGAGGATTCTACGTTACGTGCTTACATTTACATACACCATTTTGGTGACAGTCCGACAGTTCAGAAAATAAATTTATCCGTGAATATTATTTTGAAATTTTAAACTTGTGTTGGTTCATAAACTCACAAATTTACGAGAAGAGATTAGGACTTACGATTATAATTTAACGTCCTTTAGGACTAAACTGGAAACCTTATGATTACGTATTTACGTTTTCGAACTCCGTTTTTGATGAGACAATTTTTATTAGATTCGTTTTGTGCCGTTGATTCATAATTTATAAAAATATTTTTCGTAAAATGACCCGAGAGCACGCAAATCGAGGAAACTTGAATCGAGGAATACCCGTAAATTAGCGGGATGGGACAAAACAAGTTTATCCCACCCCACTAACTAAAAGGGACGGCCAAAGGGACACCACATCATTTGATGTGGCACCCTTGTAACAACAATGCTTACACTTGTAAGCTAAGCTTACAAGTTAAGCCAACTTTCCCACTAAACTAACAAAACTACTCACACATACCACTTGCTCTTATTTCTTACATGCAAACTACTCCTCTCTCTCCCTTGGCTCTTCCTTGTGTCGTCCCATTTCCACCATTAAACACCCCATTCATACAAAAATTTAACCACAAACATTTGTTATAATTAACATATGTTAATCTCCATTAAAAGAGATGAAGATTGGTGCAAGTTATAACATCCAAGGAGGAGTTTCTATGGAGTCTTAGGGCTGATTTTCCACAATGAGTTCTTGAAGAATGGTGGTCTTGAAGATGGTCTTGGTTTATCACAATTTTCTCCATCAAAATCCATGTCTTGATCATAACCTACATCATCATGGTGGTATAAAGATTGTTCTCCCCATCCTTTTGTTAATTTTGATTATGTAATTATGTATTTTCTTCTTAAATGTATATATGTATGATGATATATGATGATAAAAATATTATGTGGGGATTTGGTGTTGATAATCATGGGTAAAAAGATGAAAAACTATATGTAAAAATGGTAAATCTTGCTTAATTTAGTAGGCTGTATAAAACAGTAAATAATCATATGATAAACTGATAAAATGGCTTGAATAAATTAATTTACAGTAAGTATAAGATATCATACACATGTGAGAGTTGTCCATGCAATGGAATCATTATAATGAGTGAGATATGATCAAAACAAGTTTAGAGTACCAATCTGAATAGTCAGTTTTGGACGGACTGTTAAGGATATTTAGAGTTGGATTGAGCAGTAACTAAATCTAAGTTAATTGTAGAACATATCATTTAGTTTATGGTGTCCAAAAATGAGCTTCTATCTCCTTGTAGAACTCAAGATATGGTAAAAATGGTGAAAGTGAAAGTAAAAATCAGATTTTGAGAAATTAAAGTATAATAGTATTATATAAGCACTCAAACAAATATAGTATAAAATGTGAATTAAAACCCACTAACTTATATATTACATTTATATAAATATTTATAAGGATAAATAAATGGACATTTTATAAAAATGGTAGTTTGGTAAGTTTTATAAGTTATAAAACTATATACCTAAGTTTTACCTCTTATCGGCTAAAACCGAAAGATTAACGTTTTTGTCAAATAAAACTTAGACGGTCGGACCCATCTAATGTAAACTTTTATAAACTCACATACTGATATATGAACTTATATAACAAGTAAAAACCGATAAAACCCGAACTATATAACATACGGACATTAACGGGCCAAAGTAGCCTTATTGGACTATAAACCCGACTAGTTGATAAAACACTTATAAACTTACTTATTGGGCTTAACCCACTTGGGCCCAACATGTAAAGTATAATACTGATATTAAAGGTATAATTGGGCTAATGAAAAGTATTGGGCTTGTAATGGGCCTATTGGGCCTCAAAATGTAAACAAGTTAAACTAAGTATAATTAGTCTAGAAAGTTACCAATACATAACATTAAAATGAGTAAATGAGAATGTATAACCCCACTTGATCATCATCATGTATATAAAATCATCATATGTATACATAATTGTTATTTTTATAAATTCATGGGACAAGAGTCTAAGACGAGTATTATTTGTCTAGGTTTCCGTGATTGAAGCACGTACCGTATATCCGAATTGCCGATAACCCGCTTTCCCACATCAACGTGAGTTCATAGCCTCACACTCTTTTAAATGTTTTTATGAAATATTTTATAAACCCGCGAGGGAGATAACATGTTAGTTTTACTAAAATAGGACACCATTTGTCCCGATTGTCTGTTTATTGATTTGGACCAGAATGATTGTATGACCCGATGAATGATTTTATGACCCGATAGATGAAATGAAATGGATTATGAAAGTTAGGTTATGTCACTAAAAGTCCCATTAGCATGAATTATGAACTACCGAGATTTGGTAGACGCTTATGCATATAATAGTACTATTTGGGGACGATCAACCCAGTTCGCGCCTTGACGGTTGATCCCCGTCGTGCCACATTAATTGGTAAGCGAATTTATGTATGAGAAGATTTACACAAGCGTGATTATTGTGATGACACGCTAATTTAGATGGGAAAATGAGTTTCGGGCTAGCTACCCGTTGTTTGTTGTAGTAAGGTAACAATGTCATGCGGCTTATAATAATCCAATTAACGAAATACTACTTTATGCATTGAATTGCGATATATTGCCTGACTAGCAATACAGGGTCTTATCATTGATATTATGTTCATGTTTTGGTTTTATATAACCATATTCATATAACGGTTTTTATTTAATCTATACAACGTTATAAAACGTATTGTATGATGTTTTTAACGACAACGGTTCGTATAATGATTTTGAAGGCGAAAGCCTATATTATGATTTTGATAAGGATTTGTATAAAATGACTTTGGCTATTTTATGGCCTATTACAATGATTTGTACAAAATGATTTTCGGTAATAATTTTATACCGATGTTATATTGATGGTCTTTATTAAACTCTATGAATTCACTCGGCGTTATCGCTGACCTTTTCTTTTAACATGTTTTATCTCAGGTACTTGAAGGTAATTCTCGGGAAGACAACAAGAATTCATGGCCCGCACTTAAATAACAATTTCCATTCAAATCTTTTGTAATATTGTATGAAATGACTATGACTTGGGACCTATGTAAATTTGATATTTATGAATGGAAATGTTTTATTATTAAACGACGTGATTTTTAAGCGTTGTCTATGATGTGAGTAATGTGCTATCCCATAACACCAACGAGTCTTCCGCTGTATTGAATTGTGTAAATTTGGGGGTGTTAAAGCTTGGTACCAAAGCTCTTGTTATAGAGAACGAAAGATTTTTAAAACTAAGGTTTTGAATAAAACATTTCAAAATTTTTTAACTCTAAACATTTTTCTCAAAATGTCTAAAAATCTTTTGACTATAACGGTGCCGAAGAATTCCCGAGTTACCGACAAGGCCAGACTGAGAAGTGTTATTTTAATATATATATATACAACTTGGATTATATATATATGATGTAATTTGATTACATGATTGTTTGTTGATTATTTTAATATTTATACGAGGTATTTATATGATGTAGATTGTCACAAGAAACCCTAACTCTCCTAGTAAATTAATTTAAGCTATTCCTGTAGGAAATCTAGCTATCCTAGATCTAAACCAAGTTGTGGATATTTATGATCCCAACAAATGGTTGATATTCGTAGAAGTGTTGATATTAGTTGATTGTGATATTGAAGAAGAATTGGCGAGATTAAATCTGATATCGATGTCATGACGATCTTTCCTTATAGAGTGGAGTTTGACAAAACTTTACCACCTAGAAACATGTCATCTGATTCGTTGTCATCCAATTCTTAAATTGAAATCGAAAGGGTGAATGTTGCACTTGAGGCTGTCATTGGAACCATTACCCAAAAGCCTCATGCCACTAGTACCTTTCCGAGAAGTCTGATTGAATGTGTGAGTCATTTCATACTAGTGACTCATTTGATAATTGTTGTTGTAAGAGCTATAGGATTGGAAATTAAGTGTTATTCATATTGAGATTTTATTGCCCTTTTAAAGCCTAAGAATAAGGTTGTAAGTATTGGAGAATGAGGTAGAATATCACATTGAGTATAATTTGGTCAAAAGTTGAATAAAGTAAAATTTCACTTGTATGGAATATGAGATTGATGAGAGGAAATTATTAAGTCATGTGATTGAATTATAAGGTTTTAATTGATTGTAGGTTCGTGTTAAGGGTTATTCCTAGGCCATCGTCCACTAACGAGGATGCCCAGTGTCCAAGAAATAAATTGAAGAAATCTTCTTCTGAATTGGGACCGATGGATCTTCCGGGACATGTGGAACACCTAATGACTCTTGTAGATTAGTATTCATGGTGGTATCTTTTAAAAATAATCCCTAACTTAACTGAGACATCAGTTGGTAGGATGAGTTCTTGGAATTGTATGACATAGTGACACGTAATGTGTTACGGTACAATTTTGACTTGTTTGTGATTGATGAAAAGACTACCTTTGATTGCTAAATTCTACATGTATAGATGATATGTATCTTTTCTTTCTTCTTTCTAATGCTCGCATTAGTGATGTAACCATTGAACAAGTACTCATCTCGAATTGAGTTACGTTGTGGATTATTCTTTTCGAGCGCCAACAAGGTCATGAACCTCATGATTATTTGGCTAAAGCTCATTTCCTATCATATTGTAGTTAGTTCTTGGTGAACAAGCTTTCGTCACTCTTTTACAGATCACTCATTGTTTTATAAGATAAAACAGTATCCCTTGAGAAAAATTGAATTTTCGTCACTATAAGGATTATTCAAAGTAAGATTTATAATTTTTTGTTATCGAAATGAAGTTGTTTATAAAACACCTTGGAAAACTTAATTGTTTTCATAACAAAGAAAATCTTTGTAAATTTATTTTTGATTCTTATTTAAGAATTAAGCATGAAAGTGTTTTTATTATAAACATGATGATAAAATTTTGACGAACTGAGTATTGCATCGTTAATCTTGAAATTGTATATAGTTGCGCGCCTACATACAATTTGGAATGGACCATGCAAGGCTGATTAGTAGTCACCATAAAACTGATTAATAAACACTAAATTTTCTTTGATGATTGTGAAAGATTAAATTTTATGAGATCTGCAAGAAGTGAAAAATAGAGACATAGTGTTAGGGACACCTACATATGTGCCTGCAGCATCTATTCTTCTGAGTCAAATTTACTCATCTGTGGAAATTGTCTTATTTGACAACTGACAATTCTTTCTTGTCCAATTCTCCCGTAGTGAGATTCTTATGAAAAAGTATCTGATTACCGAGTGTTGATACCCGACTGGATGTATTGACGTTCTTATCAATTCTTATGATTTGATTTCATTTGAATGACCTGGGTAACGATCCGAGGAGCTTTCGAATGCGTACTCAAATTATGAAAACATGGGATATATTCATATTCGTTAATGATTTCATCTGTATCTGATTTGAAATTCTCTCGCGTAGATTATGCGTTGACCTTACTCTTTTAAGGTTAGTTATGTCTCCAGATATCCTTGAATTTGTGAAGAATTATGTGTTATTATTAGTCTTTTGAGAAGTTCACATCTTATCGACGGCAATAAAACTGAAAAAGTTGATAGTGCCAGTAGAATGGATTGATTGATTATGACATGACGACATTGTCTTAATTGATGGGAACCCGAGTAGAAATTCCCTAAAAGATAAGATATTGATTATCAAAAGTAATCTCAATAATTCTTGATGGATGACCATATCCTGCATTTAGACTTGAAATTATACCGTGAATGGTTGTGAATTAGTCATAGATATTATAATTTAGAAAGAAACTAATATGAATTTATTAAAAGATGTTTCGTTATCTGAAACTTTAGGAGGTATTTGCTGGTGAATTACCTAGACTTTCGCCATTAAGGCAAGTTGAATTTGGTATTGATTATATTCCCGGTGCTGCACCTGTGGCGTGTGCACTATACGTCAGCACCATATGAATTAAAGGAATTACCGTACAACTGAGAGAGTTGTCGGAGAAAGATTTTATTCTACCAAGCTCGTCATCATGAAGAGCTATGTTGTTATTATTTCTTATATTTATTGATTACCGTGAACTAGGTAAATTGACTATTAAAAATCTATATCCACTACCCAGGATGATAGATTTGTTCGATAATTTATGAGGTTCTAGCGTATGTTTTAAAGATTTGATTCACGGCATGGTTATCATCAACTTCATATCCGCGAAAAAGATTATCTATTCCAATCACTACATCCATAACTTGTAATAAACATTATGAGTTTCATGTTATGTCGTTTGGATTGACTAATACACATGTAGCATCCATAAATTTGGCGAATCACGTGTGTACGTTGTAAATTGATAAATCCATGCTTGTGATCATTAAGGACCATTTGTTTATTTATAAGAATAAGAATGAGTTAATAATTATTTGTAGAATGCCCTGAGTCGGCCGAGTAGTGAAAATTTGTACCTTGAATATTTAACATGTGATGAAAGACTTAATCTTTTAGATTAATTGACCGTGTGATTAAAAGAAAATGGAATATGTTTTAACAAAGGATTTTAAGGGATTATTCCCTTATACACAAAACATTTAACTAAACTCCTGTTTAGGGGTAAATGTTTTTGCATACCTTAAGACAACTTAAGAAGGATTGAGGAAACCGTTAAACCATGACTTAAAAAAAATTAAATAAATAAATAAAAAAAATAATAATAATTTGAAACGACAATTTTTGCTTTTCAACTAAGAAAATTTTGACCAAAGTATAACCAAAGATTTTTCAAATATTTACGAATCTTAATAATTATTTTCGACAAATCAACAAAAATCGTGTCAATTAAATTCAAATTTATTTTGAATATTTTTATAATTGGTCGAACTAAGAAATTTAAACTTTTAACGTTTACGTTTCATAAAAACTTAATATTTATTATTAATTTACTCATAATAATTATCGACGCTTTAAAACGTCGGATTGAGCAAAACTGATAAAAATGAAAGTTGAGACGAAACTAAAACTTAGAAAATGTGAAGAAAGAATTTCTGAGTAAATTGTAGACATGATAATTATTTCATCAGGAAAGATGAATGTAGATACTAACACATTATATAGAAAAGATAAAGAACCAATTAGGATGTGTTCCTTAGTAATGACTGTGCAAAATAATTTGCTGAGAAATTTAAAATATAACCAATGCTTGTAAAAAGGGTAATATAGATAATAAAAGGGGTTCGCGGCAAATGTGAACCATTAGAACTGAGAAGATAATGGCGTTAAATGTTTTAAAAGGCCGTTTATGGTTGCCTAAATATGAAGGATTGTGAGATGTAGTTATATTGGAATCTTGTAAGTATAAGTATTCTTTTCTTGTTATTTCTGACTAAATATATCTTTATCTGAAGAAGTTGTATTGATGGCAAATTATGAAGGCAGACATTGCCTCATACATTAGTAAACGTCTAACTATTACAAAGGTCATCATCTTGTTTGTGATTGATGAAAAGACTACCTTTGATTGCTAAATTCTACATGTATCGATGATATGTATCTTTTCTTTCTTCTTTCTAATGCTCGCATTAGTGATGTAACCATTGAACAAGTACTCATCTCGAATTGAGTTACGTTGTGGATTATTCTTTTCGAGCGCCAGCAAGGTCATGAACCTCATGATTATTTGGCTAAAGCTCATTTCCTATCATATTGTAGTTAGTTCTTGGTGAACAAGCTTTAGATCACTCATTGTTTTATAAGATAAAACAGTATCCCTTGAGAAAAATTGAATTTTCGTCACTATAAGGATTATTCAAAGTAAGATTTATAATTTTTTGTTATCGAAATGAAGTTGTTTATAAAACACCTTGGAAAACTTAATTGTTTTCATAACAAAGAAAATCTTTGTAAATTTATTTTTGATTCTTATTTAAGAATTAAGCATGAAAGTGTTTTTATTATAAACATGATGATAAAATTTTGACGAACTGAGTATTGCATCGTTAATCTTGAAATTGTATATAGTTGCGCGCCTACATACAATTTGGAATGGACCATGCAAGGCTGATTAGTAGTCACCATAAAACTGATTAATAAACACTAAATTTTCTTTGATAATTGTGAAAGATTAAATTTTATGAGATCTGCAAGAAGTGAAAAATAGAGACATAGTGTTAGGGACACCTACATATGTGCCTGTAGCATCTATTCTTCTGAGTCAAATTTACTCATCTGTGGAAATTGTCTTATTTGACAACTTACAATTCTTTCTTGTCCAATTCTCCCGTAGTGAGATTCTTATGAAAAAGTATCTGATTACCGAGTGTTGATACCCGACTGGATGTATTGACGTTCTTATCATTTCTTATGATTTGATTTCATTTGAATGACCTGGGTAACGATCCGAGGAGCTTTCGAATGCGTACTCAAATTATGAAAACATGGGATATATTCATATTCGTTAATGATTTCATCTGTATCTGATTTGAAATTCTCTCGCGTAGATTATGCGTTGACCTTACTCTTTTAAGGTTAGTTATGTCTCCAGATATCCTTGAATTTGTGAAGAATTATGTGTTATTATTAGTCTTTTGAGAAGTTCACATCTTATCGACGGCAATAAAACTGAAAAAGTTGATAGTGCCAGTAGAATGGATTGATTGATTATGACATGACGACATTGTCTTAATTGATGGGAACCCGAGTAGAAATTCCCTAAAAGATAAGATATTGATTATCAAAAATAATCTCAATAATTCTTGATGGATGACCATATCCTGCATTTAGACTTGAAATTATACCGTGAATGGTTGTGAATTAGTCATAGATATTATAATTTAGAAAGAAACTAATATGAATTTATTAAAAGATGTTTCGTTATCTGAAACTTTAGGAGGTATTTGCTGGTGAATTACCTAGACTTTCGCCATTAAGGCAAGTTGAATTTGGTATTGATTATATTCCCGGTGCTGCACCTGTGGCGTGTGCACTATACGTCAGCACCATATGAATTAAAGGAATTACCGTACAACTGAGAGAGTTGTCGGAGAAAGATTTTATTCTACTAAGCTCGTCATCATGAAGAGCTATGTTGTTATTATTTCTTATATTTATTGATTACTGTGAACTAGGTAAATTGACGATTAAAAATCTATATCCACTACCCAGGATGATAGATTTGTTCGATAATTTACGAGGTTCTAGCGTTTGTTGTAAAGATTTGATTCACGGCATGGTTATCATCAACTTCGTATCCGCGAAAAAGATTATCTATTCCAATCACTACATCCATAACTTGTAATAAACATTATGAGTTTCATGTTATGTCGTTTGGATTGACTAATACACATGTAGCATCCATAAATTTGGCGAATCACGTGTGTACGTTGTAAATTGATAAATCCATGCTTGTGATCATTAAGGACCATTTGTTTATTTATAAGAATAAGAATGAGTTAATAATTATCTGTAGAATGCCCTGAGTCGGCCGAGTAGTGAAAATTTGTACCTTGAATATTTAACATGTGATGAAAGACTTAATCTTTTAGATTAATTGACCGTGTGATTAAAATAAAATGGAATATGTTTTAACAAAGGATTTTAAGGGATTATTCCCTTATACACAAAACATTTAACTAAACTCCTGTTTAGGGGTAAATGTTTTTGCATACCTTAAGACAACTTAAGAAGGATTGAGGAAACCGTTAAACCATGACTTAAAAAAAATTAAATAAATAAATAAAAATAATAATAATAATTTGAAACGACAATTTTTGCTTTTCAACTAAGAAAATTTTGACCAAAGTATAACCAAAGATTTTTCAAACATTTACGAATCTTAATAATTATTTTCGACAAATCAACAAAAATCGTGTCAATTAAATTCAAATTTATTTTGAATATTTTTATAATTGGTCGAACTAAGAAATTTAAACTTTTAACGTTTACGTTTCATAAAAACTTAATATTTATTATTAATTTACTCGTAATAATTATCGACGCTTTAAAACGTCGTATTGAGCAAAACTGATAAAAATGAAAGTTGAGACGAAACTAAAACTTAGAAAATGTGAAGAAAGAATTTCTGAGTAAATTGTAGACATGATAATTATTTCATCAGGAAAGATGAATGTAGATACTAACACATTATATAGAAAAGATAAAGAACCAATTAGGATGTGTTCCTTAGTAATGACTGTGCAAAATAATTTGCTGAGCAATTTAAAATATAACCAATGCTTGTAAAAAGGGTAATATAGATAATAAAAGGGGTTCGCGGCTAATGTGAACCATTAGAACTGAGAATATAATGGCGTTAAATGTTTTAAAAGGCCGTTTATGGTTGCCTAAATATGAAGGATTGTGAGATGTAGTTATATTGGAATCTTGTAAGTATAAGTATTCTTTTCTTGTCATTTCTGACTAAATATATCTTTATCTGAAGAAGTTGTACTGATGGCAAATTATGAAGGCAGACATTGCCTCATACATTAGTAAACGTCTAACTATTACAAAGGTCATCATCTGAATTTGATTCGATTTGGGTCATCGTCGACAGACTGACCAAATCTACTAATATCATTCCTGTTAATGATAGATTCTTGAAAAATTGACACTTTTCTATTTAAAGGAGTTGCGTAAACATGGTGTGCCTGTATCGATCATCTCTATCAAGATCCTCGCTTCGCATTGAATTTCTAGAGATTTGCTCAGAAGTCATTAAGAACGAATCTTGATGAGAGTACTATGTACCACCCCAATCAAAGGGACGAGGTAAAGTAACGATACAAAATACAATTAGTGCTGTTCTAGGTTTGAATGATTGACCTTTGGTAATGAACCGTATAATCGTTTTCCTTGGGAGAGATCATCGTAGATAATTATCGTATTAGGATCGAGATCGAATCTTGTGAGGATATATATTAGAGCATCTGTAAGCAGGAGTTGGGAGGAAGACACCCGACATACACCCATTGTGAGTTGGACATGTCTTTTAGGTTTAAGGTTGCCTATGATGACGAACCTAACCTTGTAAAATACCCGACCCGCGAGACCTGAAATGATTGTTGAAATTAGGATCTGATTATTGATTGCCGGTAATGGGCAGGAGGTTATGTGAATGTGAAATATTGATCTTGAAGTGCCAGATGGGTAGCGAAGTTATGCCAAAAATTTTAACCTTGGAAAAATGAATTAATGATCTGAAAGATCATGGGATATAAGTCCTCGTTGTATGGGACCATTGAGATGATGTAAAAGATTGATTTGAAAGGCATATAAGCTGGATCTACCCAAGGACTTTAAGAGTTGCGTGAATTATGTTTCGTATATCGAACTTGATAAATATCTATCAAGTGAAAATCTGAATTCTTCTTGATAAAGTTTAGATCGGAGAAAAGTTGCATTCATCAAAAACCCGTGAACATCATGGATAGAGAAAGTAAGTCAACATTAAGCCTGATCGTATTCCTGTGGTTATGTTTGATGAAACTCGCGTATTGTAATGAATTGCACTTGTGAGAAAAGATAGAATGTGGAGGAAATACCCACATGGCTTTAACTCTCTAAGAAGCGAGTAGTAAGATGATCTTTGAGGACAAAGATCCTGTTTAGGGGTAAACGCTGTGACAATCCGTCAATTTATGGTTTATATTTTATTCTCAATATTATTTGAAAACATTATTTTAATGTTATAATATGAACTCACTTATTTTTGGGAAGAAATTTGGATTTACGTCTTGAAGTAGCATCGACTACATCTAAAACAGAGGATTCTACGTTACGTGCTTACGTTTACATACACCGTTTTGGTGACAGTCCGACATTTCAGAAAATAAATTTATCCGTGAATATTATTTTGAAATTTTAAACTTGTGTTGGTTCATAAACTCACAAATTTACGAGAAGAGATTAGGACTTACGATTATAATTTAACGTCCTTTACGACTAAACCGGAAACCTTAGGATTACGTATTTACGTTTTTGAACTCCGTTTTTGATGAGACAATTTTTATTAGATTCGCTTTGTGCCGTTGATTCATAATTTATAAAAACGTTTTTCGTAAAACGACCCGAGAGCACGCAAATCAAGGAAACTAGAATCGAGGAATACCCGTAAATTAGCGGGATGGGACAAAACAAGTTTATCCCACCCCACTAACTAAAAGGGACGGCCAAAGGGACACCACATCATTTGATGTGGCACCCTTGTAACAAAAATGCTTACACTTGTAAGCTAAGCTTACAAGTTAAGCCAACTTTCCCACTAAACTAACAAAACTACTCACACATACCACTTGCTCTTATTTCTTACATGCAAACCAATCCTCTCTCCCTTGGCTCTTCCTTGTCCCGTCCCATTTCCACCATTAAAGACCCCATTCATACAAAAATTTAACCACAAACATTTGTTATAATTAACATATGTTAATCTCCATTCAAAGAGATGAAGATTGGTGCAAGTTATAACATCCAAGGAGGAGTTTCTATGGAGTCTTAGGGCTGATTTTCCACAAGTAGTTCTTGAAGAATGGTGGTCTTGAAGATGGTCTTGGTTTATCACAATTTTCTCCATCAAAATCCATGTCTTGATCATAACCTACATCATCATGGTGGTATAAAGATTGTTCTCCCCATCCTTTTGTTAATTTTAATTATGTAATCATGTATTTTCTTCCTAAATGTATATATGTATGATGATATATGATGATAAAAATATTATGTGGGGATTTGGTGTTGATAATCATGGGTAAAAAGATGAAAAACTATATGTAAAAATGGTTAATCTTACTTAATTTAGTAGGCTGTATAAAACATAAAGAATCATATGATAAACTGATAAAATGGCTTGAATAAATTAATTTACAGTAAGTATAAGATATCATACACATGTGAGAGTTGGCCATGCAATGGAATCATTATAATGAGTGAGATATGATCAAAACAAGTTTAGAGTACCAATCTGAATAGTCAGATTTGGACGGACTGTTAAGGATATTTAGAGTTGGATCGAGCAGTAGCTAAAACTAAGTTAATTGTATCACATATCATGTAGTTTATGGTGTCCAAAAATGAGAATCTATAACCTTGAAGAACTGAAGATATGGTAAAAATGGTGAAAGTGAAAGTAAAAATCAGATTTTGGGAAATTAAAGTATAATAGTATTATATAAGCATTCAAATAAATATAGTATAAAATGTGAATTAAAACCCACTAACTTATATATTACATTTATATAAATATGTATAAGGATAAATAAATGGACATTTTATAAAAATGGTAGTTTGGTAAGTTTTATAAGTTATAAAACTATATACCTAAGTTTTACGTCTTTTCGGCTAAAACCGAAAGATTAACGTTTTTGTTAAATAAAACTTAGACGGTCGGACCCGTCTAATGTAAAATTTTATAAACTCACATACTGATATATGAACTTATATAACAAGTAAAAACCGATAAAACCCGAACTATATAACATACGGACATTAACGGGCCAAAGTAGCCTTATTGGACTATAAACCCGACTAGTTGATAAAACACTTATAAACTTACTTATTGGGCTTAACCCACTTGGGCCCAACATGTAAAGTATAATACTGATATTAAAGGTATAATTGGGCTAATGAAAAGTATTGGGCTTGTAATGGGCCTATTGGGCCTCAAAATGTAAACAAGTTAAACTAAGTATAACTAGTCTAGAAAGTTACCAATACATAACATTAAAATGAGTAAATGAGTAAACCCACTTGATCATCATCATGTATATAAAATCATCATATGTATACATAATTGTTATTTTTATAAAGTCATTGGACAAGAGTCTAAGACGAGTATTATTTGTCTAGGTTTCCATGATTGAAGCACGTACCGTATATCCGAATTGCCGATAACCCGCTTACCCACATCAACGTGAGTTCATAGCCTCGCACTCTTTTAAATGTTTTTATGAAATATTTTATAAACCCGCGAGGGAGATAACATGTTAGTTTTACTAAAATAGGACACCATTTGTCCCGATTGTCTGTTTATTGATTTGGACCCGAAGGATTGTATGACCCGATGAATGATTTTATGACCCGATAGATGAAATGAAATGGATTATTAAAGTTAGGTTATGTCACTAAAAGTCCCATTATCATGAATTGTGAACTACCGGGATTTGGTAGACGCTTAGGCATATAATAGTAATATTTGGGGACGATCACCCCAGTTCGCGCATTGACGGTTGATCCCCGTCGTGCCACATTGATTGGTAAGAGAATTTATGTGTGAGAAGATTTACACAAGCGTGATTATTGTGACGACACGCTAATTTAGATGGGCAAATGAGTTTCGGGCTAGATACCCCTTGTTTGTTGTAGTAAGGTAACAATGTCATGCGGCTTATAACAATCCAATTAATGAAATACTGCTTTATGCATTGAATTACGATATATTGCCTGACTAGCAATACAGGGTCTTATCATTGATATTATGTTCGTGTTTTGGTTTTATATAACCATATTCATATAACGGTTTTTATTTAATCTATACAACGTTATAAAACGTATTGTATGATGTTTTTAACGACAATGGTTCGTATAATGATTTTGAAGGCGAAAGCCTATATTATGATTTTGATAAGGATTTGTATAAAATGACTTTGGCTATTTTATGGCCTATTACAATGATTTGTACAAAATGATTTTCGGTAATAATTTTATACCGATGTTATATTGATGGTATTTATTAAACTCTATGAATTCACTCGGCTTTATCGCTGACCTTTTCTTTTAACATGTTTTATCTCCGGTACTTGAAGGTAATTCTCGGGAAGACAACAAGAATTCATGGCCCGCACTTAAATAACAATTTCCATTCAAATCTTTTGTAAAATTGTATGAAATTACTATGACTTGGGACCTATGTAAATTTGACATTTATGAATGGAAATGCTTTATTATTAAACGACGCGATTTTTAAGCGTTGTCTATGATGTGAGTAATGTGCTATCCCGTAACACCAACGAGTCTTCCGCTGTATTGAATTGTGTAAATTTGGCGGTGTTACAGTAGATATGATCAACAGGAATTGTTTCCAGATCGTCTCTTGTGATGAAGTGCATAGCCATTGCTTTCCACTCTTGTAGAACACTCCTTAAGAATTTTAGATTAGCTTCTTCATTAGGAATTACTTATCCATAAACTGCCAATTGAATAAGCAGCTTACTGAATCTTCCATAGCCACCATGTATTCCCTCTATACTGGAAACTGAGAAGTTATCAAATTCTTGCTTAAGAACAATCTTCTTCATCTTCTTAGATTTGTCATTACCTCCAAATCTAAGTTTTATGGCATCCCACATAGCCTTGGCATCCTTATAATGATGAAAGCTGGGTAAGATGTCTTCTGAAAGAGCCATAGGCAAAGCAGTTCTAGCTTTTCTCTCTTTGATCGCTGCTTGTACCTCCACAGTAGTTACAGCAGGTAGAGCATAGCATGTACCATCAGGCAACCAGTGTAGCTTCTTAGGTGTATTCCCATTCTTGATAACTTGCCACACAGTATGATCTGTGTGATTCAAGTAATGTTCCATCTGCATAGCCCATGTCTCATAATTGACACCTTTGAGTACTGGGAGTTTGACAGCATAAAGAGTATGAGAAGGTGTTGTAGTTGTAGAGGTAGCTACAGCATTCATGGCTTGAACACCTTGTGCTGGTGCAGGATGCAAAACTTGTGGTTGTCCCTGTGGTATTGGATCAGGATTTGGTACATCATCTAAGTGAGCGCCATCACCATGTTGAGACATTGAGTTTTTTGTATGAGTGAAGTGTATGGGGTTGTGTTCTTCTTTTTCAGAGTTTCTCAACAAGCTCTAATACCACTTGTTGATCCCTTTGATTTGATCTATATTCTATTAAGAACTAGTATAGTAGTTTGTAATCAAACTAAAACACTTTGAGAATTCTTACTCAAACTAAATAAGTTATGCGGAATCTAACTTATAAAGTACAGAAGAACAAATTTACTTTTAACTATTCAATTCTCTTATTAATCGATTTGAATGAGGTACATGAATGACATTGTACCTATGTTCCTTTTATGGAGTAAGGAACCCTAGAAACCTTAGAATATTCAATAAAGATAACTATATCACAGACGATATATTATCAATATTCTAACTATTTAAGTATATCATAAAGATATATTCTTCCTAATCAATATAGCAGTACTTACTTTATAAGTAGCAGTACTTACTATGTACCGCGTTAACACTAACGGTACTTGAAAGATAACTAACAGTACTTGAATAAAACTAACGGTACTTGACACTTAACAAATAATTCCCAACATAGCCTATATAAGGCATTAGGGTAACAACATTTCACTTTGTTCTTGGTTTTCTTTGGTCAAAAATCTATAAATCCTTATTTTCAAGTGAATGAATTAAGTGTTTGATTTTGTGACGAATTCTAAGTTCCAATCTATATATTAACTTGTTATTGTTATATGTTTGTGAGTTTGAAGTCTCTTGGTTTTGTTTTAAAGATTGTGCAAGATTTTGCAAAAGTTTCAAAAAACTACTTTTTTTTAATTCTTGTTCTAACACTTGAACTTTTTGGACTATAAGTTGATCATAACACCCTGATAAAGAGTTTATCAAGGTGTTGTGAGGCTTGTGGTTTGGGAAGAATCAAGGGGTGGGGTTCAAGCTTGAAAAGATCTTGGTCATTTTCCATTTTTTTATATAATATGTTTGTTACTAACTTTGTTGATCTTAGCAGTGTTTTGTTAGAAGCTTGTGGTTGTTAAGCTACCACATAAGCTCAAAAATTCGTGAGTGTGGATGTGCATTCATGAGGTTTGTCCTCTTTTCTTGAAAAATCTGTCAAGAATTTTGTTCTAAGTGATTTTTGTGGTCTGCTGGTGTGTGTGTGTGTGTTTTTATGCATGCAACTTGGTTCTTAGTTCATATATTTGATGTTATGATGCTTATTTAAGCTTGATTCAGTCTTGAGAATACTTTTACTTTGTTAAAATTGGATTTAATAAGTATAAAGGGTGTTTGGGATTGATGTTTGGTTCTAATCTGCATGAGTGTGAGTAGTTGTTTAGGGTTGCTTGTTATTTTTATCTGTTATTGAAGTGGTTATGGTCTGATATTTGCAAGTTTTGTGCTCTAAGATTTCATGTGTAACTAGGGATAACAAGTGATAAAACATAGTTATTATAACATGTTGAGTAGATTTGTGGCTTTGAAATTGGATTTGTGGTCAACTATATCAACAAGTAGGACTTTGTGTTCATCATTTGTTCATTAGTAACCTGCTTGTGCTTGAATCTTGTTCAAAACTTAGAATTAATGTATGAAATAAGTTCATTTGTGTGTCACTAAGTTGTATTGAGCATGTGTATGCATTTGGTGGATTGTGGTCCGTTTATACTAGCTTAAACATTAGCTTATATCACCAGATCTGCTTATAACATGTCTGTGCCATGTTTATGCAATCTTTGATTAAACTGTATCATTTGGCTTAGTAATTTTGTGTTTACTTGCTTGTTATTGACTCCTTACAACCCACTGGTTGTAAGGGTGCCTTGATTGTCCAAAGAAACCAAGTGATTCACTCTAAAAAAACAAGCCAAAAAGTCAAAGCAGTGGGAACCATTTCCCACTGCTGCTAGCCACTGCTAGTGTAATTTGGTCAACAGATTATTTATAAGTCATTCTAGCTTATTATATTGTGCAACTAATTATGTTTTGTGAAAGATCTTATTATTTTGAGCTTATAAATCAGTTTTGAAGTTTACAACTTTTGGTTTTAGCTTTTGACTAGAAAACGACTATTTTGTCTTTTTCAAAAACAGCTTATTGCTTATTTCAGCTTATTGAGTGTGCTTCTTTGAAAACTTTTTATTGATTAAGCTTAGTTTTGTCATTTGAAACCTTTTGCAAGTTGAATCAGCTTTTGAAACAACCTAGAACTCGAAAACGACTATTTTGTCATTTTGTGTAGAGAGCTTTTGCTTATTTCAGGCTTATTTCTTGGACTTATTCAAAAATTCTTTTTACAAAAGGCTTATTTAGGTCCAGAGAAGGACATTTGTGAAATTATAGCTTATGGCATCAGCTTATAACTTAATGGGCAAAAAAGCCCATTAAGAATAAGCTGTTTTGAAATAAGCTGTGATAAGCTCGTTTTCATCTTTTGGGCCTTTAAAATTTTGTGTTTAAAATTGAATTTTAAGCTTAGCTAGAAGTTTTGGGCCATTTTTGTGAACATTTTTCTTATTGGGCTAATTTGAGCCCATTAAGGGGTCTGATTTACTATTTGGCCCATTTGGAGGCCCATTAGGGGTAATTTTGTCATTTCAAGTTTATTTTTGTTTAAATTAGGTTAAATTAAACTAGTTTGCAAGTTTTTAGAATTTTTATAAATTTTGGATTTTTATTATTATTTTATTATTATTTTATTATTAAAATTAGTTTTTAATATTTTTGCAACTTTTTCATTTTTCCTAGGTTAAAAACGTTAAGTTAGGATTTTTAAAACTTTTAAATTAATTTTCTTGTCATTTAATAAATTTTTAGAATTATTTTAATATTTTATTAGTTTTTAATCATTTTTAAATAGTTTTAATTAATTTTAAATTTTCCAAAAATAGTTTTTAGTTTAATTAAGTTATTTTAGAGGTTTACAAAGTGAAAAATCTCTTTTTTGGCTTTTTGTTAATTAAATTGATTTTTTGGGCTTTAATTAGCATTAAAAAATTATTATTTAATTAAATAAAAGGTTTGAGTGATTTTTTATTTTTGTAAACTCTAATTACATTTTTAGGATTTATTTTTCTATGAATTTTTAGGGTAATTTTTAAATTTCGTCATATTTTACGGTTTTACGTGTACGACTTTCATCTTAGTGTAATTTTAATCGTAACCGTCATCCTTTTCTCTTTTCTTTTCTCATAATCATAATCACAAACATTTAATCATCTCTCAACACAATACACAAGCCTCCTTGAGAACGAACTCACTTTTGGGTCATTTGTGCACGGTTTTCCAAAACCGTCGTGATTACCCTAATTACCTCGTTTTCCTAAACGAGTGTGAATTTACAACCATCATTATGGCGCCGCTGTCGAGGAGGTGTGTTGTGTTTTGATTTAAACAAATTTTGTGTTTGTATTATCCATAACTATTTGTGTGATTAGCACTCTAATCATACTTATTATCGGTTTTTCGTTTTTGTGTGAACATTATTACTATATAGTATACGTAAAACAATAAATTCACAAGTACTCCAAAAGTGTGAAAACACAACCTTGGTTTGGGATTTCATCACTCAATCATTGTATTCGAATCTCAAACAAAGAAAAAAGGCAAAATAGATAATTACTTTCGTGAAGCTTAATTTTGAAAAACACAAATTATAAGGTGGGTATAAGGCGGGTGTTATAAAATACACCCTAAAGAAAAAGGCTCTTAAGTGCTTCGCACCGCCTCGTTTTTCCGCTTGCTTGTGTGTGTTTAGATAAAAAGGGCTAATCGAGGGTTTGCCAACCAAAGTATTATCTACGTATCTATATTTTCTTGGTTTCAAAAGATTAAACCCTCTTGAACGTTTTGGTGTTCCACCAACGTTCTAAAGTCATCGAAGGCGTTCACTTCACGTGATCGTTTTCATCCCTTAAGGCTCCTTTAATCGAGAGATTTGATTTGAGGAGAGATTTGTAGATTTTTGTCTACGTAATACATCACAAAAATCCAAAAAAAGTAAAAACAATCAAAAACAACAAAAATTTTTTTTTGGAAAAAGTTAAAAACACCAAAAAGAATCTTCTTTGCTCATCCCCACGTTGTACGTGACGTTTATGCAAACTCGTAACCAAGCAAGACGTGCACGTAAACGTCGTAATTAAAAGGAAGACACACCAACACCTTCAAGTGAATAATCTCCAAGTGAGGAACCTATTGTAGAACAAGAAGCCACCATGACTAATCGTACTATGATGGAGTTGCTTCAAGCACCCACCGAGGGTTTTGGAGAAGCCATTGTGATTCCCGCCATCCTTACGGATAATTTTGAGATCAAGACGAGTTTAATGTCTATGCTTCAAGCCAACAAGTTTCACGGACATGAAAAAGACAACCCACATTATCACATTAGGCAATTCAATCGTCTCACCGCGACTAGCAAGTTTAAGGATATGCCCCATGACTCCATTAAGATGATGTTGTTTCCATACTCGTTAGATGGACCCACCAAGATATGGCTCGAGAAAGAACGCCCAAATTTGATTTTGACGTGGGGTGATCTCGTTTCTAAGTTTGTGAATCAATTTTTTCCACCATCTAAAACAACACATTTGAAAAACGAGATTTCAAGATTTACTCAAAGGTCTAATGAGAGTTTTTTTATGGCTTGGGAAAGATTTAAAGAAATGTTACATGAATGTCCACACCATGATTTTTCCGAATTGCATCAAATTGACACTTTTTATAATGAGCTTATTGATCATGAATGAGATTATTTGAATGCCACCGCGCGTGGTAATTTTTTGTGCAAACCGACCGATGAGGCTTTAAAAATCATTGAGAATAGGTCTAAAGTTTACAACCCTCGTAACACACCGAGTGTTGCTACTATGGGTTCCTCATTGTCGTCTCGTAACATGAGTGCCTTTCAAGATGAGGCAAATTAGGAAAATCGGTTTTTGGATAGGTTTTCGACTCTTATGACTCATTGGAAAGCACAAGATGCTTTGAATTTCGTATCAGTTAAGGCGGTTGGAAAGGGTTGTATTTCGTGTGGTGGAGCTCATGATTTTTCCAAGTGCATTACCGCGGATGGTAACACTTCGAGTGCTTATGTAGCAACGGGAACTTACAATCAAAACGGCCAAGGTTCCCGCCCAAATCCAGCTCCCAAAAATCAAAATGTAAACAACTATCGAAACAACAATCAAAATGCTGGTTATCAAGGCAATCAACGTAACTACAACAAGGGTAATTACCAAAGTAGGAACAATGGGCAAATTCAAAATCAAAACCAAAACCGTGATTTCAAACTACTAGACAAGGTTTTCAAAATGCTCACAATAAAAATCTTAATGGAGAATTTTTGGATTATGCAAAAGCAAATGATGCTAAGTTTGATAACATGCAACGTGAGATGATAAGATTATGATCCGAGTTGAAAAACGAGCTTAAAAACGAACTTGCTAATGAATCATGCTAATGAAATGGAAGGAAATGTTCAACTTCTTCAACAAAATCAACAAAAGATGGAACAAGGTCAACATAAGATTAAGCAAGAATTGTTAAAAACGGATGCTAGGCAATCAAAATTTGAAGATCGAATGGGTAAAATGTTTGAAGCAATCATGTGTAAACCCTCTTCTTCGGTTGGTCTTCCTAGTGATACCATTGTAAACCCTGATATGAGTGATTTTACTCATATCATTTGTATCAATAAATGGACTAAAAATGCATAAAATATATGATATTATCATTGTATATGTTGTTTTGTTCGTTTCATGTGTGTAGGTACCAAGTTCAGAAAACCGGCAAAAAACGACACGAGTTTGAAGAAAAAGATCAACAATGCCAAAAACGATCTTGATTTTAGAGGATTTTATATTCATGGTGGATTTTGGAATTTGTGGGCCCCACTCTTGGTTATTGGGCTCAAAAGCCCAATTTGGATTTGAACTATTCAAGTTGTACCTAATCAGCCCAAAAGGCCCAAAATACAATAAAAAAAGACGGATTGATGGGCTACAAGCCCATAACTTTTCACTTGAAGTCAAATTTGGGACGTGATATGGGCCTCCAAAACCCATTAAGATTGTAAAAGCTTATGAAACGGTTAAACAATTTTATAAAGTGAAATGTTTATTCACTTTTAACTCATTTATCACACACATCAAACGAGTCATTTAACCCACTCACACATACTTTTCCATTTTCGATATAAACGAAGTCTCATCTTATACCTTCTATCCCTTTCGTCTCTCTCACAAAAAACCCAAATAAACCTGTAAAAATCTAAACACTATTCCCTCATAACCCTAATAAATAAATAGCTCGAATAAATTGGGGCTTTTTGTCAAGCGTGTAATTCACACGAGGGGGAATTAAATCCCCCATTTTTTCGGATGTAGCAGATGGAGGAATGCAAGAGATGTGGCAAAGATCTATTGGCTGTGATAGCAAATAACCTCCACTCCACCAATAAAAAGGAGACACCTCAGCATCAAAGAAGCACAACTAGCACAACGGATGCCACGTTGGCAATCCGTGTGCTAGATTGGCTATTATCAACCGTTGGATGAAAACAAGAAAGAGAGAGAAGAAAAGATGCTAAATAGAGGGCCTGGATCGATTCTCTTCCTCAACAAACTCCACCTACAAGTCTCGGGTTCAAGTATAAATACCCATGCTTTTTCTGTATTTTGTATCCCTTTCTTTACTTTATCGTTATAATGGTAGTTTTTAGATTAAATTGTAATTTCCTTTTTCTTTAGTATTATAATAAATTGTTTGATGAAATAAAAGTTTACTTTTAGTCTCGAAATAATTTGCCTGCGTTTGTTTAAATTTTATGCAATTTAATTCTAATAATAACTATTATCTATAACCGAGGAATAGTCATTTAAGCTAAATCAATAGCTTAAGTGAACATTGGAGTAAGATTTGGGATATACTCGATTCATCCCACTGATAAATCTGGTTTAAACAAAAGCTACTGGTCCGAATTTGTTTGATGTTTAAGCTGCTGTTATGATTTGATTGGTGGTTCATGGTTCGGGTAATGTTGATGGTGGTTCGAATGAAGCTGTCTTATGGTGTTTTCGTTTCGGATCTAAGGTAGCACAACGCTAACCTTCTTCACAACGGCTTTCTACAAAAGGTTTTAAGTCTTTTTATTATTTTCAAGTAGTTTATATTTACTTTACATGAATCTATTAGATGATTTAAGTGGATTGATTGTTAGATAGATTAGGGTTATAAGGTCATTTTGAATTTGATAATAGATCTGTTTTATAGGAGTTTTGGGTAATACTGTGCAAGTGAAACATCTGTTTAGAATTAAGTTTTTAATATTAGTAAGTTTATATTTCTTATAAGGGGTTTGGTTATATTTGAATCTATCTAAGTGAGATGTTTAAGCAGATTTAGTAAATATATTTGGTTTTATATTGTATAATAGACTTTTGAAAGTTTATTTACTGGCTGAAAATGTTTATGAAATCTGAGTTGAGTTGAGACTATAAATGGGATTATCTTGCTGTCATATTGCTTAGACTGCTAGCCGGATTTCATATTATTTGGTTTTGTTTTATCAGAAATTTGAGTTCATGATTAGTTCTACTTGAAAGTTGTTGAATGAATTAATCTGGGAATTGAATTGGTTAATAGTCTTATTGAGGTAGTTGTTTATTTGAATCTGCGTAATTTGGATGTTCGTTAAGAGTTCTTAGTTGTATGCTGAATTTTATTATTTGATTTGATAAGTTGAGTTTTTTTTTACTGTCATTTTGATTTGTTGAATTATTTTTGTTGATTTAATTAGTTTCTGAATTTGTCTAAATGCCATCTTCTAGAATACTGATCTGCTTATTTTTAAAGTTTTATGAATGAGTCTGCTAATATAGATTGTAACTGGTTGTGCTATTTTTTGGGAAGTTGTATTTTGTTATGTATTGTTATTTGTGTTTGTTGAGTATTCTTCTATTAGTTGTTACTTTTTTATATATACATATATTGAGCTATGATTCGTTTATATAACTGAGTCACTGTAACATGATAGGGGAATTTTGGTTGAAATAAATTAGAATTTGCCTTCCAAAAAATTAATTATCAAAAATATGTCACTTGTAGGTCTCGAACTCGAGACCTGCCCTTCACATGCCCAACGTGTTAACTAGTCTAACTAGCACCCTCTTTGTGTTAGCTTATTCTTCTTTTAATTAGTATAGATAGTTAGTGTGTGCCAGTTTTTAATCTATTTTAATTTCATAGTTTTAATTAATTTTTACAAATTAGTTTTTTTTAAATAATAGATATAATAAAATAAAATAAAAATAAAAATAAAAATGTTTTTATATATTTTAAAAGTTTAATTAGTTTTTTTTAAATATCTAGATTTTTATTATTTTAGATTTAAATAAAAATAGTGTAAAAGTAAATTTGTTTTAAAAATTTAGTTTTAATTTGTTAGTGTAATTTTTAATTAACTTTAATGTTTAAATTGTTTTTAGCTTTTATAAATTCGGGGTTTACGATTCATGCACTTTAGGATAAAATTAAATAGTTTAAAATTTGTAGACATTAATTTTATTTTAAAAACCGAAAACCAACTCGAATCAATTGTCCAAATCGAACCAAAACGTCTCAAATTCACTCGATCTTCGTGTACAACGAACTTGGTTCATCACGTGTTTAATTGAATTCGTCTTTGGTAATTTTAGATTATTTCTTTTTCCTAAAGGTAATTTTCTAATTTACCCTATAACGTATCTAATTATCACTATACTATCACGATCACACTAAAAAATTTTGCGCCGCTGCCGGGGATCTTGTGTACGATTCGCTTTGTGGAGATTTGTTGATCGTTGATTTGAAGACCCTTTCCGTCCTCGGAAAGTTTTGATATTTTTCTATTATATTTTATGTATCGTTTTCTCGTTTTTTGTGATTAATATAGTGTATTACGTAGAACAATAAATTTACATACTTTTCAAATAAGGCCTTAGTTGGGATTTCATCATCTAGCTATTATATTCGAATCCAAAACAAAAATAAAAGGCAAAATAGATAAATACTAATAAGAAGTTTGAATTCGATTTATACAAACTATAAGGTGGGTATAAGGCCACGTGCTATAAAAGGCCGTCTAAGGAAAAAGGTTTTTAAGTGCTTTGTGCCATCTCGTTTCCCCGCTTGCTTGTGCGTATATTGAGAGAGAACCGATTATTGGTTTGCCGACTCAAGTAGTATTAAATTTTATTTTTGTAGTTTACTTATTGAACCTCGAGACGTTTAGGTTTTCACCTATCGTTTCAAAGTCGACCGAGGGTAATTTACTTCCATAGTAGTTATCCTTATGCCTTGTTTTTATCGATCATTTTTTGATTGAGCAATACCAAATAAAATACAAAAAATAATCTTCTTCTTGTCTAATTTCTGTCTTCAAATCCTCTAAATTCTCGTCTTTGTAGTGTATGCAATTACGTTCTTCTAGACTTGTGATTGATTTTAATAGGCTTGAAAAATATTCCTCGTAGAAATAGAAATCGTCAACAACGAATAGTGGAACCCGAGCTTCCACCTATTGTTGTAGAGATGGCCGATAACCGAACAATGGAGGAATTGCTCCGTGCACCCACCGAAGGGTATGGGGAAGCAATCGTTGTGCCGGCTATTTTGGCGGATCATTATGAGATTAAGACGGGTCTTTTATCGCTCATTTGTGCCGACCAATTTCGTAGCAATGAGACCGATAACCCGCATTCTCACATTCGGAATTTTCTTCGAATTACCTCGACTCTCAAGTTTAGAGATGTGTCGAATGACGCGATTAAGCTCATGCTTTTTCCGTAATCGCTCGAGGGTAATGCTAAGATTTGGTATGAGAAAGAACCACCGGGTTCGATTTTAACATGGGATGATTTAGTGTCTAAATTCATGAATTATTTCTTTCCACCATCTAAGACAACACACTTAAAGGACGAGATCACTAGATTTGAACAAAAAGTGCATGAATCATTTGGGGTTGCTTGGGAAAGATTTAAAGATTTGTTGAGACAATGTCCACACCACGGTTTCTCGGAATTGCATCAAATAAATACTTTTTATAATGGGCTTAATATGATTGAACAAGATTCGTTAAATGCCGCCGCGGGTGGTAATCTTTTAAGAAAAACTCCGAGAGACGCGTCGTGTATAATTGAGAATAAATCTAGAGCACAATATTCACGAAACACACCGAGTGTTTCGAATGTGAATTCGTCTAATATCGAGATTGCTAGATTGGACTCTAAGATTGATAATGGATTCGCGACTTTGTTGAATGAGATTAGGAAGAATCCTCATGGATCGATTAATATGGTTGAGAATGTTTGTGTATCATGTGGTGGAGCACATCCTAATTATGCTTGTTTAACCACGGGGTTTGATCAAGCTAGTGCTTTTGCCGCGACGGGAACTTATGGCTCTAACGGTCAAGTTCCTCGTCAAAATCATGTTGCTCCACCGGGTTTTCCACCGGTTTAAAATAGGTACAACAATGGAAACAATGGGAATAATTTTAACCGTGGAAACCAAGGGAATTATAATCAAGGAAATGGGTTTAATGCTAATCAAAACAAACAAGGTTTTCAAAGCAATAACCAAAATGATTTGTCAAGCTACATTAAAACGAATGAGGCAAATTTGAAGGCTTTTCAAAACAACATTCAAGGACAAATGGCAACTTTGAAAATGAGTTTCAAAATAAGATTAAAGGGCAAAAGAATAAGATTGAGCTTAATCAACAAAGACTTGAACAAAACCAAACCCGTTTTGAGCAAAGATTAGAGCAAAGTCACAATCGTATACAACAAAGTTTGGAACAAAGTCAAAATAAATTGCTTTAGATGTTTGAGGAATTTATGTCTAAACCGTCATCTTCTTCGGGTTGCTTACCTAGTAATACCATTCCAAACCCGAAGGGAGATCTTAAGGCCATAACCGTTTATGATGATTGTGATAACTTAGAAGAAGTTGAAGTGATTGAGTTTAATCCTCCACCTAAGGAAACTTTTCTAGATGTCACGAAGGCTACTTTAAATGTGATTAGTACCTCGGTTTTCTTTGATTTCTTTCCCGAGAAGTATAAAGATCCGGGTCAATTCTTGATACCTTATGTTTTCAATGAGCTTAGGGTGTGCAAAGCTCTAGCCGATCTAGGAGTTAGCATTAACTTAATGCCCCTAGCCCTTTGGAAAACTATTGACTATGCACCACTTAGTACCACTCGGATGATCATTGAGCTTGCTAATGGTACCACCACTTGTCCGGTTGGTATAGCGGAAAATGTCATTGTTAAAGTGGGAAAGTTCTTGTACTTAGCCGATTTTGCAATAGTTGATTATGAGACCAATCCTCGTGTGCCTATTATTTTAGGACGACCATTTTTGTGCACGGCTCATGTTCAAGTTGATATGAGGAAAGAGGAAATTAAATTGTTTTATGGAGATAAGAGCATTGTTTTCAAACCGGAAAAGATTCCAAGATTTGTTTCTAAGAAAGTGGAAAGTGTTAAACTTGTTGAGACAATTGAAAGTAATAAGAAAGCTCTTTTTGATAAAGGTGTTTTTCCAATTTTGGAAACCTCATTTTGTGATAAAGAAAAGTTAAATTCAAAGGAAGAAGCTTGCTTTATTGAATCATGTTGTAATCTTTCGTCATCTCCACTCACTCCACACGAGGATGATAGTTCTAAGATTGAAAAACAAATTGATGAATACCTTAGTGCACCATTTGATGCTAGTGAGTTTAATAATGAGAATTTTGATCCCGAGAGTGATATTGCTTCAATTGAACAATCTTTGAAAATGAACTCATTTTCACTCTCTTCGAAGGATCAAATTGATGTTCCTAAGGCACAATCTTCCGTCGAAGAGCCTTTGATTCCTAACTTCACACCGAGTGAGGTTAGTGACTATTCATTCGATAAGTTCCCCGATGAACATTTTGCTATCATTGATCCACTTCCACGGGGAAGTGAAGACGTTTCCGATCTCGAGATCGAGCGTGTTTCTCATGTTTTACCTACCATTCTCGAGGAATTCACCGATGAATTTCCTTCGAATGAGAATGATGATCTTGTATCCGAGTGTGACACACTTGATACTTTGTTGGATATTTCGTGTGATGACAAGATTGATGACACTTTCGTGACCTACTCATATCCTCTCTTTGAAGCTTCAATGAACAATAATCCATTGTTTCAAGAGGATTTTTAGAGCATCATACTTCCTACATCTCACAACCTTTGTGATGATGAGCTTCTTTTGAAGGAGGTTGATGAGTTTCTCTATCTAGACATTCCTTCGGAATTTGAGGAAGAGTCTAATGACGGTGATGAAGATTCTTGGTTTGATCACCCGATTTATGATGATGATAATGTTGACCCGGAGGAAGAAATTACTTTTGCTCCAATTATCCATCCCACTCGCGTTGATCTTAATGTGCGGGTTTTTCATGTGACTCATATTGAGTATCATGACCCCTTTATTCACATTCCTAAGAGTGATAAGGTCGACAAAGTCATGCAAGTTGAAACCAATATGGTTGAGACTTTTACCACACCATTACCATGTGCTTTATATGATTTCGGATTCGCATGGGGGGACGACACCGTGTTGTCTATTCCTTTCTCCACCGAGGACGAGGTATTCGACCCCGGAGTCGTTGATTTAGGGAAATCTCGGCCTTTCACCGATGCAATAATTGAAAGACTTTTTAATCATCTTGGTGCGAGTTTATCTCGTGGAGCATGCTACATCCATATCGTGATTTGTGACTACCATCTCATTTTGGAGATTTATGTTGGAGTTTTATCCTTTCGTTTGTCATCCGACAACGAGGATTAGATCTTTGACCCCGGCATCGTGCTTTATCATGGAATTTATTCCATTATGCCGGTTTTCACCACTTTCCCTAAGGACCAATGAATGCGGGGATCGAGTCGAGCTCATGACTCGGTGAACAAAAACGAGTTGCCTTGTGGGGGAGTTCCATACATTCTATCTTGTATCTATTTTCTAACACTAATAAGGCTTGATCTTTCAAGCTCGTGCTCGTGTTTTGTTGTGTTTTGAATCTTAGGTATGACCCTAATATTTGAAGACTCTCGTGTTCGGTTTTTGCCGGTCCACTTGATCTTCCATTCTTTGAATGCCAAAAAAGGGGCACACTCTCTATCCTTTGATTTTTATCGACTAACGTTTTATCTTGAGGCATACGTAATAAAGGGCTTATAGATTTGCGTGCTCTTTCCATGTTAGGATTTTGCATTAGACTCTTCGTGTCTTAGCAAGGGGGTGTTACTCTTGAGCTAAGAAACATTGAGGACAATGTTTTGTTTTAGCATGGGGGAGTCAATCGATATAATAGCTTTCATTTGCTTTTGTCGTGTCTAAACCTAATTGTTTTTCTCATTTTCCATAAATTTTAAAGTTTTTAGTGTTATTTTTAAGTTTTAATAATTAAAATAAGTGCTTTTGACACGAATGTAGGCTTTCCATTGGTGAAAATAAAAATAGTTTTTGACTCGACTCGGTTTTTACCTTAGCTTTTCCTTAACGTATTCGAATTAAGTTTTGCTAGGCTTTTATATAGGGAGCTTTAACATGCGAAAGTCTTAATTCATATGGGTTAAGAATAAGAACTTTTCGCAAGTTCCTATAATTGATCCTAGAAAGTAGTTTATCAAGGGAACTTTAAAACGCAGATTCTAAAACATGAAAAAGTATAAGAAGATGCAAGATCCTATAGATGACTTGAAAACCCAAAACTTTGATTTAATAGGCTAAGTATCCATTGATTTCACATTTTTGAAATTTTACAATATGGAGAACAAGAGATGATATTGTTCAATCATAAGTTTCTAAAATTAACTCTTCTTTGTGCAAGTATTTTTTGTGTTAGATTTAATCTCCTCGTATTTACTTTCCACAATTGAATAATAATTGCTTAATAAATGAAGTTTTTAGCGGTCTAGGCTTGATATCTTAACTCGTAACTCCTTCTTTTACTTCCCTTGTAATTAAAGTGAGAACACATTAAGGGTGTCAGCGTCATGGACTTTTGATCATGGGATTGCGGAAATTTGGCATACTATAAATATCATTTTAATAAAGAAGAATAAATAAAAACATGTTCTCTAGGAGCCTTCGGGTGAGAGTCATGTAGCACTAACCTTGTCAATAGAGCCTTAGGGTGTATGTCAAGGGGACGTGTTGAATAAAAATTGTGTTGTTTTTGTCCAAGGAGCCTTCGGGTGTAGATTTTAAATAAGGAGCAAAATTGCATCTTAAAGAGCCGCAAGGTGATATGATGTGATTGTTGCTAACTCCATTAATAAGGTCATAATTGACTTTGAAGGTTTTTATTTTTGCTTTTAAGTAGTCCTATTAGCCAAATTTCGGGTCCGGGGATTTATCCCTCAAATCGTGTTAAGTTATCCTTGATGTGGGCTTTCTTTAGTGACAATGGTTTATGAAGTCGAGGTTAGGTTTTGAGTGTTGAGTTTACACCGTTTTTGCCTTCATTTTTGGACTAATAAATATCAAATAAAGTCAAATGAGCCTTTGGGTGAATGACAAATAAAATCTAGAGATACAATTAGGAATAATAGGAGATTGAGTTTAACACAAATTACTTGTATGAGTTGGTTTAATTTTGGGGCTTATGGTTGACAATGATCTTGTTTTTACACTTGGCATGGAAAAGTGAAAAGTCGAGGACGATGAATCTATTTGAGTTTTATGATCCTAATAGTTATTTTTCTAATAATGAAAGCAATACATTATGTCTTTGCAAAATAAAATGTCAAAAGTCGAATAATGGTGTAGTTAATAGTTTTATTTTATCATTGCGTGAGGACACGGCAATTGCTTAGCAAGGGGGAATTTGATATGAGTGATTTTACTCATGTCATTTTTATCAATAAATGGACTAAAAATGCATAAAATATATGATATTATCGTTGTATATGTTGTTTTGTTTGTTTCATGTGTGTAGGTACCAACTTCACAAAACCGGCAAAAAAACGACACGAGTTTGAAGAAAAAGATCAACAATGCCAAAAACGATCTCGATTTTAGCGGATTTTATATTCATGGTGGATTTTAGACTTTTTGGGCCCCACTCTTGGTTATTGGGCTCAAAAGCCCAATTTGGATATGAACTATTCAATTTGTACCTAATCAGCCCAAAAGGCCCAAAATACAAATAAAAAAAAGACGGATTGATGGGCTACAAGCCCATAAATTTTCACTTGCAGTCAAATTTGGGACGTGATATGGGCCTCCAAAACCCATTAAGATTGTAAAAGCTTATGAAACGGCTAAACAATTTTATAAAGTGAAATGTTTATTCATTTTTAACTCATTTATCACACACACCAAACGAGTCATTTAACCCACTCACACATATTTTTCCATTTTTGATATAAACAAAGTCTCATCATATACCTTCTCTCCCTTTCGTATCTCTCACAAAAAACCCAAATATACTTGTAAAAACCTAAACACTATTCCCTCATAACCCTAATAAATAAATCGCTGAATAAATCGGGGCTTTTTGTCAAGCGTGTAATTCACACGAGGGGGAATTAAATCCCCCATTTTTTCGGATGTAGAAGATGGAGGAACGCAAGAGACGTGGCAAAGATCTATTGGCTGTGACAGCAAATAACCTCCACTCCACCAATAAAAAGGAGACACCTCAGCATCAAAGAAGCACAACTAGCACAACGGATGCCACGTTGGCAATCCGTGTGCTAGATTGGCTATTATCAACCGTTGGATGAAAACAAGAAAGAGAGAGAAGAAATGATGCTAAATAGAGGGCCTGGATCGATTCTCTTCCTCAACAAACTCTACCTACAAGTCTCGGGTTCAAGTATAAATACCCATGCTTTCTCTGTATTTTGTATCCCTTTCGTTACTTTATCGTTATAATGGTAGTTTTTAGATTAAATTGTAATTTCCTTTTTCTTTAGTATTGTAATAAATTGTTTGATGAAATAAAAGTTTACTTTTAGTCTCGAAATAATTTGCCTGTGTTTGTTTAAATTTTTATGCAATTTAATTCTAATAATAACTATTATCTATAACTAAGGAATAGTCATTTAAGCTAAATCAATAGCTTAAGTGAACATTTGAGTAAGATTTGGGATATACTCGATTTATCCCACTGATAAATCGGGTTTAAACAAAAGCTACTGGTCCGAATTTGTTTGATGTTTAAGCTCCTGTCATGATTTGATTGGTGGTTCATGGATCGGGTAATGTTGATGGTGGTTCGAATGAAGCTGTCTTATGGTGTTTTCGTTTCGGATCTAGGGTAGCACAGCGCTAACCTTCTTCACAACGGCTTTCTACAAAAGGTTTTAAGTCTTTTTATTATTTTCAAGTAGTTTATATTTACTTTACATGAATCTGTTAGATGATTTAAGTGGATTGATTGTTAGATAGATTAGGGTTATAAGGTCATTTTGAATTTGATAATAGATCTGTTTTATAGGAGTTTTGGGTAATACTGTGCAAGTGAAACATCTGTTTAGAATTAAGTTTTTAATATTAGTAAGTTTATATTTGTTATAAGGGGTTTGGTTATATCTAAATCTATCTAAGTGAGATGTTTAAGCATATTTAATAAATATATTTGGTGTAATATTATTTAATAGACTTTTGAAAGTTTATTTACTGGCTAAAAGTGTTTATGAAATCTGAGTTGAGTTGAGACTGTAAATGGGATTATCTTGCTGTCATATTGCTTAGACTGCTAGCCGGATTTCATATTATTTGGTTTTGTTTTATCATAAATTTGAGTTCATGATTAGTTCTACTTGAAAGTTGTTGATACTGTAATTTTGCAATGGGGTTTAGATTTAGTCTCGGAATCTTCTCGAATTGATCACAGCTCAAAGTGGAATAGTTGTTCTTGGTGAAAAAATAGGAGGATTGGTTTTCTATTCTACTAAAAAGGATTAAATACATGCAATAGAGAAAATGAGCCAAAAGTAACTAATAAAATAAGACTTGAATTAAAATTAAATAGTAAACCCTTAAACAGTAAGACAGTAAACAACTTAACTTGAAAGATTTGCCGATTCGGAATATTTAAAACTTATGCGGAATACATGCTCATTCGGAACAAAAAATGATTCGGAAGAAAACTGATCAGGAATATTAAGCTTGATTCGGAATAGTTAAAAAATCTTTTATTCAGAACATTCAACAACACTGATTCGGAACATTTAAAAAAAATACTGATTCAGAACTTTTAAAATAAGTTGATTCGGAACTTTGAAAATATTGATTCGGAATAACAAAGAAAAGATTGATGTGGAATGTAAGTTGATCCGGAATGTTAGATATTCCGGATGGAGAAGGTTGATCTGGAATAATTCAATTGATCAGGAATATTGGATATTCCGGATGAAGAAGGTTGTTCGGGATATTATTCCGAATGAAAAAACTGATCCGGAATATTGGATATTTCGGATGAAGGACTCTGATGCGGAATATTCTAACTGATCCGGAATAAATTATTCTGAATGAAACAACTGATCCGGAATATTGGATATTCCGGATGAAGGACTCTGATGCGGAATATTCTAACTGATACGAAATAAATTATTCCGAATGAAACAACTGATCCGGAATATTAGATATTCCGGATGAAAGACTCTGATGCGGAATCTGGGGAATGTTGAAGAACAGTAAAAACTGGGGAAGCAATATAGCCACGAATTTAATCAAAATCAACAAAGTTTTTTACCAAAATTTTAAACAAAACTAACCAATAATCATTTACTAACTATAAAAATCAAATCATAACAATAAAAACACAAAACCCACTTACTTTTGAAGATCAAAATCAACCAAATAAGAACTTAAGCTTTAATTCAAAAAGATGAAGATGAACAAGATTAATGGAAGGATTATATTGATAGATTAATGTAAAGTAAACAAAAGGAAAGATTAAACACTTACAAAATCAAAGATTCAACAAGAACGAAAAATCACCAACACCTTAATGGTGTTGGCTTCCTACGAAAGAAAAGAAAGACTGGAAAAATAAAAACTAGCCCAAAATGTTTGAAGGGAATCTCTTTATATAGGCCAAGTGGTTGGTTGGTGAGTGGGCTTTCTTCTTTCTTTTCGTCTTCTCGTCTTTTCAGTAAAGTCGACGTTTTCGATTCTGATTCGGGATTTGTCGACAAATAAATTCAACTCGTCTTTTAATTTCTTCGTTTAATAGACTTGAGTTTCTTCGACATATGTAAATCTTCTATCTTGGTCCTTTTCTTCGGTAAATCTTCAAATAGGCCCATTGACTTCAAATCTTTTGCACCTCTTGGACAATAGACTTCGTCTTGAGTCTTTTTCTTCGATAAAACCCGTGCAATCCCATGTATTCTCCAATATCCATCCGGTTGGCTCTGAAAACACAATAAACACAAAAACCACGCATAATTCCAAACAAATGATATTAAATACGCGTTTTGGTCTTGTTTTAGTAAGAAATAAGTGGTAAAAGGATGGGTGTTTTCACACCTATCAAATCCCCTACACTTAACCATTGCCATGCCCTCATGCAATGCTTAGTGATAAAGCAAGTTTACACTTTTCTCATAATCAATAAACCTTGGCCTTATTAACATACTACTAAAACAAAAATTAGAGTACTAAGAGAAATTAAAACTTTAAAGGAAACAAAAGGATAGAAAACCATTTTCACTAGAAAATAGCTACATGGCAATAACTTGCAAAGAGATCAAGGACTTACATTAAGGCTTTGGTGCTGCGAAGATTTATCACCCTCAAGTTTCACGTTCCCCAAACTAAGCTTAAAAACGAGATCATTGTTATTATAAGTTAGCAAAACAAACACTTACACACATGGCTTAATTACATGCTTAAACTCCCTTATTCCTAGGTGTATCTCTTATATTTTATTTTTGTCTTAGAATGATCATGAAGATGCATTTTTGGACTTATTGCTATAGTTTATTAAGGCTGAAAGCAAAGTAGGACGATTTGATTAATAGTTAGCTAAAGGACAAAATCTCTTAAAACTGCTTCTCGGATATCAAAAAGTTCATATCTTGGCATAACTCGCTTCACGATTTGAGACCTTTCTCGGGCCGATATTTGGCATGTACTTCATACTTCATATCTTGAGAGACGTTCTTGAGATAATGGTCTTCTCTTCGTAATAGAGTTTCTTCACTTGGAGACTTTTGAGGGGTACTCCAACTTTGTTGACCACGACTTCATGATTATTTCTTCAATCGTTATTTGGGATTTTGAGATACAACGATCAGCCTCCTTTTCAGACTTGGATCTCTTTATCCTCATACCTTGTTAGGGTCTTTTCGGGTAGACTTCTCCATGATATTTATGGGAGTTGATCCTTCATATTGATTTTGGGAATAATGCTTTTCACACCACCTTGGATCTTTATCAATAAGATTGAATCCTCGTGTCTTGTTAGGGCCTTTTCGGACTCGCCAATCTTCACGCCCCGCTTCATAAGTTATGCCTTGGCTATGAACTCTTATCATTACCGAGCAACTTTTAAACGATCTTGGGCTAGAAGCTAAGTAACTTTTCAAATCGTACGACCTTACTTATTGCAGATAAGTTATTAGCAAGTGATGGGAGAATAGGCAAATAATCACACCAAGCGAGCTTCCACAAGAATACCGACTTATAATTGACTCTATCATTTCTCGTTCTCCACAATTTAAAATCTCAAGTAATGAGACTCGTGGATGCTTAGCCTAATAAACCAACTAAGGTCTATATGGTTAAGGATACTAGCTAGAATAAACTTGGATAAGTCTATTCGGGTTGAGTCAAAATAATCGCAACGGGCCTAATATATCAAAGACTTCAAAACTAGCTACACCACTTTATTAATATTTTTGACTTTATTGTGGGATATATACATATGAAAGCAACGATAAAAATTTAAAAATTACGACTATATGGCCAGAGTTAATAAATAATTTGAAAAATGCTGAAAATATGATTTTCCGGTTAAATGAAGGCATTTTAATGGAAAAGTCCACTTAAAACTTTGATAGAACTCCCCCCTACACTTAAGATAAAAATTGTCCTCAATGTTTAAGCATGTGGGAAAAGTCTCCCCTACACTTATGACATTGTGCACGTTGGTTAAATCAAGTTAAGGAAGAGACGACTAAAGTGATCAATTTCAAATGTGAGTATGAAGAAAATTGAATCCCGATAGTGGAGAGATAAAACCGGATTTCGGATAACACGGGAGCACGGTTCTTCAGAGATTCCAAGAGTGCACTTATCCCTGTAATCACATCACCGTTAAAACGGAAAAGGATAGATACTCGGGCTGCCTCCCGAGGAGCGCTTGTTTTTGATAACCGAGTCACGAGCCTGACTCGACCCAAAATTAGTTCATGGGAAACGTGGTGAGGGATGGAATCATCTCATGAGAGATGTCCTCACCAAAGTACAACTTCACTCGTTGGCCATTCACCTTAAAATTAGGTCCATTAGGTTGAGCGAGCTCGAGAGTACCATATGGAAAAATTTTGGCAATGGTGAATGGGCCGGACCAATGAGATTTCAGCTTGCCCGAAAATATTTTCAACCGAGAGTTAAAGAGTAAAACTTTGTCTCCAACTTGGAACTCTCGGTTTTTAATCTTAGGTCGTGAATGAGCTTAGTCCTTTCCTTATAGATCAAAGAATTTTCATAAGCCTCATTCTGGAGTTCATTGAGCTCATTGAGTTGGATCTTGCGTAGGTCACCGGCTTTGTTGATATCGAAACTAGCCCACTTCAAGGCCCAGTAATCCTTGTGCTCCAACTTAATGGGGAGGTGGCATGCTTTCCCGTACACGAGAGGATATGGTGTACAACCAATCGGAGTCTTGTATGTAGTATGGAAAGACCACAGAGCATCATCAAGTTTATCGGCCCATGAGGCACGATGCTCTCCCACGGTGCGTTCAAGAATTCGCTTTAATCCTCGGTTAGAGATTTCAGCCTGGCCATTAGTTTGTGGGTGGTATGCGGTGGAAAGACGATGAGTGACACCATACTTAGCCATGACTCTTGCGAATTGATCATTGCAAAAATGAGTCCCGCGATCACTAATAATGGCACGAGGCACACCGAATCTAGCGAACAGTGACTTTAAAAAGTTACAAACCACCCTTGCGTCATTAGTGGGTAAAGCTTTGGCTTCAACCCATTTAGAAACATAGTCAACGGCTACAAGGATGTATTTGTTTCCTTTAGATGAAGGGAATGGCCCCATAAGGTCGATACCCCAAACATCAAAGATTTCACATTCTTGTATGAAATTTTGAGGCATCTCATCTTTATGTGTGATCTTGCCTTGTTTTTAGCAAGCATCACAATGTTTAACCATCTCGTGAGCATCACGATAAATGGTGGGCCAATAAAATCACGAGTCAAACACTTTTTTGGCGGTGTAGTTGGGACCAAAGTGACCACCGGTGGGTCCTTTGTGGCAAGCTTCGAGAATGTCTAAAGCTGCCGGTCCATCAACACATCGACGAATAATCAAATCAGCACATTCTTTGAAGAGATACGGGTCATCCCAAAAGTAAGTCTTAATGTCTTTGAAGAACTTTTTCTTTTGCTGGGATGTTAACCCGTCGATGAGAATTCCACCCGCCAAGTAGTTTGCAATGTCCGCAAACCACGGGGCTTCATCATTACTCGAGTTGATAGACATTAAGGTCTCCAGGGGAAAAGAGTCATTGATCTCTTTGTTCAGATGATCCCCTTGATAAGGATCCTCAAGTCTGCTGAGATGATCCGCGGCTAGGTTTTCAGCTCCCTTCTTATCACGAATTTCGATTTTAAATTCTTGAAGTAGCAAAACTCAGCGAAGAAGTCTTAGTTTGGAATCTTGTTTAGTTAACAAGTACTTCAACGCAGAATGATCGGTATACACGATGGTGGTAGAAAGGACAAGATAGGGGCATAACTTTTCAAAAGCATAGACAACAGCTAAAAGCTCTTTCTCGGTTGTCGTGTAATGCAATTGAGCCCCTGTCATTGTCTTGCTAGCGTAATGGATCGGTTGGAAGTGTTTATTCACTCTTTGGCCCAAAACCGCTCCAATAGCAAAGTCGCTAGCATCGCACATCAACTCAAAGGGAAGCTCCCAATTAGGGGTAACCAAGACCGGTGCCTTAGTTAGCTTATCCTTATGCAAGTTGAAGGCTTCAATACACTCGTTGGAAAAGATAAAAGGAGTATCTTTTTCCAAGAGGTGGGTCATCGGGCGAGCGATTTTAGAAAAATCTTTGATGAATCGACGGTAGAAGCCCGCATGACCGAGGAAACTTCTCACACCCTTCACGGTTGAAGGTGGAGGCAATTTTGCAATACCATCGACTTTAGCACGGTCCACTTCAAGACCGGCTTTGGAGATTTTGTGTCCTAGCACGATGCCCTCTTTTACCATGAAATGGCATTTTTCCCAATTAAGAACAAGGCGAGTGTCTTCACACCGCTTAAGCATACGTTCTAAATTGGCAAGGCAAGCAGAGAAAGAATCGCCATAAACCGAGAAATCATCCATGAATACTTCCATAGTTTCTTCAACCATGTCATGGAAGAGAGCCATTATACACCTTTGGAACGTCCCAGGAGCATTGCATAAACCAAAAGGCATACGTTTATAAGCAAATGTTCCATAGGGACAAGTGAATGTGGTCTTTTCTTGGTCTTTGGGATCGATGGGAATTTGAAAATACCTGAAGAAACCGTCTAAGAAGCAGTAATAGTCATTACCCGCTAGACGCTCGAGCATTTGATCCATGAAAGGAAGAGGAAAGTGATCTTTTCTCGTGGCATCATTGAGTTTGCGATAGTCGATACAAACTCTCCACCCAGTAACGAGATGAGTGGAATCAACTCGTTGTGTTCATTGGGAACAACGGTTATTCTGCCCTTCTTGGGCACACAATGGACGGGACTTACCCAAGGGGAATCCGAAATAGGGTAAATCAAGCCTGCATCTAGAAGTTTGATAACCTCTTGTTTGATGACGTCTTGAATGCAAGGATTAACCCTTCTTTGGCTTTGGATTGCGGGTTTAAAGTCATCTTCCATGAGAATCTTGTGAGTACAAAAGTTTGGATCAATTCCGCGGATATCGGAAATTTTCCAAGCAATTGCCTTCTTATGATCTTTAAGCACGACGATGAGGCGAGATTTCTCTTCTGCTTTCAAGTCCTTCGCGATGATGACGGGAGACTTCTTCTTTTCTTCAAGAAACACGTACTCGAGATGGGACGGCAGCTCCTTAAGTTCTAAATCCGGAGGATTTTCGATGGTAGGCGTATTCAAAGTCGGTTCATCGATAGCAATAGCCTTGGGAGATGGTAGAGAAATATGGTCCTCTTTGAGAAGATTCTCAATGAGACGAATGTCTTCATCCCAATCGGTGGGAGAATCGTCATTTTCTAAGTTCACATCTCCCATGGTTGCTTCAAAATCTTTCCAAAGGAAATCACTTTCTCCAAATAGAGCGAGTGATGAATCGATAGAGGATACGGTCTCAACATTGGGATGAGAGGTAGGAATACTTTTACAAGCATCTTTGAAGTGTTCATCACAAGCCTCATCAAGAACGTCGATACAATTAACAATCTCGTATGAATAAGGCTGTTTAGAAAGCTTTCCCATGTTGAAGACGATTTTATCGTCACCCACTCTCATGATAAGCTCACCCGCTTCTACATCGATGAGAGTGCGACCGGTCCTCAAGAATGGACGTCCAACGATTAATGGCACACGAGGGTCCATATCGTAGTCGACCACGACGAAATCAGCAAGAAAAGTGAATTTGTCGACTCCTACAAAAACGTCTTCGGCTATCCCCACTGGATAAGCAACCGTACGGTTAGCTAATTCCAAAATCATTTTGGTGGGGACTAGCTCAGGGAGAGATAATTGCTTCCAAACACTTAAAGGCATTAAGTTAATACTGGCACCTAGATCAGCTAGGGCCATGCAATTCTCTACTCCCAGGAAGTTGCAAGGAATTAAGAAGCGACCCGGATCACCAAGTTTAGTTGGCAATTTCCTTAAGAGCACTGCAGAGCAATTCTAATTAAGTTGGGTGTTAGCGATATCAAGAAGCTTCTCCTTGTCACTAAGAAGATCTTTAAACATTTTCGCATATTTGGGCATGTGAGCGAGAGCCTCAACGAAAGAGATGTTGAAATTCAATTGTTTAAACATTTTGAGAAAGTTCGAAACATGAATATCATCCTTGATTTTGAGCTTCTCTTTCCTCAACCTTGAAGGATAAGGTATATCGGAAGAAGAGGAAGGCTTTGGAATAGGAGGATCACTCACATCCTTGGGTAGAGGAGGGGTATAAGTAAGAGGTGGAGGAATTGGGGAAGTAGAAGGATGAGGAATATGAGTAGGTGACTCGTTTTCCTTAGTCACAATCACCGGTGGAGGTATAGGAAGCTCGGGTTCCTTGGTACCTTTGCCACTGCGAGTGGTGATTGCTTTCATCTCCTCTCTTGGATTTGCAACGGTGTTACTCGGAAGAGTACCCGAAGAAGCGGATTGATTACCTTGGAAGAAACCAGCCATCATGTTCCTTAAGTCATTCGTTTGACTTGCCAAAGTGTTTCGCATATCAGCTCGAAGATCGTTTCCTTGTTTCACCATATCTGCTTTCAAGTTGAGCACTTCCCGCTGGAGATTTTCCACGATCACATCATTAGTACGCATGTAGGTTTCAACATCTTGGTGTAATGCGGTGGGTTGGTTGGGAGGAGGAGCATGGTAGGCGGGTGGTTGATAAGCAGGTTGTTGGTAAACTTGGTTGTTTCTTTGAGGTGGATATGGTTGTCTTTGAGGTGGTTGGTATGGTGCACGAGGTTGTTGTTGAGGAGGGCGATTGAGGTTTTGTTGTTGGTTTGGGTTGTTAGGAGGAAAACTGGGCGGTGAAAGAAAGTTGTTTGAGCGGTAGCTAAGCAAGTTGCGGTCACCTTGAGGACGAGCTTGATAAGCGGCCGGAGGATAGGTACCGTATGCCGCATTAACATTCTCACTAGGATAGTCTTGGGTGGTGGTACAAGTGGTGCAAGAGTGAGGACCCCCGCATATTTCACATGGTTGGCTTACAGCATTCACTTGAGCGTTTTTAGCGTTGATGTTGTTGGTGTTGCTAGCGGTTTGGGTAGCAAGCGATTCAAGAAGCGACGTAATTTTGTCAAGTCTCTTTTCGTTGTCACTAGTACTAGCACTAGCGGATTGGTCCGAACACTCTTGGTTTGCACTCTAGACTTATTCTAATTAATATCCCAAGCGGCATTAGAAGTCTTAAACAAAATATTACCCCCCGAGGCACTATTTAGTGAATCTTGGTCATTCATGCTTAAACCATTATAAAAAGTATTAATTTGGTGCACTTTGGTAAAACCATGTTGTGGGCATTTTCTTAAAAGGTCTTTAAAACGGTCCCAAGATTCACTAAAAGTCTCATCGTACTTTTGTTCAAAATTAATGATTTCATTCCGCAAAGCGGTAGTACGAGAGGGTGGGAAAAAGTAGTTTATGAATTTGGTCTCCAAATCCGTCCACGTAAGAATACTTTGTGGCGGTTCCTTTGCAAGCCAATGTCGGGCTTGTCCCTCTAAGGAGAAAGGAAAAAGTTGTAAACGGATTACCTCTTGTGGAACACCATTGAATTTGACCGTATTCGTGAGTTGCAGGAACCGTTTGATGTGGTCATGAGGATCATCAATGGTACGCCCCAAGAATGGTTGAGCAGAGACCATCTGAATAAAGCCGGATTTGAGCTCAAAGTTGTTGGTTGCAATCGCGAGTATGACAACTGGATCATTGTTGCCCTCTACATGTGCTTGCAAAATTTCAATCATCGGGCGATTGTCCGGTAGAGGTTCATTGTTGTTGTTATTATTGTTGTTTTGAGGTGGATTGTTATTGTTGTTGTGTACACCGGCCATGTTTAAGTCTTCGAGAGGCTCGAGCTCTTGATAAGACGTTGAACGTGTACGCATGCACCTACAAAAGAACTAACAAAGCAAACAAGAAATATTTTTGGTTTTTATGGTTTTTGATTTTTTTGTATTTTTGAAAATTTTATATTTTTTTGGGTTTTTGAAATTTTTTATAAAAAAGTAACGTTCACGGCGGACGGATCCCAAAATCCAAGTTCTCACAAAAAACTGTTAATCCTTACGAGAAGAGCCGGCAGCGGTGCCATTTGATACTGTAATTTTGCAATGGGGTTCAGATTTAGTCTCAGAATCTTCTCGAATTGATCACAGCTCAAAGTGGAATAGTTGTTCTTGGTGACAAAATAGGAGGATTGGTTTTCTATTCTACTAAAAAGGATTAAATACATGCAATAGAGAAAATGAGCCAAAAGTAACTAATAAAATAAGACTTGAATTAAAATTAAACAGTAAAGCCTTACACAGTAAGACATTAAACAACTTAACTTGAAAGATTTGCCGATTCGGAATATTTAAAACTTATGCGGAGTACATGCTCATTCGGAACAAAAATTGATTCGGAAGAAAACTGATCCGGAATATTAAGCTTGATTCGGAATACTTAAAAAATCTTTTATTCGGAACATTCAAAAAAAATACTGATTCGGAACTTTTAAAATAAGTTGATTCGGAACTTTGAAAATATTGATTCGGAATAACAAAGAAAAGATTGATGCGGAATGTAAGTTGATCCGGAATGTTAGATATTCCGGATGGAGAATGTTGATCCGGAATAATTCAATTGATCCGGAATATTGGATATTCCGGATGAAGAAGGTGGTTCGGAATATTATTCCGAATGAAACAACTGATCCGGAATATTGGATATTCCAGATGAAGGACTCTGATGCGGAATATTCTAACTGATCTGGAATAAATTATTCCGAATGAAACAACTGATCCAGAATATTGGATATTCCGGATGAAGGACTCTGATGCGGAATATTCTAACTGATCCGGAATAAATTATTCCGAATGAAACAACTGATCCGGAATATTGGATATTCCGGATGAAAGACTCTGATGCGGAATCTGGGGAATGTTGAAGAACAGTAAAAACTGGGGAACCAATATAGCCACGAATTTAATCAAAATCAACAAAGTTTTTACCAAAATTTTAAACCAAACTAACCAATAATCATTTACTAACTATAAACATCAAATCATAACAATAAAAACACAAAACCCACTTACTTTTGAAGATCAAAATCAACCAAATAAGAACTTTAAGCTTTAAATCAAAAAGATGAAGATGAAAAAGATTAATGGAAGGATTATATTGATAGATTAATGTAAAGTAAACAAAAGGAAAGATTAAACACTTACAAAATGAAATATTCAACAAGAATGAAAAATCACCAACACCTTAATGGTGTTGGCTTCCTACGAAAGAAAAGAAAGACTGGAAAAATAAAAACTAGCCCAAAATGTGTGAAGGGAATCTCTTTATATAGGCCAAGTGGTTAGTTGGTGAGTGGGCTTTCTTCTTTTTTTCGTCTTCTCGTCTTTTCAGTAAATTCGACTTTTTCGATTCTGATTCAGGATTTGTCGACGAATAAATTCAACTCGTCTTTTAATTTCTTCATTTAATAGACTTGAGTTTCTTCGACATATGTAAATCTTCCATCTTGGTCCTTTTTTCGGTAAATCTTCAAATAGGCCCATTGACTTCAAATCTTTTGCATCTCTTGGACAATAGACTTCGTCTTGAGTCTTTTTCTTTGATAAAACCCGTGAAATCCCATGTATTCTCCAATATCCATCCGGTTGGCTCTAAAAACACAATAAACACAAAAACCACGCATAATTCCAAACAAATGATATTAAATACGCGTTTTGGTCTTGTTTTAGTAAGAAATAAGTGGTAAAAGGATGGGTGTTTTCACACCAATCAGTTGTTGAATGAATTAATCTGGGAATTGAATTGGTTAATAGTCTTATTGAGGTAGTTGTTTATTTGAATCTGCGTATTCTGGATGTTCGTTAAGAGTTCTTAGTTGTATGCTGAATTTTATTATTGGATTTGATAAGTTGAGTTTTTTTTATTGTCATTTTGATTTGTTGAATTATTTTTGTTGCTTTAATTAGTTTCTGAATTTGTCTAAATGCCATATGCTAGAATACTGATCTGCTTATTTTTAAAGTTTTATGAATGAGTCTGCTAATATAGATTGTAACTGGTTGTGCTATTTTTTGGGAAGTTGTATTTTGTTTTGTATTGTTATTTGTGTTTGCTGAGTATTCTTCTATTAGTTGTTACTTATTTTTATATATATTGAGCTATGATTCGTTTATATAACTGAGTCACTGTAACGTGAAAGGGGAATTTTGGTTGAAATAAATCAGAACCTGCCTTCCAAAAATTTAATTATCAAAAATATGTCACTTGCAGGTCTCGAACTCGAGACCTGCCCTTCACATGCCCAACGTGTTAACCAGTCTAACTAGCACCCTCTTTGTGTTAGCTTATTCTTCTTTTAATTAATATAGATAGTTAGTGTGTGCCAGTTTTTAATCTATTTTAATTTCATAGTTTTAATTAATTTTACAAATTAGTTTTTTTAAATAATAGATATAATAAAGTAGAATAAAAATTAAAATTAAAAAGTTTTTATATATTTTAAAAGTTTAATTAGTTTTTCTAAATATATAGATTTTTAGTATTTTAGATTTAAATAAAAATAGTGTAAAAGTAAATTTGTTTTAAAAATTTAGTTTTAATTTGTTAGTGTAATTTTTAATTAACTTTAATGCTTAAATTGTTTTTAGTTTTTATAAATTCGGGGTTTACGATTCATGCACTTCAGGATAAAATTAAATAGTTTAGAATTTGTAGATTTTAATTTTAGTTTAAAAACCGAAAACCAACTCGAATCAATTGTCCAAATCGAAACAAAACGTCTCAAATTCACTCGATCTTCGTGTACAACGAACTTGGTTCACCACGTGTTTAATTAAATTCGTCTTTGGTAATTTTAGATTATTACTTTTTCCTAAAGGTAATTTTCTAATTTACCCTATAACGTATCTAATTATCACTATACTATCACGGTCACACTAAAAATTTTGGAAAGGAGAATTGAAGGTTATTACTACTCGTAGTGGTAAAATTTTCAAAGAACCAATCTCTCGTCCAAGTACTTCTACGAAAAAGGAAATCGATAAATAGACCGAGGTGGTGGTCGAAAAGGAGCATATCCCAATCGAACAAAGTACCGCTCAAACCCCACCTACGGTTGAACCAATACCAATTGTGGAACCCGAGATTCCAAGGCCGATGCCTATGCCCCAACCCACACCACTCTTACCTTACCCATCAAGACGAAACAAGGAAAAGTCACAAGAACGTAACAATTACCAATTTGAGCTTTTTATGAAAATGTTTCGTGACTTGCATATTAACATAAGTTTTTCCGACGCTTTGGTCATGATGCCTCGATTTGCCGCTAACTTCAAAAGTTTGTTGAATAACAAATAGAAATTGAAAAAGTCGTCTAGTTGTTCATCGGTTTTTCTTAGCCGCATATATCAAAAAGTCGGTGACCCCGGTAAATTCTTAATTTTGTGTGCTATCCAAGATATGGAAGAATGCTACGCCTTGGCCGATCCTGGTGCTAGTATAAATTTGATGCCTCTTGAAATTTTTAAGTCGCTCAATCTTCCTAATCTCACTCCTTCAAGAATGTCAATCGAGATGGCCGATCATTCTACGATTCTTGCTTGTGGAGTAGCCGAAGACGTTTTCATGAAAGTTGGAAAGTTTTACTATCCCATGGACTTTATCGTTGTAGACATTTCCATGGATCCTAATGTTCCTTTAATTTTGGGTCGTTCATTGTTGGATACATCGAGAGCACTTATTGACGTTCATGCTAGGAAAATAACTCTACATTTCAATGAGAAGGAACTCGTCATAAATGCAATTCAAAACTCTACGCTTTCTCATGTTTACTCCATCACGTCTTTAGACCATGTTGATTCAATAAAAAACATTTGCAAAGAATTTTCAAAAAGAGTTTTAGGAGTTGTTGATAAAAACGATTTTCCATCCCCTCCGCCGGTGGAGGTTAAGAGTGTTAAACCTACGTCTTCAATCACGGAAGATTTTTCGGATGATGAATATGTTGACCCCAAGGGGGCGGTGTTCTTTATTGATAAACGTTTTGAGAACTTACCACCACCAAAACTCAACTTAAATATGAGAATTTTTAGTGTGCCTAACATCGTTTTAGAAACACCAAATATTTTTGACATAATCAAATCAGGTTTTCATACGGAGTTTTCAAAAGATGAAAAAGGAAAAGTTATTGAATTGGATTTAAAAGATTTTTCTACAATTCTAACTCCGTCATCACCTCGTGTTTTGAGTACTACAAGCTCGTCTACTCCTTTTGACGATGCTTTGTGTGGTTTTAGTATGGGGGAAGTCCCTTATGTTCCCTCCCCTTTCTCCACCCAGGACGAGATATTCGATCCTAGAATTGCTTATAAAGGGAAATCTCGGTCTTCCACCCATGCAATAAATGGAAAATACTTTCATTTGTTTGGTGTGAGTCTACCTCGAGTATCTCATGGTTTTAGTGACTTACCCATTTCCCCACCCTTCTATTTCTTCTCATCTATTTTCTTTGACCCCTTTGGGGTTGTTTTGCCTTCGGTTGAAGTAGCCGTGTTTTGTCTTTAATCCGAAAACGAGGACGTTAACTTTGACCCCGATATACGTTTATCGGGTTTTTGAAGTACTTCACGTACTTTTGGGCCTTGTTTATCATGTAAGACCCACCAAAAATTAACCATACCATGATTATCCCTAAATGATCACATTTATGGGGATTCGAGTCGAGCTTTTGACTCGGTTATCAAAAACAAGGTGCCTCGTGGGGGAGTCCCATGCTTATCCATGTACATATTATCGCTTTCTAATTAGTTTACGTGAGGGGATTTGTGCCATTCCAACCTTTGTTTCGTGTTGTTTGTGAATTGTGGGTTTTAGATGATCATGATCTTCACTATTGGAGCCTCTCGTGTTCGTTTTATGGGAGCACTCAACCGTTTGCTTTGAAGAATTTCTCAATATCCACATGATATATCCTTGTTTGTTCTAACCTTAGGTTTTTAGCACACTTCATAAACGGCTATTGATTTAATGGTTACACCCTTTCCATGCTTGATTAGGCATTTGACTTCGTCTCTAGTATGGGGGTATCCTACCCTTAGACTCGAAACATTGAGGACAATGTTTAACTTTAGTATGGGTGGTGAATAGATACTTGCCTTGCCAAACCTTCACGCTTTCCAAGTTTATCTTTTTGTATATCGTTTTGTTGCAAAATAAGGCTAAAAGTGGCCAAATTTTAATATTTTTCTCATGTTTTATAAGTGTTTGAAGACACGAATGTAGATTTTCAGATGGCAAGAATAAGAGTAATTTTTTACTCGACCGTGCGTGTTGAGCACTTAGCTTCACTTCCTTAACTTTATATTAGGCTACGTCTCTTAAATGAGGACGAGAAATGATAGAGTTAATTATAAGTTACTATGCTAAACGTAGAGTACTCGTATTCTTTCAAAAACTCATGTGTTCTCGTTGTTTGCTTATTCTCCCTTCGCTTGTATATATATTTTGCTTAATAAGTATTGGCTTTGCGGTTTAGTCTTGAATGTTGGTTTCTAGTCTTTTCTAGTAGCTTCCATGTAATTAACTTGGGAAGACATTAAGGTATCGCCAGCGTCACGGTTTTGAAGTACTGGCAACCCGAATAATCAAAAGCTTCACCTTATAATAATATTTCAAGTGCTCACCTAAATCAAGCATACAATTTGAAGCTCACAAGGCCGAAAAATCTACGCCCAAATTGAAAGTGAATCAAGCCTTAATCTTTGAAGCTTTAAAGATCCAAAATTCGCTTTAGCGTGAGGATATACGTCTTTGGCCATAATAAACACCTCATGGCGAGGTTAAATAAAAGGCAAGGAAAGACCAAAGTCATAATATAAGCTCCATGGCAGAGTTGAATAAAAGATGTAGGTAAACCTATGATAATAAGGCCCATCCGTTAGGGGGCGTATAAAAGTCTTGGTAATAAGTCTCATGTTCAAAACCGTTATAAAACTGTGTTTATCGATCCTTCTTGTTGACTTAATTTTTTGACATCGTTGTCTATTAGGGGGGGTTATTAATTCGATGGTCTTGGTTACACTGTTATGACTCTATTTTTTGACCTAAATCTCTATCATCGCATAAGTCAGAAATGTATCCTCGTGAACATTCAAGACAAAAATAAAATATAAGAGATACCAAATAGGATTAAGGGAGTCTAAGTACGTGATTAGGGCATATGAGTAGTGTTAGCATTACTAACTTATAATGACAATGATCTCCTTACACGCTTGGCATGGAATTGGGTGAAAATCGAGGACCACGAAATTATTTCTAACGAAGCATTCACGTGTTCTTGTTCTATGAACCTAAACGTCCCATTTTGCAATGAAAATCATACATTATGTCTAAAACGCAAGTAGTAGCAAGTAATAGTAGTGTAGCAAGTTTATTATTCAATAGAAGTGCATAAAAATGAATTTTGGATGTGCTACGATACTTTATTCTAGCATTGCGTGAGGGCACGACAATGGTTTAGTATGGAGGAGTGATGAGACTGCTTTTATACATAGTCTCATCGTCCAAAACGGGCTTAAAATGCATAAAATATCATAAAATGTTCCAAATATATGCTTGTATTTGTTCAGTGTGTATTTTAGGTACGGATATTGAGAAAATCACAAAAGATCACAAGAATCAAAGAAAAACGAACACGGGAAAAAAGCCGCACAATGAACCGGGCCCTAGAGTTAATTTTCCAAGAAAAACCCTTGAAGAATTGAAGATTGTACAAGAAGGGTCCTCCAATATTGAAGAATTGACACTTTAAACCCTTGTATATTCATAATTATAAGTTTGGTCCTTAAAGTATGTCAAAATTACAAAAAGGACCCTTAACTTTGAAGATTTGGCAAGAATGGTCCCTCATATTTGAAGACTTTGAAGAATGAAGAAAATGCCAAAATCACCCTTCAAATATCATCAAATGGCAAGAAATACCATTGAAAATACTTTACAATACTTTTTGGGAAAAAGTCTTAAAAATCAAACCTAAATAACAAAGGAAATTTAGTTTGTGCCATTTAAACTTGAAATGAAAGAAGAATGGAAGAAGGGGGGGTGATTACTGCTAAGACATGAAAGATACATAGATTAGTGATAGCTTGCCATGTGCCCCACTACCTCTTTTCCACCAATCATGTTTCACCATTTCGCCACATCATCATCCATTAATACCAGGTTTATACTTAATATTAATTAAGTATAATCTGGCGCCTAAACAATTATTTAAAAACAAAAAACAGATCAAAACCCATGTTCTTGGTGTTCATAACAAAATTGGGTATTCTTTAATTACTTAGAATTAAGTCTTAATCTGTTCCAGATTTATGATTAAAGACTTAATAAACAAAACATAACCTTTAAACCCTTTGCCACATCACTCACATGCTCACATGAGACCTCCCCTGACCCACGAACTCGCATGAAGACAAGAATAGCCAGAGAATTAATGTGCCAAGATCAAGCTTCATTCTGACACACTATTTGAACGTCCAAGATCATATAACAACAAGAATGGTCACATGTATCAAGCTCCCAAGTCAAATTCAGTCAACAAAAGTTCAAACCTTCAAGGGCAATTTAGGGACTTCACCAACTAGGGTTTATATTTTTATCAGCTTCTTAGCATGCATTGTAGCCTATATAAGGCATTAGGGTAACAACATTTCACTTTGTTCTTTGTTTTCTTTGGTCAAAAATATGTAAATCCTTATTTTCAAGTGACTGAATTAAGTGTTTGATTTTGTGACGAATTCCAAGTTCCAATCTTTATATTATCTTGTTATTGTTATATGTTTTTGAGTTTGAAATCTCTTGGTTTAGTTTTAAAGATTGTGCAAGATTTTGCAAAATTTTAAAAACCTGATTTTTCTAAGTTCTTGTTCAAACACTTGAACTTTTTAGGCTATAAGTTGATCATAGCACCCTGATAAAGAGTTTATCAAGGTGTTGTGAGGCTTGTGGTTTGGGAAGAGTCAAGGGGTGGGGTTCAAGCTTGAAAAGATCTTGGTCATTTTCCATTTTTTTATTTAATCTATTTGTTACTAACTTTGTTGATCTTAGCAGTGTTTTGTTGGAAGCTTGTGGTTGTTAAGCTACCACATAAGCTAAAAAATTCGTGAGTGTGGATGTGCATTCATGAGGTTTGTCCTCTTTTCTTGAAAAATCTGTCAAGAATTTGGTTCTAAGTTATTTTTGTGGTCTGCTGGCGTGTGTGTTTTTATGCATGCAACTTGGTTCTTAGTTCATATATTTGATGTTATGATGCTTATTTAAGCTTGATTCAGTCTTGAGAATACTTTTACTTTGTTAAAATTGGATTTAAAAAGTATAAAGGGTGTTTGCGATTGCTATTTGGTTCTAATATGCATGAGTGTGAGTAGTTGTTTAGGGCTGCTTGTTATTTTTATATGTTATTGAAGTGGTTTTGGTCTGATATTTTCAAGTTTTGTGCTCTTAAACATCAAATATGAAATCTTTGCATAACTAGCTTGTTTTAGGTATTTGTTGACTGAAACTTGGTGAACACCTAGATTTCATGTGCAACTAGGGATAAGAAGTGATAAAAAATAGTTATTGTAAGCTGTTGAGTAGATTTGTGGCTTTGAAATTGGATTTGTGGTCAACTATATCAGCAAGTAGGACTTTGTGTTCATCATTTGTTCATCATTAACTTGCTTGTGCTTGTCTTGTTCAAAACTTGGAATTAGTGTATGAAATGAGTTAATTTGTGTGTCACTAAGTTGTTGAGCTTGTGCATGCATTTGGTGTACTGTGGTTAGCTTATACTAGCTTAAACATTAGCTTATATCACCAGATCGGCTTATAATATGTCTGTGCCATGTCTGTGCAATCTTTGATTAAACTGTATCATTTGGCTGAGTGATTTTGTGTTTAATTGCTTGTTATTGACTCCTTACAATCCGCTGGTTGTAAGGATGCCTTGATTGTCCAAAGAAACCAAGTGATTCACTCTAAAAAAGCAAGCCAAAAAGTCAAAGTAGTGGGAACCCTTTCCCATTGTTGTTAGCCACTGCTAGTGTAATTTGGTCAGCAGCTTATTTATAAGTCATTCTATCTTATTCTATTGTGCAACAACTTATTTTTTGTGATAGATCTTATTATTTTGAGCTTATAAATCAGTTTTGAAGTTTACAGCTTTTGGTTTTAGCTTTTGACTAGAAAACGATTAGTTTGTCTTTTTCAATAACAGCTTATTGCTTATTTCAGCTTATTGAGTGTGCTTATTTGAAAATTTTTTGTTGCTTAAGCTTAGTTTTGTCATTTGAAACCTTTTTCAAGTTGAATCAGCTTTTGAAACAGCCTAGAACTCGAAAACGACTATTTTGTCGTTTTGTGTAGAGAGCTTTTGCTTATTTCGGGCTTATTTCTTGGTCTTATTCAAAAATTCTTTTTACAAAAGGATTATTTAGGTCAAGAGAAGGACGAGTGTGAAATTATTCCTTATGGCATCAACTTATAGCTTAATGGGCCAAAAAGCCCATTAAGAACAAGCTGTTTTGAAATAAGCTGTGATAAGCTCATTTTTAGCTTTTGGGCCTTTGAAATTTTGTGTTTAAAATTGAATTTTAAGCTTAACTGGAAGTTTTGGGCCATTATTGTGAACATTTTTCTTATTGGGCCAATTTGAACCCATTAAGGGGTCTGATTTACTATTTGGCCCATTTGGAGGCCCATTATGGGTAATTTTGTCATTTCAAGTTCACTTCTGTTTAAATTAGGTTAAATTAAACTAGTTTGCAAGTTCTTATAATTTTTTTACATTTTGGATTTTTAATATCATTTTATTATTATTTTATTATTAAAATTAGTTTTTAATATTTTTGCAACTTTTACATTTTTCCTAGGTTAAAAACATTAAGTTAGGATTTTTAAAACTTTTAAATTAATTTTCTTGTCATTTAATAAATTTTTAGAATTATTTTAAGATTATATTAGTTTTTAATCATTTTTAAATAGTTTTAATTAATTTTAAATTTTCCAAAAATAGTGTTTAGTTTAATTAAGTTATTTTAATGGTTTACAAAGTAAAAAATCTCATTTTGGCCTTTTTCTTAATTAAATAGATTTTTTGGGCTTTAATTAGCATTAAAAATTATTATTTAATTAAATAAATGGTTTGAGTGATTTTTGATTTTTTTAAATTCTAATCACATTTTTTAGGATTTATTGCAATTTTCTAGGAATTTTTAGGGTAATTTTTAAATTTTGTCATATTTTACGGTTTTACGTGTACGACTTTCGTCTTAGTGTAATGTTAATCGTAACCGTCATCCTTTTCTCTCTTTTCTCATAATCATAATCACAAACATTTAATCATCTCTTAACACAATACACAAGCCTCCTTAGGAACGAACTCACTTTTGGGTCATTTGTGCACGGTTTTCCTAAACCGTCGTGCTTACCATCTCTACGAGTAGTCGTTTGTTCGTTTCGGTCTTTTCCTATCTCGATTCAACTCGTAATCCTTCAACAAGGCATTATTACCTAGTGTTGTGGTGGTCCAATGATATCCTAAAAGGTTTAAGATATATTTTTAAGTATTTTAAAAATTTTTGGTTTTCAAAAATTCATTGTTTTTCTTTGATAAAAACCTGCCTTTGTAGGCGGTTCTTTATCTTTTGCGATTCAATAGCGCGGTTCCTTATCGATAAGGAACCACGGGCAGAAACTTTGTCAGAGCGCCAATTTTAATAAAATACCATTTTTCAAACAAAACCTTCTCTCTCCTTCACACACAGCCGACGGTTTTTTGTTTTTCCACCATTGTTGAAGCTTCAAAAACCTTCAATCACTGAAATTAATTGGTTCAAGTTTGTGGGTTTCACTCATCCATCATCTAAGATCAATTAATTGTAAGTTGTTTCTTTCAATTTCATCTAATTTGTTCTAGGGTTCATACATTCATAATTGGGGCTTTTTAAAATTAACATTGAATTAGAACCTTACTAGGAATATGAGTTGACATAGTATTGTTACTATGATTCCTTAGGTTCATACTCATCGGGATTTCACTAAAACCCATTTTTAGAACAAATCCGGATTTTGACTAAATAGTTTTGTTGATTGACGGAATTGATATGAACCCATAAACAACTTGGTAATGGCATTGTTAAATGCTTACCTTAAAACCTTGTTTTGAAAAACCAATGTTCTAGTTCATTACTGATTTTACATAATTCATATGTTTTGATCAATGATGAAATGGGTACATTGTGAACATGATAAGGACACGTATTAATCCTTTGTTTTTCAAGCTATTGATGAAACACATTCTCATCTTTTGAAATTTTTATTTTTATTTTTCATATGAGTGATTAGAGAAATATTTTTGTTTATTGTTTTTAGGTACAAATCATGCCTTCAAGATACCAAAGAGATCATCAAAACACTAGATGATATATGCCAAACCTTTCTCAAATTTTTGCATCTACCCAACTCCAAAACTCCTATCCATCTCTTTCAAAACGTTGTTTCCATGAGGGTAGAACCGTCGATGAAGAAATTACGGGTTATGACTATATAAAATCTATGTTTGAGCCTACGGGCTTTTATTGTTTGCTTGTGACAATCCTATATTTTTAGATTTGTCACTTTTGACTGTTTGACTTTGATTATGTGCTTAGTGTGTGTTTATGTGTAATATGTTTATATTTGAACCTTGGGTTTGATGTTAATCATCGTTCGTGTATTGTGTGGTATATTTGAACCTTGGTTGAGGTGTGACAGAATGGTATCAGAGACAATGGTTATAGAGAATTAGGTTGCCTAGTCGCGTAGCCTAATCAATAGCTTAAGGGTCCCTGAATATAGGCGTCATAGGGGTTTGTGTGCATTTTATAATAATTGATGTGTTTGGATGTTATTTTTGTATTTGTTAAGGAATGAACTACCATGGTTCATACTTAACTACATGTTATTTTCTTTACGAGTTTTGATTAGTGTGGGTTGAACCATGGTCGTATACGCTAGTCATTGTTGGATTTCGTTTGATTATGCTTTCATGTTTCTTTATACATTTTAAATTTCGTCTACGGTGGTTCAGCTGGATTACGAGTTTATGTGTTTCATGCATTGGCTACGTTATTTTAATACATGGATTTTGGATTTTATTTTATGTTGTGGTTATGAGCTTATATGATTTGTAGGATATATGTGCTTATTTGAGCTGGTAGACTGATGTGTTATGTGTAGTATTCATTCTTATAAGTGTCATCATAGGAGGGAGTGCATTAGTGAAATGGGACTGGTATAAGTATGGTGGCCAACATACTTATACAAGTACCACAACATCGATGGATTCCTAAGTATGGTTGCATGAAAGAGGGTTAATACATGCTTGTATAGTATATGTTGGATGGATTTGAGTGTATGTATGCATATGCCTATATATGTATAATTCCCTTCTACTTATCGGTTGTATTCTTGGGATGGTTTGCTAGCTCGTTCCTCTTCGAGATGTTTAACTTCTATGTTGTACGGTACTTTTGGCGTGAAGGCTTTTGAGATGGTGGAGATTTCTTTTTGGGGTAACGATATATTTTGTTTCGAGTTATACATGGTAAAAAAATGAACTTGCAAATTGAGAAAAAATAGTTGCCGGTAGTCGATGAAATAAGGAAGTGTCGGAAACATGTTTCAAAATAAGGTGGAATATAAATTCTTTAACATATAAGCATGGCTTATTTATTTTTAAAATATTTTGGTTTTGATCACCTAAAGTTATTGTTCTTTAGTTAAAATTTTGTTCTTATTTAGTTAAATATGTTAAAATCATGTAATTAATCATATGATGGGTGAGAGTTTTAATTTTCTGGAATTAAAATAAATTAGGTTTTAAATTTGGTAATTAATGAGGGGTTTTAGGGTTTAAAATTCGTTTTTTTGGAATAAATCAGAGTAGGCATAAACTGTCGCTAAACTGTCAAAATATGTCGCTAACTGTCAGAAACTGTCTCTAATGCCTAGGCAGATTTTGAGTAAAATCGTTTTGGTTATAAATTATTCGTTTTTAAAGCTTTTTGGGTGATTCAAAAGCCTAAAATTATGTACTCGGAACATACTTTTCAAATATTCAGAAAGTTTAGTAATTGGAGTTCAGTAGTTTAGTCGAATTAATTGTACAAGTGTCGGGTTCAAGATTAATTTTCGAACAACATGGTTTAAACTCGTGTTTTCGGTATTTTGGGATAGTGGACACTTAGAGTGCTAACACATGGCTGATTCGGGATAGGATTTGAGATGTATCCATCATAGGGATTATTACATTGATGAAGGATGTGGGTTTTGGAGTCAATGTTGACGTGTGATATTATGTTGTGTGCTTTAGACAATTGATCGTTCGTGAAAAGACTTTATATTGCTTTTTGTTAGATGATTACATAAATTACTAATGTGATATCATGGTTTTAGAACAACTAATATACAATTACAGTACAAAATCCATTCTCGGGTGAAATTTTGGTTTTGCACAAGGTTTTAATAGTATGTCGCCGGTTGTAATACGTTCGGTTTTCGCTGGGTGCGTTTTCTCATTGGTCCGTTTCCATGGTTTGTTTGGAGTCGATACATGTTTATGTTTGAGTATCTTTTGGAGTTTCATGGTTTAGGTTCATATTTTTTTAATTCGTTCACGTAAACGTGCATTAGTTGTCCATGGGTTTGATCCGTTATCCGAAGTTGGGGATCCTAAAATTTTTCGTGAGCTTATATTCATTGAGAGCGTTGTTGTAATCATACGGATGATCCGGTTACGTCTCATGAGAGAGATAGCGAGTTGGTTGTAAAATGAAGTTATTGAGCTTATGAAGTAAATCTCGGGACGAGATTTCTATTAGGAGGGAGTGATGTGACAACCCTATATTTTTGGATTTGTCACTTTTGACTGTTTGACTTTGATTATGTGCTTAGTGTGTGTTTATATGCAATATGTTTATATTTGAACCTTGGATTGGATGTTAATCATCGTTCGTGTATTGTGTGGTACATTATATGATGTTATGGTGGGGTGTGATATTTGCTTTACATAGATGAAGAGATATATCCCGTATTTCTTTTGGAGTTCTTTAGAACCTATTCTATCTTTGAGTTCAATGTTAGAATATTCGTTAGATTCTTGTTGAATGATCAAGTCATTCAATACTTTCTCGAAACCTTTGGTCAAATTCTTGGTGTGCCATTTGAAGGTATTTGTCGTTTCACTGACAAATGGAGACTTGATGCTCTTGATGAATCCAACGATAAACCTCCGAATGACCACAGTGAAATTGATCTTGATTTTATCCTTGAAATCATTTCCAAAAAGTGTGATGGAAAATTGTGAGAAGCCTCCATTCTAATAAACGACTTGTAAATCGTTTTGAGGTTCTCTCAAGCGACCTTAAGGATTATATGGTTCGTTGGGCCGAGATAGGGATAATGTATTTTGTCTTGGTGGGAACCGGGATCACATTCCGGCTTGTATGGTGCATATGCTATTTTGCATCTTTATCGAAACCAAGTACAACTTGGCATACTATATCGCTCGACGAATTAATTTGCTATCTCTAAGCCTACCACAAATCTTCCCTATGCTATGCTTCTTACTCGCCTCTTTAAGAGGGTTGTTCATGATTTTCCCTTCCCTGACTTCTCTCGCTTTCAACCGGTTCAACGGGTGATGTTACCTATTCAAGAGGTATATGAAAGAAAGCCTAGAAGTGTGATGAGACTGCTTTTATACATAGTCTCATCGTCCAAATCGGGCTTAAAATACATAAAATATCATTAAAACTGCCAAATATATGCTCGTGTTTGTTGCTTGTGTATTTTAGGTACGGATATTGAGAAAATGACAAAAGATCACAAGAATCATGCAAAAACGAACACGGGAAACGAAGCCGCACAATAAACCAATCCCTAATGAAGAATTTTCCAAAACAACCCTTGAAGAATTGATAAATTATGAAGAAGGGTCCTCCAATATGGAAGAATTGACACTTTATACCCTTTTATCTTCATAATTACAAGTTTGGTCCCTAAAGTTTGTCAAAATTACAAAAAGGACCCTTAACTTTGAAGAATTGGCAAATTTAGTCCCTCAACAAAACTAAATTGTCAATATTGGTCCTCCAAGAAGTCAACAAACTAGTCAAACCATGAAGAATGAAGAAAATGCCAAAATCAGTCCTTCAAGTATCATAAGTTTGCATGTTTAGTCCTTGAAACAAGTTTAAAAACTTGTTGTCCCAAAAATGCCAAGATGCCAAAGTTATTATTAAAGGAATTGAAGTTATTTGCTGATTATTACAAGATGAAGACAAATGGGAACTTAAGGGGCCATTTCAGTCAAACATCCAAACTCTCCCCCACCACTCAGCAAACGCCACATCACCCCACTTAATTTCTCCACCAATCACAACCCTCCCCTTCACCATGTCACCCTCCACTCACATTTTAAACTGATTTAATTAATTAGTTTTAACCTTTCCCTCCCAAACATCTTATTTAAATCTAATCACCCCCAAATCAGATTAAATACATCCTAATCACCCCATAAACCCTAGAACTTGCCCATGATCAAACTCTCTAAAAACAAAGGGCTTATGGTTATAACGTTCCAGATTGCTAATTAACCATCACCTAAACCAAACCCAACATCCAAATCACCCATCACTCTCACCCATGTGATACCTTGGCCCTCCCCTGCACAAGAAAACAAAAAGGGTGACAACACATCAACGCCTCATGGCAATTTCGTGCTCCCCAATAGTTTATTGGACGCCTAAGATCGTTTTTTACATCACTTTCATGCCACAACAAGCCAAAGATCCTCACATGGCACTCTTGACAAATTCAAAAACAAGCATCTTCCTGGCATCAAAAAGATTCGACAAGGGCAAAGATGGAAGTTCATGTCATTAGGGTTTTAGATTCTTTTTAGTTCTAGAACAAATGTAAGCCTCTATATAAAGGCCTCATAGGGCTTAGTTTAAACTGTTCTTGCTTTCCTTGTTCACATCCTTGTAAAGCCCCTTTTTATGAATGAAAAGTTGGTGAAGTGTTATGTGAAGAAAGCTAGTTCCATTTTACTTTCAGTTTGATACAATTATCATTATTCAGTTTGGTTTTAAATTTTTAGCAAGTTTACTAAGGTTTCCAAGTTTCTGTTTTCTTTTCAAGTTTTTCTTAAACCATAAATTTTCATAAAAATCTGATAAATGTTGATGAAATATATTAGTTTAGAGGTGTTTGAGATTGTGTATGTCAATGATACCATGGCTTGTTCTGGTATGGTGGGTACCCAATCTTAGACAGCCTTGGTTTGGTCTATTATTCAGCTCATCCTAGTCCTAACCCAAGCTCTAGTTTACTTCTAGTTTTATCCATAAGCTAAGGGTAAGCCTTGAGCTTTTACACAAACTTTTCCTTCTCTCTTAGCAGGTTTAAAACAAGAACCATTTTTATTCAAAATTTTTGTTAAGCAGTTCTTCATAAGCATCTCAGCAAAGTTCTGCTCAGGCCCCAGCCTGATTAGAGGTGACTTTTCAGTCACTGTTGGGCCTGGATGTAGGCCCAACAAAGGACCCCCTTGTGCCTTTGTTTCAGTTTTGAATTTTGGTGAATTGTATGATTTATGTGAATTTGTGATTTATTGCATAAAATTGTTTAAGTGTTGTTTTCCTGGTTTGATATTGTTCATTTAGGGTCTTATGCATGTTAGAAGTAGTCATAATCACTTTTGATTGGATTTGCTTTGATTTTGTTTGAAAAAGATCATTTTCAGAAATATAAAGGGGTGTTTGGATTAGGGATTAAGTAGGGATTAATGTTTTAAATCTGGCTTAAAACCTGTTTGATTCACTCACTAGGTAGTTGGTTGGTTGTATGCTAATTGATTTTTAGTTTGGTAGAGTTAAAACACAAGTTTGCATGTTAAAAAATGGTTTTCACCTGCTAAATCAGTAAAGCCCCATTTATGCATGCTTGAGTGTTAATTTGTCTTGTAAATCTTGATCAATGTTAGATACTTGTTCTATCTAGGGTTTTATTGAGTTTGTATATGATTTGGTTGAGTTTTGTGCAAGTCTTGGATGTTTGAATCTCATTAGAATACCATTTGTATCAGTCAAGCACTCCTTGTCCTGATTCAGTTCATCAGTGAGTGTGATTTTTATTGGTGTGTGATTTTGCTAAGTGGATTTTGTGTTTTTTGTGATTAGCTTGACTCCATATACTCAACTGAGTATAGGGGTGCCCATTTGTCCATCAAAATACTAACAAAAATCAAGAACTTGCTCCTCTTGTTCTATTCTTCACAAGTGAAGATATCAACTTTGTGTTCATTAGTTAAGATTGCAACCTGGGCACCTATTTTGATTTCATAGGCTTGATTCTAGTTTTTTTTGATCAAAAGTGTGTTTTAGAGTAATTTAAGTTACTAGTTTTGAGTTTTTAAAGTTTAAAAAAAAAAGTTTTTCAAAAAGGACGTGGCCAGGACTCGAACCTGCGCCACTCCTCTCACACACTAACGTGATAACCAGTTTCCCTAGGGTCTTTGACTGGTTATCACTTGGTGAGTTTAATATTTAACTAGTATTGTTTTTTAGCTTATTTAACTTAACAACTTATTCATAAGCTGATTCCAGCTTATTTCTTTAGGGGTTTTACAAGTTAGTATTTTTCTTTTGTTTTTATTTAGTTTTAGGACTTTTTGTTGCAAAAAGTTTATTTTTCCCGTATTTAATTAATTTTCTAGGATTATTTTAAGTTTAAATTTTAGAAAGTGAATAAAAAATGGGAAAAGGTATTTTAAAAATCTGAAAAAATAGTTTTTAGGTTTTTAATTATATTTTTGAGGTTTACATCACTTTAAGTTTTCAAAAAGTCTTATTTTTGATTTTATAGGGTTTTAGGGTTTTTAACCAACTTTAAAATTTAATATAAAATTATTAAATAGGTTTTAGAAACTTTTAATTGCATTTCTGTCTTAGGTTACATTATTTTAGATTTTTGGTAATTTTTTAGAATTTTTTTATAAACTTTAAATTTTTTTGAATATTTTAATATTATTTTATTATTAAAAATTGAAAGTTTGATTTTTTAAGTTTTTACATTTTTCCTAGATTGTAGTCACTTAATTAGGAGTTTTGTAACTTTCCAAATATTTTTAGGACTTTTCAATTATTTTCTAGAATTAATTTAAGTTTTAATTGATTTTAATAGTTTTTAAGTGTTTAAAAATAGTTTTATTTGGTTTTAAAATTTTTAAAATACTTTTTAGCTTTATTAGGTTATTTTTGAGGTTTACAAACTTTAAAATCTTGTTTAGGGCTTTTTAATAATTAATTGTGATTTTTAGGGCTTTAATTAGCATTAAAAAGTCATTATCTAATTAATTAAAAGGTTTTAGCAAGTTTGGATTTTTTGTAAACTCTTAGAATATTATTGTGGATTTTTAGTAATTTTTAGGAATTTTTAGGTTAAAATTTTAATTTTTGCACTATTTACGGTTTTACGTGATCGCCTTTTTCGTCTTAGTTTAATCCGTCTTTCTCTTCTAATCTCATTTCTTTCTTTCTTTTTCAATCATATAATCACAAATCAAAATCAATTCATTACACAACGCACTAGCCTCCTCGAGAACGAACTCACTTTTAGGGTCATTCACACACGGTTTTCCTAAATCGTCGTGCCTACTTGCCCTTTTTGCTCTCTTTTCCTAAAGAGTAGTAAAATCACTACAATCATTTTGGCGCCGCTGCCGGGGAGGCGTGTTGTGTTTTGATTTGGCATTGTTGTTTTTATACTAACCATAATTAGTATTTGTATTAGTAGCACTCTACTAATACGTACTATCGGTTTTTCGTTTTTTGTGAATACTATTACTATATTGTATACGTAGAACAATAAATTTACAAGTACTCCAAATACGTGAGAAATCACAACCTTGACTTGGGAGGTCATTACTCCAAATACGTGAGAAAGGCAAAAATAGATAAATACTTTCGTGAAGCTCGATTTTGAAAAATACAAACTATAAGGTGGGTATAAGGCGGTTGTATTTCACGACCTAAAGGAAAAAGGCTCTTAAGTGCTTCGCGCCGCCTCGTTTCCTCCGCTTGCTTGTGCGTATTTTGAGATTGAAAGCTAATCGACGGTTTTGCCGCCCAAAGTATTACTTAAGTATCATATATATTTTCTTGGTTTCTATTGATTAAACCCTCTTGAACGATTTGGTGTTCCACCATCGTTATAAAGCCATCGAAGGCGTTCACTTCACGTGATCGTTTTCATTCCTTGAGGCTTCTTTAATCGAGAGATTTGATTAAGGAGGAGATTTGTAGATTTGTGTCTACCTAATACATTCCAAAAATCTAAAAAAACTAAAAACAATCAAAAACCACAAAAAAAAATTGAAAAAGTAAAAACACCAAAAAGAATCTTCTTTGCTTACCCTCTCGTTGTACGTGACGTTTATGCAAACTCGCTCCAAAGCAAGACGTGCTCCTAAACGAAGAAACAAATCAACAACTCCTTCTAGTGAGGAGTCTCCTATTGACGAACCCATTGTAGTGAAAGAAGCACCTATGGCTAATCGAACTATGATGGAGTTGCTTCAAGCACCCATCGAGGGTTATGGAGAAGCGATTGTGATTCCCGCTATCCTTGCGGAGAATTTTGAGGTTAAGACGGGTTTGTTGTCTATGATTCAAAACAACAAGTTTCGAAGTGACGAAAAGGACAACCCTCATAACCACATTCGCCAATTTAATCGTCTAACCGCCACTTGCAAGTTTAAGGACGTCTCTAACGACTCGATTAAGATGATGCTTTTTCCGTATTCCTTAGCGGGGCCCGAAAATATTTGGTTAGAGAAAGAGCCACCCAATTCTATATTGACGTGGAAGGATCTCGTTTCAAAATTCATGAACCAATTTTTTCCGCCCTCTAAGACTACGCATTTGAAAAATGAGATTTCAAAGTTTTCACAAGAGTATAATGAGAGTTTTTCAACGGCTTAGAATAGGTTTAAGGAAATGTTGCACGAATGTCCTCATCATGGTTTTTCCGACTTGCATCAAATTGACACGTTTTACAATGGCTTGAACGATCATGAGCGTGATTATCTTAATGCCGCCGCGGGTGGTAATTTTTTGTGTAAGACGGTCGAGGAAGCATTGTTAATCATTGAGAATAGGTCTAAGGTCTATTGTCCTCGTAGCACGTCGAGTGTTCGTAAGACTTCGTCTTCGCCTTCGCCTTTATTGTCACACACCGTTGATGCTTGCCAAATCGAGGCTAATTTGGAGAACAAGATTTTTGATAAGCTTAAGGGATTGTTAATTGAGTTTAAAGTTGGTGAACAACCCACTCCCGCTACGGCTAAAGCGGTTGAGATTTCTTGTATGTATTGTGGTGGAGCTCACGAATACTCCGAGTGCATTACCAACGGTGGTAACACTTCGAGTGCCTTCGCGGCCGCGAGAACTTATAACCAAAACGGTCAAGTTCCCCGCACTAATCAATTGACTCCACCGGGTTTTCCACCAAATCAAAATGCTAACAATTATCGAAACAATCAAGTTGGTTACCAAAACAATCAAAGAAACAGTTACAAGGGTAATAACAACTATCGGAATCAAGGAAGTAGTAGCCAATTGCAAAATCAAAACCAAAACCGTAATTTTCAAAACACAAGTCAAGGTCTTCAAAATGTTTACACTAAAGAACTTCCAATGGACTTTTTGAATTACGCTACGGCAAATGATAAGATTTTTGAAAACATTCAAGAGCAATTGGCTAGTCAAATTAGGGACACGGCTAAAAACACCAAGGAATTGGCTAATTTTGTGAAGGAAAATCTTAACATGAGAAATGAGTTGAAAAATGATTTTGCTAATCAAATTAGAGGTCAAAACAATAAGATTGAACAAAGTCATGCTAGGCTTGAACAAAGAATTGACCAAAAAGCCGCTAGTCAATATGTTAAGCTTAATGCCATTTTAGAAGACGTCATGGGAAACAAAGACTCTACTTCGGGTAGTTTGCCTAGTAACACCGTTTCAAACCCGAAGGGAGAGATGAAAGTGATTACCACACGAAGTGGTAAGGCACTTAAAGAACCGACTCCTCAACCAATTACTCCAACGGTGGAGGAAATTAAGGAAGAACCCGAGGTGGTGGTCGAAAAGGAGCATATCTCAAGCCCACAAAGTACCGCTCATGCCACACCTACGGTTGACCCATTACCAACATTGGAAACCGAGATTCCAAAGGCTATGCCTATGCCCCAACCCACACCACCCTTGCCTTACCCATCGAGACTTAGGAAGGAGAAACGACAAGAGCGCGACAACTACCAATTTGAGCTTTTTATGAAAATGTTTCGTGAGTTGCACCTTAATGTGAGTTTCGCCGATGCTTTGGTCATGATGCCTCGATTTGCCGCTAACTTTAAGAGTATGTTGAGCAACAAGGAGAAATTGCATCAATTGTCTAGTTGTTCGTCGGTTTATCTTAATCTCATACCTCAAAAAGTCGGTGATCCCGGTAAATTTTTGATTCCTTGTGCAATTCAAGATATGGAAGAATGCTATGCCTTGGCCGATCTTGGTGCTAGCATTAACTTGATGCCACTTGCAATCTTCAAGTCGCTCAATCTTCCTAATCTTACTCCTTTACTAATGTCTATCGAGTTGGCCGACCATTCCACGATTCCCGCATGTGGTTTGGCGGAAGACGTTTTTGTGAAAGTGGGGAAGTTCTACTATCCCGTAGACTTTATCGTTGTTGATATCCCAACGGATCCTCAAGTTCCTCTCATTTTAGGTCGTTCGTTTTTAGATACGTCTATGGCTTTGATTGATGTGCATGCTAGAAAGATCACCTTACGTTTCAACGACGAGGAACTTGTTATAAACGCAACTCAAAATTCTCAACTTTCTCATGTTTATTCCGTTGCTACCATAAACCTCGTTGATATGATCGACGTGGTTTGCGAGGAATTTTCACAAGAAGTTTTAGGGTTTGGTGATGAAAAAACTAGTGGCAATCCCACTATGTTAGATCCAATTCTTGATAATTCGACACCAACCTTCACTCCATTTGAAGGTGGTGGTTTTACGTTGGAAGAATGCAATGTTCCACGTACTTGTGACGAAGACATCGACAACGATGAGGACTTCTCGATTATCAAGGATTTCCTTAACGATTTCCCATTTCCTCCACCCGAGGAGGTTATGAGTATCGAGCCCAAATCTTCACTTGAGGAACCACCTATCCTCGAGTTGAAAGATTTACCTCCTCACCTCGAATATGTCTATTTGGATGAGGACGACAAGTTGTTGGTTATTATTGCGAAGGAACTTTCGAATGATGAAAAATCCGCACTTGTCGATGTTTTAAGGGATCACAAAGGGGCGATTGCATGGAAGTTATCCGACATTAAGGGAATCGATCCCAAATTTTGTACCCACAAAATCTTAATGGAGGAGGATTTCAAGCCCACAATCCAAAGTCAAAGGAGGGTGAACCCCAAAATTCACGACGTCATAAAAAAGGAGGTCCTTAAACTCCTTGACGCGGGAATGATTTACCCTATTTCCGATAGCCCTTGGGTGATTCCTATTCATTGTGTCCCTAAAAAGGGAGGGATGACCGTTGTGCCAAACGATGCCAACGAGTTGATTCCCACTAGACTCGTGACCGGATGGATAGTGTGCATTGACTATCGAAAGTTGAATGAAGCCACTCGAAAAGACCATTTTCCCTTGCCCTTCATGGACCAAATGTTGGAGCGTCTTGCGGGAAACGATTTCTATTGCTTTTTAGATGGTTTTTCCGGTTACTTCCAGATTCCCATCGATCCTCGTGATCAAGAAAAAACTACGTTTACATGTCCATATGGAACGTTTGCCTATCGTAGAATGCCATTCGGACTATGTAATGCATCGGGATCCTTTCAAAGGTGCATTATGGCTATTTTTATGATTTGATCGAGAAGACGATGGAAGTCTTCATGGATGACTTTTCCGTGTTTGGTGATTCTTTCACTTCGTGTTTGTCAAATCTAGAGAGAATGTTAAATTGTTGTGAGGAAACCAACCTTGTGCTCAATTGGGAAAAGTGTCATTTTATGGTTAAGAGTGGAATCGTCTTAGGGCACAAGGTCTCGAAAGCGGGGATTGAGGTAGATCAAGCTAAGGTAGACGTCATCGTCAAATTACCTCATCCCAAAACCGTTAAGGGAGTTAGGAGTTTCCTAGGCCACGCGGGCTTTTATCGTCGATTCATCAAGGATTTTTCAAAGATTTCTCGACCCATTACACATCTTCTTGAAAAAGAGGCACGTTTTGTCTTTGACGAAGATTGTGTACGAGCCTTTGAGATCCTTAAGAGGAAACTTACCGAAGCTCCCATTCTTGTTTCTCCCAATTGGAACCTCTCCTTTGAGCTCATGTGTGATGCTAGTGATTACGCTATAGGGGCTGTTTTGGGGCAACGTCATGATAAGCACTTCTTGCCTATTCACTATGCTAGCAAGACGATGACCGAGGCTCAACTAAAATACACTACAACAGAAAAAGAGTTCCTTGCCGTGGTGTATGCATTTGAGAAGTTCCGACCTAATCTCGTCTTAGCTAAATGCATAGTGTATACGGACCATTCGGCTATCAAGTATCTAATGGCAAAGCAAGATGCTAAGCCTAGATTACTTCGTTGGATTCTCCTCCTTCAAGAATTTGATCACACCATCGTTGACAAAAAAGGAGCCGAGAATCTAGCGGCCGATCATCTTTCTCGTTTGGAAGATCCTCACCAAAGTGTTTACGAGCCCAAGGAAATCACCGAAACATTTCCGCTTGAAACACTTGGTGTAGTGAATTCTAAACTTGATCCTTCCACCCCATGGTTTGCGGAATTTGCAAATTACCATGCGGGTAACTTCATCATTAAGGGTATGACGACTCAAGAAAAATGAAAATTCTTTCGTGACGTCAAGTTCTACTTTTGGAACGACCCTTACTTGTTTCGAACTTGTGCGGATCAAATCATCCGACGTTGTGTATTTGGCACCAAAGCTTCTAACATCCTTAGCGCTTGTCACGAGGGACTCACTGGTGGACACCACGGTACTAATCTCACGGCTAAGAAGGTGTTTGATGCCGGCTTCTTTTGGCATACTATTTACCGAGATGTACAAGATCTTGTGAAGTCGTGTGATGCATGCCAATGACAAGGAAAAGCCTCACAAAAAGATGAAATGCCACAAAATATCATCCAAGTGTGTGAGATCTTTGACGTTTGGGGTATAGACTTTATGGGGCCGTTCCCATCATCTCGTGGTAATAAGTACATTTTCGTTGCGGTTGACTACCTGAGGCCAAAGCCTTGCCCACCAATGATGCTCGTGTGGTAGTCAAGTTTTTGAAAAGCTTGTTTTCTCGGTTTGGAACCCCTCGTGCGATTATAAGCGATCGTGGAACCCATTTTTGTAATGACCAATTTGAAAGGGTCCTAAGGAAATATGGGGTTACACATCGGCTTTCTACGGCTTATCACCCACAAACGAGTGGGCAAGTCGAGATTTCAAACCGAGCGTTGAAGAGGATCTTGGAGAGATCCGTTGGGGAAAACCGACAAACTTGGTCGGATAAGTTGGACGATGCTTTATGGGCCTTTAGGACAGCTCATAAGACGCCCATTGGGTGCACTCCCTTTAAGCTTGTGTATGGAAAGAATTGTCATTTGCCTATCGAGTTAGAACACAAGGCTTATTGGGCCCTAAAGCATTGTAATGATGATATGGAGACCGCGGAAAAAAACCGGAAAATGCAATTGAATGAATTAGATGAATTGAGGGATATTGCTTATGAAAATTCATTGATTTATAAAGAAAAGACTAAAAAGTTGCATGATTCTAAAATTAAAAACCGGGTTTTTAACATTGGGGATCAAGTTTTGCTTTTTAATTCAAGATTGAAAATCTTTTCCGGTAAATTGAAATCCCGTTGGTCCGGTCCATTCACCGTGACTCAAGTGTTTCCGTATGGGACCATCGAGCTAGCTCAAAATGATGGTCCTAACTTCAAGGTGAATGGATATAGGTTGAAGCACTACTTTGGCGGGGAAGTTCCATCCTTGAACTACCTCGACCAAGTCACCTTCCCCAATGATAATTAGTATTGAGGGGATCGAGTCGAGCTCATGACTCGGTAATAAAAAACGAGGTGCCTCGTGGGGGAGTCCCATGCTTATCCTATGTACATATTATCTCTTTCTAATGTAGCTTACGTGTGGGGATTTGTGCCCTTCCAAGCTTTGTTCCGTGGTTGTTTGTGAATTGTGAACTTTAGATGATCATGATCTTCACGATTGGAGCCTCTCGTGTTTGTTTTATGGGAGCACTCGATCGTTTGCTTTGAAGACTTTCTCAATATCCATGATATATCCTTTTGATGTTCTAACCTTAGGTTTATAGCACACTTCATAAACGGCTATTAATTTATTGGTTACACCCTTTCCATGCTAGATTAGGAATTCGACTGCGTCTCTAGTATGGGGGTGTTTGCACCCCTAGACTCGAAACATTGAGGACAATGTTTAACTTTAGTATGGGGGGTGAATAGATACTTTCCTTGCCAAACCTTCATGCTTTCTAAAGTTTATCTTTTTGTTTATCGTTTTTTTTGCAAAATAAGGCTAAAAATGGCCAAATTTTAAAATTTTTCTCATATTTTATAAGTGTTTGAAGACACGAATGTAGATTTTGCGATGGCGAGAATAAGAGTAATTTTTGACTCGACCGTGCGTGTTGAGCACTTAGCTTTGATTCCTTAACTACACATTAGGCTAAGTCTCTTAAATGAGGGCGAGAAATGATAGAGTTAATTATAAGTTACTATGCTAAACGTAGAGTACTCGTATTCTTTCAAAAACTCATGTGTTCTCGTTGTTTGCTTATTCTCCCTTCGCATGTAAATATTTTTTACTTAATAGATATTGACTTAGCGGTTTAGTTAGGATTGTTGGGTTTCTAGTCTTTTCTAGTAGCTTCCTTGTAATTAAATTGGGAAGACATTAAGGTATCGCCAGCATCACGGTTTTGAAGTATTGGCACCCGAATAATCGAAAGCTTCACCCAATAATAAGATTTCAAGTGCTCACCTAAATCTAGCAAACAATTTGAAGCCCCACAAGGCCTAAAATCTATGCAAAATTGAAAGTGAATCAAGCCTTAATCTTCGAAGCTTTAAAGATCCAAAATTCGCTTTAGCGTAAGGATATACATCTTTGGCTAATAAAACCACCGATGAGGCGGATAATAAAAGGCAAGGCAAGACCGAAGTCATAATAAAAGCTTCATGGCGAAGTTGAATAAAAGATGGAGGTAAACCAAAGATAATAAGGCCCTTCCGTTAGGGGGCGTATAAAAGTCTTGGTAATAAGTCTCATGTTCAAAAGCGTTATAAAAACGTGTTTATCGATTCTTCTTGTCAACTTAATTTTTTAACATTGTTGTCTATTAGGAGGGGTTATTGATTTGATGGTCTTAGTTACACCGTTAGGACTCTATTTTTAGACCTAAATCTCTATTATCGCATAAGTCAAACAATGTATCCTCGTGAAACATTCAAGACAAAATAAAATATAAGAGATACAACTTAGGAATAATGGGAGGATAAGTACGTGATTAGGGCATATGAGTAGTGTTAGCATTACTAACTTATAATGACAATGATCTCGTTGCACGCTTGGCATGGAAATTGGAGTGAAAATCGAGGACGATGAAATTATTTCTAACGAAGCATTCATGTGTTCTTATTCTATGAACCTAAACGTCCCATTTTGCGATGAAAATCATACATTATGTCTAAAACTCAAGTAGTGGTAATAGTAGTAGTGTCGCTAGTTTATCATTCCAATAAAGTGAATAAAAATGAATTTTGGAGGTGCTACGATACTTTATTCTAGCATTGCGTGAGGGCACGGCAATGGTTTAGTGTGGGGGAGTGATGAGACTGCTTTTATACATAGTCTCATCGTCTAAATCGGGCTTAAAATGCATAAAATATCATTAAAACTGCCAAATATATGCTCGTGTTTGTTGCTTGTGTATTTTAGGTACGGATATTGAGAAAATGACAAAAGATCACAAGAATAATGCAAAAACGAACACGGGAAACGAAGCCGCACAATGAACCAAGCCCTAATGAAGAATTTTCCAAGAAAACCCTTGATGAATTGAAGAATTATGAAGAAGGGTCCTCCAATATGGAAGAATTGACACTTTATACCCTTGTATCTTCATAATTACAAGTTTGGTCCCTAAAGTTTGTCAAAATTACAAAAAGGACCCTTAACTTTGAAGAATTGGCAAATTTAGTCCCTCAACAAAACTAAATTGTCAATATTGGTCCTACAAGAAGTCAACAAACAAGTCAAACCTTGAAGAATGAAGAAAATGCCAAAATCAGTCCTTCAAGTATCATAAGTTTGCATGTTTAGTCCTTGAAACAAGTTTAAAAACTTGGTGTGCCAAAAATGCCAAGATGCCAAAGTTATTATTAAAGGAATTGAAGTTATTTGCTGATTATTACAAGATGAAGACAAATGGGAACTTTAGGGGCCATTTCAGTCAAACATCCAAACTCTCCCCCACCACTCAGCAAACGCCACATCACCCCACTTAATTTCTCCACCAATCACCACCCTCCCCTTCACCACGTCACCCTCCACTCACATTTTAAACTGATTTAATTAATCAGTTTTAACCTTTCCCTCCCAAACATCTTATTTAAATCTAATCACCCCCAAATCAGATTAAATACATCCTAATCACCCCATAAACCCTAGAACTTGCCCAGGATCAAACTCTCTAAAAACAAAGGGCTTATGGTTATAACGTTCCAGATTGCTAATTAACCATCACCTAAACCAAACCCAACATCCAAATCACCCATCACTCTCACCCATGTGATACCTTGGCCCTCCCCTGCACAAGCAAACAAAAAGGGTGACAGCACATCAACGCCTCATGGCAATTTCGTGTTCCCCAATAGTTTATTGGACGCCTAGGATCGTTTTTTACATCACTTTCATGCCACAACAAGCCAAAGATCCTCACATGGCACTCTTGACAAATTCAAAAACAAGCATCTTCCTGGCATCAAAAAGATTCGACAAGGGCAAAGATGGAAGTTCATGTCATTAGGGTTTTAGCTTCTTTTTGTAAAACCCCTGATTTTACCTTATTGACTTTGTCAACTGTTGTACTACTTATTTATTGAATTTATATAATTTCACCTTTCTATGTTTTATTATTAAGCATATACCTTTTGTCATATTATTTATCCCATTTATTTTATATTTATGTGGACCTTTAGTCATGTATTGACTACTCTGGCAACTGACTGGCCACCTGATTTATTAATAAACTCATCACCTCAGTACATATTTTAAGATAAACTGTAACCTTACTTAATTTATTTATTAAGTACTTGAGTTATTTTATATGTACATATTTACATATATTACCTAAAGGAATAAACACCTAACACTCTAAATATAATGTACACTATTTTAACAGTGTCATTTATTTATTTCTTCAAGTAAATACTTACAATGATATATTTTATACACTTTCATTAAATTATCTAAAAGCTTCAACAAAAATACCTACAACACCACAAGTACCTATAATAATATACAAAGACTATTATTATCATACAACACTTGGCAAAATTTACCCAAAACCCCTCTCCCAAGCCTATGTAAAACGTGTATGTGCATGCTTGCATGCAATATCATCATTTGATTCAACTAGCTACAAGTAACCTAAGTAATCATGTTACTCCACTAACTCTACCCTAAGCCATGCTTTACTTACACTAACCATGCAAACCTTACACAATCCACTATTTGGACACACCTTGTCCCCTTTTGCTTGCTAACACACGGCACACCAAGGAAAAAGGGGGAAGAAAGAGTATTTGCCATTTGGGGACTTACCAACCTTGCATATCTTTGTGAGATCCAAACTAAATCAACCTTAGATCCCCCTAGTACTTCCCTTAGATACACCAAATCCCATCATGACTTGATATAGACGAATCCTAGACATTTGCAACATAGGAAATCTCCCAAAAGTCTTCTACTCTCTCTCTACCCCACGGTTCACTCTCCATCTTCACAAATCTAGCAAGCTTCCATTGTCACTATTAACTACTCTAAAAACATGCCTCCTACACTATAAAGATCAAGCATAAGCTCATCCTACAAGAAACCTTGATCCTTGAAGCAACAAAGAAGCCCTAGACGCCTCACTTGAAGCCCACGGCATGTATTTGATCTCCTAGACCCCCATTGTTGAAAGTTTGTCACTTGTTTCTACCTATTCTCATATCATTCCTAAACCTAACTAAACAAGTAAGTCCAAGTTAAAACCTATCTTTTTCAATACATTACATTCATATATATTTATGTGTACATGTTTATTTTAGTAAAGTTAACATTTGAACAAACATGGAAACCCTAAAAACCAAAGTAAAACCCACGGCTAATTCTTATATATAATGAAACTTGTTGTAAAAACTTGTCAACCTTGAAGAACACATTAACATGATCTTGTTTAACTTGTAAAATCATAAAAACCTATCCATGTATATTTTTGGACGTGAGCTTTAAAGCTCATATTTTGAGTTTGAGTGATCTTGTAATGTTTAGATATAACTAGAAATATTAGCTTCATGTTATTAGGTGCCTTAAAATATTAAGATCACTATTAGGCCTTATAGGATTAGTTTAAGCTCACTATAATACTTTTCCTAGATAAATAATCATCTTTATTAAATAAATGTTTTATAAGACTTTTAGTGTCAAAGTTATGATTTTATAAAGTTACATATTAAAAATATAGATCTATAAATATTTTGGATTTAAATAATAGATCTAAGAAGTTTTGAAACTAAAATAATATATATATAAATTTTCGGATTAAAAATAGCTTATATAATACTTTTGGACTAAATTGTAAATTTATAAAGTATAAGGGATCTATAGATAAGTGTAGAAAATTTCATTTCAAAAACATAAACTTTGAATCCCATTTTAAATATTGCCGAGAGTATAAGGGTGTGTTTTGAACATATCCGAAACTTTTTAGAGTTAAAAAGGACTAAAAAGAGATTACTAAAATACTAGGGTGAGTTGTGTAAACTTTGGAAAGCCTAAGAACTATTTTGGACACAAGCCGTGACCTAAAATGAACATGAGGGACTAATCGTGTCAAGTTACTAAACTTAAATAAAACCTTAAGCAACCCTAGGGACTAAACCTGCCTAAAGCCGAAACCTATACAAGCCCTAGGGGGCATAAATGTAACTTATAATAAACCTTATTATCATCCGAAACTATAAGGACTAAAACTGCCAATATATGAAACTTAAATAAGCCCTAATATGAGCCGTACACTTTAGGGACTATTTTTGCCATTTATGAAACTTAAACGAACCCTAGTTACACGTGTAACTAGGAAGGGACCAAAACTGTAATTATTCAAATACAAGGACAAAAACGTAATTTATACAAAATATAACGAGACTTGAAACTCCTATATATTTACACCCGTTAATTAAAACGTAAAACTTAAATAAATATAGCAAATGTTATTTTTCTAAACTTATAATTTAATAATTATAAACCTTACGTAAACGGGAAATTTAATTAAAATGTTGTACGTTTTGTAAACCTCATTACACATTTTTATGTAAACTAAAAATGATTAACTTATAAAATAAATATATTAATTATATTTATTTTCCCATTACTTTGAATATATATATAAAACTACATTTTATAAATATTTAAAGAGTTTGTATAAACAACATAAGTACAAATGTTAATTAAATGGATTAATTTATTTAAACCTTAATATTTATTTTATACTTAAAATAAATCTTAATATGACTTGTACAACGATAGACTAAATTACAAGTATTGTAATTTAATACTTAAAACCAGTTAAGCATGCACAGATTTATTCTGAAACTTTTATGCATTTATATTATGCATTTACTGAGACCTTATAATTATTTAGGTCGTTGACTGTATCGTGAGCATCCCTATCAGACTTATCTATTGACTAATTGATGTACTATTGAGGTGAGTTCATGGCCCCACTTTTATATATTGACAAACTTTTAAACTCTTTTATGGGGAAGAAAACATGCAACATATTTTATTTTATGGACGTAAACTGAACTGCAAAACTTTTGATTACAATGCCTATTGTAGATGAACCCGCATGACCCGTGCATCCGAAACTGTTAGAATTTTTGAATTGCCTGAATGTTATAAATAGATCTATTTGGGATTGATCGTCCCCATCTGGGTGAGTCATGCTCACTGTGCCTAGGCCAGGACAACAGATGTTTCACATGTCAGTACATTATTATTTATGGGTGCTTTGATAATGATAAGGCGAAGGGCCCTTATTTGTTAAGGGCTTAACTGTCAAGTTTCAGTTTCGGGCAATATGGAAATGTAATTACTTTTAAGTATTAATGCTTTGTGCATTGCTACTTCAGTGAATGTTTATATGTCCAAACTTATTTTAATTAAACCTGTGAATTCACCAACTTTATGTTCACTCTCTAAGCATGTTTTCTCAGGAAACTAAAGCAGGTATTGGTGTGCATGGAGTCAAGCATCATGATAGGCTGCATTTATAGAGCTCATCTGGGGTTTTATAAACCGGGGAATAATTCAAACTACTGAATATTGTTTAAGACTTGTTTTAAGAACATTTGCACTTTTAGTCATGTAATAAATGTAAGGATAATCTTTTATCTGTCGCTCTATAATCTGTCTGCTGTTGATCCACCTACGTGACACCCAAATATTACCTCCGCTGCATTTGACTCAATTTGGGGGCGTCACAGAAATGGTATCAGAGCGATAGTTATAGAGAATCAGAGCAAAATTAAAATAAATATAAAAATAAAATCTTTATATAATCTGGACTATAACTGCTTTTAAAAATCTTTTGGGATTTTCGGGACTAGAATAGTTAAGCATATAGATTGTAGAGCATACATCGATTGTGTGATTGACTGTGCATTGATTATTAACACCCGGTTGATTAATCTATTAAGTATTAACGTAACCTTCTATATCGCCATACTAACGGCACTATCATATAAATTAAATTATTATTTCCCAAAACTTTTAATTTGAGTAAGTTTATACTTATGTCAATTAAAACTATATTACTTTCAGATTATCATGACATCACCTACCGATACTCCTGCTGCCGTATCGCCGACTACCGTCTTATGTGGATGGCTATCTGCTAGTGACGTAGACGACAGCCACACTTCAGTCGATGCTGCATCATTGGAGGCACTTATCTCCACTCCACCTATCTCACCTGTTTCCCCCGCTGGGGAAGAGGTCTCACCGACTTTTGCCTTGCCACCCTTACCACCAGCCTCTACCCTTCAGGGTTATGCTCCGGAGTCTCTACCACCTCGTAAGAGGAGGTACGAGGCACCTCTCGACTCCACCTATGAGATCGGAGAGGGTTCCCGGGCTAGACAGGCAGACCCCGTCCAGGCCCAGATTGCTGCACTGGCCGCACGCCAGGCACAGGATGTAGCAGACATTCATGCTCTGCTATCGGCTGGACTGGCGGGACGCGCTGTTCTACAGCAGCGTCAGGACCTTCTATCTTGGACTGTGAGTTCGGAGGTGTACGCCGCCCGAGGAGCGTGGTCTACTACTTACCATTCCATCCAGTGGCTGCTGGATGAGAATGAGTTCCTACGTGAGCAGATCTACTCGCTCCAGAGCCAGCAGACAGAGACTCAGACCTCTCTATCGTCCATGGAGCAGACTCTTGCTATCTTCTTCGACCTCCAGGATGTCCGACATCAGGGATTGACGTCAGAGACCGCTCATCTCAGAGGAGCTCAGCAGACTTTCAGAGACCAGTTTCTTGAGGCACTCCGACTGCTCAAGGAGACCAGGACTGCGCTGACAGAGATGCAGGATGCTAGGAGGGCACCAGTTGCCCCACCACCACCAGCGGCAACCGCAGTTTCCGAGGAGTCTGTTAGACGTGGCTAGATTAGTTATACTAGATTTCTGTATATCATGACAAGCTATTAGGGTTGCATCCCGGCTCGCATGATTTAGGATCTTTTGTATTTGTACTTTCCTTTCATCAGTTGTATCCTTGTACTGTACTTTTAGATTGTAGACGATGTACCTTAGATTATATGTACCACCATCCCAGACAGGCGGGCTGTGCTCTGTCTTGGATTAGGTTGTGCATTTTGTACTATATTCTTATTCTAGAAATGGCATGTACTCGTCATCGTTTGTTATATTATGTGTTGTATTATATTGTGAACTGTTAACAGGTTGCCAAATTTGTTGTGAATTCTATGCATACATTTTTTTATGCACCTCAATATAAACTGTACTAATACATGAAACTAATGATATCATTTTGTATATGACTATAGACAAATAGCAATCACTAGACTGACTACCGAACCCAACAACGCGGCCGCTACCCAAAATATCACTGCTGCCCAACTACGGGAGATGATTGATCAGGGAATCGCAACTGCGATGGCTGCCAGTAGGAATGGGGATGATAGTCTAAACTCCAACGCTCGCAGGAACAACCAAGCCACCAGAGGTTGCTCTTACCCCGACTTTCTGAAATGCAAGCCTTCCTACTACAAAGGAAAAGAAGGAGTAGTGGAACTAATGCAGTGGTTTGAGAGATTGGAGACTGTGTTCCGCATCAGCGACTGTATAGAAGAGAACAAAGTGAAGTTTTCCACCTGCACCTTACTTGAGAGTGCTCTGACTTGGTGGAACTATGTTGTTGCTACCCTTGGACACGATGCTGCCTATACTCTCAGCTGGACCGAGCTGAAGGAAAGAATGACGGAGAAATATTGTCCAAGGGGAGAAATGAAGAAACTGGAGATCGAATTGTGGGATCTCAAATGCAGAAACAATGACATCACTGCGTACAACCAGAGGTTCCAAGAGTTGACCCTAATGTGCACCAGGATGTTTGTGGAAGAGGATGATAAGATTGAGAAGTATGTGGGAGGACTCCCAGACACCATTCACGACAGTGTACTCGCATCTCGACCTACTACCGTCGAGAATGCTATTGAGTTTGCTACTGAGTTGATAAACAAAAGAGTCCGTACCATATCTGAGAGGCACACTGACAACAAACGAAAGGCAGACGAGTATTTCCGCAGTCAGCACCAGCAGCATCCTAAGAAACAACATGCTGGACAAGTTTACAGTGCTACTTCTGCAGGAGCTAACTCGTACGTGGGCGCCAAACCTTTGTGCTCAAAGTGCAATTATCATCACACTACTGATAGCCCATGCCAGACCTGCTACAAATGTGGACAAGTAGGTCATTTTGCTAAGACCTGTCGAGTTAATGCTGTCACTCAGGCCCGACCCAATCAGAACACTGGGAACTACAACAACAGGGGCGGGTATAATGCTCGTGGGAACGGGAATGGACAGCAAGGAAACCGTAATGTTATCGGAGGAAACGGAAACGGACCCAAGAAAGGAGTTGTGTGCTATGAGTGTGGAGCACCGGGACACGTAAGACCAAGTTGCCCTAAGCGGGCCAACCAGAACAAGAACAGTGGAGGAGCTTCATCCAGAGTGTACGTGGTCGGCAATGCAAAAGCCAACCCCGATGCAAATGTCGTTACTGGTACGTTCCTACTAAACAATCGTTATGCATCTGTTTTGTTTGATACTGGAGCAGACCGAAGCTTTATATCCACTGAATTTGGCAATGTGTTAGAAGTCGTCCCATCGATTTTAGATCACCGTTATTCTGTAGAACTAGCTGACGGTAAAACTGTAGTCACTAACACCATCGTTAGAGGTTGTACCTTAAACCTTTCGAAACATCCGTTCAATATTGACCTTATCCCAGTACACCTTGGTAGTTTTGATGTAATTATCGGCATGGACTGGTTAGCAAAATACCACGCAGTCATTGTTTGTGATGAAAAACTAGTCCGTATTCCTTGGGGAAACGAGATCTTAATCATTAGAGGAGACGGTAACACTGACCTCACTGACACCAGACTTAGTGTCATCTCTTGTACCAAAGCTCAGAAATACTTACTGAGAGGATGCCCTATCTTTTTGGCTCACATTTCCCAAACTGAGGAAGAAGACAAACCTGAGGAGAGACAAATCAAGGACGTACCTATCGTCCAGGACTTTCCCGAAGTATTTCCTGATGAGTTGCCAGGCTTACCACCGACCCGACAAGTGGAATTTCAAATTGACTTAATTCCCGGAGCTGCACCTGTAGCAAAAGCTCCATACCAGTTGGCACCATCAGAAATGAAAGAACTAGCTGAACAACTCCAAGAATTATCTGACAAAGGATTCATCTGACCCAGTTCCTCTCCGTGGGGAGCTCCTGTTCTATTTGTCAAAAAGAAGGATGGTTCTTTCCGTATGTGTATTGACTACAGAGAACTTAATAAATTAACAGTGAAGAATCGTTATCCGCTACCTCGCATTGACGACTTATTTGACCAACTGCAAGGGTCAAGTGTGTATTCCAAGATCGATCTGAGATCTGGATACCATCAGCTGAGAGTCAGGGAGGAAGACATTCCAAAGACAGCCTTCAGAACCCGTTACGGTCATTATGAATTTCAGGTTATGCCTTTCGGGCTGACCAATGCACCCGCTATTTTCATGGACCTTATGAACCGCGTGTGCAGACCTTATTTGGATAAATTCGTGATAGTCTTCATTGACGACATACTCATTTATTCTAAGAACGAACAAGAACACGGGGAACATCTTGCACAAGTACTGAAGGTACTCAAGGAGGAACAACTCTATGCCAAATTCTCCAAATGTGAATTCTGGATTCCCAAAGTGCACTTCCTTGGTCATGTCATTGATTGTGACGGCATACACGTAGATCCAGCAAAGGTCGAATCTGTCAAAGATTGGGCATCTCCTAAATCACCGACGGAGATCCGCCAATTTCTAGGCCTTGCCGGGTACTATCGTAGATTTATTGAAGGTTTCTCCAAAATAGCCAAGCCAATGACCAAGCTCACACAGAAGGGAATGAAGTTTGATTGGGGAGAGAAAGAAGAAGCAGCATTTCAACTGATTAAGCAGAAGTTGTGTAGTGCACCTATTCTGGCCTTGCCCGAGGGCAACGATGATTTCGTTGTGTACTGCGATGCCTCACACAAAGGCTTAGGTGCAGTATTGATGCAGAGAATGAAAGTGATCGCCTATGCTTCAAGACAACTGAAGAAGCACGAGAAGAACTATACCACTCATGATCTGGAACTCGGATCCGTGGTCTTTGCTCTCAAAATCTGGAGGCATTACCTATACGGAACAAAATGTACAGTGCATACTGACCACAAAAGCTTGCAACACATATTGGACCAGAAGGAGCTGAACATGAGACAACGTCGTTGGATTGAGTTGTTGAGTGACTACGAATGCGAGATCAAATACCACCCCGGTAAAGCAAACGTGGTTGCAGATGCTCTAAGTCGTAAGGATACGGACCCTCCTATGAGAGTTCGGGCATTAGTTATGACGATCAGTTTGGACTTACCCAAACAGATTTTGGAAGCTCAGACTCAAGCCCAATTACCTGAAAACCTTGTGAAGGAAGATGTTGGAGGAATGCTCAGGACCGACCTTACTAAGGAAAAGCTAGAACCAAGGACAGATGGAACCCTATGCCTTCACGGACGAAGTTGGTTACCTTGTTATGGAGACTTGAGGAACGTGATCATGCACGAGTCTCATAAGTCTAAATATTCTATACATCCCAGATCTGAGAAGATGTATCAGGATATGAAGAAGTTGTATTGGTGGCCGAATATGAAAGCCAACATTGCCACCTACGTTCAGAAGTGTTTGACATGTGCACGTGTCAAAGCTGAACACCAGAGACCATCAGGCTTGCTTGTACAACCCGAGATACCGGAATGGAAGTGGGACAACATCACTATGGACTTTGTCACCAAACTCCCAAAGTCATCTCACGGTTACGATACTATCTGGGTGATTGTCGACCGACTCACTAAGTCCACCTGTTTTCTGCCAATTAGGGAGAACGATTCCCTGACCAAACTGGCAAAAACGTACCTGAAGGAGATCGTGACCAAGCATGGAATACCAGTCTCAATAATTTGTGATAGAGATGGTAGGTTCACTTCAAATTTTTGGAAAGCCTTTCAACGAGCCTTAGGTACCAAATTGGATATGAGCACAGCTTATCATCCACAAACTGATGGACAAAGTGAGCGAACCATTCAGACTCTAGAGGACATGCTGCGAGCATGTGTAATTGACTTTGGAAGTGGGTGGGTTGACCACATCCCTTTAGTGGAATTTTCCTACAACAACAGTTATCATGCCAGTATCAAGGCTGCCCCTTTTGAGGCACTGTACGGTCGCAAATGCCGTTCACCTGTGTGTTGGGCAGAAGTAGGAGAGTTTCGACTCACCGGACCCGAATTAATCCAAGAGACTTCAGATAAGATTGTCCTCATTAAACAGAGAATTCAAGCTGCCCGCGATCGACAAAAGAGCTACGCGGACCTGAAGCGAAAACCTATGCAATTTGAAGTAGGTGACCGTGTTATGCTCAAGGTATCTCCTTGGAAGGGTGTGGTACGTTTTGGCAAACGTGGAAAGCTGAATCCACGTTATGTTGGCCCTTTCAAAGTGATAGCCAGGATCGGGGAAGTAGCTTACCGTTTAGAGTTGCCCCAACAACTGAGTCGGGTACACTCTACCTTTCATGTGTCTAACTTGAAGAAGTGCTATGCTGAAGAACCATTGGCTATGTCATTAGAAGGAGTTCAGTTTGACGACAAACTCCAGTTCATAGAGGAACCAGTAGAAATCATGGAGAGAACAGTTAAGAAATTGAAACGCAGTCGTATCCCGTTGGTCAAAGTACGTTGGAACTCTAGGAGAGGCCCTGAGTTCACTTGGGAACGAGAAGACTCGTTCAAAACCAAGTACCCACACTTGTTCACCTGACCAATGACTTCATCTTAAGCTTTGAGGACAAAGCTAAAATAATGGGATTGTGCTGTAAAACCCCTGATTTTACCTTATTGACTTTGTCAACTGTTGTACTACTTATTTATGGAATTTATATAATTTCACCTTTCTATGTTTTATTATTAAGCATATACCTTTTGTCATATTATTTATCCCATTTATTTTATATTTATGTGGACCTTTAGTCATGTATTGACTACTCTAGCAACTAACTGGCCACCTGATTTATTAATAAACTCATCACCTCAGTACATATTTTAAGATAAACTGTAACCTTACTTAATTTAATTATTAAGTACTTGAGTTATTTTATATGTACATATTTACATATATTACCTAAAGGAATAAACACCTAACACTCTAAATATAATGTACACTATTTTAACAGTGTCATTTATTTATTTCTTCAAGTAAATACTTACAATGATATATTTTATACACTTTCATTAAATTATCTAAAAGCTTCAACAAAAATACCTACAACACCACAAGTACCTATAATAATATACAAAGACTATTATTATCATACAACACTTGGCAAAATTTACCCAAAACCCCTCTCCCAAGCCTATGTAAAACGTGTATGTGCATGCTTGCATGCAATATCATCATTTGATTCAACTAGCTACAAGTAACCTAAGTAATCATGTTACTCCACTAACTCTACCCTAAGCCATGCTTTACTTACACTAACCATGCAAACCTTACACAATCCACTATTTGGACACACCTTGTCCCCTTTTGCTTGCTAACACACGGCACACCAAGGAAAAAGGGGGAAGAAAGAGTATTTGCGATTTGGGGACTTACCAACCTTGCATATCTTTGTGAGATCCAAACTAAATCAACCTTAGATCCCCCTAGTACTTCCCTTAGATACACCAAATCCCATCATGTCTTGATATAGACGAATCCTAGACATTTGCAACATAGGAAATCTCCCAAAAGTCTTCTACTCTCTCTCTCTACCCCACGGTTCACTCTCCATCTTCACAAATCTAGCAAGCTTCCATTGTCACTATTAACTACTCTAAAAACATGCCTCCTACACTATAAAGATCAAGCATAAGCTCATCCTACAAGAAACCTTGATCCTTGAAGCAACAAAGAAGCCCTAGACGCCTCACTTGAAGCCCACGGCATGTATTTGATCTCCTAGACCTCCATTGTTGAAAGCTTGTCACTTGTTTCTACCTATTCTCATATCATTCCTAAACCTAACTAAACAAGTAAGTCCAAGTTAAAACCTATCTTTTTCAATACATTACATTCATATATATTTATGTGTACATGTTTATTTTAGTAAAGTTAACATTTGAACAAACATGGAAACCCTAAAAACCAAAGTAAAACCCACGGCTAATTCTTATATATAATGAAACTTGTTGTAAAAACTTGTCAACCTTGAAGAACACATTAACATGATCTTGTTTAACTTGTAAAATCATAAAAACCTATCCATGTATATTTTTGGACGTGAGCTTTAAAGCTCATATTTTGAGTTTGAGTGATCTTGTAATGTTTAGATATAACTAGAAATATTAGCTTCATGTTATTAGGTGCCTTAAAATATTAAGATCACTATTAGGCCTTATAGGATTAGTTTAAGCTCACTATAATACTTTTCCTAGATAAATAATCATCTTTATTAAATAAATGTTTTATAAGACTTTTAGTGTCAAAGTTATGATTTTATAAAGTTACATATTAAAAATATAGATCTATAATTATTTTGGATTTAAATAATAGATCTAAGAAGTTTTGAAACTAAAATAATATATATATAAATTTTCGGATTAAAAATAGCTTATATAATACTTTTGGACTAAATTGTAAATTTATAAAGTATAAGGGATCTAAATAGATAAGTGTAGAAAATTTCATTTCAAAAACATAAACTTTGAATCCCATTTTAAATATTGCCGAGAGTATAAGGGTGTGTTTTGAACATATCCGAAACTTTTTAGAGTTAAAAAGGACTAAAAAGAGATTACTAAAATACTAGGGTGAGTTGTGTAAACTTTGGAAAGCCTAAGGACTATTTTGGACACAAGCCGTGACCTAAAATGAACATGAGGGACTAATAGTGTCAAGTTACTAAACTTAAATAAAACCTTAAGCAACCCTAGGGACTAAACCTGCCTAAAGCCGAAACCTATACAAGCCCTAGGGGGCATAAATGTAACTTATAATAAACCTTATTATTATCCGAAACTATAAGGACTAAAACTGCCAATATATGAAACTTAAATAAGCCCTAATATGAGCCGTACACTTTAGGGACTATTTTTGCCATTTATGAAACTTAAACGAACCCTAGTTACACGTGTAACTAGGAAGGGACCAAAACTGTAATTATTCAAATACAAGGACAAAAACGTAATTTATACAAAATATAACGAGACTTGAAACTCCTATATATTTACACCCGTTAATTAAAACGTAAAACTTAAATAAATATAGCAAATGTTATTTTTCTAAACTTATAATTTAATAATTATAAACCTTACGTAAACGGGAAATTTAATTAAAATGTTGTACGTTTTGTAAACCTCATTACACATTTTTATGTAAACTAAAAATGATTAACTTATAAAATAAATATATTAATTATATTTATTTTCCCATTACTTTGAATATATATATAAAACTACATTTTATAAATATTTAAAGAGTTTGTATAAACAACATAAGTACAAATGTTAATTAAATGGATTAATTTATTTAAACCTTAATATTTATTTTATACTTAAAATAAATCTTAATATGACTTGTACAACGATAGACTAAATTACAAGTATTGTAATTTAATACTTAAAACCAGTTAAGCATGCACAGATTTATTCTGAAACTTTTATGCATTTATATTATGCATTTACTGAGACCTTATAATTATTTAGGTCGTTGACTGTATCGTGAGCATCCCTATCAGACTTATCTATTGACTAATTGATGTACTATTGAGGTGAGTTCATGGCCCCACTTTTATATATTGACAAACTTTTAAACTCTTTTATGGGGAAGAAAACATGCAACATATTTTATTTTATGGACGTAAACTGAACTGCAAAACTTTTGATTACAATGCCTATTGTAGATGAACCCGCATGACCCGTGCATCCGAAACTGTTAGAAGTTTTGAATTGCATGAATGTTATAAATAGATCTATTTGGGATTGACCGTCCCCATCTGGGTGAGTCATGCTCACTGTGCCTAGGCCAGGACAACAGATGCTTCATATGTCAGTACATTATTATTTATGGGTGCTTTGATAATGATAAGGCGAAGGGCCTTATTTGTTAAGGGCTTAACTGTCAAGTTTCAGTTTCGGGCAATATGGAAATGTAATTACTTTTAAGTATTAATGCTTTGTGGATTGCTACTTCAGTGAATGTTTATATGTCCAAACTTATTTTAATTAAACCTGTGAATTCACCAACTTTATGTTGACTCTCTAAGCATGTTTTCTCAGGAAACTAAAGCAGGTATTGGTGTGCATGGAGTCAAGCATCATGATAGGCTGCATTTATAGAGCTCATCTGGGGTTTTATAAACCGGGGAATAATTCAAACTACTGAATATTGTTTAAGACTTGTTTTAAGAACATTTGCACTTTTAGTCATGTAATAAATGTAAGGATAATCTTTTATCTGTCGCTCTATAATCTGTCTGCTGTTGATCCACCTACGTGACACCCAAATATTACCTCCGCTGCATTTGACTCAATTTGGGGGCGTCACACTTTTCACTTCTAGAACAAATGTAAGCCTCTATATAAAGGCCTCATAGGACTTAGTTTAAACTGTTCTTGCTTTCCTTGTTCACATCCTTGTAAAGCCCCTTTTTATGAATGAAAAGTTGGTGAAGTGTTATGTGAAGAAAGCTAGTTCCATTTTACTTTCAGTTTGATACAATTATCATTATTCAGTTTGGTTTTAAATTTTCAGCAAGTTTACTAAGGTTTCCAAGTTTCTGTTTTCTTTTCAAGTTTTTCTTAAACGTTAAATTTTCATAAAAATATGATAAATGTTGATGAAATATATTAGTTTAGAGGTGTTTGAGATTGTGTATGTCCATGATACCATGGTTTGTTCTGGTATGGTGGGTACCCAATCTTAGATAGCCTTGGTTTGGTCTATTATTCAGCTCATCATATTCCTAACCCAAGCTCTAGTTTACTTCTAGTTTTATCCATAAGCTAGGGGTAAGCCTTGAGCTTTTACACAGACTTTTCCTTCTCTCTTAGCAGGTTCAAAACAAGAACCATTTTTATCCAAATTTTTTGTTAAGCAGTTCTTCATAAGCATCTCAGCAAAGTTCTGCTCAGGCCCCAGCCTGATTGGAGGTGACTTTTCAGTCACTGTTGGGCCTGGATGTAGGCCCAACAAGGTACCCCCTTGTGCCTTTGTTTCAGTTTTGAATTTTGGTGAATTGTATGATTTATGTGAATTTGTGATTTATTGCATAAAATTGTTTAAGTGTTGTTTTCCTGGTTTGATATTGTTCATTTAGGGTCTTATGCATGTTAGAAGTAGTCATAATCAGTTTTGATTGGATTTGCTTTGATTTTGTTTGAAAAAGATCATTTTCAGAAATATAAAGGGGTGTTTGGATTAGGGATTAAGTAGGGATTAATGTTTTAAATCTGGCTTAAAACCTGTTTGATTCACTCACTAGGTAGTTGGTTGGTTGTATGCTAATTGATTTTCAGTTTGGTAGAGTTAAAACACAAGTTTGCATGTTAAAAAATGGTTTTCACCTGCTAAATCAGTAAAGGCCCATTTATGCATGCTTGAGTGTTAATTTGTCTTGTAAATATTGATTAATGTTAGATACTTGTTCTATCTAGGGTTTTATTGAGTTTGTATGTGATTTGGTTGAGTTTTGTGCATGTCTTGGACGTTTGAATCTCATTAGAATACCATTTGTATCAGTCAAGCTATCCTTGTCCTGATTCAGTTCATCAGTGAGTGTGATTTTTATTGGTGTGTGATTTTGCTAAGTGGATTTTGTGTTTTTTGTGATTAGCTTGACTCCCTATACTCAACTGAGTATAGGGGTGCCCATTTGTCCATAAAAATACCAACAAAAATCAAGAACTTGCTCCTCTTGTTCTATTCTTCACAAGTGAAGATATCAACTTTGTGTTCATCAGTTAAGATTACAACCGGGGCACTTATTTTGATTTCATAGGCTTGATTCTAGTTTGTTTTTGATTAAAAGTGTGTTTTAGAGTAATTTAAGTTACTGGTTTTGAGTTTTTAAAGTTTAAAAAAAAAAGTTTTTCAAAAAGGACGTGGCCAGGACTCGAACCTGTGCCACTCCTCTCACACACCAACGTGATAACCAGTTGCCCTAGGGTCTTTGACTGGTTATCACTTGGTCAGTTTAATATTTAACTAGTATTGTTTTTTAGCTTATTTAACTTAACAGCTTATTCATAGGCTGATTCCAACTTATTTCTTTAGGGTTTTTACAAGTTAGTATTTTTCTTTTGTTTTTATTTAGTTTTAGGACTTTTTGGTGCAAAAAGTTTATTTTCCCCGTATTTAATTAATTATCTAGGATTATTTTAAGTTTAAATTTTAGAAAGTGAATAAAAAATGGGAAAAAGTATTTTAAAAATCTGAAAAAATAGTTTTTAGGTTTTTAATTATATTTTTGAGGTTTACATCACTTTAAGTTTTCAAAAAGTCTTATTTTTGATTTTATAGGGTTTTAGGGTTTTTAACCAACTTTTAAATTTAATATAAAATTATTAAATAGGTTTTAGAAACTTTTAATTGCATTTCTGTCTTAGTTACATTATTTTAGATTTTTGGTAATTTTTTAGCATTTTTTGATAAACTCTGAATTTTTTTGAATATTTTAATATTATTTTATTATTAAAAATTGAAAGTTTGATTTTTAAGTTTTTACATTTTTCCTAGATTGTAGTCACTTAATTAGGAGTTTTGTAACTTTCCTAATATTTTTAGGACTTTTCAATTATTTTCTAGAATTAATTTAAGTTTTAATTGATTTTAATAGTTTTTAACTGTTTAAAAATAGTTTTATTTGGTTTTAAAATTTTTAAAACTACTTTTAGCTTAATTAGGTTATTTTTAAGGTTTACAAACTTTAAAATCTTGTTTAGGGGTTTTTAATAATTAATTGTGATTTTTAGGGCTTTAATTAGAATTAAAAAGTCATTATCTAATTAATTAAAAGGTTTTAGCAAGTTTGGATTTTTTATAAACTCTTAGAATATTATTGTGGATTTTTAGTAATTTTTAGGAATTTTTAGGTTAAAATTTTAATTTTTGCACTATTTACGGTTTTACGTGATCGCCTTTTTCGTCTTAGTTTAATCCGTCTTTCTCTTCTAATCTCATTTCATTCTTTAATTTTCAATCATATAATCACAAATAAAAATCAATTCATTACACAACGCACTAGCCTCCTCGAGAACGAACTCACTTTTAGGGTCATTCACACACGGTTTTCCTAAATCGTCGTGCCTACTTGCCCTTTTTGCTCTCTTTTCCTAAAGAGTAGTAAAATTACTACAATCAAAGTGATAAAGGTTCGAGAAAACATGATCAACAAGAGTCCGATAATGAGGACACCTACATGCCAACAAGTGATGGTGATGGCATAGGTACTAGTGCTCATGTCAGCTCTTCAAGTAACTCCCGTCAATCCACAAACTCATTCGTGGATGGACATGAAGACTTAGCTCCTCCTCCTCACCATTCCACTAGTGAAGTACCAGAAGACCTCAACATGGAGTGTCTCTACCGTGAAAATCTTAGGACTCGAGGTGAGTTGTTTGATCATCAAGTGGAGTCAAGAAAGGGATTCAAATACTTGGGGAATTTGATCAAGGGATTTTGAAAGAAGAGAAGATAAAGACATTGATTTAATTCAAGGAGAACATGTTGTTAAACATGTTATGTGTTGAACATTTGTTTTCTTTTCTTCTATGTGTGTATAATAACTAGTACTACTTTTTTGGATTACTAACTATTTTAATCCTTAATTAACTATGTAGTCGATATTTCGATTTACATAGCTTTGTACTCATTATGTGTTTGTTAGCTTCCTAGATTTTAATTTATAGTTAACGTTGGCTTGCTATTTACCTACTACAAAAAAACAAGCCTAAGGCAACACTTAATTGGCAACATTTTAAAAATATGTTGCCTTTTAGATAACAGTTATTATGAAGCAACATTTTTAAGAAGAAGTGTTGCATGCTAATAAGTAATGCAACACTTTTTAAAAGTGTTGCAAATATTATTAGAAAAGGCAACATATTTAATACGCAATGCAACACTTTATTAAAATTGTTGTACTAATCGTATAGAAAGGCAACATCTTTGGTGACTATTGCATTTATTTAATGTTAAACTAAACCAAATAGTCAAAATTGCTTACGAGGTATACACTTATTTTGTAAAAGCAATATTATACATCGTATGACGACAAAGAAGATTTACAAGGATGGCAACATGTGATTTGAGTAAATATTCATACTTTTAGTAATATAGACGAATGTTTTGAAATCCGGTTCTATTTGGTTAGGCCAATCAGTTGATTAAGTTATGATAAAAGAAACGAGTTACGTACTATATTTGTTTTATAAATAGTTTAAATGTTAAATACACAGAAGATTTCTTGATATATATATATATATATATATATATATATATATATATATATATATATATATATATATATATATATATATATATATATATATATATATATATATATATATATATATATATATATATATATATATATATATATATATATTTCTTCAAATTGTTATAAATATAACTTTTTATTTAGTTTCTAAAAAAATCAGATCGACCTGATTAACCTTGTCACCCGATAAGTTGAAGAATCAATTTTCAAAACATTACGACTAATTTATGTTACACAATTATATAAATAATCCATTTAACTTGTCTCTTGTTACAACATATAAAAGGATAAACCATAATTATTTGTAAAAAATCAAAACACTAGATTTTTTGATAAAAAAACATCCTTTATAAGACAAACTAATGTAAAAGTAGTTTATTTAACTAAGTTGATTGTTATAAAAAAAACAAGGAGGCAAAATAAAAATTAGGAGATTCAATTTTCCGCCCAAAATCCCTAATCTTATGATCTATGGCGCTATTTTTTTACCAAAACCTTTTAACATTCCTCAAAAATTTCAAAATCCCTCCTATGTTTAGAAGTTTCTTTTCCCCCTAATATAATCCCTCCAACTATAATATAGTTATATGTGCCCAAAATCCCTAATCTTATTATTCTTATTCATATAAGCTTAGCCATCGGATGTGCTTCTATATTCTGTCTAGTTTATAAGGATAACCATCAGGTAATTGTTTATCTTCATGTAACCTAAAGTACCAATTTCTGTTAGGATTAGATATTCTATAGCAAAAGTTTAGTGGCAAGTATCAGTTTATTTCATGGCTATATTTCTTAGTTGTTTTTAATCTTATTTATTCTTGTATATTGATTATATGTATGAATTTATTTTATGGATAGATTGAATATATCAAATTGACCTATTATATTTTTGAACACCAAGTGTTTGATGAAAATCCTAAAAAAAAATTACTAATATAGACTGCACAACTTGATGGCTCTACCATGAAAAAATCAGGTTAACTTGATTTACAGTCACATTTTTGCATTTTTTTTGTTTAAATGGATGTATTCTAATTGTTGCTTATTATGTATATTGAATTACTCATAAATATTTTGTGACAATTCGTCAATTTATGGTTGATATTTTATTTTCAAGTGCTATTTAAAAACATTATTTTAATGTTATATTATGAACTCACTTATTTTTGGGAAGAAATTTGGGTTTACGTCTCGAAGTAGCATCGACTACGTATAAACCGGAGAATTCTACTTTACGTACTTACGTTTACATACACCATTTTGGTGACAGCCCGACACTTCAGGAAATAAATTTATCCGTGAATATTATTTTGAGATTTTAAATTTGTGTTGGTTCATAAACTCACAAATTTACGAGAAGAGATTAGGACGTACGATTATAATTTAACGTCCTTCACGACCAAAACCGGAAACCTTAAGATTACGTATTTACGTTTTTGAACTCCATTTTTGATGTGACAATTTTTATTAGAATCGTTTTGTGCCGTTGATTCATAATTATAATTTTTTTTTCATAAAACGACCCGAGGGCACGCAAATCGAGGAAACTAGAATCGAGGAATACCCGTAAATTAGTGGGATGGGAAAAAACAAGTTTATCCCACCCCACTAACATGGGACGGGCAAAGTAGCTCCACCACACCCATGAGGTGTTAACTTGAGGTTACAAGTTGCTACACATGTAAGCTTAAGCTTAACATGGAAGCTAACTTGACACAAAACCAACTAAACCACTTTATTCATACCATTTGCACTTCCAACACATGCAAATCACTCTCTCATCCTTCCTCTCTCTCTATATTTCGTCCCGTATCACCCTAAAACACCCATTTTGATCAAATTCAACCACAAAATCTCATGTTATTTCTAGATATGATGATGTCCTTTTGAAGATATGAAGATTGGAGGTGATCTTAACTTATTAAAAGGAGTTTTCATTAGGTTAAAGGGCTGATTTCATGGAGGTGTTCATCCATCCAAAGGACCCAAGAAGTTTCCTTTCTAAAGTTGAATATTTGATAACAAGAACCAAGTCTTGTTCATCAAAAACCTCATCTTTTCATCACTAATGGTGGTATAGAGATTGTTCTTCCTATCTTTTTGTTATTTTGATTATGTAATCTTGTAATTTCTTTATTTATGTATTTGTATATGATGATGAATGATGATTAAAAATATTATGTGGGGATTTGATGTTGATAGATTTGATAAACATGGTTAAAAATATGGAAAAACCATAGGTAAAAAGGTTAAATTCTTGCTTATAAAGTTGGCTGTATAAAAACAGTAACTAACTAAATGATAAACTCATAAAATGGAATTTTGGAAAAAATTTACAGTAAGTATTAGATGTCATACACATGTGAGAGTTGGCCATGCAATGGAATCATCAAAATGAGTGAGATATGATCAAAACAAAATTAGTATACCAATCTGAATAGTCTATTTTGTAGGGACTGTTAAGGATACTTAGAAATGGATTGAGCAGTAGCTATAACTAACTTATTTGTAGCACATAATATGAAGTTTATGTAATACAAAAATGAGCTTCTATCTCCTTATAGAACTCAAGATATGATAAAAATGGTGAAAGTGAAACTAAAAATCACATTTTGTGAAATTAAAGTTTAATAATATTATATAAGCACTCAAAATAATATAGTTTAAAATGTGAAATTAAAACCCACTAACTTATATATTTCATTTATATAAATATGTATAAGGATAAATAAATGGACATTATATAAAAATGGTAGTTTGGTAAGTTTTATAAGTTATAAAAACTATAAACATGATTTTTACGTCTTTTCGGCTAGTACCGTAAAATTAACGTTTTTGGTCAATTAAAACTTAGACGATCGGACCCGTCTAATGTAAACTTTTTAAAAGTCATATACTGATATATAAGTACCTAATATAATTAAAAACCGATAAAACCCGAACTATATAACATACAGACATTAACGGGCTAAGTTAGCATTATTGGACTATTAATTCAACTAAATGGGCTAAACACTAATAAACTTACTTATTGGACTTAACCCACTTGGGCCCAACATATAAGGTATAATACTGATAATAAAAGTGTAAAATGTATTAATATAAGTTATTGGGCTTATAATAGGCTTATTGGACCTAAAACATGAAAATAAGTAAAACTAGTAAACTAGTATAAAAGTTACCAACACATAACACTAAAATGAGTAAATAAGAATGTATAAACCCACTTGATCATCATCATATATATAAAATCATCATATGTATAAATAATTGTTATTTTATAAAGTCATTGGACAAGAGTCTAAGACGAGTATTATTTGTCTAGGTTTCCGTGATTGAAGCACGTACCGTACATCCGAATTGCCGATAACCCACTTTCCCACATCAAAGTGAGTTCATAGCCTCGCGCTCTTTTAAATGTTTTTATGAAATGTTTTATAAACCCGCGAGGGAGATAACATGTTAGTTTTTATAAAATAGGACACTAGTTGTCCCGATTGGCTGTTTATTGATTTGGACCCGAATGATTGTATGACCCGATGAATGATTAAATGACCTGATAGATGAGATAAAATGGATTATTAAAGTTAGGTTTTGTCACTAAAAGTCCCATTAGCATGAATTGTGAACTACCAGGATTTGGTAGACGCTTATGCATATAATAGTACTATTTGGGGACGATCACCCCAGTTCACACCTTGACGGTTGATCCCCGTCGTGCCACATTGATTGGTAAGCGAATTTATGTATGAAAAGATTTACACAAGCGTGAATATTGTGACGACACGCTAATTTAGATGGGAAAATTGAGTTTCGGGCTAGCTACCCATTGTTTATTGTAGTAAGGTAACAATGTCATGCGGCTTATAATAATAAAAAATAACGAAATACTACTTTATGCATTGAATTACGATATATTGCCTGACAAGCAATACAGGGTCTTATTATTGATATTATATTCGTGTTTTGGTTTTACATAACCATATTCATATAACGGTTTTTATTTAACCTTATACAACGTTATAAAACGTATTGTATGATGTTTTTACAACAATGGTTCGTATAATGATTTTGAAGGCAAACGCCTATAATATGATTTTGATAAGGATTTGTATAAAATGACTTTGGCTATTTTATGGCCTATTACAAAGATTTGTACAAAATGATTTTCGATAATAATTTTATACCGATGTTATATTGATGGATTTAATTAAAACTCTATGAATTCACTGGGCGTTATCGCTGACCTTTTCTTTTAAGATGTTTTATCTCAGGTACTTGAAGGTAATTCTCGGGAAGACAACAAGAATTCATGGCCCGCACCTAAATAATTATTTCCATTCAAATGCTTTGTAAAACCTGTATGAAATACAATGACTTGGGACCTATGTAAATTTGATATTTATGAATGGAAATGCTTTATTATTAAACGACGTGATTTTTATGAGTTGTCTATGATGTGTGTAATGTGCTATCCCGTAACACCAACGAGTCTTTCGTTGTATTGAATTGTGTAAATTTGGGGGTGTTACAGTTTGGTACCAGAGTTTTCGTTATAGAGAACGAAAGATTTTTAAAACCAAGGTTTTGAATAAAACATTTCAAAATCTTTTAACTATAACGGTGCCGAAGAATTCCCGAGTTACCGACAAAGCCAGACTGAGAAGTGTTATTTTAATATATATATATAACTTGGATTATATATATATATATATATATATATATATATATATATATATATATATATATATATATATATATATATATATATATATATACATACATATATATATATATATATATATATATATATATATATATATATATATATATATATATATATATATATATATATATATATATATATATATATATATATATATATATATATATATATATATATATATATATATGATGTAATTTGATTACATGATTGTTTGATGATTATTTTAATATTTATACGAGGTATTTATACGACGTAGATTATCACAAGGAACCCTAACTCCCCTAGCAAATCAATCGAAGCTATTCCCGTAGGAATTCTATCTATTCTAGATCTAAACCAAGTTGTGGATATTTATGATCCCAACAAATGGTTGATATTCGTAGAAATGTTGATAGTAGTTGATTATGATCTTGAAGAAGAACTGGTGAGATTAAATATGATATAGATGTCATGACGATCTTTCTTTATAGAGTGGAGTTTGATAAAACGTTACCACCTAGAAAGGTGTCATCTGATTCGTTGTCACCCAATTCTTAAATTTGAAATCGAAAGGGTGAATGTTGCACTTGAGGCTTTCAATTGAACCATTACCCAAAAGCCTCATGCCACAAGTACCTTTCCGAGAAGTCTAATTGAATGATCGAGTCATTTCATACTAGTGACTCATTTGATAACTATTGTTGTAAGAGCTATAGGATTGGAAATTAAGTGTTGTTCATATTGAGATTTTATTGCCTTTACAAGGCCAAAGAATAAGGTTGTAAGTATTAGAGAATGAGGTAGAATATCACATTGAGTATAAGTTGATTGAAACTTGAATGAAGTAAAACTTTAACTTGTATGGAATAAGAGATTGTTAAGAGGAAGTCGTTAAGTCCTCTGATTGAATTATAAGGTTTTAAATGGTTGTTGGTTCGTATTAAGGGTTGTTCATAGGCCATTGTCCACTAACGAGGATGCCCAGTGTCCAATAAATAAATTGAAGAAATCTTCTTCTAAATTGGGACCGATGGATCTTTCGGGACATATGGAACACCTAATGACTCTTGTAGATTAGTATTCATTGAGGTATCTTTTAAAAATCCCTAACTTAACTGAAACATTAGTTGGTAGGATGAGTTCTTGGAATTGTATGACATAGTGACACGTAATGTGTTACGGTACAATTTTGACTTGTTTGTGATTAATGAAAAGACTACCTTTGATTGCTAAATTCTACATGTATCGATGTTATCTATCTTTTATTGCTTCATCCTAATGTTCGCATTAGTGATGCAACCATTGAACAAGTACTCATATCGGTTTGAGTTACGTTGTGGATTATTCTTTTCGAGCAACATCGAGGTCTTTAAACTCATGATTAATTGGCTAAGCTCATTTCTTATCATATTGTAGTTAGTTCTTGGCGAACAACTCTTCATCACTCTTTTGCAGATCACTCATTGTTTCTATAAGTTAAAACAATATCCCTTGAGAAAAATTGAATTTTCATCACCATATGGATTATTTAAAGTGAGACTTATAATAATCGTTATCGAAGTAAAGTTGTTTATGAAACTCTTTGGAAAACTTAATTGTTTTCATAACAAAGAACATCTTTGTAAATTTTATTTTTGATTCTTATTTAAGAATTAAGCATGAAAATGTTTTTATTATAAACATGATGATAAAGTTTTGACGAACTGAGTATTGCATTGTTAATCTTGAAATTGTATATAGTTGCGCGCCTACATACAATTTGGAAGTGACCATGCAAGGGTGATTAGTAGTCACCAGAAAATTATTAATAAACATTAAATTTTCTTGGAAGATTGCGAAAGATTAAATTTTATGAGATCTGCAAAGAAGTGAAAAATAGGGACATATTGATAGGGACACCTACATATGTGCCCATACTATTTATTCTTTTGAGTCGAATTTGCTCATCTGTGGAAATTGTCTTATTTGACAATTGACAATTCTTTCTTTTCCAATTCTCCCGTAGTGAGATTCTTAGGAAAAGTATCTGATTACCGACTGTTGATACCCGACTGGATGTATCGACATTCCTGTCATTTCTTTTGATTAGATTTCATTTGAATGACCTGGGTAACGATCCGAGGAGCTTTTGAATGCGTACTCAAATTATGAAAACATGGGATATATTCATATTCGTTAAATGTTTTCGTCTGTATCTGATTTGAAATTCTCTCGCATAGATTATGCGTTAACCTTACTCTTTTAAGGTTAGTGTTAGTGTAAACATTACGATGCTTTGTCGATATAATATCTTTGTGTTTTGTTGATGACAAACGTATAATTCGCAATACATTATGTAAAATGTTAAGATACTCGTAATCACTCAAGAATACATTTGTATACTTCTCTCGACACCTCCAAGACCGCATTCGGAATGAATCACTAAAGGTATGTACAAACATGTCTTTAACCTAACTAAGTGATCAAGGATTAATATTTTCTTAAAACTCACATTTTAATCAAATGTGAGAAAATATTTTAATTAACTTTATTTTTAAGAAAATGTTTTATTAAAAAGAAAATGGAAATTTGAATTTGGCATATTCCATATGCCAAAGGAATATCCTTTGAGGGTATAAACTACCCCAGATGGCATATCCCCACTAAAGGACAAATTTGCACGGACTCCGACGCGGAGGTTCCTTAAAGGAACCCGCGGTTCCTTATTGATCAGGTACCGCGGGTAGAGATAAGGAACCGCGGGTGTTTTTGACCGTTGCAATGTTGTCCTATTAATAGCGGATCATTTCCAGGTTTTCTTTCAACCCTTTTTGCACAGTTTCTTTCAAAAACCATCTTAGATCCATGATTAGTTAGTTTTGATTAATCTTGTTTAAGATGTGATTCAATCTTCAATCTCCTCATCCTCTCAAGTTCAAAGAGAAGAACAGTATCATTACCATGATGTGTTGGGTTCACCACATGATGAAGATCTTTCCTTCTATAGATCTAAGTTATGTTTTTAGTCTTCCTATTATGTATATGTAGAAGATCCAAGTGTTGGGAACACTTGGATGTGTTTGTAAGGGTAGAAAGTCCAAGTGATGAGTTTCCTTGGAATAGGTGTTAGTTGTGTAGATCCAAGTCTTGTTAGTACTTGGATATAGTGTTTGAGTTATAGATCTAAGTGTTGTGTGCTTAGATCTATATGGTTTATGTGTTTAGGCCATAAAACACAAGGTTTGTTATGTTGGGCCATAAAACATAACTAGTGGGTAGATTAGGTTGTGTCTTGGTAGTTCTCACTAAACTATAAAGTGATGTGGTTGTGTCTTGTGAGTTCTCACTTAACTTGAAAGTGATTAGTAGTTGTGCTGTGTGAAGTTCTCACTTAGCTTCAAAGTGAAGAGTCGTGAAGATTGGTTCTAGCTTTCGATTAGAACTCGACATCTAGCCTTGTGTCGTTAAATGGTGAAGTGGGCGACGTTGTGTAGATTGGTCCTACCTAAGATTCAGACTCGACTTTTAGCTTAGAGTCAGAAATTGGATAAGCGACGTTGTGTATGGTTTCTCCACTTTAAGGAGTTTGTTGACTAGTGAAGTAACTATTGAGTAAGGTATACTCGAGGAGTGGAGTAGGGCGAAGAGGAGATTCGTGACCGAACCACTATAAATCATCGTGTCGGTACTTTCCTTTACATTTATGTCTCTACCTTTGTAGATGTATTTATAGTTGCATACTTGTGTTGTGTGTTGTGTGCATCTCATAATCTAAACATCTAAGTTGCGGAAAAGCTATGGCTTAGTACGTGTGTGCTTCGTGTTTAGATTATGGTCAAGTGTAGATCACTTAGTCTAAACATCCTAGTTGCGGAAAAGCTTATGCTTAGTACGTGTGTACTTAGTGTTTAGACTATTGCTTGATGTACTCTTGATTTGATGTGTTTGTGTGTTTACTTACTTGTAGTATTTATCTTTCAATCAAACACATCTCATATCTAGTCAAGCTTGATCGAGAATTTGATACAAAGGATTGTCAAAGTTTAAACATGTAATAAATAGTTTCGTCCACTGTCGGCGGTTCCATAAATGGACCGGCGGTTCCTTATTGATAAGGAACCGCGGGTACACATAAGGAACCGCGCACAGTGGATTAAGCAGAAATGTTTTGAAAACTAACTAGAAACTATTCAACCTCCCCTTCTAGTTTCTACAATTGGTATCAGAGAGAGGTTATTCAAGATCTTTGAAGTATATTGTACTTTAAAGCTTGGATCGATCTTTGCTCTCTTTTTCAAAACAAAGGGTTATTAAAAATGAAAACGGTTTTTAAAAATAGAGACGATCTTTGTATCAAATTGTTCATGAAGAGTGATTACTTATGAAATGTGTTTTGTTGTTTCATTCGTACAAGTTTTGGTGTTAAATAGACTTTGTATAATAGCTTGAATTAAATCTTTTCATGTTTGGAAGTATAAAAATCTTTTGTGTCATAATTAACTCTAAAATACGAGTTCTATGTGTCTAAAATGATTTTTTAGAGTCCTATGTCCTTCCAAAAAGTTACCAAATGATTTTTGCCAAAAACTCATTTTTTGTCCTCTGACCGCGGTTCTTTATTGTTCCCCGCGGATCCTTATCAATAAGGAACCGCAGTCAGTCTGACTCAGATTTTTGAAAACTTTGAAAAATCATATAAAATCAACCGTAAGTCCGTAGAAGTCGTGCCACACGTCATTTCGAACGTAATTGAATTTTCTTTTAATTAAAAATGCTTCCAAACCTTTATTCAAACTTTAAAATATGGATGGTTTCTAAGTTCCATACTTTGTCCAAAGTATTGAGCGTCGGTTTGTCGTAAAACTTGTGTTTTACTATTTTCTATTAAGTTGGACATATCTTGGTGATATATCTTTGAAAATTGATATATTTACAAAGTGTTAAACTTAATTGAATTTTAAATTGGTCAAAGACTATTTTCAAATAAAATCAAGCTATGAATACTTTGTTGTATCTAACACTCAAAACATGGGCGAATGCTTTTATGTGTTAAGCTAATTGTTTGTGTATGTTTCTTTGTGTGTTATTATTATATGTAGACATTATTAAGTGTTCCTTGCTATTTGTAGTAGTATTGCTTATATGTCTAGTCTCTTGTGTCTTGCTTGGTATTTGTTAGTATCTAGTTCTTCCTAATTAGGATGTATGCTAGATTTCTTGCATTTTGGTTGCAACATTATTTGTGCATTGCATATAGGATCAACATATCTAGGTTTATATATGTTATATAAACATCATGTACACCTCGTTATGTTTATTAACACTCTTAGGTTTGAAAGCTTTGGGAGCTTATCAAATCTATTGATTTGGGTCGTCTTTACTCGATCATTGTGTTATTAGTTCAAGTAGATAAATGTCTCACTATAAAACATGAAACAACCTTTGAAAATCTTAGCTATTTTTTCTTAAAAGAGTGTTTGTGGGAGTCAAGAAAGATTTCGATTAAATATCAATGCATTATTCAAACTATGATTGGTATCATTATCGAATCTAATTGACATGTTTTTTAGTGTAGACATGAATGTGGTTTATTAATAATATACATCGGATCATAACTCACACTTGTGTTGATGTTGTTATATTGAATCTACTTGTTCAAATTGTTAGACATATTTTGTTTAATAATTACTTATAATGCACAATAGAGTCGGTTTGATAACTTGGATGTTTCATCAGAAATACTCAAGTAATTTACATTGCTATGCAATTTATAAATGTGTCATTTCCGAAAGACCAATCAAGAGTGTTCCTTTGGTTTGTGTAAACTTTGTTTATACACTTCAATGTTATTGGCCTCAAGTTCTATTAAGGTAATTAACCTTAACTAGACTTGTTTGACAAGATATGCAATGGTGCATTCTTTACCCTCAGTAGGTCATGCATTGTGTCGCCATGCAAGTTTAATCCTTGCTAAATTTTATTAGGCAAATGTTGGAATTAAATTTTGTCTAACTTGAGAATGACTACTGGAGAATTTATGCACTAGGATCTTAATTTGACCTAACGGTTGAATTACTTCCATGTGGGAAGTTGAGTTGGTGTATAACTCGTAAAAATGGTCGTGTTTAGCCTTAATTGAGCACCTCTAGTGATAGTCTCATACTCATTCTCTAAATTGGCTAAATGGCTCTTCCTATGTATGACTAATGATAGTTTACTTTGATGAACTTTGTATGTCATTAGGAGTCTTTTCCATATGTAGCCATTAGGTTTTTCTTAGCTTTCTCTTACGTGCTAATTGAACCTATGGTCTTTCCTTTGTGTGTGTTCTAGTTTTTATTGCTCTTAAGCATGACTTTATGATAAGTTAGACTAGAACATTAGGATTTGCTGAATGGGAAAATCCTCCTTCACCACCTAAACCTAGCCTCTGTAGGCGGTTCTTTAAATAGACCGCGGCTCCATATCAATATGGAACCGCTGGTGGAGATAAAGAACCGCGGGCAGAAGCTTTCAAATTCGGGTTTTCTGAAACTTCCCAATTGTTCCAACACCCTTTGGAATCTTTGTTTCAAACCTTTGATCACTCCCAAAATATCTTGGGCTTTCCCTTTTTAACCCTTCACTAGTTTGGATCATCCCCTCACCCTTTTAAACCCACCTTGTTAGCCATGTTCTTCACACCTGAAACCATTCATCCTTACCCCTTAAACTACCCATTACTACCATGGTTTCTACAAGAACCTCCAATTCATCCAAAACCTCCTCTTCAAAGATGCACCACAAATTTAAGATTAAGTTACCAAAACTTAACTCTTCACCTTTTGCCACACCCAAGAATGAGATTGTTCCAATTCTCATCTCTTCATCACCCTCACCACCTCTTGCTCCATGCAAGACTACCTCAACCCATGGTACTAACCATTCACATGGTTCTACCTCCTCTTCATTCCAATCTAGAATGAATGAGCTAACCTCACCCTTCACTCTAATTACTCTCTTGGATGTGACTACTGATAACTAAGATTTTACTCAGTTAAAAATATCGTTGAACCAATCTCTTCGAATTGAAAAAGGAGTTTAATGTGCGACTCAGCTGTTCTTGGTGAAACAAAAATGTGTCGTTGTAGTATATAAAATAAAAGTGCAAAACAATTAAAATAAATGACTTTAAAATAAATCTAAAACTAATTTAAAGTAAGAGCAAGTAATTAAAAGCGAGGGTAAAATTAAAGGCACTAAAAGTAAATAACGAAAACTTTAAACTAACTAAGGCAAACTTAAAATGCAACTAAAACTAAATCTTAAACTAAGGCAAAACTAAAATAAATCTAAGGCAAGTAAATTTAAAGTGCAACTTAAATAAAAAGGCGGGAAAAATAAGGCTCGAAATTAAAAGGCAGAAACTTAAAAACTAAGATGAAAGAAACTGAAAATCACCCCTATCCGGAATAAAACTTTATCCGGAATATTGGCCCCTATTCGGAATACTGTCACTATTCGGAATAGAAGCTTACTCGGAATAAGTTTCCCTATGCGGAATACTAGCTTATGCTGAATAATTGGTCCTATTCGGAAAGTTATCAAATGGCGCCGCTGCCGGCTCTTTTCGTAAAGATTAACGGTTTTCTGTGAGAGACGCGTTGCTTTTTGGGATCCGTTCACTTGTGAGCGTTATTTTTCTTGCTTAAAAAAAATTCAAAAAATCATAAAAATTAAAAATTGATAAAATCCATAAAAATTAAAATTTTCAAAAATACAAAAAGATTTTATCTTTATTGTGTATATATATTGTCTTTGTGTTTGGTTTCTTTTTCTTTTGCATTTTCAGGTGTATGCGTACTAGATCTTCTAATTATAAAGAGCCCGAGACTCAAGAAGATTTAAGTATGTCAGGTGTTAACAACAACAATAATATTCCACCGCACCTCAACAATAACAACAATGTTCTTCCACAGCCCGATCTTCAGACCATGGAGGAGCTTTGTCAACCTACAATGTTTGGACGAGGAGGACCGATTGCGCCAATGCAAATCAACGCTCCTGAGTTTTCGTTGAAGCACCACATGATTCAGCAAGTGCAAACAAACCCATTCCGTGGATTGCCTGATGATGATGCAAACAAACACCTCGACAAGTTCATTACAATCACCCAAAGCATGAAGTTGCCCGGTGCCACAATGTATGTTCTTCGCCTACTACTCTTCCCACATACTTTATCACATCATGCCGAGAAATGGTTTGATCGTCTCCCGAAGAATTCAATTCATACTTGGGATGACATGACTCAACGCTTTTTGTCGCGCTACTTTCCACCATTCATGGTCACGAGCCTTCACAATTAAATCAGCGGTTTTATGCAAGACCCTGATGAATCTCTTTTTGATGCTTGGGAGAGATATAATGTCTTGATCGATAGATGTCCAAACCACAACATGATCCCTGTGACCTTAATCGATACTTTCTACAATGGTTTGACTTTTCGAGATCGTGATACGATTAATGCAGCCACCGGTGGCACATTCATGAAAAGGAGACCCGAGGAGTGTAGAGAGCTAATTGAGAACATGACTACTCACCACAAAAACTGGGATTCCTCTGCTTCTTCTAGGAACAACCCGAGAGTCAATGTTTCTTCCACCTCAGCAAACCCTGATATGACCGAACTCACCCGTGTGCTAACTGAAATGAGCAGAAGTATGCAACTCTTAGCTTCAAACCAACAACAACAACAAGTTAAAGCTGTTGCTGCTCCTTGTGAAACATGCGGCGGTCCTCACTCATACACCGATTGTCCTTCGACTCAAGGAAATCCGGAAAATGTGTATGCAGCTTATGGTAATTATTCACCGGAAAATTACCAAGCTCGACCTCATGGGGATAGAAATCTGCTGAGTTACCGATCTAACAACTACCTTTCACCCGGTTTTTCTCCTCAAAACCAAAACCCCGCCAACAACTACAATAGAAGCAACCAAATCCCACCAAGAGCTTCTAATCCTTATAACCCACCCGCCCAACAAAACCCATCCATTAACCCCGATGTTGAAGCCATCATGAGAACCCAAGGTGAGCAAATCAAGAATCTACAGAGCCAAATAATCAATTTGAAAGGAGATATCACGAAGCAAGGAAATGAGATAAGATCCGAGGTTCGCGATAATATTCAATCCTCCTTCAGCACTCAAACGAATGAATTAAAGAATATGTTGGCTAGTTTCTTGCCCTCCACTCAACCTTCTACTTCAAGTTCTCTACCTTCAAACACCGTCACTAATCCGCGAGCTAATGTGAGTGCTATTACTACTCGTAGTGGAATAACCATTGTCGATCCACCAATCCCACCCCCATCATCTACACCTCCTCCACCACCATTTCTCCCTACTCCTAGTATTAGTGCACCATTACCGTCTCCGCCTCGTCATGCCAATGTACCTAGGAAGGACCCTTCAACATCTCAACCTTTACCTACTTCACCAACTACACCTTCCACCTATAAACCCAACATCCCATATCCTTCTCGCTTGGACAAGCCTAAACTGCTAACAAAGGAGGACTCTCAAGTGACAAACTATATCAAGATGATTTCTCAAATGAACTTCAACATTAGTTTTCTTGAAGCACTTGTCCACATGCCCAAATTTGTTAAGGCGTGTAAGGAATTGCTTAACAAGAAGGAGAAGCTAATTGAACTCGCCAACACACGCTTAAATGAAAACTGCTATGTAGTTATTCTTAAAGAACTTCCGGAAAAGATTGGAGATCCCGGTCGTTTTGTGTTTCCTTGCATGTTCAACAAAACTGAAGAATTTACTGCCCTTGCTGATCTCGGGGCCAGTATTAATTTGATGCCACTGAGTGTTTGGAAAACACTATCATTGCCCGACCTCACTCCAACGAAGATGACTCTCGAACTTGCAAATCGCACTCTCGCTTACCCCGTTGGTATAGCCGAAGACGTGTTTATCAAAGTTGGCACATTTACTTTCCCGGTCGATTTTATCGTTGTTGATTATGAAATGGACCCTCGTATTCCTTTAATACTTGGTTGGCCATTCTTGAGAACCGGACGAGCTTTAGTTGATATGCTGAATAATGACAGTATTCCGTGTAAGCTTCTATTCCGCATAGTGACAGTATTCCGAATAGGGGCCAATATTTCGGAATAAGTTTCCCTATGCGGAATACTAGCTTATGCTGAATAATTGGTCCTATTCGGAAAGTTACCCTATGCGGAATACTAGATCCCATTCGAAATAAAGTGCCTTATGCTGAATACCCCTATGCGGAATATCCCTACTCGGAATGTTCACATATGCGGAATAAGCACCCAATTCGGAATAGTAGGACTACCCGGAATGTGTCCCTTTATGCGGAATATCGAATATTCCGCATGGACCACCTCTTAAATCCTTTATACGGAATAAAGAAGATTCCGAATAGAGTACTTCTAAATTCCTATACTCGGAATACTAGGAAATCTAAGAAACAAGAATACAGTAACAAATAGGACCGAAGAACAAGGAACAATATATAACCGAATCTAATCAAAAAAAAGCTAAATCAAACACAAGATTAAATCAAACAAACAAATAAACATACTAATGATAAACAATCAATCAAAAACCATAAAAACTCACAAAACTAATCAAAATTAACAAAACCACTTTGATCAAAATAAGAAAAATAAGAACATGAACATGAACATAAACAATAAAAATCAAAGATTAAGAAAGGTAGAATGAGATTAACAAGATAAAGATAAAGATTAACAAGAATTAAAAGAAAAACTTACTTGAAATTAAATGGTAATTAAGGTGCAAGACAAGAATTTAAATTTGACAAGTATTTAAATGACAATGTAATTAAAATTGGAAGAACTAATTGTCACTATTAGCCAACAAAATGAAAGTAATTAAGATCTAATCTATATATAGGGGAGGATTAGGAAGCTTCCTCCCCTCCTTCATTTCTTCTTAATTGCGTCATTAGGTCCTTAAGCCTTTAATCTTCATTAATTGCACCATTAGTCCTTTTTCCTTCTAATCTTCTTTAAACTTGGACTCTAATGACTTGTGGCTCGGGATTTCTTTTAAACTCGTCTTTTAATTCTTCAATAAAATAGACTTGAGTTCCTCGGCTTTTAGTAAACTTCCGTCTTTTAACTTTTTCTTCGATAAATCTCAGAATTTGTCTTGGACTTCCGTTCTTTTTGCACTCTTGACTTCTTGACTTCGTCTTTTCCTCTTTTTCTTCAATAAAAGCCCGTAAATGCCCGTGTTTTCTCCACTTTTCACAATTTCGTCCTAAATCACAACAAAAACACAAACCACGCATAATTCCGACATAAAAGACATAAAATACACGTTTTCGCTCGGTTATTATTGTAATTAAGTGGTTAAAAGGATGGGTGTTTACACACCTATCAACTACCCAACCTCAACCCATCCAAAGCATTCCCATTGTGAATGACTTTGTTGATACCTTGGTGACTTCACCTTTTACCCCTTCAAACTTACCGACATCACCCATCCAAAGCATTCCCATTGTGAATGACTTTGTTGAACCCTTGGTGACTTCACCTTTCACCCCACCAAATTCCGCCACCACCCTTGTCTTTCATTTAAGCATGTGGATTGCTTATTGCTAAGACATCTAATTTAAGCAAGTCTTAGTTTTCTAGTGTAACTAGGATTGAAATTATGCTTATATTTAAGGCTTGAGTTTCATACATCTTTGTATGATCTTTATTCTCTTGTATTTCCTTTCATTTTTTTCAACATGATTTTTATTTGAGTCTTGGATCTTGTTGTTATTATGTTTTTTGCTTTTCTATTATTTTGAGTCCTTTTCTTAAACTAATAAGAATTAGGAATATTCTTGGAGATTTACATTACTTGTAGCTTGATTTGTGTTATCTAGATAGATGACTTGCTTGTATGCGACTTGCTTATATATCTTCTTGCTTATTCGTATATTATATGCTTAATTGATTAGTTAATGAATGCATGCTTATTATAAAGGTTTTATCTTTGTCAAGCAATTCCGATATAATATCTCTTAGATGTGTCTAACTCTTGCATGTCCTTTAATGCTACGTGCTAACATGTTTTACTTAGTCTTCTCTTTTTAAGTAATCTTGTTTCTTGTATGCCATATGTGTTAATCGTGCACCTTCTCTACATTGGATTATTGTAGACTTCATAAGGCATTGCATGACTTCATAAGGCATTGTTAGATTTTGTACTAACTCTGCATGTCTTCTTGAGCTTCTTTTGAGTTTCTTCTCTCATTTTCTTTCGAGATTTCACTATCACCTTCTAAGGTAGTATTCATGAATCGTAAGGTAAAGCAACTGAAACAAAGTCGGATACCTATTGTCAAGATCCGATGGAATTAAAAGCATGGACCGGAGTATACTTGGGAACGAGAGGATGAAATGTGGAAGAAATATCCGCACCTCTTCGATTTCAATAAGAAACGGACATCCAAATGAAATGGATCACGAGGACGTTGATCCCTTTTAGGATGAAAAGCTGTGACAATCTAACATTTTCAGGTAGTGAAATATTTTCTCGTATAATATTTTGAAACTTATTTTTGTGTTGGTTGACGAACTCACAATTTACGGATTTAAATTTGGGCTTACGTGCATAATTTGGCGTCCTTTACGACTAAACCGGAAACCTTAGGATTACGTATTTACGTTTTTGAACTCCGTTTTTGATGAGACAATTTTTATTGGATTCGTTTTGTGACGTTGATTCATAATTTATAAAAACGTTTTTCGTGAAACGACCCGAGGGCACGCAAATCGAGAAAACTAGAATCGAGGAATACCCGTAAACTAGTGAGATGGGACAAAATACATTTTCCCACCCCACTAGCTAGCTTGGACGGCACCAACATGACACCACAACCATATGTGGCATCATGTTAGCTACAAACTTACAAGTGTAAGTAAGCTTACACCTTAAGCTTAGTTCTTTCCCACTAACACAAAACCACTAGCAACTAACTCACACCACCATTTACTTACATGCAAACCAACACAAAACTCTCTCAAAAACCACCCCTTTGCCGTCCACTTTCAAGCTACAAACACCCCTTTTGATCTTTTCTAGCCATGAAATACATGTTTACTAGCTCTATCATGGAGTTATCTTGAAGCCTTGATCATTTGGTGGCCATATTAACAACATTGGAGGTGAATAGCTTGTGTCCTAGGGCTGATTTCTCAACTATTGTTCTTGGTGTTTGATGATCTTGGAGTTACTTGTGCTGTTCATCAAGTTCTTGTCTTCCAAAAACAAGAAATACACTTGGTTGGTAAAGAAGATCATCCTCTCCATTTTCTCTTGTTATTTTTGTAAAGAAAAAATGTATTTTCTTTATTATTGTATATATGATGTATATATGATGATAAAAATGTTGTGTGGGGATCAAGTGTTGATAGATATGCTTAAAAAGGTTAATAACTATAAGAAATGAGGCTAAAATCATGCTTATTTAGTTGGCTGTATAAAAACAGTATATAACTAAAACTTGAACTGATAAACTTGCATGGTATGATCCATTTACAGTAAGTACAAGATGTTATACACATGTGAGAGTTGGCCATGCAATGGAATCAATATAATGAGTGAGATATGATCAAAACAAGTTGGGTGTTTTAATCTGAATAAGCAGTTTTGTAGGGACTGTTAAGGCAATATAAACTTAAAATGAGCAGTAGCTATAACTAAGTTAAATATAGTACATAATATGAAGAACATGTCACCAAAAAATGAGCTTCTAATTCATTATAGAACTCTAGATATGATAAAAATGGTGAACATGAAAATAAAAATCAGATTTTTAGAATTAATGTTTATTATTATTATATAAGCACGCAAATTTTATTGTATAAAATGTAAAATAAAAACCTACTAACTTATGAAAATTATTTATATAAATATGTAAAAGGTTAATTAAATTGATAAATTATATAAATGGTAGTGGAATAATACTTATAAGTAATAAAAACTATAAACTTGATTTTTACGACTTTTTCGGCTATTGCCGTAAAATTAACGTTTTTCGCCAATTAAAACTTAGACGATCAAACCCGTCTAATGTAAAGTTTATAAAAGTCATATTCTGATATATAAGTAACTAATACAAGTAAAAACCGATAAAACCCAAACTATAGGACATACGGACATTAACGAGCTAATTAAGCATATTGGACTAATAATTGGACTAAATAAGATAAATACTTATAAAAAGAACTTATTGGGCTTAACCCATTTGGGCCCAACATGGAAAGTATAGATACTTATAATATAAGTATAAGATGGATTAAAACAAGTTAAAGAACTTATACTAAGCTTAATGGACTTAAAATAGGTAAATAGGTAAAACTAGTAAACTTGTAAAAAGTTACCAAAACGTAAACACTAAAATGAGTAAACAAGGATATATAAACCCACTTGATCATCATCATATGTACTAAATCATCATATGTATATTGTTATTTTGATAAAAGTCATTGGACAAAGTCTAAGACCGATTATTATTTATATAGGTTTCCGTGACCGAAGCACGCCCGTAGCCGATAATCCGCCTTTCATTATCAACGTGAGTTCATAGCCTCGTACTCTTTTAAATATTTTATAAAATGATTTGTAAACCCGCGAGGGAGATAACATGATAGATTTTGATAAAAATAGAACACAAGTAGTCCCGATGGTATGCTTAATGATATGGACCCGAATGATGCTATGACCCTATAAACGAGACTAAAAGGATTATTAGGTTATGTCACTTAAAGTCCCATTAGAATGAATTGTGAACTACCGGTATTTGGTAGACGCTTATGCATTTGATAGTACTATTTGGGGACGATCACCCAGTTCGCGCCTTGATGGTTGATCCCCGTCGTACCACATTGATTGGTAAGCGAATTTATGTATGAGAAGATTCCAAAGCATGATTTTTGTGACGACACGCTAACTTAGATGGGCAAATTGTTTGTCGGGTTCGCGGCCCGCTGTTTTCATAGTAAGGTAACAATGTCATGCGGCTAATAATAATCCTATATAATCTAAATATCCGATATGATATGACGCTAATAACGATGAATATATTACCTATCATGGTAATATAGAGACTACGGTCTCATGGACGGTTTAAGATGTATGCTTGATTTATATATTGCCTGACTAGCAATATGAGGACTTACTTCCGATAATATACTTGTGTTCTGATTTTAAATGATTGTTTTATATAACGGTTTTTATTAAACTCTATGAATTCACTCGGCATTAGCTGATATGATTTTTGCATGTTTTTATCTCAGGTGCTTGAAGGTAATGCGGATGGAAATCGACTCTGATGGCCCACATAATATTAAAAATGTTCATTCGATCTATGTTTTGTAAACTTAATGACCTGTATAATTTGGGACCTGTTGTACACTTTAAAACTTTTTATCGAATGAATGTATGTTAAACCTTGTACAACCATTTTTATGTGTTGTCTATGATTGGAGTTATTATGCTATCCTGTAACACTCTAAAAGACCCTTCCGCTGTACCGATACGAAAATTGAGAGTGTTACATCCTTGATTAGTTAGTTTTGATTAATCTTGTTTAAGATGTGATTCAATCTTCAATCTCCTCATCCTCTCAAGTGCAAAGAGAAGAACACTATCGTTACCATGATGTGTTGGGTTAACTACATGATGAAGATCTTTCCTTCTATATATCTAAGTTATGTTTTTAGTCTTCCTACTATGTATACGTAGAAGATCCAAGTGTTGGGAACACTTGGATGTGTTTGTAAGGGTAGAAGATCCAAGTGATGAGTATCCTTGGATTAGGTGTTAGTTGTGTAGATCCAAGTCTTGTTAGTACTTGGATATAGTGTTAGAGTTATAGATCTAAGTGTTGTGTGCTTAGATCTATATGGTTTATGTGTTTAGGCCATAAAACACAAGGTTTGTTATGTTGGGCCATAAAACATAACTAGTGGGTAGATTAGGTTGTGTCTTGGTAGTTCTTACTAAACTATAAAGTGATGTGGTTGTGTCTTGTGAGTTCTCACTTAACTTGAAAGTGATTAGTAGTTGTGTTGTGTGAAGTTCTCACTTAGCTTCAAAGTGAAGAGTCGTGAAGATTGGTTCTAGCTTTCGATTAGAACTCGACATCTAGCCTTGTGTTGTTAAATGGTGAAGTGGGCGACGTTGTGTAGATTGGTCCTACCTAAGATTAGGACTCGACTTTTAGCTTAGAGTCGGAAATTGGATAAGCGACATTGTGTATGGTTTCTCCACCTTAAGGAGTTTGTTGACTAGTGAAGTAACTCTTGAGTAAGGTGTACTCGAGGAGTGGAGTAGGGCGAAGAGGAGCTTCGTGACCGAACCACTATAAATCATCGTGTCGGTACTTTCCTTTACATTTATATCTTTACCTTTGTAGATGTATTTATAGTTGCATACTTGTGTTGTGTGTTGTGTGCATCTCATAATCTAAACATCTAAGTTGCGGAAAAGCTATGGCTTAGTACGTGTGTGCTTCGTGTTTAGATTATGGTCAAGTGTACATCACTTAGTCTAAACATTCTAGTTGCAGAAAAGCTTATGCTTAGTACGTGTGTGCTTAGTGTTTAGACTATTGCTTGATGTACTCTTGATTTGATGTGTTTGTGTGTCTACTTACTTGTAGTATTTATCTTTCAATCAAACACATCTCATATCTAGTCAAGCTTGATCGAGAATTTGATACAAAGGATTGTCAAAGTTTAAACATGTAATAAATAGTTTCGTCTACTGTCGGCGGTTCCATAAATGGACCAGCGGTTCCTTATTGATAAGGAACCGCGGGTACACATAAGGAACCGCGCACAGTGGATTAAGCCGAAATGTTTTGAAAACTAACTAGAAACTATTCAACCCCCCCTTCAAGTTTCTACAATTGGTATCAGAGAGAGGTTATTCAAGATCTTTGAAGTATATTGTACTTTAAAGCTTGGATCGATCTTTGCTCTCTTTTCAAAACAAAGGGTTTTTAAAAATGAAAACGGTTTTTAAAAATAGAGACGATCTTTGTATCAAATTGTTCATGAAGAGCGATTACGTATGAAATGTGTTTTGTTGTTTCATTCGTACAAGTTTTGGTGTTAAATAAACTTTGTATAATAGCTTGAATTAAATATTTTCATGTTTGGAAGAATAAAAATCTTTTGTGTCATAATTAACTCTAAAATACGAGTTCTATGTGTCTAAAATGATTTTTTAGAGTCCTAAGTCCTTCCAAAAAGTTACCAAATGATTTTTGCCAAAAACTCATTTTTTGTCCTCTGACCGCGGTTCTTTATTGTTCCCCGCGGATCCTTATCAATAAGGAACCGCAGTCAGTCTGACTCAAATTTTTGAAAACTTTGAAAAATCATATAAAATCAACCGTAAGTCCGTAGAAGTCGTGACACCCGTCATTTCGAACGTAATTGAATTTTCTTTTAGTTAAAAATGCTTCCAAACCTTTATTCAACCTTTAAAATTTGGATGGTTTCTAAGTTCCATACTTTGTCCAAAGTATTGAGCGTCGGTTTGTCGTAAAAGTTGTGTTTTACTCTTTTCTATTAAGTTGGACATATTTTGGTGATATATCTTTGAAAATTGATATATTTACAAAGTGTTAAACTTAATTAAATTTTAAATTGGTCAAAGACTATTTTCAAATAAAATCAAGCTATGAATACTTTGTTGTATCTAACACTCAAAACATGGACGAATGCTTTTATGTGTTAAGCTAATAGTTTGTGTATGTTTCTTTGTGTGTTATTGTTATATGTAGACATTATTAAGTGTTCCTTGCTATTTGTAGTAGTATTGTTTATATGTCTAGTCTCTTGTGCCTTGCTTGGTATTTGTTAGTATCTAGTTCTTCTTAATTAGGATGTATGCTAGATTTCTTGCATTTTGGTTGCAACATTATTTGTGCATTGCATATAGGATCAACATCTCTAGGTTTATATATGTTATATAAACTTCATGTACACCTCGTTATGTTTATTAACACTCTTAGGTTTGAAAGCTTTGGGAGCTTATCAAATCTATTGATTTGGGTCGTATTACTCGATCATTGTGTTATTAGTTCAAGTAGATAAATGTCTCACTATAAAACATGAAACAACCTTTGAAAATCTTAGCTATTTTCTCTTAAAAGAGTGTTTGTGGGAACCAAGAAAGATTTCGATTAAATATCAATGCATTATTCAAACTATGATTGGTATCATTATCGAATCTAATTGACATGTTTTTTAGTTTAGACATGAATGTGGTTTATTAATAATATACATCGGATCATAACTCACACTTGTGTTGATGGTGTTATATTGAATCTACTTGTTCAAATTGTTAGACATATTTTGTTTAATAATTACTTATAATACACAATAGAGTCGGTTTGATAACTTGGATGTTTCATCCGAAATACTCAAGTAATTTACATTGCTATGCAATTTATAAATGTGTCATTTTCGAAAGACCAATCAAGAGTGTTCCTTTGGTTTGTGTAAACTTTGTTTATACACTTCAATGTTATTGGCCTCAAGTTCTATTCAGGTAATTAACCTTAACTAGACTTGTTTGACAAGATATGCAATGGTGCATTCTTTACCCTCATTAGGTCATGCATTGTGTCGCCATGCAAGTTTAATCCTTGCTAAATTTTATTAGGAAAATGTTGGAATTACATTTTGTCTAACTTGAGAATGACTACTGGAGAATTTATGCACTAGGATCTTAATTTGACCTAACGGTTGAATTACTTCCATGTGGGAAGTTGAGTTGGTGTATAACTCGTAAAAATGGTCGTGTTTAGCCTTAATTGAGCACCTCTAGTGATAGTCTCATACTCATTCTCTAAATTGGATAAATGGCTCTTCCTATATATGACTAAATATAGTTTACTTTGATGAACTTTGTATGTCATTAGGAGTCTTTTCCTTATGTATCCATTAGGTTTTTCTTAGCTTTCCTCTTACGTGCTAATTGAACCTATGTGTCTTTCCTTTGTGTGTGTTCTAGTTTTTATTGCTCTTAAGCATAACTTTATGATAAGTTAGACTAGAACATTAGGATTTGCTGAATTGGAAAATCCTCCTTCACCACCTAAACCTAGCCTCTGTAGGCGGTTCTTTAAATATACCGCGACTCCATATCAATATGGAACCGCCGGTGGAGATAAAGAACCGCGGGCAGAAGCTCTCAAATTCGGGTTTTCTGAAACTTCCCAATTATTCCAACACCCTTTGGAATATTTTTTTCAAACCTTTGATCACTCCCAAAATATCTTGGGCTTTCCCTTTTTAACCCTTCACTAGTTTGGATCATCCCCTCACCCTTTTATACCCACCTTGTTAGCCATGTTCTTCACACCTGAAACCATTCATCCTTACCCCTTAAACTACCCATTACTACCATGGTTTCTACAAGAACCTACAATTCATCCAAAACCTCCTCTTCAAAGAGGCACCTCAAATTTAAGATTAAGTTACCAAAACTTAACTCTTCACCTTTTGCCACACCCAAGAATGAGATTGTTCCAATTCTCATCTCTTCATCACCCTCACCACCTCTTGCTCCATGCAAGACTACCTCAACCCATGGTACTAACCATTCACATGGTTCTACCTCCTCTTCATTCCAATCTAGAATGAATGAGCTAACCTCACCCTTCACTCCAAGTACTCTCTTGGATGTGACTACCCAACCTCAACCCATCCAAAGCATTCCCATTGTGAATGACTTTGTTGATACCTTTGTGACTTCACCTTTTACCCCTTCAAACTCACCGATATCACCCATCCAAAGCATTCCCATTGTGAATGACTTTGTTGAACCCTTGGTGACTTCACCTTTCACCCCACCAAATTCTGCCACCACCCTTGTCTTTTATTTAAGCATGTGGATTGCTTATTGCTAAGACATATAATTTAAGCAAATCTTAGTTTTCTAGTATATCTAGGATTAAAATTATGCTTATGTTTTAGGCTTGAGTTTCATACATCTTTGTATGATCTTTATTCTTTTGTATTTCCTTTCATGTTTTTCAACATGATTTTTATTTGAGTCTTGGATCTTGTTGTTATTATGTTTTTTTCTTTTCTCTTATTTTGAGTCCTTTTCTTATACTAATAAGAATTAGGAATCTTCTTGGAGATTTACATTACTTGTAGCTTGATTTGTGATATCTAGATAGATGACTTGCTTGTATGCTACTTGCTTATATATCTTCTTGCTTATTCGTATATTATATGCTTAATTCATTAGTTAATGAATGCATGCTTATTATAAAGGTTTTATCTTTGTCAAGCAATTCCGATATAATATCTCTTAGATGTGTCTATCTCTTGCATGTCCTTTAATGCAACGTGCTAACATGTTTTACTTAGTCTTCTCTTTTTAAGTAATCTTGTTTCTTGTATGCCATATGTGTTAATTGCGCACCTTCTCTACATTGGTTTATTGTAGACTTCATAAGGCATTGCATGACTTCATAAGGCATAGTGAGATTTTGTAATAACTCTGCATGTCTTCTTGAGCTTCTTTTGAGTTTCTTCTCTCATTTTCTTTCGATATTTCACTATCACCTTCTACGGTATAGTATTCATGAATCAATTTGTGAAGTTATCCTTAACTTCTTTGTTGAGTCTCTCTCAATTCATTTTAATCATGCTCTTCTAAGTCGAGTCTCTTTCTTCTAGTCACTAAGTTGAGTCGAGCCTTACCCTTTCCTCATCATGTAATTGTTCTTTGAACATCCATAATGATTGAGAAGGGCTACGAAACTTTGAGCATGTAGTTTATCGTATAATAAACACCATTTTGTGTCGACATTCATACGCATTTTTGCCTATAATGTCCTATATCCCGAATTTTTCTTAAAGCGTCGATTTATCCGCTTTTGGTTTTCCTTTATTTTTTATTTTTTTGGTCAAAAATGTCTCTAGGTTGAGATATTTTCGTTCCTCTTTTTGAGAGTTGATTGCGGTTAAATTTACAATTGGTATCGGTGATTCCATCAATTCTAAGTTTTTAACCCCTTGAGATGATATCTTCAAATTATTTGATGTTTCTTTTCTACCTCTATTCCAACAATTTTGAATTGGTTTCCTCAAAATCCTCTCCTTATTTTTTTTAGAGTTGATTGTTAAATCTTGAATTTTCTTGGGTGATTCCAAAAATTCTAAGCTTTTTACCCTTTGACATATTATCATTACAATTGGTATGGATGTTTCTTTGCTATCTCTATTCCAACAATTGTGAATTGATCTTGTCACGATCCTCTCCTTTAATTTTTTTTTGTTGATAGCATCGCGTGCAGACTTTTTATTTCAATGCTTGTCATTGTTTATGGAAACGACTTGTTTATCATCCTCTTTTTATATATGCTCTTGTCTACTAACCTTGTTTTGTAGGACACTTCTAACACATTTTTGTAGCTCGTCACTATTCTTGCTTTGTTGGTGTCTCAAGCAAGGGGGAGCTCATATCAAGGGGGAGCATTTGCAAGAGTTCAAGTCATTACATTTGCGATCATTGACTTACTCAAATTGCATTCATCGAACATCTTGCAAGTAATGCATTTGGACACTCGTAGATAAGCATATTATTATGCTTGGAGTTGGTTAACCTATGGTGATTGAAGACTTCATTAGGGTGAATCAAGCTCAATATTTCTGTATGATGGGTTTATGGTTTGGATTCTCGCCTCTCAAACGACAACCACTATGGATGATTAGATTTTTGGATGCATGTTCTCTCGAAGTCAATCCTCCTCTTCTACAAATGAAGACTACCTTTTTGATTCGACAAAAGGGGGAGAAGTAAGTGTAAATGAGTAACTTATGCATTTTAATATGTGTTGCGGTTTACTTGTTTGTCATCATCAAAAAGGGGGAGATTGTTAGTGCAAACATTACGATGCTTTGTCGATATAATCTCTTTGTGTTTTGTTGATGACAAACGTATAATTCGCAATACATTATGTAAAATGTTAAGGTACTCGTAATCACTCAAGAATACATTTGTATACTTCTCTCGACACCTCCAAGACCGCATTCGGCATGAATCACTAAAGGTATGTACAAACATGTCATTAACCTAACTAAGTGATCAAGGATTAATATTTTCTTAAAACTCACATTTTAATCAAATGTGAAAAAATATTTTAATTAACTTTATTTTTAAGAAAATGTTTTATTTAAAAGAAAATGGAAATTTGAATTTGGCATATTCCATATGCCAAAGGAATATCCTTTGAGGGTATAAACTACCCCAGATGGCATATCCCCACTAAAGGACAAATTTGCACGGACTCCGACGCGGAGGTTCCTTAAAGGAACCCGCTGTTCCTTATTGATAAGGTACCGCGGGTAGAGATAAGGAACCGCGGGTGTTTTTGACCGTTGCAATGTTGTCCTATAAATAGTGGATCATTTCCAGGTTTTCTTTCAACCCTTTTTGCACAGTTTCTTTCAAAAACCATCTTAGATCCTTGATTAGTTAGTTTTGATTAATCTTGTTTAAGATGTGATTCAATCTTCAATCCCCTCATCCTCTCAAGTGCAAAGAGAAGAAAACTATCATTATCATGATGTGTTGGGTTCACTACATGATGAAGATCTTTCCTTCTATAGATCTAAGTTATGTTTTTAGTCTTCCTACTATGTATATGTAGAAGATCCAAGTGTTGGGAACACTTGGATGTGTTTGTAAGGGTAGAAGATCCAAGTGATGAGTATCCTTGGATTAGGTGTTAGTTGTGTAGATCCAAGTCTTGTTAGTAATTGGATATAGTGTTAGAGTTATAGATCTAAGTGTTGTGTGCTTAGATCTATATGGTTAATGTGTTTAGGCCATAAAACACAAGGTTTGTTATGTTGGGCCATAAAACATAACTAGTGGGTAGATTAGGTTGTATCTTGGTAGTTCTCAATAAACTATAAAGTGATGTGGTTGTGTCTTGTGAGTTCTCACTTAACTTGAAAGTGATTAGTAGTTGTGTTGTGTGAAGTTCTCACTTAGCTTCAAAGTGAAGAGTCGTGAAGATTGGTTCTAGCTTTCGATTAGAGCTCAACATCTAGCCTTGTGTCGTTAAATGGTGAAGTGGGTGACGTTGTGTAGATTGGTCCTACCTAAGATTAGGACTCGACTTTTAGCTTAGAGTCGGAAATTGGATAAGCGACGTTGTGTATGGTTTCTCCACCTTAAGGAGTTTGTTGACTAGTGAAGTAACTCTTGAGTAAGGTGTACTCGAGGAGTGGAGTAGGGCGAAGAGGAGCTTCGTGACCGAACCACTATAAATCATCGTGTCGGTACTTTCCTTTACATTTATGTCTTTACCTTTGTAGATGTATTTATAGTTGCATACTTGTGTTGTGTGTTGTGTGCATCACATAATCTAAACATCTAAGTTGCGGAAAAGCTATGGCTTAGTACGTGTGTACTTCGTGTTTAGATTATGGTCAAGTGTACATCACTTAGTCTAAACATCCTAGTTGTGGAAAAGCTTATGCTTAGTACGTGTGTGCTTAGTGTTTAAACTATTGTTGATGTACTCTTGATTTGATGTGTTTGTGTGTTTACTTACTTGTAGTATTTATCTTTCAATCAAACACATCTCATATCTAGTCAAGCTTGATCGAGAATTTGATACAAAGGATTGTCAAAGTTTAAACATGTAATAAATAGTTTCGTCCACTCTCGGCGGTTCCATAAATGGACCGGCGGTTCCTTATTGATAAGGAACCGCGGGTACACATAACGAACCACGCACAGTGGATTAAGCCGAAATGTTTTGAAAACTAACTAGAAACTATTCAACCCCCCCTTCTACTTTCTACAATTGGTATCAGAGAGAGGTTATTTAAGATCTTTGAAGTATATTGTACTTTAAAGCTTGGATCGATCTTTGCTCTCTTTTTCAAAACAAAGGGTTTTTAAAAATGAAAACGGTTATTAAAAATAGAGACGATCTTTGTATCAAATTGTTCATGAAGAGTGATTACTTATGAAATGTGTTTTGTTGTTTCATTCGTACAAGTTTTGGTGTTAAATAAACTTTGTATAATAGCTTGAATTAAATCTTTTCATGTTTGGAAGTATAAAAATCTTTTGTGTCATAATTAACTCTAAAATACGAGTTCTATGTGTCTAAAATGATTTTTAGAGTCCTAAGTCCTTCCAAAAAGTTATCAAATGACTTTTGCCAAAAACTCATTTTTTGTCCTCTGACCGCGGTTCTTTATTGTTCCCCGCGGATCCTTATCAATAAGGAACCACAGTCAGTCTGACTCAGATTTTTGAAAACATTGAAAAATCATATAAAATCAACCGTAAGTCCGTAGAAGTCGTGCCACCCGTCATTTCGAACGTAATTGAATTTTCTTTTAATTAAAAATGCTTCCAAACCTTTATTCAAACTTTAAAATTTGGATGGTTTCTAAGTTCCATCCTTTGTCCAAAGTATTGAGCGTCGGTTTGTCGTAAAACTTGTGTTTTACTCTTTTCTATTAAGTTGGACATATCTTGGTGATATATCTTTGAAAATTGATATATTTACAAAGTGTTAAACTTAATTAAACTTTAAATTGGTCAAAGACTATTTTCAAATAAAATCAAGCTATGAATACTTTGTTTTATCTAACACTCAAAACATAGACGAATGCTTTTATGTGTTAAGCTAATTGTTTGTGTATGTTTCTTTGTGTGTTATTATTATATGTAGACATTATTAAGTGCTCCTTGCTATTTGTAGTAGTATTGCTTATATGTATAGTCTCTTGTACCTTGCTTGGTATTTGTTAGTATCTAGTTCTTCCTAATTAGGATGTATGCTAGATTTCTTGCATTTTGGTTGCAACATTATTTGTGCATTGCATATAGGATCAACATCTCTAGGTTTATATATGTTATATAAACATCATGTACACCTCGTTATGTTTATTAACACTCTTAGGTTTGAAAGCTTTGGGAGCTTATCAAATCTATTGATTTGGGCCGTCTTACTCGATCATTGTGTTATTAGTTCAAGTAGATAAATGTCTCACTATAAAACATGAAACACCCTTTGAAAATCTTAGCTATTTTCTCTTAAAAGAGTGTTTGTGGGAATCAAGAATGATTTCGATTAAATATCAATGCATTATTCAAACTATGATTGGTATCATTATCGAATCTAATTGACATGTTTTTTAGTGTAGACATGAATGTGGTTTATTAATAATATACATCGGATCATAACTCACACTTGTGTTGATGGTGTTTGTAAAACCCGTAAAAATAAGGTCATAATTTAATTCTACTTTCAATTATTTTGAAGTATTTTATAATGTTAAATATTATTATGTTTAACGGTTTAAGTTGAAACCGATATTAAATATTATATTTTAATATTTTGACGAGTAACGAGGACTACTAGTGATCGCGATACCGACGGATGCCTAAAATTTTATATTTTATTATCGATCGTTTCGATATTCAATATTTTCGACGATATCGTTTTAATTACGTATCGAGTCGTTATATTATTATTTTTCGTGTGCGTTTAAACTTTTAAGTATTTTTACGAAACCCGAGTCCCGTAAATATTTGTAAAATTTACTTTTAGTCATTTCCTGCTTTTTAACTAATATTTACATTTTGGACCAAATTATCACCTCCTCCCTCTCTTTCTTGTGAAAACCTTCCACCCCCCTCCAACATAAATCATCATCCAAATTTTTTAAGCTAAATTCAAGAAAAACAAAGCAAAGTCCCTATCCTAAAATCCTCTTGTGAGTATTTTGGTATCATTTTTATAAACATGCAACCATATTAATTTTTCAAGAAAAGTTGGTGATGTTGGATCCAAATTTGTTGTATGCATGTGTTAGTAGTGATGATCAAAAGATTTTCATTCTATGTTTTTGTTAAAAAGTTGATTTTCAATTTTTGGGTTTTTGATTTTGATGATGATACAAGTGTTAGGAATGGTTTATGATGATATTAGGGGCTTAGGTTGATGACAAAAGTTGTTGGAATTGATCAAAAACATGATTTTGCAAGAGATTTTAATAGTCAATTTTGGGCAGTAGGTTTGAGGTTATTTTCGGAAATCTTAAGTCTGAATATAGGTTGTTATTATGGGATTATGTCGTAGAGAATTTCGTTAGCTTCGATTTGATATAAAGTAGGCCTTCCAACTCCAAACGAGGTGGAAGATACACTAGTTTGATTTTCGTATACCGGGAGACGAGTGTCGACACAATCCGAAAATTGTTGGCGATATTTGGATCGAATCTCGGGGACTATAAAATGAGTTACAAAAGATTCAAGGGCTGTTCTCAGGCTCCAAGTTTAGTATTTTGAGTCTAATTTTAGAATCAAGTGGCGGTTTTACAAATGGAGTTGTTTAGAATGGTCAAAATGGTTTCGTAAGTCAAGGTCGCTAAACTGTCCAGATTTTGTGATTCAAAGATGAGTCGGGCAGGGAACTTTAGAAGTAAAATCTTTTGATGGGCTCTTGGGAGGACTTTCTACATATAGTAAGTGAGTTCTCTGAGTAGTATCATAAAAAGTTGATATGTTTAAGTATGGAAAAACGGCTTGGACATTCGGTATGTTCCGGCAAATTTTATTAAAGGCGTAGAATAATAAAATGAATATATAGGAGAGTGTAATAGTATCACTTGTATCGTTTTATCTCGAGTTTGTCGTGATTTTATGAGTCGAGTTTTATATTCTTATGTATGGTTTATTTCTCGAGTCTATTATTAATGAACGCACCTCATTTTGATAGGTTGCGGTTCTCGTGTTTGAAAGGCATCATCTATCGTCGGCGATCGTCTCATTACTACTATCGGCTAAGGTGAGTCTATAGCCTCGCTTTATACTAGTTATTAAATAATTTTAAACCCGCGAGGGGGAATACATGTTTTATAAACTTAGAACACAAGATTTTTATGGTATGCTTTGTCCCTCTATGAATGGACCCGTGGTTGCCTTTAAATTGCATTAAGTGATTGCCTTTGTTAAAACCTCAATTATGGACCGTTAATTAACCTATGATGGGTTAACCGCTAGTACAATTAATAGATCTATGGGGGAAGCCGCCCCGGTTCAGTTTTTTTGGCCTTGTCATAGAAGCTTAGGCCCGACCTCCACACTGTTTGAGCATATTGTATTGAGAAGTCAGGTATACGGCAATGTACCAATAATCTGGAGGTAACCGACAATTAATAAATCTCTCGTCTTATTAGACTGATATGGGAGTGTCTAAGGGCTCGGTTCCATGAGCTTATTGCAATTTATGCTATATACTATTATTATTGTTGATGCGAATTATTATTTGATGCTTATAAGCATGCCACAAACTTATAATCTCGGCTTGTGTTCAAATTGATTTCATAAACCTATAGATTCACTCGGCATTTTTGCTGATTGTTTTACTCACATGTATTTCAGGTAATCAAGAAGTGGAAGCTTGGAGGTCACGAGAATGAAGTTGTGCACTGCTATGTTGTTCAAACTCTTTGATTTATTTATCGTTCCATTTTTAAAACAAACTAATATGTTGTTTTAAATTATCTTTTGGTAACGATTACTTGGGACTACGCTACTCTGATAAATGTTTTAGGAATGATAAATTTGAAACGTCTCTTTTCGAGTCGTTCTTTATAAATTATGTGTTGTTGTATCATTGTTTAGCACCCAAATATGTATTCCGCTGCGTGTAAATTTGGGGGTGTTAAAGATTGGTACCAGAGCCATAAGTTATAGAGAACTAGGTCTTTTTCTAAAAACCTAAACTATAACTGTCGGTTTTATTTTTCAAAGAGTCGGTGCACATGATTTCGCGTGACTTCAGGTTCAAGCTACTTCTGGGATTACAACTTTAGTATACATTATTATGTATGCCTTATTGCTAAGTATTTCTAAATAAATACTATAATCCTTTATCGATATATATTTATGTCGTTAAACTTTTCGATAAAAGTTTATCATTTATTAATGATTAACTTAAATAAATACAATGAATTTTCAAGATCTTTCTGTATATATTTTTGAAGTATTTAAATTGCTTTTATTGCAAAAATTTTATATTATGACCTTACATACCTTCATCTGCGCGCGTTACTTTCATTATTTAACCCTTTGTGATAGCTATATAGATATCCAAATCGTCTTCCGGCTGTTTGTGCTTAGACGTCTTGAAACGTAGTCTCTAGACCATTGTGTAGTTCAATGTGTCCTTGGAATAGACTAACCGCTATTGTGTGAGTCACACATTTTGAAACACTTCTTATAATCGTGTTGAATAATATCATGGTTTTTCATAAGATTTTGTTGATTTTTATTATCGTTTTACACGACATGCGTAGATTTAATTCGTTGACATTTATATGTATCGACTCCGAAGTGTATTGTTCACTTATATCTCGGTAACGTCATCATTATTTTATAAATCATCGTCTGGATTATGGCACTAGAATTGGAATACGATTTTACTTATATAAAATTATATCATTTGTTTTTCATTAACCTTCTCGCTCCCGGAGTGTAGCATGTTAATGTTCCATTCTTTTCTTGTTATGTTTTGTGTTTGACAATCGTGGCACCAAGGAGATTTGCCTACTTTGCACCTTGAAACTTAAATTACGAACGTCATTCACCGTTTTGCTTCCTAAATTTCGTGTTGAATACCTTGAAGCATCTTCTGTCATTCATTATGCTATATTTTTACTTGATGCTCATTATGAGATTTATTTTTCGTTGTTGTAAAATCCACAAGACATGTGTGCGTATAGATATATATATATATATATATTTTGAGCCGTTAGGAGATGTCGAAAAATATATTTAATGGAGAAACTACAGGGGGTGTATAAACAGGTCAAAACAAAAAAGTAAAACCTACGTTTTTAAAATAAAATAGTCAAACCTGCACAGAACTTGCAGGGGTATTTTGGTCATTTTACATTGGTTTCAGGTCTCGGGTAAAACTAGAAAGTCGTCTGAAACGTCGTTTTGCATCCAAATGCTTTAGACTCCGAGTCTTGTAGATGTCGTTTATCGGGTCAATTAATCGGCTCATATTTAAAAATCAAATCTGATAGAAAATTCGAAACATGGGTTTTAAACGTTCTAAGCAGTTTTGATTTCATTTGAGATCGTAAAATTTTAACAAATATTATTTTACAACTACGAACACTAGTTGCATGTGAAAGTGTTTAAAATAGAAACATTACAGGATTAACAATTACCGGATAAATGGTGTAATTTGAAAATGAATAATATACTTTCTTAAAAGCATGTTGTGTCTAGTATCTTACATAGAATACACATATGGATTGATTTATTCTTTATATATATATGACTCATTTGTCATTCGATGTTATTTTATTTTCGTTTTCTTCTAACCTTCCACTGATTTGAGTTGAGTTTTGAAGTTTTGCCTTCACATTCTTCGTCGATATTCTCATCACGTGTCTCATGGCGTTTTCGTCTAAAGCTTATAACCTTTTGAAACCTTAACAACTTGTAACCATTTCATTGGTTGTTTTATGAGCTACTATTTGCCACTTTTTGCAAACCTTTGGCTACTTTATACGTTGTCATACTGTCACCTTATTAATAAATCTGATATTGTTTTACGATTATTTTCACCAATTGTTTTTACTTTGGTCTTTTAAAATACTTTTCGTAACATTAAAAGTTGCTTATTGAGTATCTCACAAGTTACTTGTATCCTATAAATTTATAAACTATTTTTAAATTCCATTTTACAAATGGCATGGTTTATATAAACATAAGAAACGTAATACTTTTCGACGAGATGAAGCACTGCATTGCTAACCCTAAATTATACATGGCCTGATCACCTATGTCTAATTTAGAAGGAGCCATGCTAGGCTGAATAGTAGTCACCTTAAAAATCTTGATAATAAAGAACTTTTTACTTGTATTTATGATAAAGATAAATAAAATGAAATAAAGTGAAAAGAAGTTTTGAAAACCTTCATATCTTATGCAAGTAGCGCAATTTCTATGCACCCGCATACGTTTTCTTGCCTTTCTTGAACGAATTACGTGATTATAAGAATGTTTTTACTCGATGATTGTTTTCCCACTTGTTACTTCATTTTGTCTTATAACTGATTTCTTTTGACTGTTCGTCTAATTACTGACTGTTGATAAATGACTTGAAAGTCTCGATGTTTTATCCTTCCTTCTCGTCCAATCTTCTTTATGCGACTGGGTAGATCTTTGGAATGTCTCGGTACGTGAATAATGAATTATCACTAGAGTGATTTCCGTATATCCGGGATGACGTCCGTCACTCTCGTTTGTCTCGAAATCCACTCTTGTGAACTGTGCTTTGACTTCTCTCTTTAAACACTAACATCGTTCATTTGATTTATTTTAATTACAAGTGATTATTAGGAATTTTATTTTATTAAAATTTTTTTGTATGGATCTTATTTCCGATCATGTATCGACCACCGCTAAGTTAACAAACTGATATTGGTGAACCATCGACCGCACTAACAAAATTGACAACTTGTTTAATCTATTATTTCTTATCGTCTTACCATCGACGCCTTTATTTTATTATTCTCTTTAAGAATTCATACGACATTTGCTTCGTTTTCTTTCGTACCGCTGATTTCGTACTAATTGTTGACTATTATTTTATTCGTATTCGTTTGTTATCTTGTCACATTTCGAATACCCGAATATATCCCATGTTATTTTGAAATAATAAACACCTTTATGTATTTCTGCAAAGTATTATAAATTTTTTATGGAACTTGTCTACATTCTCTAATGATTTTCAGTTATCGAAATAACCATCACAAGTAAAAGGTCAAATTTATACACCATATTTTGTATAACTAAAACTAATGTTTAAAATAAAATTTTGTTCTACCTTTTGAACTAATTGACTTATCATACTTTACTTTAAATGTAATGAAATTACCGGTTTAATTGATATTCCTAATAATGATTTAATTTGGAAATTATATTTTCTAATTGTAACCATCAATACGAATTTAATTAATAAATTCATGTCATTGTTTCAAAGTTTCTTAAGACAACCAAAATAAATTATGAAGCTATTTAACTTCTATTTTTAATATATCATCTTTATCAAGAAGGTACCTCAACTGAGTTTTAAGGTAATACAAATCCAGGACGGATAATTGTGACAAACATTATTTTAATGTTAATATTTAATTCTTTATTCGCTCTCATTTGTCTAGTATTAGGAATTATTATGTTTTACGTTTACGTGAGTCGAGATCCCTCGTCGATCGTCAACCTTAAATCATTTTTCCACATCTTGTCCGTTTATGCGTTTATTGAATTCATTTTTATCTCGTTATGTTCCTCGTATTGAAGATCACTATTTTATTCTGAGTTAAAATGAATCTCGGGAAGCAGTGTATAAGAAGAAACGATAAGTGTCACCAGGATTTATGCGTGTACTTGTGGAATGATTGAGGACCGAATTTCTTAATGAATGGAGTTAATAAATTCGTTACCACCTCGAGGAGTATGTTGAAGCCGACACCGCAAGTGGAAAGACTCTTGAGATCAAGTGGTTATTATCAAGGGTTCGTTCAAGGTTTTCTCGATGATTTACGGTGGAGATCTATAGTCGATGTTTATGTTCGACCTTTTCTTTTATGTACTTATATGGTGTGTGATCTAGTCAAATGATCGTAAGTTGTGAGAACTTGAGACGGCATCATCCGATGACGTCCGATCATGTAGAGCACATATTATGTAATATCTTTTTGACTTTCAACGACGATATTTATTGAGACTTTAATGCGCGTTGGCGAAAGTGAGATGGTGTCTTTGTAGTATCTTTTGAGTAGGGTCCCACGTATGAGCACCCTCCGACGACAAAAATGTTTTTCTTGTTAGTTCTTTTCATGTGTGTCCATGACTATCCGGCCGATGGATATCCTTTAATTTGCAACATTCTTTTTAACTCGAGTTACCCGTAAACCCTGTCATCTATTCTTGTCGTCGGATGAGCTTCGTGTGATTCATAAAATTTTCATGTGTCGAACTTGACGGGTGACTAGTGGATAAGGATTTATTTATTCCTTTTTGGTGAGATACCACCTGACGACAAGTTGCGTTTGGTAAAAGAACCAGTGGAGATCGTGGTTCGAGATTCATGTGGGAACGTAAGGACTTCTTTATAAGGAATGCCCTCATCCTTCCGGGTAGTGAACAACTCGTGTATGAGGCGAGTTGAGCGCCGGGACGTCGCTCCCTTAAGGTGGTGAGGATGTAAAACCCGTAAAAATAAGGTCATAATTTAATTCTACTTTCAATTATTTTGAAGTATTTTATAATGTTAAATATTATTATGTTTAACGGTTTAAGTTGAAACCGATATTAAATATTATATTCTAATATTTTGACGAGTAACGAGGACTACTAGTGATCACGATACCGACGGATGCCTAAAATTTTATATTTTATTATCGATCGTTTCGATATTCAATATTTTCGACGATATCGTTTTAATTACGTATCGATTCGTTATATTATTTTTTTCGTGTGCGTTTAAACTTTTAAGTATTTTTACGAAACCCGAGTCCCGTAAATATTTGTAAAATTTACTTTTAGTCATTTCCCGCTTTTTAACTAATATTTACATTTTGGACCAAAATTATCACAAATTGGCAAAATTAACCCTTGTACCACCATATAAAAGCCAAAATTTTCCACTAACTTACACATAGTTGCATAAACAAAAAAAAATAAACACCTCCTCCCTCTCTTTCTTGTGAAAACCTTCCACCCCCCTCCAACATAAATCATCATCCAAATTTTTTTAAGCCAAATTCAAGAAAAACAAAGCAAAGTCCCTATCCTAAAATCCTCTTGTGAGTATTTTGGTATCATTTTTATAAACATGCAACCATATTAATTTTTCAATAAAAGTTGGTGATGTTTGACCCAAATTTGTTGTATGCATGTGTTAGTAGTGATGATCAAAAGATTTTCATGCTATGTTTTTGTTAAAAAGTTGATTTTTAATTTTTGGGTTTTTAATTTTGATGATGATACAAGTGTTAGGAAAGGTTTATGATGATATTAGGGGCTTAGGTTGATGACAAAAGTTGTTGGAATTGATCAAAAACATGATTTTGCAAGAGATTTTAATAGTCAATTTTGGGCAGTAGGTTTGAGGTTATTTTCGGAAATCTTAAGTCTGAATATAGGTTGTTATTATGGGATTATGTCGTAGAGAATTTCGTTAGCTTCGATTTGATATAAAGTAGGCCTTACAACTCCAAACGAGGTGGAAGATACACTAGTTTGATTTTCGTGTACCGGGAGACGAGTGTCGACACAATCCGAAAATTGTTGTCGATATTTGGATCGAATCTCGGGGACTATAAAATGAGTTTAAAAATGATTCAAGGGCTGTTCTCAGGCTCCAAGTTTAGTATTTTGAGTCTAATTTTAGAATCAAGTGGCGGTTTTACAAATGGAGTTGTTTAGAATGGTCAAAATGGTTTCGTAAGTCAAGGTCGCTAAACTGTCCGGATTTTGTGATTCAAAGATGAGTCGGGCAGGGAACTTTAGAAGTAAAATCTTTTGATGGGCTCTTGGGAGGACTTTATACATATAGTAAGTGAGTTCTCTGAGTAGTATCATAAAAAGTTGATATGTTTAAGTATGAGAAAACGGCTTGGACATTCGGTATGTTCCGGCAAATTTTTATTAAAGGCGTAGAATAATAAAATGAATATATAGGAGAGTGTAATAGTATCACTTGTATCGTTTTCTCTCGAGTTTGTCGTGATTTTATGAGTCGAGTTTTATATTCTTATGTATGGTTTATTTCTCGAGTCTATTATTAATGAACGCACCTCATTTTGATAGGTTGCGGTTCTCGTGTTTGAAAGGCATCATCTATCGTCGGCGATCGTCTCATTACTACTATCAGCTAAGGTGAGTCTATAGCCTCGCTTTATACTAGTTATTAAATAATTTTAAACCCGCGAGGGGGAATACATGTTTTATAAACTTAGAACACAAGTTTTTATGGTATGCTTTGTCCCTCTATGAATGGACCCGTGGTTGCCTTTAAATTGCATTAAGTGATTGCCTTTGTTAAAACCTCAATTATGGACCGTTAATTAACCTATGATGGGTTAACCGCTAGTACAATTAATAGATCTATGGGGGAAGCCGCCCCGGTTCAGTTTTTGTGGACTTGTCATAGAAGCTTAGGCCCGACCTCCACACTGTTTGAGCATATTGTATTGAGAAGTCAGGTATACGGCAATGTACCAATAATCTGTAGGTAACCGACAATTAATAAATCTCTCGTCTTATTAGACTGATATGGGAGTGTCTAAGGGCTCGGTTCCATGAGCTTATTGCAATTTATGCTATATACAATTATTATTGTTGATGCGAATTATTATTTGATGCTTATAAGCATGCCACAAACTTATAATCTCGGCTTGTGTTCAAATTGATTTCATAAACCTATAGATTCACTCGGCATTTTTGCTGATTGTTTTACTCACATGTATTTCAGGTAATCAAGAAGTGGAAGCTTGGAGGTCACGAGAATGAAGTTGTGCACTGCTATGTTGTTCAAACTCTTTGATTTATTTATCGTTCCATTTTTAAAACAAACTAATATGTTGTTTTAACTTATCTTTTGGTAACGATTACTTGGGACTACGCTACTCTGATAAATGTTTTAGGAACGATAAATTTTAAACGTCTCTTTTCGAGTCATTCTTTATAAATTATGTGTTGTTGTATCATTGTTTAGCACCCAAAGATGTATTCCGCTGCGTGTAAATTTGGGGGTGTTAAAGTGTTATATTGAATCTACTTGTTCAAATTGTTAGACATATTTTGTTTAATAAATATTTATAATGCACAATAGAGTCGGTTTGATAACTTGGATGTTTCATCCGAAATACTCAAGTAATTTACATTGCTATGCAATTTATAAATGTGTCATTTCCGAAAGACCAATCAAGAGTGTTCCTTTGGTTTGTGTAAATTTTGTTTATACACTTCAATGTTATTGGCCTCAAGTTCTATTAAGGTAATTAACCTTAACTAGACTTGTTTGACAAGATATGCAATGGTGCATTCTTTACCCTCATTACGGCATGCATTGTGTCGCCATACAAGTTTAATCCTTGCTAAATTTTATTGGGCAAATGTTGGAATTACATTTTGTCTAACTTGAGAATGACTACTGGAGAATTTATGCACTAGGATCTTAATTTGACCTAACAGTTGAATTGCTTCCATGTGGGAAGTTGAGTTGGTGTATAACTCGTAAAAATGGTCGTGTTTAGCCTTAATTGAGCACCTCTAGTGATAGTCTCATACTCATTCTCTAAATTGGCTAAATGGCTCTTCCTATATATGACTAATGATAGTTTACTTTGATGAACTTTTTATGTCATTCGGAGTCTTTTCCTTATGTAGCCATTAGGTTTTTCTTAGCTTTCCTCTTACGTGCTAATTGAACCTATGTGTCTTTCCTTTGTGTGTGTTCTAGTTTTTATTGCTCTTAAGCATGACTTTATGATAAGTTAGACTAGAACATTAGGATTTGTTGAATTGGAAAATCCTCCTTCACCACCTAAACCTAGCCTCTGTAGGCGGTTCTTTAAATAGACCGCGACTCCATATAAATATGGAACCGCCGGTAGAGATAAAGAACCGCGGGCAGAAGCTCTCAAATTCGGGTTTTCTGAAACTTCCCAATTGTTCCAACACCCTTTGGAATCTTTGTTTCAAACCTTTGATCACTCCCATAATATCTTGGGCTTTCCCTTTTTAACCCTTCACTAGTTTGGATCATCCCCTCACCATTTTAAACCCACCTTGTTAGCCATGTTCTTCACACCTGAAACCATTCATCCTTACCCCTTAAACTACCCAGTACTACCATGGTTTCTACAAGAACCTCCAATTCATCCAAAACCTCCTCTTCAAAGAGGCACCTCAAATTTAAGATTAAGTTACCAAAACTTAACTCTTCACCTTTTGCCACACACAAGAATGAGATTGTTCCAATTCTCATCTCTTCATCACCCTCACCACCTCTTGATCCATGCAAGACTACCTCAACCCATGGTACTAACCATTCACATGGTTCTACATCCTCTTCATTCCAATCTAGAATGAATGAGCTAACCTCACCCTTCACTCCAAGTACTCTCTTGGATGTGACTACCGAACCTCAACCCATCCAAAGCATTCCCATTGTGAATGACTTTGTTGATACCTTGGCGACTTCAACTTTTACCCCTTCAAACTCACCGACATCACCCATCCAAAGAATTCCCATTGTGAATGACTTTGTTGAACCCTTGGTGACTTCACCTTTCACCCCACCAAATTCCGCCACCACCCTTGTCTTTCATTTAAGCATGTGGATTGCTTATTGCTAAGACATCTAATTTAAGCAAATCTTAGTTTTCTAGTGTAACTAGGATTAAAATTATGCTTATGTTTTAGGCTTGAGTTTCATACATTTTTGTATGATCTTTATTCTCTTGTATTTCCTTTCATGTTTTTCAACATGACTTTTATTTGAGTCCTGGATCTTGTTGTTATTATGTTTTTTTCTTTTCTCTTATTTTGAGTCCTTTTCTTAACCTAATAAGAATTAGGAATCTTCTTGGAGATTTACATTACTTGTAGCTTGATTTGTGATATCTAGATAGATGACTTGCTTGTATGCTACTTGCTTATATATCTTCTTGCTTATCCATATATTATATGCTTAATTGATTAGTTAATGAATGCATGCTTATTATAAAGGTTTAATCTTTGTCAAGCAATTCCGATATAATATCTCTTAGATGTGTCTAACTCTTGCATGTCCTTTAATGCTACGTGCTAACATGTTTTACTTAGTCTTCTCTTTTTAAGTAATCTTGTTTCTTGTATGCCATATGTGTTAATTGCGCACCTTCTCTACATTGGTTTATTGTACACTTCATAAGGCATTGCATGACTTCATAAGGCATTGTTAGATTTTGTACTAACTCTTCATGTCTTCTTGAGCTTCTTTTGAGTTTCTTCTCTCATTTTCTTTCGAGATTTCACTATCACCTTCTAAGTTATAGTATTCATGAATCAATTTGTGAAGTTATCCTTAACTTCTTTATTGAGTCTCTCTCAATTCATTTTAATCATGCTCTTCTAAGTCGAGTCTCTTTCTTCTAGTCTTTCTAAACTAAGTTGAGTCGAGCCTTACCCTTTCCTCATCATGTAATTGTTCTTTGAACATCCATAATGATTGAGAAGAGCTACAAAACTTTGAGCATGTAGTTTATCGTATGCTAAACACCATTTGGTGTCGACATTCATACGCATATTTGCCTATAATGTCCTATATCCCGAATTTTTCTTAAAGCGTCGATTTATCCGCTTTAGGTTTTCCTTAATTTTTTATTTTTTTGGTCAAAAATGTCTCTAGGTTGACATATTTTCGTTCCTCTTTTTGAGAGTTGATTGCGGTTAAAATTTACAATTGGTATGGGTGATTCCATCAATTCTATGTTTTTAACCCCTTGAGATGATATCTTCAAATTCTTGGATGTTTCTTTTCAACCTCTATTCCAACAATTTTGAATTGATTTCCTCAAAATACTCTCCTAGTTTTTTTGAGAGTTGATGGTTAAATTTTGAATTTTCTTGGGTGATTCAAAAAATTCTAAGCTTTTTACCCTTTGACATATTATCATTACAATTGGTATGGATGTTTCTTTTTTATCTCTATTCCAACAATTGTGAATTGATCTTGTCACGATCCTCTCCTTTATTTTTTTTGGTTGATAGCATCGCGTGCACACTTTTTTTTCTTCAATGCTTGTCATTGTTTGTGCAAACGACTTGTTTATCATCCTCTTTTTATATATGCTCTTGTCTACTAACCTTGTTTTGTAGGACACTTCTAACCCATTTTTGTAGCTCGTCGCTATTCTTTCTTTGTTGGTGTCTCAAGCAAGGGGGAGCTCATATCAAGGGGGAGCATTTGCAAGAGGTCAAGTCATTACATTTGCGATCGTTGACTTACTCAAATTGCATTCATCGAACATCTTGCAAGTAATGCATTTTGACACTCGTAGATAAGCATATTATTATGCTTGGAGTTGGTTAACCTATGTTGATTGAAGACTTCATTAGGATGACACAAGCTCAATATTTCTGTATGATGGGTTTATGGTTTGGATTCTCGCCTCTCAAACGACAACCACTATGGATGATTAGATTTTTGGATGCATGTTCTCTCGAAGTCAATCCTCCTCTTCTACAAATGAAGACTACCTTTTTGATTCGACAAAAGGGGGAGAAGTAAGTGTAAACGAGTAACTTACGCATTTTAATATGTGTTGCGGTTTACTTTTTTGTCATCATCAAAAAGGGGGAGATTGTTAGTGCAAACATTACGATGCTTTGTCGATATAATCTCTTTGTGTTTTGTTGATGACAAACGTATAATTCGCAATACATTATGTAAAAGGTTAAGGTACTCGTAATCACTCAAGAATACATTTGTATACTTCTCTCGACACCTCCAAGACCGCATTTGGCATGAATCACTAAAGGTATGTACAAACATGTCATTAACCTAACTAAATGATCAAGGATTAATATTTTCTTAAAACTCACATTTTAATCAAATGTGACAAAAGATTTTAATTAACTTTATTTTTAAGAAAATGTTTTATTAAAAAGAAAATGGAAATTTGAATTGGCATATTCCATATGCCAAAGGAATATCCTTTGAGGGTATAAACTACCCCAGATGGCATATCCCCAATAAAGGACAAATTTGCACGGACTCCGACGCGGAGGTTCCTTAAAGGAACCCGCGGTTCCTTATTGATAAGGTACCGCGGGTAGAGATAAGGAACCGCGGGTGTTTTTGACCGTTGCAATGTTGTCCTATAAATAGTGGATCATTTCCAGGTTTTCTTTCAACCCTTTTTGCACAGTTTCTTTCAAAAACCATCTTAGATCCTTGATTAGTTAGTTTTGATTAATCTTGTTTAAGATGTGATTCAATCTTCAATCTCCTCATCCTCTCAAGTGCAAAGAGAAGAACACTATCATTACCATGATGTGTTGGGTTCACTACATGATGAAGATCTTTCCTTCTATAGATCTAAGTTATGTTTTTAGTCTTCCTACTATGTATATGTAGAAGATCCAAGTGTTGGGAACACTTGGATGTGTTTGTAAGGGTAGAAGATCCAAGTGATGAGTATCCTTGGATTAGGTGTTAGTTGTGTAGATCCAAGTCTTGTTAGTACTTGGATATAGTGTTAGATTTATAGATCTAAGTGTTGTGTGCTTAGATCTATATGGTTTATGTGTTTAGGCCATAAAACACAAGGTTTGTTATGTTGGGCCATAAAACATAACTAGTGGGTAGATTGGGTTGTGTCTTGGTAGTTCTCACTAAACTATAAAGTGATGTGGTTGTGTCTTGTGTGTTCTCACTTAACTTGATAGTGATTAGTAGTTGTGTTGTGTGAAGTTCTAACTTAGCTTCAAAGTGAAGAGTTGTGAAGATTGGTTCTAGCTTTCGATTAGAACTCGGCATCTAGCCTTGTGTCGTTAAATGGTGAAGTGGGTGACGTTGTGTAGATTGGTCCTACCTAAGATTAGGACTCGACTTTTAGCTTAGAGTCGGAAATTGGATAAGCGACGTTGTGTATGGTTTCTCCACCTTAAGGAGTTTGTTGACTAGTGAAGTAACTCTTGAGTAAGGTGTACTCGAGGAGTGGAGTAGGGCGAAGAGGAGCTTCGTGACCGAACCACTATAAATCATCGTGTCAGTACTTTCCTTTACATTTATGTCTTTACCTTTGTAGATGTATTTATAGTTGCATACTTGTGTTGTGTGTTGTGTTCATCTCATAATCTAAACATCTAAGTTGCGGAAAAGCTATGGCTTAGTACGTGTGTGCTTCGTGTTTAGATTATGGTCAAGTGTACATCACTTAGTCTAAACATCCTAGTTGCGGAAAATCTTATGCTTAGTACGTGTGTGCTTAGTGTTTAGACTATTGCTTGATGTACTCTTGATTTGATGTGTTTGTGTGTTTACTTACTTGTAGTATTTATCTTTCAATCAAACACATCTCATATCTAGTCAAGCTTGATCGAGAATTTGATACAAAGGATTGTCAAAGTTTAAACATGTAATAAATAGTTTTGTCCACTGTCGGCGGTTCCATAAATGGACCGGCGGTTCCTTATTGATAAGGAACCGCGGGTACACATAAGGAACCGTGCACAGTGGATTAAGCCGAAATGTTTTGAAAACTAACTAGAAACTATTCAACCCCCCCCCTTCTAGTTTCTACAGTTAGTTATGTCTCTATAAATCCTTGAATTGTGAAGAATAATGAGTTATTATTAGTCTTTTGAGAAGTTCACATATTATCGACGACAATAAAAATGGAAAGTTGATAGTTCCAGTAGAATAGATTGATTGATTATGACATGACGACATTGTCTTAATTGATGGAAACTCGAGTAGAATTCCTCTAAAGATAAGATGTTGATTATCAAAAGTGATCTAAATAATTCTTGATGGATGACCATATCCTGCATTTGGACTTGAAATTGTACCGTGAATGGTTGTGAATTAGTCATAGATATTATAATCTAGAAAGAACCTAATATGAATTTATTAAAAGATGTTTATGTTATCTAAAACTTTAGGAGGTATTTGCTGGTGAATTACCTAGACTTTCACCATTAAGGCAAGTTGAATTTGATATTGATTATATTCCCAGTGCTGCACCCGTGGCGTGTGCACTGTACGTCAGCACCACCTGAATTAAAAGAATTACCGTGCAACTGAGAGAGTTGTCGGAGAAAGCTTTTATTCTATCGAGCTCGTCATTATGAAGAGCTATGGTGTTATCATTCCTTATATTTATTTATTGATTACCGTGAACTAGGTAAGTTGACGATTAAAAATCTATATCCACTACCCAAGATGATAGATTGTTCGATCATTTACAAGGTTCTAGCGTATATTAGAAGATTTGATCCACGACATGGTTATCATGAACTTCGCATCCGCGAAAAAGATTATCTATTCCAATCACTACATCCAGAACTTGTAATAAACATTATAAGTTTCACGTGATATCGTTTGGATTTACTAATACACATGTAGCATTCATAAATTTGGCGAATCACGTGTGTAGGCTGTAATTTGATAAAGTCATGCTCGTGATCATTAAGGACCATTTGTTTGTTTCTAAGAATAGGAAGGAGTTAATAATTAGTTATAGACTGCCCTAAATTGGCCGAACAATGAAAACTTGTACCTTGAGTATTTAACATGTGATTAAAGACTTAATCCTTTACATTATTTGACCATGTGATTAATAAGATAATGGAATCTATATTGACTCTTCAAAAATTTAGAGCTCTTTTAAGACTTTAGGTTTTACCAAAAAGAAAGTGCAAATGTGTTTTGACAAATGTTTTATCAAAGATAACTTTTGAGGGATTATTCCCTTATACCCAGAACATTTAATTAAACTCCTATTTAGGGGTAAATGTTCGTGTATACCTCAAGACAACCTAAGAGGGATTGAGGAAATCATTTAAACCATGACTAGAAATTTGAAACGACACTTTTTGCTTTTCAACTAAGAAAATTTTGACCAAAGTATAACCAAAGATTTTTCAAACATTTACGAATCTTATTATTTATTTTCGATAAATCAACAAAAGTCGTGTTAATTAAATTCAAATTTGTTTTGAACATTTTATTATAATTAGTCGAACTAAGAAATTTAAACTTTTAACGTTTACGTTTCATAAAAACTTAATATTTATTGTTAATTTACGTGTAATAATTATCGACACTTTAAAACGTCGGATCAAGCAAAACTGATAAAAATAATAGTTCAGATAGAACTAAGACTTAGAAAATATGAAGGAATAATTTCTGAATAAATACGGTCATGATATTTATTTCATCGAGGAAGGTGAATATAATTACTGACACATTATGTAGAAATGATGAAGAACCAATAAGGACATGTGCCTTAATAATGAAGGTGCAAAATAAATTGTCGAACAATATAAAAATAAACAATGCTTGTAAGAAGGATAATATAGATAATAAATAGGGGTTCGCGGCTAATATGAACCATTAGAATTGAGGAGCCGATGGCGTTAAATGTATAAAAGGCCACTTGTGGTTGCCTAAATATGGAGATTTTGAGATGTAGTCATATTGGAATCTCGTAAGTATAAGTATTCTATTCATGACATTTATGACTAAATGTATCTTTATCTGAAGAAGTTGTACTGATGGCAAATTATGAAGGCAGACATCGCCTCATACATTAGTAAACGTCTAACTATTGCAAAGGTCATCATCTGAAATTGATTCGATTTGGGTCATCGTCGACAGACTGACCAAATCTGCTAATATCATTCTTGTTAATGATGGATTCTTGATGAAGAAATTGACTCTTTTGTATTTAAAGGAGTAGTGTAAACATGGTGTTCCTGTATCGATCATCTCTATCAAGATCCTCGCTTCGCATCGAATTTCTAGAGATTTGCTCAGAAGTCATTGAGAACGAATCTTGATGAGAGTACTGTGTACCACCCCAATCGAAGGGACGAGGTAAAGTAACGATACAAAATACGATAAGTGTTGTTTTATGTTTGAATGATTGACCTTCGGTAATAAAATGTAAAATCGTTTTCCTTTGGAGAGATTATCATTGATAATTATCGTATTAGGATCAAGATCCAATCTTGCGAGGATATATATTAGAGCATCTGTAAGCAGGAGTTGGGATGAAGACACCCGACATACACCCATTGTGAGTTGGACATGTCTTTTAGGTTTAAGGTTTCCTTTGATGGCGAACCTAACCTTACAAAATACTCGACCCGTGAGACCTGAAATGATTGTTGAAATTAGGTTCTGATTATTGACTGTCGGTAGTGGGTAGGAGGTTATGTGAATATGAAATGTAGATCTTGAAGTGCCAGATGGGTAGCGAAGTTATGCCAAAAAAATTTTAACCATGGAAAAATGAATTGATGATCTGAAAGATCATGGGATATAAGTCCCCGTTGTATGGGACTATTGAGATGATGTAAAAAGATTGGTTTGAAAGGAATATAAGTTGGATCTACCCTAGGACTTCAAGGGCTACGTGAATTATGTTTCGTATATCAAACATGATGAAATGTCTATCAAGTGAGAATCTGATCACTTCTTGATAAAGTTTAGATCGGCGAAAAGTTGCATTCATCAAAAACCCGTGAACATCATGGATAGAGAAAGTAAGTCAACATTAAGCCTGATCTTATTCCCGTAGTTATGTTTGATGAAACTCGCGTGTTGTGATGAATTACACTTGTGAGAAAAGACCGAATGTGGAGGAAATACCCACATGGCTTTAACTCTATAAGAAGCGAGTAGTAAGATAAATTGATCTTTGAGGACAAAGATCCTGTTTAGGGGTAAATACTGTGACAATCCGTCAATTTATGGTTGATATTTTATTCTCAAGTGCTATTTAAAAACATTATTTTAATGTTATATTATGAATTCACTTATTTTTGGGAAGAAATTTGGGTTTACGTCTGGAAGTAGCATCGACTACGTCTAAACCGGAGAATTTTACTTTACGTACTTACGTTTACATACACCATGTTGGTGACAGCCCAACACTTCAGGAAATAAATTTATCCATGAATATTATTTTGAGATTTTAAATTTGTGTTGGTTCATAAACTCACAAATTTTCGAGAAGAGATTAGGACTTACGATTATAATTTAACGTCCTTCACGACCAAACCGGAAACCTTAGAATTACGTATTTACGTTTTTGAACTCCATTTTTGATGAGACAATTTTTATTAGATTTGTTTTGTGCCGTTGATTCATAATTTATAAAAACGTTTTTCGTAAAACGCCCCGAGGGCACGCAAATCGAGGAAACTAGAATCGAGGAATACCCGTAAATTAGCGGGATGGGACAAAACAAGTTTATCCCACCCCACTAACATGGGACGGCCAAAGTAGCTCCACCACACCCATGAGGTGTCAACTTGAGGTTACAAGTTGCTACACATGTAAGCTTAAGCTTAACATGGAAGCTAACTTGATACAAAACCAACTAAACCACTTCATTCATACCATTTGCACTTCCAACACATGCAAACCACTCTCTCATCCTTCCTCTCTCTCTATATTTCGTCCCATATCACCCTAAAACACCCATTTTGATCAAATTCAACCACAAAATCTCATGTTATTTCTACATATGATGATGTCCTTTTGAAGATATGAAGATTGGAGGTGATCTTAACTTATGAAAAGGAGTTTTCATTAGGTTAAAGGGATGATTTCATGGAGGTGTTCATCCATCCAAAGGACCCAAGAAGTTGCCTTGCTAAAGTTGAAGATTTGATAACAAGAACCAAGTCTTGTTCATCAAAAACCTCATCTTTTCATCACTAATGGTGGTATAGAGATTGTTCTTCCTATCTTTTTGTTATTTTGATTATGTAATCTTGTAATTTATTTATTTATGTATATTTATATGATGATGAATGATGATTAAAAATATTATGTGGGGATTTGATGTTGATAGATTTGATAAACATGGTTAAAAATATGAAAAACCATAGGTAAAAAGGTTAAATTCTTGCTTATAAAAACAGTAACTAACCAAATGATAAACTTATAAAATGGCATGGTGGAATAAATTTACAGTAAGTATTAGATGCCATACACATGTGAGAGTTGGCCATGCAATGGAATCATCAAAATGAGTGAGATATGATCAAAAAAAATTAGTATACCAATCTGAATAGTCTGTTGTGTAGGGAATGTTAAGGATACTTAGACATGGATTGAGCAGTAGCTATAACTAACTTATTTGTAGCACATAATACCTGGTTTATGTAATCCAAAAATGAGCTTCTATCTCCTTATAGATCTCAAGATATGATAAAAATGGTGAAAGTGAAACTAAAAATCAGATTTTGTGAAATTAAAGTTTACTAATATTATATACGCACTCAAAATAATATAGTATAAAATGTGAAAATAAAACCCACTAACTTATATATTTCATTTATATAAATATGTATAAGGATAAATAAATGGAAATTATATAAAAATGGTAGTTTGGTAAGTTTTATAAGTTATAAAAGCTATAAACATGATTTTTACGTCTTTTCGGCTAGTACCGTAAAATTAACGTTTTTGGTCAATTAAAACTTAGACGATCAGACCCGTCTAATGTAAACTTTTTAAAAGTCATATACTGATATATAAGTACCTAATACAAGTAAAAACCGATAAAACCCGAACTATATAACATACGGACATTAACGGGCTAAGTTAGCATTATTGGACTATTAATTCAACTAAATGGGCTAAACACTAACAAACTTACTTATTGAACTTAACCCACTTGGGCCCAACATGTAAGGTATAATACTGATAATAAAAGTGTAAAATGGATTAATATAAGTTATTGGGTTTATAATAGGCTTATTGGACCTAAAACATGAAAATAAGTAAAACTAGTAAACTAGTATAAAAGTTACCAACACATAACACTAAAATGAGTAAATAAGAATGTATAAACCCACTTGATCATCATCATATATATAAAATCATCATATTTATACATAATTGTTATTTTATAAAGTCACTGGACAAGAGTCTAAGACGAGTATTATTTGTCTAGGTTTCCGTGATTGAAGCACGTACCGTACATCCGAATTTCCGATAGCCCACTTTCCCACATAAACGTGAGTTCATAGCCTCGCACTCTTTTGAATGTTTTTATGAAATGTTTTATAAACCCGCGAGGGAGATAACATGTTAGTTTTTATAAAATAGGACACTAGTTGTCCCGATTGTCTGTTTATTGATTTGGACCCGAATGATTGTATGACCCGATGAATGATTAAATGACCCGATAGATGAGATAAAATGGATTATTAAAGTTAGGTTATGTCACTAAAAGTCCCATTAGCATGAATTGTGAACTACAGGGATTTGGTAGACGCTTATGCATATAATAGTACTATTTGGGGACAATCACCCCAATTCACGCCTTGACGGTTGATCCCCGTCGTGCCACATTGATTGGTAAGCGAATTTATGTATGAGAAGATTTACACAAGCGTGAATATTGTGACGACACGCTAATTTAGATGGGCAAATTGAGTTTCGGGCTAGCTACCCGTTGTTTATTGTAGTAAGGTAACAATGTCATGCGGCTTATAATAATCCAAAATAACGAAATACTGCTTTATGCATTGAATTACGATATATTGTCTGACTAGCTATACAGGGTCTTATTATTGATATTATATTCATATAACGGTTTTTATTTAACCTTATACAACGTTATGAAACGTATTGTATGATGTTTTTACGATAATGGTTCGTATAATGATTTTGAAGGCAAACGCCTATATTATGATTTTGATAAGGATTTGTATAAAATGACTTTGGCTATTTTATGGCCTATTACAAAGATTTGTACAAAACGATTTTTGGTAATAATTTTATACCGATGTTATATTGATGGATTTAATTAAAACTCTATGAATTCACTCGGCGTTATCGCTGACCTTTTCTTTTAACATGTTTTATCTCAGGTACTTGAAGGTAATTCTCGCGAAGACAACAAGAATTCATGGCCCGCACCTAAATAATTATTTCCATTCAAATGCTTTGTAAAACCTATATGAAATACAATGACTTGGGACCTATGTAAATTTGATATTTATGAATGGAAATGCTTTATTATTAAATGACACGATTTTTATGCGTTGTCTATGATGTGAGTAATGTGTTATCCCGTAACACCAACGAGTCTTTCGTTGTATTGAATTGTGTAAATTTGGGGGTGTTACATATTCCAACTTCAAGGAAAAGAGGCCCAACAATGATGCACAATATTCATGTACGAATGTCTGATGCGTGTGAGGAAATCATCTGCAATGAATATGGACAACCTGTTGGCCCTGTGACTGAGGAGAAAGATCCAGTTGGTAAATTGTCTCGGTTTTTAGGAACAACTGCCTCCTGAAGTAGCTCGCACGGTTTTAACATAACGTGTTATCTCTTTTGGTAAAAGGTATGTTATATACATTTATCACAAATTTCGTTTATGTTTAGGATCCACGTTAAGTCTTTTAAGGGATTGATATCATGATTTTAGTGGCTTTAATTAGTGTTTGATAACACCTCGTGTAACATAATTCAAAGAAAACTAATTTTATTCTTTGGTTGTATGTTTTCCAGGTTGCTTTAGTATAACATGTCGGGATAATCAAGATTTGCAAGTGCAATGGAAGTCTTTTGAGAATACATTGAAAAGATCTTAGTAGTAGTTTAGTTGGCAGATGTTTTTTTTATGTTATGAACTATATGTTAGTTTAACATTTAACAAATTTGTACCTGGAATATGACCATTTTGATGATATTATATCATTGTTTTGATGAAACAAGTTACCTGTCCACATATAATTAAAACAATGCTTGTATTCGTAACTTTTCAATTTTGTACAGAAAATATGCGACACGGAATTGCTAAAGTGTTGCCTCTAGTCGAAAAAGTGTTGCTCTGATTGTTAAAGTTGAAAAAGAAGTGTTGTATTAAATGATTGAAAGTGTTGCATATGATGCGTAAAAGTGTTTCCATTGGTTGGTGTTTTATATTAAGAAGTGTTGCATTTAACTATCAAAGTGTTCCAATATAAAAGTGTTGCATTTGTTAACATGAGCAACATTTTGACAAAAGTGTTGCACATTATGGCAAAAGTGTTTCTTTAGGCCTAAGGCAACAGAGCCTAAGGCAGCACTTAAAAAATGTTGCATTAGGATTTATGCAACATTTTTTAGACCTAAGACAACACTTTACGAGTGTTGCTTTAGCCCTATTTTCTAGTAGTGACCTGTGTTGCATATGATGCGTAAAAGTGTTGCCATTGGTTGGTGTTTTATATTAAGAAGTGTTGCATTTAACTATCAAAAGTGTTGCATTTGTGAACATGAGCAAAATTTTGACAAAAGTGTTGCACATTATGGCAAAAGTGTTTCTTTAGGCCTAAGGCAACAGAGCCTAAGGCAGCACTTAAAAAAATGTTGCATTAGGATTTATGCAACATTTTTTAGACCTAAGACAACACTTTACGAGTGTTGCTTTAGCCCTATTTTCTAGTAGTGACCTGTGTGAAATCTGGGCTGACCAAAGTTTGAGGAAGTGCTACTTTTGAACAACACTGGACGCGGTTCCATATCAAACCCAGGGTTCCTTAGCGAAAAAGAACTGCTGACCTACATAAGGAACCATCTGTCCCTGTTTCGACAGAATCTTTTCTTACACTGTTTTCCTTAATTTGTGTAAAAATTTGATAAATTTTTTTTGAAAAACCTGCACTTTCCTAAACTAGGGTACCTAATTTCATTATTCACCTAAAATGATTTTAACCCATTACTAGATTGGATCATTCCCTTCTCTTCTTAAACCCTCTCTTGTTGATTGTGTTCTTAATCCTTTCAACTCTTCTCTGAACCTTAACACAACCAGGGTGTCCAATTGAACATCATCTTCCTCCTCCAAAAGAAGCCTCAAAATTAATACTAAGATACCTAACATTGGTTCTTCATCTTTTCACACTCCCAAAAATGACATCTCTCGCATTCTCATTTCATCTTCACCTTCACCACCCCTTGCTCCTTGCAAGACAAACTCAACCCATGGTACTAACCATTCACATGGTTCTACCTCCTCTTCATTCCAATCAAGAATGAATGAGCTTTCTTCACCTTTCACCCCTAGTCCTCCTTTAGATGGGATTTCTTAACCACAACCTCTAGAAAGTATCCCCTTTGTACTTGAGCCTTTGGTTACCTCTACTTTCACTCCATCAAATTCTCTCATCTCACCCTTGGACACTATGCCTCCACAACCTCCTCCACCCTCTAACACTAATGCTCCTATTTTGGGCATTCCTTTTCCCCACTTCATGGGTGATCCTTAATTCTTTGGGTTCCTAGAAGATCATGGTGCAAATTTCCCATGTTATCTCTATAATAACTACATCATTCAAAACCTAAGGTTGGAGATGCTTGGTCTTCATAGAAGGTTGCATGATTACTTGCTTGCCTTGTTCTTCATGCCTCCTCCTAGGAGATGAATGATGATTTTTAAAATAACATGATTTTTTAAAGAAGGTCAAGCCAATGAGATCTATGAATTCAAGACCTAGTTTTTAGCTATCGTTGTAGTAGTTAAATGTCTTTTTATTTCTTGTATTTCCTTTCCTTTCCCTCATGATTTTCTCATGCGGATGATTTATGAATTTAGTTTTATATGCTTCTATCTATGTGATCACATTAATTAACTTCAATTTATTTAAAACTGAACCTAAATCTATTACATCCTCTAAAAATTTAACTTAAAATTAGACCAAAATGTTATCTAAATATTTTGTCACCCTTTGTTAAGACATTCTTTGTGAATGTGTTGCTTTTATGCAACCCTAGCACACCCTAGTGCTAAAAGAGGTATAATATATAGATTTTAGTATAGCGTTTTTCTCTCGATTCTAATCGAATTGATCTCCGGTTAAAGTGTGACTCAGTCGTTTTTGGTGAATAAAATAAAGATTGGCTATCTATATCTACTTAAAAAGTAAATATGAAAAGTATTAGAAGTAAATTAAAAATTCAAGCGAAATTAAAACGAATATTAAAACAAATATTAAAAAGAAACAATTAATAAAAATAAAACTAAAAATAAAAATAAACTTTTGAATTCAAAATAAAACTTACTAAATAAAAATGAAAGAAATTGAATTATAAAGCTACTTTAAAAAGAAATGAGACAAATATTAAAACGGGCACATAATAAAAATTAATATTAAAACTTTTTGATAAAATACTAAAACTAAAATTTTACGAAAAATAAAACTAAAAATATCTGACTTTCAGAATAAAAATAAAAACGAATTTCGGATAAAACTAAATCGACTACGGAACAAATGTCGGAGAATAAGAAGCATGTTCCCGCATGGGGAACACAAGTTTTGGAGGGAAAAAGAATTGGGGTAAGAACTCTCGTAAGATTTTTTTTTGTTATATAAACTTTCGTAGGAAATTGTTTCCAAAACTTCCGTAATAAATTTTTTTAGTTAATAAACTTTCGCAACAAGTAAATGGAATGTTAACTTTCATAGAATTTCTTTTAGATAAATTTTCGTAGATTTTGTCTAATATAAATTTTGGTAACATATTTTTTTTACCAACTTTCGTAACAATTTTTCAAAAGAACGTTCGTAACTTTTTTTTGTGGAACTTTCGTAATTTTTTTTACAAAGTAAACTTTCGGAGAATTAACTAAAAATAACTTTCGTAGAAAAATACTTAAACTGAACTTTCGGGGAAAAACTTAAACCCTCTTACGAAAGTTGGCTCTAAATTTTACTTCGCAAGATCTAAAAAAACATGGAACAAAAATAAGCCAAAATAAGCAAAAATTAATCTAAGAAATAAGCAAAAAATTAAACTAAAATAATTTCTAAAATAAGCCAAACTCAACACTAATAAAAACTATAAAAAAACCATATAAGCAAAATATTTAAAATCAACTTTTAAAAATATTAAACTATCAAAACCACTTAATTAAAAATAACTAAACACACAATAAGCAATAAGCACAACAAGCTAAAACAACAAACACATCAAATCAATAAGAACAATCAATTAAGCAAATCAATCAAACAATCAACAAGATCAAACAAACTACATGATTACAAATCAAACCAAAGATTAAAATTAAGAAAGGTAGAATGAGATATATTAAATAAGCTTGAATTAATGAAGATGATTAAAGATTCAAGTACACAAGATTAAAGATGAAAGATTAAGAAAACTTGAAATAAATCTAGAGAGAGAAAGTAATTAACACCTACTCCTAAAACTTTAAAAATAAACTAATTAACTACTAACTAAATAACAAATGAAAGACATTTTTCTCTATTTATAGGTGGAAGGGAAATTGTGTTGTTGCTTTCGTCTTTCACTTTGTCTTCTTGTCTTTTAATTAATTCGCCTTTCTCGACTTTGTCTCAGGATTTTTCGATATAAAATGAACCTGTCTTCTAATTTTATTAGACTTGGTTCTTCGTCTTCGTTAAATTTTCGTCTTTGGTCTTTTTCTTCGATAAATCTTCAAAATAGGCCTTTGACTTCCGTTCTTTTTGCACTCTTTATCTTTTGACTTCGTGTTTTGTCTTTTTCCTCGATAAAAGCCCGTGAAAGCCCGTGTTTTCTTCCTTTTTCATATTTTGGTCCTAAAACACAATAAAAACACAAACCACGCATAATTCCGACTTTTATGACATTAAATACACATTTTGGTCTCGTATTTAATTGTTTTAAGTGATGAAAGGGTAAGTGTTTTCACACTTATTAAATCCCCTACACTTGACCATTGCAATGGCCTCATGCAATGCATTAGTCACAAAGCAACATTTACATTCTCCATCATAATTTACCCACCTTGGCCTTTATTACATACTACGACACTAAGGAAACTAAAAAAATAGAAAATTACAAAATGTTTGAAAGGAAGAAAATTGAAAAGAAATCTAAGACTTACATTAGGACTTTTTGGTATCATGAATATTTATCACCCTCAAGTTTCACGTTCCCCATACCAAGCTTAAAAACGAGATCATTGTTATTATCAGTTAGTAAAGCTAACACTTACTCATGTGGCTCAATTATTCACTTAGACCCCCTTATTCCTAGGTGTATCTCTTATATTTTATTATTGTCTTGAATGATCACGAGGATGCATTGTTGACTTATTTCGATAATTTATTAAGGCTGAAAATAGAGTAGGACGATTTAATCAATAGTTAGCTAAATGACAAAATCTTTTAAAACTGCTTCTCGAAACCTCATAAAGTTCATATCTTGGCATAAATCGTTTCAAAATTTGAGACCTTTCTCGGATCGATATTGGGAATTGACTTCATACTTCGTATCTTGAGAGACGTTCTGGATATAATGGTCTTCTCTTCATAATAGGAATTTCTTCACTTGATGTTTTTGAGAGATTTCTTTAAACTTGGACTACGACTTCTTCATTTTTCTCCAATCTTTATTTGGAATTTTGATATACAACGATCCGCCTCCATTTAGGACTTGGATCTATTTATCCTCATACCTTGTTAGGGTCTTTTCGGATAGACTTCTCCATGATCTTTAGGGGAGTATTTTCTTTTCGTCGTGTGTCTCGATCCTTCATATTGATTTTTGATAAATGATTCTTCACATCACTTTGGATCTTTAGCAACAAAATGTATCCCTCATGCCTTGTAGGGCCTTTTCGGACTCGCCAATCTTCGCATCCCGCTTCAATAAGTTATGCCTTAGCTATGAACTCTAATTAATACCAACCAACTTTTAAACGATCTTGGGCTAGAAGCTAAGTAACTTTTCGAATCGTACGACCTGATTTATTACAATTATTTATTTAACAAGCGATGGGAGAAAAAGCTCATAATTAACTCACATAAATACATGAAATAAAACAAAACTTATAATTTACTATATCATCTCTCGTTCTCCACAATTTAAAATCTCAAGGAATGAGACTCGCGGATGCTTAACCTATTAAATCAAAGTTTTGGGTTTTCAAGTCATCTATAGGATCTTGAAAATTCTTAGACTTTATCAAGTTTAGAATTTGCCTTTTAAAGTTCCCTTGATAAACGACTTTCTAGGATCAATTATAGGAACATGCGAAAAGTTCTTGTTCCTAAACCCGTATGAGTTAAGACTTTCGCGTTTTAAAGTTCCCTATATAAAAGTCTAGCAAAACTTGATTTAAACACGTTAAGGATACTGGCTAGAGTAAACTCATATAAGTAAACTCGGGTTGAGTCAAAAGATTCATGACGTGCCTAATATATCAAAGACATCTAAACTCATTAAAACCATTTTATTAAAATTTATTCTAGCAATGAAATAAAATAACGATAACAAAGGAAAATACAACTAGGCCAAAATCGATCAAAAATTTTAAAAAACGTCGAAAAATCAATTTTCTAGATAAAATGAGGACATATTGATGGAAAAGCCCACTTAACTTCGATAGAAGTCCCTCTACAATTAATATAAACATTGTCCTCAATGTTTAAGCATGTGGGAGTAAACTCCCCTACACTTAGGACATTGTGCACGTTGTTTAAATCTTGCTAAGGAACGAACAACTAAAGTGATTCCTATTTCAACATAAATGATAAAATAGTGAATCAAAAGAGTTTAGGATAGAACCAGGAAGACGGGTACACGGAATCACGGGTCGTCAAAAGTCATCAAAAGTGGAACTTTGAAAGATCTAATCCCTGCACATCATAAGAAAGAAAACAACAAACACATACTAAGGTTTCCCCCTACACTTAATATAAAAAACGGATAAAAAAGGATAGATCATCGAGTTGTCTCCCGAGAAGCACTTGTTTTTGTTCACCGAGTCATGAGCCTGACTCGACCTTGATTACAATGGTAAGAAGCTTGAAGAACATCCTCCGGGGTCAAATACATGGTTCTCATCCATCAAATAGCACAAGCCTAAGGTGAAGAGCACAAGCCAAAGAAAAGTAGGCGAAGTTCCTGTAGATTTGCTTTTTAGTAATCCGGTGGTCTAGGTGGGTGGTGGAAGGTGTTGGAAGCCATGGATGAGTTGAGAGATAAAAGGTTGTGTGTGAAAATAAGAAAATGTATTAAAACAAGAATGAAACACAAGAAACACCCCTCCTTGGAATCCTTGGAGGGGTATATATAGTCACACACCGCACCTAAACTATACATTGTTTCCTAGTCTAGTCTAAGCGTGCGTGACTATGATAACTAATGGGAATTCTTAAATGTCGTCACATAAAGTGAATTTCCAACAATCATCCCCCATGGGACGACGTGTAGAATTCCTTACAATATTTTTTCTAACAAGTACATAATGATTAAGAAAAAAAGCTTTCATGAAGCGTCCAATGCTGATGATGTCTTCTGAGGCCTTTGACTTCAAGTCTTCACTTCAAAACGACTCATCTTTAAAGTAATTGTAGTATAAATACTGTAACGGCACGAGCTAATTAATCCATATACTTCTGGTTAAGGAGAAGCTTCTAAATTAACTTCCCCCTAATTCATGCCACATAAACTTGATGTAGAAGCTTTTAAATAGCTTCCTCCTAAACCGACAATCCTCGTAAGCAACTTCAAAGCTTTCAATAAAGCTTAGAATGATTAAGCGCACATCGGAATTTAAAAAGCAAACCCCATCATATAACATGATAATATTGCTATGAGGAATTGAAAGTAAGGGGCACACCAAGTAGATCAACAACGTCTCTTCTCACGCTTGAATAATTCTTCTAAATTTTTCTTCCCCCTGAGAGTTCAAGTTATGCATACTAGAAAGAATCAAGATATTTCTTCCCCCACATAATTGAAGAAAGTAAACCAATCCCAATTATGAAGCTCAAATACTGAAGTGGACACTTTATCCCATTCATGAAGTTGACATCGTAACACCAGAGTCAATTAAGTCACGGAAATGCACATATCTTCTTCCGGAGATGCACCAGAGTCAATTAAGTCCCGAAAGTGCATATCTCTCCATATAGGATAATGATGATGAATAATTGCAACATCAAAACAATTAAACATCGAATCAGTAGTGTACCGTTTAGAGATTGATAATGCCACGAGTTAAAAAACTGATTTTCTCTGTGGTTATGAAAATTGTCTTCCCGGAATGTCTTCAAATCAAAAGAAGGTATGAAGTTCATCGCGTGTACTCGTTGTGCGTTTAATGTGTCTTCTTCTTCCCCCTTGATGGTTTCAAAACTCGGAACCAGCAATAAATCGTACGCACATGTACCTGAAATCTTGTGAGTATAATAAATAAGCTGAATTATATATTTTGTTAGAATGAGCTGCTGATCAAAAATCTCTACTCATAAACACTCCATGGCCATCTTTACCAACCCACTTGTAAGCAATTTGAAGTGACCACTGATAGAATGAACCAGATACATCAAATGTGAAACTGAATAAGAATCCTTTGATCTTGTGACTTAAGCTTGCACAATTGTAGAATGAGGAACGGTGGACATATCTCTAAGTACCCAATGCATCACTGAAGAAGTCTATAAGCACAACACCTCTTGAAATTATCCATGTCGACTAAGCGCGTGACACTGAGTACAACAATGTAACCCCTTTAAGTGATAGTTATCCGAGTCATCAACCAACCACCCCGAACCCGGAAACTAGATAAACAAGTCGTCATTCTAAGATTAAGCACGAGCAAGTTATCTTTGAAGATAAAATAAATACACGCCTTCGAAAAATCCGTCTTCAACTTCACATAATTAATACCCGAACACAAAATCCGTAGCCACTAAAAAATATACCCATTTTTCTTCGGTCTCGTCAATTAATTTTGTCACTTAGTCTCTCGTCACTTGATCACTTTGTCACGTCATTTTGTCTCTTATAAACCCAATCACATTTACATATTTCTCGTCATAAAATTTCTTTAAAAAGAAACACAATACTTTTAAGATGCCTAAAAAAATCTCATCCCAATATCTAATAATAACCATCCTTTTAGAAACGCATTATCAAATGATTCCCCCCCCCAAAAAAAATAAGATGTTGATTGTGCACATTTACATTTCACATTGTGACATACAACATGCAAATTTAACGCAAATGGAGTCTGGCCCACATCATTAGTATCACCCGATCCATAAGATATATTGGGATATAAATGTGTCATACCCTAATCTTACTCACACATACTACACTTAATCCTCAGCCGCAACTTTTTTCTTTCTCCTAAACATCTCCGCCCATCTTATCTTTGTCCCATCGTCTAAAAAATGAGCCACCAAAAATCATTAATCCAAACCCATATCTGGTAAACATCTCCGCCCCCCATCTATATTACGATTCCAATCTCCAATCAAGTCTCATATAGATCAAATACTGGTTCGATCTATCATCTCAATCTCTAATACGAATCACAGAACCCCTTTCTTTAACCATCTCAATCAAAATATAGCTTCGATTCATTTCGAATTGAACACAAATCGTACGAGTCCTTTGATCCTTGACGAGATGGACACGACTTCAAGATCAATTTAAATTGATCTCGGGTAGGTGTAATATGATGATTGCATGTTTAGATTTGTGTCTCAATCGAAACAAAAGTTGAATAGGTTATGATTGCATGTCGATTCATAAACGAAGCAAACAAAATAGGTTATAACACTTTTGTTATTAATCTTTGTTTTATTTCGAATATCAATTTGGGTTCATCCCAACATAGATCCATGATGATGTATAAGTTCGTGTAAAGATCTTTAAAAGATCTTGACATGCAATTGCATAACACGAAATATGACTGAGATCTCGATTTTATTTTGTCAATTGGTTGAGTCTAGAAGTGATGGGGTATAGGTGACGATGGGCATATGATAGATAATTGGTGTTTTTGGATTTGATTGTGGAGAGAAAAGGTGGTGTATTGGATCAAGTATGGTCTCGGTATAGTTTAAAACTAGTCATGCTGTCGTTTCTTTTCATCGCAATGTTTTCTTAAAAAAAACTCATCGCAAGTAAAAAAAAATGGGCCATCGCAATATAGTAAACTAACTGCATCGCAATATTTTGTACACCATCGCAATGGTTTTACTAAGCCATCGCAATGCTCGCATCGCAAGGCCATCGCAATGCTCGCATCACAAAAGCCATCGCAATGCTCGCATCGCAAAAGCCATCGCAATGCTAGCATCGAAATGCTTGCATCACAAAGCCATCGCAAAGTCAGATCTTATCCATATCTGTCCTTTTTCCTTGATTTCTGGATCTGGATTTTCTGGGTCAAAATCTTATCTTCATGAAAATAAAATAAGCCTAAAAAAAATTTGAATACCAGATTTGATCTAAAAGAAACCGTGGACTGAAGATACATGATGTGAAACCAAAAACAGTAAAACTACAAGGCCAGATCTCGAAAATGAAACCAGGGACATTAGAAAGATGATGCCGCAAGCATTGGACCAGAAAATGAAACCATGATAGACAAGATATGAAACACAAAACCATGTGACAATAAAAAACCACCGTGATAAAAAAAGTTATGATAGTTTAGACCAAAAAAAAATTTAGACCACCAAATCGAAAACAAAAACACGATCCAAGGATTAAACCGAGGATCTGATGCTAATTGTAGATTTACTTTTTAGTAATCCGGTGGTCTAGGTGGGTGGTGGAAGGTGTTGGAAGCCATGGATGAGTTGAGAGAGAAAAGGTTGTGTGTGAAAATAAGAAAATGTATTAAAACAAGAATGAAACACAAGCAACACCCCTCTTTTGAAGCCTTGGAGGGGTATATATAGTCACACACCGCACCTAAACTATACATTGTTTCCTAGTCTAGTCTAAGCGTGTGTGACTATGATAACTAATGGGAATTCTTAAATGTCGTCACATAAAGTGAATTTCCAACAGTTCCCTTAAGCAATTATTGAGCACGGTGGTAGAAGATGTAGTGCGGTGAAAGCATAGCTCAATATTTTCCAAAATTCTTTCCTTTTATTTCATCAGATAGATACTGAGATGGCTTAAAAATTGTGATACCCCGATCGAACACCTTTTCCTTTAGGGGAAAATAAGACTGACACTCAGTAGACCTTGAAGATTCACCCATAAACCTCACAATATCATCCGAAGAAGGTGGACAGAGAGGTGTCAAGACATAGGTACTACGGATGTTGGTGTAGTCCGGTTTCTTCTCCTTTGAAACGGGTTTCTTTGTATCCGAAGGAGGATAAAGACCATAAATAAAGTCCAAAGGAGGAGAATCATACTCATTAGGAAAATAAGTATTGAGAAAGGTGGCGAAATCTTCCTCAATTGAGTAAACCTCTAAAGTAGCATCAAGAGTTGTTGGTGGAGGATCCTCATGAAAAATAGGAGCACAATCATTAGTAGAAGACACAACACTTGTTTCAACATCATCAAAGTCATCATAAGTTGGTATGCCTTCATACTCGGAAGTAAGATCATCATAATCTTCCAAATCAGAATTAGAATCATAATACACGACTTTTGACACCCCGTATAAAAATTAAAGTTCAAGTTCTCGGTATCTTAACGAATTGATTTCCGGCTTAAAGTACGACTCTGTTGATTTTGGTAAAACAAATATTTTTGGTTGATTTTAAATTAAAAGTGCAAAGACGTAAATGTAAATGTCGTTAAAGTAAATTGGCGTTAAAATAAATCTAAGTCTAATTAAAATAAAGGGTGCAATATTAAAAACTTTGAAAATTAAAATAATTAAATGACTTAAAATTAAAGCTTGACGAGAATTAAAATTTGACAAAGTATAAAAATGAGAACTTAAAAATTAAACAAGATAAAATATAAAAACAATACCCAATCGGAATACATTCCGATCGGAATGATGATCGGAATTTTAAACTACCTTCTGATCGGAATGTGTATCGGAAATGCCAATCGGAATGCTGTCACCTACCCGATCGGAATACCAAACTCACCTTGATCGGAATGTTACAAACCAAACCCTGATCGGAATGTAGATTGGAATACCCAATCTTAATGCTGTCACCTATCCTGATCGGAATACCAAACTTACCTAGATCGGAATATGTCAAACCCTTGGTCGGAATACTCAATCGGAATGAGCCTAAAGTACCCAATCGGAATCCTGTCACCTTCCTCTGATCGGAATACCAAACGCACCTTTGATCGGAATACTCACAAACCCTTTTTCGACCAAGCAAATGAAGCTGGTCGGAATAATAAACCCTTTTCCGATCAATCAGATCGGAATACAATAAAGAGAAACGAAAATAAGCTAAACTAATAAGCTATAAGCCAAATAAGCACACACCTAAAATCCTAAGCAAACACGTATAAGAAAAAGCTAATAAAGTGAAATTTAAAGACTTTTTAAAACACGAAAAGAAAAAGGTTTACGAAACAAACTTTATATAAAAATAACTTTTATAAAAACCTTAGAAACTTAAAGATAAACACGAATAAGCTATAAGAATCAATAATCCTAAACAATCAAAAGCATAAAAGCATAACCTTTAATCAAATAAGCAACACAATAAGCATGTAAACAAAGATTAAAGCATAGAAAGAAAGGAAGAATGAGAGATTAAAACAAGAAAATTAAAGAACACTTACTTGGAAATTAAAGGTATTAAAAGTGCAAGACAAGTATTTAAATTGCAATAAAGTAAATGTGCAAGTAAATAAAGATGGAAGAACTAGTGTCACTCTAGCCAACAAATTGAAAATGAGTTATCTAATGACTATATATAGGGGAGGATTAGGGAATGCTTAGGAAGCTTCCTCCCCTCCTTCATTTCTTCTTAATTGCACCATTAAGTCCTTCCCTTCTTAATCTTTTGTTAATCTTGGACTTTAATGACTTTTGGCTCGGGATTTCTCTATACTCGTCTTTTAATTCTTCAATAAATAAGACTTGATTTCTTCAGCTTTTAGTAAACTTCTGTCTTTTGACTTTTTCTTCGATAAATCTTCAGAATTGGTCTTGGACTTCCGTTCTTTTTGCACTCTTGACTTCTTGACTTCGTCTTTCATCTTTTTCTTCAATAAAAGCCCGTGAATGCCCGTGTTTTCTCCACTTTTCACAATTTCTGCCTAAATCACAACAAAAACACAAACCACGCATAATTCCGACATAAATGACATAAAATACACGTTTTGGCTCGGTTATTATTGTAATTAAGTGGTAAAAAGGATGGGTGTTTACACACCTATCAAATCCCCTACACTTGACCATTGCAATGTCCTCATGCAATGCATTAGTTACAAAGCACGATTACACTTTTCATCATAATTAATCCACCTTGGCCTTTATTAAAGAGATAGAAAACTATAAATATTCAAAGTAAAGAAATCAAAAACATACCTTGGGTTTTAGAAATGTCATGAATGATCATCATCCTCAAGTTTTCACTTTCTCCAAACCAAGCTTAAAAACGAGATCATTGTTATTATAAGTTATCAAACTAACACGAACTCATGTGGGCCAATTACTCACTTAGACTCCCTTATTCCTAGGTGTATCTCTTATATTTTATTGTTGTCTTGAATGATCACGAGGATGCATTGTTGACTTATTTCGATAGTTATTTAGTCCAAAAATTTTAATCAATAGTTAGCTAAAGGACAAAATCTTTTAAAACTGCTTCTCGGGACCTTATAAAGTTCATATCTTGGCATAACTCGCTTCGCGATTTGAGACCTTTCTCGGACCGATATTTGGCAGCGACTTCATACTTCAAACCTTGAGAGAAGTTCATGAATTATGGTCTTCTCTTCATATAGGAATTTCTTTACTTAAAGTTTTGAGAGATTCATACTTGGACCACGACTTCTTCATTTTTCTCCAATCATTATTTTGGACTTTGATATACAACGATCCGCCTCCTTTTATGACTTGGATCTATTTATCCTTATACCTTGCTAGGGTCTTTTCGGATACACTTCTCCATGACTTTTGGGGAGTTTTTGCTTTTCGTCGTGTGTCTCGATCCTTCATATTGATTTTCGATGAATGATTCTTCACATCACTTTGGATCTTTAGCAACAAAATATAGCCCTCATGCCTTGTTAGGGCCTTTTCGGCCTCGCCAATCTTCGCATCTCTCTTCAATAAGTTATGCCTTGGCTATGAACTCTAATCCATACCGAGCAACTTTTAAACGATCTTGGGCTAGAAGCTAAGTAACTTTTCAAATCATACAACCTTATTGATAAATTTATTAGCAAGCGATGGGAGAATATGCTTATAATTAACTCACATAAATTCACGAAATAATACCAAACTTATAATTGACTCTATCATCTCTCGTTCTCCACAGTTTAAAATCTCAAGGAATGAGACTCGTGGATGCTTAGCCAATTAAATCAAAGTTTTGGGTTTTCGAGTCGCCTATAGGATCTTGCAAATTCTTAGACTTTTTCAAGTTTAGAAATCGCATTTTAAAGTTCCCTTGATAAACGACTCTCTAGGATCAATTATAGGAACTTGCGAAAAGTTCTTGTTCTTAACCCGTGAGAGTTAAGACTTTCGCGTTTTATAGCTCCCTATATAAAAGCCTAGCAAAACTTGACTTAAACGCGTTAAGGATACTAGCTAGAGTAAACTTAGATAAGTAAACTCGGGTTGAGTCTAAAGATTCACAACGTTTGAAAATTAAAACCACTTTATTAAACATTTATTCTAGCAAAGAGAGAAAATAACTATACAAAGGGAAAAACTAATAGGCCAAAATAGATCAAAAATTTTGAAAAATGTCGAAAAAATGATTTTCCGGTTAAAATGAGGACAAATACAAGGAAAATGCCACTTAACTTCGATAGAAGTCCCCCCTACACTTAACATAAACATTTTACTCAATGTTTAAGCATGTGGGAGTAAACTCCCCTACACTTAGGACATTGTGCACTTTGTTTAAATCTTGCTAAGGAAAAGACAATTAAAGAGATTCCTATTTTAATATTGAGAAAATATAAAATAGTGAATCGAAAAGAGTTTAGGATAGAACCGGGAAGAAGGGAACACGGAATCACGGGTCGTCAAGAGTGGATCATTGAGCGCTCGAATCCCTGATTAAGAGAGGAGAGGAAATAGAAAACACCAACGGGCCTCCCCTACACTTAGGATAAAGAAAGCTAAAAGATAGATACATGGGTTGCCTCCCAAGAAGCGCTTGATTTTTGTTAACCGAGTCGTGAGCCTGACTCGACCTTGATCATCATAGGAAGAAGCATGAAACATATCCACCAGGATCAAAGACATAGTTTTCGTCCATCAAATAGCACAAGCTTAAGGCGAACAAGCCAAGCCAAAGAAGAGTAGGCAAGGTTCCCTTAAGCAACGATGTAGCACGGTGGAAGCAAGGGTGAAGTGGTGCAAGCATGTCTTCAATAATTCCAAATATTTTTCCTTTTATTTCATCAGGTGGATACTGAGATGGCTGAAGAATATCAATACCGGGGTCGAACACCTTTTCCTTTAGGGGAAAATAGCACTCAGGCTCAGCAGAATGTGAAGAAGATCCGCGAAGAAGCACAACCTCGTCCTCAGAAGGGGGACAAATAGGTGTTAAATCATATGTGCTGCGGATATTGGTGTCGACCGATTTCTTCTCCTTTGAAAGAATGTTCTTCAAATCTAAAGTAGGATCAAGACGATAATCTTCAAAATCAAAAGGAGGTGCATCACTCTCATGAGGGAAGTAAGTATTGAGAAAAGTAGAGAAATCTTCCTCAAATGAGTAGTCGTCCAAAGTAGGATCGAGTGATGGCGGAGGATCTTCATCATGTGAAGAATCACTCGAAAGAGTATCAGCCTCATCAAAATCATCATATGTGGGCAGGTCGGGATACTCGGAAGTAAGGTCATCATAATCATCTGAATCTGAGCTAATATCGTTATCATCATAAGCATCAAAGATAGGTGGAGAATCATAAATAGGAGAAGCGTCCAAATTGGATAGAGAATCATCCACGTCATCATGAAACAGTGGATTATCAATGCAAGAGTCAAATAGCGGATTGTTGTAGATGACAAAATCATCGAGCACATTAATCATATTCACTGATTCTTGTCCATAGGATTTGCTTGTAAGCTTCCCCATTTTAAAAACTTGTGAATCATCCCCGACTCTTAAGATTAACTCACCTTCGGAAACATCAACTAGAGCTCGTCCGGTTCTCAAGAATGGCCGACCAAGTATTAAAGGAATACGAGGGTCCATTTCATAATCAACAACGACAAAATCGACCGGGAAAGTAAATGTGCCAACTTTAATGAACACATCTTCGGCTATACCAACGGGGTAAGCGAGAGTGAGATTTGCAAGTTCAAGAGTCATCTTCGTTGGAGTAAGGTCGGGCAATGATAGTGTTTTCCAAACACTCAAAGGCATCAAATTAATACTGGCCCCGAGATCAGCAAGGGCAGTAAATTCTTCAGTTTTGTTGAATACGCAAGGCAACACAAAACGACCGGGATCTCCAAGCTTTTCCGGAAGTTCTTTAAGAATAACTGCAGAGCAGTTTTCATTTAAGCGTGTGTTGGCGAGCTCAATCAACTTCTCCTTTTTGTTAAGCAATTCCTTGAATGCTTTCACAAATTTCGGCATGTGGACAAGTGATTCAACAAGGCTAATGTTGATGTTCACTTGAGAGAGCATCTTCACATAGCTTTGCACTTGACAGTCATTCTTGGTTAGCTCGTTGGTCTTGCCTAAGCGAGAAGGATATGGGATATTGGGTTTGGGTGGTGAAGGTGAAGGTGGTAAAGGTTGAGATGTTGAAGGTTCCTTTCTAGGTACATCGTCATGACGAGGCGGAGACGATAATGGTACACTAGTACTAGGTGTAGGAGGAGTAGGGATAAATGGTGGTGGAGGAGGTGTAGACGAAGGGGGCGGGATCAGTGGTCCTACGATGGTGACTCCACTACCGGTAGTAATAGCACTCACATTTGCTCGCGGATTGGTGACGGTGTTTGAAGGTAGAGAACTCGAAGTAGAAGGTTGAGCGGCGGGCAAGAAACTAGCAAGCATATTCTTCAAATCATTTGTTTGATTGCTGAAGGAGGATTGGATATTATCTCGAAGCTCGGATCTTATCTCATTCCCTTGCTTGGTAATATCTCCTTTAAGATTGATAATTTGACTCTGCCCAGATTCTTGATTTGCTCACCTGGGTTCTCATGATGGCTTCAACATCGGGGTTAATGGGTGGGGCTTGTTGAGTGGGTGGGTGATAAGGATTAGAAGCTCTTAGTGGGATTTGGTTGCTTCTAGTGTAGTTGTTGGCGGGGTTCTGGTTTTGAGGAGAAAAACCGGGTGAAAGGTAGTTGTTTGATCGGTAACTCAGCAAATTTCTATCCCCTTGTTGTCGAGCTTGGTAATTTTCCGGTGAATAATTACCATAAGCTGCATACACATTTTCCGGATTTTCTTGAGTCGAAGGACAATTGGTGTATGAGTGTGGACCGCCGCATGTTTCACAAGAAGGTGCAACTGCTTTAACTTGTTGTTGTTGGTTTGAAGCGAGAAGCAAGATACTTTTGCTCATTTCAGTCATCATGCGGGTGAGTTCGGTCATATCAGGGTTTGCTGAAGTTGAAGAAACATTGACTCTCGGGTTGTTCCTTGAAGAAGCGGAGGAATCCCAGTTTTTGTGGTGAGTAGTCATGTTCTCAATAAGCTCTCTACACTCCTCGGGTCTCCTTTTCATGAATGTGCCACCGGCGGCAGCATTAATCGTATCACGATCATGAAAAGTCAATCCGTTGTAGAAAGTATCTATTAGGGTCACAGGGAGCATGTTGTAGTTTGGACAACGATCGATCAAGACATTATATCTTTCCCAAGCATCAAAAAGTGATTCATCGGGATCTTGTATGAAGCCGCTGATTTGATTGCGAAGGCTCGTGACCATGGATGGTGGAAAGTAGCGCGACAAAAAGCGTTGAGTCATGTCATCCCAAGTATGAATTGAATTCTTCGGGAGACGATCAAACCATTTCTCGGCATGATGTGATAAAGTATGTGGAAAGAGTTGTAGGCGAAGAACATCCATTGTGGCACCGGGCAACTTCATGCTTTGGGTGATTGTAATGAACTTGTCGAGGTGTTTGTTGGCATCATCATCAGGCATTCCGGCGAATGGATTAGTTTGCACTTGCTGAATCATGTGGTGCTTCAACGAAAACTCCGGAGCCGTGATTTGCATCGGCGCAATCGGTCCTCCTCGTCCAAACATGGTAGGTTGACAAAGCTCCTCCATTGTCCGAAGATCGGGCTGTGGAAGAACATTGTTGTTATTGTTTAGGTGCGGTGGATTATTGTTGTTGTTAACACCTGACATACTTAAATCTTCTCGAGTCTCGGGCTCTTGATAATTAGAAGATCTAGTACGCATACACCTGAAAATGCAAAAGAAAAAGAAACCAAACACAAAGACAATATATATACACAATAAAGAAAAAATCTTTTTGGATTTTTGAAATTTTTAATTTTTATGGATTTTTAACAATTTTTAATTTTTATGGTTTTTTGAATTTTTTAAGCAAGAAAATAACGTTCACAAGTGAATGGATCCCAAAAAGCAACGCGTCTCTCACAGAAAACCGTTAATCTTTACGAAAAGAGCCGGTAGCGGCGCCATTTAATACAACGGGTTGTGACACCCCGTATAAAAATTAGTTCATTTAAGTATGTCTAATCGAATTGATCCTGGTTCTATGTGCGACTCAGTCGTTCTTTGGTGGAAAGAAAAGTTGTGTCGTTGTAGTATAATTAAAATGCAAAACGTTAAAGTAAATGACGTAAAATTAAATTGGCGTTAAAATAAATCTAAGTCTAATTAAAATAAAGGGTGAAATATTAAAAACTTTGAAAAGTAAAATAATTAAATGACTTAAAATTAAATCTTGACGAGAATTAAAATTTGACAAAGTATAAAAATGAGAACTTAAAAATTAAACAAGACAAAATATAAAAACAATACCCAATCGGAATACATTCCGATCAAAATGATGATCGGAATGTTAAACTACCTTCTTATCGGAATGTGTATCGGAAATGCCAATCGGAATGCTGTCACCTACCCGATCAGAATACCAAACTCACCCTGATCAGAATGTTACAAACCAAACCCTGATCTAAATGTAGATTGGAATACCCAATCGGAATGTTGTCACCTATCCTGATCGGAATACCAAACTTACCTAGATCGGAATATGTCAAACCCTTGGTCGGAATACTCAATCGGAATGAGTCTAAAGTACCCAATCGGAATCCTGTCACCTTCCTCTGATCGGAATACCAAACGCACCTTTGATCGGAATACTCACAAACTCTTTTCCGACCAAGCAAATGAAGCTGGTCGGAATAATAAACCCTTTTCCGATCAATCAGGTCGGAATACAGTAAAGAGAAACGAAAATAAGCTAAACTAATAAGCTATAAGCCAAATAAGCACACACCTAAAATCCTAAGCAAACACGTATAAGAAAAAGCTAATAAACTGAAATTTAAAGACTTTTGAAAACACGAAAAGAAAAAGGTTTACGAAACAAACTTTATATAAAAATTACTTTTATAAAAACCTTAGAAACTTAAAGATAAACACGAATAAGCTATAAGAATCAATAATCCAAAACAATCAAAAGCATAAAAGCATAACCTTTAATCAAATAAGCAACACAATAAGCATGTAAACAAAGATTAAAGCATAGAAAGAAAGGAAGAATGAGAGATTAAAACAAGAAAATTAAAGAACACTTACTTGGAAATTAAAGGTATTAAAAGTGCAAGACAAGTATTTAAATTGCAATAAAGTAAATGTGCAAGTAAATAAAGATGGAAGAACTAGTGTCACTCTAGCCAACAAAATGAAAATGAGTTATCTAATGACTATATATAGGGGAGGATTAGGGAATTCTTAGGAAGCTTCCTCCCCTCCTTCATTTCTTCTTAATTGCACCATTAAGTCCTTCCCTTCTTAATCTTTTGTTAATCTTGGACTTTAATGACTTTTAGCTCGGGATTTCTTTAAACTCGTCTTTTAATTCTTCAATAAATAAGACTTGAGTTCTTCGGCTTTTAGTAAACTTCCGTCTTTTGACTTTTTCTTCGATAAATCTTCAGAATTGGTCTTGGACTTCCGTTCTTTTTGCACTCTTGACTTCTTGACTTCGTCTTTCATCTTTTTCTTCAATAAAAGCCCGTGAATGCCCGTGTTTTATCCACTTTTCACAATTTCATCCTAAATCACAACAAAAACACAAACCACGCATAATTCCGACATAAATGACATAAAATACACGTTTTGTCTCGGTTATTATTGTAATTAAGTGGTGAAGGGTTTTTCTTTGGTATTTTTTCAGTAAGAGGTGGAGACAGTAATGGAGAACTAGTACTAGGAGTGGTAGTAGGAGGGATAAATGGGGGTGGAGGAGGTGTAGATGGAGTAACTGGTGGAGGGATAGAAGGTCCTACTATAGGTGTTCCACTGCGTGTAGTAATAGCACTCACATTAGCTCTACGGTTTGTTTCAGTTGTAGAAAGAAGAGAACCTTGGGGACGAAAGGTTTGAAAGGTTTGAAACATTTGAACGAATTTCCTATCCTTGGACTCTTGCCTCGCTCTTGTCGATTCTTGCATCGTTTGCATTATTTTCTCATGTTTAGTCAATTTTTGCAAAACCAAGTCCATTGGCGGATGAGGTAAATTGAACCATTGTTGTTGAGAACCTTTGTTTGGGTATTAGTTGTATGGTGGAAAACCTTGAGGATTGAAACCTTGGTTTTGCAAGCCTTGATTTTGCATTTGGTAATTTTCTTGATTTGCATTGTAGTCCCTCACATTTGCATGTTGTTGAAAATTTGCTCTTGGTGGCCCTTGGTTGTTTTGGGTGGGTGGGTGTGGTTTTTGTTGAAAACCGGGTGGAGCCAAGTAATTAGTCGAGTTATAAGACAAGTGATTAACATCGACATTAGGCTTGAAATGAACCATCTCCGTGTTGTTGTAAGCATACACTTCCCCGTGAGATTGATCATAAGCCTTATCACAATTAGCAAAAGAGTGTGGTCCACCACAAGTTTCACAAGTTATATTAAGAGCATGGGCATGTTGATTAGGAGGGTTATCTCTTAAAACAAGTTGTTTTTTTACTGAAGTAAGTTCCTTAAGTTTATTAGCCGTCTCACTCTTACAAGCACTAGCCATAGTAGCCCTAACATTCTTGGTGTGGACTTTGGCTTTGTTCCCAATGATTTCCCAAGCCTCATTCATTGATTTAACAAGAATATTACCCTCCGAAGCACTATTTAGTGAATCTTGGTCATTCAAACTTAATTCATTATAAAAATTATTAATTTAATGCACCTTTGTAAAACCGTGTTGTGGACACTTTCGTAAAAGTTCCTTAAAACGATCCCAAGATTCAGTAAACGTCTTAATGATGTCATTCCGCAAAGTGGTAGTACGTGAGGGTGGAAAGAAATAATTGATAAATTTGGTCTCTAGGTCCTCCCATGTTGTAATACTTTGGGGTGGTTCCTTATCAAGCCAAGTCCGGGCTTGTCCCTCGAGAGAGAAAGGAAAAAGGAGCAAATGAATTGCCTCTTGTGAGACCCCATTGTATTTCACTGTATTGGTTAAGTGGACAAACCTTTTGATGTGATTGTGAGGTTCACATGAGTGCGGCCCAAGAAAGGTGTTGCAGAAACCATTTAAATAAAACCGGTCTTGAGCTCGAAGTTATTTGCATCAATAGTCGGTACCACAATCGCATCTTCATTTCCTTCAACATGTGATTGCAAGAGCTCGATCATAGGACGGTTATCCATTGTGTTAACAACAGGAGGTTCGATAACAGCGGCTTGAATGGATTTCCTTTTGCGCGAACGGGTACGCATACACCTACAAAAGAAAAGAATATCAAATAAATAGAAGAAATAAAATTAACGTGAAAATAAAATATTTTTGGTGCAAAACTTTTGAAAAAGAAATGCTTTTTATGATTTTTTTTAAATGTTTTTGGATTTTTGAAATTTTTGATTTTTTTGGATTTTTGAAATTTTTAGAAAATTTGACAAGAAAAATAACGTTCAAAAGTGAATGGATCCCAAAATCCAACGCGTCTCTCACAAGAAACCGTTAATCTTCACGAAAAGAGCCGGCAGCGGCACCATTTTTATAACTAGATTTTATTTTTCTTTGAATTGGTCTAAACGAATTGACTCGGTTTAACGTGTGACTCAGTCGTTTTTGATGAATAAAATAAATATTGGTTATCTATATCTATTTAAAAAGTAAATATGAAAAGTATTAGAAGTAAACTAAAAATTAAAACGAAATTAAAACGAATATTAAAACAAATATTAAAAAGAAACAATTAATAAAAATAAAACTAAAAATAAAAATAAACTTTTGAATTAAAAATAAAACTTATTAAATAAAAATGAAAGAAATTGGATTACAAAGCTACTTTAAAAAGAAACGAGACAAATATTAAAACGGGCACTTAATAAAAATTATAATTAAAACTTTTTGATAAAATACTAAAACTAAAATTTGACGAAAAATAAAACTAAAAATATCTGACTTTCAGAATAAAAATAAAAATGAATTTCGGATAAAACTAAATTGACTACGGAACGAATGTCGGAGAATAAGAAGCATGTTCCCCATGGGGGAACACAACTTTTGGAGGGAAAAAGAATTGGGGTAAGAACTCTCGTATGATTTTTTTTTTCTTATATAAACTTTCATAGGAAATTGTATGATTTTTTTTTTCTTATATAAACTTTCATAGGAAATTGTTTCCAAAACTTTCGTAATAAATTTTTTTAGTTAATAAACTTTCGCAACAAGTAAATGGAATGTTAACTTTCGTAGAATTTCTTTTAGAGAAACTTTCGTAGGTTTTGTCTAATATAAACTTTCGTAACATATTTTTTTTACCAACTTTCGTAACAATTTTTCAAAAGAACTTCCGTAACTCTTTTTTGTGGTACTTTCGTAATTGTTTTTTACAAAATAAACTTTCGGAGAATAAACTAAAAATAACTTTCGTAGAAAAATACTTAAACTGAACTTTCGGAGAAAAACCTAAACCCTCTTACGAAAGTTGGCTCTAAATCTGACTTCGCAAGATCTAATAGAACAGGGAACAAAAATAAGCCAAAATAAGCAAAAAATTAATCTAAGAAATAAGCAAAATATTAAGCTAAAATAATTTCTAAAATAAGCCAAACTCAACACTAATAAAAACTATAAAATTACCAAATAAGCAAAATATTTAAAATCAACTTTTAAAAATATTAAAATATCAAAACCACTTAATTAAAAATAAACTAAACACACAATAAGCTAAAACACCAAACACATCAAATCAATAAGAACAATCAATTAAGAAAATCAATCAAACAACCAACAAGATCAAACAAACTACATGATTAACCAAATCAAACCAAAGATTAAAAATAAGAAAGGTAGAATGAGATATATTTAATAAGCTTGAATTAATGAAGATGATTAAAGATTCAAGTACAAAAGATTAAAGATGAAATATTAAGAAAACTTGAAATAAATCTAGAAAGAGAAAATAATTAACACCTACTCCTAAAACTTTAAAAATAAAATAATTAACTACTAACTAATTAACAAATGAAAGACATTTTTCTCTATTTATAGGTGGAAGGGAAATTGTATTGTTTCTTTCTTCTTTCACTTTGTCTTCTCGTCTTTTAATTAATTCTCCTTTCTCGACTTTGTCTCGGGATTTGTCGATATAAAATGAACTCGTCTTCTAATTTTCTTCTTTTATTAGACTTGGTTCTTCGACTTTGTTAAACTTCCGTCTTTGGTCTTTTTCTTCGATATATCTTCAAAATAGGCCTTTGACTTCCGTTCTTTTTGCACTCTTAATCTTTTGACTTCGTCTTTTGTCTTTTTCTTCGATAAAAGCCTGTGAAAGCCCGTGTTTTCTTCCTTTTTCATATTTTGGTCCTAAAACACAATAAAAACACAAACCACGCATAATTCCGACTTTTATGACATTAAATACACGTTTTGGTCTCGTTTTTAATTGTTTTAAGTGATGAAAGGATAAGTGTTTTCACACTTATTAAGGTAAAAATCCAAAGATTTGCAAATTTTTTTAAAAAGTCTTATTTTTCTCCAAAACTTTTGAAAATCAAGATTTGTTGTCCATTGGAGGCGACTCCTTTGCCCCCAGGTGGATCCATATCGATATGGAACCGCGTGCTAGTTTAAGGAACCGCGTTTGATAAAGCCGTTCTTGGCTTATTTTTGGTCTTTCTTCTTTGATCACAGTCTTGGTTAAGATCCTTTGTTTACCCAATTTGGCTAAACATTTCTTAAAACCTTTCTTTTTCATTTCAAATCATTGCCTTTTCTATTTTCTTTAAATTCTTCTCTTTCGGGAGTTCTTTTCTTCATCCCTCAGAATGCCTAATTCTTCCTTTCCTAACATTGATATTTCTTTGTCACAAACTTCTCAACCTAAAGCTTCTTCTTCTAAGATTTCAAAGAAACTGAAAATCTCGGTTAAACCCATTCGGATCAAAAAGAACAAGAATCCTCATGATTAGTCTTCTCCAAAATCCTCCAAGAATTCCTCTTTCTCTCCGATTCAATATTGGAATGAGACTTACTCTATAAATCCAATTACCGGAGAAAAAGGAATTCTTCCACCACCACCAAAACCTTTCAACTCTCCTCAAGTCAATGACCTATCTTCTTTCCCTAACCTCACTAGGCATTGTGAAAACATCTCTTATCCATTATCTCCCTCTTATCCATTATCTCCCTCTCCACCAACCTCTAATTTTGATGGACCTCCTCATCTAACGACTTTTTTTTGCATCATGGTTCCACGTGTGCTTGTTGTCGTTTTCAACAAATTAAACTTGCTCATATCTATGACAAGCTAAATTTCCTTGAATTAGTCCTCACTCGACCTCCTCTCAAAGTTTTCGTTCCCGTGAACAAAAATTCGAATGATGCTTCGTCGTCTTTCTTTTCAAACTAAGGCACATTTTGTACTTTAGTTGCTTGAGTAAATAAAACTTAAGCAATCTTAGAAGATTATCACTATTAGAGTAGTTTATGCTTTGTGGTCTATTTTCCATATTTTTTGCTTTAAATATTCATATTATGTGTATGAATATTTCTCTTGTATGTTATTTCATATTTAGGTAATATGAATGTTATGTGTGTTATCTTTCCCTTTAATTCTATTTCACACGTTGGTTAAAGAGTTGATCATGCTTAAAACTTAAAATTAATTATGGGTGATTCCATAAATTCCAAATTTTAACCTATTGACATTTTAAATCATCTTTGATTGGTTTGGATGTTTTTTTTCTTCCTTTATTCCACCCATTGAACTATGATGTTTTCAATACACACTCTTTGGACATACTTAGCAAATGCTTGCTTCTAATTTGAGATTTTTTTCTGTTTCCCTCTCAAGTTAGTTAGTAAGTAGTGCACATACATACATACATTGGTGTTCCTTTTCTTTCTTCTAACCTTTGTGTAGCATGTCACCTTAGCTCATTTACTTGGTGCCCCAAGCAAGGGGAGTAAGCACCAAGGGGGAGCTACTAGCAAAAGTCCGGTTCTTTTCTTCTTCAAAGACTAGTGCTAACCTTTTTGCTTCGACAAAGGGGGATAAATGATAGTGATAAACTCATTAATAATTCGAATAAACTTGTTTTTTACGTAAATGAGTTTATAGTTTGTCGTAATCAAAAAGGGGGAGATTGTTAATGCAAAGCAATGCCTAAAAACATTGTTTGCATTAATTAATCTTTCTTAGTTTTGATCACGACAAATTACAAAGACATTTATTGTCAAACACATAAAATGAATTATCTAACAAACACTATCATCATACCCTAACATATCTTAATCATGCTTAGTGATCATAAAAGTGATTAGCCTTAAAACTTACTTTTGTCAAATGTAACAAAATACTTTTAATAAATTTTATTTTTAAGAAAACATTTTATTAAAATGAAAATTTAAATTTGAATATGGCATATTCCAAATACCGGCGGTACCTTAGCACCTACGGATATTTCAAATTCACTAAAAGACAAAAAGGAGCGGACTCTACGCTGGCGGTACCTTAGCACCTACGGCGGTTCCTTATCGATAAGGAACCACGGGCTCCAATAAGGAACCGCAGGCAGATATAGCTGTTGGATGTTTGTCTTATAAAAAGTGGATCAGATCTGCATTCTTATCAACCCTTTTTGGACATCTGTTTCAGCCTTCTTTCTCCTATCTATTCATAGTCATTTGTAAATGATCACTTAATGTCTTAAGTATGTTTACTCATTGAAGGTCTACGAAATACTTGGCCTATTATACATGATTGGATTAGATGGATTTAATGAATGGATTGATTAATAATATAAGAAGGAGATGAATGGAGATGAGGGTGTAGAGAGAGAAAGGAGAGAAAAGAGAAGAGTATAGAGAGAAAGTAAAGCTTGAATGATGAATAAATGAAACCACCAACCCCTCCTAACATGCTAGGAGGGGATATATATAGCCTACCCTACATGTGGGCTATATGGACTATACGTTTACTAAGTAGATCACGAGCCCATTACATAATTATCGTTGGAGCGACCGATCCTTCATAAATACGTAAAAACGTATTTCCAACAATCTCCCCCTAAGGGAGGTTGCTCCAATTTACAAAGTTCTAAATACTCTATATCTCATGATCTATGCTAACTAAGATGTGACCGAGACTTTATTGGGAAAAACGTATTTCCAACAATCTCCCCCTAAGGGAGGTCACATCTTTTTACAAAATCTTAAACCTAGCATCTATGCTTAAGTCTTCGACCTTGTTCTTGTGAATCTGCTTGATGTGATCTTTGACTTAAGTCTTGAGCATGTTTTCTTGCCTTGACCTTGTGCATTCGTCACTTGTGACATTCGCCTCTTCGTGACTTCATGTTCCACATACTTATACCTTTAAATTCTTGAAAGCTTCAGAGTTTGATACAGCGGAAGACTTGACCTTCAGACTTTCTTGAATTTGTTGAAGTACTAATTGTATGTAGTATAAGCATGTGGTGACGACTTCTTCTGGATTGTACACCGCAATGCCACCTTCTTGTTACGCTGCATAAGACAGTTAACAACAAACCATAGACACAGATGAAATGGCCTTGAACATTTCATTCTAAATCGGTAGCATTTTACCTCCGGTCGGTGAAGACCGTTGGACGATATTAACTATCGTACTTGTGGCAGGTAGTTTCAATTAAGAACCTCCTTGACAAGATTTCGCGGGTAAACCCGTTCTCTTTACTCGACCGTCCAAAGCTGACTGCGAACATAAAGAGTGAATCATTTGGATAATAATATCCGCATGATTTGAAGCCGTCAATTCATGTTCCTGGAACAAGTTAAGTTCAATTAAGAACCGCACCATCGTTTCTTTCCAGTTGTCACGAGCTTGATTCGTATAGAATCTTTCAAGTTACCTACCAAGTGCTGTTTGAGGTTAACACTAGAAGGATTTCCATTCGTCACTGTAAATACTTAATAGTATTACTCTGAATGTTCTGGCAAGATCACTACGATATTGCGTAGAGGCCTGGAACGTGTTTAAATTCATTTAAGAATTAAACCACTGTTGCTTTCCAGTTATCACAAGTTTGATTCATAAAGAATCGCACAAGTCACCTACCATGAGCTTTTTGATATTCGCTCAAGAAGGATTTCCATCTTCATTGTAAATACTTTCGTATTACTCGGATGTTCAGGCAAGATCATGAAGATTTTGCGTAGGACTCTTAAGATTTTTCTTACTTTTCACAGTGTGTGAAGATGCAAGGAAATATGATAGTGTGTCCTAATGAGATATTTGATGATCTCAAATGGCTCTAGACTCGATCGTGCATTTTGGATTTTAGTGATCGGAGGCTGGAGAGGAGTGCCACCTTTTCAATACCAATTTATTCGGAGTGAATAAATCAATAGATAATGCGTTGTCTCCGTGTGATTAAAACAAATATCTTTTGAGAGATATCTGAGTTAGCTGGGATGGGTTGTGCCTTGCATCACTGGGTCCATGATGTCTATCTTCAATATCAAGAATCATTAAAAATGATCTCAATAGCATGTGAATTGACCCGGTTTCTGCCTAAGGTTGTAAGGAGGGCTTCTTTCTTTACACCCTTTATCTTTACAATTCTTTTTCATTCTTCAACCCCTTCAATGCTTACCAATACGTCATCACTAGCACCTTGTTGTGGTTGTTCCAGTGCTAACTTAAGTACTTGGTCGGCATTCAGCTACGTTCACAATCTTTCTCCATCTTTCCTAAGGACTACTATTTCTAGCTATGGAATGTCCTTGGGAAGATTCCTTCGGTTCTAGAGAAATCATTGGACTTTAACCTATCCTACCATCCTTATGTCACCACAATCTTCACCGTCGTGAATAGAGATGTTTTGGGTAAGTGTATGTCACCATGAAATCCATTTTGAAGTGCAAATCCATTTTGCTCCCCCTTAACATATGCCACGATATCCGAAAACATTTCGCACATGTCGGGATGAGCTAACACGTTAAGTCAAACCATTTGTGATTAATCATTTCCCATATTAAATCACATTTTCTCCCCCATATTAAAAATATTAACCCAATTGATGTTTTTAATATCAATTGATTTAATAGCATTTTAAGAAAATTTGGGAAGAAAAATGCAAAGCCAAGTATCTTCATGAGTTACATAAGCTCCCCCTCAAATTAATGAGGGTCTACTTGAAACGTAAATTAAATACCTTTTAAACATAAGTGTAAGATATTTATCACGTGCAAAGATCATATATGATAATTAATTCACAATATTAGCAATTTATGAGGTTGGACCTGAATGATGAAGAACATCATATGAAAGAAGCACATGGTTCTTGTTCACGAATGTTGGTCGCCTCATCACGTCTGAAGTTATCTCTTGACTCCATTTGATTGATATTGTTGTCTTGACACCAACATGTGAACTTGGCACTTTTGGCGTCAAAGATTCTGAATGCTGGACAATTGCTCCCCTCAATTGTTGACCCGTGTTCTACTTAAAGAGCTGTAGTCGTCGTTTTGAGTAGTCGCATCGTCTAGTATGTAGATATCAATTACAACGAACTTCGGATTGTGGAGTTGATAACTTCGGATTTTGAAGTCAAACCTTTCCGGTGAAATGCTTGACTTCATTGTGAAAAACTGGTTACTATCGGAAATAATAGCAAGCCATATTGAGCATGTTTTAAATCTTTTGAACTTCTGCTCGAACTTTATTTACAACCTCGTGTCATTATTGAATGACATTTCTAGGTTCGTAAATATTATCGATTCCAGAAGACATGCTCTTTTTATCAAAACGTCTTTGAACACACAATTTTGAAAGATTTAGAAAAACCTTTTGAGAAATTCTTGAAAAATTGTTTTCAAAGTTTTGAAAACCAATTACTTGAGCTTAAGATTTGGAATATCTTAGGAAAGCTCAAGTCCGAGAAGTTGTAAACTTCTCGTTGTAAGGATAAGTTACCATCGGCGATAAACTTTCCTTTTATCTGAAGGACGAGTCCTAAGCTGACATTTACTTAGAAGTCGTGTTCATGAGCTTGAAAACTTTGACTGTTTTAACGGAAAGCTCATGACCGAGAAAGGTTAATTTCTCGTTACGAGGAAAAGTTCTCTTTTTTAAAAGATACACTTTCCTTTCTGAGCTTAAAACTTCGAATGTTTTAATACAAGCTCATGACCGAGAAAGGTGAAATTCTCGTTAAGAGGATAAGTTATCATAAAAGATAAACTTTCCTTTATTTTAAGTTCGAGTTATAGTCTGACATTTAACTGTAAGTCATGTACACGAGCTTAAAACCTTTGAATGGTTTTAACGTAAGCTCGTGTCCGAGAAAATTTAATTTCTCGTTAATGAGGATAAGTTTACCATCGGCGATAAACTTTCCTTTCTTGGAAGTCCGGGACATAAACTGTGATGTGATTATATGCCATGTACACGAGCTTAAAACTTTTGAATAGTTTTAATGGAAGCTCGTGTCCGAGAAAATTTAATTTCTCGTTTTGAGGGTAAGTTATCGTTGCGTAGATAACTTCCCTTTGTTTGAAGTTCGGGTTACAGACTGTGATCTAACTGTAAGCCATTACATTAAGCTTAACCATGAATCCCCTGAGACACTTGTTTCTCTGATATCTGCTTCTTCAGCAACCAAACTCTGAGAGTGTCCTTAGTTGAACGGTATACAATGATTGGACCGCTTCGTTCTTTTGGAACATCAACTTTGGTACCTGCATTCTCATTAGGAGTTTGTATACTTTGACATGGGTTAGCGATATCTATCTTAGAAGCATGTGGGGGTTCACAGTTGGCTTTACTTGTGTCAGAGGTGACCTGAGTAGATGATTCACTTATCTTAGTTGGCAAACGTTTCCTTTTATAGAAAACCTTAAGTTCAGGCTTAAGTGATGTATCATCTTTTTCAATTTCCTCCCTAGCAGTCTTAGTAGAGTCGGAGATTATCCTAGTTAAAGGGCACTCGTTTCCTACAAGAGTGAAAGTTCTACCAGTGGGGCGCCACATTTTACCAATGGGTTTGATTTTAGCAACCCACTGGGATTTAAGTCTAGCACGGGAGTTCACCTCATTAAGAAGTTTCTTGATACAAGAATCATGATTTGCCGTAAAGACACATTTTCTACATGTTTTACAAGTAGCATATTTAATGTCCGAGTATTTCCTAGATGATTGATCGATGCTCCTAGGAGATGACATGCTACGGTTAGCAGTGTTGGGTAATCTAGAAGGCATCTGACTAGGTTGGACATTGCTATCTCTTACATGTGTCTTTTGAATAGCTTCCCTTTGACCAGATTTATGGCAAACGTCATTTGAACTAGTTCTAGACGTGGTCTTTGTATATTTAGGGAAACTAGAGGCAATCATGTGATCAGGTCTTGCCAAAGCTGTTTTGATCACAGTGGGCCTATTTGCTGGAGTGACTGGTTTAGGAAAATGAACCAAATCAACTTGGGAGGCAAACCACGGTCTCGAGGATTGTGGTCGCTCGGATCTAAATGCAGTAGGTTGTCTAACATTCAGTTGTCTGACGAACTGATTTGTAGGCGGTTTCCCCAAGATTGATGGTTTTTCAAGCTTAGTGTCCACACTAGGTCCTCTATTTTTCCTTAATTCATTTTTCAATGCAGCTATAGCGAAGACCTTTTCCTGAACTTGAGCCTTTAACGTTTCATTTTCTTTGAGCAGTCTATCTTGGGATGCCAATTTAGACTCTAGTAACTGAATTTGTTTCAAAAGATTATCCTTTTCAGCTTTAGAATCTAAAACTTTTTGATCCAATTTTCTTTCAAGAACAACGTTTGACTTTTCAAGTTTTACAAAGTATGTTTCAAATTTGTCCGTTTTCTTAGAAAATTCAAGTTTGGCATCCTCAAGATCTTTTGATTATTGAGCTGCAATCGTTTCGAGCTCTCTAATCTTGGAATCAGAAGCAGTCAATGAAGCAGTTATAAGACAATTATCATGATGTTTAGCATTTTGAACACTTTCTCCCCCAGTATGACTCATATCGGATGAATCAGAAGTGGTATTTCTATCACTCTTTTCCATCCCATGTTTGTCATAATTAGGTTCAGAATGCTCAATATGCGGCATGTCATCAACATATACATCATAAACAACATTACATTGTACCATGTTTACAGGCTCTTCGTCATAAACGGGTGAGGTGTCATCAAAAGAGATCTCGTGAACATTCCCTGACGTGCCACTGGTATCATGTTGTCCTCCTGATTCCGTGCTCTTGGCATCGTTAGGCTCCAAGTTGTCAACCGTATGACCATCCTCATCTTGCATCTGCATCATAGATTCTTGCACTCCATTATCATACCCTTGCTGAAGTCGAGATCTTTCATAAATCGAAGACGAGACCGATGTCATGAGTTTCAAAATTGTATCACGGAAAACTCGAAGCTCGGTATGTGTATCTCGAAGAAATGATTGGCAAATCACTGAACTTTCAGTCTTGATGATATTGTATTGGAGGAAAGGCGTGAGTTGTGTCACAAGAGTCTTATATGCAAGTGCCGATGCAGAGTGATTGAAGTTTTCATTGTTGAGTTGCTCGGCGAGTTGGGTCAAAGTGGTGAATATAGAGTCGATGAATATATTACGATCTTGTCCAAAGATGGTCACAAATTCGCTCCCTCCTTGAAACCTCGAAAGAGTGATAAGATGTGACTGAAGCATTTGAAATGAGGTGATGCCATTATCACTAACTTTGCCTTGCATTTTATGCGCTTCTCCCTTTTGACATGTCGAATTCAAAAAATCCATTGAAAGTTCGATGACAAATTCTTGGATCTTTGTCTGGAAAAATATATGTCGCTCGGGTCAATAATATTTATCGGCTCAAATGTTGATGAAACACACCGGAGTCTAAATCAAACTCAGTTCACTCTAAAAATAAAGTCCGTCAACGAATAAATCCAAGCTACGGTAAATTTAATGCTCGGCCCGTCAAATATTTGATCACTTTGTTTCTTTCGAAATACCCGCCTCAACACGATGTACCAAATCCAAGGATATCAAGTGACAAAATATACAAAATTAATTTAACTAAAAAGAAAATTCACTTTACAATATAAAAATAGAAAAAGTTACCTTAAAAAATTTACTTAACTAAAATTTGTAAATAAATAAAATAACATAAAAAAAAACTGGTATTTTGAAAGAAAAAAATGTTTGTTTTTATATAAAGGGGAAGAAAGAAAAAAAAACGTTTGTTCTGATATAAGACTTGATATTTTAAAACTTTTGTTTTGAAACTAACAAAGACCCAAAAATAAAACGTGTTTTGTTTTCTTGTTTCCACCGCCCAAGGTAGAACACGTATATCCACTCAAACACACTCAAACACTTTGTAAATTCCGCCCCATTATTTACTTCTTTTCTCTCTTCCACCAGATCATACTCCTCCGTCTCTCTCTCTTCCCTCAACCACAATACTGATCTATTCTCACTACTTTCACCTAATCTCTTCACTCAAACACCTAATCTATTCTCTCTCAAATCTCACAACAAAATACTGATCTCTCACCTTCTCTCATAAACCGACGCCAATCTCATAAACCATTAGAACAGATTCATCCTAATCTCATCTAATTCCCAACCTTATATCAAAGATCTTCAGAATTTTCGAGGTGTAAAGGCAAACTGATCTTCAAGGTCTCTGAAAAAGAGGTCTCGGGTAGGTTTTCTTGTGAAGTTTTTCGATTCTGTCGTCTATCATCTGTCGAGTCCTTCTTGTTATGTTTTTCTTTGATTTATTGATCGAATTAAAGATAGATTGTAACAAAGTTGTTATAAATCTTCTTTATTTTTGTAGATTAATGACAAATCTATGATGAAATGCTTGTTTTCGTGTTAGATCTTAATTGATTTATGCATGCATAACGAAATGATTCTGAGATCAGGTTGTTTTCTGTTTAGGTCGAGTCTAGAAACGATGGGGATTTTTTTTGAGTCAGTATGGGTGAGGCTGGTGTGAGATGATCGAGGATGAGTGTTTGGGTGTGGTGTTCGAGTGTGGTGGGTGAGTCGAGTTGAGGGAGTGTTTGTTGAGAATGAGGGTCTGAAACGAGTGATGTTGTCGAGGTGATGGGTGTGTGTAGAGTCTATGTTGTTCTAGTTGTGAGTGATTGTCGAGGGTGGGTTGGTTTAGATGAGTCGAGGATTGTGATTGAGTCAGGTTTGTCAGTGTTTTGACGAGGATGTGTTGGTTGGGTAGGTGTTGAGTTTTGGTGAGGGAGTCGAAAGCTCTTGAGTCGTTGAGTCAGAGAAAAAATAAATAAAGATGAAGGTGAGTGAGTCGACGTTGTTGTTTGTATAGTTGGGTCGAGTCTAGGGTGAGTGAGGTTCGAGAATGAGTTTTTAGTCGAGGGTGTGAGGGTGTGCGAGGGTTGTTGTTTGTTTTAGAGAGAGTGTGAGGGGTGTGAGGTTGTTTGGATCTATGTGGTGTCGAGGGTCGAGATGAGTCTTTTCGTGGGTGTGTTTAAGTCAAGGGTGAGGGTGTGGTTGGGAGTCGAAAATGGGTGAGGGAGTCCAGGGTTGGGTCGTTTTTTGTTGAGGTTGCCGTTATATTTGAATCTTGTTCATTCGGAAGAATGTTCATTCGGAAGAATGTTCATTCGGAAGAATGTTCATTCGGAAGAATGTTCATTAGGAAGAATGTTCATTCGGAAGAATGTTCATTCGGAAGAATGTTCATTCGAAAGAATGTTCATTCGGAAGAATGTTCATTCAGAAGAATGTTCATTCGGAAGAATGTCGATTCGAAACTTTCTTTGATCCGGAACTTTTGGTTCGGAAGAATCTGATTCGGAACTTTATTTGATCCGGAACTTTTGGTTCGTTCGGAACTTGTTCGTTCGGAACAATATGAATGGAAGAACAGTTATGATGGGACAGTTTTGGACAGGATTGTTGGACAGATCTCGAGACCCAGATAGAATAAAAAAGGTTATATAAAAAACTGATTATAAAAAATTAAAATGGTTATAAAAAAACCGATAAAAGAAAACCCAGATAGGATAAAAAAAGGTTATATAAAAAATTATAAAAAAAAGGGTATATAAAAAACTGATTATAAAAAACTGATAAAAGAAAAACTAATAATAAAAAATTAAAATGGATCTTAAAGAACTGATATGAAAAAACTGATTATAAAAAAATTGATTTTTGAATAAAAATTTGTGATTTTTATATAAAATAAGTAAATCAAAGATTTAATTATGATTTAAAGCATAAAAACACAAACTTTTTATAAAAAATACAAACTTTTTAAGATTTAAGCGTGATTTAATTAAAACCCATCAAAATCAAACAAAAGAAAAACAAGAATAAACCAATCTAACCAGGCTCTTGATACCAATTGAAGGTCTACGAAATACTTGGCCTATTCTACATGATTGGATTAGATGGATTTAATGTATGGATTGATTAATAATATAAGAAGGAGATGAATGGAGATGAGGGTGTAGAGAGAGAAAGGAGAGAAAAGAGAAGAGTAGAGAGAGAAAGTAAAGCTTGAATGATGAATAAATGAAACCACCAACCCCTCCTAACATGCTAGGAGGGGATATATATAGCCCACCCTACATATGGGCTATATGGACTATATGTTTACTAAGTAGATCACGAGCCCATTACATAATTATCGTTGGAGCGACCGATCCTTCATAAATACGTAAAAACGTATTTCCAACTTTCATGATTATCCTCTTTGTTAGAACCATTGTAATAGTTAAATGTAATAGGTAGACTAGGAGGTATGTAGTTCCTCCTGGTCCTAGTAGTAGTAGGAGCAAGTCGTGCTCCTGGTCCTAGTCGAAGTCTAACTTTATTATTCTGTTAGGATATACATGAGATATGTTAGGAAAGGATATGCATATCAGTTTTACACGTTTTGTTTAATGTTATATTAGGGTTTCCTTGTAGTATAAAAGGAACCTTAGGCAGAAGGGTTAGACACACCTTCACCAAACGTAATTCTAGTCATTATCAATATTAGAAATCCTTAGAAAGGATTAAGTCTTTATAGTTATTCTGTTCTTCTTTATTATATTTGCATTCTACATTCATATTGTGTATAGAGTCTCTCTGTGGATTGACTTGTGATTATAGAAGTCATTCATCGTTCCTGACAGGCTGCAAGATCTACATCTAGTAGACCCAACAAGTGGTATCAGAGCCTGGGAGGGTCTCTATACAAGAAGAATCAAGTTTTCTTATTTCTGACATTATTGTTTTATCATGTCTGCCTCAACTTCTACTCAAACAGGAGAAGACAACACTCCTAAAATTGTGCAACCTCAGCAGATTGTTGCTACGGTCTCCAATACGAATGATAAATTCCCTCTTCTGAAAAAGGATGAATATGATCACTAGGCAATGAAGATGGAATGGTGGATCACCAATACTGATCAAGATCTTTGGAAGATCATTCTGAATGGGAACAGCAGGAAGCTAACTGGAAGAGACAAGAATGGTAATATTACTCTTCTTGACCCTAAATCTCATGAAGAAATCATAGCTATTCAGAAGGAGGTCAAAGAGAAAACAATTTTGCTTCAATCTCTTCCTGAAGATCACATGGGTGACTTCTACCATTTGGATGATGCCAGAGAGATCTGGAATGGAATAAAAGCAAGGTTTGGTGGGAATGAGGAGTCAAAGAAAATGCGAAGATCCATGCTGAGAGATGAATTCACAGAATTCAAAATCTCAAAAACTGAAGGTTTACATCAAGGGTATGACAGGTTTCAGAAGATATTGAGCCAATTGAATCAACTTCGGTCAAAGCCTGATGATGGTGATATTAATGCAAGGTTTCTTAAAGCCTTACCCTACTCATGGAATCAGGTGGTGATCTCTCTCAAAGCCAAAGGTGGGCTTGACTATCTCAACTTTGATGATCTGTTGCATAAGCTCAGAAATTTTAAACCGCATGTGAGAGGTTTTTCAAGTGACTCTTTTCCCAGTCCTGCAAAATCTGCCTTTGTGAGTTCTATTGCATCCAGTCCCATGTCCTATGCTAGTAGCCCAAGCAATACTGTCTCCTCTCAACATACTTTTCAGCATACTTCTGCTTCTGATCCTACTGCCAAGTCTGGTAGTATGGTAGAAGTTGTTCTCCATTCTTTTTGTGGCTGATGTTGATGCTCAACAACAACTTGCTTTTGATGACTTCAAACAGGTCGATAAACTTGACCTGGATGAAATGAATCTTAAATGGCAGATGGCCATGCTTACTCTTAGGGTTCACAAGTTTGAGAAGAAAGCAGGTCGAAAATTAAATTACAACCCTCGGGAGCCAGCAAGATTCGACACAAGCAAGGTCCGTTGCTATAACTGATAGCAACAAGGTCACTTTGCAAGGGAGTGTCCTAGCAAGAATGACCAGGAGAAGAGCAGGTACTCAGATTTTAAGGTTTAGGAGGTAAAAGATGACAAGAAGGCATTGGTATCTGTTGACTCTATGGTCAACTGGAATGATCATCAAGCTTCTACTTTGGAATCAGCTGAGTCATCGACTGACGTGTTTGCAATGATTGCTGGGAATCTCTCTGATGCAGAAGAAGCAGACGAGTTTGCTCTTATGGGCATCTCACCTCAGGTACAACATTGTCCTCTTGGTTGTCATGATAAATACTCAGAATTGTTGTCCCAATTTAATGAAGTAAATGATCAAAATGATAAGTATTTTTTAGAGGTTCAAGCTTATAAGGCTTCATTAAACACATTGGAACAACAAAAGAGGTGGCTACAAGATACTCAACGTGAGTATGAGGATAAAATCAGGATACTAAGCATCTATTTAGAAAACACAACAAATATGCTTAAATATACAGAAAAAGTAAGAGATGCCAGTATCAAAGAAAAAGAGGAGATGCAAGAAAGATTAGATGCTACAATGTTGAGATTTGACAAATGGCAAAAGGCACCTAAAAATCTTTCAAAATTAATTGATAGTAGCATGTCTGGTAGGACTAAAAGAGGATTAGGATTTGATAAGTATATTGATTCGGAAGATGTGTTTGATTTATCATTTTCTATTTTCTTTGATGCCGACAAAGCGGACGAGGGAAAACCTAGTTACAATAGGTTTAAACCAGCAGCAAAAATGCATGCTGTCCCTCCTCCTCTTACTGGAACTTTTATGCCCACTTCATGGCATAATGACTTGGATGGATCACAGATGCATGAGTCCCCAACAAGTTCTTCTAATACTAATGACTTTGTCTCGTGTACTTTCAGTGACAAAGCCAGTGACTCTGCATCTAGTGGTTCAAGTGAAGAGTCAAGACCTACAAGTTCCAAGTTGAATGATCATGCTGCTACTGGTGCTAGGAAGTGTGAAGAAAGAGTTGATGTTAAGTCAAGTGTGTCTGGTCCTAGTTTATTGAGTCCTAGGAAGAATGTTTCTCCTAGAATTGTGTGTAATAATGTTGGCAGTATGAAACAATATCATTCTAATAAAAGGTCTATTAAAACATGTTTTGTTTGTGGAAGTGCATTTCATTTAATTAAGGATTGTGATTTTTATGACACACATGCTTCTGTTAATCATGAATTTCCTGCTCCTGGTCCACCAGGAGCTGCCCCATATACTTCTAGAAGACTCAATCCTAGTGCTCAATCGTTTTCTTCTACTAGAAGGTCCTCTCCTTTAGTTTATGATCATTGGAGAAACATTGGATTACAAACCACTAGTAATTATTTTCAAAATTTTAATCCAGTTTATCCACATAATTTGGACCACACGTATTTTGGTTTGGGAAGTTTGGGAACTGCTGTTAAGCCCTCAGCAGGTTGTTCTTGGTCAAATAATAATACCCATATGATGCAATGGCAACCAAGGAACAACGGTGGATATCATCAATCTTCTTGGCACTCTTCTAAATATCCACAAGGCAGGCTCAAACCTGAAAAGGTTTGGGTCCCCTTAAGACACTAACTTTTGCATTTTTATTATCTTGTTGTTGATAGTGGTTGCTCCAGGAGCATGACAGGAAATAAAAGTCTTCTCTCTAACTTTGTACCATTTCATGGAGGCAAGGTCTATTTTGGTGGGGGTGAAGGCAGGATCACTGGCAAAGGTACAATTAAGACGCTGAATCTAAATTTTGAGCAGGTCTAGTATGTGGAAGCACTTCAGCATTTCAACTTGATATCTGTCTCTCAGATTTGTGACAAGAAGCAGTTTGTTCTCTTCACCGATACTGATGCACTTGTGCTCTCCAAAGACTTTCAGCTTCCGGATGACTCACAAGTTCTCCTCAGAATTCCTAGAAGACACAATCTCTATAGCATCAAGCTAAATGAAGTCAATCCTACTGGTCAGCTAGCATGTCTAGTTGCTAAAGCCTCAGAAGATGAAGCCACTCAATGGCATAGAAGGATGGGGCATGTGAACTTCAAGACCATTCACAAACTTGCAAATCTGAATCTGGTCTCTGGTTTACCTCCCAAGTCGTTTCGAAATGATATAAATTGTATTGCTTGCAGCAAAAGCAAACAGCACAAAGCATCCTTCAAGGCCATTACTGCTCTTAGTCTTATTACTGAACCATTGCAGCTACTACACATGGATTTATTTGGTCCTACTTCCATTAGGAGCATTGACCACAAACAATTCTGTCTGGTGGTAACTGATGGATATAGCAGGTTTTCGTAGGTGTTCTTCATGGCTGCCAAGAGTGAGACCTACTCAATCCTTAGAGATTTTCTTACCCTTATAGAGAATCAGTTGACCAAGAAGGTTAAAGGTATTCGTTGCGACAATGGAACCGAGTTCAAGAATAAATACCTCATCGCACTTTGTAATGCTAAGGGCATCAAAAGAGATTATAGTGCAGCAAGGACTCCTCAACAGAATGGTGTGGCAGAACGAAAGAACAGGACACTAATAGAAGCAGCAAGAACTATGCTTGTCGATTCCAAGCTTCCAACCATGTTCTGGACAGAAGCTGTTAATACTGCAAGTTACGTTTTGAATAGGGTTTCTATTACCAATCCTCACAAGAAGACTCCTTATGAGCTTCTAACAGGCAAAGTTCCAAATATTGCTCATTTGAAGCCTTTTGGGTGTCCAGTCACCATTCTGAATACTAGTTATTATTTGGGGAAGTTTGATGGCAAGGCAGATGAAGGATACATTGTGGGATATTCAGCTCACTCTCGGGCCTATCGTGTCTACAATCTCCAAGCCAAGCGGATCATTGAAACTATCAATCTCAGGTATTTTGAAGAGAAGTCAAACATCCAAGGCAAGGGTCCTGAATGGTATTTTGATCTTGATTATCTTAGTGATTCGTTAGGATATTCTCGTTTCAAAACTAACCATGATGCAGGACCACAAATGTTTGCAACTTCTAGTACTGGTGTTCCTTCTAGTCTTTCTGATTCAGATGATGAGGATGATATTTTTGTGGTTCCATCCTACTCCACCACAGTCTCTCCTACTCCTCCTAGTGATGCAACTCCATTGGATGTACCGGATTCCCAAGTAGCTCTTGACGATCTACTCAAACAACAACAAGAAGATACTACAGCAGCTGCTCAAGGTGGTTTTGAGTTTCCCTTGGATAAGCCTACTGACAAAGCTGCTCCTGGTACCCCAGCTTCTGCTCCTAGTGCTAGCTTATCACCTACTGGTACTCCAGCTAGTGAGTCTGCTTCCAATACTCGTTTCTCCAGTCCTTCTGATTTGGGGAACCATCAAAAGAAGTCTTGTACCAAGCTGGATGATATTCATAAACAACCAGTAGATGGGATTTTCAACACTGCTTCATATGATGCTGACTTTGTTGGTGATCTCAACAACTTGGCACCAGAAGTGGAGGTCTCTTCCAATCTAGTCTTGCAATCACACAAAGATCATACTACCACTCAAATAATTGGAGATCCTGGTTCTACTGTCAAGACACGCAGAATGCAGAAGAAGGCCTCGTCTGATCATCATGCTCTTGTAAGCTATATTGAAGATCAAAAGCGTAATAATCATACGGACTTTCAACACTGTTTGTTTGCTTGTTTCCTTTCACAGGTGGATACTAGGTCAGTTTCTCATGCTCTTGAGGATCAAAGTTGGGTAGAGGCTATGCAGGAGGAAATGCAGCAATTCTTGTTTCAGAATGTTTGGGTTCTGGTTGACTTACAAGATGGAAAAACAGCAATCAATACCAAATGGATTCTCAAGAACAAGAAGGATGCACGGGGAATTGTCGTGAGGAATAAAGCTAGGCTTGTCGCACAAGGCCACACTCAAATTGAGGGCATTGACTACACTGAAGTTTTTGCTCCGGTTGCATGGATTGAGGCTATTCGTCTGTTTTTGGCTTTTGCTTCTTATGTGGGCTTTACGGTGTTTCAGATGGATGTCAAGAGTGCATTTCTCTATGGAAAAATTGACGAGGAGGTGTATGTCACTCAACCTAAGGGCTTTGTAGATCCACTTCATCCCAAGAAAGTTTACAAGGTGGTCGAGGCTCTTTATGGATTACATCAGGCTCCTAGAGCTTGGTATGAGCGTCTTTCAACTTTCTTGTTAAAGAATGGCTATAGAAGGGGTACTATTGACAAAACACTATTTCATTGGAGGAATACCAAGGACATTATCCTTGTTCAGGTTTATGTGGACGACATTATCTTTGGTTCTACTAGGAAGGAATGGTGTGATGAGTTTGAACACTTGATGAAAGGTGAATTTCAGATGAGTGCGATGGGAGAGCTTTCTTTCTTCCTTGGTCTTCAAGTCAAGCAACAATCGGATGGGATTTTCATCAGTCAAGATAAATATGTTCATGAGATTCTTCAGAAGTTTGACATGGATCCTCTTAGACCAGCAGCAACTCCTTATGAAGTTGCTAAAGTCAAACTAAAGAATGAGCCAGAACCGCCGGTCAATGTTCACATGTACAGGTCTATGATTGGCTCCCTCATGTATTTGACTGCATCACGTCCGGATATCATGTTTGCAGTAAGTGCTTGTTCTCGACACCAGGTGACTCCAACGGTTTCGAACTTAAATGCAGTGAAGAAGATTGTCAAGTATATCAAGGCTCAACCTAAACTGGGCCTATGGTATCCTAGAGAGTCACCTTTTGGTCTAGAAGCCTATAGTGATAGTGACTATGCAGGTGCTAATAATGACAGTAAAGTCTACTACTGGTGGTTGTCAATTTTTGGGTCGTCGACTTATTTCATGGCAATGCAAGAAACAGACAATCATAGCTACTTCTTCAACAGAAGCTGAATACGTTGCTGCTGCTAGTTGTTGTGGACAGGTTTTGTGGATCCAAAATCAGATGTTGGATTATGGTTTCAATTTTATGAAGACCAAATTTTTAATTGATAATCAAAGCACTATCTACATTGTGAAGAATCCTGTTTTTCATCAGCGGACAAAGCATATTGAAATTCGGCATCATTTTATACGGGATGCCAATGAGAAGAAGCTGATACAGGTTCTTAAAGTTCATACGGATGAAAATGTTGCTGATTTGCTGACTAAAGCATTTGATGGTCCTCAGTTTAACCACTTGATGGTTCACATTGGGATGGTCAATCCTTGAGGTCTAGGATTGAGAGGAGGCTAAGCCTGAGGGGAGGCTTTGTGTACATATTCTTAGGACAGACTAACGTATTGATAGATTTTAACAACATATTATATTGGTTCTGGTGGTGTGTGTTACTTCTGGTGGAGGATCTTGCTCACTTCTGGTGGATATGGTCTTACATGACTAGCTTCTGGTCCTCATTGGTCAGCTTCTAGTCGTAATTGGTTGGCTTCTGGTGGTTCAAAATCCTTCCTTGTCAAGTGGTGATTGGCTTCTGGTACTAGTCTGGGACACTGTTCATTCCTTTTGACCTTTGTTGACCACGTTTTGCTTCTGGTCTGACCATTGTGTGCTTTGACTTTTGGTCAACGCTCCCAATCCTGGTATTTGCATTTTTAATTAACTATGGTAAATTGGGAGTTGGTAATTATGTTAAAAGGGGCAAGTGGTTACTATGAAATTATGTATAATTTGAAAGGGCAACCCCCCATTAATAGGGGTCAATGAACAGTTACTATTTTCCTTATTTATGGTCAAATTAACCCCCTTGACTCCATCATTCAATTCATCACACACACAAAACCGATCCTACTCTCTCAACCCTAACCATAATCCTTCTTCCATGGCTGCTCTAGTTTACCAACCTGCTCACAACCGAGTTGCTTATCTGGGTGATGGTCCATATCGTGATCATTTTGCTGACATTCTGGATTTCATTGAAGCTTCCAACCTAAGGTTTGCGTTTACTGTATGTCCCACTATTTATGATAGTGTTATTCGTCAATTTTGGGCGTTTGCTCGACTTGTGGATGTGGTTGGTCGTCCACGTGAACTCCATGCTACCATAGTTGGACGTTCATACGTGGTGACTGAGGCTTCTATTCGATCTTCCCTTCATCTTCAAGATGAGGGTGGTGTTGAGTCCATCCCCAATTCGGAGGTATTGGAGGGGATGGCTGCTATAGGATACAATCATGGGGGGAAGTTTAACTTCCAGAAAAATAGGTTTTCCCCCTAATAGAAGCTTCTGGTGCATTTTCTAATTCATTGTATGAGTCCCAAGTCTAGGAGTTGGGATGCTTTCCCTAATCCCTTGGCTACTGGTCTTATTTGCTTAGCCCAGGGTAGGGTATTTAACTTTTCTCATTATCTATTTGAGGGGATGGTTAGTAATCTATCTAATGCTGGTTCTAGAAAGAAGTTTCTTATGTATCCTAGGTTTTTACAACAAATACTAGTTTGCATTCCTCGTGATAGGATTGAACATGTGCCGTCTAAGCTTACTGCAAAAGTGTATTACAATATGGTCCATGGGTTTACCGGGGAGTGGAGGCCCCTGACTGAGGCCATGTTAGGACTGGCTCAGGGTCCTATGGGTGAGGAGGAGGAGGCTCCTGAGTTTGTTGTGATTGAGGATGACCCTATGGAGGAGGAGGCTCCTACTGGTGGTCCTTCTCATGTGGTTGAGGAGGAACTGGTTGAGGAGGTGGTGGTTGAAAAACTATCCCCTTCCAAGGCTGGTCCTTCTTCAGTACCACACAAGTCTCCTTTTGTGGAGACTCCACCTCCTAGTCCTGCTCCACACTCTCCTGATAAACCTTTTGGTGCTAGTACTTCACAGGTTGACCCATCTGTTGCTTCGGTCTCCAATGACGCCTTCCCTGACCCGAGTTCTCTTGGTGGGCAGGCGGAGGAGCCTACTACACTTATGTCTTTACTTGATCTTATGCGCAGGTATCATGAGCGGATTATTTCATTGGAAGCTTATTTGAACCAACACCAGAAACTTACTAGGGAGTTTGTTCTTCCTCTGGCTGATCACATCAAAGCTTTGGAAACTCAGCAAAGACGCCGAAAGAAGCATGTGATCCATTCTGTTTCTGATGAGGAGGGTACGGAGCGTATTGAGGATGGTTTGACATTGTTGGCAAAAGCTGCCTTTGCTGATAAATTGTATGATGATTTGCCAGTTCCTCCGACATCCTCTAGTGTTCCTTCTCCTGCTGCTATTCCCACTCCTATGGATGGTGCTTCTAGTCCTGCTGCTGGTTCCCATGCTGGTCCATCCCATGATTCAAAGGGGAAGGCCCCAATGACTGATGCTCCCTCACCATCTCGCAAACGTACCCGCAGACAGCTTGAAGAGGAAAGGCTAGGTGAGGAGGCTGCTCAACGGATTCAAGCCGAGATTGATGCGGCTGATAGGGCTGTAGAAGAGGAGCTTCGACAGCGGAGGCGTGAACAAGTTCAGCATGATGGAATGCATTGGAGTGATTGTGATTGGATGCAGGTGTTGACTATTCTCACCAGGGATTATGCTCAGTTCAGAGATATTTTGGGTGACGATGTTGATGAGCATAATTGTATTCCAAGAGCCATGGTGTTGATGCGCAAGCAACAGTTGGCCCTTGCTGCGCAGCTTCGTGAGAAGAGAAAGAACAAAACTTTATCAAGAACTGAGGAGCGCAAGCAGATGCAGCGTTATGTGAAGTATCAGTCAGCTGCTCATTTTAATGCTCTGTGGACGTGGGACAGGGTTCGGGCTTTATCTTTTGATGAGCTCAAGGCACTTTATGAGCGTATGGTTAAGCGTCAGAGTCAACCAATTCCGGAACGATTTATCTACCATCCTCGTGTGGTGACCTCTTCTTCGCCTGCTGTTACTACTGGTCCTTCATCCGCTCCTACTCCTGGTTCTGCTGCTAGTCCATCGGTTTTTGTTGCTACTTCAGTTGGTACCTCTACTTCTCCTTTGGTTGCTCCTTTGGGTTCTTCTGCTGGTCCTGCTACCACCACTACCTTTGCTACTACAACCACCACAACTGCTACACCTGATATGACATCACCATCACCACCGGTTCCTGGAACTCAACCAATTCCTACTTCTGATGCAGCTCCTATTGATCCATTTGGTGGGCAAACTCATGAGTCTACTTCTCCTGCTCCCACTGCTGCTGCTGAGGTAAAGGTAAAGGTTGAACCCACACCTAGTGATCCCACACCTAGACGTTCGCTTCGCCAGAAACAAGCTCGACGTGTTCGACGAGGCAAGACAGTCCCTTATGAGAAGCGTGATCCTAAGAATTTGATTGATGCCGCTTCTGACAGTGATTCTGATTTGCCTTTGGGAAATGGATTTATTATTGGTTGGACGGTTGAGCGTTCCACAACTCTTCCTAGTGTGGTATCCCATAGAATTACTCTGAGTGATGGGTCTGTGCGTTTGGCTTCGGGTTTGCAGGGTGTGTTGTCTTGGGCTGATCGTATGGATCTTATGGCTTTATATGGATTTGTGGATTCTGGCATGCCTTTTGATCCCATGGCTGTGTCTTCATGGCCTGGTTTGCGTATATGGGCTGATCTTAAGCTGATGCTGGATGCACCTCCTCATGCTCCTGTTTCGGGTATATGGAAGGATCAAATGCAATGGGTGATTCAGCGATGGAAATTATATGCGGGATGTGGTGTGCATATGTTGGAAATGGAATCTGGCCATATGGTTTTTATGCTGACAGATGTGGATTATCCTTTGACGATTTCTTTGATGGAGGCGATGTTGGCTAGTCACTTGCAAATCTCAACTGCTCCATCGGGGAATGAGTCCTCTATGGCCACGGCATTGGTGGAAGGTATTCAGGCGCGTTTGAAGGCTGATAAGAAAGCTGCTTCTGGTTTGTGATTTGGTTGGGTTGTAAGTGTTTCTGTTTTGTATTTTTTGTTCATTTGTTCTTATTATCATTCTTTTCAACAATATGTAAAGTGATTGGTGAATTTCCTTCTTTATAGTTAAAAAAAAAAACATAACAATACTTTAAAAAAAAATACTCTTTTATATAATATCTGATTATACTTTTAACATGTCTTGGATTTTATACTTGTGAATATGATACCATTTGCTGCTTCACACTATGGGTTCTGGTTACTGAATTGTGCTTGTGCTGGTTATTGGTTTCACTTGGTGTTGGCCTTGGTCCTCACAACAAATGGTCCTCAACTTACCATGTCTAATCGACAAGAAAAAGTTGATTCACCTTGAGGGTACGGCTCCTGGTGCGATTCTCAAATCCGTTGATGGTTTCCAGGTTACCCAAAACTGGATGGTTTTCACTTGCCATAGTCTTGGACTGAAAAGTGGCTAATCCAAAGGGGTACGGCTCTTGGTAAAGACATATCAAATCCGTTGACGGCTGTGATGGTTTGCCTAAAATCATCAGGGTACTCCCACTCACCATTGATTCACGTTCTAAGAGTTGGGCTGGTTCTAGTCTCCCAGGGTGATGCTTATTCCACCAGAAAGACTGGCTAGCCCAAGAGCGAGCAACTACTTGGTAAAGGCTCATCAAATCTGCTCATGTTGCTGAAAAGATTCAACACGATGCTGATTCGTTTCAAGCTTTGAAGAAGCTTCTAGTGTTTCATGTTGCGGCGGTTACTCTGATTCTTATCTTTCTGATGCTGCTATTAGTTTTGCTGATTCAATCCCCGGGCTTTATTTGCGCGTTTTCTGGGAAACTTGAACTCAACAGGTCAAATTCAAGTTTAGGGGAGGATTGTTAGGACCATTGTAATAGTTAAATGTAATAGGTAGACTAGGAGGTATGTAGTTCCTCCTGGTCCTAGTAGTAGTAGGAGCAAGTCGTGCTCCTGGTCCTAGTCGAAGTCAAACTTTATTATTCTGTTAGGATATGCATGAGATATGTTAGGAAAGGATATGCATATCAGTTTTACACGTTTTGTTTAATGCTGTATTAGGATTTCCTTGTAGTATAAAAGGAACCTTAGGCAGAAGGGTTAGACACACCTTCACCAAACGTAATTCTAGTCATTATCAATATTAGAAATCCTTAGAAAGGATTAAGTCTTTATAGTTATTCTGTTCTTCTTTATTATATTTACATTCTACATTCATATTGTGTATAGAGTCTCTCTGTGGATTGACTTGTGATTACAGAAGTCATTCACCGTTCCTGACAGGCTGCAAGATCTACATCTAGTAGACCCAACACTCTTGATCTCCTTCTTTACCTTGTCCAAAGAGAAGATCACTCACACACTTGTTATGTGATTAAAGATGTAGCATTGATGAAGATTACCTTCTCCTAAAGATCTAGTCATGTTCATCATTTGTTTATTTATGTCTTGTGTAGATCCAATGTATTTGTGAATACTTGGACTAGTTGTGTTCATCCAAGCTATATGTAAATACTTGGATTAGAGTTGTATAAATCCATTGCACATGTGTGTGCTTAGATTTGTGTTGTGTAGATCCAAGCTACATGTGTGTACTTGGATATGTTTAGTTGAGTTGTAATTAGTTGTGTTAGTTCTCACTAAACTATAAAGTGATGTGGTTGTGTCTTGTGAGTTCTCACTAAACTATAAAGTGATATGTAGTTGTGTTGTGTGAAGTTCTCACTTAGCTTCAAAGTGAATATTCGTGAAGATTGGTTCTAGCTTTGGATTAGAACTCGACATCTAGCCTTGTGTCGGAAAATGGTGAAGTAGGAAACGTTGTGAAGATTGGTTCTTGCTTTGGGTTAGAACTCGACATCTAGTTTTGTGTCGTAAAATGGTGAAGTGGGCGACGTTGTGTAGATTGGTCCTAGCTAAGATTAGGTCTCGACATTTATCTTGGTGTCAGAAAATAATGTAAGCGACGTTGTAAGGTTTTCTCCGCCAAGAAGGGAGCTTGTGGATACAGTGGAAATCTAGAGTAAGGTGTACTCGAGGAGTGGAGTAGGAACGAGGATAGAGCCTCGTTGCCGAACCACTATAAATCTTGGTGTCTTCCTACTAGGTTGTTTCTTTCCTTACTCATTACTTACATTCATTATCATTATACATACTACACATTGTTAATGAATTAGAATTGAACCTAATCATTATGCAACTAGCTTTCAAGTAAAAGATAGTTTTATGCACTCACCTAATTGAAAGGAATTTTAATTAGGAGATAAACCAATGACAAACTATTCAACCCCCCCCCCCCCCTTCTAGTTTCTACAATATTATTTTAGCCAAAATCACAAAACCCTAACCCTTTTCTTTCCTCCTTGACGCCGGCCATCAAGAACACCAAGGGTGTTTGTGGGTTTTGATTTTGATTTTAATAAATTCGTGTTCGTGTTCATTAAACTCATTCATTCACGCATTTGGTAATATCAAAACCTTAATCTTTTTATTATTCTTTTATTTTAAATATGTTCATGTGATTTATATATTAAAAACATAATAAAACATGTCAGATAAATCCAAGAAAACAAGAAAAGGTTTTGGTTTGGTTGTTGCTGGGTTGGCCGAGTGTCAAACCGATACCCTCATGGTCTCGGTGGGTTTTATTCCACCACAAGCCGAGACCTCATGGTCTCGGTGTGGTATTGGTTTATTCGGCCGCAAGAAAAGGAACCCCCGATGCATGTCAGGGTAGGTTTGGTTTGTTTTTAGTGTTAACCGAGACCTCTAGGGTCTCGGTGGGACGATTTGTGTAAACAGTGGGAACCCCGGCTTGAGTCGGGGTGTACTTTGTTCGAACAGTGGCTAGCCGAGCCTCCCTCAGTGGCAACCACTGGCTACAACCGGTGGGAATTTTGTTCGGACAGTGGCAACCGGCTAGGCCGGGTAGCCACTGTCGGGCTGTTTGATTTAGCTTGTTTGATTTGGCTTATATTAAAACACGGGATTGAGTTTGGAAAAACTATAAAATCAGATTTATACTTTTTTGATTAAATTATAACATGACTATTAATTTAATTAAAACATTACTTAGGTTATATTTATCAAATATACTAATTCATGACTAACCTAAGTATTTTATTTAGACTAATTTAATTATATCATTCTTTATTTAATTAAATCATATAACATACAGTTTATTAATTAACCATGATTTTATTTAATAAACTATGATATTTAATCCATGACTTGTATTTTACTAATAAGCTTTAACTTATATTTAGACTTATTAATCCAACTTATTTCTAACTATTGAAACTTACTAGTTTTGGAAACTTTCTATTTTTGGAAACTTACTATTTTTGGAAACTTAATATTTTTGGAAACTTTTTATTTTAGGAAACCTACTATTTTTATAAAGTTATTTAGTATTACACTACAAGTATAATAATACCAGAATACAAGATAATACATTATCAAAATATATGAAATACATGAATAATACAGTATATCATTTAAAACAGTAAAATAAGACTAGAACATATAAAACAAGCTAAGATCATACAAGAACCAATAACGTACTCAGTAATCAGACAACTTATACATGTACCTTATTTATGTATTATTAGTGAGGTCGGAGTAGGACTATTCATCCTTTCATCTTTCCTCGTTCACTGGACACAAGGTACGGATTTTTCGTCCTTCAATATGGACGTTCTTTCCTTATTAGGATTCCCCATTTGTAGCCAACTATTTTCCTAGGTATATGTTTTAAATGTTTTAATTACTTACGTTTAGTTTTAAATGCCTAAGCCATATACATGCATGACCAGTGTCACCTAGTTATGGAGGTACCATAACCATAACACTGGGGGCACTAGTGTTATGACTTCCCCACGATGGAGTGATTGCTCATGGCGTCCCTTTAAAATTTTGTCCTTATGTTTATATTATCATGTGAGGCGTATGGGGGAATCCTAGTTACATGTTTTACAGGATTTTCATGGTGAATGTAGTTTGTGACTTGCATCCTTCACGAGGAGTTGATTCCTCCTACCCATACTATTTAATTAGAGGGAACCCCTCTAATTACATGATGAGGTCTCCCCTCCAAGTATTCATGAACGGTGGAACCTCATGACCTATATGGGCTATTGGCTAATTAATACAATTTTCATATAAAAACATACTATAAAACCAGTTTTATAAACATGTTCTAGGTTTTCTAGGACTTATACATTTCCGCTTCTTTTCAGTCTTTACTTATATTTCATTCATTCATATCATGTTATATATCCGTTCACTGAACGTATTTCTCAACCGTTACTTTCCTTTCCATGTCCCAAAATGGCAGGTACCGATGGACAGACTTGAGTATTTAGAGGACGTGCATAGGATGGAAGCAGCCTTAGACTTCTTCTTCTTTTTCCTTCATATACTTATGCTTGTTTGGACACTTGTCTTGTCCTTCTAATTCATTTACTTTATTTATGTTTTGGGCTTATGTTTTGGAAACGATGTTAGATTCTAGTTTTCCCTATGGTCATGTATGTTTTAGTACATATTACCTTGCATGCTTTGATGACACGCCATAAATACGCGTAACGGTCCACTTATCAAAGTGGGGTGTTACAATTCAAACTCCTCTAATCCATTACACTTCAACACATTCACATTATTGTACTATTTGATCAAGTTATGAAACTTAATAACAAAGAAATGCATTAACTTAATAGGAAAAGTACAATAATTGGCCCACATGATCCATTCAATTGAGATGTGTTAAGAAACAAACCTCATTTTACACAAACTCAATCCACAATGGTATTGCACCCATGTAGAGCGAAAGGTATCAGAGAGAGGTTAATGTTCTCGACTTTATCCCCATAGCCTCCACATAAGCGTCACATCATCACGAAGCACCTAACCAAAACAACCCCATTGTAGTGGAGAGTCAACCCCTCTCCACTTTGACCCCACCACTATCTTTAATTTTTTGTTTCATTTCCACACAAATTTTAATTCATTTCATCCAAATAAAAATTACAAATACTTAAACAAAAATACAAATGCGGAATTTAAAATATGATACAAAAAAAATTACGAAAATTTAAAACACATAACAATAAAAAACTAATCATTTTGGGGGGATATCAGGCCATTATTTCTCTTGATGTCGACGCACGAACGACCTCTTTGGTTCCGGCATTACCTCGACATAAACCGTGAGAAAAGTGACGTCGGACAACTACATCTGCCTCTCCTCCTTAGCCTTTTTGGCATCGTACGCGGATTTAGCAGAGATCATTTTTTGATGCATTGCATCACTTAGTATTTCCTTCACTGACCCCGTGGATCCTTCACTGGTGACTCTTAGTTGTTTCAGATTTTGTGTTCTTGGCAGGTAGATCTTTTCCCACATGTCGAGGACGTTCATCGGGACTGAATACTTCCCTGTGATCATCCACAGGAACGCCTACCACCCCAGCCCATTTTAGGTGGGTTCTGAGGATCTTCCAACCGTCAACGTAACAAAAATGCTTCCTGTTAAAGGTGGTATGATATTCCTTTGTCACAGCCTCCAAAACATCCTCATCATTCATCACTCTCTTACGATTTACTATTTGGCAAATTGTGACAACCCTAAATTTTTAGGTTTGTCACTTATGTCTGTTTGACCCTTATTTATGTGCTAAATGTGTCTTTATGTGATTAGAGTGTGACTTGGGCATCGTTTACAAGTGCGAGGTACGCCGTAAGTGAAACGATGAGCGGTTATTTCATGTTCATGAGCTCACGTGGTAGTGACTATGGAGTGAAATGGAGTTATATCGGGATTTTATATATATACGTGTATGTGTTATAGTTAATCGTATATTTACGATGCGATGGTTTATCGTTTAGAGGTCTTGGGCTTAGGATTAATAGTCGGGAATAGATTACGATTTGGTTTTAAGTTATTTTAGAATTAATTATTAGGCCACTAACTTATTTTAAGACTTTTCATAAAATTAGTAATTTTGCATATTTTACGAATCACGTAAAAATGATTAGTTTCACGGTTTTAACATTTTGGAGACTTTAGGAGTTGAAATAAATTAAGGTAATTTAAGGAAATGATAATTATACTATATATAATAATCAATAAAAAATAATATATAAATAGTCGGTATAGAAAAAAAAGAAAAAAAGAAAAAAGGCAAGTTGTAATGGGCTGCGAATTGTTTCTAATGCCCATATAAGGCTTTTGGTTAAAAATAAAAACACAGAAACCTCCAGGGAAAGAAAAAAGATGAGATTGAAATTAAGGATTTAGGGTTTTTATAAGTTTTCATCCTCCAATGATTTTAAGGTAAAACCCTTGTTTATTTTTAAGTTCTAATCATTATGTATTCAATTATAATCAATTAATGATGGATTTAGGTTAGGGTTAATCATGAATATGTAATATATCTAATTAAACTTGCTAGGATTGATTAGGGGTTAATACTAAAGATGAAACAGGTGATTAAATAGGATAATTATGGGAAAATCGTTCTTGAATTTAGGGCATAATTTTATGTCAATTGTTTTGATCATAACTCGAGTTTGGAAAAAAATATAGAAGTCGAATTTGGTATCCAGAAAAAGGTAACTGAATAATATTTTGAATGAAAGAAATGAGAACTCAACTGGAGTATCTAGAAAAAGGTAATTGAATAATATTTTGAATGAAAGAAACGAGAACTCAATTGGAGATCGGGAAGTGGGGCAAAAGGGAGTTACAGTCGTGGTCAAAACTAATTTTGGATCAGCCTATTTGCAAATATGTTTTGAGATGGTTAAGGTACTTTGGGATGAATTAAGGATTTCATATGGATATGAGGTCTTGCTTAGATGTTAAATAGAAGTCCCCTTTAAGGATAAGTCATTGGAATAGCCTAAGACCATCTGGTGTTGGCAAACTTTTGACATGTAAAAATCAGGAAATTCTGGATAAGTAAAAGTATATATATATATATATATATATATATATATATATATATATATATATATATATATATATATATATATATATATATATATATATATATATATATATATATATATATATATATATATATATATATATATATATATATATATATATATATATATATATATATATATATATATATATATATATATATATATATATATATATATATATATCTTTATATTATATATAAGTATAATTATGACTTGATACTACACCTCTAATTCCAGTCATATGTGACGTGGCACCTCTTAGCTAATAGTATTTCAGAAATCCCTAATAGATCTCCATTTTCCACATTTTTGGTGGTTTGAAATCGCAGGTTTTTGAAAATCGCGTTTTAGAAACGCATATTTAAAAAAGCCTATTGAAAATCGCGTTTTGTATTTTTTTTTCTTTTTTATTTTTTTTAAAAATACCAAATATGTTTATAAAAACATCGAGAGTTAGATTCGAACGTGGGTTGGGCAATTCAAAGATAAGAGACATAACCACTAAACCAGATTAGAAGTTGTGATATATAATTTAAAACCAAATATATAAATTCTTAAGAAAATTATTGCTCCCTAAAATTAAGAATAATCAATGATTTTTTACGTATCAACATTAATTTAACAATCAGAATATAGCATTTTCTATTTTTTTAAAGATGATAAACACCATAATCCTGATGATCAGATATATTTTAAACTTTTACATATATACTAAAACACATTCTGTTGATATCTTTCATACGTAACAAACTAACAATATTCATTCATGTGGATATTTTCCTAAAAGATGATAAACACCAAAATCTGGTGATATCTTTCATAGTAACAAATATATAATCCTTAGTAATATATGTAACAATATTCATTCCTGTTTTATGTAGGTATATTTTTCTTATAAGGATTTGTGTCTTTTCTTTGTAGGCACGTGTTTTTTATGCATTTATCTGTTTGTTCATATGATGTAGTTACGGCTCAGGTAAATCTTTGGCGCATTATTATTGTATTTTGATCTTATTACTTTATTTTGATCTCTTGATCTCCTGTTCAGTCATGTAGCTAATGTTTTATGATTAGTAGTATGTTGTCATGCATCTTTCAAACCTTGTAGGTTTAGTTTGAATGGAAGACCAAGGTATTACCTCTTTAATTTCCGGTTTCTGTTTCATATGTGTGACTTTTATATTGTTTCAGGTTTTTTCATAGACCATCTTCAGATATTCACTAACGAGGAACTAGAATGTCAAATGTAAGTTTTAGTCAACTTGGTTATCCAAACTAATATTATTATCTGCATATTAATGTTTCTCTCTTCATATATACTTATCTACTCATATAGTTGATATTTTTTTTGTCTTGCTTGCAGCTTATTGGATATCAATTTGTATATGGATTTCTGACAACAACTGACTATGATGGCTTAATATTTACAGGGAATGGAATTTTACAGTTTGAACTCATACTAATAAAATCATCAATGGCGTCTTTCAATTTAACCAAATATTTTCACTAAGTAAATTAATTTTTTAACCAAATATTTTCTTATGTAGTGATCATTAGGTTGTAAGACATGCTGAAAAATCCCGAAAGCCATTTGTGATGCATGTATCAGATGATGAAAGTGATGGTAATGACGATGACCAGGAGAAGAATAGTAGGCATGTGGCCAATAATAATCGTACTCTCAGAATCCAAGTCCGAATACGCAAGTGGTATAAAAATACCCCAGCATCTGATTGTTGTAGGGTTTCTTCTTTAACCTTAGTATCATTGTTCATGGCAGCAGCACCAGCATCTTTGTGAGGTTCAACTTTTACCTCCTTAACACTTTCTAATTCTAATTTCTTTACATACTCAATAGGTTCAGGCACGTGACTCAAAAAGTTAACCTCAAGTTCTTTGCTCTGATGAATAGAAACATCCTCTTGATAAGATTATAATTTGCTTGGTAGGAGAATTTAACTTTTCTTTTCGTCATCATCTTTTTCCTCCAACTTGCTGGCTGGTGTCCTGCTGCTAGTATTATTGTGTGATTTTGTCTTCAAAATGTTCACAGAAAGTCCCTTCTCAAGAACCAAAGTTGGTGTTGGATTAGACCTTTCCACTAGTTCTATTGGAATACTGAGTAGTTTAGCGAGTTGGTAATCTGAGTCGATTCAACAATTCCAGGGGCAAACTGAACAGACTGAGAAGCATATAACGTAGATGCAGGTGTGAACTGAACAAGTTCAGTTGGTATGTAACGTTGCTTCTCTATATTCAAGGTATTGAGATATACGAGTTTGAAGGTGCTAAAACAGTTACAGTTTTGTTTTCTTATTATCTTCAGGTAAAAGTCAAGAAAAAAGGGGAGAATACCAAGTATTTGGCTAAGGTATTTTAAATTTCATTCTCTGCAACAGTATTTTGTTAGTACATATGCAGTAGATACCACTTGTCATGTTATTTAACTATTATCAACATTTTACTTCTCAGGTTTTAGCTAAAGGTACGGAATGTGACATAGCTTTGCTTTCAGTGGAAAATGAGAAATTCTGGAAAGGAGCCGACCCACTTAAGTTTGGCAATTTGCCTCATCTTCAGGTCAATTTTATTTCATATTTCGGACTCTCCCTAAAATTAGACTGAAGTCACTGAACTAATTATGAAACAGAAGAAAAGACCAAATATAAAAAGGGATATATTATCTTATTTGTCACTATAAACTACATTATCTTGTAAATGTTGTAGGATATCTACTTGGTGGAGACACAACTTCAGTGACCAAGGGGTTTGTATCTCGAATAGAGGTTTGTACTACAACATGCTATGGCTGAATTTCCAAGCTAATGGTACTCCCTTGAATCCCTTTATATACAATGTATATGTATTTTATCTAAAGGGGTAAAGTCTAGAAATTTTAATTGAAATTAGATTGTAGTTTTCATAGCTGTTTGTAGAAAGCGTATGCGGTGTTTGTTTCGGCATATAGTCAGCATCCCACACTTTATGAAACGAACTCTACTTAAGTTGGTCCCACAGGGCAGATCTATTTGATTTAGATGGATACAGTTCAGCTGCAGACATGTGATGAGGTAACCATTACACAAATTAGGAACCATATGTATGCAAAACTGTTATTCTAATACATTAAGTTTATTGATACCATTTTGTATCAGAGTGTGGATATATGCAACCTAAAAGATGAAGAGAAAAGCAGTTGAGTTTGCTAATATAGAAGATGAAGCACGCTGTATAATAGAGGCTATTAGAATTCAGCATGTTTTCCATAATCACGAAACTAAGAAACAAATGACTGCTGCTATCCACATACAAGTTTTATACATGGAAAATAAGAAAATATTTTCTGAATAAGCACTGTCAGGCCGTCAAAATTCGAGTAAAAATATTCTCAATATTATTCAGGCCAACTATTTTTTTATTCTGAACTTGATTTCTGCAAGCAGTGCTCTATTGAGGTGCATATACTTGCATTATATTGTTTTTAACTCAAATTTGTCGTAAAATATTTTATTGTGGTTCGATATCTGAGAAAAAGAGTTGGTGCTGAGCTAAATATATTTATATCTTTTAAATGTCTAATTCATATATTGATAATAAGATTATTATTTACTATTATTATTATATATCTGAACACTAATCACTTGAAGAAAAAAAACTAATTTTTGGGACAAAGTGTTTTAGGTCGCCTGGCCCTTTTGACCTGCTACATAACCACCCATTTCATCTGGTTTTGTTGGGAATAAAATGAAGCCAAGACACTTAGACGCTGACAAGAGGAATTTGGACGTTGAAAGGAAGAAATCAAGCGTTGTCAAGACAAGCGTTGACAGGAAGAAGTCAAGCGTTGATAAGAAGAAGTCAAGCACTGATAGGATACTTAGTTTACACGTTTTATGTTTCTAGTAAAGATATGTTCGAAAATTTATTTCTTATATTTATCTTTACCTAAAATAGTTGATACGTAGACTCTTGTACAAGGTTCCTTAATCTATAAAAGGAGGCCTTTAGGTTTAGTTCAATATATGTTTTTCACACTTTCATTGTACGCAAGTTCGATTAATCAATCAAAGTGAAAGTTTGGTTTATCTTGTTTGTGTGTTCTTGTTTAAGTATTAATTCCGCATAATACTTAAATTGTTTCATATACAACAAAGTTTCTCTAAGTGTTTAACTTGATTTATTCTCGTTTACGCAAGCTAAATCGATCTAAGTTTGGGATCAACAAGTGGTATCAGAGCTTGTTGAGAAACTTTGATCTAAAGAACACAAAAACCCTAAATCGCCAAAAACCCTAATTTTTGAAGAAACCCTAAAATCCAGACAACATGTCTACCCCAGAGTTGACCACCTCCTCAAGCCATAACATAAGGATCCCCATGCTATACCCAGACAACTTTGAGCTGTGGAAGTTCAATTTTGAGCAGTACATTCAAATCCATGATCACACCCTATGGGAAATTATTAAATTTGGAAACACTTTCAATAAGGCTGTTAAGATTCAAGCTGCTATCACTCTAAGATCAACTCCAGGCTTAAGTGAGGAGGATCAAAAAGAAAAACCTGAAGATGGAAGAGCTGTCTTAGTTGAGGACATTGCAAAGAGAAGGAATGACATGAAAACTCTAAGCATCCTCAAACGTTCTTTGGGAAAGACAATCAACATAATTATAGAGGCTATGATTCTGCCAAATATCTTTGGGCAGCCCTTCAAGTCACTTATGGTGGTAATGATGATACTGCCTCAGAGAAAAAGAAGCAACTCTTGCATGAGTATGCTATGTTCAAAGCTCTTCCGAATGAAAAGTTAAGTGGGGTGAGAAGTAGACTTCTTGACATAACAAGCAAGTTGTCATTTATGGGAACAGTGCATGATGATGCTGATATCATCACCACTTTCCTCAAAAGTCTTGGTGATGCATGGAAGATTAAAGCAAGGTCCATGATTGCTAATAATACTCATAAAAGTTCCACTTTTCATGACGTCTACAATAAACTGAGGATTGTAGAGAGTGAAATCCTTTTGGATCAAGGAAGCAAATCTACCAATGGAAATATGGCCTTCTTCTCACATAGTGAAGGTCAATTTGATCAAAGGGAGTCATACATGCACCCCGTTACTGGATCACCATGTGTCAACGTTGGATCAAGCTTTGTCAGTGCCCCACATTCAGACGCTGACACATACAATGTTGACTCACCAAGAGTTAAGCCTGCTGGTATTGATCTAGATACAGTGTGTGCATACATTGCTTCATTGCCCAATGGTTCAGTGATTACATATGAGGACCTTAAGCAAATTAGTGATGAGAATTTGGAGGAGATGGACATAAAGTGGAATATGGCACTTACAAGCATAAGGGCAAATAGATGGAATAGGAGATTCAGGAAGAAGATGACCTTTAATGCTAAAGACACTGTTGGGTTTGATTAATCCAAGGTTGAGTGTTACAATTGCCATAGAATGGGTCACTTTATGAGAGAGTGCAGATCTCCAAGAAGATCTGATGCTGGAAAGCCTTTGATAACTCATTTTTAGTTAGGAAAATTGTTCGTTGAAATCGGTCTAATCGAATTGATTACTGGTTTAAATGCGACTCAACTGTCTTTGGTGGAAACAATAGTTGTGTCGTTGTAATATATTAAAAGTGCAAAAACTTTAAAGTAAAGAGCGAGAAAAATAATGCTAAATCTAATTGAAAATAAATAACGAGAAATTTAAGCGTGAAGAAAAGTGAATTTGAAAACTTAAGACAATGTAAACTTAAAAATAAAATTAAAACAACATACTAAAAGCAAACCTGTCAGAATCCCTTATCGGAATTCCTAATCGGAATGTTCATCGGAATCCAATCCCTTACCGTCGGAATAACCAACCTTAGACTGAGCGGAATGTTGTCGGAATTCCTAATCGGAATGCTGTCACCAAGAGCCTAATCAGAATAATCCAACAAATACCTTTGATCGGAATGAGGAGTGGACTCCTGGTCGGAATGCTGTCACCACCAGACCTGATCGGAATACCAAACACACCCCTTTGATCGGAATGTCACAAACCCTTTTCCGATTGGTGTGATCGGAATACACAAACCCTTTTCCGATTACTTAGATCGGAATACAGTAAGGAAAAACGTAATAAGCTAACCAAATAAGCTACGAACTAAATAAGCACACAACTGAAAATTTAACATAAACACGTATAAGAAAAATAACTAATAAGCTAAGATTTAAAGACTTTTGAAAACATTTAAATGAAAAAGAAATTCAAAAATAACTTTTAAATAAAAATAACTTTTATAAAAACTTAAGAAACTTAAAGATAAACACAAATAAGCTATAAAAATCAATAATCCAGAACAATCAAAAGCATAAAAACATAACCTTTAATCAAATACACATAACAATAATCTCATAAACATAAAGATCAAGCACAACAAGAAAGGTAGAATGAGAGATTAAAAATAAGAACTTGATTAAAAGAAAAGATTCAAAAATTAAAAGACTTACTTGAATTAAAAGGCAAGAAATTAAGGTGCAAGACAAGTAATTAAATGACAATTAAGTAAATGACATGAAAGTAAAGGTGGAGAGCTAAGTTGTCAAATTAGCTAACAAAAACAAATAAAAGGAAATGACATCTATTTATAGGATATTAGGGAGGTGCTTAGTGGAAGCTTCCTCCCCTCTTTCTTCTTTCTTTAATTGCTTGATTAGTCCTTAATCTTCCAAATTCTTCGACTTTTGTCTCGGGATAAACTCGTCTTATAATTTCTTCAATAAATTAGACTTGACTTCTTCGGCTTTCAGTAAACTTTCGTCTTTTGACTTTTTCTTCGATAAATCTTCAGAATTGGTCTTGGACTTCCGTTCTTTTTGCACTCTTGATTTCTTGACTTCGTCTTTTGTCTTTTTCTTCGATAAAAGCCCGTGAATGCCCGTGTTTTCTCCCCTTTTCACATTTTCGTCCTAAATCACAACAAAAACACAAACCACGCATAATTCCGACATTTACGACATAAAATACACGTTTTGGCTCGGTTATTATTGTAGTTAAGTGGTAAAAAGGATGGGTGTTTACACACCTATCAGCCTTCAAGCCAAATCGTCAAGGTTGAAGATACAAAAGCTATGGTTGCCATGCAAGAGATTGATGGTGTTGGCTGGGACTGGAGCTTTTTGGCCAAGGATGTGGAAGAGAACAAGGCCTTGGTTGCAGAAAAGGAGGAAGAGGAGCATGTTCACTATGCTCTCATGGCACATTCTTCATCTTTATAGGACAATGAGTTATATGATGATGTATATTGTAATAAGGGCTATCTTTTAAACACTAAAAAGCTTAACAAAGAAATTTAAAGTTAAAATCAGATGTTTTTTTATGAAAGATGCAAGTTATCTAATTATCAACTTGCTCTTACTCAAAATAAAAAGACTGTGGCTGAATATAAGAAAATGGAGCTTGACCTGAAAGATCAAATCAATATTTTGACTCATTATCTAAATGCTAGTGTTGAGGTAAGGAACATCTTGGAGAGATCCAATGGTGTTATACAAGCTAAGTTAGATGAGGCTATCAAAAACAAAGATAATGTAGATCTTAAAATTCAAAGATTTGATAAAGCTTCTCAAACCCCAAAAAAATGTGTTAGTGAACAAAGGGATTCTAGGATATGAGTGGGATTGGGATGAAAGAGTATGCTGGTGTTCCACCACCTGTTGCGAACTTCTATGGTGTCCTTAGAAAGGATTTGTCTTGGACTGGTATACCAGAACTCCAAGAAGAGGAATTTCTTCCTCCACCTAGAGTTCTTACCTCAGTAGAGGAATACAAGCAGAAATTGACAGATTAAGACCAATGGAAGAAATCCAACCCTACTTTGTTTGTTAAGGTTGGCGTGCTTAGTGACAGCCCAAATTAGTCTACACCCATAAAAGTGACCAATCCTACTACTGGAAAGACTGTTGACCTTGGATTAAACGTTGATAGAAAACCTAGTATTAAATATGCAGAAATGTATAGAAAACCTAGGTCACCAAAAAGTCAAGTTAGTGATAATGGAACAGGTTTCTTTTCATCTAGAACAAGAGTTATGTCTAGAAAAGCCTGTTATATTTGTGGAAGTTTTTCACTTTTGGCTTATAAGTGTGTCAATGCTTCAAAGGTCAACGCTGATAGAAAGTCAACCATGGTCAAACCCAAACCTTTTGTCCAGCAAAGTCCACAAGTCATTAGACCAGCCCCATTCTTTACTAAAGGGTCTAATACTTATTGACAAAGGCCTTTCCAAAAGACCAATACATGGTCTAACAGACAATGGGTTCCTGTAGTAAACCCTAGGTTTGACGCTGATAAAGGTAATTTCAGCGTGGTCAAGAACAATTTTTAACGCTGACAGGAATGTTTCCAACGTTGTTAGACCAAGTAATGCGAAATACTTGCAACCAAAAGGAAATGTGTCTAAAGCTTCTTCTAGCTTATCTTGGAGACCCAAACAAGATCAAAACCCTAATTCAGATGGGATTTCTATGACCTGTAACAGATTTCATTGTATTTCAAAGGTCATAACAAAACCAATTGGGGTTAAATGGGTGTTTAATCCAAAAAGGGATGAACAAGGGGTTGTTATAAGGACTAAGTCTGTTCTTGTTGAAAAACCAAATGAATCCAAGTCTGCTCAGGCTTGGGTTCCCAAAGAAAACTAATTTGTTTTCTTTATGTGCAGGGTATTCAAAAGCAGGTTAATGATTATGAATATTGGGATAGTGGATGCTCTAGGCACATGACGGGGAAGGAAGATTATTTGACAAACTTTACCCCCATTTAAAGATGGTGACAAAGTGTACTTTGGAGGAGGATATGGAACTATCACTGGCAAAGGCACTCGTATCACCAACAATTTGCGTTTTGAAAACGTATTTCTGGTAAAAGAACTCGATTACAATCTGTTTAGTGTATCACAAGTCTGTGATAACAAAAATAAGGTTCTTTTCACTAATACTGAATGCTTGGTGTTAAGCAAAGATTTTAAAATACCTGATGAGAAATTCATTGATTATAGAACACCTAGGTATAAAGACATTTATAATGTGAATCTTAATGGTATTAGGATGAATAATAATCTGTCATGTCTATATGTTAAGGCTTCAGTTGATGAGAGTAATCTTTGGCACAAAAGGTTAGGGCATATAAATTTTAAGAACATCAATAGACTTGTGAGACATGGTTTAGTTGATGGTTTGCCTGAAAAGGATTTCCACAATGACCACTCTTGTGTTGCATGCCTTAAAGGAAAACAACACAAAGTCTCCTTTAAGTCTAAACCTGTACATTCTAGTACTAAACCACTTCACTTGCTGCATATGGACTTGTTTGGTCCAACTAATATAGAAAGCTTAAATGGTAAATCTTATTGTTTTGTCATAACTGATGATTTTTCTAGATTTACTTGGACTTTATTTTTGGCTTTGAAATGTGAAACTGCTGATGTTTTGATTAACTTTATTACCCAATTAGAGAAAAAGACTGGGAATGAGGTTAAAATACATAGAAGTGATAATGGTGGTGAGTTTAGAAATAAGTTGTTAGATGAATTTTGTGCCAAGAAAGGGATTACTAGACAGTTTAGTATAGCTAGAACCCCACAACAAAATGGGGTGGCTGAAAGGAAGAATAGAACACTCATAGAAGCAGCTAGGACAATGTTGGCTGATGCTCACTTTCCCATTACTTTTTGGGCTGAGGCTGTGAATACAGCCTGTTATGTTCAGAATAAGGCATTAATCAACAAAATCCATAATAAGACACCTTATGAGCTATTTTGTAGTAGGAAACCTAATATTGGTTTTCTTAAACCCTTTGGTTGTCATGTAGTTGTATTAGACACCAGTGATGCCTTAGGAAAGCTTAGTGATAAAGGTGATGAGGGCTATTTTATGGGCTATTCAGTGCAGAGTAGAGGATATAGGGTTTACCTTAAGAAAGAAAAACGTATACTTGAAAAAGTACATGTTAGATTTTTAGAAAGTAAACCTAGTGATCCTGAAAGTGGACCAAATTGGTTATTTGACTTGGAACCTCTATCTAGAACCTTAAATTATATGCATGTTACTAATACAGACATTGTGAAGGTGACTTCAAATGTTGTGGAAGAACCAGTTGTTGAAATTTCAGGTATACAGGTTGATAAGGAGGTAGGATCACAAGCAGAAAAATCAGCACCCATACTTGCGTATTTTACCATTCCTATATGGACTGATGCATTTGCTGCTGTTGCTGCTGGAAAGGAAAAAGGTAGTCCACAAGTAACACCAGTTCATGAAAACATGCATGAATCTTCAAGCGCTGACAAAGGAAATCTAGCGCTGATAGGTCAAATTCGGGAGTTGATGGCTCCAACGTTGACAACACCAATTCAGGTGTTGACAACTCTTTTGACCATTTATTTTCTTCCAATGTTTTTGAACAAGGTGAACCTTCAATAGTACATGAAGAGGTTCATTCAGATGATGATGGAAGAGAATTTGAAGAAGATACTGGCAACTTGGAGACTAAAATTCAAGACCACACAATTATTGAAGGAGGAGTGCTTACATATACTATCAAAAATCACCCCTCTTCTCTAATTATTGGTGATGTAATGATTCATGTACAAACTATAAGGTCTCATCAGAAACATGGAGGGTTTATTGCCAATATTCATAAGAAGGTTGATACCCCTCTTGTTCAAGCATGTTTGTTTGCTTGTTTTTTGTCACAGCAGGAACCCAAGAAGATATTTGATGCTCTCAAAGAACCAAGTTGGGTGGAAGCAATGCAAGATGAGCTTCACCAATTTGATATTCAAGATGTTTGGGAGCAAGTTGATTGTCCTAGACATGTCAGACCTATAGGGACAAGATGGGTTCTTAGAATCAAAAAGGATAAGAGAGGGATTGTGGTCAGAAACAAGGCACGTTTAGTTGCTCAAGGCTATACACAAGAGAAAGGGATACACTATGAGGAGGTTTTTGCACCTGTTGCAAGGATTGAAGCAATAAGGATTTTATTAGCCTATGCTTCTTGCATGGGCTTCACAGTCTATCAAATGGATGTGAAGAGTGATTTTCTTTATGGCACAATTGTAGAGGAGGTTTATGTAATGCAGCCTCCTGGTTTTGAAGATTCAGAACATCCAGACAAGGTGTATAGAGTGAAGAAAGCTATGTATGGACTTCATCAAGCCCCAAGAGCATGGTATGGCACATTTTCCACTTATCTGGTGGAAAATGGATTCAAGAGGGGCACCATAGATCAGACTTTGTGTACCAAGAAGACTGGAAAGGACTTCTTACTTGTTCAGGTCTATGTGGATGATATCATGTTTGGCTCTTCAAGTCCAAAGATGAGTGAAGACTTTTCCAAGCTCATGACAGACAAGTTAAAGATGAGTGCAATGAGAGAGATGAACTTCTTTCTAGGGTTGTTCAGTAGAAAGAAGATGGTATCTTCATCTCTCAAGATAAATATGTAGCAGAGATCTAGAAGAAGTTTGGCTTTTCTCCATATGAAAAATAGGCTAGCACACCCATGGATAGGGAACACCCTTGGGGAAAGGTTGGAGATGGAAAAGAGGTGGATGTCAGGCATTATAGGTAATTGATTGGATCATTGATGTATCTCACAGCTTCAAGATCTGACATTATGTTTGCTGTGCGTGCATGTGCACGCCATCAAGTGACTCCCAAAGAGTGTCATCTTCATGCTGTCAAGAGAATTTTTAGATACCTTAGGTGCTATCCCACCTTGGGATTATGGTATCCAAAGTATTCTCCATTGGAGCTTATTGCATATTCAGACATTGATTATGGGGGTGACAAGTTTGATAGAAAATCCACAACTAATGGATGCCAATTTCTTGGGAGTAGGTTGAGTTCTTGGCAATGCAAGAAACAAACAGTGGTGGCCAAGTCTATAACTGAAGCATAATATGTAGCTACAGTTGCTTGTTGTGGACAAGTCTTATGGATTCAGAACCAGCTGTTGGATTATGGGTATAATTTCATGCATACCAAGATTTTTGTAGACAATAACAGTACTTTATGCATTATTAAGAATCCTGTACATCATTCTAAAACAAAACACATAGAAATGAGACATCATTTTATAAGAGATTGTTTTGAATAAGGTTTAATACAACCAGATAGGGTTGACACAGAAGAAAATGTGGCAGATTCATTAACTAAACCTTTTGGTATTGGGAGATTTCAATACTTGGTAACAAGTATTGGAATGATCAATCTTACCTAATATGTGTTTTTGAACTCTTTGTAAAAGTATGTACAAGATATGCATTGTTATTGGTCTTTGTACAAAAAAATTAGATTTTCCACTTTATTTATCTAACGAAGACAAAGGTTATTTCAACGCTAACAAGTATTAAGTTGACGTTGTCAGCAACATGTTATTTTGGTGGTTTTTGATCTAATTATGCAGGCGTTGTTAGCATTGTACAAGTGGATATAGAGTTGCTTATGGATCCTTGGAGTTTATTTGGAGCATGTTCAAATTTATGGATGATGGTTGGAATATTTATATTCCTATCTTGACATAAATGTTTATTGCATCCATTTTATTTAGCAACTTGTATATCTTATTTTAAGGGGAGGTTTAGGAAACCTTTAGGACTCTTTGGGTTCATATAATACTCTTATCACAATTCTAGATTGTGTCCACTAGTGAGTACGAGTTAGTTTACTAAATCGTGAGGCACTGTAGCATGCAAAGTTGATATCCTTTGCACGCTGCCAAGACTATTTGACCTAGAATTGGATGTGGTATATTGGGAGATTTGGGTATGATTTTTATTGGGCTTACCTGGGATGTTACAAAGGATTTTATAAGATAACTTCACTGTTAAGAACTTTGGTTAGCAAGGGACACTTGAGGACAATTATGTCTATCTTGTTTCAGCAAGTGTGCATGATTGGACAGTGCTTGCCACCCTATAGTAATTTTCAGTCTATAGGTTATCTTCACTAGGATAAATCTCTTTGTTAAGGTCCTTTTTCTTTTTATTAATTTTTTTTGGACGCTGACAGTTTTATTTCCAAATGTTGTTAGGACCAATTTTGAGATTGACATGGCAATATCCATCGTTGACAAGAATATAGCCGTTAGGCGTTGTTGCGTTATTTTTGACCGCTGATAAACATTGGGTCCTACCCAGTTGTTATTTTTAACGGAAATTTGGGCCGTAATTTTAGGAGTTGGTAACTTTCTATTAATGCACAAGATAAGTTATATATTTTCAAGATTTTAATCATTATCTTTTGAAAAATAACTGCCTCATCTTTGACTAATCACATGTGCTTACCTCTCCTATATATTTGGCTCATTCTTTTAAAACAGGGTAACTGCTTATTCTTGTCTAACTAAATTTTCACATACATTCATCTTTCATAAACATTTATCACAACTTTCTGCATCAATGGCGCCTAAGTTTAAACCGAGTGATTTGGAATTGGGGTTCAGAAGTCAACACAACATGGTTGCCTATTTATAGGCTGAAAACACTTTGTGTCCTCAATATACTCAGATGGTGGAGTATTTAAATGCATCCCCCATCAGGTATGCACTTTCTCATGCTCCTCTTATCTCTGTCACTCATATTAAACAGTTTTGGAATACTGTCACTTCCTCAACAGTTAATAATGTGACTACATTGACTGCTACAGTCCATGGGCTTCCATGGGTGGTTACTGAAGCCTTGGTTCGCCAGGCTTTGCATCTTAATGATGCAGATGGTATAACCACCCTACACATTGGTGAGCTAGAACAAGGACTTCAAGCTTTGGGTTATCCTTTCCCTAAAGAGGGAACTTTAAACAAATATTCAAAACAGGAATTTCCCCCAGCTTGGAAGTACTTAATACATGTCATTCTTCAATGTTTGAGTCCCAAATGTACTTCACATAATGAAATTAATAGATCTATTGGGAGTGCCATTGTGTGTATTGCTACTGGGCAAAAATATAATTTTTCTAAAATGATTTTTGATGGCATGTGTCATAACAAGGGTAGAGAGATGATTCTTGCTTACCCAAGATTTTTACAAATGGTGTTTGATGAACAAAGGTATTGTACTAGGGATCACAATGATTTTTATACGATCCCTGTGCAAAAGAAAGCAATTTTTGGAAAGATGAATACACCACCACACAGAGTCTTACCCGTTACCCAAGCCATGGTTGCTGTTATTGCAGCAGCACAACCTCAAACAGACCCTATCCCACAACCAGACCCATTACCTACACAATCACCATCACCTTAGCAAATGGATATTGACCAAGAACCCTTCAACGCCGACACGTTGAATGTTGGTGTTGACACTCCAAATCCAAACGCTGGCACCCTATTACAACAAACCCAAACACCCCTTAACCTCCAAATTGAAACCCAATCCACATCATCTTCTTCACCCCCAGACTTTAGGATGGAAAACGCCAAAGGACTACTGGAGTGTTCTCCTCTAGTGGTTCTAACCATGTTGCAGAGGGAACCACCACCACAAGTGTGGTTGGTGACATGGGTGGGGCTAGGACTATTGGTACCAGCTTAGATGCAGGCCAAGCCAGTCCTAACATCATTAAGACCCTATCCATGCCCCATGACTCTACTTTGGGAGGTCAAATTCCCATTCTAGAGGAGGGCAGATTGGAACCCTATACATTGTTGGAATTGACGGCTGTATGCATTAGCTTGCAAAAGAAAAATGCAGACCTTATACATACTGTCTCTACACAAGGCCTTGAACTCAAGCAATTTAGGGAGACGATTGTTATTTTGGAAGGTGCTAAACCTAGGCATGGCGTGGAGGATTCTTCCAAAGGGGAGGATGAGCAGATACATGTTAGTGACAAAGGCTCACATGAAGGAGAATCTTTGGGTATAGCTGAAGCTCTAACAGACTTGAAGAGGCAACCAGGTTTTGATGTTTCATTGGTTACCCCTACAAAATTTGAATTTATCTTTTACTGAGATGATGGAGCAGTTCACAAGGCCAAGCGCTGACAAGAGTAGGTTGAGCACTGACAAGCTAAGCGCTGATAGGAGTAAGTTAGGCATTGAAACACAGGTTTTGGAAGTTGATAGACCTGCAGGTATGGTTGATGTATCCCAGTCATCAGCTATCATCAAGGATGTGTCTACACAGGTACCATCATCATCTTTACCCACCATTGATATATTAGATAAAGGTAAAGGTATTATGGTAGAAACAATAGTTTCCAAGGATGCAGCCCAAGTAAAGTTTGATTCCATGTTGGCTGCACAACTTGAGAAAGAAGATAGGATGGAGGAAACTGTTATTGAGAGTAAGAAAAGCAGTGATGAGAGTAAAGATTTAAGTGTTATGATTATTGAAGAACCAGAGAGGCTTGAATATGGTGATGAGTTGGAAAAGGAAAAGCTTGCAGAGTTGAAGAATCAGGTGGATTATGAGATGCCTCAAGTTGCTCAGATGTACTTTGCATGGGAGAATAAGATTATGGAGAATCCAAACATGTCTTTATCAGATCAAATTTGGGGTTTGGAGATTCTACTTAGGATTCAAAGGGATTGCAAGGTAATCTTAAAGTATAAGGCTAGCAAAGTTTTCTCACAATCTAAGAAGGATAGAAGGGAACTTTACTATATGTTGCTTAGATGTCATCAAGGAGGTTGGACTTTTCAGAAGTTACAGGGATTGTCCTGTGATGAATTGGAATATAAGGCTTATCCTATTTGGGCAAGAGTGCAAGAGCAAAACACTATCAGACTTCTTTCAGATGAAAGAAAGGAAGAACTTGTAGAAGAGATGCAGATTCAACAGGCTTTAATTGCACCAAGACCTTTGAAGAAGGGAGTTCTACTTGAATTCCCAGAAAACATGGATAGAGTGAATCCTAGGGAAGTTGTTATTATAATGAGTATTAATCTATCACCCTTGGAAGCTTCACATATGGTAGAAGTGTTACCTCATGATTTCAGAAACCCTATAGTTAGTTATGAGGAAGGTGCAAGTGGGTTTTGGATGATTGGCAGATATGGGAAAGAGGTACATACTTTTACTACTCTCATGTCTTTGTTTGCAAGCCTGAATAGGGAAGACTTGGCAGACCTTTGAAGGTTGATGCAGGCCAAGTATGAGACTAAAGCACCTACTTCAATCAATGGAATAAAGATTTGGTCAACATTCAGCAGAATGTGTGCACCAGATGAAGAAGATCCAGTTTGGAAGGATCTTGATGATTTCAGTGGACTTCAATGGCGTCTATATTTAGCAGCTGGTGTGTATCATTTGAGTACTACAAAGTTTTCTGTATCTTCTTATGGATGCTGAATATCCTATGTCCAAAGAAGTTTTGAAGAAAATGATGTCAACACAGCTAGAGATGGATTACTCAAGTGACGTTGGCAAATATTTGATTAGGTTTATTTATTTTTCAATTTAATAAGATTTGTAAGAATCCTCCTACTACTTAGTTTTTATTCAGAAACTTGATTACCAAAGTAGATATCAAGTTTAGGGGAGGATTGTTAGGAATAAAATGAAGCCAAGATACTTAGTAGCTGACAAGAGGAATTTGGACGTTGATAGGAAGAAAGCAAGCATTGTCAAGACAAGCGTTGACAGGAAGAAGTCAAGCGTTGATAAGAAGAAGTCAAGCATTGATAGGATACTTAGTCTACACATTTTATGTCTCTAGTAAAGATATGTTCGACAATGTATTTCTTATGTTTATCTTTACCTAAAATAGCTGATACGTAGACTCTTGTACAAGGTTCCTTAATCTATAAAAAGGAGGTGTTCTCCCTAATATATGATGATTCTATACGATTAATGAAGAAACAAAGGTAGATATGAGATGAATTTTAGAGAGAGAAACTAGAGAGATAAAAGAGAGAGAAGTGTGTGAACTTGTGAAATATTAGATTAAGAGAAAATGAATGACTAACCAACACCCTTCCTAACATGCTAGGAAGGGTTTATATAGCCTTTTCTTACATGTAGCTTAATGGGCTATATGATCATGGGTCGGGCTTTCCTTTTGGGCTTTGGTTACTTATGAATGAACCTTAGCTTAAATTTAAGCCCGTAATACACGACTAACATACTACCTATTACAATGTTCTAAAATACGATACATAATAAACATATGACCGAGCATTCTTGTTTGACTCAATATTTTGAGGCTAACAATCTCCCCAAATGAGAGGTCATAAACCTTGGTCATTTAGGAAATTTGTAGAGATTATTAATCTCGCCATAAATGAGTCTTGAACGTGTAATCGTAGTCGTGTTCCTTCATGCTGTGATCTTTGAGCATTTGTCGTTGTCTTTCGACATTGTCTTTTGATCTTGAGATCTTCAAATCATCCTTGACTTGTCTTTGCCATCTTGTAATCTTGTGTCTTCATCCACATGCTCACACTATTAATTGTTGAATATGTCTTTAGGCATGAGTATGTGGTTTTGAATATTTGACTTTGCTGAGTACACCGTGACGCCACCTTCTCGAGACAAAACATAGACACGGACTGAATGGCTTTGACATTAGTCCTAAATCGGTAGCGTTTTACCTCCGGTCGGTGAAGACCTTTATACGATATTAAATATTGTACCTGTGATCAGGTAGATTCAATTAAGAATCTCCTTGAAAGGGTTTCGCGGCTGTACTAGCCGTTCTCTTTACTCGACCGTCTCAAAGCAAGACTGCGAACATAAAGAGTGAATCTATTGGATATATATTCGCTTGATTAAAGTCGTCAATTCAAATTCCTGGAACAAGTTTGATTCTTAAAGAATATTACCATTGTTGCTTTCCAGTTGACACAAGCTTGATCCATAAAGAATCTCGCAAGTCACCTACCGTAGCGCTGTTTGATGTTGACGCTAGAAGGATTTCCATTCGTCACTGTGAATATTAATAAATATCACTCTGAATGTTCTGGCAAGACCATAAAGATATTGCGTAGAAACCTGAAACGAGTTTGAATCAATTCAGAATCAAACCACTGTTGCTTTTCAGTTTTACACATGTTCAATTCATAAAGAATCTTGCATATGACCTACCGCAGTGCTTTTTGATGTTAACACTGGAAGGATTTCCACTCATCATTGTGAATACTAAGTAGTATCACTCTGAGTGTTCTAGCAATATCACAAGGATATAGCGTAGGACTCTGTTGATCTTCATCCGTGTGTCCTAACGAGATTTGATTGATCTCTTGGCTCTAGACTCGATTTGTGCACTTTTAGTGGTCAGAGGCTGGAGCAGATGCCACCTATTCAATATCAACTATCTCGGAGTGAGAAAGTCAATAGAAGTCGTGTTGATCTCCGTGACAATAAAAAAAAACTTCTTTTGAGAGAAGCCTGAGTAGCTAGGAAAGGGTTGTGCTTTACATCACTGAGTCCATGATGAGTTGTATTCATGATGTGTTGACCCGGTTTCTGCCTAAGTTGTATGGAGGGATTCTTTGTTTACACCATTTATCCTTACATTTCTTTTTCATTCTTCAACCCCTTCAATGCTTACCAAGACATCATTACTAGCACCTTGTTGTGATTGTTCCAGTGCTAGCATCAGTACTTAGTCGGCATTTAGCTATGTTCACATTCTACTCCATCTTTCCTAAGGACTTCTAATAATCTATTGGATTGTCCCTGGGAAGATCCCTCTGGTTCTGGTTGGATCATAGGACATAAACCTAACCACCCTTTTGACACCAATAACCTCGTGAATTAAAGATGTTGTGGGTATTTGATCGTAACCATGAAAACCACTTTAAATTCTAACAAAGTGTTTGAAAAACATTTAACACCTTGCTAGTTTTTTCGTTTCAGAAATGCTCCCCCTTCACATGTGCATCGATAATCGAAAGTTTTTCGCACATGTAGGTAAGAGTTAAAGTGCTTGAGTCATATATAAGATCACATTTTAATCACATTTTCTCCCCTATCTCTAATATATAAAATCTTTTGATATTAGAGATACCAAATTTGATTAAAATATATTTTGAAAAATAGTCGTGAAAATCTTCGGGAGAAAGATGTGTTAATCTTTTGCATGAAGTTAAAATGCTCCCCGTCAAAAAAATTGATTCAATTGAATTGTCATTGTGAGGATGTGATCCACATTTCTCTTTTTGAGGATGGGAGTTGTTGAATACACAATTTTTGAAAGATTTTGAATAATCATTGAAAATTCTTGAAAAAATTGTGTTCAACGCTTTTTGAAAAATCCTATTTCTTTTTGTCGAAGAGGCTTTTCTAAAGCATAAACTTGAGTTCATAGACATTGAATGTCTTGACGAATCCACTCAAGTGTAAGAAGATTTCTCTTTTTTTGCTGAGGGTAAGGGCACTAAATCGTACACTCCCCCTTGAATATCGATCCGGGTTGCAATCTGAAAGTGATTACAAGCCATTGTGTTGAGCTCAAAACATGGAATGTTTTGTGACAAGCTCAACCCGTGATAGATTGCTCTACCCGTTGTTTGGAAATATTGTCCAAAATAGACAATTTCCTTTATTAAAAGAAGAAATGACATGTTTTTAAAAATATTTACAACTTTCATTCGAGCTTTATGTTCACACCCGTGTCGTTATTGAGCGACATTTCTAGGCACGTCCATATTATCGATACTGAAAGACATGTTGAGAAGAATATTTTTGGATTTTGAAATATTTTTAGTTTTGTGTTTTGTTTTTATATGTTTTATATTTTTGTATTTTGTTTTTTCATTAATATTTACAAGTAGATGTTTGATAGATGAATCAAGCAGGCTTCTTTTCTAGAACCTCTAGTTCTGCTGGAGTCAAACATCTCATACCAATTTTCCTAACTAGATACGCAAACCTCTCTTTCGAAAGAGCTTTTGTAAACAAGTCAGCTAATTGGTAATCAGTTCCAAAAAAGTATAATTCAACAATACTCTTTTCAACTTGTTCCTTAATGAAGTGATATCTGACATCAATGTGCTTCGTGCGGGAATGTTGTACCGGATTGGAGGAGATGGCTATGGCAGACTTTGAGTCACAGTACATAGGTACTTTATCAAAGTGGAAGCCATAATCCGTGAGTTGTGTTCTCATCCAAAGAACTTGAGCACAACACGCAGATAGAGACACATACTCCACTTTGGCTGATGACAGTGACGTGCAATCCTGCTTCTTGGAAGACCATCCCACAAGCTTATCTTGACCTAGAAATTTTGCACCACCAGAAGTACTTTTAGGTGTATCAAGACACCCTGCATGATCAGAATGTGAATAGGCCGTTAGAAAGAAACCGGTTTCCCTCGGATACCAGAGTCCCATGTGAATGGTATTCTTAAGGTACCGAAAGATCCGTTTAACCTCCTTGAGGTGCTTTTCCGTGGGTCGTGCTTGATATCGTGCACAATAACAAGTAGCATGATGAATATCAGGTCTGCTTGCTGTCAAGTACACGAGGGACCCGATCATGGAACGATATCTCGTTTGATCTATGGGTAATCCCTCCAAATCAGCATCAAGGGATGTGGTTGATAATGGTGTCCCAACGGGGTCACATGAGGTCATACCATGCTTTTTGATTATCTCTTGACAATACTTAGCTTGGTTAATGAAGATACCACTTGGGGATTGGTGAACTTGAATTCCTAGAAAGAATTTTAGTTCGCCCATCATTGACATTTCAAATCTGCTGTGCATTACTTTTTCAAACCATTTTGAAAGTTTTGGGTTTGTAGACCCGTAAATAATGTCATCAACATAAATCTGCACAAGCAAAATGTCGTCCCCATATGTATAGGTGAACAAAGTTAAATCAATGGAACCTTTTGAGAAACCTTTGGAGACCAGAAATTTCGAGAGCTCGTCGTACCACGCCCTTGGAGCTTGCTTGAGTCCATATAGTGCTTTGTGGAGCCGATACACCTTGTCAAGATAATGAGGATTGACGAATCCTTCTGGCTGCGTGACATAGACTTCTTCCTTCAAAGGACCGTTAAGAAACACCGTCTTTACGTCCATTTGGTAGACAATGAATCCCTTATGTGCAACATAAGCAAGAAAAATCCCGACCGCTCCTATTCGAGCTACTGGTGCAAATGATTCTTCAAAATCAATACCCTCTTTCTGTCCATACCCTTTAGCCACTAGCCTAAATTTATTCTTGATGATCGTGTTTTCTTCATCCATCTTGTTTTTCCAGATCCAACGAAGATTTAAAGGAATCACATCGTATGGTCTGTCAACAAATTCCCAGACTTTAAGTCTTTCAAATTGTTGAAGTTCATCCGTCATCGATTCAATCCAAGCATGATCAACCATGGCTTCTTTGATGTTTTTCGGTTCAGCTGAACTTACGGCAAGTGTGAACATACAAACATCGCCATCGGTGTGAAGTTGTCGTCTTGTACGAACGGGCTGTGAAGGGTTTCCAATTACTTGAACCAAAGGATGATCTCGGGTCCAATGATGTGTTGAAGGATGTCGTTGGTAGAACGTGTGCATATTTGACGGATCAACATGGCGAGTATAAGACTCTCCAGTTTCGTGTACCGGTGTACCGAATGGGTTGATAAATTCGTCTTCGTCAGATAATGCATCGTCTACTTGATTTGTGTTCTCTGGAGCAATGACAGTAGTTGTGGATGTTGTAGGATCGATTGTTGAAGTGATATTCTCAGGAGGTAAATCTGCAGCAACCCGTGTTGAAGTAGATGAAGTTGTATCTGGTTGTTGACGATGATCGGTATCATCATTCTTATCATGAGTGACAGCGGAAGACTTCGATACAACTTGTTTCTCCCCCGTGAAATATTCATCATACATTGGTCCATATAACATTTCCAACTCTTCATGTGTCGTGTCCACTGTCATATCTGCTCTAGGAACATGTTTTGGAACCAGCGTTGAACTTGACGGTTCATTGCTGTGGTCTTGAGTTCCGAGTTCCGAGTTCCGTGCGGTTGTGAACGGAAGTCGTTTGTCTTTGTGGATCAGGACTTAAACTATTTTGTTCAAGTGCCATTTCTTATCATTCATCAAATCTGACATGAATAGTCTCGACAATCAATTTTGTTCTCTTGTTGTACACTCTATACCCCTTAGACTGAGTTGCATATCCCACTAGAATGCATGCATCACCTTTCTCTTTCATCTTGTCCATATTTTCACCATCTCGAATAATGTAGCACGTACATCCAAAAACGTGAAGGTGTTTGAGTAAAGGTTTTCGATCATGAATTATGTGATATGGTGTCTTTTCGTGTCTTGGGATAATTAAGGAGCGGTTTTGTGTGTAGCATGCGATTGACACGGCTTCGGCCCAAAAGTGTAGTGGATGTTTTGAAGCAGATAATAATGTTCGAGTAGCCTCAACAAAAGTACGGTTTCGTCTTTCAACAACGCCGTTTTGTTCGGGTGTTCGAGCAATAGATGTTTCATGTTCAATTCCTTCGGCTTCAAAGTAGTTTCTCGGATTTGAATTCAAAAATTATGTACCTCTGTCAGTACGAACCACTTTAACTTGATCTTGAAGACCGCGTTGTATCAGTTTAAGGAAGCTGATGAGAACTTCGAAGTTTCATCCTTTTTACCTCAAGAAGGGATTCCATGTGTACCTTGATTAATCATCCACAATTACCAGAATATATATCTTCCCATTGATACTTTGAACATGCATGGGACCACATAGATCCATATGGAGAAAATCTAACCGTCCTTTAGAGCTTGGTGTGGTCTTTGTTTTGAAGCTACTTCATTTAGCTTTACAAAGCTCACAAGAAGAACAAAGATGATCTTTGATGAATTTCAAACTTGGAAGGCCTCTCACAATATCTTTCTTGGAAAGCAAGTTGATGGTATCAAAGTTAAGATGAGATAAACGTTGATGCCATAACCATGCCTGAGTCGTTGAAGCTTTAGCCATGAAGAAAATTGGAGTTGATGAAGTTGTGACTTGAAGTGAAATTGTGTAAAGATCAGTACCCCAGGTACCGGTAAGTAAGTCATTCCCATCATAATCACGAACAAAACATGTCTTCTTTCTGAAAGCAACCTCCAAATCCGCATCACAGAATTGACCAACTGAGAAAAGATTGTGATTGAGCCCTTCGACGTAGTATACCCTTTTGATCATAATATTTCCCTGAACCAAGTCTCCATATCCTAGGATCGGTGCAAACTGATCATTTCCGAATCGGACCGTACCCAGGATCTTCTCCACGAAGTTAATTAGAAGCTTGAGATTCCCCGTCATGTGCTTCGTGCATCCGGAGTCCATTATGAAGAGAATTATTTGTATCACCTACAGAAGAGTTAGAACACGATGGAGCATTTGCTAAATTAGATACCATAGTAGTTGTGATAGTAGAATCATTAGTGTCCTTATCAACATTTAAAGGCAAACTAACACTCGTTTTCACATGTTCTGTCCTAGCTTTCGGTATCTATTTATATCCTGGATGACATTGATTAGCAAACCACCATTTCCAAGACTTGCTAGCAGACTCATATTATTCCTTAATTTTGCTTCTTGGGTTCTTAGTGGTGGAGTCTGATGCATTACTTTTCTTTGTGGGGGTTGCACCAGAATGGTTCACTTTGCGTTTGGGTTTTCTAGCACTAATAGGCATCGCAGTTTGCTTCTTAGTTCTAGTATCTACGCCTTTGACATTATTCGAAATACACATAGCATGATTAACATTAGCACACTTTCCACATTTCACACAAACAAACTTAACATTCAAAGCATTCAAAGTCGAATCATTCAAATCGTCATTACACGCGATTACAGACGTTTTATTCTTAGAAACATTGAAAATCCTAGGCTGGTCTTCTACTGTCTTCATCTTCCCTTGACTTTTGTTTTGCCAAACCTTTTCATTTATGCGAGTGCTCTTAAGCTGAGGCCGGCTAACACTATCAGTAGGGATTACTCCTGTAGTAAAAGACACACGTCTATTAGTGTTTCTAGAAGTCTGAGGTGATTTACTTCTTTGTTTTGTGTATGTTTAGTGGCTAATCTATACATCCCTGGTTTAATCACATTACTGTGCTTAACGCTTGGTGCTATGACATTTCTTATGGGTTGATTTTGTGGTAACGTTTCCTTTCCATCCATCTTGGGGGCAAACACAGGTTTTGCAAACGAGGAATTTGATAAAGCAGATGGTTTTCCCAAGATAGAGGATCTATTCACTTTAGAGGCATTGGGTTGTCTAACAACAGTTTTCTTAACGCCAGGTTCCACAACTTTCCCACCCATCTTAGCAACGAGTTTTTGCAACTCTGCTATCGCTGTTTCCCTGTCTTGTAACTGAGCTTTCAACCCTTTAATTTCCAAATTCAGCTATTCATTTCTCGAAACGTTATGGAAAGTTTTTCTTGCAAGTTATTATCATGTGGAAAACGACCAACGTCTTTTTGCAAAGCAAGTTCAAGAGAATGACAATGTTTTTGAAGGAAATCAGCTTTGTGTTGAAGTAACTCAAAAACCTTTTTATCAACATTTTCTTTATGTTTCGAAAGCTCAAGTTCAATACGCTCACATTCTTTGATTTTATCAAGATATTTGCATGCAACATCAGAATATTCATCGATATCAGCACAAGATTGAAGAGTAACACACAAAATATATTTGGAGTGACATTCTTCTAAGAGTAAATCATATTCATTTGAAAAAACGGACATGTCCATTTGAAGATCGTCAATTTCTTTCTCAATAGACTCAACATAGTTTAAATCATCAAACATTTCAGACCGAATTAATCTTTCAAATTCAAGCATATTTTCTTTTAATGTGGTCGTGTTCGGTATTAAGATTTGTTTGATAAGCACAGTTATATCTTGAGGAATTGGTTTTTTCCACTCGTCATTTTCTCGTTGTTTCCATTCATTGTCAACAATGGATTTAATATTATCAATGTAATGTTGTAGAAAACCAAATGTCTGCCTACTCTTGCTTTTAGAAGCATCAAGAGGCAAGTAGTTGATGAACTTAGAAATGTTTGTTTTCTTAGTAGCAAAAGCTTTCTTCCATTGAATTCTTCTTTGTTTGCATTCTAAAAACAATTCCTCACGAGACTTTTGTTTTTGTGTAGTGAAAAGACCATATAGACTATTCTCATAAGCATAATTGTATGGTTTCACAAACTCTTCATTTACCGGTGATCTACTCTCTTCTTCCCAAAGGGATGTCTCATAATAACCAAGAGGATATTCAGGATCGGTCCATTCGGACTCATCCATATAAATGCGCGGGTTCACAGCTTGAGCTTGGGCACGATAATCAGGACTTGCAAAGCTAGCTTGACCCTTAAACATGGACGGAGGTGCTAACATTCTTACGGTTTGAATAGAGTCATGCGTTTTATAAACAACTTTCTTCAAAAATTCGACTTGTTTTTCTAGTTCCGTTACTTTTTCAGTATCTTTTTCATGTCGACTTTTGAAATCTTGTTTTAACGTTTCAACCTCTTGTTTCTTAACATCAATAATTTTAGCAGACTCGGTGTTATCCATCGAAATCCATTGTTCAAGTTCGTTAACTTTGGTGGTAGCAAGGTACGTTTTTTGACGTTCATCCATTAACAAAACATTAAATTGACGTTTCTCTTTGGTTAATAACTCAAGAGTTTTGTTGTATTTCTTTTCAAGATCGTCCTTTTGAATTTTAACGCACTACCCTTGTACCCCTCAAGTTCTTTGGTTTTCTGAAGAAGCTCATCTTTATAATGTTCAATGGTCTCACTAGATGTAATTAGTGCAGCTTTGCATTCTTCAAAATTTTGAGTGAGCGCTGCGTTTGCCTTCTTTAATTGCTTTTGACTTTTTCTAGTTTCATTGACATCTTTTTGTAAACTGGCAATTAAATTAGCAAGCGCAATACGCTCCTCATCATGATACTCATTTGCATCTTGATCATCCTTAAACTCATTATTTCACATGTCTGATGAATCGGGTGTGGTATTGCTATCAACCTTTTCTGTCATACATGTGTCATTAATGGCATTAGGTAGCTCACTATGCTCATGAGTATCACCAAACACATTATATTCATCAGTGGTGTGTACCTTATCGAGTGGCTCAGTGTCAAAGATAGGTCCATTGTCATCTTCATTGACGTTGAGAACTTTGTCAACCTTTTCCATGTACGAGTAATGTGCTTCTAATTCTTGGTCGGAGGCTTCATCATCAGTATCATCAAGCATTGCTCCTTCCTCAGCCGACAATTTGACCCATGCTTCCATCTTCTTGCATAACAACATCTTCTCTTTATGATAGCTAGAGTCCCTAACCCGTTTCGGCTTTCTGCATTCCTTTGCCATATGCCCATAACCTTGGAAATTATAACACTAAATCCCACTTTGTTAAACCACTTGCATTCCAACAATTTCCCTATTCCCAGTAGCAGCAGCAATCCTCTGAATATCATACTTGGCAGTTTGTCGATCATACCTTGCAGAACCCTCAACATGTGTTGGATTATGTCGATCATACCTAGAAGGACTTTCACCACGTCGACGTGTGTCATACCTTGAATGGTTCTCAACATATTGGTTCTTTGTGTTGGATGATGTTCGAAGATTGTTGTTGGTGGGTTTGAAGATTTTCTTGTAGGTCTTCATAATGAAAGCAATTTGTTATTTCATTTCCCGATTCTTCTGAGCTTGATCTTCATATAAATACCCCCATATAAATACCTCATTTATATGCTCTAAACACCCCATTACCCTTCCTTAACAAGTCCTTAACTTGTTAAAGTTTAATAACTATCCCGTTCATATTTTACACAAAACAGTCCCAATTTTAGGTCTCCAAACTTTAAGTCAAACGTCCACTTAAACATACTCATGGTTTCTGTAAAATGAATATTCATACTTTTACATATGTATGCTAACACCTCCCACTTGCCCTAACCTTAAAGCTACTGTTAAGGCCCCGATATATATATATATATATATATATATATATATATATATATATATATATATATATATATATATATATATATATATATATATATATATATATATATATATATATATATATATATATATATATATATATATATATATATATATATATATATATATATATATATATATATATATATATATATATATATATATATATATATATATATATATATATATATATATATATATATATATACTTTTGTCATTCCAATTTTTTCCTGATTTTAAACATACTAAAGGTTTGTTACAATTAAGGGGTCTTACCCTAAACCACAGCCTTAGCCCAAGTGCAGATACTTACTACAATATATAAACCATCTCTCATGTTCGTTAGAATATCCCAATGAAACCCTAAGTACCCCAAACAACTCAAAACTTAAAAAGAAAACAGGCTGACTTCAAAATTGTTTTGACCTCTGACTGTTGTAACCTGTTTTTGACCCGCTTCCCAACCTCCAATTTAGTTCTCGTTTATTTCATTGGAAAGCCAATTCAACTACCTTTTCAGGGATACTTGGATCGCAAAATAAGAGTTTGTAGAACTCCCAATATGATCAAAACAATTGACTCAAAATTTTGCCCAATTTTTAAAAACGGGTTTAATCAAATTAACCTAATTAATTAACCCTAATCCCACTAATTACAAGCCCTAATTTATGTAATCATTATAACATCATTATTATAACCTTAATTTACTGTTTTTAAATTAAACCCTAACCTAAATCCATCATAAGATGATTAAGACATCATTAAAATAATTAAATTGAAAAGGGATTAAAGACTTTACCTTTGATTTATGAAAACCCCAAAAAAAATTATGAAGAACCCTAATTTTGTGGAAACTCACGAATTTTCTTTTTCCCAGGAGAAAAATAATGAATTTTGTTTTTAATAAATACATTATATAGGGTGTGATAACCCATTCCTAGCCCAACCCAAAAACCCCTTTCCTTTTTCTTGTTTTTTCCTTTTTTCCTTTCTTCCTTTCGTCCAAACCGACCCAACACCCCTTAAAATTCGTTTTTTTTTCTTTTTATTATATATTATTAAGTTGTTAATAATACCTTAATTTTCCTTAATTTATTTCAGCTCCTAAAGCCTCCAAAACCTCAAAACCGTAAAACTAGTCAGTTTTTACGCGTTTTACCGTAAAAGACGTACACTTTTATAAAAAATCTTAAATTTTGAAATAAACTTTATAACTAAGTCCTAAATGACTTAAAACCATTCCAAAAAAAATCCATATGACTAATTACCTCCTCCGAGACCTCTAAATGCTAAACCGTAAATCGTAAAAATACGATTTTCTATAATACATATACGTATACGTAAAACCACTAAATAACACCATCTCACTTCATAGTCACTACCATGTGAACTCATGAACATGAAATCATCACACATCGTTTCACTCACAAGGTACCCCGTACCGGAAACGATATACAAACCACAATTTATACACACCAATCAACACATAAACACGTAAAGACACGTAACTATCACAAAATAAAACTAAGTGACGAACCTCAAAACCAGGGTTGTCACACTAAGCTTGATTCTTCCACCCCATGGTTTGCGGACTTCGCAAATTACCATGCGGGCAACTTCATCATCAAGGGTATGACGACTCAAGAAAAACGAAAATTCTTTCGTGACGTCAAGTTCTACTTTTGGAACGACCCTTACTTGTTTCGAACTTGTGCGGATCAAATCATCCGACGTTGTGTATTTGGCACCGAAGCTTCTGTTATCCTTAGAGCTTGTCATGAGGGACCCACGGGTGGTCACCATGGTGCTAATCTCACGGCTAAGAAGGTGTTTGATGTCGGCTTCTTTTGGCCTACTATTTACCGAGATGCACAAGATCTTGTGAAGTCGTGTGACTCATGCCAACGACAAGGAAAAGCCTCACAAAAAGATGAAATGCCACAAAATATCATCCAAGTGTGTGAGATCTTTGACGTTTGGGGTATTGACTTTATGTGGCCGTTCCCATCATCTCATGGTAATAAGTACATCCTTGTTGCGGTTGACTACCTATCTAAGTGGGTGGAAACTAAGGCTTTGCCCACCAATGATGCTCGTGTGGTAGTCATGTTTTTGAAAAGCTTGTTTTCTCGGTTTGGAACCCCTCGTGTGATCATAAGCGATCGTGGAACCCATTTTTGTAACGACCAATTCGAAAGGGTCCTAAGGAAATATGGGGTTACACATCGTCTTTCTACGGCTTATCACCCACAAAAGAGTGGGCAAGTCGAGGATTCAAACCGAGCATTGAAGAGGATCTTGGAAAGATCCGTTGGGGAAAACTGACAATCTTGGTCGGATAAGTTGGACGATGCTTTATGGACCTTTAGGACCGCTCATAAGACGCCCATTGGGTGCACTCCCTATAAGCTTGTGTATGGGAAAAATTGTCATTTGCCAATTGAATTGGAACACAAGGCTTATTGGGCCCTAAAGCATTGTAATGATGACATGGAGACCGCGGGAAAACACCAGAAAATGCAATTAAACGAATTAGATAAATTGAGGGATATTGTTTATGAAAATTCATTGATTTATAAAGAAAAGACTAAAAAGTTGCATGATTCAAAAATTAAAAAACCGGGGTTTTAACATTGGGGATCAAGTTTTGCTTTTTAACTCTCGTTTGAAAATCTTTTCCGATAAGTTGAAATCCCGTTGGTCCGGCCCATTCACCGTGACTCAAGTTTTTCCATATGGGACCATCGAGCTAGCTCAAAATGATGGCCCCAATTTCAAGGTGAATGGACATAGGTTGAAGCACTACTTTGGTGGGGAAGTTCCATCCTTGAACTACCTCGACCAAATCACCTTCCCCAATGATAATTAGTGTTGAGGGGATCGAGTCGAGCTCATGACTCGATAATCAAAAACGAGGTGCCTCGTGGGGGAGTCCCATGCTTATCCTATGTACATATTATCGCTTTCTAATGTAGTAACGTGTGGGGATTTGTGCCCTTTCAACCTTTGTTCCGTGGTTGTTTGTAATTGTGGATTTTAGATGATCATGATCTTCACGATTGAAGCCTCTCGTGTTCGTTTTATGGGAGCACTTGATCGTTTGCTTTGAATACTTTCTCAATATCCATGATATATCCTTTGATGTTCTAACCTTAGGTTTATAGCACACTTCATAAACGGCTTTAAATTTAACGGTTACACCCTTTCCATGCTAGATTAGGCATTTGACTACGTCTCTAGTATGAGGGTGTTTGCACCCCTAGACTCGAAACATTGAGGACAATGTTTAACTTTAGTATGGGGGGGGGGTGAATAGATACTTGCCTTGCCAAACATTCACTCTTTCCAAAGTTTATCTTTTTGTTTATCGTTTTGTTGCAAAATAAGGCTAAAAATGGCCAAATTTTAAAATTTTTCTCATGTTTTATAAGTGTTTGAAGACACGAATGTAGGTTTTCCGATGGCGAGAATAAGAGTAATTTTTGACTCGACCGTGCGTGTTGAGCACTTAGCTTTGATTCCTTAACTTCACATTAGGCTAAGTCTCTTAAATGATGACGAGAAATGATAGGGTTAATTATAAGTTACTATGCTAAACGTAGAGTACTCGTATTCTTTCAAAAACTCATGTGTTCTTGTTGTTTGCTTATTCTCCCTTCGCATGTAAATATTTTTTGCTCAATAAATATTGACTTAGCGGTTTGGTTGGGATTGTTGGGTTTCTAGTCTTTTCTAGTAGCTTCCGTGTAATTAAATTGGGAAGACATTAAGGTATCGCCAGCGTCACGGTTTTGAAGTATTGGCACCCGAATAATCAAAAGCTTCACCCAATAATAAGATTTCAAGTGCTCACCTAAATCAAGAAAACAATTTGAAGCCCCACAAGGCCGAAAAATCTATGCAAAATTGAAAGTGAATCAAGCCTTAATCTTTGAAGCTTTAAAGATCCAAAATTCGCCTTAGCGTGAGGATATACGTCTTTGGCTAATAAAACTACCGATGAGGTGGATAATAAAAGGCAAGGCAAGACCGAAGTCATAATAAAAGCTTCATGGCGAAGTTGAATAAAAGATGGAGGTAAACCAAAGATAATAAGGCCCTTCCGTTAGGGGGCGTATAAAAGTCTTGGTAATAAGTCTCATGTTCAAAACCGTTATAAAACCATGTTTATCGATCCTTCTTGTTGACTTAATTTTTTGACATCATTGTCTATTAGGAGGGGTTATTGATTTGATGGTCTTGGTTACACCGTTAGGACTCTATTTTTAGACCTAAATCTCTATTATCGCATAAGTCAAACAATGTATCTGTAAAACCCGCATGCTTTTACCATGAATAGTACCCTTAAGATCGTACGTACTAGATTTAAACTTTACTAATATAGCATGATTACGATTATGTTAGGATTTTACGTATTACGTAAGTGTTAGAACACGATAAGTATTTACTACGCACGAGCACATAATAATTATTTGACAATAATTAATCACGAACATGCGATCATGAAATCATGAACGTAATTAAAACATGAACTATTATTAATTATGTATATATATTTATTACGAGCGTAATTAAATATATTAGATCACGGTATTTACGTAACGAGAACACTTAAAACACGAACACAAATAATCACAAACGTGTAACTTAACATCGAGACACGGAAAAAGGTACGGGTACCCCAAGTGGGGCCCCCTGATAGGTGTTTAAACACCCATCCTTTTTCCACTTAATTCTGGCTAAAACGATACCAAAACATGTATTTAATATCATTTGTTTGGAATTATGCGTGGTTTTTGTGTTTATTGTGTTTTCAGAGCCAACCGGATGAATATTGAAGAAAACATGATTTTGCACGGGTTTTATGGAAGAAAAAGACTCAAGACGAAGTCTATTATCCAAGAGATGCAAAAGATTTGAAGTCATTTGGCCTATTTGAAGATTTATCGAAGAAAAGGACCAAAGATGGAAGATTTACATAAGTCGAAGAAACTCAAGTCTATGAAACGAAGAAATTAAAAGACGAGTTAAATTTAATCGACGACAAATCCCGAATCAGAATCGAAAACGTCAACTTTTCTGAAAAGACGAGAAGACAAGAAGAACGGGAGAAAGCCCACTCACCAACCAAAGGGAACACCTATATAAAGAATCCCCCTCACACTTTTTATTCAGTTTTTCATTCCATCTTTTTCTCCTTTCTGTTCGTAGTGTTCACCAACACCATTAGGGTGTTTGGTGATTTTGATCATTGTTTTTCCAAATCTTGTAGTTTAATCTTTGTCTTTGTTTTTCAACATTAATCAATAAATTTAATCCTTCCATTTCATCTTGTTCATCTTCATCTTTTTGATTCAAAGTTATAGTTCTTATTTGGTTGATTTGATCTTGATAAGTTATTGGGTTTTAAGTTTTTATTGATGGGATTTGTAGTTTATGGTTAGTAAATGATTCGTTGTTAGTTTTACTTAAGTTCTGGTTAACAACTTGGTGATTTTTGGCTTGAATTCGTGTTCCCCTGCTTTTTCTATTGCTTACTGTTCTTGAGTTTCCTAGGTTCCGGATGAACCAAAAGTTCCGAATGAGCATAAAAAGTTCCGAATGAAAGTGTTTTTCAAAAGTTCCGAATAAGTTTTAAAAGTTCCGAATCAATTTATGTTAAAAAGTTCCGAATGAATGGTTTTTCAAAAAGTTCCGAATCAGTTTGAAAGTTCCGAATAGGCTTCCGAGCCAAATCTTCCGGATCAACTTCCGAACAAAGTTCCGGGTGAAGTTCCGGATAAACTTCCGGTTAAACTTCCGGACCAAACTTCCGGGTGAAAAGTTCCGACTGAACTTCCGGGTGAACTCCCGAGTGAAGTTCCGGATCAAACTTCCGAGTGAAGTTCCGACCAAAATTCCGAGTCAAATCTTCCGAGTAAAGTTCCGAACGAAGTTCCGGATCAATAGTTCCGAACCAAGTTCCGAGTGAACTTCCGAATCAAGGTAGACTTCCGAATCAATTTTCTTTTGAGCATTTTTAAGTGATACTTACTGTTTCTTCATTTTATATTTATATTTTAATTTTAATTCTAGTTTTATTAATTGTTATTAAATTAATTGCTTTTAATTTAAGTTTTCATCTTAATGCATTTAAACCTTTTAGTAGATTAGAAAACCAAACCCTTTTTTTAGAAACCAAGAACAATCATTCCACTTAGAACCGAGATCAATTCGAGAGGATTCCGAGAGAATCTAGAACCCATAACAAAAGCAAGTATCAAAAAGACGAGAAGACAAGAAGAACGGGAGAAAGCCCACTCACCAACCAAAGGGAACACCTATATAAAGAATCCCCCTCACACTTTTTATTCAGTTTTTCATTCCATCTTTTTCTCCTTTCTGTTCGTAGTCTTCACCAACACCATTAGGGTGTTTGGTGATTTTGATCATTGTTTTTCCAAATCTTGTAGTTTAATCTTTGTCTTTGTTTGTCAACATTAATCAATCAATTTAATCCTTCCATTTCATCTTGTTCATCTTCATCTTTTTGATTCGAAGTTATAGTTCTTATTTGGTTGATTTGATCTTGATAAGTTATTGGGTTTTAAGTTTTTAATGATGGGATTTGTAGTTTATGGTTAGTAAATGATTCGTGGTTAGTTTTACTTAAGTTTTGGTTAACAACTTGGTGATTTTTGGCTTGACTTCGTGTTCCCCTGCTTTTTCTGTTGCTTACTATTCTTGAGTTTCCCAGGTTTCGGATGAACCAAAAGTTCCGAATGAGCATAAAAAGTTCCGAATGAAAGTGTTTTTCAAAAGTTCCGAATAAGTTTTAAAAGTTCCGAATCAATTTATGTTAAAAAGTTCCGAATGAATGGTTTTTCAAAAAGTTCTGAATCAGTTTGAAAGTTCCGAATAGGCTTCCGAGCCAAATCTTCCGGATCAACTTCCGAACAAAGTTCCGGGTGAAGTTCCGGATAAACTTCCTGTTAAACTTCCGGACCAAACTTCCGGGTGAAAAGTTCCGACTGAACTTCCGGGTGAACTCCCGAGTGAAGTTCCTGATCAAACTTCCGAGTGAAGTTCCGACCAAAGTTCCGAGTCAAATCTTCCGAGTAAAGTTCCGAACGAAGTTCCGGATCAATAGTTCCGAACCAAGTTCAGAGTGAACTTCCGAATCAAGGTAGACTTCCGAATCAATTTTCTTTTGACCATTTTTAAGTGATACTTACTGTTTCTTCATTTTATATTTATATTTTAATTTTAATTCTAGTTTTATTAATTGTTATTAAATTAATTGCTTTTAATTTAAGTTTTCATCTTAATGCATTTAAACCTTTTAGTAGATTAGAAAACCAAACCCTTTTTTTAGAAACCAAGAACAATCATTCCACTTAGAACCGAGATCAGTTCGAGAGGATTCCGAGAGAATCTAGAACCCATAATCAAAAGCAAGTATCAAATGGCGCCGCTGCCGGCTCTTCTCGTTAAGATCAACTGTTTTTTGTGAGGACTTGGATTTTGGGATCCGTTCCCCGTGAGCGTTACTTTTTCATAAAAATTTTCAAAAACACAAAAAAAATATAAAATTTTCAAAAATCATAAAAATTAAAAAACATAAAAACCAAAAATATTTCTGCTTTGTTTTTTCCTTGTTAGTTCTTTTGCAGGTGCATGCGTACACGATCCACGTCTTATCAAAAGCCCGAGCCTCTCGAAGACTTAGACATGGCCGGTGTACAAAACAACAACAATAACCCACCTCAAAACAATAACAATAACAATCCACCTTTCAACAACAATAATAACAACAACAACAACAATGAGCCTCTACCGGATAATAGCCCGATGATTGAACTTCTGCAAGCTCACGTAGATGGCAACACTGATCCAATTGTTATACCCGCGATTGCAGCCAACAACTTTGAGCTCAAATCCGGCTTTATCCAGATGGTCTCTGCTCAACCATTCTTGGGGCGTACCATTGATGATCCACATGACCACATCAAGAGATTCTTGCAACTCACCAATACGGTCAAATTCAATGGTGTTCCACAAGAGGTAATCCGTTTACAACTTTTTCCCTTTTCTTTAGAGGGACAAGCCCGACATTGGCTTGCTAAGGAACCGCCACAGAGTATTCTTTCGTGGACGGATTTGGAGACCAAGTTTATCAATTACTTTTTCCCACCCTATCGTACTACCGCTTTGCGGAATGAAATCATAAATTTTGAACAAAAGTACGACGAGTCTTTTAGTGAATCTTGGGACCGTTTCAGAGACCTTTTGAGAAAATGCCCACAACATGGTTTTACCAAAGTGCATCAAATTAACACTTTTTACAATGGTTTAAACATGAATGACCAAGATTCACTAAACAGTGCCTCGGGGGGTAATCTTTTGGCTAAGACTTCCAATGCTGCTTGGGATATCATTGAAAATAAGTCTCGTGTGCAAACCAAGAGTGTTCGGACCAATGTCGCGAGTGCTAGTACTAGTGACAGCGATAAGCGACTTGACAAAATCACTTCGCTTCTTGAATCGCTTGCTACCCAAACCGCCAGCAACACCAACATCATCAACGCTAGAAACGCTAAAGACGCTCAAGTCGATGCTGTTAGCCAACCATGCGAGATATGCGAGGGTCCTCACTCTTACACCACTTGTATCGCCACCCAAGACTACACTTCTGAAAATGTGAATGCAGCTTATGGCACCTATCCTCAACCCGCTTATCAAGCCCGTCCTCAAGGTGACCGTAACTTGCTTAGCTACCACTCCAACAACTATCTCTCACCACCCGGTTTTACTCCTAACAACCCAAACCAACAACAAAACCTCAATCGTCCTCCTCAACAACAACAACCTCGTACACCATACATACCACCTCACAAACAGCAACAACCACCTCAACGAAACAACCAAGTTTACCAGCAACCTGCTTATCAACCACCCGCATACAATGCTCCTCCCAACCAACCCACCGCTTTACACCAAGAAGTGGAAACCTACATGAGGACTAACGATGTGATCGTGGGAAATCTTCAGCGAGAAGTGCTCCACTTGAAAGCAGACCTGGTCAAACAAGGGAACGATCTGAGAGCTGATATGAGAAACACGTTGGATAGTCAAACGAATGACTTAAAGAACATGATGGCTAGTTTCTTCCAAGGTAATCAACCCTCTTCTTCGGGTACTCTTCCGAGTAACACCGTTGCGAATCCAAGAGGGGAGATGAAAGCAATCACCACTCGCAGTGGCAAAGGTACCAAGGAACCCGAGCTTCCTATACCTCCACCGGTGATTGTGACTAAGGAAAATGAGTCACCTGCTCCTATTCCTCATCCTTCTCCTTCCACAATTTCTCCACCTCTTACTTCTACCCCTCCTCCACCCAAGGATGTGAGTGATCCTATTCTCCCAAAGCCTCCCTCTTCTTCCAATATACCTTATCCATCTAGGTTGAGGAAAGAGAAGCTCAAAAGCAAGGACGATATTCAGGTTTCGAACTTTCTTAAAATGTTCAAACAATTGAATTTGAATATCTCCTTCCCTGAGGCTCTCGCTCACATGCCTAAGTACGCAAAAATGTTTAAAGATCTTCTGGGTGACAAGGAAAAGCTTCTTGATATTGCCAACACCCAACTTAATGAGAATTGCTCTGCAGTACTCTTAAGGAAATTACCAACTAAGCTTGGTGATCCGGGTCGTTTCTTAATCCCTTGCAACTTCCCGGGAGTAGAGAATTGCATGGCCCTAGCCGATCTAGGTTCCAGTATTAATTTAATGCCTCTAAGCGTTTGGAAGCAATTATCTCTCCCTGAGCTAGTCCCCACCAAAATGACTTTGGAATTAGCTAACCGTACGGTTGCTTATCCAGTGGGGATAGCCGAAGACGTCTTTGTAGGAGTCGACAAATTCACTTTTCCTTCCGATTTCGTCGTCGTCGACTACGAGATGGACCCTCGTGTTCCTTTGATCGTGGGTCTTCCATTCCTGAGGATCGGTCGCACTCTCATCGATGTTGAAGCCGGTGAGCTTATCATGAGAGTGGGTGACGATAAAATCGTCTTCAACATGGGAAAGTTGTCTAAACAACCTTATTCATACGAGAGTGTTAATTGTATTGACGTTCTGGATGAGGCTTGTGAAGAACACTTTAATGATGCTTGTAAAAATATTCCTACCTCTCTTCCCAATGTTGAAACCGTTTCCTCTATTGATTCATCACTGTCTCTATTTGGAGAAAGTGATTTGTTTTGGAACGATCTTGAAGCCACCATTGGAGATGTGAACTTAGCTAATGATGATTCTCCCATCGATGGGGATGAAGACTTGCATTTCTTTGAAAACCTTCTCAACGAAGACAATCTTTCTCCACCATCTCCCACGGTTATTTCTATCGATACTCCGACTTTGAAAACGCCTCCCATCGAAAATCCTCCGGATTTAGAACTTAAGGAGTTGCCGCCCCATCTCGAGTATGTGTTCCTTGAAGAAGAGAAGAAGTCGCCAGTCATCATTGCGAAGGACTTGAAAGAAGAAGAGAAAACTCGTCTCATCGCCGTGCTTAAAGATCATAAGAAGGCAATTGCTTGGAAAATTTCCGATATCCGCGGAATTGATCCAAACTTTTGTACTCACAAGATTCTCATGGAAGATGACTTTAAACCCGCAATCCAGAGCCAAAGTAGGGTTAATCCTAAAATTCATGACGTCATCAAACAAGAGGTTATCAAACTTCTAGATGTCGGCTTGATTTACCCTATTTCGGATTCGCCTTGGGTAAGTCCCATCCATTGTGTGCCCAAGAAGGGCAGAATAACCGTTGTTACCAATGAACACAACGAGTTGATTCCCACTCGTCTCATTACTGGGTGGAGAGTTTGTATTGATTATCGCAAGCTCAATGATGCCATGAGAAAAGATCACTTTCCTCTTCCCTTCATGGATCAAATGCTCGAGCGTCTAGCTGGTAATGACTATTACTGCTTCTTAGACGGTTTCTCCGAGTATTTTCAAATTCCCATGGATCCGAAAGACCAAGAAAAGACCACATTCACTTGTCCCTATGGAACATTTGCCTACAAACGCATGCCTTTTGGTTTATGCAATGCTCCTGGGACGTTCCAATGGTGTATGATGGCTATATTCCATGACATGGTGGAAGACACTATGGAAGTATTCATGGATGATTTCTCGGTTTATGGCAATTCTTTCTCTGCGTGCCTTGCCAATTTAGAACGTATGCTTAAGCGGTGCGAAGACACTCGCCTTGTTCTGAATTCGGAAAAATGCCATTTTATGGTAAAAGAAGGCATCGTGCTAGGACACAAGATTTCCAAAGCCGGTCTTGAAGTAGACCGTGCTAAAGTCGATGTTATCGCTAAGTTGCCTCCACCTTCAACCGTGAAGGGTGTGAGAGGTTTTCTGGGTCATGCGGGCTTCTACCGTCGATTCATCAAAGATTTTTCTCAAATCGCTCGCCCGATGACCCACCTCTTGGAAAAAGATACTCCTTTTATCTTTTCCAAAGAGTGTCTTGAAGCCTTCAACTCGCTTAAGGATAAGCTTACTAAGGCACCCGTCTTGGTTACCCCTAATTGGGAGCTGCCTTTCGAGTTGATGTGCGATGCTAGCGACTTTGCTATTGGTGCGGTTTTGGGCCAAAGAGTGAATAAACACTTCCAACCAATCCACTATGCTAGCAAGACAATGACGGGGGCTCAATTGCATTATACGACAACCGAAAAAGAGCTTTTAGCTGTTGTCTATGCTTTTGAAAAGTTTCGCCCCTATCTTGTCCTTTCCACCACAATCATTTACACCGATCATTCCGCGTTAAAGTACTTGTTAACTAAACAAGATTCTAAACCAAGACTTCTTCGCTGGGTTTTGCTTCTCCAAGAATTTAAAATTGAAATTCGCGATAAAAAAGGAGCTGAAAACCTGGCCGCGGATCATCTCAGTAGACTTGAGGATCCTTACCAAGGGGATCATCCGAACAAATAAATCAATGATTCTTTTCCTTTGGAGACCTTAATGTCTATCAATTCGAGTTCTGATGAAACGCCGTGGTTTGCGGACATTGCAAACTACTTAGCGGGTGGAATTCTCAAGGAAGGGTTAACATCCCAACAAAAGAAAAAGTTCTTCACCGACATTAAGACTTACTTTTGGGATGACCCTTACCTATTCAAACAATGTGCCGATTTGATTATTCGCTGATGTGTTGATGGACCGGCAACTTTAGAAATCCTTGATGCTTGCCACAAAGGACCCACCGGTGGTCACTTTGGTCCCAACTACACCGCCAAAAAAGTGTTTGATTCGGGATTTTATTGGCCCACCATATATCATGACGCTCACAATATGGTTAAACGTTGTGATGCTTGCCAAAAACAAGGCAAGATCACACATAAAGACGAGATGCCTCAGAATTTCATTCAAGAATGTGAAATCTTTGATGTTTGGGGTATCGACTTTATGGGGCCATTCCCTTCCTCTAAAGGAAACAAATACATCCTTGTAGCCGTTGACTACGTTTCAAAGTTGGTTGAAGCTAAAGCTTTACCTACTAATGATGCAAGGGTGGTTTGTAACTTTTTGAAATCTATGTTCACTAGATTCGGTGTGCCTCGTGCCATTATTAGTGATCGCGGGACTCATTTTTGCAATGACCAATTCGCAAGAGTCCTGGCTAAGTACAGTGTAAATCATCGTCTTTCCACCGCTTACCACCCACAAACTAATGGCCAGGCTGAAATATCCAACCGAGGATTAAAGCGAATTCTGGAAAGAACCGTGGGAGAGCATCGTGCCTCATGGGCTGATAAACTTGATGATGCTTTGTGGGCTTTTCGTACCGCATACAAGACTCCGATTGGTTGTACACCATATCGTCTCGTGTACGGGAAAGCATGCCACCTCCCCATTGAGTTGGAGCACAAGGCTTACTGGGCCTTGAAGTGGGCTAATTTTGACATCAACAAAGCCGGTGATCTACGCAAGATCCAACTCAATGAGCTGAATGAACTCCGTAATGAGGCTTATGAAAATTCTTTGATCTATAAGGAGAAGACTAAGCTCATTCACGACTCTAAGATTAAGAACCGAGACTTCCAAGTTGGAGACAAAGTTTTACTCTTTAACTCTCGGTTGAAAATCTTTTCGGGCAAGCTGAAATCTCGTTGGTCCGGCCCATTCACCATTGCCCAAATTTTTCCATATGGTACTCTCGAGCTCGCTCAACCTAATGGACCTAATTTTAAGGTGAATGGCCAACGAGTGAAGTTGTACTTTGGTGAGGACATCTCTCAGGAGATGATTCAATCCCTCACCACGTTCCCCATGAACTAATGTTGGGTCGAGTTAGGCTCGTGACTCGGTTATAAAAAACAAGCGCTCCTCGGGAGGCAGCCCGAGTATCTATCCTGTTCTGTTTTAACCTCCTAAGTGTAGGGGGGCCTCTATAGGTGTTTGTATTTGTGTGGTGATGTGATTACAGGGATAAGTGCACTCTTGGAACCTTTGAAGAACCGTGCTCCCGTGTTATCCGAAATTTGGTTCTATCTCTCAACTATCGTGATTCAATTTTCTTCATACTCACATTTGAAATTGATCACGTTAGTCGTCTCTTCCTTAACTTGATTTAACCAACGTGCACAATGTCATAAGTGTAGGGGAGACTTTTCCCACATGCTTAAACATTGAGGACAATGTTTATCTTAAGTGCAGGGGGGACTTCTATCGAAGTTTTAAGTGGACTTTTCCATCAAAATGCCTTCATTTAACCGGCTAATCTTATTTTTCAACATTTTTCAAATTTTTTATTAATTTTGGCCATTTATTTATAATTTTTAAATTTTTATCGTTGCTTTCATATGTATATATCCCGCAATAAAGTCAAAAATATTAATAAAGTGGTGTAGCTAGTTTAGAAGTCTTTGACATATTAGGCCCGTTGCGATTATTTTGACTCAACCCGAATAGACTTATCCAAGTTTATTCTAGCTAGTATCCTTACCCATGTAGACCTTAATTGGTTTATTAGGCTAAGTGTCCACGAGTCTCATTACTTGAGATTTTAAATTGTGGAGGATGAGAAATGATAGAGTCAATTATAAGTCGGTATTCTTGCACAAGCTCACTTGGTGTAATTATTTGTCTATTCTCCCATCACTTGCTAATAATTTATCTGCAATAAGTAAGGTCGTACGATTTGAAAAGTTACTTAGCTTCTAGCCAAGATCGTTTAAAAGTTGCTCGGTAATGATAAGAGTTCATAGCCAAGGCATAACTTTTGAAGCGGGGCGCGAAGATTGGCGAGTCCGAAAAGGCCCTAACAAGGCATGAGGATTCCATTTTATTGCTAAAGATCCAAAGTGATGTGAAAAGCGTTATTCCCAAAATCAATATGAAGGATCAAGACTCACGACAAAAAGAAATCAACTCCCATAAAGATGATGGAGAAGTCTATCCGAAAAGACCCTAACAAGGTATGAGGATAAATAGATCCAAGTCCGAAAAGGAGGTGGATCGTTGTATCTCAAAATCCCAATTAGAGATTGAAGAAATAATCATGAAGTCGTGGTCAACAAAGTTGGAGTACCCCTCAAAAGTCTCCAAGTGAAGAAACTCTATTAACGATGAGAAGACCATTATCTCAAGCACGTCTCTCAAGATATGAAGTATGAAGTACATGCCAAATATCGGCCCGAGAAAGGTCTCAAATCGTGAACCGAGTTATGCCTAGATCTGAACTTTTTGATATCCCAAGAAGCAGTTTTAAGAGATTTTGTCCTTTAGCTAACTATTGATCAAATCGTCCTACTTTGCTTTCAGCCTAATAAACTATCGAAATAAGTCCAAAAATGCATCTTTATGATCATTCTGAGACAAAAATAAAATATAAGAGATACACCTAGAAATAAGGGAGTTTAAGCATATATTTAAGCCATGTGTGTAAGTGTTTGATTTACTAACTTATAATAACAATGATCTCGGTTTTAAGCTTAGTTTGGGGAACGTGAAACTTGAGGGTGATAAATCGTCGCAGCACCGAAGCCCTAATGTAAGTCCTTGATCTCTTCGCAAGTTATTTCCATGTAGCTATTTTCAAGTGAAAATGGTTTTCTATCCTTTTGTTTACTTTAAAGACTTTAATTTCTCTTAGTACTTTAATTTTTGTTTAGTAGAATTTTAATAAGGCCAAGGTTGATTGATTATGAGAAAAGTGTTAAATTGCTTTATCACTAAGCATTGCATGAGGGCATGGCAATGGTTAAGTGTAGGGGATTTGATAGGTGTGTATACACCCATCCTTTTTCTACTTAATTCTGGCTAAAACGAGACCAAAACACGTATTTAATATCATTTGTTTGGAATTATGCGTGGTTTTTGTGTTTATTGTGTTTTCAGAGCCAACCGGATGAATATTGAAGAAAACATGGGATTGCACGGGTTTTATGGAAGAAAAAGACTCAAGACGAAGTCTATTATCCAAGAGATGCAAAAGATTTGAAGTCATTTGGCCTATTTGAAGATTTATCGAAGAAAAGGACCAAAGATGGAAGATTTACATAAGTCGAAGAAACTCAAGTCTATGAAACGAAGAAAATAAAAGACGAGTTAAATTTAATCGACGACAAATCCCGAATCAGAATCGAAAACGTCAACTTTTCTAAAAAGACGAGAAGACAAGAAGAACGGGAGAAAGCCCACTCACCAACCAAAGGGAACACCTATATAAAGAATCCCCCTCACACTTTTTATTCAGTTTTTCATTCCATCTTTTTCTCCTTTCTGTTCGTAGTCTTCACCAACACCATTAGGGTGTTTGGTGATTTTGATCATTGTTTTTCCAAATCTTGTAGTTTAATCTTTGTCTTTGTTTGTCAACATTAATCAATCAATTTAATCCTTCCATTTCATCTTGTTCATCTTCATCTTTTTGATTCAAAGTTATAGTTCTTATTTGGTTGATTTGATCTTGATAATTTATTGGGTTTTAAGTTTTTATTGATGGGATTTGTAGTTTATGGTTAGTAAATGATTCGTGGTTAGTTTTACTTAAGTTCTGGTTAACAACTTGGTGATTTTTGGCTTGAATTCGTGTTCCCCTGCTTTTTCTGTTGCTTACTGTTCTTGAGTTTCCCAGGTTCCGGATGAACCAAAAGTTCCGAATGAGCATAAAAAGTTCCGAATGAAAGTGTTTTTCAAAAGTTCCGAATAATTTTTAAAAGTTCCGAATCAATTTATGTTAAAAAGTTCCGAATGAATGGTTTTTCAAAAAGTTCCGAATCAGTTTGAAAGTTCCGAATAGGCTTCCGAGCCAAATCTTCCGGATCAACTTCCGAACAAAGTTCCGGGTGAAGTTCCGGATAAACTTCCGGTTAAACTTCCGGACCAAACTTCCGGGTGAAAAGTTCCGACTGAACTTCCGGGTGAACTCCCGAGTGAAGTTTCGGATCAAACTTCCGAGTGAAGTTCCGACCAAAGTTCCGAGTCAAATCTTCCGAGTAAAGTTCCGAACGAAGTTCCAGATCAATAGTTCTGAACCAAGTTCCGATTGAACTTCCGAATCAAGGTAGACTTCCGAATCAATTTTCTTTTGAGCATTTTTAAGTGATACTTACTGTTTCTTCATTTTATATTTATATTTTAATTTTAATTCTAGTTTTATTAATTGTTATTAAATTAATTGCTTTTAATTTAAGTTTTCATCTTAATTCATTTAAACCTTTTAGTAAATTAGAAAACCAAACCCTTTTTTTAGAAACCAAGAACAATCATTCCACTTAGAACCGAGATCAATTCGAGAGGATTCCGAGAGAATCTAGAACCCATAACAAAAGCAAGTATCACCCCCCTAACCGCGGATACAAGGGACAAATGGGACAAGCCCATTTGTCAAATCTTACTAAAAGGGTTTAAGGATTTTCACTACTCATTTTTTACAATTACAGAAGATTTTAGCAAAAACCTAAAACCGTCCTTCCCTTTTCTTTTTTGTGCCGCCACCCTACAAACACCACAAGGAGGTGGTTGTTGATCTTGGATCTTGGATTATTAGTTGGTGATCGTGTTTGTTGTTCGTCCTTTTGATCCACGAATTCGGTAAATCCATTTTAAACTTTTTCTTTTGATTTGATCTTTTAATAAATCAAGAACATGTTATGTTTTTTACAAAAACCTAATAAATAAACATGGATCTAACATAAATTGAGGTTTAATAAAATCAAAAGTATGGTTTTAAGGGGTGTTTGTTTTAGCCGCGGCCTACACAAAACCCAAAAGGGGTTTCGGTTTGGCCATCCAACCACCACCAAGACCATATGGTCTCAGTTGGTGGGTGTGGGTCCCACGGAAGCATCAAGACACGGGGTAACCCGATTTGGTTCGGGGTACGGTGTCAATTTCATGTCCGGTTCATGCTTTTTAGTCTAGATCTGATTCATGGTGTATGCTTAGTTTTTTTATGTTTTATGATCTTATGTTAAAAATTAAATTAATAGATGACATGATTAATTTAATAACATGACTTAGGTTATTTTAATTATTAATAATCACGAAATTAATTAACCTAAGTACTTTTATATTTTAGACTTATAATTAATTAATTATTTAAAAACCATGATAATAATTAATTAATTAACGTGACTTAAGTTATATTATATATAAATATTAATACATGTTTTAACCTAAGTATTTAACTTTGTTTAATTAAAACATGTTATACTTTAATTAAATATTTTAAGCTATAGTTTAATTTAATTACATGAAATAATTATTAAACTATACATTATATCATATGACTTAGAAAATAATCATGAAAACACTTAGGCTTATATACTTAGCTTATTTAACCAGCTTATTTCTAATTATTGAAACTTTATATTTTTAGAAACTTAATTAAATAAGGCAGCTAATCTATTTATGGAAACCTTCTATTTTTAGAAACTTATTTATTTCAGGTAGCTAATCTATTAATGGAAACTTATTTAATTAAGGCAGCTGATCTATTTATGGAAACTTTCTATTTTTAGAAACTTATCTATTTTAAGCAGTAAATCTATTTTTGGAAACTTTCTATTTTTGGAAACTTTCTATTTGGTAACTTTCTATTTTTGGTAACTTTATATTTTTGGAAACTTTCTATTTTTGGAAACTTTCTATTTTTGGAAACTTTCTATTTTAGGAAACCTGCTATTTTTGGAAAGTTACTTATTATTACACAGTAAGTATAATAACACATGAAATACCAGAAATACTTAATCAGATTAAACAGAATATAAGATAAACATGGTTTAAGGCTTAAAAACAGTAAAACATGGTAAGAACACATAAATAAGCTAAGACATGACATAAAACCAGCTACGTATTTAGTAATCAGATACTTATTCAAGTATGTATTTATGTAGCACTAGTGATTCGGAAGTAGGATTCCTCTCAGTTCATCTTCTTCGTTCACTGGACATAAGGTACGGATTCCCGTCCTTTCAGTATGGACATTCTTTCCTTATTAGGATTCCCCGTATGCAGCCAAATGTTTTCCCGTAGTGTAAGCTACGTGTTTGATTGCTTATGTTTAATTAAGATTACCTATAGCCATATACATGCATGACGAGTTTCACCTAGTTATGGAGGTACCATAACCATAACGTTTGAGGCACTGATGTTATGACTTCACCACGGTGGAGTGATTGCTCGTGGCGTCCCTTCAGCTTTTGGCCATTTATATTATATTTATCATTTGGGGCGTATGTGTGCATCCTAGTTACATGTTTTTAGTCAGGATTTCATGTTGAATGTGGTGTGTGCCTTGCATCCTTCACAAGGAGCTGATCCCTCCCACCCAAAAACCAGTATATTAAATTAGAGGCATCCCCTCTAATTTGCATGATGAGGTCACCCCTCCAAGTATTCATGCACGGTGGATTTTCATGACCTATATTGGCTAATGGTAAAATATGACAAACAGTTTTTTACAAGATAAACATAAGACTTTTCAAACTATAAACCAGTTTTACCAAGACTTAACCAGGTTACTCGGGACTTTGTTTTCTTCCGTAGTTATATGTTATATGCTTATCCTATTCATGCTTTATTGTACATCCATGCACTGAGCGTATTTGCTCAGCCGTTTTCCTTTTCTATGTTCCCAAAACGGCAGGTACTCAGGGACGCTCGTAGATACTAAGAGTACGTGCATATGGACTGGAAGCTGTCTAGCCTTCTTTACTTTATGCATTTCCTTTCTTATGATACATTTGTTATGGACATTGTTTAGTCCTTTCCTTTACTATACTATGTTTGTGTGTGATGAGCTTTACTTTTGGACTACCGATGTTTGATTCCGGTATTTTCCTTTTATGGTCAAGTAATGTTTAGACATTTTTCCTTGTATGCTTTGATGACACGCCATAATTGCATGTGACATTTCCATTATCAAAATGGGGTGTTACAATTATGGTATCAGATCCAAGGCTTCGACCTGTAGGCTCTCAAATATGACCTGTGATTAGTGGGTAGTCACTACGGTCTTCCTAGAACTGACAGTTGTTTTCATGCATTCATCATTTTTAAGCATACATATACATGTCATTGTCGCAGATTTTTGACTAAGTAATGGTTGGTACAGGACTGGCCCTATTTAGTCGCATGTGTTTTATCGAAACTTTTAGATTTGGGACCGACCCATAGGCGTCCCCTCGCTATGTCTTTTGTTTTGGGTGAACTGACCAGAGGCGTTCACTCTCGAGCATACAAAAGTTTTCATAAAACTGCATCATGCATTCATACACAAAATTTTCTTGCATAAAATTTTTCTCGTGAAATTTTAGTATAAACTTTTTTTCATGTATATATATATATATATATATATTTTATGTTTTGATCTGTTTAATCATATGTTTTATGTTAAACTGTCAGATGGTTCTCACACGCGAACAGGAGCAGCTCAATGCTGCAGTTCAGGCCGCTATGCAAGCTTTGCTTCCTCAACTGAGGAATGACATCAGGGCTGAAGTTCAAGCTGCCAACAATCAGCAGCATAATCAGGCACCTCCTCCTCCTCCTCCTCCAGTGACATTAGCAGTATGGCTGGAGAGATTCAACAAGCTCCGCCCTCGAGCTTTTGAGAAGACAGATAGCCCCAGCGATGCTGAAAGCTGGTTGGCACACATCGAGAAGATTTTCAACGCTATGGGCTGTGACCCCGCAATCAAGGCGAGGTTGGCATGCTATCGGTTCGAAGGCGATGTACTCAATTGGTGGTTAGCATTGATGCAGTCTGAAGGTGATGACGAGTGGGTTGCTGGTTTGACTTGGGCTCAGTACAAGGACAGGGTGATGGAGCAGTTCTTTCCCAAGGCTGAGCAGGACAAGCTCAAGAGAGAGTACCATGGGATCCGGCAGAGAGCTGGGGAGAATAGCAACGAGTTTATGCAGCGCTTTCTTCGCTTAGCTGGTTTCCTTGGTGCGGCAGTAGGTACTCCGGAAGAGCAGGCACATCACTTTAGATGGGCTCTTCGCACATCGGTCGCAAACAATCTGGTGTGTGCTACGTTCAACACTGTAGCATAAGTGGCCGATGCAGCACGAAAACTGGAGATGCTGCAGGAGAGAGATGAGTTCAGGGAAGCTGAAAGACCCGACAAGAGGTAAACCTTCGTATTCAAGCGGTGACCAATCCGTATGCTTTCCATATGTCAATTATTCATCTCTTAAATGTATCTTCCAAGCAGAAAACTGGGGACCGGTCTTAGCCGGCTACTCAGCAGCAGCCTCATCAGCCCAAGGGAAACGGTCAGACTAACGAGCGTTCTGCTACGGATAGGCGTGGCGGTAATGATAATTACCGTAACAACGCTGGGCACTCCAACAGCAGCAGGTCCTAATACTTACGCATTTCCTTATGATTTCATGTTATAACTCATACTCTGACACTTTAACAAACTTCTACCAGGAACCATGGAAACGGTAGGGACCAGAACCAGAGAGGTTCGCAGCCTAGCCGTCCAGCTATCACTGGTATTCCATCTTACGATTATCTGCTTTATCCTTTGTACCCAACTATCATGTCTTATGTAAAATGTTTCATCAGGTTCCCAGCCAGCCAGAGCACCTGCTGGAGGATACACCCATCCTCTTTGCTCTACTTTCCACCGTAGGCACCCAGGACCATGTCGCCGTAATACTCATGCGTGCTTCAAGTGTGGTCTTCCTGGCCATATTATGAAGGATTGCCGTAAGGGCGAGATGGAGGGTACATCAGGACATGCTGATACCAAGCCCCCTCCTACTACCATCACTGGTGCTACTCACTCGGTTATTTCTACTGCTTATGCTAAGAACATCTCGAGACCAGTCCAACAAGTCTATAGGTACCATCACTGGAATCTTGTATATGTATGGCCAAGCTGCATGTGTTCTTTTTTATACGGGTGCTACTCACTCGGTTATTTCTACTGCTTATGCTAAGAACATTAGGATGCTCCCCATGCCACTAGAAAATAGGCTTACTATTTCCACGCCTTTGAGGGACTCTGTATTAATCACCCATTTATACAAGAGTCTTCCCCTGGAATTTGACGATAAGGTTCGACATGTCGACGCACTTCCGTTGGTCATGAATCACTTTGACATGATTTTGGGCATGGATTGGCTATCCAAGCATCATGCTACCATAGACTGCCATTCATATCCAGTTATCTTCGGTGATGTTAATGCACCAGAGTACATTCATAATGTGTTCATACCCGGACGGTCTGTACAAATCATATCTACCCTGCAAGCGCGTGCACTATTGTCACATGGCTGCGAGGGTTATCTAGCTACGGTTCACGACATGGATGCTGAATCTCCATCAATTCAGGATAAACCTATAGTGTCGGAATTCCAAGATGTTTTTCCAACAGAACTTCTGGGCATACTACCTGCACGAGAAGTGGAATTCAGTATCGAGCTGGTTCCAGGAGCTGAACCAATCTCCAAGGCTCCTTATCGCATGGCTCCCATAGAGCTGAAGGAGCTGAAGGATCAACTACAAGAACTTCTTGAACGAGGTTTCATTCGACCGAGCGCATCTCCATGGGGCGCACCTGTCTTGTTTTTTAAGAAGAAGGACGGCAGTATGCGTCTTTGTATAGACTATCGCGAGCTCAACAAGATTACCATTCAGAATAGATATCCACTGCCACGCATTGACGATCTGTTTGAACAGCTCCAAGGGGACAAACACTTCTCCAAGATTGATCTTAGGTCGGGCTATCATCAGCTATGGGTCAAGGAGCAGGACATCGCTAAGACTGCCTTTCGTACCCGTTATGGCCACTACGAGTTTGTAGTTATGCCATTTGGCCTGACAAATGCTCCAGCAGTGTTCATGGATTTGATGAACAGAATCTTCCATGAATTTCTGGATAAGTTCGTCATCTTCTTCATCGATGACATCCTGATTTTCTCAAAGTCCAAGGAGGAACACGAACACCATCTTCGTACAATACTACAGATTATTCGCCAGAAGCAGCTGTATGCTAAATTCTCCAAGTGAATTCTGGTTAGACAAGGTGGCATTCTTAGGTCACATTGTATCAGCAGAAGGAATCACTATGGATCCAGTAAAGGTTGAGGCCATTACTAAGTGGCCAAGGCCGACATCAGCGACGGAAGTTCGTAGTTTCTTAGGCTTAGCTGGCTATTACCGTAGATTCGTGGAGAACTTTTCCCGCCTAGAACTACCATTGACCAAACTGATGCGGAAAGGGGAGAAATTCGTCTGGACTGAAGATCGAGAGAAGAGCTTTGAAGACCTGAAGCAGAAACTAGTATCTGCACCTATTCTTACTCTACCATCTGGTACGGGTGGATTTCAAATCTACAGCGATGCATCGGGGAAGGGACTTGGCTGTGTTCTCATGCAACATGGGAAAGTGATCGCGTACGCTTCACGGCAGCTTAAGCCTTATGAAGAAAATTATCCCAAGCATGACCTGGAACTTGCTGCAGTCGTGTTTGCATTGAAGATATGGAGGCACTACTTATATGGAGAATCATGTGACATTTTCACGGACCACAAGAGCTTGAAGTATATCTTCACTCAGCTTGAATTGAACATGAGGCAGAGGAGATGGTTAGAGCTGTTGAAGGATTATCACATTAATCTATAGTATCATCCCGGAAAGGCAAATGTAGTAGCAGATGCTCTTAGCAGGAAGTCCGGAATGATCAACGGCATGAAAATCGAAGAGGAAATCATCAGAGACTTGGAGCGACTAGACATCGAGATCATGGTACGTGGACATCACAGTTACTGCGCTAATCTTAGAGTAGAACCCGAGTTACTATCTAAGATCAAGGAAGCTCAGAAGGATGACGGAGAAATCTGGGCGATAGTACAGAATTTGGAGAAGCAGACAGAATTCAGAGTAGATGCAGATGGTATCGTATGGCAGGGCACGAGACTTTGTGTTCCTGATGACCAAGAACTCCGGGAAGCTTTGTTAGCTGAAGCTCATAGCTCCCCATTCTCTATACATCCTGGTTCGACTAAGATGTACCATGACATCAAGCAGTACTTTTGGTGGAGTGGTATGAAACAAGATGTGGCCACTTACGTCTCCAAATGTCTTACCTGCCAGCAGGTTAAGATCGAGCATCAGCGATCTGGCGGTCTCCTTCAACCGTTAGATATCCCAGAGTGGAAGTGGGACAAAATCACCATGGATTTTGTTACTGGTCTTCCGCCTACCAAGAGGAAGCACGATGCAATTTGGGTTATCGTTGATCGACTTACCAAATTAGCTCATTTCTTACCGATCCGCAAGGAAGATCTGGTTAGTAAACTCGCAGATACGTACAGAAGAGAGATCATGAGACTCCACGGTGCACCATCCAGCATCGTCTCAGACAGAGATCCTTGATTCACTTCGCGCTTTTGGAAAAGTCTGTAGAAAGCTTGGGGTACATAAGTTAAGCTTAGCACGGCTTTTCATCCTCAAACGGACGGACAGTCAGAGCGAACCATTCAGACATTGGAAGATATGTTGAGGTCATGTACGTTGGAATGGACGGGTGATTGGGACGATTACATCTGTTTGGTGGAATTTGCATACAACAACAGTTGGCACGCAAGTATCAAGTGTGCTCCATTTGAGATGTTGTATGGAAGAAAGTGTCGCACCACAATCTGCTGGGATCAGGTTGGTGAGCGAACACTTGAAGGACCGGAAATCATAGAGATGACCAATGAGAAGATAGCAGTAGCTAAGCAGAAAATTCAGGAGGCACGGTCACGTCAGAAGAGTTACGCCGATAAGCATCGTATGGATATACACTTTAACGTAGGAGATCACGTCTTCCTTAAGGTTTCGCCGGCACGCGGTGTTAGACGCTTCGGGGTTAAAGGGAAGCTCAGTCCTCGTTTCATCGGACCGTTTGATATCATTGAACGAGTCGGTGAAGTATCTTACCGATTGGCGTTACCTCCACAGCTTTTGCATGTGCACAATGTGTTTCATGTGTCCTTACTCAAAGGGTACCAGTATCATCCCCTTCACATGGTTCAGTATCCACTGGAGTAGATACGTGAAGATCTCACTTTTATAGAAGAACCCGAACGAGTTCTTGACAGACAAGAACGAGTCATGAGAAAGAAGACGATTCCATTCGTCAAAATTCTATGGAGGGATCATACCGAGCGTGAAGCCACTTGGGAAACAGAGGAGTCTATCCGGGCTTCTTAACCTCATTTCATATTTTGAATTCGGGTATATTCTTCTTTTCCAGTTTACTTTATCTATAACTTGGGGACGAATTATTTTTTGTAGGGGGGAAGAGTTTTAAAACCCGCATGCTTTTACCATGAATAGTACCCTTAAGATCGTACGTGCTAGATTTAAACTTTACTAATATAGCATGATTACGATTACGTGTTAGGATTTTACGTATTACGTACGTGTTAGAACACGATAAGTATTTACTACGCACGAGCACGTAATAATTATTTGACAATAATTAATCACGAACATGCGATCATGAAATCATGAACGTAATTAAAACACGAACTATTATTAATTACGTATATATATTTATTACGAGCGTAATTAAATATATTAGATCACGGTATTTACGTAACGAGAACACTTAAAACGCGAACACAAATAATCACGAACGTGTAACTTAACATCGAGACACGGAAAAAGGTACGGGTACCCCAAGTGGGGCCCCCTACCCGCGGCTACAAGGGACAAATGGGCCAAGCCCATTTGTCAAATCTTACTAAAAGGGTTTAAGGATTTTCACTCCTCATTTTTTACAATTACAGAAGATTTTAGCAAAAACCTAAAACCCTCCTTCCCTTTTCTTTTTTGTGACGCCACCCTACAAACACCACAAGGAGGTGGTTGTTGATCTTCTTGGATCTTGGATTATTAGTTGGTGATCGTGTTTGTTCTTCGTCCTTTTGATCCACGAATTCGGTAAATCCTTTTTAAACTTTTTCTTTTGATTTGATCTTTTAATAAATCAAGAACATGTTATGTTTTTTACAAAAACCTAATTAATAAACATGGATCTAACATAAATTGAGGTTTAATAAAATCAAAAGTATGGTTTTAAGGGGCGTTTGTTTTAGCCGCGGCCTACACCGAACCCAAAAGGGGTTTCGGTTTGGCCATCCGACCACCACCAAGACCATATGGTATCGGTTGGTGGGTGTGGGTCCCACGGCAACATCAAGACACGGGGTACCCCGATTTAGTTCGGGGTACGGTGTCGATTTCATGTCCGGTTCATGCTTTTTAGTCTAGATCCGGTTCATGGTGTATGCTTAGTTTTTTTTATGTTTTATGATCTTATGTTAAAAATTAAATTAATAAATGACATGATTAATTTAATAACATGACTTAGGTTATTTTAATTATTAATAATCATGAAATTAATTAACCTAAGTACTTTTATATTTTAGACTTATAATTAATTGATTATTTAAAAACCATGATTATAATTAATTAATTAATGTGACTTAGGTTATATTATATATAAATAATAATACATGTTTTAACCTAAGTATTTAACTTTGTTTAATTAAAACATGTTATACTTTAATCAAATATTTTAACCTATTGTTTAATTTAATTACATGAAATAATTATTAAACTATACATTATATCATATGACTTAGAAAATAATCATGAAAACACTTAGGCTTATATATTTAGCTTATTTAACCAGCTTATTTCTAATTATGGAAACTTTCTATTTTTAGAAACTTAACTAAATAAGGCAGCTAATCTATTTATGGAAACCTTCTATTTTTAGAAACTTATTTATTTCAGGCAGCTAATCTATTTATGGAAACTTATTTAATTAAGGCAGCTGATCTATTTATGGAAACTTTCTATTTTTAGAAACTTATCTCTTTTAAGTAGTAAATCTATTTTTGTAAACTTTCTATTTTTGGAAACTTTCTATTTTTGGAAACTTTCTATTTTTGGTAACTTTCTATTTTTGGAAAATTTCTATTTTTGGAAACTTTCTATTTTGGAAACTTTCTATTTTTGGAAACTTTCTATTTTAGGAAACCTTCTATTTTTGGAAAGTTACTTATTATTACACAGTAAGTATAATAACACATGAAAAACCAGAAATACTTAATCAGATTAAACAGAATATAAGATAAACACGGTTTAAGGCTTAATAACAGTAAAACATGGTAAGAACACATAAATAAGCTAAGACATGACATAAAACCAGCTACGTATTTAGTAAGCAGCTACTTATTCAAGTATGTATTTATGTAGCACTAGTGATTCGGAAGTAGGATTCCTCTCAGTTCATCTTCTTCGTTCACTGGACATAAGGTACGGATTCCCGTCCTTTCAGTATGGACATTCTTTCCTTATTAGGATTCCCCGTATGCAGCCAAATGTTTTCCCGTAATATAAGTTACGTGTTTGATTGCTTACGTTTAATTAAGATTACCTATAGCCATACATGCATGCCGAGTTTCACCTAGTTATGGAGGTATCATAACCATAACATTTGAGGCACTGGTGTTATGACTTCACCACGGCGGAGTGATTGTTCGTGGCGTCCCTTCAGCTTTTGGCCATTTATATTATATTTATCATGTGGGGCGTATGGGTGCATCCTAGTTACATGTTTTTAGTCAGGATTTCATGGTGAATGTGGTGTGTGCCTTGCATCCTTCACAAGGAGCTGATCCCTCCTACCCAAAAACCAGTATATTAAATTAGAGGTAGCCCCTCTAATTTGCATGATGAGGTCACCCCTCCAATTATTCATGCACGGTATATTTTCATGACCTATATTGGCTAATGGTAAAATATGACAAACAGTTTTTACAAGATAAACATAAGACTTTTCAAACTATAAACCAGTTTTACCAAGACTTAACCAGGTTACTCGGGACTTAGTTTTCTTCCGCTGTTATATGTTATATGCTTATCCTATTCATGCTTTATTGTACATCCGTGCACTGAGCGTATTTGCTCAGCCGTTTTCCTTTTCTATGTTCCCAAAACGGAAGGTACTCAGGGACGCTCGTAGACACTAAGAGTACGTGCATATGGACTGGAAGCTGTCTAGCCTTCTTTACTTTATGCATTTCCTTTCTTATGATATATTTGTTATGGACATTGTTTAGTCCTTTCCTTTACTATACTATGTTTGTGTGTGATGAGCTTTACTTTTGGACTACGGATGTTTGATTCCGGTATTTTCCTTTTATGGTCAAGTAATGTTTAGACATTTTTTCTTGTATGCTTTGATGACACGCCATAATTGCATGTGACATTTCCATTATCAAAATGGGGTGTTACAGTATCCTCGTGAAACATTCAAGACAAAATAAAATATAAGAGAAACAACTTAGGAAATTGGGAGGATAAGTACGTGATTAGGGCATATGAATAGTGTTAGCATTACTAACTTATAATGACAATGATCTTGTCGCACGCATGGCATGGAATTGGGTTGAAAATCGAGGACGATGAAATTATTTCTAACGAAGCATTCACGTGTTCTTATTCTATGAACCTAAACGTCCCATTTTGCGATGAAAATCATACATTATGTCTAAAACGCAAGTAGTAGTAGCAATAGTAGTAGTGTAGCTAGTTTATCATTCAATAAAGTTAACAAAAATTAATTTTGGAGATGCTACGATACTTTATTCTAGCATTGCGTGAGGGCACCACAATGGTTTAGTATGGGGAGTGATGAGACTGCTTTTATACATAGTCTCCTCGTCCAAAAAGGGCTTAAAATGAATTAATTATCATGAAAATATCCAAATATATGCTTGTGTTTGTTGCTTGTGTATTTTAGATACGGATATTGAGAAAATGACAAAAGATCACAAGAATCATGCAAAAACGAACATGGGAAACAAAGTCGCACATTGAACCAAGCCCTAATGAAAATTTTCCCAAGAAAACCCTTGAAGTTATGAAGATTTATGAAAAGGGTTCTCCAATATGGAAGAATGGACACTTTATACCCTTGTATCCTCATAACTACAAGATTGGTCCCTAAAGTTTGTCAACATTGCAAAAAGGACCCTTGACTTTGAAGAATTGGAAATTTTAGCCCCTCAACAAAGCTAAAATGTCAATATTAGTCCTTCTCAAAGTCAAATACACCATGAAGAACTCCAAGATACAAGACTTACAAATTTGGTCCTTTGAAAATATCAAAATTACCAAAAGGACCCTTGACTTTGATGACTTGGCAAAAATGGTCCCTCATCAAACATGATTTGGCAATTTCAGTCCTCCAAAGTGTCAATCATACAAGTTTAGACCATTATCCTTGAAGAAAATACCAAATCAGTCCTTCAAGAATCACAAAATGGCAAGAAATACCCCTGAAATCATTTTACAAAACATTTTGGGGCAAAACTGTGAAAAAGCAAAAGTTGTTACAAAGGATTTAGGCGTTGATGGAGTTTTTAGCTAAAATGACTAAGGGAAAATAGAGGAGGGGCTAAACATGGCAGACATCAAAGATACCTTAACCAGTGGGGGGTGACACGTGCCCCACTCACCAAAATCCACCAATCCCCTTCCACCATTCATCCACCTCATCAATCCACTCACAACGACTTAAACTAATCTGGGATTAGTTATTTAAAACGCGCTAAACACAAGATTTAAAAATTCAAACAGATCAAAACTTGCACTATTCATGTTCTTCACAAATTTGTGTTTTCTTAATCTGTTTGCAATTAGCACCCAAAAACCTCCAGATTAGTGATTAAGCATGTCTTAATCATAACCCAACACCAAAAACTCATGCCACATCACTTCCTTGTCCCACACAAGATTCCCCTGATACAAGCTTATGCATACTGCCAAAATTGTGACAGCCATCCAACGTTGAAGATTTCATCTTACATCCTAAGCTTGTTACAAGCCCTTTGATCCACTTTTTCCTTGCCAGCTACCACAAAACAACAAGAAAGAGTCACATGATTCACAAGAGTTCAAAATCTACAAAGGGAAATTTGGGGACTTCATCAAGCTTAGGGTTACGTTTTTATGCACTTAGTAGTTCATTGTATGCCTATATAAAGGCCTTAGCTCTTTACATTTAAACTTTCTCTTGAATTTTCCTTGTTCACAAATCTATAAATCTCATTTTCAGTTGAATGAAATGTGTATGAATTTTGTGAAGAAAGCTCAAGTGCCATTGTTATAATCTGCTTATTATTGTTTATGTTTACTTGTTCTTGAATAAAAAAACATGTTTCAAAATGGGTGTGCAAAAATTTGCACATTTTCCATTTTTCTTGATATTTTGCTAAGTTCTTGGTCTATCTTGGAATTCTTGGGCTATAGGGCTGATCATAGCATCCTGATATTGTGTTATCAAGGTGTGGTGAAGCTTATAACTTGGGGATAATCAAGTGTGGAGGACAAGAGTTGCATAAATCAAGAAGTTTTCATATTTCTGTTTTGATAATTGTGCTTCTAACCTTGTTGAATCTTAGCAGGGTTGCTGTTGGAAGCTTGTGCTTGTTCTTGCTAGCAAATAAGCTCTAACATTCATAGGTGTGGATGTACATCCATGAGGTTTGTCTTAAAACCTTGAAAATCTGATAAATTTTGGATTTTTGGTGGATTTGTGCTCTACTTGTGTTCTTGTTGTTTTCTTGGCTTGAATCTGTTTAATCTTGCATGTTAATGTTGTTAGTATGCTAGATTAGTCATTTGGTAAACTGAATCACACTTATACTTGTTTAATTTTTGGATTAAAAAGATAAAGGGGTGTTTGAGATTACCTTCTTTGAATCATAACTTGGTATTGAGTTGTTAGAAGTTTGTATTTGTGCTTGGTTGAGAGTATTTTGCTGCAAGTTTTTGAGTTTGAAACCGTGAATCACACAATCTGCTATATCTTGTTGAGTTTGACTGATTTTGGCCTAAGATTTTGATAAAACCTAGATTTTATGCATGCTTAGGGATCAAAGTTGTTTAAACATCATTAATATAACATATGTGATAGATTTGAGTGGTTGAATCTGGCTTGTTGGTCAATTGCATCAGCAAAGTATAAAACTGCATGTGTTTGTGTTCATCAGTAACTTTAAGTGCTTGAATCTTGCTTAAAACATTGAATCATTGCATGAAACCTGTTTAGACTTGATTATTTAAGTTTAATATTGCTTGTGTATGCATTTGGTTAAGTTTGGTTGGCTGAATATTGCTAAAAGTGCTTATTGAACCTCATCTGCTTATTTGTTCATATCTGTGTCAGATCTGGTGCTTAATTGATTTAACTGTACTAACTGGCTGTTGCTTGTTGTGATTTCTTGATTTTTATTGACTCCTCTTGATCCACTGATCAATTGGGTGCCTTTGTGAAACTTGAATCTCCAAAAAAGTCACTAAAGACAAAAAAGTCAACAAGTCAAGCAGTGGAAAAAGTTTCCACTGCTCAACACCCAAAACTAGCCCCTGCTAGTACAAATTTTCTGTTTGCTTATCAATAAGCCATATTTGCTTATCCAGACCTGCAACAACTTATTTTTTGTGATAGATCTTCATTATTTGACCCATTTGATTGAACTGGATGTTATTGGACTTTGACTTTGACTTTTTGCTAGAAAACCAACTTATTTGACTTTTTCATAAGTGCTTATTTGATTTTTCCAGCTTATTGAGTCAGCTTATTTGAAAATTTTATGTTGATTTAGCTTAGTTAAGTCATTTAAAAGCTTTTGCAATTTGAATCAGCTATTGGGATAGCCTAGAACTCAAAAACGACTATTTTCACGTTTTCTGTAGATTGCTTTTTGCATTTTTAGGCTTATTCCTTTGGCTTATTTCAAATTTATTTTTACAGAAGTCTTATTTAGCTCAAAATAATCTTGTGTGTCTAATTTGAGCTTATGGCATTAGCTTATAGCTTAATGGGCCAAAAAGCCCATTAAGAATAAGCTGTTTGATATAAGCTTGCTTATTTCACATTTTCAGCTTTTGGGCCTTTGGAAAAAGTTGTTCAGAATCAAATTTTGAGTCAAGTAGTGCTTTTTGGGCCATTTTTACAAACTTTTTCTTATTGGGCTCAATTTGGCCCATTTAGGTGACTGTTTTGGGTTTTGGCTCATTTCTAGGCCCATTAAGGGTACTTAGGTAATTTCAAGTTCATTTCTGAGTTAATTAGGTTAAAATTAGCTAGTTTGCAACTTTTTAGAATTTTTTAGGATTTTTGGATTTTTATTAATATTTTAATATTATTTTATTATTAAAAATTAAAAGTCTGATTTTCTAAGTTTTTATATTTTTCCTAGATTGTAGACACTTAATTAGGAATTTTACAACTTTCCAAATATTTTTAGGGTCTTTTAATTATTTTCTAGAATTATTTTAAGTTTTTATAGCTTTTAATAGTTTTTAATTGTTAAAAAATAGTTTTTAGTGGTTTTAAAATTTTGAAAAATACTTTTTAGCTTAATTAGGTTATTTTAAAGGTTTACAAACTTTAAGATCTTGATTTGGACTTTTTATTAGTTAATATTGATTTTTAGGGCTTTAATTAGCATTAAAAAGTTAATATTTAATTAGCTAAAAGGTTTTAGCAAGTTTGGATTTTTTGTAAACCCTTAGAATATTTTAGTGGATTTTTAGTGATTTTTAGGAATTTTTAGGATAAATTTTTAATTTTGGTGCTTTTTACGGTTTTACGTGTATGACCTTTTCGTCTTAGTGTAAATCGTCATCGTAACCGTCATTCTCTTCTTATCCCACTTCTATTTTTTTATTTCTCATTAAAAATATAATCACAAAGTTAATCAATTCATTACACACACACCAAGCCTCCTTGAGAACGATCCCCACTTTGGGTCATAACTCGTGATTTTCCTAAGTCACTTGTTAATACTTGCCCTATTTACTTCTTTTTTCCTAAAAGACGTATTTTACCTCAACATCAGTATATGTCGTGGTTTCAATATGTAACTGTTTGATAATTATTTTTATGGTAATACGAGATATATTATATAATGCAGATTGTCATGGTTGACCCTAATATTCCTGTAGAGAACCATGTTATTCCCGAACCTAACGTAGATGACAACCCTTATTTAGACTTAGTGGATTATAATGTAGAGGAGGATATGGATGATGAAGAGGAGGAACCATTTGAGGATCCCGAGCCCGAGATAGGACTAGGAGATCAGATTGCCCCTCAGGTTGATGTTGTAGAGAATGATAATGATAATGTTGGTATTGAGGAAGATGATGAGATTGGGATAGATAATGTAGGTAATGAGGATGACGACGAGGATGTCGAGGAAGAGGTAGGTATAGATGACGAGGTTGATGATGATGAGGCTGAGCTTATTTTCCCTTATGATGTAGAGGAGGGTGAGCCCTTACACCCCCCCAATTGATTGGTCCGATTCTGAGTTCGAGTTACTTAGAGATGAATTGTCTGAATCGTCTAAATCTGAGTCTGAATCAGAGGATGATGAGGATGATAATGCACCTGATGGTACTGATGGGATTACTACCCGTAGGCATGTGATAGGAGAGTCTTCTATGGTTCGAGAGGCTACTCATATTGATGGACTTGCACCTTGGGCCTTGAGACGTGATTTAGATGCTTCTCGTGTTCAAGGTAGTTGATGACGTATAGTCACGGGTACTACCTGTATCTGGCCCATCACGGATTGGTGGGATTAATGTTATTTAATCCTATGGGCTTAGATGAACAGTAACCGTGCACACGTGTGCGGCCCACGGCCCGGCATGGCCGGTACAGGGTTAGACAGAATCATACTCCTACTATGATTAGGATTTATCCCAAAGGAGAGGATATTCACTCACCATAATTAGAAGATAACAATCAATCTAATTCTGTTATTTATCCTTTCCTTGGGGCCGAAGCATCAGTGACAGCCCATTAGGGTTTCACTGCCTATATAAGGAACCCCCAAGGGTTCCACAAAGGTATTATATTCTACACACTCACATCTCATCCGATTCTCATAACCCTAACTGATTACTTACTCTCACGCCGGAGTCTAATCGTGGGAAACATTCCCACGGTAAGCCTAACGCGTGTTGTTTTAGTGTGCAGGATCCCACCAGATAATTCACTTGGTGCAGGAGCCGGAGTCCAGGCAACCCGAATTAAGCCTAATTCGGGTCTAGCAAGGATCACCCAACTTTTGTATCAACAAGTTGGCGCCATCCGTGGGACCATTACATTAAGCTAGAGCAAATCTCATCTCGATTTCTCAATGACGAAGGGACATCCGCAAGGAAACCCTAGGAACACAAATCCTGGGAATCGGAAGTCCCCAGGGGAAGGTATACTCATTCCCAATCGATCCCCTAGCAACCAATCCGGCGGACCAAACAACCGAAGTGGTCTTCAGTCCATGGGTATGACAAGTACGTTCGCTGTCACCCCACCACCTACTTCGACCTTGGATAACCCTGATCCAGGGAGTGCGCCCAACCCCCTAACAAGGAGCCGCGCAGACCATCGACTGAGGAAGAAGTGGAGGTCGAACCACTTAGTGAGGAAGATCTCACTCGAGTTCTCACGCAGAAATTCGAGAGGATCGTACCAGGAATTGCATCCAGGTTGAACCTAGGGAGGGACCTCCAATCTAGGCTCAACTTTGGCAGTGTCGGACCAAGCACCTCTCCTCAAATTCGGAGGAAGCGAAGAACACGGCCCCAGGAGCGGAACCTCTTTGAGGAAACTCCCCAACCTAGGAACGTGTTCGAACACATAGGGGATCGACTTATGCAGGAACTAATACAATCCCGTGAGGAGGGAGAGAGGTCCGACAGTTCACTCGAACGACCAGATCTGGAGCTAACCAGAACTATTCGCCGCACAAGCGTGTGGGATAGGATGAATACCGGGAAGAAGGCTCCTAGCTCTTCTCACAAGAGCGGTCCTCACCCAAAGGATGGGGCACCGCCCCCCTCTCCCGGTCCATCAGGAGAAGATTCGGATGACCATCCACCCAAGCAGCCGTGGTCATCACGGACTTGCTTGCATACATATGACAAGTTATTACAATATCAGTTTTAGCCGTATACATACACGGACGAATAAAATGATACAAATGTTTACAATGTAAATTACAACGGAGGTAGGAACTCCCCTATCTCCTTCTTCCCTTCCCCAATCAAGGTGCGGAGGGCCTCCCCGTGAGCATTCTTCCCATCTTGTGTCCTGATCATATTCGCATCCAACGCCTCAGCCAGCAACTTTTCACCTTTCATCACCTTCGTCACAGAGTCGTAGGTGGGAAACGTCAGTTGGATGGGATCATTAGTGAGCTTGGACATTATTACCTCATTAGGAGCATCCTTTAGCGCTTCTAGCTCGTCTAGGAGGGGGTGTTGGATTTCAGCAAGAGCATCCATTGATGCAGTCATCTTGTCTGCGGCTAGATGGTTGTGGTAGGCATGCTGGGTGATATCTTCCTTCTTGCCTATCAGCTCCACAGCTTTGACCATACCCTCGTGCCTACCATGGTCTATACCGTCTGATACAACGTCCGTAAAGGCCTTCAATAGGTAAGGAGCACCTGTCACCTTGCTCACGGCAAGCCGCATTCCCTGGCCAACCATCCATCTGTGCCCAGCTATGGCTGTGAGCAAAGGAGGACTTATCATTTTAGCACAGTCCGTGGCCATCTGGCTTAGTTCGCCCTCAGCTGCTGCAGCTTGCTCGTCCAAGGTAGTCCGCGCCTGTTTTAGCTCATCCTTCAGCGCATCGCGCTCCTGAGCAATAGTGAAGGCTTGTACGGTCACGACTTTAGTAGCAGCTTCGGCTGCGGATACCTATATATGACACTTAGAGTTATTAAAGGGACAATATGGTTTTTTGTATGCACAAAATAAACATTAAATGTGAGAGCATACCTTCTCATTGGAAGGAGCTAAAAGGGCCTCCAGCTCGGCAATACGTTCTTTGCGGGCGTTGGCGTGATGGGCTTGCTCCTTTACGATTGACTCGGCCACGACCAGCGCTGCCTATAAGGATGTGATGGTTTTCTCGTGTTTACCCACCAGTGCTTCACGGAGAGCTATCTTTTTGTCAGCACGGCCCACATGAGCCAAGGCCTTGATCAGACGGCGTCTCAAGGCCGCACCAACTATCACCTGGTGTGCGGAGGACACATCAAACTTCTCCAGCAACGTCTCATTCTCCAGCTCGTACAAATCTTGCGCCAGTGCTGGAGGAGTGATGTGTTCAATAAATTTATAGCACTCGGACTCCGCCTCCAACCTTGTTAAGCTAGATAAATTCCATGCTAGGCGTAGGCTGGTGTCGGGTTCCTCAGGATGTGGCTCCTCGGCATGGGTCACCGGAGGGGATGGATGTCTCATTGATGTCACAGGAGAGGGTTCCCTTTCCACCTCCTTCTCTTGGTCCACGGTCGACGGATCAGCCCTGTTATTAGCACACATTAGTTTTGTTTATGGATCAATATCCTTTGAGTATTAAAAAAGGTACTTAAGTAGTGCCAGTAATGGGTTCCGTGATGGTGGGGGCTACAGCATTCACGGTGGTGGCCATCCAGACTTGCTCATCCGCGCGCGGTGAGGGGTCGCCCTGGGCCGTAGCAGTGCTGCTTCCTTCCTGGTACTGCGGATGGTCTTTCCTTAGCTTCTTCGGGGGAGCATTATGTGCTCCCGCCCCGTCCCTTAGAGTTTTTTCTACCCTCCTGGTAGTCTTTCTTTTCCTGGATTTGGGCTTGGGGGACCCATAAGCTTGGGTAGTTTCTTCATCCTCACCAGTGCGATTGTCAGCTGTGTTGGTGAAATCTTCTTCTTCTACTTTATCCTGGTGCGGCACGGTGCCCTCCAGCAGCAGTTCTCCACCGTCTTCGTTGTGGAAGTCAAGCGGGGACTTCTGAATCACGGGCTCTCCCTCATCTGATCTCTGCTCGGTGGTTTCTTCCAGCGAGATGGTTTTGTCTACGGTTGCATCAAGAAGGGGGAGTTCATTTTCTTTTAGCGGACGGAATCCTTCAGGAACTTTCATTGGGTCGCCTTGGCGCAATAATCAATGTAGGTTCATCTCTGCGGCCATATGTATATATACAGATCAGTAAGTTCACAAAATACAAATGTGGCATTTTTATTACATCTACAAATATAAGTGGACCTACCCTGCCTACGTTCGGTTAGAAAGCACAGATACATATCCTCCCTCCCATAGTAGTAGCGGCTTATCCCTACTAGGCACAGAAAGTGCTCCAGCAAACCCCTATGAAATTATGTGCGGTGGGTATCTAGAATTTTCAAATCCTTACTACTATAGTCTTTGGATTTGGAAGGAAAGTCTTTGGGTACTCTGGTTTTGAGGACGAACGGGGTAGGGAATACTTTCTCATCAACGAAAAAGTAATGGTCGTACCAGCTCTTGAGGGAGTCTAAGGGCTTCCTATATGTCATGGGGGCGTTCCCGGATCGTTTTTTGAACGACAGCCACCCATTCACTAGTTGGGGGGAGTAAAAGACCCTAAATAGATTTACGGTCGGGGTTACTCCGCACGTATGGCAGGTAATCTCAAATTGATTGATTTTACATGCCCATATGCAGTGCAGCTAGGTTATGTGGAAGTCATAATATAGAAGCAGATCTACCAAAAACTTGGATAAGGGGATACGGTAGTTAGCCGAATCGAATAGGCTCGTGTACACGCCTATCTTTCCCCTCGGTGCATCCTTAATCGCTTCACCTTCACCTGGATAGGTTGGGTGTACACTTTCGGGAATATAATACTTAGACAAAAAGTCTATGTATTTTTCCGCAGGCATCACGTTCAGGACATCCGTAATAAGGGGATTGTCCTTTACCATGTTTTATAAAAAGGGTTTGAGAGGCGTGATGATCTAACCTGTGGCGGAGGAAATCCATGGAATAAGAGGCAAAAGATTGAAGGAAGGAGCTTGGGAATAACAATGTCGGAATGAATATAAACTGTGTGTGTAACAAAGGCACACACTAACTCTTATATAGGGTTGCCTCTATTTTCGAGGTAGCGTGGATGTTCGCCACGTGTAAGCCACTACGCCTATCCAACGGATGGGATTTCTAACACTTCTGAAACGTCAGAAGGGACCCACGGGTTACTTCTTGACAGTTTTACGCGGCTCAAGGTGGGCATTAATGGTGCACTTTTTCAGGCGTGCGACTGACTAGTTGACTATCATTAATGCATTCATTCTTGTGTCGAGATATACGGTCATACGTAAGACCATATTTAATGCTACATTAAATTTGTCCCGGTCGTCACGTGTGGCTGAGGTATCATTGGAGTAAACTTCCTAAATCAGGTTGCCACGTGCGGCCAAAACAAATTTTTGAAAAATTTATCATTCCCTAAGGGTCTTTCTTGGTACGTCTAGGGAGCATCTTGATAGTCTAGAGGTTACGCATACGGTTGTAACAACTAGACTATGGGGACATGATGACATACAGTCCCCAGCCGGGTTATGAACCCGGCCCACGGGTAGTACCCGTATCCGGCCCATAACGGATGGGTGGGATTAATGTTATTTAAGCCTATGGGCTTAGATAAACAGTAACCGCGCACACGTGTGCGGCCCACGGCCCGGCATGGCCGGTACAGGGTTAGACAAAATCATACTCCTACTATGATTAGGATTTATCCCAAAGGATAGGATATTCACTCACCATAATTAGAAGGTAACAATCAATCTAATTCTGGTATTTATCCTTTCCTTGAGGCCGAAGCATCAGTGACAGCCCATTAGGGTTTCACTGCCTATATAAGGAACCCCCAAGGGTTCCAAAAAGGTATTACATTCTACACACTCACATCTCATCTGATTCTCATAACCCTAGCCGATTACTTACTCTCACGCCGGAGTCTAATCGTGGGAAACATTCCCACGGTAAGCCTAACGCGTGTTGTTTTAGTGTGCAGGATCCCAACCAGATAATTCACTTGGTGCATGAGCTGGAGTCCAGGCAACCCGAATTAAGCCTAATTCAGGTCTAGCAAGGATCACCCAACTTTTGTATCAACAGGAGTATGACAGAGATTGGGTTAGGTGTTGTTCAGACTCATGTTGCTTTATTGGAGTCAAAAGACTAAGATTGGTAAGAAAGAGCGAGAGTTACTTGATTTTGGTTTGACTGATGTGGAGCATAGTTTGAATGAGGCTTTTAGGAGATTATCTGTGTTGGAAAGTGGTGAGTATACTGAGATGAAGAAAAAGGTGAATACGATGGAGATTCAGTCGAGTGTGGCTCGTGCGATGCGTGAGAAGGCAGAAAAAGATTTGAATATATCTTTTGGTTGGAACAGTAGGTTTTATACTGAGATGGTCGAGAAAGGAGTGATTCGTAAGCGCCCAGCTGAAGATGTGTCTTGTGATCGTCCGAGGAAGATACCGAAGACGATGGATGATGGACCTTCTAGCAGTTCTCAGTACACTAGTCTATCTTTAATAGTATCTTTTGTATCTTTTATAAACTTTAACTAAACCGACATATTGGTTAGTAGATCTGGCACGAATTTTTGGGCCTGTATAGTGCTAGGAACTTTGATGTGGAATGTGAAATAAGACAATGTGGTTGTTTCTAATCCAATGAAATATGTGTCTTTGTCTTGAATTCCATATCGTGCCTTATTTTTATCTTGATTATGAATTCAATCCATCTTATATGAATCCCACGTTGGGTGAATGCTTAATATACTTTGAAATTGTGCAATTATAGAACCATGCCGCCGAAGAAAGCTGTGACTGAGGATGATGTACGAAGGATCATTACGGAGCAAGTTGCCGCATCTATGACTGAATTTATGGCAAATGCTAGAAATGGAGCTGGAAGTAGTGGAGCTGGCGGTAGTGGAGCTGGCGGTAGAGGAGCTGGCGGAAGTGGAGCTGGCGGTAGTAGAGCTGGCGGTAGTCGAGCTGGCGGTAGTGGAGCTGGCGGTAGTGGAATTGGTGGTACTAATGTGATTGTGAATTCTAATAATGTGAATGCTAATGCTGGAGGAAATATAGGAGGACTTGGACCTAATGCGCCTGAAGTCGGTGGTTGTACTTATGTGACGTTCATGAAGTGTGAACCTCTCACTTTTAATGGAAATGAAGGTGTTGTAGGATTAAGCCAGTGGATTGAGAAGATTGAGTCGGTATTTCGAATTAGTAAGTGTAAGGAGGAGGATAAGATGACTTTTTCTATGGCTACTCTTAGAGGTCGTGCGTTGACTTGGTGGAATGGAAGAATTGCATTCATGGGTATTGATGTTGCTAATACTACTCTTTGGGCTGAAATTAAAATGTGGATGACTCTGGAGTTCTGTCCCCGTAGTGTGATCATTAGGTTGGAACAAGAGTTGATTCATCTGAGAATGAAAGGTGTGGACATTGATAGCTACACAAACCGATTCCATGAGTCGGCCTTGCTGTGTCCTCGATTGGTGGAACCCTAAGAGATCCGAATTGAACAATACATTAAAGGGTTGACCAAGGATATCTGAGGGGATGTGACATCATCAAAACCATTTACCATTGATGATGTTGTTCGAATGGCTTACCAACTCATTGAGCAAATAATTCAGGATGGGGAGGATGAAGCACATGCTGGTGAGAAAAGAAAGGGTGAAGGAGATCGTGGAGGTCGAGGTGATAATAGGCAGAATTTAAATCTCCGTCAAAACCAAAGAAGGGGGAATGCAAATTCTCTTACCAACAACACACCGCGCAATGACGAAAAGTGTCCTAAGTGTGATAATAAGCGGCATGCTGGCGACTGCTGGAAGTGCTGAAATTACGGTCAGCTATGACACAAAGTGGAAAAGTGTAAGAGGGGAATCATTTGCTTCAACTGTAATGAAGAGGTTCATAAGAAATCGGATTGCCCCAAGTTGAAAAGGATTGGACCTGGAAGAAACCCCCAGGGTGGTGCTTATCAACTTGGAACAGTTGAGGTTAAGAAAGAGGATCCGAATGTCGTTACTGGTACCTTTTTACTCAACAATCATTATGTTGTTGCTTTATTTGATTCGGGTGCTGATAGGACCTTTGTATCCACTAAATTTAGTGCCCTTATTGACATTAAACCTGTTGAGATAAATACCAGTTACGAAGTGGAATTGGCTGATGGTAAATTAGTAAAAACTAATAAGCTGTTAAAAGGATGCTCTCTAAATCTCTTAAACTATTCCTTTCCGATTGATTTGATGTTGATAGAATTAGGTAGTTTTGATATTATTATTGGTATGAATTGGTTATCCTTGAATAATGCTACTATTTTATGTGGAGAAAAGAAGGTTAAGATTCCTCTTAGGAATAGAACGTTAGTAATTGATGGTAATCGAGGTGAATCCCGTTTGAAAATCGTTTCATGTATTAAAGTCCAAAAGTACATCAGGAACGGTTGCGGGCTATTCTTAGCTCAAGTGACCCAGAATGAGTAAAAGGATAAACGATTGGAAGATGTACCTATTATCTGTGAATTTCCTGAGGTATTTCCCAATGAATTACCCGGACTTCCGCCGATAAGGCAAGTCGAGTTTCGAGTCAATCTAATTCCTGGTGCTGCACCGGTGGCACGTGCGCCTTACCGATTAGAACCTTCTGAATTAAAGTAATTATCCGAACAACTCAAAGATTTGTCCGATAAAGTTTTTATTTGACCGAGCTTGTCGCCTTGGGGAGCTCCAGTCGTGTTCGTTAAGAAGAAGGATGGATCTTTCCGTATGTGCATCGATTATCGGGAACTGAATAAGGTGACAATAAAAAATCGATATACTTTACCAAGGATTGATGATTTATTTGATCAACTACAAGGATATAGTGTGTATTCTAAGATAGATTTGCGGTCTGGATATCACCAACTTCGCGTCCGTGAAGAAGATATTCCAATAACTACATTTAGAACTCGTTATAGAAACTATGAATTTCAAGTAATGCCATTTGGGTTAACTAACGAACCTGCGGTCTTCATGGATCTAATGAATCGAGTGTGCAAACCCTATTTGGATAAATTTGTGATCGTGTTTATTGACGATATTCTAATCTATTCTAAGAATAAAGAGGATCATAGAGAACACTTAAGGATTATCTTGAGCTTATTAAATGATGAAAAGTTGTATGCTAAGTTTTCGAAATGTGATTTTTGGTTGGACTTTGTGCAATTTCTTGGTCATATGATTAACAAAGATTAAATTCATGTTGATCCCGCAAAGGTTGATGCAATTAAGAATTGGTCTGCATCGACAACGCCAACCGAGGTGCGACAATTCTTAGGATTGGCTGGCTATTATAGATGATTCATTAAAGAATTTTCTCTAATAGCTAAACCCCTGACCAAGCTAACTCAGAAAAATAAACCTTTCGTTTGGGGAAGTGAAGATGATGGAGCATTTCAGATATTGAAGCAAAAATTATGTAGTGCGCCAATTCTATCATTACCTAACGGAAGTGAAAATTTTGTAGTATTTTGTGATGCATCTATTAGAGGTTATTGAGTTGTCTTGATGCAGCGAGAAAAGGTGATAGCTTATGCTTCTAGGCAATTAAGGAAAAATGAGGAGAATTATACTACTCATGATCTTGAGTTAGGAGTTGTAGTCTTTGTTCTTAGGTTGTGGAGACATTATCTGTATGGCACCAAGTGTATGATATTCACCGATCATAAAAGCGTACAGTATATTCTCGATCAAAAGGAATTAAATATGAGAAAACGAAGATGGATAGAATTGTTAAGTGATTATGATTGTGATATAAAATATGACCCAGGAAAAGAAAATGTTGTTGTCGATGCATTAAGTAGAAAGGATAGAGAGCCTATCTGGATATGTTCTCTAATCTTGACTGTGCACAATAATTTGCCTGAGTAAATTAGGAATGCGCAAATAGAAGCCTGTAAGAAAGAAAATTTTGATAATGAACGGTTTCGAGGTGAAGGAGATCCTTTAGAGGTTAGAGCTGATGAAGTGAAATGCTTAAGAGGTCGTATGCGGATACCTAAGTTGGAGGCTTAAGAGATTAAATCATGTTGGAATCCTATAAATCTAAATATTCCATTCATCCTGGATCTAATAAAATGTATCATGATTTGAAGAAGTTGTACTGGTGGTCGAATATGAAAGCTGATATTGCTATGTATGTTCTTCAATGTTTGACTTGTGCAAGAGTCAAAGTTGAACATCAAAAGCGGTCAGGACTACTTCAACAACCAGAGATTCCTAAATGGAAGTGGGAATGAATCACAATGGACTTTATCACTAAGCTTCCTAGAACATCTTCTGGAAATAACTCGATTTGGGTCATTGTCGACAGACTGACCAAATCAGCTCACTTCATTCCTGTTAAAGAGCAGTTCTCACTGGAGAAGCTGACTCGTATTTATCTTGAGAATGTTGTATGTAAGCATGGAGTGCCTGTATCGATTATTTCGGATCGAGATCCTAGATTCGCATCGAATTTTTTGAAATCCCTCCAAAGATCATTGGGAACGAATCTCGACATGAGCACTGCTTATCACCCCCAAACTGATGGGCAGAATGAAAGAACAATACAAACACTGGATGATATGTTGAGAGCTTGTGTGATAGACTTTGGTAGGAATTAGGATAAACATTTGCCTTTAGCAGATTTTTCATATAACAATACTTATCATGCTAGTATTAAGCCCGCACCGTTTGAAACTTTGTATGGTAGGAAGTGTATATCTTCTGTATGTTGGAGTGAAGTTAGGGATACCTAGCTCACAGGACCGGAATTGATCAAGGAGACTACGGAGATGATAGTTCAGATTAAGAATCGGCTGGTGACTGCCCGAAGTAGACATAAAAGTTACGTGGATGTGCGGCAGAAACCGGTGGAGTTTGAAGTGGGTGACCGTGTAATGTTAGAAGTGTCGCCATGGAAAGGCGTCATAAGATTTGGAATGCTAGGGAAATTGAATCCCCGCTATATTGGAATCTTTAAGGTTTTATCTAGAGTAGGTCCCGTGGCTCACAAATTAGAGTTATCCCAAGAACTTCATGGTGTTCACAACACATTCCATGTATCTAATCTGAAGAAATGTTTAGCAGTGTGTGATGAGAAAATCTTGTTGGATAAGGTCCAAATTGATGAGAAGTTGCATTTTATTGAAGAGCCCGAAGAGGTTATGGATCGTGAGGTAAAGAAACTTAAACAAAGTCGGTGGAATTCAAAGCATGGACCAGAATATACTTGGGAACGAGAGGATGAAATGTGGAAGAAATACCCACACCTCTTTGATTTCAATAAGAAACGGATATCAAAATGAAATGGATCACGAGGACATTGATCCCTATTAGGAGGAAATGCTGTGACAATCTAACATTTTCAGGTAGTAAATTATTTCTCGTGTATTATTTTCAAACTTATTTTTGTGTTGGTTGATGAACTCACAAATTACGGGTTGAAATTAGGGCTTACATGCATAATTTAACGTCCTTTACGACTAAACCAGAAACCCTAGGTTTACGTATTTACGTTATTGAACTCCGTTTTTGATGAAACAATTTTTATTAGATTGTTTTGTGCCGTTGATTCATAATTTATAAAAACGTTTTTCGTAAAACGACCCGAGGGCACGCAAATCGAGGAAACTAGAATCGAGAAGTACCCGTAAATTAGTGGGGATGAGACAAGTTTACACTTGCCCCACCCCCACTAAGGGGCGGCCAAGGCTTAGCCAACACACCCCTTGATGTGTTAAAGTATTATCAAAACTAAGGACACTTGTCCTTTGTTTATACTCAAAACCACCTACACCTTAAAATTACTAACACAAACCATTTGCACTCATTTATCTCATGCAAACTACTCCAAATCTCTCTCAACTCTCCCCCATTGTCATCCCATACTCCACCACAAAACACCCCATTTGATCAAAAATTCTACCATGAATCTTGTGTTTAACTTGCACAAGATGAAAACCCTTTGAAGACTTGTTGATTTGAGGTGATCCTAACATCTAAAAAGAAGTTTTCCTTGGAGTCTGGGGCTGATTTTTCTCAAGTTGTTTTATACATTTGGTGATCTTGAAGGTGGTCTTCATATATCATAAGATTGGTTATCAAAAACCAAGTATTGTTCTTAACATTTCACTATATTGGTTGGTAACAAGATCATTTCTTCTATCATGTTGTTATTTTGTAAATGTAATCTTGTATTTCCTTTATAAATGTATATGTATATGATGATAAATGATGATCAAAGTATTATGTGGGGATCTTGTGTTTATAGATTTGGTTAAAAAGACTAAAATCTACATGTAAAGATGTTAAAATCATGGTTAAATTTATATGCTGTATAAAACAGTAAGTAACCATATGAACACTTGGTAAAATGACTTGGATTATTGAATATACAGATAGATATATGATTTTTACATATGTAGTGAGTTGACCACTCAATGGAATCAATAAAATGAGCAAGATATGATCGAAATACTATTAAGGTTCAAATATGTATAGTCTGTTTTGGACGAAATATTAGGGATACTTAGAGGATGATAGAGTAGTAGCTAAACAGGAGTTATTTGTAGCACATATTATGTAGTTTGTGATGTCCAAATTTGGGCTTCTATCTCCTTGTATAACTCAAGATATGGCAAAAATAGTGAAAGTGACTTTGATAATCAGATTTGTAAATAAAAGTATATAATATAAAATGAGCACTCAAGTAATATTATTATAAAATACATATATAAAACCCACTAACTAATGATAATATTTATAAAACTAGTTATATAATATGATAAATAAGTATGACATTATTATAAAAGTACAAACTCAAATGTTTTCTAAAGTTATAAAACTATACATAAGTTTTACGTCTTTTTGGCTAAAACCGAAAGATTAACGTTTTCGCCAAATAAAACTTAGACGGTCGGACCCGTCTAATGTAAAAAATTTATAACTCATAATACTGATATGAAAACCTATTTGAAAAGTAAAAACCGATAAACCCGAGCTTTATAACTTATGGATATTAACGGGCCAAAGTAGCCTTATTGGACTATTAACCCAACTAGTTTGGTTAAACACTAATAGACTTACTCATGGGCTTAACCCACTTGGGCCCAACATATGAGTATAGGCCTGGTATTAAAATTATAAATAGACTAATATAATATATTGGGCTTATAATTGGCTTATTGGGCCTTAATATGTAAACAAGTTAAAACTAGTGTAACTAGTCTAAAATTTACTAACACATAACACTATAATGTTGAATAAAGAGATAAAATCCCACTTGATCATCATCATACTTATAATATCATCATATATATACATAGCCATTATTTTTATAAAGTCATTGGACAAGAGTCTAAGACGAGTCTTATTTATATAGGTTTCTGTGATTGAAGCACGCACCATCGCCGATAACCCGCCTTTCCTAATCAACGTGAGTTCATAGCCTCGCACTCTTTTAAATGTTTTATAAAATGTGTTGTAAACCCGCGAGGGAGATAACATGCTAGTTTTTGATAAAAATAGAACACAAGTAGTCCCGATGGTATGCTTATTGATATGGACCCGAATGATGCTATGACCCAATGAATGTGATGAAATGGATTATTAGTAGTTAGGTTATGTCACTTAAAGTCCCATTAGCATGAATTGTGAACTACCGGGATTTGGTAGACGCTTATGCATATAATAGTACTATTTGGGGAAGATCACCCTAGTTCGCGCCTTGACGGTTGATCCCCGTCGTGGCACATTGATTGGTAAGCGAATTTTTGTATGAGAAGATTACATAGCGTGATTTTTGTGACGACACGCTAATTTAGATGGGAAAATTGTTTGTCGGGTCCGCGACCCGTTGTTTGTTATAGTAAGGTAGCAATGCCATGCGGCTAGTAATAATCCAATAAAATCCAATGTAATCCAAATATCCAATATGATACGATGCAAATAACGATAATATAGAGACTACGGTCTCATGGATGGTTAAGATGTATGACTTGATTTATATATATTGCCTAACTAGCAATACGAGGACCCACTTCTGATATTATACTTGTGTTCTGATTTCTATAACTGTTTTATGTAACGGTTTATTTAAACTCTATGATTTCACTCGGCATTCGCTGATATGATTCTCGCATGTTTTATCTCAGGTGCTTGAATGTAACTTGGATGGAGATCGACTCTGATGGCCCACATAATAAAATTATTCATTCGATCTATGTTTTGTAAACTTTATGACTGTTAAACTTGGGGACCTGATGTAAACTTAAAACTTTTATTCGAATGAATGTATGTTAAACCTTGTACAAACATTTTTATACATTGTCTATAATTTGAGTTATTATGCTATCCCGTAACACTCTACTAACCCTTCTGCTGACACGATACGAAATTTGAGAGTGTTACAATTTGTATACTAAATGAACATAAAAATGCATGAAATGAATGAATATAGCATTGCATATGTGTATTTTTTGTTTCATGTGTGTAGGTACCCAAGATTACGAAAACCGGCAAAATCGACACGAGTTTGAAGAAAAGATCGAGAAGCCAAAAGACAAGTCGTTTTTTCCTGGATTTAATATTATAAAAGTTATTTGGGCCTAGTGGGTCCCACATTTACTTATTGGGCCTGAAAACCCAATAGTGGAAACAATCTATTTACTTTTAAACCAAAAGCCCAAAATGATAAACTATGAGACGGATGTATTAAGGGCCCAAATTCATGAGACGTGTGGAAAGTAATAAATTGGGCCCAAGCCAAATTTATAATTTACAAGTGAGACGTTGGGAGTTTTATTTTTTTCCAAGGGCCCAAGATCACAACAAAAGGAAATAAAAATATGAGACGCGTGGAGGTTGTTGGATTAAAAGCCGATTAGGGTAAAGTAACATTGGGACGGTAGACTTAGTATATTAAGTGAAAGTTTTTCACTTCTTGGTCAAACATTTACTTTCTCTTCGTTACAACCTAGAAAGAGAAAAAGAAACACTGAGATAAAAAAATCTTTCACCCAAACTCAAACCCTAATCAAGATTTGGGGCTTTTCCTGTCAAAGGCAAGTAGACACCACGCGCTCGAAATAAATACCCTACTAATTCGGAGGTTGAAGATGGTATCCCAGGCACACGTGGCACCTCACCTTGTCATAACTCTAATATGATTGGTAGATTTCATAACCACCAATCATAGCCAGCCACATCAGCTTCAAAGAAGCACAACAAACACAAAACCCCTGCCACGCTGGCGATCCGAGGGAGAGAGGCTTATTTTAAGCCATTCGATCAAGAGGAAGAAAGAGAATAAAGATCCAAGGGCCAAGATTATTTCCTGCTTCAATAAACTCACCTCAAGAGGCTTGGTGTTTGCCTATATAAACCCCCAAAAACTTGTAATCAGGCATCCCATTTTTTCTTTACTGTTATTATGTCAAATTAGTGTTAGGAAATTGTAATTTTATTTTTCTAGTATTGTAATAGTTTTTATATATTAATAAATGTGATTTCGATTTTAAGTCCTTTCTCAAGTTTACTTTACTTTTGAAGATTAATTACAGTTTTCTTTCATATTCTACTTGATATTATAATATGAAAAGATTATTTGTTTAAGCAAATTAAATAGCTTAATTGAATAATTAAAAGTAAGAAAGGGATAATAAATCTAAACCCATTGTTAGTCTTAAAAAATGGTGGAAGAGCTGTTTGGTTCGAAAGTCATATGATTCTGGTTTGTGGTTCGAGCTCGTATGGTGGTGTAGTTCGTGGTCAGAAAGATTGACGTTGACTACATATTTTGATCGAGTTTTGTGTTCGAGTTGAATGAAAAGACGGTTCAGCACCGGTCTTCTACATCAAGGTTTCATCAAATAAAGGTTAATCTCGTTTATTTTCATTTATAAATTTTTAGTTTAAATTGTTTGAGTATTGTGTTTGTATATCTGCAAATGTGTATGCTGATGACTTTTGAGTTAATTTTGATTTCATTTTATTTGCTATTGTGTTTTAATATGTGTTTTAATTTTGGATTTGTCACTACTAGATATTGATGATAAGAGTAATAGTAAGATGTTGATGCCTTTAATTAATCTGATGAATGATTTTAGTCTGAGTAAAAGTTGTTATCACGTGGATTTTTGTTACTTCATTGGATTTAGGTCTGCTGAAATATTGCAGTTAAGTATGCTGAGTTTTGAGGTCTGTAGATATAGATCTGCTAGTATGTCGATAGGATTTGCATATTTTGTTAAGTTTTGTTTTAGCTGCTAATCTTATTTACCTTTGCTCAATTATGGATACTTGCTTTCTTTGTCTGGTTTCTGTTCTCTGATTAATTTTATGGTTGGTTAGTTTAATTGTTAACTGTAGTAATATTTTCATGTAGATGTTGTTTGATATAGCTTTTTTTAGCGGTGTTACTGATATATTTGGGGATAGCCTTTGATTAGATTGCTTAATCTGTTCTGTTTCATATCAGTTACCCAAACGAATTGTTTGGGTACTAGTTTATTAATCAGTCGAATTTTTCATTTCCAAAAATATATAAACACCAAAAATTTCCACCATTGGACTTGAACCCGCGACCTCACGGATAATAGCCAAACAACTTTACCACTTGAGCTACATGCTCATTTTATTATATAATCAATTTCAGATTTATTTATACTACTTTTAGTTTAATTACTTCTAGTTAATATTGAACGTCTAAGTTCAATTTATAACTTTAGAAATTGTATTAAAATAGTTTTATTAAAATATAGATTAAGTTTAATTTTAAAATAAATAATATAAAAATATTTTATTACTTTTTTAAAATCTAAATTGTTCTAAAAATTGTTTTTAAATAATTTAGTTTTTAATTAAATTAGATTTAAATAATCTTGTTTAATTAGAAAGTTAAAGTAAATTTTTAATAGATTAATTTAGTCTATAGTTTTAAATAGTTTTAAATTTTTTTAAGTAAATTATTTTTAAATAAATTTTGTTATAATATTTTGTTTAATTAAAAATAGATAATAAAGTAAAGTTTAAATTTTAAGTAGTTTAAATAATTGTCTTTTAGATTTAAATTTGGGAAACGATTCATGCATTTAGGATTTAAACATTGGTATAATTAATTAGGTAAATACGGAAACCGACTTCAAATAAATTGTCCGAATTTAAAACGAACGTCTCAAATTCATAAGGTCCTTGTGTACAACGAACCGGGATCAATCTCGTGTTTAATTGAATTCGTCTTTAGCTTATTTATGGATTATTACTTTTTCCTAAAGGTAATTTCCTAAATTCGCTCTATAACGTATCCAATTAAAATAAACCGACATTTCCCAACACATCAAAAAATTTGGCGCCGCTGCCGGGGATCTTGTGTACGATTCGTTCGTGGAGATTTGTTGATCGTTTATTTGAAGACTCTTTCCGTCCTCGGAAAGTTTTGTTATTTTTCTATTATTATAGTATATATCGTTTTTCGTGATTTTTTGTTATTACTATATTGTATTAGATAGAACAATAAATTTACCTATCTCCAAATAAGACCTTAGTTGGGATTTCATCACCTAACTATTTTATTCGAATCGAAAACGAAAAATAAAAGGCAAAATAAATAAATACTAATAAAAAGTTTGAACTCGATTTATACAAACTATAAGGTTGGTATAAGGCGACGAGCTATAAAAGGCCATCTAAAGAAAAAGGTTTTTAAGTGCTTTGTGCCACCTCGTTTCCCCGCTTTCTTGTGCATATATTGAGAGGGACGACCGATTATTGGTTTGCCGACTCAAGTAGTATTAAATCTTATTTTTGTAGTTTACTTATTGAACCTCGAGACGTTTAGGTTTTCACCTACGTTTCAAAGTCGACCGAGGGTAGATTACTTCCATAGTAATTATCCTTATTCCTTGTTTTTTCATCAATCTTTTTGATTGAGCAATACCAAAAAAATACCAAAAATAATCTTCTTCAAATCTAATTTCTTTTCTTCAATCCTCTAAATTCTCGTAACTTTGGTTTATGCAATTAGGTTCTACTCGACTTTTGATTGATCACGATAGGCTTGAAAACATTCCTCGTAGAAATAGAAATCATCAACAACAAACAGTGGAACCCGAGATTCCACTTATTGTTGTAGAGATGGCCGATAACCGAAAAATGGAGGAATTGCTCCGTGCACCCACCGAAGGGTACGGGGAAGCAATCGTTGTGCATGCTATTTTGGCGAATCATTATGAGATTAAGACGGGTCTTTTATCACTCATTCGTGCCGACCAATTTCGTGGCAATGAGACCGATAACCCGCACTCTCACATGCGGAATTTTCTTTGTATTACCTCGACTCTCTAGTTTAGAGATGTGCCGAATGACGCGATTAAGCTCATGCTTTTACCGTACTAGCTCGAGGGGAACGCTAAGCTTTGGTATGAAAAAGAAACACCGGGTTCGATTTTGACATGGGATGATTTAGTGTCCAAGTTTAAGAATTATTTCTTTCCACCATCCAAAACAACTTACTTTAAGAATGAGATCACTAGATTTGAACAAAAAGTGCATGAATCGTTTGGAGTTGCATGGGAAGGGTTTAAAGATTTGTTGAGACAATGTCCACACCACGGTTTCACGGAGTTACATCAAATCAATACTTTTTATAATGGACTTAATATGGTTGAAGAAGATTCTTTAAATGCTGCCGCGGGTGGTAATATTTTAAGAAAAACTCCGAGAGACGCGTGGTGTATCATTGAGAATAACTTTAGAGTGCAATATTCACGAAACACACCGGTTGTTTCCAATGTGAATTCATCTAATATTGAGATTGCTAGATTGAACTCTAAGATCGATAGTGGATTTGCTACGTTGTTAAATGAGATTAGGAAAAATCCTCATGGATCGATTAATATGGTTGAGAATTTCTGTGTATCATGTGGTGGAGCACATCCAAATTATGCTTGTTCAACCACGGGGTTGGATCAAGCTAGTGCTTTTGCCACAACGGGAACTTATGGCCCTAACGGTCAAGCTCCTCGTCAAAACCATGTTGCTCCACCAGGTTTTCTACCGGTTCAAAATAGATACAACAATGGAAATAATGAGAATAATTTTAACCGTGGTAACCAAGGGAATTACAATCAAGGAAATGGATTTCATGGCAATCAAACAATCAAGGATTTCAAAACAACAATCAAAATGATTTGTCAAGCTACATTAAAACGAATGAGGAAAATTTGAAAGCTCTTCAAAATAATATTCAAGGACAAATGGCAACTTTGAAAAATCAATTTCAAAATACGATCAAGGGGCAAAATAACAAGATTTAGATTAACCAACAAAGATTAGAGCAAAACCAAAACCGTATGGAGCAAAGATTAGAACAAAGCCAAAACCGTTTTAAGGGAATCAAGCTAAGTTTGAGAACGAATTAATTTTGATGTTTGAGGCTTTTATGAGCAAACCCTCCTCTTCTTCGGGTGGCTTACTGATGAGATGGCATTTATACATGATCTCATCGTTCTTTTCGGGCTTTAAATGCATAAAAATGTCATAAAATACCATATATATGCTTGTTTTTGTTTACTTGTGTATTTTAGGTATGGATGTCGTGAAAAAGACAAAAGATCACAAGATACAAGGAAAAACGGACACGAGAAACAAAGCCGTACAAAGAATCGGGCCCTAATCATGGAATTCTCAACAAATACCTTGAAGACTTGAATACAAACAAGATTGATCCTCAATTATTGAAGAAATGACACTTAAAACCCTTGTATAGTAATAATTACAAGTTTGGTCCCTTAAGTTTGTCAAAATTACACAAAAGGTCCCTCAACTTTGAAGAAATGGCAAGATTAGTCCCTCAACAATTTCAAATTGTCAATTATGGTCCCTCATCAAGCCAAAGATACATTGAAGACCTTTTAAGATCAACATTGTCCAAAATCAACCCTTGAAATATGCAAAAGTGTCAAAAATAACCCTTGAAACACTTTTTGGAAAGTTTGTGCCAAAACTGCCAAGTGATGAAAGTTGTATAACAAAGGAACACATTTTGTTTGCAAAATAAACTTGCTATTCACTCTTTTACAAAATACAAGGACCTAACCTGCCAATTCCAAACTTCAAATTCCTAAAAATGCGCCAAACACTTACTGTTTGGATTTTTACCAGGGATGAACAACTTTTTACCCAGGATAAAAAATGAGCAAAACAAAGGGGAAATCAAAATTGACTCAACTCACGTCTGATTCACATCACCTCAATCACATCCCACACCTTAAACATCAAATCCCACTACCAGAATGATTCCCCCATCCCCACTCACAATACGACACTTGGCACTTGATCCTTACTTGGCTAAATCAAGGGCTGCAAATCAATACTTGGTCCCTAAGCACTCAACAAACGTCCAGGATTCAACTAAAATAGCTGGCAACACACCTAGAAGATTCTGCAAGGATAGAATAGGAATTTCAGTTGCTAGGGTTTGTGAATAGTGTTTAGCCAGGCATTTGCCTATAAAAGGAGACCTCAACATGTGAGAGTCCCTTTGTTCCAGTTTTAGGCTATTATCTTTGTAATTCCTTTTTAAGTTTAAATAAAATTTGAATTTTTGAAATTGTGAAATCTCTTTTTGATTTAATTAAAAGTTTGGTGTTTGAGTAGCCTAATTCTGAGTTCCATTTGATTGTTAAGGCCTACCTTAATCTTGTGGTTAAGGCACGTCTTGTTTCATTAGGTTTTTAAGGTTTGAATACCTTAAAATCCTAGGTTCTGATTTGGCTTATATTTGTGTACTAACCGTTAGCCTTAATCCTTGAGTTCTTTAAAGCTTGTTGACACCAAGCCTGAGAAGGATTCTAAGCCTTGGGTTGAGTTTGTTTGTTGCTTGTGTTGAAGACATATCATAATCAAAGCCTTGTTCTGCTTTGAACATCAGCAGGCTTTGATCATCTTTGTTGAAGTACCTTGGTCTTGTTCTAGTTGTTGAACAAGGTCCAAGAAGCATAGCTGGCCTTCCTAGGATATTGTGGAAGGAAGGTATAATCTCTTGGTTAAGATTCCCCTAAAAATTTCATGTTTATGGCTGTTTTGAATTTGGTGCTTTGATTTTGAGTATTGGTGTTTGTGCTGGTGATTTTTGAGTTTGATTGTGTTAGTTGCTATTGTTTAAGTGTTTTTGATCATTAAAATCAGTAGGTTATTAGTTAAAATCACAAGTTTCTTTGTTAAGTGGTAGATTAAGGAGTGTTTGGGTCTACTGCATAATTTGGATTTGTGGTTTGCTAAGTGGTTGTTTGTTGTGTGCAAGAGTTGGTATCTGTTATTTTGGTGTACTTGTTCATCTGTTTGCAGGTTTTGTGGGTTTGATCACATAGATTCTTAATTTGGCTATAAAATCTTCATAACTTGGTAAAATTGGCTAGGATTTTGAGGACACCTAGATCTAGGCTTAGGCTAGGGCTAACAAGTGCTAAATCATAGTTAATCACACCAGGGAAGAAGGATTTGAGGCTTGAAATTGGATCAAGTGTCAAGTATATCAGCAAACTTGTTTCTGCATATGTTCATTGTTCATCAGTAACTTCTAGTGCTTTGATCTTGTTATTTACTTTGATTCAATGTTTGGTTCTTGTTGCTTTGTGTTTATTCTTAGTTTATATAGCTTGTGTATGCATCCTGTTAAGTTTGGTTGGCTTATTGTGGCTAAATCTGCTTATTAAGTGCTTAACTACTTATTTCCATATCTGGAGCATATCTGGTAACTGTTTGGCTTATTGTGGCTTATTGTGTGAACCATTTTGTGATTTTATTGTTGCTATTGACTCCTTGTGATTCACTGATCACAAGGGTGCCTTTGTTTCCAATTGAATCAAACCAGAACTCTCATATAAGCTTGGTCAAATATTCAAAGCAGTGGGAACTCCCTTCCCCTGCTAGTTGCCACTGATAGTGTAAATTTGGGTTCAGCTTATCAATAAGCTATAATAGCTTATTCCAACCTGCAACAACTTTGTTTTTGTAATAGGTGCTCATATTTTGACCCATTTGTTCATACTGGAGCATTTGGGTGGTTGACTTTAAGGTTTGACTAGAAAACCAACTCCTTTGACTTTTACATAAGTTCATTTGTGCTTATTCTGGCTTATTGGTTGTGCTTATTGTATTTTTGTTGATTGATTTTGCTTATTGAGTCCATTTGAAAGCTTTTGCAAGTTGAATCAAGTTCTGAGGTGCATTATTTCTCAAACCCGACTATTTTGTCGTTTTGTGAAATAATACATTGCTTATTTCTGGCTTATTAAGTAAGCTTTTTCAAAAATTCTTTTTACAGATCTCATAAGCATCCCAAAAGAAGGTTGTGTGTCAAATTAGAGCTTATGGCATTAGCTTATGGCTTAATGGGCTGAAAATCCCAATAAGAATAAGCTTTGTGTTCAATAAGCTGTGATAAGCTCATTTTCAGCTTTTGGGCCTTTAGAGTTTTGTTCTTAGAATTGAATTTTAAGTCAAATAGGGCTTTTCCAAGTCAATTGGGCCAAGTTTGACTTTTTGGGCCCAAAAGGCCATTTGTGTTGACTGATTTTGGATTTGGCCCATTTGAGGGCCCAATAGCGGTATTATGGTAATTTCACTTTGATTTTCTGATTATTTAGGTTAAAATAAACTAGTTTGCAAGTTTTTAGAATTTTTTATAATTTTTGGATTTTTAATATTATTTTATTATTATTTTATTATTATTTTTAAAATTTCACATTTTCCAACTTTTTACATTTTTCTTAGGTTTAATACATTAAAATAGGAATTTAGCAACTTTTAGAATAATTTTATCACTTTTAGATTAATTTTTATAATTATTTTAAGTTTTAATAGTTTTTAAATCATTTTAAATAGTTTTTATAAGTTTAAAAATTTCTAAAAATAGTTTTTAATCTTTTTAGGTCAATTTAGAGGTTTACCAATTGAAAAATCTTTATTTGGACTTTTTGATAATTTATTTGATTTTTAGGACTTTAATTAGCATTTAAAAATTGAATATTTAATTATTTAAAAGGTTTGAAAAAGTTTTGATCATTGGTAAACTCTTAGTTTATTATTTTTTATTTTTGGTCAATTTTTGGTAATTTTTAGAATTTATTTTTATTTTTGTTGTTTTTAAGGTTCTACGTCTTAACTTTCTAATAGTGTTTATTTTTATTTTTTTTCGTCTTCGTCATCTTCTTTTCTCATCCCCTTCTAAACCAAATATTAATCACAAATCTTGAACATCTTAGTCACACACATATACCTCCTTGGGAAACGAACTTTCATACCATTAAGGGTCATTAGTGTTGATTTTCCTAAATCATCACTCGATACTTTCCCTATTTACCCTCTTTTCCTAAAGTGTGGTAAAACACTACAATCATTTTGGCGCCGCTGCCAGGGAGGTGTGTCGTGATTAATTTGTATTGTTGTTTTTAATATTAACCAAATAGTATTTGTATTAGTAGAACTCTACTAATACGTATTATCGGTTTTCTTGGTTTTTCTTGTACAAATATTATTACTATATTGTATTAAGTATCACAATAAATATACGATATCTCCAAAAGTGTGAAAACACAACCTTAAATGGGATTTCATCACTCAATTATTGTATTCGAATCTCAAACAAAAAGAAAAAGGCAAAAATAGATAAATACTTTCGTGAAGCTCGATTTTGAAAGATACAAACTATAAGGTGGTTATAAGGCGGGTATTATAAAATATACCCTAAGGAAAAAGGCTCTTAAGTGCTTCGCGCCGCCTCGTTTCCCCGCTTGCTTGTGAGTATTTTGAAATTGAAGGCTAATCGAGGGTTTTGCCGCCCAAAGTATTATTACGTATAGTATATTTGCTTGGTTTCTTTGTGATTAAACCCTCTTGAACAATTTGGTTTCCACCAAAGTTCTAAAGTCATTCGAAGGCGTTCACTCCACGTGATCGTTTTCATTCCTTTGAGGCTTCTTTAATCAAGAGTTTGATTCGAGGAGAGATTTTGTAGATTGTTGTCTACGAAGATACACCAAAATCCAAAAAAAATAAAAAATTAAATATCATCAAAAATAAAATAAAAAATTTGAAAATTCACAAAACACCCAAAAAGAATCTTCTTTGCTCACCTCCCATTCTTCGTGAAGTTTATGATCACTCGTAATCAAGCAAAACGAGCTCGTAAACGACTTCAAAAGCAAGCCAATCAAGAGACGTTGATTGTTGAAGAACCTCCAATTGTTGAACCTATTGTAGAACAAGAAGTCGTCATGGCTAATCGCACTATGATGGAGTTGCTACAAGCACCCACCGAGGGTTTTGGAGAGGCTATTGTGATTACCGCCATCCTTGCGGAGAATTTCGAAATTAAGACGGGTTTAATGTCGATGTTGCAAGCAAATAAGTTTAGAGGTCACGAGAAAGACAACCCGCATTACCATATTAGGAATTTTAACCGTCTCACCGCCACTAGCAAGTTTAAGGATGTTCCACATGACGCCATTAAGATGATGTTGTTTCCATACTCGTTGGATGGACCCGCAAAAATTTGGCTCGAGAAAAAACCGCCAAATTCGATTTTGACATGGGCCGATCTCGTTTCTAAGTTTGTGAACAAGTTTTTTCCACCATCTAAAACAACACATTTGAAAAATGAGATTTCACGATTTGTGCAAAGAAATAATGAAAGTTTTTCAATGGCATGGGAACGCTTTAAAGAAATGTTACATGAATGTCCACACCATGATTTTACGGAATTGCATCAAGTGGATACTTTTTATAATGGGCTTAATGATCATGAACGAGATTATTTGAATGCCGCCGCGGGTGGTAATTTTTTGTGCAAGACGACAAATGAGGCTTTACAAATCGTTGAAAATAGATCTAAGGTTTATAACCCTCGTAACACACCGAGTGTTGCCAATATGGGTTCGTCATCTTCGTCACAATCGTCTCGTAGCATTAACGCCTTACATGATGAAGCTAATGAGGAAAATCGTTTTTTGATAGATTTGCTAATCTAATGTCCCATTGGAAGGCTCAAGAAGCTTCCAATTCCGCTTCGGTTAAAGCGGTTGCTAAGAGTTGTTTATCTTGTGGTGGAGCTCATGATCTTTCCGAGTGCATTACCGCGGATGGTAACACTTCGAGTGCTTATGTAGCAACGGGAACTTACAACCAAAACGGCCAAGGTTCCCGCCAAAATCAAGCTCCACCAAATCAAAATGCTAATAATTATCGAAACAACAACCAAGGTAATTACCAAGGCAATTCACGCAATTACAACAAAGGGAATTATCAAAATGGGAATGGACAAATTTCTAATCAAAACCGAAACCGTGATTTTCAAAACACTACACAAGGTTTTCAAAATGCTCACGCTAGAAATTTGCAAGGAGAATTTTTGGATTATGCAAAAGCAAATGATGCTAAATTTGATAACATGCAACGTGAGATGATTAGATTAAGATCCGAGTTGAAAAACGAGCTAAAAAATGAACTTGCTAATGAACTTAAAACTCATGCAAAAAAAATGGAAGGAAATGTCCAACGTCTTCAACAAAATCAACAAAAGATGGAATTAGGACAACATGAGATTAAGCAAGAGTTATTAAAAGCGGATGCTAGGCAATCAAAATTTGAGGACCGAATGGCTAAGATGTTTGAAGCGATCATGTGTAAACCCTCTTCCTTGGGTGGTCTTCCTAGTGATACCATTGCAAACCCGAAGGGAGAAATGAAGGTAATTACTACACGAAGTGGTAAAACTTTCAAGGAACCAATCTCTCATCCAAGTACTTCTACGGAGAAGGAAATCGAGAAAGAACCCGAGGTGATGGTAGAAAAGGAGCACATTACAATCCCACGAAGTACCGCTCATACCACACCTACGGTTGAACCAATACCAATTGTGGAACCTGAGTTTCCAAGGCCGTTGCTTAATGACCAACCCACACCACCTTTACCCTACCCTTCGAGACGTAACAAATAGAAAGCACAAGAACGGAACAATTATCAATTTGAGCTATTTATGAAAATGTTTCGTGATATGCATTTTAACATAAGTTTTGCCGACGCTCTTATCATGATGCCTCGATTCGCCGCAAACTTCAAAAGTATGCTAAACAACAAAGAGAAGTTACAACAATCGTCTAGTTGTTCATCGGTTTTTCTTAGCCGCATACCACAAAAAGTCGGTGATCCCGGTAAATTTTTGATTCCGTGTGCAATTCAAGATATGGAGGAATGCTACGCCTTGGCCGATCTTTGTGCTAGTATTAATTTAATGCCTCTTGAGATTTTCAAAACGCTTTCGCTTCCGGCTCTTACTCCTTCGAACATGTCTATCGAGATGGCCGATCATTCTACGATTTTAGCATGTGGAGTAGCCGAGGACGTTTTCGTTAAAGTCGGAAAGTTTTACTATCCCGTTGACTTTATCGTTGTAGACATTCCTATCGATCGAAAAGTTCCTCTCATTTTGGGTCGTTCATTTTTGGATACATCAAGAGCACTTATCGATGTTCATGCTCGAAAAATCACCCTTCGTTTCAATGAAAAAGAACTTGTCATCAATGAAACACAAAACTCCAATCTTTCTCATCTCTATTCTATTGCAACTTTAAACCATGGTAATTCAACCAATGTCGTTAGCAAAGAATTTTCACCAAGATTTTTAGGAAATGTCTCCAAAAACAATTTACCATTTCCTCCGCCGGTGGAGGTTATGAGTGTAAAGCCTACAAAGAAGAAACCGTCAATACTTGAATCGAAAAATCCTTCGCCTAACCTCAAACATTCATTCTTAAAAAGTGTTGATAAGTTGCCGGTTTCTACGGAAGATCTTTCGGATGATGAATATGTAGACCCCGATGGGGAAGTTTTCTTCGTCGATAAGCGTTTTGAGAACTTGCCACCACCAAAACCAAAACCGTGATTTTCAAAACACTACACAAGCTTTTCAAAATGCTCACACTAGAAATTTGCAAGGAGAATTTTTGGATTATGCAAAAGCAAATGATGCTAAATTTGATAACATGCAACGTGAGATGATTAGATTAAGATCCGAGTTGAAAAACGAGCTAAAAATGAACTTGCTAATGAACTTAAAACTCATGCAAAAAAAATGGAAGGAAATGTCCAACGTCTTCAACAAAATCAACAAAAGATGGAATTAGGACAATATGAGATTAAGCAAGAGTTATTAAAAGCGGATGCTAGGCAATCAAAATTTGAGGACCGAATGGCTAAGATGTTTGAAGCGATCATGTGTAAACCCTCTTCCTTGGGTGGTCTTCCTAGTGATACCATTGCAAACCCGAAGGGAGAAATGAAGGTAATTACTACACGAAGTGGTAAAACTTTCAAGGAACCAATCTCTCGTCCAAGTACTTCTACGAAGAAGGAAATCGAGAAAGAACCCGAGGTGATGGTAGAAAAGGAGCACATTACAATCCCACGAAGTACCGCTCATACCACACCTACGGTTGAACCAATACCAATTGTGGAACCTGAGTTTCCAAGGCCGTTGCCTAATGACCAACCCACACCACCTTTACCCTACCCTTCGAGACGTAACAAATAGAAAGCACAAGAACGGAACAATTATCAATTTGAGCTATTTATGAAAATGTTTCGTGATATGCATTTTAACATAAGTTTTGTCGACGCTCTTATCATGATGCCTCGATTCGCCGCAAACTTCAAAAGTATGCTAAACAACAAAGAGAAGTTACAACAATCGTCTAGTTGTTCATCGGTTTTTCTTAGCCGCATACCACAAAAAGTCGGTGATCCCGGTAAATTTTTGATTCTGTGTGCAATTCAAGATATGGAGGAATGCTACGCCTTGGCCGATCTTTGTGCTAGTATTAATTTAATGCCTCTTGAGATTTTCAAAACGCTTTCGCTTCCGGCTCTTACTCCTTCGAACATGTCTATCGAGATGGCCGATCATTCTACGATTTTAGCATGTGGAGTAGCCGAGGACGTTTTCGTTAAAGTCGGAAAGTTTTACTATCCCGTTGACTTTATCGTTGTAGACATTCCTATCGATCGAAAAGTTCCTCTCATTTTGGGTCGTTCATTTTTGGATACATCAAGAGCACTTATCGATGTTCATGCTCGAAAAATCACCCTTCGTTTCAATGAAAAAGAACTTGTCATCAATGAAACACAAAACTCCAATCTTTCTCATGTCTATTCTATTGCAACTTTAAACCATGGTAATTCAACCAATGTCGTTAGCAAAGAATTTTCACCAAGAGTTTTAGGAAATGTCGCCAAAAACAATTTACCATTTCCTCCGCCGGTGGAGGTTATGAGTGTAAAGCCTACAAAGAAGAAACCGTCAATACTTGAATCGAAAAATCCTTCGCCTAACCTCGAACATTCATTCTTAAAAAGTGTTGATAAGTTGCCGGTTTCTACGGAAGATCTTTCGGATGATGAATATGTAGACCCCTATGGGGAAGTTTTCTTCGTCGATAAGCGTTTTGAGAACTTGCCACCACCAAAACCAAAACGGTTTACAAATGTGAGAATTTTTAGTGTGACTAACATCGTCTTAGAAACACCGAATATTTTCGACATAATCAAAAAGGGTTTTCATAAGGAGATTTTAAAAGATAAATAAGGAAAAGATCTTAACTGTGATTTAATTGATTTTTCTACAAACTAACTCCGTCATCACCACGTGATTTGAGTGCTACAAGCTCGTCTACTCCTTTTGACGATGCTTTGTGTGGTTTTAGTATGGGGGAAGCCCCTTATGTTCCCTCATCCTTGTCCACCGAGGACGAGATATTCGATCCCGGAATTTCATGTGAAGGGAAATCTCGGTCTTCCACCGATGAAATAAATGGAAAATCTTTCTATTTGCTTGATGCGAGTCTACCTCGAGTAGCTCATGATTTTTATGACTTACCAATTGTACCACCCTTCTACTTCTCATCTCTTTTCTTCAAACTCTTTGAGTTTATGGCACATGTTGAAGTGGCGTTGATTTGTTTTTCCAAGAAAAACGAGAACGCCATCTTCGATCCCGGTATTTTGCATCATCAAAGGACTTAGTCCTTAATACCGGTTGCTTTTTGGGCCTTGTTAATCATGTAAGCCCCATCAAAAATTGACCATACCATGTTATTCCCTAAATGTTCACATTTGAGTGGATCGAGTCGAGCTCATGACTCGGTAATCAAAAACGAGGTGCCTCGTGGGGGAGATCCCATGCTTATCTTTATGCTCACTATTCACTAATAAGGGGACTTGTACCCTTTCAACTCGTTGTCTCGTGGTTGTTTGTGATTGTGTTATCTAGATCATCATCATCATCTACGATTGAAGACTCTCGTGTTCGTTTACGTGAGCCTCCATCGTTCGTTTGAAGAAGTTTTTCACGAATCCATGACATATACTTTATTGTTCTAACAATTATCTTTTAGCATACTTAATAAACGGCTTTAGATATATTGTTGATCACCCTTTCCATGCTAGATCCTAAGCATTCGACTCTTCGTCTCTAGTATGGGGGTGCTCCACCTTTAGACTCGAAACATTGAGGACAATGTTTACTTTTAGTATGGGGGGGTGAATAGGTACTTGCTTTGCTACGCCCTCACGCTTTCAAAATTTTCAATGTTTTGTTTTGCTAATAAGGCTAAAAATGGCAAAAATTTTCTTAGTTTTCATAAGTGTTTTTAAGACACGAATGTATATTTTCCGATGGGTTGAATAAGAGTTAATTTTTGACTTGATGGGCATTTGGAGCCATTTACATTCCTTAACCCACTCAATTCAAGTTTTGCTAGACTTTTATATAGGGAGCTTTAAAACGCGAAAGTCTTAATTCATACGAGTTAAGAACAAGAACTTTTCGCAAGTTCCTATAATTGATTCTAGAAAGTCACTTATCAAGGGAACTTTAAAACGCATTCTCTAAATTTGAAAAAGTCCAAGAAAGTGCAAGATCCTATAGGTGGCTTGAAAACCCAAAACATTGATTTGATATAGTCTTAATGAAAGCTAATCCAAATTTGGCTTAATTTTGACTTGCATGGCTAAGTATTCACGAGTCTCTTTAATTAGAGGTCTTTATATAGTGAAGAACGAGAAATGATAGAGTTAGACAAGTGATCATGCTAAACGTAGAACATGAAAGTGTTCTTTCAAAAACTCATGTGTTTTTAATTGTGGCTTTTTCTTCCCATAAGATCAATGCATTAGGAATAAATCATAATTGCAATAAGTAAGGTCGTGCGATTTGAAAGGTTACTTAGCCTCTAGCGCAAGATCGTTTAAAAGTTGCTCGGGGTTGAATAGAGTTCATAGCCAAGGCATAACTTATTGAAGCGGGACGCGAAGATTGGCAATCATCCAAAAAGGCCCTAACAAGGCATGAGGAGCTCTATTTTTGCTAAAGATCCAAAGATGATGTGAAGTATCATTATTCCTAAATCAATATGAAGGATCGAGACACACGACGAGAAGCAATTATTCCCCTAAAGATCATGGAGAAAGTCTATCCAAAAAGACCCTAACAAGGTATGAGGATAAATATATCCAAGTCCGAAAATGAGGCGGATCGTTGTTTATCAAAATCCAAAGTAAAGATTGAAGAAAAATGATGAAGTCGTGGTCCAATATGAAGAATCTCTCAAAAAACGTCAAGTGAAGAAATTCCAAATATATGAAGAGAAGACCATAATTTCGAGAACGTCTTCCCAAGATTTGAAGTATGAAGTACATGCCAAATATCGGTCCGAGAAAGGTCTCAAATCGTGAAACGAGTTATGCCAAGATATGAACTTAAGGAGATACACGAGAAGCCGTTTTAAAAGATTTTGTCCTTCGGCTAACTATTGATCAAATCGTGCTACTTTGCTTTCGGACTAATAACTACTCAAATAAGTCAATATGAATCACTTGTGATCCATGACAAATTATTTAAAAAATGCTAGTAACCCATTTTCCTTTCATAATAACTAGGATTGCGGGGAGAAAAAGTATTACACAATTTGGACGTATGAGTAGTGTTAGCATTGTGACTTGTACCAACAATGATCTTGTTTTTGCACTTAGCATGGAATGTATGACAATCAAGGATGACGAAGTTTACTCTAAGAGACATTTACTTGTTTCTATTCTTTGACCCTAAAAGTTACTTTTTGTGATGAAAATCATATGTTATATCTTTACACATCTTCGTAGTATGTTGCAAGTCTTGTACTTTCAAATAAGGTTAATAAAATTGAACTTTGGTGATGCTTATATACTTTATTCTAGCATTGCGTGAGGGCACGACAATGGCTTAGTATGGGGGAGTGATGAGATGGCATTTATACATGATCTCATCGTTCTTTTCGGGCTTTAAATGCATAAAAATGTCATAAAATACCATATATATGCTTGTGTTTGTTTACTTGTGTATTTTAGGTATGGATATCGTGAAAAAGACAAAAGATCACAAGATACAAGGAAAAATGGACACGAGAAACAAAGCCGTACAAAGAACCGGGCCCTAATCATGGAATTCTCAACAAATACCTTGAAGACTTGAAGACAAACAAGATTGATCCTCAATTATTGAAGAAATGACACTTAAAACCCTTGTATAGTAATAATTACAAGTTTGGTCCCTTAAGTTTGTCAAAATTACACAAAAGGTCCCTCAACTTTGAAGAAATGGCAAGATTAGTCCCTCAACAAATTCAAATTGTCAATTATGGTCCCTCATCAAGCCAAAGATACATTGAAGACCTTTGAAGATCAACATTGTCCAAAATCAACCCTTGAAATATGCAAAAGTGTCAAAAATAACCCTTGAAACACTTTTTGGAAAGTTTGTGCCAAAACTGCCAAGTGATGAAAGTTGTATAACAAAGGAACACGTTTTGTTTGCAAAATAAACTTGCTATTCACTCTTTTCCAAAATACAAGGACCTAACCTGCCAATTCCAAACTTCAAATTCCTAAAAATGCGCCAAACACTTACTGTTTGGATTTTTACCAGGGATGAACAACTTTTTACCCAGGATAAAAAATGAGCAAAACAAAGGGGAAATCAAAATTGACTCAACCCACGTGTGATTCACATCACCTCAATCACATCCCACACCTTAAACATCAAATCCCACTACCAGAATGATTCCCCCATCCCCACTCACAATACGACACTTGGCACTTGATCCTTACTTGGCTAAATCAAGGGCTGCAAATCAATACTTGGTCCCTAAGCACTCAACAAACGTCCAGGATTCAACCAAAACAGCTGGCAACACACCTAGAAGATTCTGCAAGGATAGAATAGGAATTTTAGTTGCTAGGGTTTGTGAATAGTGTTTAGCCAGGCATTTGCCTATAAAAGGAGACCTCAACATGTGAGAGTCCCTTTGTTCCAGTTTTAGGCTATTATCTTTGTAATTTCTTTTTAAGTTTAAATAAAATTTGAATTTCTGAAATTGTGAAATCTCTTTTTGATTTAATTAAAAGTTTGGTGTTTGAGTAGCCTAATTCTGAGTTCCATTTGATTGTTAAGCCCTACCTTAATCTTGTGGTTAAGGCACGTCTTGTTTCATTAGGTTTTTAAGGTTTGAATACCTTGAAATCCTAGGTTCTGATTTGGCTTATATTTGTGTACTAACCCTTAGCCTTAAGCCTTGAGTTCTTTCAAGCTTGTTGACACCAAGCTTGAGAAGGATTCTAAGCCTTGGGTTGAGTTTGTTTGTTGCTTGTGTTGAAGACATATCATAATCAAAGCCTTGTTCTGCTTTGAACATCAGCAGGCTTTGATCATCTTTGTTGAAGTACCTTGGTCTTGTTCTAGTTGTTGAACAAGGTCCAAGGAGCATAGCTGGCCTTCCTAGGATGTTGTGGAAGGCAGGTATAATCTCTTGGTTAAGATTCCCCTAAAAATTTCATGTTTATGGCTGTTTTGAATTTGGTGCTTTGATTTTGAGTATTGGTGTTTGTGCTGGTGATTTTTGAGTTTGATTGTGTTAGTTGCTATTGTTTAAGTGTTTTTTATCATAAAAATCAGTATTTTATTAGTTAAAATCACAAGTTTCTTTGTTAAGTGGTGGATTAAGGAGTGTTTGGGTCTACTGCATAATTTGGATTTGTGGTTTGCTAAGTGGTTGTTTGTTGTGTGCAAGAGTTGGTATCTGATATTTTGGTGTACTTGTTCATCTGTTTGCAGGTTTTGTGGGTTTGATCACATAGATTCTTAATTTGGCTATAAAATCTTCATAACTTGGTAAAATTGGCTAGGATTTTGAGGACACCTAGATCTAGGCTTAGGCTAGGGCTAACAAGTGCTAAATCATAGTTAATCACACCAGGGAAGAAGGATTTGATGCTTGAAATTGGATCAAGTGTCAAGTATATCAGCAAACTTGTTTCTGCATATGTTCATTGTTCATCAGTAACTTCTAGTGCTTTGATCTTGTTATTTACTTTGATTCAGTGTTTGATTCTTGTTGCTTTGTGTTTATTCTTAGTTTATATAGCTTGTGTATGCATCCTGTTAAGTTTGGTTGGCTTATTGTGGCTAAATTTGCTTATTAAGTGCTTAACTGCTTATTTCCATATCTGGAGCATATCTGGTAACTGTTTGGCTTATTGTGGCTTATTATGTGAACCATTTTGTGATTTTATTGTTGCTATTGACTCCTTGTGATTCACTGATCACAAGGGTGCCTTTGTTTCCAATTGAATCAAACCAGAACTCTCATATAAGCTTGGTCAAATAGTCAAAGCAGTGGGAACTCCTTTCCCCTGCTAGTTGCCACTGATAGTGTAAATTTGTGTTCAGCTTATCAATAAGCTATAATAGCTTATTCCAACCTGCAACAACTTTGTTTTTGTAATAGGTGCTCATATTTTGACCTATTTGTTCATACTGGAGCATTTGGGTGGTTGACTTTAAGGTTTGACTAGAAAACCAACTCCTTTGACTTTTACATAAGTTCATTTGTGCTTATTCTGTCTTATTGGTTTTGCTTATTGGATTTTTGTTGATTGATTTTGCTTATTGAGTCCATTTGAAAGCTTTTGCAAGTTGAATCAAGTTCTGAGGTGCATTATTTCTCAAACCCGACTATTTTATCGTTTTGTGAAATAATACATTGCTTATTTCTGGTTTATTAAGTAAGCTTTTTCAAAAATTCTTTTTACAGATCTCATAAGCATCCCAAAAGAAGGTTGTGTGTCAAATTAGAGCTTATGGCATTAGCTTATGGCTTAATGGGCTGAAAAGCCCAATAAGAATAAGCTTTGTGTTCAATAAGTTGTGATAAGCTCATTTTCAGCTTTTGGGCCTTTAGAGTTTTGTTCTTAGAATTGAATTTTAAGTCAAATAGGGCATTTCCAAGTCAATTGGGCCAAGTTTGACTTTTTGGGCCCAAAAGCCCATTTGTGTTGACTGATTTTGGATTTGGCCCATTTGAGGGCCCAATAGGGGTATTATGGTAATTTCACTTTGATTTTCTGATTATTTAGGTTAAAATAAACTAGTTTGCAATTTTTTAGAATTTTTAATAATTTTTGTATTTTTAATATTATTTTATTATTATTTTATTATTATTTTTAAAATTTCGCATTTTCCAACTTTTTACATTTTTCTTAGGTTTAATACATTAAAATAGGAATTTAGCAACTTTTATAATAATTTTATCACTTTTAGATTAATTTTTATAATTATTTTAAGTTTTAATAGTTTTTAAATCATTTTAAATAGTTTTTATAAGTTTAAAAATTTCTAAAAATAGTTTTTAATCTTTTTAGGTCAATTTAGAGATTTACCAATTGAAAAATCTTTATTTGGGCTTTTTGATAATTTATTTGATTTTTAGGACTTTAATTAGCATTTAAAAATTGAATATTTAATTATTTAAAAGGTTTGAAAAAGTTTTGATCATCGGTAAACTTTTAGTTTATTATTTTTGATTTTTGGTGAATTTTTGGTAATTTTTAGAATTTATTTTTATTTTTGTGGTTTTTAAGGTTCTACGTCTTAACTTTCTAGTAGTGTTTATTTTTATTTTTTTTTTGTCTTCGTCATCTTCTTTTCTCATCCCCTTCTAAACCAAATATTAATCACAAATCTTGAACATCTTAGTCACACACATATACCTCCTTGGGAAACGAACTTTCATACCATTAAGGGTCATTAGTGTTGATTTTCCTAAATCATCACTCGTTACTTTCCCTATTTACCCTCTTTTCCTAAAGTGTGGTAAAACACTACAATCACTTACCTAGCAACACCATACCAAAACCGAAGGGAGAGATTAAGTCCATCACCGTTTACAATGATTATGATAATTTAGAAGATGTTCTTGAGTTTAATCCTCCACCTAAAGAGACTTTTTTTGATGTTACCAAGGCTACTTTAGATGCTAGATGTTCCACGATTTTCCGTGGTTTCTATCCCGAGAAATATGGAGATTCGGGTCAACTCTTGATACCTTGTGTTTTTAAAGGGCTTGAGGAATGCAAATATCTAGCCGATCTAGGAGCTAGCATCAACTTAATGCCTTTATCCATATGGAGGACTCTTGACTATTTACCATTTACTCCCACTCGAATGATCATTGAGCTTGCTAATGGAACCACCGCCCACCCGGTTGGTGTAGTGGAAGATGTCATTGTTAAAGTGGGGAAGTTTTTGTACCTTGTCGATTTTGCAATCGTTGATTATGAGACCAATCCTCGTGTGCCTGTAATTTTAGGGTGTCCAATTTTGTCCACGGCTCAAGTTCAAGTTGTTATGAGGGAGGATGAGATAAAATTGTTTTATGGGGATAAACATGTTGTTTTCAAAGCGGAAAAAATTCCAAATTATGTTTCTAAAAATGTGGAAAGTTTAAAACTTGTTGAGACTTTTGAAAATAACACAAAAAAGGATTTTCTCACTTACAAGGGTGAAAGGGCTATCATAGATCCATCATTTAGGAAAGGTGAAAAATTGATTCTCAAGGATGATGTTAGTTCTAAGATCGATAAGGAAATTGATGATTACCTTAGTACACCATTCGATGCTAGTGAGTTTGATTGTGAGAATTTTGATCTGGATGGAGATATTGCTTTAATTGAAAAAACGTTGAAAATGGACTCATTTTCATTCCCTCCGAAGGACCAAATTGATGATCCTAAGGCACATACTTCGATGAAGAGACTTTGATTCCTAACTTCACACCGAGTGAGGTTAGTGACTATTCGTTGGATGAGTTCGTCCTTGAAATTGTTGCTCTTATTGATCCACTTTCACAGGGTAGTGAAGACGTTTTTGATCTCGAGATCAAGCGTGATATTCATGATTCACCTTCCATTCTCGAGGAGTTCTCCGGTGAACTTCCTTCTAATGAGAATGATGATCTTGTATTCGAGTGTGACACACTTGATACTTTGTCGGATATTTCTTGTGATGACAAGATTGATGACACTTATGTGACTTACTTGAATCCACTTTTTTAAGTTTCAATGAACAATAATCCATTGTTTAAAGAGGATTTTGAGAGCATCATACATCCTCCATCTCACACCCTTTGTGACGATGAACTCTTCTTTAAGGAGGTTGATGAGTTTCTTTACATAGACATTCCTTCGGAATTTGAGGAAAAGTCTAATGAACCAAAGGAAGACACTCTCTATCTTGAGAATGTTTCTAATGACGGTTTGGAAAACCCTTGGTTTGATCACCCAATCTATGATGATGATAAGGTTGACCCAGAGGGAGAAATTTTCTTTACTCTAAATCTCCTTCCCACTCGCTTTGATCTTAATGTACGGGTTTTTAATGCAACTCATTTTGAGTATCATGATCCCTTTGTTCACATTCCGAAGAGTGACAAGGTCAACAAAGTCATGCAAGTTGATTCCACTATGGATGAGACTTTTATCCTACCATTACCATGTGCTTTATATGATTATGGATTAGCATGGGGGGAAGACATCGTGTTGTCTATTCCTTTCTCTCCCGAGGACGAGGTATTCGACCCTGGAATCATTGATTTAGGGAAATCTCGGCCTTTCACCGATGTAATAATTGAAAGACTTTTTGATCATCTTGGTGCGTGTTTATCTCGGGGAGCATACTATATCCATTTCATGATTTGTGACCACCATCTCTCTTTGTAGATTTATGTTGGATTTTTATCCTTTCGTTTGTCATCCGACAACGAGGATGTGATCTTTGACCCCCAACATCGTGCTTTATGTTGGAATTTATTCCAATAAGTCGGTTTTCACCATTTTCCCTAAGGACCAATGAATGCGTGGATCGAGTCGAGCTCATCAATCGATTAACAAAAACGAGGTGCCTTGTGGGGGAATCCCATACATTCTATCTTCTTTCTATTTTCTAACATTAATAAGGCTTGAGCTTTTCAAGCTCGTGCTCGTGTTTTGTTGTGTTGTGAATCTTAGGTATGACCCTAATCATTAAAGACTCTCGTTTTCGGTTTTTACCGGTCCACTCGAGCTTCCATACTGTGATGATCAAAAAGGGGCACACTCACTTTCCTTTGATTTTTATCGACTAACGTTTTATCTTGAAGCATAATTAATAAACGGCTTATTTTGCGTCCTCTTCCCATGTTAGGAATTTTGCATTCGACTCTTCGTGTTTTAGCAAGGGAGTGTTACTCTTGAGCTAGGAAACATTGAGGACAATGTTTGGTTTTAGCATGGGGAAGTCAATCGATATAATCGCTTGCAATTGCTTTTGTCGTGTCTAAACGTAATCGTTTTTCTCGTTTTTCATAAAATTTTTAAATTTTTTGTGTTATTTTATGTTTAATAATAAAGGAAATAAGTGTTTTTTACATAAATGTAGGCTTTCCGTTGGTAAAAATAAAAATAGTTTTTGACTTGACTCGGTTTTTACCTTAGCTTTTTCCTTAACATTTTTAAATCAAGTTTTGCTTGACTTTTATATAGGGAACTTTAAAACGCGAAAGTCTTAACTCATACGGGTTTAAGAACGAGAACTTTTCGTAAGTTCCTATAATTGATCCTATAAAGTCGTTTATCAAGGAAACTTTAAAACGCAAATTCTAAACTTGAAAAAGTCCAAGAAGATGCAAGATCCTATAGATGACTTGAAAACCCAAAACTTTGATTTAATTGGCTAAGTATCCATTATTCTTACATTTTTGAAATTTTACAATATGGAGACCAAGAGATAATAAAGTTTAATCATAAGTTTCTAAGTTTAATTCTTCCTTGTATAAGTATTTTTGTGTTTGATTTAATCCCCTCGTATTTATTTTCCACACTTGAATAATAAATTGCTCAATAAATGAATTTTTTAGCGGTTTAGGCTTAATATCTTAACGCATAACTCCTTCTTTTTCTTTCCATGTAATTAAAGTAAGAACACACTAAGGGTGTCAGCGTCATGGACTTTTGATCATGGGATTGCGGAAATTTGGCTTACTATACATATCATAATAATAAGAAGAATAAATAAAGACATGTTCTCTATGAGCCTTCGGGTGGGAGTCATGTAGCACTAATTGTCATTAGAGCCTTAGGGTGTATGTCATGGTGACGTGTTTAATAAAAATTACTTCATCATCATGAGCCTTAAGGTGGGCTGGTGAATGTCAATTCCCTTGTTTATGTTCAAGGATCCTTCGGGTGTGGATTATAAATAAGGAGCACTTTTACATCTTAAAGAGTCTCAAGGTGTATGATATAATTGTTGCTAACTCCATTAATAAGGTCAAAATTAACTTTTGAGGATTTATTGTTGCTTTAAGTAGTCCTATTAGCCAAATTTCGGATCCGAGGATTTATCCCTCAAATCGTGTTAAGTTATCCTTGATGTGGGCTTTCTTTAGTGACAACGGTTTTTGAAGTCGAGGTTAGGTTTTGAGTGTCGAGTTTACACCGTTTTTGCCCTCATTTTTTGACTAATAAATATCAAATAAGTCAAATGAGCCTTTGGTGAATAATAATAATTTAAAATTCAGAGATACAATTAGGAATAAAAGGATATTGAGTTTAACACAAATTACTTGTATGAGTGGTCTTAACATTGGCACTTATGATTGACAATGATCTTGTTTTTAAACTTGTCTTGGAAGAGTGAAAAGTCTAGGACGATGAATCTATTTGATTTTTATGATCCTAAAAGTTATTTTACAATAAACGAAAGCATTACATTAAGTCTTTGCAAAAATAAAGTGTCAAAAGTTGAATAAAAGTGTAGTTAGTAGTTTTATTTTATCATTGTGTGAGGACACGACAATTGTTTAGAAAGGGGGAGTTTGATATGAGTGATTTTACTCATATCATTTGTATACTAAATGAACATAAAAATTCATAAAATGAATGAATATAGCATCGTATATGTGTATTTGTTGTTTCATGTGTGTAGGTACCCAAGATCACGAAAATCGGCCAAATCGACACGAGTTTGAAGAAAAGATAGGGAAGCTAAAAGACAAGTCGTTTTTTAAAGGATTTAATATTATAAAAGTTATGTGGGCCTAGTGGGTCCCACATTTATTTATTGGGCCTGAAAGCCCAATAGTGGAAACAATCTATTTACTTTTAAACCAAAAGCCCAAAATGATAACTATGAGACGGATGTATTAAGGGCCCAAATTCATGAGACGTGTGGAAAGTAATAAATTGGGCCGAAGCCAAATTCATAATCTACAAGTGAGACGTTGGGAGTTTTACTTTTTTCCAAGGGCCCAAGATCTCAACAAAAGGAAATAAAAATATGAGACGTGTGGAGGTTGTTGGATTAAATTCCCATTAGGGTAAAGTAACATTAGGACGGTAGATTTAGTATATTAAGTGAAAGTTTTTCACTTCTTGGTCAAACATTTACTTTCTCTTTGTTACAACCTAGAAAGAGAAAAAGAAACACAGAGATAAAAAACCTTTCACCCAAACTCAAACCCTAATCAAGATTTGGGGCTTTTCCTATCAAAGGCAAGTAGACACCACACGCTCGAAATAAATCCCATACTAATTCGGAGATTGAAGATGGTATCCCAGCCACACGTGGCATCTCACCTTGTCACAACTCTAATATGATTGGTGGATTTCATCACCACCAATCATACCACCAATCATAGCCAACCACATCAGCTTCAAAGAAGCACAACAAACACAAAACCCCTTCCACGCTGGCAATCCGAGGGAGAGAGGCTTAATTTTAGCCATTCGATCAAGAGGAAGAAAGAGAATAAAGATCTAAGGGACAAGATGATTTCCTGCTTCAACAAACTCACCTCAAGAGGCTTGGGGTTTGCCTATAAAAACCTCCAAAAACTTGTAATTAGGCATCCCATTTTTACTTTAATGTTATTATGTCAAATTAGGGTTAGGAAATTGTAATTTTATTTTACTAGTGTTGTAATAGTTTTTATATATTAATAAAAGTGATTTCGATTTTAAGTCCTTTCTCAAGTTTACTTTACTGTTGAAGATTAATTGCAGTTTTCTTTCATATTCTACTTGATATTATAATATGAAAATATTATTTGTTTAAGCTAATTAAATAGCTTAATTTAATAATTAAAAGTAAGAAAGGGATAATAAAGCTAAGCCACTGTTTAGTTTTAAAAAATGGTGGAAAGCTGTTTGGTTTGAAAGTCATATGATTCTGGTTTGTGGTTCGAGCTCGTATGGTGGTGTAGTTCGTGGTCAAAAAGATTGAGGTTGACTACATGTTTTGATCGAGTTTTTGGTTCGAGTGAAATGAAAAGACGGTTCAGCACCGGTCTTCTACATCAAAGATTTCATCAAACAAAGGTTAATCTCGTTTATTTTCATATATAATCTTTTAGTTTAAATTGTTTAAATATTGTGTTTGTATATCTGCTAATGTGTATGATGATGACTTTTGAGTTAATTTTGTTTTCATTTTATTTGCTATTGTGTTTTAATATGTGTTTTAATTTTTGATTTGTCACTACTAGATATTGATGATAAGAGTAATAGTAAGATGTTGATGCCTTTAATTAATCTGATGAATGATTTTAGTCCTAGTAAGAGTTGCTATAATGTAGATTTTTGTTACTTCATTAGATTTAGGTCTGCTAAAATATTGTAGTTAAGTTTGCTGAGTTTTGAGGTCTATAGATATAGATCTGCTAGTATGTCGATAGGATTTGCTTATTTTGTTTAAGTTTTGTTTTAGCTTCTAATCTTATTTACCTTTGCTCAATTATGGATACTTGCTTTCTTTGTCTGGTTTATGTTCTCTGATTAATTTTATGGTTGGTTAGTTTAATCGTTAACTGCAGTAATATTTTCATGTAGATGTTGTTTGATATAGTTTTTTTTAGTTGTGTTACTGATATATTTGGGGATAGCCTTTGACTAGATTGCTTAATATGTTCTGTTTCATATCAGTTACCCAAACGAATCGTTTGGGTATTGGTTTATTAATCTGTCGAATTTTTCATTTCTAAAAATATATAAACACCAAAAATATCCACCATTGGACTTGAACCCGTGACCTCACGGATAATAGCCAAACAACTTTACCACTTGAGCTACATGCTCATTTTATTATATAATCAGTTTCAGATTTATTTATACTACTTTTAGTTTAATTACTTCTAGATAATATTAAACGTCTAAATTGATTTCATAACTTTAGAAATTGTTTTAAAATAGTTAAATTAAAATATAGATTAAGTTTAATTTCAAAATAAATGATATAAATATATAAATAAAAATATTTTATTACTTTTCAAAAATTTAAATTGTTTTAAAAATTGTTTTTCAAATATTTAGTTTTAAAATGAATTAGATTTAAATAATCTTGTTTAATTAGAAAGTTAAAGTAAATTTTTAATAAATTAATTTAGTCTATAATTTTAAATAGTTTTAAAATTGTTTTTATGTAAATTGTTTTTAAATAAATTTTGTTAAAATATTTTGTTTAATTAAAAATAGATAGTAAAGTAAAGTTTAAATTTTAAATAGTTTAAATCATTGTCTTTTAGATTTAAATTTAGTAAACGATTCATGCACATAGGATTTAAAAATTGGTAGAATTAAATTAGGTAAAAACCGAAACCGAATTCAAATCAATTGTCCAAATTTAAAACGAACGTCTCAAATTCATAAGGTCCTTGTGTACAACGAACCGGGATCACTCTCGTGTTTAATTGAATTCGTCTTTAGCTTATTTATGGATTATTACTTTTTCCTAAAGGTAATTTCCTAAATTTTCTCTATAACGTATCTAATTAAAATACATCGACATTTCCCAACACATCAACATATTTTTCACATAAATTTAAAAATTATATTATAGCAATATATTGGGTTAGGGTTTGACTATCGGGTAACCCGGTCAAGTCACCGGGTAACGGGATCGATCGTCGGTCAAATGGATCGAGTCACCGGGTTATAGGTTCATCGTTAACAGTTCGATCAGATCAAGAAAAAAAGACAACCCTGTCCGTTGACCACAAATAAACGTTATTTAAGTGTAAAATATAACTAAAATATACTAGAGGTGCATCGAAGTCACGGATTGTTCACGACCATTCGCAACGACACTGTTCTCCCATTTGTCGGTTGACATTTCAGATTTAAGTAACTCCTCTTCTGCTTTATTAGACCATCTTTCTACAGCAAAGCCATCGGGTTATTGTCATGTAGGTTATTATAACATTCTGCCACTTGGATGTCAGAGCACGACTTGACCCACTAACCACTAACATTTGTAGTTTTAAAAAAAGCAGGTTAAAACCAAAGATATATGGTGAAAAATATGCTAAAACCTAACCGATCTGGTTAAAACATATCGTTTAGGTGACACCGGTTTGTTCACTAGTTGATTGAACCGATTTAGAAACCAATACGATTTAAAAAAAACAGCTTGCTCACCTCTAGATACAGCTGAATGCATTTTTAAAACTAGATATTCTCATTGAAATAAAACACTCCTATTGGATAGTTAAACAAAAAAAATAACAAAAATAAAAACTTCTTTTCTTTTCTTTAAACAAAAATGAGTCTCGCTACCAACACATATATGGATACACAAATGTACTTTTAAAAATAAATTTAAAACCAAAAACATTACTTGGGTCTAGGCAATACTAATAACATCAAACGATAATTTACTTAAACCAACAATTTTTTAAAAATAAAATAAGTCAATATTAGTACAAAAAAAGATGAACATGATACAAAACAAGTTCGTTGGGTGTCAAGCAGTAAAAACATCACAAATTAGTTTCGTTTAAGTTTTCTTTTAACAAAAGGACTCCCACAAAAAAAAGTATATAATTATACACAAACGTACTTTTAGAAAAAGATCTACGAAACGACCCCGTCCGTTGGGTGAGTTACGACGTTAGTATATATATATATATATATATATATATATATATATATATATATATATATATATATATATATATATATATATATATATATATATATATATATATTTATATATATATATATATATATATATATATATATATATATATATATATATATATCTATATATATATATATATATATATATCTATATATATATATATATATATATATGTATATATATATATATATATATATATATATATATATATATATATATATATATATATATATATATATTGTCTCACCCTCAAATTACCAATGTATGTGAATACACGAGGATGTGACTATCATGACAATCATAAGACATACATATAAAGAACGACTATTTAAAAGCCGTTTTACATTCATTAAACATAAATTAACTTGTTTCAAGAAAAATTTTAGTACATCATGGTGAAATAAGTCAAAGTTTCCAAATGACATAACATTTAAATTAAAGTCATCAAAGGATAGTCATGATAATCTTATTATCTCCATGGCACAACCATGTCACTCCTCCGCCTTGACACCTGAGAAAAACATTGCTAAAACGTCAACACAAAGGTCGATGAGTTTATAGGTTTAAATGTAGATAGTGTGATGAACCATAAGATTTTAGTTAGACAACCGACATATAATCTTATAACAAATACAAGATTATAATCAAATAGCCTACGTTTATAACATCCTACGTCTAAGCTCATGACACCGAGGCGTTAACCGTACTAGCAAGATAATATGAGAGCCCAAGCAAATGCCTATCCCAAAGCATTCGTAACGAATCAAATGTAAGTGTATCTAATTTGGCCACACAACCAACATTAGATAGGGAGGTCAATCACAATAGATCTACCATAACATTTGCGCTTACAACAAGTAATTAACGGTTCATGATAGTGGGCTAAAGCATCTATGGATATCGCTACTTCGACATCATGTAGGTAAACGTATGAGTTTTCATGGAACTTATGTTCATCCGTAAAACAAGAAATGTTCTCACCCCAAATAGTTAAATGCAATTAAAAGTGTGGCTATAAACTCACCTCGTTAATTAAGCAAAGTGATGGAAATACAAATGTAGCTCGAGAATACGATCACGTTATCCACAACCTAGTTAAATATAATGACCGTGTTACGACATCTATGATTATACCATGATAAATGTATGACATCCTAGTTGTGCTTGGCGATTAATTTTGTTTAAGGAAAACACGACAATTATACCCGGTTATTTAATTAATGGGCTTTGGGTTTAATAATACATTTCATACTCAAAATTCTATGTGGGCTTATATAACCCAGCTGTCCAAATAGCCCAAACCATCCAAGAAATATAATTGGCTCGGCCCATTTGGTTATTTTACGTGCCCAGCCCAACAATCGATATAAAAAAGGTGGGGGTGGGGTTATACTCCTTTTACACTTCCCCAAAACACACATACGATTCACATTATTTCCTAGTTTCATATCCCATCCATCCCTTCTCTTTCTCACTCTAGAAACTCAGATTTAAAGGTTTTCCATGGCTAAACACTAACACCAAACGATTTACTATCATCATAAACATAAAACCCTAGTATGTATATCAAGTGTAGGATGTGACTTTTCATCCTAGCATCAAAACGCGACCTATTCTAGGGTTGTTCAAGATTGATTCGGTGGTGTTTTCAACACATAAAGATAAGTTTTATTCTCTCCTTCTAATAAATGGTTTACATGGTTTTTGATTTATACATTCGAACTAAAAGGTGTTTACCGGTCTCAAAATCATTTATTTTGTTAAAAAGATGACATGAGGGCTCTCGATTTGATTATAAATTAATTAGAGTTTTCAAAATATTTAGGGGTTTTCTAAATCTAGTGTTTATTACAATTAATTAGTGTTTCTGAGTATGAATTTGAATTAATTACCTAATAAAATCATTTTACAAAAATTAGGGTTTTGAAATAATTGGAGGTTTCTTTAATCTTACATTTTATTATAATTAACTAATGTTTCTAAGCATCAATTTATGTTAATTACGTGATAAAAACAATTTACAGAAATTAGGGTTTCATATAATTTGGGGGTTTTCATACTCGCGAGTTTAAGTAAGATAAATTAGTGTTTTTGTAAAAAGAATTGTGTTAATTTTATGATATGGTTGATTTTATAAAAAGTTAGTTTCGGCAGATTAGGTGAGTGATTCGTATGAGGGTTTGTTTGCTACTGTTAAAATCATTATTGTTAGTTATATGAATCATCAATAAAATCTGGAAATGTTTTCGGGTAGAGTCTCGGCATATTCATTCGGGTGTCGTGGGTTTATAAAACCTAACTATGGTCATTAGTTTATGTCTCTAATAGGTCTTAGCACTTAATTGGAATAGGTTCTAAATAACTAATCTCCTCTATTATATGTTTTCATAGGTAGGGTTTCGTTTGGCAAGCACAACTGTAATGTATGTAGAAATAAAGAGGAAGTGGACAGAAGACTCACAACAATAGGATTTTTGGCTTGGTGGTTTCGAACAGGAAAAGGATTCGGCTCGGTTGGTTTGCAGTTTCACTTAATAGTGTATATATATTTTGCCCAGAATTTGTAATTAAAACTGCATAACTTAAGCAGGATCTTTGTTTGTCAAAACCCAGATTTTCTTTGATTGATTGTGTTTTGTGTTGAGGCTGTGAAAAGTAGTGGTAGTATTTATCTTGTAAAACTTAGTCTAGGGTTAGTATTAATCTGAATTTGTTGTGATATGCCCAAATATGGTAATCTCGGCATGTGTGTTGGACTATTATAGTGAGTGGAGGTTTATAAAATATGGTTTAGTGATCATAGGTTTGACTTGTGTTGACCTGAAGTTGTAACCACTTTTTATAAAAATGGAAGTTTACATAATATGAATATTTGTATCATTGAGTTTGTTTCCAGTTTTGATGGATTGGCTTGTGTACATTTTCAAACCATTCGGCCCAAAAGGTAAAGAATGAAAGACTTGGTCCAAAATAATAACACTTAGCTAGCAAACCATTTCGAGGTAGTACTCTGAGAGTATCGACAAAATTAAACTCAACGACATGACAAATGTAAAAGTGGGCAATACGTATTCTCGGCTAACTCAAGTGCATTCATAGTCAGAACAAACCGGTAATATGTCTTAAAGTTACAAACAAACATGCCTTTAGTTAAATAATAAGATGCGAAAATTCAAGTTGTTACATATATATATACATATATATATATATATATATATATATATATATATATATATATATATATATATATATATATATATATATATACATATATATATATATATATACATATATACATATATATATATACATATATATATATATATATATATATATACATACATATATATATATATATATATATATATATATATATATATATATATATATATATATATATATATATATATATATATATATATATATATATATATATATATATATATATATATATATATATATATATATATATATATATCAGGGCCTTAACAGAAGCTTTAGGGTTGGGTCAAATTCTGCTATGAAGCTAACATATGTAAGGTCATAGGGTTTTCTTTAAAGAAGAAATGGGTTTGATAAAGGGGGAGTTCGACCCACGTTGTTGGACATAAAAATTGGGACTATTTTGAGTAAAATAAGAACGGGTTAGGATATGAACAAAACTAAGTTATGAAGTTCATAGATGGATGAAATAGGATACTTACAGTCTTAGAATGGGATTAGAATGAATAAGAGGTCTAGGCATCCTTCATAGATTGATGATCCGCTATGGGATACTATTGATCATATTTTGATTATATGCATTGTTGTATATAGATTTTTGCTAGTGTGCAGGAATTTTGAGAAGCTCGTTCAGGTGAGTTTCATAGTCCCACATTCTTGAGTTTTATAAATGTTTTTTTGAACTTCCAGATGTGATGGGAGAGACACTGTAATAATTTTGCAATGTATAGCTGTGATTTTTTCATTGGTTTTGTTGGACAATGTGTGTTTACTTATGTGTTACTTGCTATGTAAATCTTGATTGTGATATGGTAAGGCTGGTAGCCTTGATTTGGTACATAGATGTGACAATCTAACATTTTCAGGTAGTGAAATATTTTCTCGTATAATATTTTGAAACTTATTTTTGTGTTGGTTGACGAACTCACAATTTACGGATTTAAATTTGGGCTTACGTGCATAATTTGGCGTCTTTTACGACTAAACCGGAAACCTTAGGATAACGTATTTACGTTTTTGAACTCCGTTTTTGATGAGACAATTTTTATTGGATTCGTTTTGTGACGGTGATTCATAATTTATAAAAACATTTTTCGTAAAACGACCCGAGGGCACGCAAATCGAGAAAACTAGAATCGAGAAATACCCGTAAACTAGTGAGATGGGACAAAACACATTGTCCCACCCCACTAGTTTGGTTGGGACGGCCAACTTGACACCACAACACTTAGGTGGCATCAAGTTTATCTAACTTACACCAAGTGTAAGCTAGCTTACACCTTAAGCTTTACCATACCACTTATACCTTCCAAAACTAGCAACTTGTTTTTCATTTCCATCTTTCTCACATGAAAATCAACATCAAAATCCTCTCAACACCCCTCCCCTTGCCGTCCACTATTAACCAACAAACACCCCATTTGATTTCTTCTAGCCATGAACAACATGTTTACTAGCTCTATTAAGGAGTATTCTTGAAGCCTTGCTCATTTGGTGGCCATATTAACATCTTTGGAGGTGATTTTCTTGTGTCCTAGGGCTGATTTTCCAACCTATGTTCTTGATATTTGATGGTCTTGGAGATACTTGTTGTGTTTATCAAGTTCTTGTCTTCCTGAAACAAGAAATCCACTTGGATTGGTAAAGAAGATCATCCTCTCCATTTTTCTCTTGTTATTTTGTAAAGAACAAATGTATTTTATTTCATTTTGTATATGTATATGATGTATATATGATGATAAAAATATTGTGTGGGGATCAAGTGTTGATAAATATGCTTAAAAAGGTTGATAACTATAAGAAATGAAGCTAAAATCTTGATTATTTAGTTGGCTGTATAAAAACAGTAGATAACTAAAAGATGAACTGATAAAATTGCATGGTTTGATCCATTTACAGTAAGTAGAGGATGTTATACACATGTGAGAGTTGGCCATGCAATGGAATCAAAATAATGAGTGAGATATGATCAAAACAAGTTAGGTGGTCTAATCTGAATAAGCAGTTTTGTAAGGACTGTTAAGGCAAGTTAAACTCAAAATGGGCAGTAGCTATAACTAAGTTAAATGTAGCACATATTATGAAGATCATGTCATCCAAAAATGAGCTTCTAAGTCATTATAGAACTCTAGATATGTTAAAAATGGTGAACATGAAGTTAAAAATCAGATTTTTGGAAATAATGTTTATTATTATTATATAAGCACTCACATTATAATGTACAAAATGTAAAAATTAACTTATAAAACTTATTTATATAAATGTATAAAAGGTTAATTAAATGGGTAAATTATATAAATGGTGGTGAAATAATATTTATAAGTAATAAAAACTATAAACTTGATTTTTACGACTTTTTCGGCTATTGCCGTAAAATTAACGTTTTTCGCCAAATAAAACTTAGACGACCAAACCCGTCTAATGTAAAGTTTATAAAAGTCATATACTGATGTATAAGTAACTAAGACAAGTAAAAACCGATAAAACCCGAACTATAAGAAATACGGACATTTACGAGCTAACTAAACATATTGGACTAATAATTGGACTTAATAAGATAAAAACTTGTAAAAAGAACTTATTGGGCTTAACCCATTTGGGCCCGACATGAAAAGTATATATACTGATAATATAGGTATAAAAGGGATAAAAACAAGTTAAAGAACTTATAAAAGACTTAATGGACTTAAAATAGGTAAAATCGGTAAAACTAGTGAACTAGTAAAACGTTACCAAGACGTAAACACTAAAATGAGTAAACAAGGATGTATAAACCCACTTGATCATCATCATATGTACAAAATCATCATATGTATATTGTTATTTTGATAAAAGTCATTGGACCGAGTCTAAGACCGATTATTATTTATATAGGTTTCCGTGACCGAAGCACGCCCGTAGCTGATAATCCGCCTTTCATTAACAACGTGAGTTCATAGCCTCGCACTGTTTTAAATGTTTTATAAAATGATTTGTAAACCCGCGAGGGAGATAACATGCTAGATTTTATAAAAATAGAACACCAGTAGTCCCGATTGTATGCTAAATGATATGGACCCGAATGATGCTATGACCCTATATTCGAGACTAAAAGGATTATTAGTAGTTAGGTTATGTCACTTAAAGTCCCATTAGCATGAATTGTGAACTACCGGGATTTGGTAGACGCTTATGCATTTGATAGTACTATTTGGGGACGATCACCCCATTTCGCGCCTTGACGGTTGATCCCCGTCGTACCACATTGATTGGTAAGCGAATTTATGTATGAGAAGATTCCATAGCGTGATTTTTGTGACGACACGCTAACTTAGATGGGCAAATTGTTTGTCGGGTTCGCGGCCCGCTGTTTTCATAGTAAGGTAACAATGTCATGCGGCTAATAATAATCATATACAATGTATGCTATAAAACATAAATAATAAACGATAACGACGCTATTAATGATGAATATATTACCTATCATGGTAATATAGAGACTACGGTCTCATGGACGGTTTCAGATGTACGCTTGATTTATATATTGCCTGACTAGCAATATGAGGACTTACTTCCGATATTATGCTTGTGTTCTGATTTTAATGATTGTAAATGATTGTTTTTATATAACGGTTTTCATTAAACTCTATGAATTCACTCGGCATTCGCTGATATGATTTTTACATGTTTTTATCTCAGGTGCTTGAAGGTAATCCGGATGGAGATCGACTCTGATGGCCCACACTTAATATTAAAAATGTTCATTCGATCTGTGTTTTGTAAACTTAATGACCTGTATAATTTGGGACCTGTTGTACGCTTTTGAAACTTTTTATCGAATGAATGTTTGTTAAACCTTGTACAACCATTTTTATGTGTTGTCTATGATTGGAGTTATTGTGCTATCCCGTAACACTCTGAAAGACCCTTCCGCTGTACCGATACAAAAAATGAGAGTGTTACAGTTTGGTACCAGAGCTCTCGTTGTAGAGAACAAAAGATTTTAAAAACCAAGGTTTTGAACAAAACTTTTCAAAATCTTTTGACAATGAACATTTAAGAAAATATTTGAAAAATCTTTTGACTATAACGGTGCCAGAGATCTCCGACGTTACCAACAAGCCCTATTGAGAAGATATATATTTTGATATATATAATTTAGTTTATATATATGTATATATCGTGATTTCATTATGTAATTGTTTAACTAGTATGTTATCCTAATACGAGATATATATATATATAAATGCAGATTGTCATGGCTGACCCTAATATTCCTGTAGAAAACCATGCTATTCCCGAACCTAATATAGAAGATGATCCTTATTTAGACTTGTTAGATTTTGATATCGATGATGAGGAGGAACCATTTGAGGATCCCGAGCCCGAGTTAGGACTAGGAGATCAGATTGCCCCTCAGGTTGACTTGGTAGAGAATGAGATTGAGAATGTGGATATTGAGAATGATGAGGAGATTGGGTTAGATGATTTAGATGACGAGATTGACGACGAGGATGTCGAGGAGGATGTAGGTATAGATGTTGAGGATGATGACGATGAGGAAGCCGAGCTTATTTATCCGTATGATGTTCCAGAGGGCGAGCCTTTGCCCCCACCAGTTTGTTTGTCTGATTCTGAGGATGAGTTACCTAGGGATGAAATGTCTGAATCGTCTGATTCTGAGGATGAGTTACCTAGGGATGAAATGTCTGAATCGTCTGAATCTGATTCTGAATCAGAGGAGGATGAGGATGACGATGCACCTGACGGTACTGATGGTATTGCTACTCGTAGACGTGAGATAGGAGAGTCGTCTAGTACTCGAGAGGCTACTCATATTGATGGTCTTGCACCATGGGCCTTGAGACGTGATCTAGATGCTTCCCGTGTTAAGAGTTGTATGACAGAGGTTGGATTAGGTGTTGTTCAGACTCATGTTGCTTATTTGGAGTCGAAGACTAAGGTTGGCGAGAAAGAGCGGGAATTTCTTAGTTTGGATTTGAGTGATGTAGAACGTGGTTTGAATGAGGCTTTTAGGAGGTTATCAGTGTTGGAAAGTGGTGAGTATGCTGAAATGAAGAGAAAGGTGAACTCTATGGAAATTCAGTTGAGTGTGGCTCGTGCGATGCGTGAGAAAGCCGAAAAGGAGTTGAATATATCCGTGGGATGGAACAGTAGATTTTATGCTGACATGGTTGAAAGAGGAGTAATCCGTAAGCGCCCAGCTGAAGATGTGTCTAGTGATCGTCCGGCAAAGATCGAGAAGACGATGGATGATGGACCATCTAGCGGTTCTCAGTAGACCAGTCTGTGTTTAGTAGTGACCTTTATATCTTTTGTGCTTTTGTAGCTTTGACTGAACCGACTTGTTAGTAATAGACTTGGCACGAATTTTGAGTGTATATAGTGCTAGAACTTTGATATGGGATGTACTAAGACAATACTTTTGTTTCAGATCGAATGAAATATGTATCTTGTCTTGAATTCCATATTGTGCCTTATTTGTACCTTGATTATGAATTCGATCCATATTATATGAATCCTTTGTTGGGTGAATGCTTAATATTTTGAAATTGTGAAATTATAGAACTATGCCGCCCAAGAAGGCTGTGACCGAGGATGATGTACGTAGGATTATTACGGAGCAATTTACCGCATCTATGACTGAATTTATGGCAAATGCTAGAAGTGAAGCTGGCGGTAGTGGAGCTGGCGGTAGTGGAGCTGGCGGTAGTGGAGCTGGCGGTAGTGAAGCTGACGGTAGTGGAGCTGGCGGAAGTGGAGCTGGCGGTAGTGGAGCTGGCGGTAGTGGAGCTGGTGGTAGTGGAATTGGCGGTACTAATGTGAATGTGAATGCTGATAATGTGAATGCTAATGCTGGAGGAAATGTAGGAGGACTTGGAACTAATGCACCTGAAGTTGGTGGATATACTTATGTGACGTTCATGAAGTGTGAACCTCTACCTTTTAATGGAACTGAAGGTTCTGTAGGATTAAGCCAGTGGATTGAGAAGATTGAATCGGTGTTTAGGATTAGTAAGTGTAAAGAGGAAGATAAGGTGACTTTTGCTATGGCTACTCTTAAAGGTCGTGCGTTGACTTGGTGGAACGGGAGAATTGCTTTCATGGGTCTTGATGCTGCTAATGCTACTCCTTGGGCTGAAATTAAGAAGTGGATGACTTTGGAGTTTTGTCCTCGTAGTGTGATTATTAGGTTAGAACAAGAGTTGATTCATCTGAGAATGAAAGGTGTGGACATTGATTGTTACACGAACCGATTCCATGAGTTGGCCTTGCTATGTCCTCGATTGGTTGAACCCGAAGAGATCCGAATTGAGCAATATGTGAAAGGGTTGACCAGGAATATCCGGGGGGACGTGACATTATCTAAACCACTGACCATTGATGATGCTGTTCGAATGGCTTACCAACTCATTGGACAGATAATTCAGGATAAGGAAGATGAAGCCCGTGTTGGTGAGAAAAGAAAGGGAGACGGTGAGCGTGTAGATAGAGGTGATAATATGAAGAATTTCAATCGTCGTCAGAACAAGAGAAAGGGGAATGCAAATGCTCTTACAAACAATGCACCGCGCAACGATGATAGATGTCCTAAGTGTGGCAACAAGAGGCATGCTGGCGACTGCTGGAAGTGCTGAAATTGCGGAAAGCTTGGACACAAGGTTGAAAGGTGTAAGAAGGGAACCATTTGCTTCAACTGTAATGAGGAAGGTCATAGGAAATCGGAATGCCCCAAGTTGAAAGCGATTGTACCTGGAAGAAACCCCCAGGGTGGTATCTACCAACTTGGAACAATTGAGGTGAAGAAAGAGGATCCGAATGTCGTTACCGGTACGTTTTTACTCAACAATCATTATGCTGTTGCTTTATTCGATTCGGGTGCCGATAGGAGCTTTGTATCCACTAAATTTAGTGCCCTTATTGATATTTAACCTGTTGAGATAAGTACCAGTTACGAGGTGGAATTGGCTGATGGTAAATTAGTGAAAACTAATAAGCTATTAGAAGGATGCTCTCTAAATCTCTTGAACCATTCCTTTCCAATTGATTTGATGTTGATAGAATTAGGTAGTTTTGATATTATTATTGGTATGGATTGGTTGTCGTTGAATAATGCTACTATTTTATGTGGAGAGAAGAAGGTTAAGATTCCTCTTAGGAATAGGACGTTAGTAATTGATGGTAGTCGAGGTGAATCCCGTTTGAAAATCGTTTCATGTATTAAAGTCCAAAAGTACATCAGGAACGGTTGTGAGTTATTCTTAGCTCAAGTGACCGGGAATGAGTCTAGGGAGAAACGATTGGAAGATGTACCTATTATTTGTGAATTTCCTGAGGTATTTCCTAAATATTTACCCGGACTTCCACCGATAAGGCAAGTAGAGTTTCGAATCGATTTAATTCCTGGTGCTGCACCGGTGGCACGTGCGCCTTACCGATTAGCCCCTTCTGAATTAAAGGAGTTATCTGAGCAACTTAAGGAGTTGTCTGATAAAGGTTTTATTCGACCGAGCTCGTCGCCTTGGGGAGCTCCAGTCTTGTTCGTTAAGAAGAAGGATGGATCTTTTCGTATGTGCATTGATTATAGGGAACTGAATAAGTTGACAATTAAAAATCGATATCCTTTACCTAGGATTGAAGATTTGTTTGATCAACTGCAAGGATCTAGTGTGTATTCTAAGATAGATTTGCGGTCAGGATATCACCAACTTCGCGTCCGTGAAGAAGATATTCCTATAACTGCATTTAGAACTCGTTATGGACACTATGAATTTCAAGTAATGCCATTTGGGTTAACTAACGCACCTGCGGTTTTCATGGATTTAATGAATCAAGTGTGCAAGCCCTACTTGGATAAATTTGTGATTGTGTTTATTGACGATATTCTGATCTATTCTAAGAATGAAGATGAGCATAGAGAACATTTGAGGATTGTTTTGAAATTGTTGAAGGATGAAAGGTTGTATGCTAAGTTTTCGAAATGTGATTTTTGGTTAGATTCTATGGAATTTCTTGGTCATGTGATTAACAAAGATGGAATTCATGTTGATCCTGCAACGGTTGAAGCTATTAAGAATTGGTCTGCACCGACAACGCCAACGGAAGTGCGACAGTTCTTAGGATTGGCTGGCTATTATAGGCGATTCATTAAAGAATTTTCTTTGATAGCTAAACCCTTGACTAAGCTTACTCAGAAGAATAAACCTTTCGTTTGGGGAAGTGATAAAGATGGAGCATTTCAGACAGTGAAGCAAAAATTATGTAGTGCGCCAATCTTATCATTACCCGACGGGAGTGAAGATTTTGTAGTGTATTGTGATGTATCTCTTAGAGGCTATGGAGCTGTTTTGATGCAGCGAGAGAAAGTGATAGCTTATGCTTCTAGGCAATTAAGGAAGAATGAGGAGAATTATACTACTCATGATCTTGAGTTAGGAGCTGTAGTCTTTGCTCTTAGGTTGTGGAGACATTATCTGTATGGCACCAAGTGTACGGTATTCACCGATCACAAAAGCCTACAGTATATTCTCGACCAGAAGGAATTGAACATGAGGCAACGAAGATGGATAGAGTTGTTAAGTGATTATGATTGTGATATAGAATATCACCCAGGAAAAGCCAATGTTGTTGCCGATGCGTTAAGTAGGAAAGATAGAGAGCCTATCAGGGTGCGTTCTCTAGTCTTGACTGTGCACAATAATTTGCCTGAGCAAATTATAAATGCGCAAATAGAAGCTTGTAAGAAGGAGAATTTTGTTAATGAAGGGTTCCGAGGAGAAGGAGATCCTTTAGAGGTTAGAGCTGATGGAGTGAAATGCTTAAGAGGTCGTATGTGGATACCTAAGTTTGGAGGCTTAAGAGATTTGATTATGTTAGAATCCTATAAATCTAAGTATTCCATTCATCCGGGATCTGATAAGATGTACCATGATTTGAAGAAGTTGTACTGGTGGCCGAATATGAAAGCTGACATAGCTATGTATGTTCTCCAATGCTTGACTTGTGCCAGAGTCAAAGCTGAACATCAAAAGCCATCAGGACTACTTCAACAACCAAAGATTCCTGAATGGAAGTGGGAGCGAATTACGATGGACTTTATCACCAAGCTTCCTAGAACATCATCTGGAAACAATTCGATTTGGGTTATTGTCGATAGACTGACCAAATCAGCACACTTCATTCCGATTAAGGAGCAGTTCTCACTGGAGAAGCTGACTCGAATATACCTTGATAATGTTGTATGCAAGCATGGAGTGCCTGTATCGATCATTTCAGATCGAGATCCTAGATTCGCATCGAATTTTTGGAAATCTCTCCAAAGATCTTTGGGAACGAATCTCGACATTAGCACTGCTTATCACCCCCAGACTGATGGGCGGAGTGAAAGGACGATACAAACACTGGAAGATATGTTGAGAGCTTGTGTGTTAGACTTTGGTATGAATTGGGATAAACATTTGTCGTTAGCAGAGTTTTCGTATAACAATAGTTACCATTCTAGTATTAAGGCTACACCGTTTGAAGCTTTGTATGGTAGGAAGTGTAGATCTCCTGTATATTGGAGTGAAGTTGGGGATACCCAGCTCACGGGACCGGAATTGATCCGGGAGAATACGGAGATGATAGTTCAGATTAAGAATAGGTTGTTGACTGCTCGTAGTAGACAAAAAAGTTACGTGGATGTGCGGCGGAAGCCAATGGAGTTTGAAGTGGGTGACCGAGTAATGTTGAAGGTATCGCCATGGAAAGGCGTTATAAGATTTAGAAAACGAGGGAAATTGAATCCCCGTTATATTGGACCCTTTAAGATTTTATCTAGAGTAGGTCCGGTGGCTTACAAACTAGAGTTACCCCCAGAACTTCATGGTGTTCACAACATATTCCATGTATCTAATCTGAAGAAATGTCTAGCAGTGAGTGATGAGAAAATTCCGTTAGGTAAGGTTCGAATAGATGGGAAGTTGCATTTTATCTAAGAGCCCGTAGAAGTTATGGACCGTGAGGTAAAGCAACTGAAACAAAGTCGGATACCTATTGTCAAAATCCGATGGAATTCAAAGCATGAACCGGAGTATACTTGGGAACGAGAGGATGAAATGTGGAAGAAATATCCGCACCTCTTCGATTTCAATAAGAAACGGACATCCAAATGAAATGGATCACGAGGACGTTGATCCCTTTTAGGAGGAAAAGCTGTGACAATCTAACATTTTCAGGTAGTGAAATATTTTCTCGTATAATATTTTGAAACTTATTTTTGTGTTGGTTGACGAACTCACAATTTACGGATTTAAATTTGGGCTTACGTGCATAATTTGGCGTCTTTTACGACTAAACCGGAAACCTTAGGATTACGTATTTACGTTTTTGAACTCCGTTTTTGATGAGACAATTTTTATTGGATTCGTTTTGTGACGGTGATTCATAATTTATAAAAACGTTTTTCGTAAAACGACCCGAGGGCACGCAAATCGAGAAAACTAGAATCGAGAAATATCCGTAAACTAGTGAGATGGGACAAAACACATTGTCCCACCCCACTAGCTTGGTTGGGACGGCCAACTTGACACCACAACACTTAGGTGGCATCAAGTTTAGCTAACTTACACCAAGTGTAAGCTAGCTTACACCTTAAGCTTTACCATACCACTTAACCTTCCAAAACTAGCAACTTGTTTTTCATTTCCATCTTTCTCACATGCAAATCAACATCAAAATCCTCTCAACACCCCTCCCCTTGCCGTCCACTATTAACCAACAAACACCCCATTTGATTTCTTCTAGCCATGAACAACATGTTTACTAGCTCTATTAAGGAGTATTCTTGAAGCCTTGCTCATTTGGTGGCCATATTAACATCTTTGGAGGTGATTTGCTTGTGTCCTAGGGCTGATTTTCCAACCTATGTTCTTGATATTTGATGGTCTTGGAGATACTTGTTGTGTTCATCAAGTTCTTTTCTTCCTGAAACAAGAAATCCACTTGGATTGGTAAAGAAGATCATCCTCTCCATTTTTCTCTTGTTATTTTGTAAAGAACAAATGTATTTTCTTTCATTTTGTATATGTATATGACGTATATATGATGATAAAAATGTTGTGTGGGGATCAAGTGTTGATAAATATGCTTAAAAAGGTTGATAACTATAAGAAATGAAGCTAAAATCTTGATTATTTAGTTGGCTGTATAAAAACAGTAGATAACTAAAAGATGAACTGATAAAATTGCATGGTTTGATCCATTTACAGTAATTAGAGGATGTTATACACATGTGAGAGTTGGCCATGCAATGGAATCAAAATAATGAGTGAGATATGATCATAACAAGTTAGGTGGTCTAATCTGAATAAGCAGTTTTGTAAGGACTGTTAAGGCAAGCTAAACTCAAAATGGGTAGTAGCTATAACTAAGTTAAATGTAGCACATATTATGAAGATCATGCCATCCAAAAATGAGCTTCTAAGTCATTATAGAACTCTAGATATGTTAAAAATGGTGAACATGAAGTTAAAAATCAGATTTTTGGAAATAATGTTTATTATTATTATATAAGCACTCACATTATAATGTATAAAATGTAAAAATATAAACCCACTAACTTATAAAACTTATTTATATAAATGTATAAAAGGTTAAGTAAATGGGTAAATTATATAAATTGTGGTGAAATAATATTTATAAGTAATAAAAACTATAAACTTGATTTTTACGACTTTTTTGGCTATTACCGTAAATTAACGTTTTTCGCCAAATAAAACTTAGACGACCAAACCCGTCTTATGTAAAGTTTATAAAAGTCATATACTTATGTATAAGTAACTAAGACAAGTAAAAACCGATAAACCCGAACTATATGAAATACGGACATTTACGACCTAACTAAACATATTGGACTAATAATTGGACTTAATAAGATAAAAACTTGTAAAAAGAACTTATTGGGCTTAACCCATTTGGGCCCAACATGAAAAGTATATATACTGATAATATAGGTATAAAAGGGATAAAAACAAGTTAAAGAACTTATAAAAGACTTAATGGACTTAAAATAGGTAAAATCGGTAAAACTAGTGAACTAGTAAAACGTTACCAAGACGTAAACACTAAAATGAGTAAACAAGGATGTATAAACCCACTTGATCATCATCATATGTACAAAATCATCATATGTATATTGTTATTTTGATAAAAGTCATTGGACCGAGTCTAAGACCGATTATTATTTATATAGGTTTCCGTTACCGAAGCACGCCCGTAGCCGATAATCCGCCTTTCATTAACAACGTGAGTTCATAGCCTCGCACTCTTTTAAATGTTTTATAAAATGATTTGTAAACCCGCGAGGGAGATAACATGCTAGATTTTATAAAAATAGAACACAAGTAGTCCCGATTGTATGCTAAATGATATGGACCCGAATGATGCTATGACCCTATATTCGAGACTAAAAGGATTATTAGTAGTTAGGTTATGTCACTTAAAGTCCCATTAGCATGAATTGTGAACTACCGGGATTTGGTAGACGCTTATGCATTTGATAGTACTATTTGGGGCGATCACCCCAGTTCGCGCCTTGACGGTTGATCCCCGTCGTACCACATTGATTGGTAAGCGAATTTATGTATGAGAAGATTCCATAGCGTGATTTTTTTGACGACACGCTAACTTAGATGGGAAAATTGTTTGTCGGGTTCGCGGCCCGCTGTTTTCATAGTAAGGTAACAATGTCATGCGGCCAATAATAATCCTATACAATGTATGCTATAAAACATAAATAATAAACGATAACAACGCTATTAACGATGAATATATTACCTATCATGGTAATATAGAGACTACGGTCTCATGGACGGTTTCAGATGTACGCTTGATTTATATATTGCCTGACTAGCAATATGAGGACTTACTTCCGATATTATGCTTGTGTTCTGATTTTAAATGATTGTAAATGATTGTTTTTATATAACGGTTTTCATTAAACTCTATGAATTCACTCGGCATTCTCTGATATGATTTTTACATGTTTTTATCTCAGGTGCTTGAAGGTAATCCGGATGGAGATCGACTCTGATGACCCACACTTAATATTAAAAATGTTCATTCGATCTGTGTTTTGTAAACTTAATGACCTGTATAATTTGGGACCTGTTGTACGCTTTTGAAACTTTTTATCGAATGAATGTTTGTTAAACCTTGTACAACCATTTTTATGTGTTGTCTATGATTGGAGTTATTGTGCTATCCCGTAACACTCTGAAAGACCCTTCCACTGTACCGATACGAAAAATGAGAGTGTTACAATAGATGTATGGGCGTCTATGGGACCAGTTATGATATGGTAAGGCGGGTAGACTTGGTTTGATACATAGATGTATGGGTATAAGACCAATGGGATTGGTAAGCCAGGTAGCCTTGGTTGGTTTGGATTGTGTGATCTTGATTACTAGTTAATAATGCAAATTATAGCACCTTGTCCATATGTGTATTGTTTAATGTTTATGATTCATAGCTTAAAACTTTATTATTGTGTTGATTTCTTGGAGTCTAAACATATGACTTTCACCAACTTTTTGTTGACGTGTTTTAGTGTCTCTTTCAGGTGAGAGAATGTGGTGACGTTAGAGAATAGAAGTGGCTAGGATTAAAGATGCCTAGGACTGCATATGGAGGAACCCTATTCCTATTAGATTTCCCTTTTGTTTTGATTGAATAAATGCATTATATGGCACCTATATGTTTGATTGGTTGTTTGTTTGTTTGTCTTGAGTAAGAGGCAAGACTTGTTACCTACTTACCTAGACCCATGCATTGGTTTGAGATATTGTCATGACATTGTGTCACCTTGAATGATATTTTTGTTTCGCATTTAGTTTTCTCTATAAGAGACATCGTTTGTTGTGATGATATCCATGGTTCACGCCCCGTGTTCCGCCATGGTGGGGTGTGATAGAATGGTATCAGAGACAATGGTTTTAGGTTCCCTAGCCTAGTCTATAGCTTAAGTATCCCTACATATAGGCTTCATAGGAGTATGTGTGTATTATATTAATTGATGTTTTTCTTAGTATTGTTGATTCTTATTTATGATGATTTTTTTTTTGAATTTTAGACTAGTATGGATTGAACCATAGTCGTCCATATTTAGTCATATGTTTCTTTCTTTTCGAATTTTGACTAGTATGGATTGAACCATAGTCGTCCATAGTTATTCACATGTGTATTTCTTTACGAATTTTGACTAGTGCGAGTTGAACCATAGTCGTCCACACTAGTCATTGTTGGATTTTGTTTTAAATGTGCATTATAGTATGTAATGTGGTCAAATGTTAGTTTCCGTCTTTTGTATATGAACTACTTTCACGATAATCGCTAAGTTACTTTCGTATATCTAATGATTAATATTTTTTTTGATGTTTAAGTCATGTCCCCCATATATTGACTATGTTATTTGAATAAATGGAGTTTTGGACCTTATTTTATTGATGTGATTATGTGCTTATTTGAGTTGATGGAATGATGTGTTATGTGTAGTATTGATTCTTATAAGTGTCATCATAGGAGGGAGTGCATTTTTGAAAGGGGACTTGTATAAGTATGGTGGCCAAAATAGTTATACAAGTACCACAACATCAATGGATTCCCAAGAATGGTTGCAGGAAAGAGGGTCTATACATACTTGCATAGTATATGTTGGAAGTGTTTATGGTTATGGATAGGCGTGTATATAGTAATAAGTATACTACATGGAGTACATTGGTGATAATTAATATTTGTCTTTTAAGTTCATTTTTTTCTCGGTATCTTTATGAATTGATTAATCGAGAGAAATCAAGTTAACTTATTGTTTTTGGTATTCGATTGATAATATTTTGGTAATCTATGTCCAATTTCCACAAAGCAATCAAAAAGAAAAAAATAGCTTTAACTACGTATCCATACTATGCTAAAAACAAATTGCAATTACCACACACAAAACATAAGGTACAAGTAAATCAAGCTAGTAACAAACTCAACAAATTTAACAAGAAGATGTAACCAAATAACTATCTAACAAATTTAACAAATTTAACAAATTAACCAACTAGAAAAAATGTAACAAATCTCAACAAAATTACAACTAACTTTTTTTATTAAAGTTTAACCAAATTTACCAACTAATTTTTGTATAAAATCTACTTGTCAAAACTAAGAATTCTATTAAAAGTAAAGTCTACAAGTTTACAAAAGTGTAGAAAACCACTCACTGTTTAAAGCCCAACGGCCCAACTAAGCTTAATGGTCCAACAATTCTAAAAGTCCACTAAGGCACTAACCTATTTTAACAGAATTGACAGATTTCATTTACTGTTATTTTAGTTATGGTTAGAACTTCTAAAACTTCTACAAGTCGAATCCAAACATTAAGATACTTACTAAAACATCAATCCAATCGTACATTCCTAATTTGCAAATCCACTTAAATGCTACAAATCAAATTAAGAACTAAGATCAAGTATACGCCACTTAAACCTATAACCAAACACTAGTTTCAGAAATATAATGCAAATTTTAACAAGTCAGACTAGAACAAGTCCAAGTGATGCAAGCTAACAGATATCAATCATCCTAGTCAAGGCCATACAAGCTAGAAACAAGAACTTTTACGCTACACTTCTACAACTAGAATTAACTAAAACTTCAAAGATATAAAATGGTAAAAACCTTCATCAGTAGTTAGACCTTTGATGATGAAACACAGCGCTGAGATGGTTTTGCACAAATGACTCTATCTCCTCTTCTAAGCTGCTGCTACAGTACCCATAGTCACCACTTCTTTGCTTAACTGACGAACTCGAATAATTGCGTGCTAACTAGTCAAAACTCGAGACCACATTTTCAATATATCTTCGTTTTGAGCTTTGTTTCTTCACTACAACTTCTAATCAGCTTTCATCTAAACAATAACAAGCATCATAAACAGCTAAAACGTTCTACTCTCGTCCATCTCGATCTCAAATACATTTCAACAACTTCAATTATCACTGCAACTCGAAAAATCTCGAACCAAAATCTAAACTAATTGAACGAAACAAACTGACAAAGCTGCTGCGAACTCGAAACCGAAATCTGGGCTAACTTAAGTAACCGAAACTAATATCGAAGCGTCCCAAACTAATCTTGAAACAATCTCGATATTAACTACTGTTACTAGTGATTCATGAATCTCAAACTACTATCCATCACGAAACGTAGAGTAATCAAGAACTACTTTGCTGCTACTAATCTGACACCTTAACTACTGACTATAATAACTTCAACTCAGAATCATGATACTTAAATCATCATTCAAATGAACTGTGTAGAAATCGTAAGAATTCGAGAAGGAATTTTGAGATAATATAGAAAAATGGACTGTGAAGTTTTTTTAATGGTGAACTGAATCAGTTACAAAGAGGTTATAACAAATAACAAAGTATCTTACTAATGTGTGTGTGTCAAACACACATTAGTGATAGAAGAATGAAAGTGAAAAGATAATGGAGAACTAAAGCTACTGTAAGTTTTCACACACTATTCTACACGTAAAAAATGAGAGGAAAGATGTGTTTTTATAGCAGAGAAGTAAGGGTGAAGTGAGGTGTCTGGACCAATAAGGATCTGCCATGTGTCGGGCATGCAATAAATGGTTGCTGATGATTGCTGCTTCATTATTCTTCACTAATTAAATGATGGTTGATGTATTAAAGTCTCAGATAGTTAATGACTTGTGGAATAAATTTGGCTATTGATTGTCATATGATTGCTATTTATATTTCCAGCCCTCCTCTTTTAATGCCTATGGAATGATTAGTGGTTTTAAGTCTCGCTAATGTTTGACGTCATCATTATTCTTCATTTAAATGCTGTTGTTGAATACTCGGCATTAATGCTGCATTGGTGTTTAGGATCCAGTAGCATTTAATGACCATAGCATCACCCCACTTAATCATTGGCTCAAATAGTCAATCCATGTGATGTATTATGAAGCTTTCTGATTGTCTAGGATATGAAGGTTTGGATCAAACAACTTCTAAAAGGGGCACATTAGGTCCTTGAGCTTTCAGGCTTAAGCATTTTTCTGAATACATGTAATGGATTTGGAGACTTGTCATTATCAACCCTTCAACTTCAATAATCTACATCTTTGGTCCTTTAACATTACTCCTTGGCCACATTTGATCCTTCTATTGTCTTTGTCTTCATAATAGAGCCTTGAAATCCGTGTTTGCGCCAAATCGTATCATTTTACCTACAAAATCACAAACAACAAAGAATACCCTATAATACTGCTTTTTCACATAAAACTTGGTATTTTTCTTTGTGTTTTAGGGTTTGATTTGTTATAATTGATATGAGATTTCACTCATATCAAATCCACTACACTTGATTATTGCCATGACCTCATGCAAAGCAATATTTCAAAGCTGTAAATTACATTTTTCTCATAATTAACCCACCTTGGCCAATATGAAATGCTTTTACACTGACTACAAACCAGTTAAAATCTTTCTTGATTATTTATTAACAATATATACATGCGTTAACAAGAAAGTAAAGGTTACGAAAGGGGATATAATACCCACAAGTAATTAATATGAGGTTTATCTAGTCCTTTACACTTACTTCAAACTCTATCATTTCTCGTTCTCTACAGTTTAAAATCTCAAATAATGAGACTCGTGGATGCTTAGCCTAATAAACCAATGAAGGTATACATGGTCAAGGATACTAGCTAGAGTAAGCTTTGATAAGCAAACTCGGGTTGATTCAAAGGATTCATGGCGTGCCTGATGAGACTGCTTTTATACATAGTCTCATCGTCCAATTTGGGCTTAAAATGCATAAAATATCATTAAAACTGCCAAATATATGCTCGTGTTTGTTGCTTGTGTATTTTAGGTACGGATATTGAGGAATGACAAATAGATCACAAGAATCAATCAAAAACGAACACGGGAAACGAAGCCGCACAATGAACCGGACCCAAGTATGGAATTTACAAAATTGCCCTTGAAGTTTTGAAGATTGGAAACTTTAGTCCCTCATTTTTGAAGATTTGGCAAGATAAGACCTTGAAGAAATCATCATTGGCAACTTTAGTCCCTCATTTTTGAAGATCATACAAGTTATGCCCTTGAAGAATCCAAAATATGCATTAATGGTCCTTGTTAACAAGCTTGAAAAGTTATTGTGCCAAAATTGACAAACTGCCAAAGTTGTTTACAAAGGAATGAAGTTTTTGGGCTATTTATTACAAAGTGAAGAAAGGAGGAGAGTTAAGGGGCCATTTTGGCCAGACAACCAAACTTCACCCCACCACTCCCTGCTTGACATGTCACCCACAATCCACCATCAACCAATCAGACACTTCCTCCTCTCCACGTCACACTCCACCCAAACATAATAACTGATTAATTCAGTTATTTATGTTTCCCTCCTTAACATTTATTTAAAAACCTATTAACCCCAAACGGATTAAGCATCCCCTAATCACCCCTTAAACCCTAGTTCTTCCCAGGATCTAAATCATTAAAAACAAAGGGGTTTTTGATAATTGCTTCCAGAATGTTGATTAACCTCGATCAAAACCCATCCCCACTTTGATACCCTACCCAGACACACCCATGTGCCCTGTAGGACCCTCCCCTGCCCATCACTTTCGTCCCAAACCCCTAAACCCGACCAGATAAACAGCTCACATCCGTTCCTTTGTCCCCAAGGACTAATAAACGGCTAAGATCACACAATCCAACTGGCAATCACATGGAGCACATTTTGACCAAGAACAAGACCAAGAGACCAAGGGCATTTCTGGATTTTCGTCTATTAGGGTTTTAGGGATGTAATATTTTATTCAAGCTTCTAGTTACTTCTATTAAGTAGTATAAAAAGGGGATGTGCATGTACATTCCCTTTTGTTCCAGATTTTTTCTCAAGTTTTGTAATCCCTTTTTAATATTTATAAAGTTGGTATTTTTTTTAAGAAATTGTAATTCCTTTTATGATTTAAAAGTTGGTAGTTGCTTGAGATTGATCTGAGTTCCATTGTTTTGGTATAACATTTGAGTTTCAGTTTTCAAAAAAGTTATTAAAAAAGGTTTTATTTTTTCAGAAATTTCAAAAATTTGTTCAAGGTTGTCAAAAAACCTTTCTTTTCTATTACTGATTTAACTGTAACAAGAGCTCTTGAAGAGCCCTTGTTACTTGAAGTGTATTTCCTTGTTTATTGTGCTTGTGCAGGAACAAAAACAAGCAAGTCACTCATTCCATTTTTATTTTCAGCAGCCCAAAAGATTCTGCACAAGCCCGGGCTTGTTTGGAGGTGGCTTTTCAGCCATTGTTGGACCTGGATTGTAGGTCCAACAAGGTAACCATCTTAAACCTTGTTTTCAGTTTTCACATTTTGAGATTTATGTGATTTGGTGGATTTTTGTGCAAGTTGTTTAAGTGCTTGTGGTATGGTTTGATTATGCTCACTTTAGGTTTGTATGCATGCTAGAAGCTTTGTCAATCACTTTGGTTAGGTTTTGAATGCAAGTTGCTTGTTAATTTTCATTTTCAGTAACTAAAGGGGTGTTTGGGATTAGGGATCTAATAGGGTCAAATCTTTATAAACCTGTTAAAGACCACTCACACTCACTCTCTTGGGTTTACTTGGTAAAGGTGTATGGTTCTTGTTAGTTTGGTATGTTTAAATAAGAAGTTTGCATGATAAAAATTGGAAAATGGCATTAAAACAGTCAATCCACTTTTCTGCCAGATTTTGAGCATATTTGACTTTAAGATTTTGCAAACTGTTAGATACTAGGTCCAAGCAGGGTTTGTAATTGGTTTTATGTCATTTGCTTAGCTTGTATGCAAGTATTTGGCCATTGAGAATAACTTTTGTGCAAGTTGCATCAACAAAATACTCACAGTCCTATACAAGCTTAATCAGTAACTTCCTTTGACTTCCCACAACCCAACTGGTTGTGGGAGTGCCTTGTTGTCCAAAAACAAGCTCTCCACAAGCTTTCCTAAGCTCAAAGGTCAACTGACCCATTTTTATAACTAGCAGTGGGAACCAATTTCCCACTGGTAGTCCATTGGTTACCACTGCTCAGCTAAAAGACAAGATCTGTCAAGTGTCACTATTAGACTTCTCAATTTTTGTCTTTAGTGCCCAAAAATAGGAATCAGGGTTTCAAACCAATTGCATTATTTTTCTTATTTAAATCTTGATTTTTCTGTTTTATTATTTTTTATTTTTACTGTTCATTTAGTAATTTTTAGATTAAATAGCTATTTTTAATTAACTTTTAATTTCTGCTTTTGTCTTTTAGTGACAAAAATATTTATTTTTCAGTTTCAAAAAATTTTATAGACTTAGAAAAATGTTTTAAGATTTTTAGTTTAAAAAGTTTTTACTGTTCACTTTTTGATTATTTTTTATAACTAATTTAGTTTAATTAGGGTTTTATTTATTATCAGTTTTCTCTTTTAGTGAAATTTTTTATATTTTTCAAACTTTTTCATTTTTCTACTTTTCTTTAGAGTAAATTAGGATTTTTAAAATTGTCAAATCATTTTTGGCATTATTTTATTATTTTTTATAATTATTTTAGTTTAAAAATAGTTTTTAGTGATTTAAAAATAGAAAAATAGTTTTTAAAATTTAGGAAAAATACTTTTTAGTCTTTAGATAATATATGTAAGTTATTTGTTCAATAAAATAATATTTTGGACATCTTGTTAATTATATTTAATTTTAGGGCTTTAATTAGCATTTAAAATTGAATATTTAATTAATAAAAGGTTTTAAAATATTTTTATTAGATTTGTATTCCTTTTTATATTATTTTAGACTTAGTTTTAGCTTTTAATTAATTTTTAGGTTTAAAATTTTAATTTGTAGCTTTTTACGGTTTTACGTGAACGACCTTTTCGTCTTATTGTAATCCGTCTTCGTAACCGTCTTTCTCTTCTTACCCCATTTCTATTTTCTTTTTCTCAATATAATCATAAACCAAAAATCAATTCATTACACAACACACTAGCCTCCTCGAGAACGAACTCACTTTAGGGTCATTTACACACGGTTTTCCTAAATCGTCGTGCTTACCCTATACTTTACGCTCTTTTTCCTAAAAGAGTGTGATTTTACAACTATCAGTGCCTAATATGTCAAAGAAGTCTAAACTTGTTAAACCATATCTTTTATTATATTTTTTTCTTTTATATTTTTTTGATGAAAAATAAAAGAAGAAATATATACAATGCAAATGTCTTATGCAAATGAAAATGATTAATGCAAAAATTATGAATGCATATTTTTTGTGGCCAAAGTAGATCAAAAATTCTAAAAATATTGAAAAATTAATTTTCCCAGTTATCATGAAGGCAAGGCAATGTTCTACGTAAGGTCACTTCGATAGAAGACCCCCTACACTTATGATAAACATTGTCCTCAATGTTTAAGAGTATTGGAGTAAACTCCCCTACACTTAGGACATTGATTACTTTGCTTAACTCGAGCTAAGGAAAGGTCTACTAAAATGAATTCATTTTAGACATTACTAAGAGTCAAGTTTGAATCACAAAAGTATCAAAGTGAACCCGATACGAGGGCCTCCTCCATAAGCTCCAATGCATGAAATGAGAGAGAGCAATCCTACAAACATGAATAAGAAAAAAGATAGGCACCCCCTACACTTCATCTCGACTATATTACCCTTTATTCATATCCTACCACACTCTAGTCTAAATGATCTAACCCTAGTTATTCAAGCTTGATTTAAGGAGTCTCTAGCTTGACGCATCCTACACTTAAAGTGTCTATGGATAACCTATCATGAAGAGTAAAAGATTTGCCCTTATAGGAAAAACTCTCCATGATAAGGTAAAACAAGTTATCAAGTACCCAAAACTCCATACAATTCCACCCGGATCAAATACATGATTGCCCTCCCAAGAGTAGCACAATCCAAAAGTGGACATCTCAATCAATGGTGAGGTAGGTGAGGTTTCCTTGTCTATGATTCTTTCCCATAAGTTTCCAATAGGATGATGAGGTAAACCTCTACAATTTCCCACAAGGTTTCCTTTTATTGCATCAGGTGGATACTCAGTTGGCTCAACCATCTCTATACCAGGATCAAAAATCTTTTCCTTCATGGGAAAATAACAAGTGGTGGTAGCCTTAGAAGATTCCCCCTTATACTTCACATCTTGAGAGAAATGTTGTGGAATAATAGGTGTCATCACACTTGTATAGGAAACCACAATGTCTTGCTTGTTCTTAGATAACTCCTAATCAAAGGTATCATCATAAGGTGAAATAAAGAATCTTTCCAATTCAACATCCAAATGATATAAATCACTATCATCTTGAAACTTCTCAAAAATTGGTTCATCAATTGAAGGCTCAATAAAAGGATTTGAATTGGTTTGTAAGAAAGGTGGTGAAATAGGTGAAGCATTATGGGTATGAGGTGTATCACAAGGTGGGTAAGAAAGAGTAGTAGGTGAAGGTTCATGAAAAGGTTGAGTGAGAATGATATCTCCATAGAGCAATCTCTCTAGTTCACGAATATCCTCATCCCAATTGGAAGGTGATGTATCGATCACACGATCATCTCTTTTAAGATAAGATTCAATCTCTTCATTAATCAAGTCATTTTCACTAAGCAATCTTTCTATCTCAAGAACCTCCTCTTTCCCATTTGAAGTAGAAGAATAAACTCCATAATCCACTTTCCCTAAGCTTTCCTCAAATTCATCTATAAGAGAATCACTTCTTCAAAGGGACGGAACGAGGAAGTATAGGAAGCTATAGTCTCAATATAAGGAGGATCATAATCACCACTCTTACAAGCTTCATGAAAATATTCATCACAAACTTCATCAAGAATATCAACATTATTCACTTCTTCATCAAGAATGTCAACATGATTTACCGTCTCGGGCTCATTGGATTTCTTAGATAACTTCCACATATTAAACACAACCTTTTGATCTTCCACCCTCATAATGAGTCCCCCCTCGCAACATCAATAAGAGTACGACCGGTTCTCAAGAAAGGCCTTCCTACAATAAGGGGAACTCGAGGATTTACATCATAATCCACAACCACAAAGTCCGTGGGGAATGTGAACTTATCAACCCCTACAAAGACATCTTCCGCTATCCCCACCGGATAAGCAATTGAATGGTTTGCCAATTCAAGTGTCATTTTAGTAGGTGTAAGTGCGGGAAGGGAGAGTCGTTTCCAAACCGATAAAGGCATCAAATTTATGCTAGAACCAAGGTCCGTAAGAGCCATACAATTCTTTACCGCCGGGAAATTACATGGAATTAAGAACCGGCCCGGATCACCAAGTTTAGTAGGTAACTTCTTTAAAAACACCACGGAACTATTCTAGTTCAATGAAGCATTAGGCACATCAACCAATTTTTCTTTGTTTGAAAGAAGGTCCTTAAACATCTTGGCAAATTTAGGCATATGAGCTAAAGCCTCCATAAAAGATATGTTGATATTAATTGCTTAAACATCCTCAAGAAGTTGGACACTTGTATGTCATATTTGTTCTTAAGCTTCTCCTTCCTCATCCTAGAAGGATATTGAATATTTGGTTTTGGTAAAGGTTGAGTGGAAGTTGTTGAAGGAGTCTCTTTTTGGGTTTCTTCAATGATAGGTGTAGAAGGTGAAGGATTAGTAGGTGTAGAGTTTGAAGGTGTAGGATTGGAAGGTGTAGAACTAGATGGTGTAAGCTTTTCACAAGGAGGAACCGTGGCAGGAGTCACCAAAGGATGTGTAGGAGGAATGGAAGGTTCCATGGTTGTTTTCCCACTTCTTGTAGTGATTGCATGTACATTTGCCCTTGGATTGGTTTGATTATTGGAGGGCAAAGCACCTTGTGGTCTTTGATTTAAGAGCAACATAAACTTCTTATTAGTCTCCTCTTGGATATCCCTCAATCTTGCTTGAGTCCGCCTTTCACTTTCTTGAAGTCTTCTTTCATTTTATTGATATCTCCTTTCATTATCTTGGTTCATCTTATGAAGAAGCTCAATGGTGTTAAAATCATTTGGCACATTCCCTTGAAATCCTTGATGTTAGAAAGGTGGAGGTTGATTGTAAAACCCTTGGTTATTTCCATGAAAGTTGTTCCCTTGGTTTTGAAAGTTATTTGGCCCTCTATTGTTGTTGTTCCCTTGATAATTTCCTCTTGGCCCTTGGGTTCTATAGACAATTTATGGATTGTTTGGTTGGTTTTGGGTGGGTTGTTGGGGAGGGAAACCCGGTGGATCAAGGTAATTGTTAGACTTGTATGAAGGGTGATTAGGATTGATGTTTGGTTTAAAGTGTTCTCTTCCATCATCATTATAAGCATAGCATTCTCCTTGAAAGCTTTAAACTTTATCACATTGCAAGTATGAGTGAGTGTTTAACACCCCCAAATTTACACGCAGCGGAATACATCTTTGGGTGCTAAACAATGATACAACAACACATAATTTATAAAGAACAACTCGAAAAGAGACGTTTTAGATTTATCGTTCCTAAAACATTTGTCAGGGTAGCGTAGTCCCAAGTAATCGTTACCAAAAGATAAGTTAAAACAACATATTGGTTTGTTTTAAAAATGGAACGATAAATAAATCAAAGAGTTTGAACAACAAAAGCAGTGCACAACTTCATTCCGCGTGACCTCCAAGCTTCCACTTCTTGATTACCTGAAATACATGTGAGTAAAACAATCAGCAAAAATGCCGAGTGAATCTATAGGTTTATGTAATCAATTTGAACACAAGCAAAGATTATATATTTGTGGCATGCTTATAAGCATCAAATAATAATTTTCATCAATAATGATAATTGTATATAGCATAAATTGCAATAAGCTCATGGAACCGAGCCCTTAGACACTCCCTTTAGAGGTCTGATAAGACAGGAGATTTATTAATTGTCGGTTACCTCTAGATTAATAGTACATTGCCGTATACCTGACTTCTCAATACAATATGCTCAGACAGTGTGGAGGTCGGGCCTAAGCTTCTATGACAAGTCCACAAAAACTGAACCGGGGCGGCTTCCCCCATAGATCTATTAATTGTACTAGCGGTTAACCCATCATAGGTTAATTAACGGTCCATAATTGAGGTTTTAACAAAGGCAATCACTTAATGCAATTTAAAGGCAACCACGGGTCCATTCATAGAGGGACAAAGCATACCATATAAATCTTGTGTTCTAAGTTTATAAAACATGTATTCCCCCTCGCGGGTTTAAAATCATTTAATAACTAGTATAAAGCGAGGCTATAGACTCACGTTGATAATGAAAGGCGGATAATCGGCTACGGGCGTGCTTCGGTCACGGAAACCTATATAAATAATAATCGGTCTTAGACTCTTGTCCAATGACTTTTATCAAAATAACAATATACATATGATGATTTTGTACATATGATGATGATCAAGTGGGTTTATATATCCTTGTTTACTCATTTTAGTGTTTACGTTTTGGTAACTTTTTACTAGTTTACTAGTTTTACCTACTTACCTATTTTAAGTCCAATAAGCTTAGTATAAGTTCTTTAACTTGTTTTAATCCATTTTATACCTATATTATCAGTATCTATACTTTCCATGTTGGGCCCAAATGGGTTAAGCCCAATAAGTTCTTTTTATAAGTGTTTAACTTATTTAGTCCAATTATTAGTCCAATATGCTTAGTTAGCTCGTTAATGTCCGTATGTCCTATAGTTCGGGTTTTATCGGTTTTTACTTGTATTAGTTACTTATATATCAGTATATGACTTTTAAAAACTTTACATTAGACGGGTTTGATCGTCTAAGTTTTAATTGGCGAAAAACGTTAATTTTACGGTAATAGCCAAAAAAGTCGTAAAAATCAAGTTTATAGTTTATATTACTTATAAGTATTATTCCACTACCATTTATATAATTTATCTATTTATTTAACCTTTTACATATTTATATAAATAAGTTTCATAAGTTAGTGGGTTTTTATTTTACATTTTATATAATAAAATTTGAGTGCTTATATAATAATAATAAACATTAATTCTCAAAATCTGATTTTTATTTTCATCTTCACCATTTTTATCATATCTAGAGTTCTATAATGAATTAGAAGCTCATTATTTGGTGGCATGATCTTCATATTATGTGATACATTTAACTTAGCTATAGCTACTGCTCATTTTAAGTTTATCTATGCTTAACAGTCCCTACAAAACAGCTTATTCAGATTAGCACACCTATTTTGTTTTGATCATATCTCACTCATTATAATGATTCCATTGCATGGCCAACTCTCACATGTGTATAACATCTTGTACTTACTGTAAATGGATTATACCATGTAAGTTTATCAGTTCAAGTTTTAGTTACATACTGTTTTTAACCAGCCAACTAAATAAGCATGATTTTAGCCTTATGTCTCATGGTTATTAACATTTTTAAGCATATTTATCAACACTTGATCCCCACACAACATTTTTATCATCATATATATATATCATATACGTATACAATAAGAAAGAAAATACATTTTTTCTTTACAAAAATAACAAGAGAAAATGGAGAGGATGATCTTCTTTACCAACCAAGTGTATTTCTTGTTTTTGGAAGACAAGAACTTGATGAACACCAAAAGTAACTCAAGATCATCAAACACCAAGAACAATAGTTGAGAAATCAGCCCTAGGAAACAAGCTAATCACCTCCTATGTTGTTAATATGGCCACCAAATGATCAAGGCTTCAAGATAACTCCATGATAGAGCTAGATAACATGTATTTCATGGCTAGAAAAGATCAAAAGGGGTGTTTTGTGCTTCTAAGTGGACGGCAAGGGTAACGTTTTTGAGAGAGTTTGAGGTAGTTTGCATGTGTAGAAAGATGGTAATGAGAAGTGGTTGAAGGTTTGATGGTTTTAGCAAGTGTGTAGCTTAAAGTGTAAGCTTAGTCTTACACTTGTAGCTAACAAGTTAACAAGATGCCACATATTGATGTGGTGTCTTGTTGTGCCGTCCCATATTAGCTAGTGGGGTGAGATAATGTATTTTGTCCCACCTCACTAATTTACGGGTATCCCTCGATTCTAGTTTTCTCGATTTACGTGCCCTCGGGTTTCGTAAAAATACTTTTTAAAATTTTAAATGCACACGAAAAATAATAATATAACGACTCGATACGTAATTGAAACGATATCGTCGAAAGTATTAAATATCGAAACTATCGATAATAAAATATAAAATTTTTGGCATCCGTCGGTATCGCGATCACTAGTAGTCCTCGTTTTTCGTCAAAATATTAAAATATAATATTTAATATCGGTTTCAACTTAAACCGTTAAACATAATAATATTTAACGTTATAAAATACTTCAAAATAATTGAAAATAGAATTAAATTATGACCTTATTTTTACGGGTTTTACATCCTCACCACCTTAAGGGAGCGACGTCCCGGCGCTCAACTCGCCTCATACACGAGTTGTTCACTACCCGGAAGGATGACGACATTCCTTATAAAGAAGTCTTCACGTTCCTACGTGAATCTCGATCCATGATCTCCACTGGTTCTTTTACCAAACGCAACTTGTCGTCAGGTTGTATCTCACCAAAAGGAGTAAATAAATCGTTATCCACCAGTCACCCGTCAAGCTCGACACATGAAAATTTTATGAATTCACGAAGCTCATTCGACGACAATAATAGATGATAGGATTTTCGGGTAAGTCCAGTTAAAAGGAATGTTGCAATTTAAAGGATAGCTACTGGCCAGATAGCCATGGACACACATCAAAAAGAACTAATAAGAAAAATATTTTCGTCATCGGAGGGTGCTCACACGCGGGTCCCTACTCAAAAGATAATACAAAGACACCATCTCACTTTCGCCAACGCGCATTAAAGTCTCAATAAACATCGTCGTTGAAAGTCAAAAAGATATTACATAATATGTGTTCTACATGATCGGACGTCATCAGATGATGCCGTCTCAAGTTCTCACAACTTACCATCATTTGGCTAGATCACACACCATATAAGTACATAAAAAAGGTCGAACATAAACATCGAGTATAGATCTCCACCGTTAATCATCGAGAAAACCTTGAACGAACCCTTGATAATAACCACTTGATCTCCAGAGTCTTTCCACTTACGGTGTCGGCTTCAACATACTCCTCGAGGTTGTAACGAATTTATTAACTCCATTCATTAAGAGATTCGGTCCTCAATCATTCCACAAGTACACGCATAAATCCTGGTGACACTTATCGTTTCTTCTTATACACTGCTTCTCGAGATTCATTTTAAACTCAAAATAAAATAGTGATCTTCAATACGAGGAACAGAACGAGATAAAAATGACTTCAATAAACGCATAAACGAACAAGATGAGATAAAATGATTTAATATTAACGATCGACGAGGGATCTCGAATCACGTAACCGTAAAACATAATAATTCGCAATACTAGAAAAATGAGAGCGAAGAATGAATTAAATATTAACATCAAAATAACGTTTGTCACAATTATCCGTCCCGGATTTGGTATTACCTTAAAACTCAGTTGAGGTACTTTCTTGATAAAGATGATACATCAAAAATAGAAGTAAAATAGTTTCAAAATTTATTTGGTCGTCTTAAGAAACTTTGAAAGAATGACATAAATTTATTAATTAAACTCATACTGATGGTTACAATTAGAGAATATAATTTCCAAATTAAATCACTATTAGGAATATAAATTAAACTGGCAATTTCATTACATTAAAAGTAAAGTATGATAAGTCAGTTAGTTCAAAAGGTAGAACATAATTTTATTTTAAACATTAGTTTTAGTTATACAAAATATGGTGTATAAATTTGACCTTTTACTTGTGATGGTTATTTCGATAATTGAAAATCATTAGAAAATGTAGACAAGTTCCATAAAATTTTTATAATACTTTGTAGAAATACATAAATGTGTTTATTATTTCAAGATAAAATGGGATATATTCGGGTTTCAAAGTGTGACAAGATAACAAACGAATACGAATGTTAATAATGTCAACAATTAGTACGAAATCAATAGTACAAAAGAGGACGAAGCAAATGTCGTCTGAATTCTTAAAGAGAAAAATAAAGGCGTTGATAGTAAGACGATAAAAAAAATAATGGATTAAACAAGTTGTCAATTTTGTTAGTGCGGTCGGTGGTTCACCAATATCAGCTCGTTAACTTAGCGGTGGTCGATACATGATCGGAAATAAGATCCATACAAAAATTTTAATCAAAGAAAATTCCTAATAATCACTTGTAATTAAAACAAATCAAATGAACGATGTTACTGTTTAAAGAGAGAAGTCAAAGCACGGTTCACAAGAGTGGATTTCGAGACAAACGAGAGTGACAGACGTCATCCCGGATATACGGAAATCACTCTAGTGATAATTCATTATTCACGTGCGAAGACATTCCAAAGATCTACCCAATCGCATAAAGAAGATTGGACAAGAAGGAAGGATAAAACATCGAGACTTTCAAGTCATTTATCAAGAGTTAGTAATTAGACGAACGGTCAAAAGAAATCAGTTGTAAGACAAAATGAAGTAACAAGTAGAAAAAAACGATCGTCGAGTAAAAACTATTCGTAAACGCGTAATTCGTTCAAGAGAAGGTAAGAAAACGTATGCGGATGCATAGAAATTGCGCTACTTGCATAAGATATGAAGGTTTTCAAAACTTCTTTTCACTTTATTTCATTTTATTTATCTTTATCATAAATACAAGTAAAAAGTTGATTATTATCAAGATTTTTAAGGTGACTACTATTCAGCCTAGCATGCTCCTTCTAAATTAGACATAGGTGATCAGGCCATGTATAATTTAGGGCTAGCAATGTAGTGCTTCCTTTCGTCGAAAAGCATAACGTTTCTTATGTTTATATAAATTATGCCATTTGTAAAATGGAATCTAAAAATAGTTTATAAATTTATAGGATACAAGTAATTTGTGAGATACTTAATAAGCAACTTTTAATCTTACGAAAAGTATTTTATAAGACCAAAGTAAAAATAATTGGTGAAAATAATCGTAAAACAATATCAGATTTATTTATAATATGACATTATGACAACGTATAAAGTAGTCAAAGTTTTGCAAAAAATGGCAAATAGTAGCTCATAAAGCAACCAATGAAATGGTTACAAGTTGTTAAGTTTTCAAAGGGTTATAAGGTTTAGACGATAACGTTATGAGATACGCGATAAGAATGTCAACGAAGAATGTGAAGGCAAAACTTCAAAACTCAACTCAAATCAGTGGAAGGTTAGAAGAAAAATAAAAATAATATCGAATGACAAAAGAGTCATATATATAAAAATAATAAAACAATCCAAATGTGTACTCATCGTTAGCTACACGATACATACATGCTTTTAAGAAAATATATTATTCGTTTTCAAATTACACCATTAATCTGGTAATTGCTAATCCTGTAATGTTTCTATTTTTAATCATTTTCACATGCAACTAGTATTAGTTAGTTGTAAAATAATATTCGTTAAAATTTTACGATCTCAAATGAACTCAAAACTTCTTAGAAACGTTTAAAACCCATGTTCCGAATTTTCTATCAGATTTGACTTTTAAATATGAGCCGATTATTTGACCTGATAAACTACATCTCCAAGACTCGGAGTCTAAAGCATTTTGATGCAAAACGACGTTTCAGACGACTTTCTAGTTTTACCCGAGACCTAAAACCCAATGTAAAATGACCAAAATACCCTTGCAATTTCTGTGCAGGTTTGACTATTTATTTTAAAAACGCAGGTTTTACTTTTAAGTTTTGACCTGTTTATACACCCCCTGCAGTTTCTCCAATAAATATATTTTTCGACACTTCCTAACAACTCAAAATATATATATACACACATGTCTTGTGGATTTTACTACAACGAAAAAGAAATCTCATAATGAGCATCAAATAATAATATAGCATAATGAATGACAGAAGATGCTTCAAGGTATTCAGCACAAAATTTAGGAAGCAAAACGATAATTGACGTTCATAATTTAAGTTTCAAGGTGCAATGTAGGCAAATCTCCTTGGTGCCATGATTGTCCAAAAGCACAACACATAACAAGAAAAGAATGGAACATTAACGAGTTGCGTTCCGGGAGCAAGAAGGTTAATGAAAAACAAATGATACAGTTTTATAGAAGTAAAATCGTATCCAAATCTAGCGCCATAATCTAGACGATGATTTATAAAATGACGATGACGTTACCGAGGTATAAGCGAACAATACACTTCGGAGTCGATACATATAAATGTCAACGAATTAAATCTTCGCATGTCGTGTAAAACGATAATAAAAATCAACAAAATATTATGAAAAACCATGATATTATTCAACACGATTATAAGAAGTATTTCAAAATGTGTGACTCACACGATAGCGGTTAGTCTTTTCCAAGGACACATTGAGCTACACAATGGTCTAGAGATTACGTTAAAAGACGTCCAAGCACAAATAGCCGGAAGACGATTTGAATATCTATATAGATATCACAAAGGGTTAAACAATGAAAGTAACGCGCGTAGATGAAGTTATGTAAGGTCATAATATAAATTTTTTGCATTAAAAGCAATTTAAATACTTCAAAAATAAATACAGAAAGATCTTGAAAATTTAATGTATTTATTTAAGTTAATCATTAATAAATGATAAAATTTTATCGAAAAGTTTAACGACATAAATATATATCGATAAAAGATTATAGTATTTATTTAGAAATACTTAGCAATAAGGCATACATAATAATGTATACTAAAGTTGTAATCCCAGAAGTAGCTTGAACCTGAAGTCACGCGAAATCATGTGCACCGACTCTTTGAAAAATAAAACCGACAGTTATAGTTTAGGTTTTTAGAAAAAGACCTAGTTCTCTATAACTCATGGCTCTGGTACCAATCTTTAACACCCCCAAATTTACACGCAGCGGAATACATCTTTGGGTGCTAAACAATAATACAACAACACATAATTTATAAAGAACGACTCGAAAAGAGACGTTTTAGATTTATCGTTCCTAAAACATTTGTCAGAGTAACGTAGTCCCAAGTAATCGTTACCAAAATATAAGTTAAAACAACATATTGGTTTGTTTTAAAAATGGAACGATAAAAAAATCAAAGAGTTTGAACAACAAAAGTAGTGCACAACTTCATTCCCCGTGACCTCCAAGCTTCCACTTCTTGATTACCTGAAATACATGTGAGTAAAACAATCAGCAAAAATGCCGAGTGAATCTATAGGTTTATGTAATCAATTTGAACACAAGCAAAGATTATAAGTTTGTGGCATGCTTATAAGCATCAAATAATAATTTGCATCAACAATGATAATTGTATATAGCATAAATTGCAATAAGCTCATGGAACCGAGCCCTTAGACACTCCCTTTAGAGGCCTGATAAGACAGGAGATTTATTAATTGTCGGTTACCTCTAGATTAAAAGTACATTGCCGTATACCTGACTTCTCAATACAATATGCTCAAACAGTGTGGAGGTCGGGCCTAAGCTTCTATGACAAGTCCACAAAAACTGAACCGGGGCGGCTTCCCCCATAGATCTATTAATTGTACTAGCGGTTAACCCATCATAGGTTTATTAACGGTCCATAATTGAGGTTTTAACAAAGACAATCACTTAATGGAATTTAAAGGCAACCACGGGTCCATTCATAGAGGGACAAAGCATACAATAAAAATCTTGTGTTCTAAGTTTATAAAACATGTATTCCCCCTCGCGGGTTTAAAATAATTTAATAACTAGTATAAAGCGAGGCTATAGACTCACGTTGATAATGAAAGGCGGATTATCGGCTACGGGCGTGCTTCGGTCACGGAAATCTATATAAATAATAATCGGTCTTAGACTCTTGTCCAATGACTTTTATCAAAATAACAATATACATATGATGATTTTGTACATATGATGATGATCAAGTGGTTTTATATATCCTTGTTTACTCATTTTAGTATTTACGTTTTGGTAACTTTTTACTAGTTTATTAGTTTTACCTACTTACCTATTTTAAGTCCAATAAGCTTAGTATAAGTTCTTTAACTTGTTTTAATCCATTTTATACCTATATTATCAGTATCTATACTTTCCATGTTGGGCCCAAATGGGTTAAGCCCAATAAGTTCTTTTTATAAGTGTTTAACTTATTTAGTCCAATTATTAGTCCAATATGCTTAGTTAGCTCGTTAATGTCCGTATGTCCTATAGTTCGGGTTTTATCGGTTTTTACTTGTATTAGTTACTTATATATCAGTATATGACTTTTAAAAACTTTACATTAGACGGGTTTGATCGTCTAAGTTTTAATTGGCGAAAAACGTTAATTTTACGGTAATAGCCGAAAAAGTCGTAAAAATCAAGTTTATAGTTTTTATTACTTATTAGTATTATTCCACTACCATTTATATAATTTATCCATTTATTTAACCTTTTACATATTTATATAAATAAGTTTCATAAGTTAGTGGATTTTTATTTTACATTTTATACAATAAAATTTGAGTGCTTATATAATAATAATAAATATTAATTCTCAAAATCTGATTTTTATTTTCATCTTCACCATTTTTATCATATCTAGAGTTCTATAATGAATTAGAAGCTCATTTTTGGGTGACATGATATTCATATTATGTGCTACATTTAACTTAGGTATAGCTACTGCTCATTTTAAGTTTATCTATGCTTAACAGTCCCTACAAAACAGCTTATTCAGATTAGCACACCTATTTTGTTTTGATCATATCTCACTCATTATAATGATTCCATTGCATGGCCAACTCTCACATGTGTATAACATCTTGTACTTACTGTAAATGGATTATAACATGCAAGTTTATCAGTTCAAGTTTTAGTTACATACTGTTTTTATACAGACAACTAAATAAGCATGATTTTAGCCTTATTTCTCATGGTTATTAACATTTTTAAGCATATTTATCAACACTTGATCCCCACACAACATTTTTATCATCATATATACATCATATACATATACAATAAGAAAGAAAATACATTTGTTCTTTACAAAAATAACAAGAGAAAATGGAGAGGATGATCTTCTTTACCAACCAAGTGTATTTCTTGTTTTTGGAAGACAAGAACTTGATGAACACCAAAAGTAACTCCAAGATCATCAAACACCAAGTTCAATAGTTGAGAAATCAGCCCTAGGACACAAGCAAATCACCTCCTATGTTGTTAATATGGCCACCAAATGATCAAGGCTTCAAGATAACTCCATGATAGAGCTAGATAACATGTATTTCATGGCTAGAAAAGATCAAAAGGGGTGTTTGTGCTTCAAAGTGGACGGCAAGGGTAAGGTTTTTGAGAGAGTTTGAGGTAGTTTGCATGTGTAGAAAGATGGTAATGAGAAGTGGTTGAAGGTTTGATGGTTTTAGCAAGTGTGTAGCTTAAAGTGTAAGCTTAGTCTTACACTTGTAGCTAACAAGTTAACAAGATGCCATATATTGATGTGGTGTCTTGTTGTGCCGTCCCATATTAGCTAGTGGGGTGGGATAATGTATTTTGTCCCACCTCACTAATTTACGGGTATCCCTCGATTCTAGTTTTCTCGATTTGCGTGCCCTCGGGTTTCGTAAAAATACTTTTTAAAAGTTTAAACGAACACGAAAAGTAATAATATAACGACTCGATACGTAATTGAAACGATATCGTCGAAAGTATTAAATATCGAAACTATCGATAATAAAATATAAAAATTTTGGCATCCGTCGGTATCGCGATCACTAGTAGTCCTCGTTGCTCGTCAAAATATTAAAATATAATATTTAATATCGGTTTCAACTTAAACCGTTAAACATAATAATATTTAACGTTATAAAATACTTCAAATTAATTGAAAATAGAATTAAATTGTGACCTTATTTTTACGGGTTTTACAGAGGGCCTCCACATATCTCACAAGATAAGGTGATGGCATTGATATTGTTGGTAGAAGAATTGTTCAAGGAAACCTTCATAAACTCTTGAAACATCTCTTGATTCTTGTTAATTTGTTGAAGTTGCTTAAGTATTTGACTATCAAGTGATTGAGAAGCACTCTCTTGAACAACATGTACCACCTCATCTCTTTCCCTATTACTTTGAACCATGGATTTTTTTTCAATGATATCCCATGCATCTTGTGTGGATTTTGAAAGACTGTTCCTACCCGCGGCCGAGTTAAAGGAATCTTGATGGTGAGGTCTCAAACCATTGTAGAAGGTGTTAATTTGGTGAACTTGGTCAAAACCGTGGTTTGGGCACTTTCTTAACAACTCTTTGAACTCTTCCCAAGCTTCACTAAAGTTTTGGTGTTTCTTTTGTTGAAAGCCTATGATTTGGTTTCTCAATGCGGTGGTTCGTGAAGGGGGAAAGAACTTGTTCACAAATTTCTTCTTCAAATCATCCGAGGTGAAAATTCTATTTGAGGATTGCTTATCTATCCAATTCCTAGCATTTCCCTCTAAAGAGAAAGGGAATAAGATCATCTTAACCGCGTTGGGAGGTACCCATTATACTTGATGGTATTATAAAGGGACACGAATCTCTTGATATGGTCATGAGGGTCATCCATGGGTCTCCCTAAGAAGGGGATAGAAGAAACCATGGTAATCATGCATGTCTTAAGCTCAAAATTGTTAGTGGCTATCTCAGGAATGACTATAGCATCCGCATTCCCATCCATGTTGGATTAGAGAATCTCAATCAATGGTCGATTGTCAACGGCGGCCATGATTTCGTTTACAGAGTCGAAAGCGCGATGCTGGTGATCGGCTTGATGGACGGCTTTTTTCTTATTTCTCTTCCTTTTGGGAGGAAGTGGTACACCAATAGGTATATGTGCACGCGCTCGACTGCGCATGCAATTCAACTTCGGGAATGAGAGAGGAGCTCTCTGACGACTTTGAAGAAGAAGGGATTATCTCCTTCGAGGTTCAATAGTAAAAACCACAAGAAAGTATAATATATGTAATACTAATTGGGCGGCAAAACCCCCAACAAGCCTTCCTTCAACTTACTAGTGAACGGGGGGAATGAGGTGGCGCTAAGTTTTAAGTACCTGTTACCCTTAGGCTTGCATTTATAGCAAAGCCGCCTTTCTATTCACTTAATAGTTCATATTTCTCGAATTCTTGCGTATTGAAAGTGTTTATCTATTTTTGCCTTTAATTTAGTTTGATCGATAGACGTACTGAGGACCGGAACACCCCCAAGTACGGTGTATTTCCTTGGCAATACTTATGGAAGTAGGTTTATTGGTTGTTCGTAGTATGTATATGTATTTACATATAATAATATAGTGAAAATATTTTTGTATTTATTGGATTTTTAAGAAAATACTATATGTACGTAAAAATGATGGAAAACGATATATACAATATATTATTGGTGTAATCTTTTAGGAAAAATATTACTTTTTGATTTTTTATTTTTTTGGCTCAATTCTTAGGAAAGAATTGATTTTTGTGGTTTTTTATTTTTTAAATTTTTAAATTTTTGATTTTTTTTATGTTTTTGATTTATAATACGTAAAAGGAACGTCCACAAATGAACAGATCCCAAAATCCAATATGTAACCGTCAATCAATCGTCCATCTCCACGTAAAGAACCGGCAGCGGCGCCATTTAATATTTGTCTTTTAAGTTCGTTTTTTTCTCGGTATCTTTATGAATTGATTAATCGAGAGAAATCAAGTTAACTAATTGTCTTTTGTATTCGATTGATAATATTTTGGTAATCTATGTCTAATTTCCACAAAGCAATCAAAAAGATAAAAATAGTTTATCCATACTATGCTAATAACAAAATACAATTACCACACACAAAACATAAAGTACAAGTAAATCAAGCTAGTAACAAACTCAACAAATTTAACAAGAATATTTAACCAACTAACTATCTAAAAAATTTAACAAATTTAACTAATTAACCAACTAGAAAAATGTAACAAATCTCAACGATATTGCAACTAACTTTTTTATAAAATTCTAACTAAGTTTTACTAACTAATTTTTATATAAAATATACTTGTCAAAACTAAGAGTTCTTTTAAAAGTAAAGTCTACAAGTTTAAAAAAGTGAAGAAAACCACTCATTGTTTAAAGTCCAACGGCCCAACTAAGGTTAATGGTCCATCAATTCTAAAAGTCCACTAACCTATTTCAACAGAATTGACTAATTTCGTTTACTGTTATTTCAGTTATGGTTAGAACTTCTAAAATTTCTACAAGTCGAATCCAAGCAGTAAGCTACTTACTTAAACATCAATCCAATCGTAGATTACTAATTTGCAAATCCACTTAAACGCTACGAATCAAATTAAGAACTAACATAAATTATACGCCACTTAAACCTATAACCAAACACTAGCTTCAGAAATATAATGCAAATTTTAACAAGTCAGACTAGAACAAGTCCAAGTGATGCAAACTAACAGATATCAATCATCCTAGTCAAGGCCATAGAAGCTAGAAACAAGAAGTTTTACGCTACACTTCTACAACTAGAATTAACTAAAACTAATTATCAAAGATATAAAATGGTAAAACCTTCAATAGTAGTTAGACCTTTGATGACGAAACGCAGTGATGAGTTGGTTTTACACAAATGACTCTATCTCCTCTTCTAAGCTGCTGCTACAGTTTCCATAGTCACCACTTCTTTGCTTAACCGACGAACTCGAATAATTGCGTGCTAACTAGTCAAAACTCTAGACCACATTTTTAATCTATCTTCGTTTTGAGCTCTGTTTCTTCACTACAAATTCTAATCAGCTTTCATCTAAACAATAACAAGCATCATAAACATCTGCGATGTTCTACTCTCGTCCATCTCGATCTCAAATACACTTCAACAACTTCAATTATCGCTGCAACTCGAAAAATCTCGAACCATGAAATTTAGTATTTGTAAGTTCGTTTATTCTTGATTCTTGACAAATTGAAAGGCCTAAAAATCTCGAGCTTTATATTGTTCTTGGTTGTTAATGATATTTGGATTTTTATGTCTAATTCAATCAACACGTAAAAAGATGAAAATAATAATGCTACGTATCCATAAAACAAAGTGCACGTACCAATTAATATTCACAAAGTACAAATTTTCAATGCACAAAAGTAAAAATACTTGAAATGTAAACTAAATGTAAGTATAAGGACTGAAATGTAAAATTCAGGAACTAAAAGGACCAAATATGTAAAATATAACAAACTAGTAACAAACATAACAAAATCACAAAACTACTAACTAAAATTGCAACAAACTGAAACTAGAAGGATTAAACTTTTGCAAACCCTAAATACATGGAAAATTAACTCTGTTTACAACAAGTAACAAACACCAAGGACCGAATGATAATTAAAGTGAAAGTTTTATCAAAAACGGACTAACCAAGTCAAATAAGCTGGATAGAGCTTATTAATGAACCAAATCAAAATGGTTTGTTGCAAATTGCTTAGAAATGAAAATAAGCTAGTCTAGTAACAGGATTTTGCTTAAAAGCTTGTAAATCACAATTTAGCTTATCTCAATAAGCCAAGAATAAGCTCTTTTGAAAACTAGTCAATCACAAAACGATTTTATTACAAAATCTTATTAATCAACTATCAAGAAGCTTGGAATGTCTTTTTTTTGGAAAATGATCCACTGAATAAGCCAGAATCAAGAATAAGCAAAAATTGGCTTATTTGACCAACGTTGACCAAAAATCCAAGAAGCTGAAAATTGCAGAATTTACTCAAGACATGTTGGCTAATAGATTTATGAAAGAAAATTGGCATGTTTTTGAATTGGATTTTAAAATCTAGTGAAACAGTTTGATGCTTATCACAGAAACTTGAGTTTACTCAAGTGCTTATCAAAAAGCTGATTTCTCACTCAAATTGCTAAACTGTATTGTTCCCGCTTAGACCCTGAAAGTTTGGATTATAAGCTAAAATTTGAAACAAGTTTGAGGAAAAATCATCAAGTAATAAAGGTATGACAAGGAATCAAAGTTGGCAAGTTTTCTGATGAACTTGTTAAGAATTCTTGACCCAAACTTTTTCACTACCAATTGCCTTTTTGAAAAACAATTTGACATTAAATCTGAACCAAAATGTTCACACAAGATGACTAAGTGTAAATGAGCAAGAAACAACAAGTTTAACAACCTTGAATTACCAAATACCATTTAAACCAAACACTACTTAAGAATCTGAATGAAAACTTTTTCAAAGAGAATTCAAGCACAAGTCTAAAACATGTATAGACTTTTATCAGAACTTGTTTAAATGACCAATTGAAGTATCATTGAACCAAAATCAAGAATGAAAACAGATTATGCCACAAAATGAAACTTATGATTAATGACTGATGACAATACCAAATGAAAACATGTAAAACTAAGATCAAAGCTGTAAGATCACTAACAACTATCAAACGAACTCAATTAAGCTGTAAACAAGCTAAGCACACAATCAGTTCATCACATAGTAGTTATTCTAGGTATGTATCATGCAAAGACAATTGAGAGGAACTAAAAATGAGGAAAATAGAACTTTTTAGCTATGAAGCCTCCTCTGATGGAGTAAAGGAGCGCTAAGCTCTCTAGCAAACACTAAACCAGCAGTAATCAACCAAATTTAACCATCATCATCATCATAATCAGCTACAATCTACACCCCTACTATAAATCTGCAAATGGATTGAAATGAACTGCTAATGAACTCCAAGTGAAACTGAACAGCTACAAATTCTTCAAAACATCAACAAGGCATCCATTGATCATAGAAGATCAATAGTAACACACAGTATCAACAGGATCAATTCTATGAATGAAAGTGAATGAGATTGAAGTAACTGAATTTTGAATTTTATTAATTGGAGGGAAAAGTGGTTACAACTGTTAACTAACTATCTAACAAACTCTTAGGTGTGTGTCAAACACCTAAGAGTTCTTCTAACTGAAAGTGAAAAGCTGGAATTGAGAGAAATAAAATTGAAGTGTGTGTTTTTCACACCTAGGCTACACACTACAAATGAGCTAATGGCTGGGTATTTATAGAGAAGAAAGGAGAGTTAGTTGGGGTAGATGACGTGTTTCTTCCAATCAGAGATTGCCAGGTGTCCTCCTCTGCTTAATTGTATGATTTGGATCAAGAACACAAAGAGGGGTTTTTGCTTGGATTTATTTCAATCTAATTGGTTATGAGGAATGGATTCCTTGCTTGATTCCGAGTCTTTTTCATGTACAACACTTGTTCTGAAATGCATTTTAGCTCAAGATAGGTTCTGGGCTCGTTACTTGTTGAAGATGATACGTGGAAGAATATAACTTGCTCTCAGCTTTTCACTCGAATCATTATCCATTGTGGATTATATGATTATTGGCTGGCGAGTTGCTATTGGTTGAGAAGGAAAAAATGCGCTTGACTGTAGCAGATCTTTTAATAAATGTAAAAGGCGGCTAGTGGCCAGCTGGCAGCTGAGGTGGTGCTCTGGGTTTAATATTTCAAGCCTTCTCATTGGTACTTGTGTGTATAACCGGATTAAGACCAAAGTTGGTAAAGATTTGTCACTTTCAGCCCCTATAATTTGGCAGATTCTTCATTTGAGCTCTAGTCTTCATTTCTTTGGCAAAATCAGTCCTTTAACCTTCATTCTTGATCATTTGAGTCCTTTGACTTGGTTGACTTGAGAGTTGACCAAGTTTGACTTTGATCTTGACTTTATCAAAATTGCATTTTAGTCCCTCAACTTTTGAATGTTGTCAAGATAGGTCCTTTATCTTCTCATGGCTTGTCATCTTTGATCCTTGTCTTGTCTTTTAATCATAAATGAGCTTGATTTCACTTGTTTGCTTAAAATTTGTATCCTTTTTACCTAATCAAGCACAAACACAAAACATACCACATAATACTGCTTTATAGCATAAAAGTTAGATATTTTGCTATATGTTTTACGGTAATTTGTTGACTTATTAATATGATATTTTGCTCATATCAAATCCCCTACACTTGATCATTGGCATGACCTCATGCAATGCCATATTTTAAAGCACAAATTTACATTTTTTCTCATAATTAACCCACCTTGGCCAATATGAAATTCTTTTACACTACTCTACACTATATGATGCATGATTTTGATTTTATACAATGCAATGCAAAGGAGAACAATTCTATTTATATATTTTTGGATTTTCTTTGAAATGGTTTTGATGGAAATAACTCATAAAGAAATCAATGACTTACATTAGGGATTTTGATACAATGAAAACTCATCACCCTCAAGTTTCACTTTCCCCATACCAAGCTTAAAAATGGGATCATTGCATTCACAAGTAAAAAGTGCATCAACTTATTCATGACAATTAAATGTGGAACCGGTTATTATTTGAGCAAATTGCTTGAGAGCAAATTTGTCATTATTTGAAGCGTGAAGTATTAGAAATGCAAAATCCAAAAATAAGGAAGCACGATTTTAATCCTAAGTAATCCTCTCATCGATTACTTGAAATACCGCCCACAATTAATATAAGTCCGACTCAAAAATAATAAGTCATTCGCCTTATGTGTAAGATCCTTATGTCATGCATTAATAAGTAGCTACACACTCGCTAAGGAAAGAAAAATAAAACTCACGCAATAATTTACATCCGCCGCCTTTTTGAGACATTGGATCTTCACTCCCGCAACCCGTCAAGGTAATATTGGATTGGAGCAACTATCAAATCCCCGCAAACCGTCATGGTAATATTGGGATACAATAGTTACTATAATTAACACTTCACTGTCCTTCTTAGGAGTCTTGTATAATTATTTTTTTTCTTTTTCTCTTTTTTTTCTTTTTTTTTTCTAGCCACTCATTTTTTTTATAAGCCGCTCTTATTTTTCTTTATTCCTCACAAAGAAAGTTGAAAAGAATAAAAGGAAAAACACCCGCTAAGTATTAAGCATGACATAATTCTAGTACACATAAAATGTTCTAAGTTAGAATCTTAAGACGTACTTATACCAACCATGAATGATTGGTCAAAAATGCATAAGAGACTACAAATCGATTAAAACCGTTCTTGATTATTTATTAACATATATACATGCGAAGAATTTAGAGGTAAAGAAAGAGAAGGGTTTAGCCACAAGTAATTGTCATGAAGTTTATCTAGCCCTTTTATACTTGATTCAACTCTATCATCTCCCATTCTCTACAAATTTAAAATCTCAAATAATGAGAGTCGTAGATGCTTAGCCTAAAGACCAATGAAGGACTACATGGTTAAGGATACTAGCTAGAGAATACTTAGATAAGCAAACTCGGGTTGAGTTAAAGTATCCATGGCGGGCCTAATATGTCAAAGAAGTCTAAATTTGTTAAACCATATCCTTTATTATATTTTTTCTCTTTTTCAATTTTTCATAAAGAACAAAAGAAGAAATATATATACAATGCAAATGTGTTATGCAAATAAAAAATGATTTATGCAAAAATTATGAATGCATATTTTTGGTGGCCAAAGTAGATCAAAAATTTGAAAAATGTTGAAAAATTAATTTCAAAGTTATCATGAAGGTCAATGACAAAGTCTAGGTAAGGTCACTTCGATAGAAGACCCCACTACACTTAAGCTAAACATTGTCCTTAATGTTTAAGAGCATGGGAGTATAAACTCCCCTACACTTATGACAATGAATAGACTATGTTTAACCCAAGCTAAGGAAAGATCAACTATAGTGAATTCATCTTTTAAGTATAGTGCGTCTATGAAAAATCACAATAGTAACGAAGTGAACCGGATACAAAGGCCTCCTCCATAAGCTCCAATGCACGTGATGGGAGAGAAACCCTACAAACAACATGAAAACAAAAGGAAGGTCTCCCCCTACACTTCTCCTCAACTCTATATCCTTATTTCTATCCTACGACACTCTAAGTCTAACAACTATAAACCTATTTATTGAAGCTTAATTTATGGAGTCTCTAGCTCGACTCATCTCACACTTAAAAGTGTCTAAAACCTATCATGGAGAGTAAAAGTTTG